>CM035844.1:227729181-228972746 GCA_020510985.1 Pholidichthys leucotaenia
AAGCACTGCGTCCATCATCCTCTGGAGAGTCTGCCCCATGCCTTTTTATCTGAACGGCATGCATAAAAACTTGAAAAGGCCGAAAGGAGTTATTACAGCTGTTTTTGGAATGTCTTCCTCACACACCAGGACCTGGTGGTAACTGTGGACCAGGTCTACTTTGGAAAAAACACGTGCCCCGGCCAGGTAAAATCGCCACATGGTCGCCATGCCCCGTCGGCTTCAGGCACCATGTGTAGCGGGGATGCCCACGGGCTGTTGGAGTGCCTGATGATGCCTAATTGTTCTAAGTTGGCAAACTCCTCGCGTGCGCTGGCCAGTTTCACTGCGTCCAGGCACCGAGGACGTGTGAACACCGGTGGCCCTTTTGTAGTTATGAAATGTTCAACCCCGTGCTTTGTTATCGTAGCCGAAAACATCGGGACCGTGAGTACTGGGAACTGTGCGAGCAACTGTTGGTACTTACTCCCTGGAGCTATAACGTTGGCCAGTGTTGTTGACCCAGCTCCCCAGCTGTACAGGGCTGAAAGGCAAAAGAGACAGCATCTGAGCAACCTGAGCCTGAAGCTGGGGAGGGTACCACAGTTGTGGAAAACATCTTGTGTGGTACCTGTACCAAAGACTTCCCGCCCCAAAGACCTGAACAGCTACAGACCAGTGGCCCTGATGCCCCACATGATGAAGACCCTGGAGAGACTGCTCCTTGCTCACCTCCGCTCCCTGGTGGGACCAGCGATGGATCCACTCCAGTTCGCCTACCAGCATGGCATTGGGGTGGAAGATGCGGTCATCTTCCTCCTTCACCGTTCTCTGTCCCACCTGGAGAAGCCCGGGAATGCGGTGAGCATCATGTTCTTTGACTTCTCCAGTGCTTTCAACACCATCCAACCAATGATCCTGAAGGACAAGCTGCTGTGCGCAGGGGTGGACCAGCACCTGTCATCATGGATCCTGGACTACCTTACAAACCAGCCACAGTTTGTGAGAACCCAGGACTGTGTGTCCGACACAATCATCGGTAGCACGAGGGCCCCCCAGGGAACGGTTTTGGCTCCCTTCCTGTTCACCCTTTATACTGTGGACTTCTCACACAACACAACACACTGCCATCTACATAAGTTCTCTGACGACTCTGCGATCGTTGGCCTCATCTCCAACGGAGATGAAGCTGAGTACAGAGGGCTTATCCAGGACTTTGTGGACTTTGTGGACTGGTGCCATCGGAACTGCCTCCACATCAGCGCGAGGAAAACTAAGGAGCTGGTGGTGGACTGCCGCAGGCAAGGACAACCCCTCACAGCACCAGTAAACATCCAGGGAACAGACATTGAGATGGTGACATCCTACAAGTACTTGGGTGTTCATCTGAACAATAAACTAGACTGGTCACACAATACTGACGCACTCTACAAGAAGGGACAGCGCAGGCTGTTCCTACTGAGGAGACTCAGGTCTTTTGGTGTACAAGGGGCGCTGCTGAAGACATTCTACGACACGGTGGTGGCATCAGCCATCACTTTTGGAGTGGTCTGCTGGGGCAGTGGCGTTACAGCAGCCGATAGGAAGAGACTGAACAAACTGATCAAGAAAGCTAGCTCTGTCCTGGGGCAGCGCCTTGACCCAGTGGAGGAGATGGGAGAAAGAAGGATGGTGGCTAAACTGTCATCTCTGCTGGAGTCCGAGTTCCACCCTATGCAGGACACACTGAATGCACTAAGGAGCTCATTTAGGAGCAGACTACATCATCCCAGGTGCACAACCGAGAGGTTTCGCAGGTCCTTCCTACCTACGGCTGTCAGACTGTATAACCTAAGCAGGGCTGCTCGCAGAGATAGCAAAAAGACGTGACAACCTAATAGTATTTGTAGGAAAATGTTAATTTTGGACAACCTCTAGTAAACCCTCAGAAACAGTGTGGATTAGATGCTAATGGCAAATATAAATATTCTTAATAAATGTACCTAAGAGACTATAATTTAATGATTAATAGTAAATGGGGGCATTTATAGGGAATGTATTAAAGGAATGAATATGCACTGTTAGATATAAACTGTCAGTGAAAGCAATAGCGTTTCTACGCCAGAGGTGCCGCTCAGTAATGACAAGATGCTGCATACTGTTAGAACACAATAGAGGAAGAGTAGTGTGTGTTCCAGAGAATGTTCAAGAGAGAGTGTTATGAGACAAGATGGTGTCTAACTCTGTGCTGTGTAATTGTGGGCCGTGCCGTGTGAGCTGGTAAAGTGAATAAACGGTCGCTGCAAAGTCTAAACAGCTTGGCTCAATCATCCTTTCTCCCCTTCGCCCCTCCTGGGTGTAACAAAACTTGGTAGCAGAGGATGGTTCAGTCGTGTCTGAGACGGTGCGTCAGTGCAAATAAAAAAAAAGAGAGGCTGTAACAATGGAGCTGGAGCAGCTACAAGCTAAGCTAACCGAGGCCTTGGTGCCGTTACGGGCCGAACAGCTAAATGAGGTCTGTTTATTTGCAAAGATAAGCCCAGCCGAACCGTCTAAAGGCCCTTTTCCACTAGCCTCACTTGGCCCTACACCGCACCACTCAGCCCGCTAGTGACTTCACTGGGTTTCCTCTTCCGGGAGTGCAGACGAAAACTGCCTCCATCTTGTGGTCAAACATAGGGACTGCATCTTTTATTTAAACTTTTAGTCTATAAAGCCGATTTATAACCAAATGAAGTCTTCAAAGTAACTTCAAAGCAATCCATATTATTCGGAATAACCTAAATTTAACTCCAATTTAAAGTTTCTATACAAAAAGAAGCGAAAAAGAAACTTATTGGTTGTTGAAAATATTCCCAGTGGTGGACTCCATTCACTGCATGTATATACAGTACATACAGTAGGAACATATAAAAGCATCCACATTGTATTTAATCGCTTATGTAGCCACATATTGTAATCTTTTAAGTTAAAAGCAAATATATTTACACATTTTTAAGCAAAAAAATTGCAAACTTGGAAGCTATATGTATGTTATTTTGACGTTTTTAAATGTGACATGGCGTGATTCCCTTCCACAGAAAACCCATTTTAGCTTAAGGATTCTAATGCTGATGTTTATTCAAGAGTGATCTTAAAGTAGGATTAAACCTGTGCATTTTAACAAATAGATTTTGTGATTTACTGAATATTTATCAAAGAATTTCTTTTCAAATTTAGGAAACCACATTAAGCAATTAACACTTAAAAGAAGCTCTAGGTGTTATTTAAACTCATTGTGTCAGTTCTTGGTTCATGTTTTCTCCACAGGAAAAGTAAAACATTTAACCAACTCTTATAATTTTTCTCAGGATTTAAAAGCGAAAAGTCAAAAGGGTGCAATGTCATGGTCCGAGTGCTGACTCTGTCCGCGCTCAGGTTGTCCGGTAGTTCCCCGTTCTCTCCTCAGGGGCACCATATGGCCTCCGGGCTTTTATTATGACAGCGTCTCGGCAGGGCTTCCGGCTGTCAGAGCCGAGCTCTGCAGGGACGGCTAGAATCCAATCAGCTGATGACGTTCTCATCAGCTGATTAATCTGTCAGCCCTATTTAAGGGAGCAGCTCAGTTTACTCGGGGCTGCGACCCACGCCTTTTCTAGTCTGGTTTCCCTACTCCCGAAGCCAGTTCCTTCCAGCATTAGGTTCCGCCCTTGCTAATCGTATGTAAGTGTTGTGTCTTTGCTTTTATTTGAGTTTTGCCCCACGAGGCTCATTATTTTGTAGTATATGTCCTTATTTAATAAAAGTGCAAACTCATCAGCTGCCTACAGCGTCTCATTAGCGGTCCACGAGGACCGCTCCGTGACAGTAGGTTGCAGCCAGAAGGGGACGCCGGTCGCTGTGAGTTTGTATTGGGCTAGTTGTTTTCCCTGTTTTCCGTGTACCAGCATGCTGGGAGAAGGCGTCACCACCTAAGGGCTATGCCATGAGTTTAGGCTACGAACTAGTCATGGCTCTCACCGAGATCGATGGGATCCTCTCCAACGCTTGTAGTCATCCCATCCCCAGTGGCTTGTGCTGGTACCTGGACCTCGCTGAGGCAACTATTAACCGCCATCCTCGCTACGCCAACCACCCTGAAATCACGGCGAGGATGGCAAACATCTCTACTCACCGGGAGAAGCTCCGTGGGCTGAAGGGAAACTCCAGCAGGAAGCCGAAGAGGAGACATCCACGCTCCTTGTCTCGGGATCCCATTCCTGTCTCCCATCCAGTCCAGGAGTTCGCACCACCCAGGGGTCATACCCAGTGGAGAAAGACATCAGCCGGGATTCCCCGGGCGCATCCTCAGCGAGAACCCCGTCCGGATCCAGTACTGGTTCGCCGGAAGGACTCTATCTCTCAGCTAGCTGATGCTCCTGGGTCATGAAGGAAGGGAATGACTGCAGCCACCGCATCCGGGTCATCTGTCCCTGCTGTTCCGTCAGCTCCTCGCTCCCGGATTGTCTCGGCTGTTACTCCCTCCTCCTCGATGCTCTCCCCAGCTGTTGGGAGCTCCACGAGCCCTGCTCCAGCGATGCCCGTCATCGATCCTGTGCGTACGGCTCCTCCTCGTCTTCCCGGGGGGACCTCCGTCACCATCCAGCGGGGGAAGGGAAGAACCAAGCCCACTGCAGCAGCTTCCACCGGCCCTCAGTGGAACAGGCAAGTGCGTTTTCAAATGGTTGTCTGTCTCTCTGTGTTGGCCCTGCGATGGACTGGCGATCTGTCCAGGGTGTACCCTGCCTCTCGCCCAAAGATGCTGGGATAGGCTCCAGCTCCCCCACGACCCGAAAAAGGATTAAGCGGAAGAAGATGGCTGGATGGCTGGATGAAAATAGGCTTTAACAAATAAAACAAAAGGAAAGCCTTAACTTTAAAAGAAAGTGAAAACTTATAACCTTAAATCTTTAAAGCATTTAACCTCTTTTGTTTTTGTATTTCTTTTTGTAAATAAAATCCTCACTTTCAAAGTGACATTCAGCAAAAAAATTCCAAAACTATTTATTGATGAGAAATTCCAATACCAGACTTTGAAAATCTAAGTAAAGAAGTCAATCCACACAATTTAAATTTTTGTTTTGTTTTGTGAAACACAAATTCAACTCAATTTCAATTCAACTGTATTTATCAACATACAGTTTCAACAAACGAATTAATTGAAGCATCTCTACATTTCTAAATAATTTCAAAATTCTACTTTCCATATTACAAGCCTACAAGTTGGAACAAATTCTAAAAGAACTTCTAACTAACACGGTTGTAAAATAAAACCCTCAAGGTTAACCCTTTTCTAACAAATTAACTATAATCATCAAGTTGAATTTTTTTTAAGCTAAACAACAATAATGGTAAAACATGACGAGTCAACAGACAACCGACCGATTTACCAAACTGGATGACCTTCAAGCAACATTGGAAGGATGGACTTCTGATTTAATTTCTAGCTTCACAACATGGGTCAAGAAAACACAGCCCGAAGATCTGAAGCAACTCACTGAAGAACTTTTGGATTACCACACTGAAAAGCCACCAGAGGGCAAGGACTTCACCAGTGTGTTAGATAAGTTCGCACTAGCATTAGTCACGAGATTAAAGGTAGCTGAGAACGAGCTAGCAAATCAACAAACAACGATCCTATCTCTCCAAGAAGAGAACGAAACACTGAAAGAAAATCTGGAACAATCTCAAGAGAAGAACGATAAAACTCAAGATCAACTTGGTGAAGCGTTACAAGATTTGGACCATGCAGAGTCAGGAAATAAACGGTTGATGCATGACAATGACTTGCTTCACCAAGAAAACAGTGAACTTGAAGATGCCCTTCAAGACACAAAGAAGGAACTCAGAAGAGTTGAAGGTCAACATGAAAATGTGAAGAATGACTACAAGAAATGTCACCTGCTCCTAAAGGAAGTACATAAAGACTGGGACATCCGCCCTGCTCCCTCGCCCGATTCTTGTTTCAAGTACGGACGACCGCGTGGACAGCGTGTGTGTGCCCCTTCAGACCGCAACCTTGACAAGATCGCGCGAAATGTCACGAAATTTGATCCAGGTCCTATGGGTTCACCTGATGCCAAAGTCTATTTACAGGACATTGATTACTACCTACGTAAGTATCCTGACGCTACGGTTGACGATCACATCCATTTGATTAAACTAACATCTAACAGGTCAGTATCAAAATTCATAGACAGCCGGCAAACATCAAAGCAGACTACATGCTGCTCTGTGACACCATCGAAAAGGAGTTCTCCGACGATTGCCTACAGGCAGGGCTAACCGCAGCCCTAGCTGTGAAACAAGGACGCTCAGAGCTGACACAGGCCTACTACCAGTGACTCCTGCTTGCATATTTCATATCTCAAAACACACCAGGAATGGAGGAAGACCACAATTTCAAGACTCTCTTCATCCAGAACCTCCATCCCACTGTGAGTCATCACCTTGGAGTTGCAGCTAACCCAAGGTCAAGCTCAATAAGTCAGCTGAGAGAGTTCGCACACTATGCATTCCAAAAACAGCAACAAAGCCGCAACAAGCACGCTGAGCCTGCCACAGTGCTAGCTATTAACGATGCATCTAACACCTTGGAGTTGGAAGGAGCTCCTCGCTCTACTCCACCTCCTACACTGCGAGTACATAAACAACCGAAACATGTTTCCAACTGACCTCATCAAGGTCAAAACCAAACTAGGTCCTCTGGATCTCACTTAGGACCAACTCTGAGAAAACCTGACTACTGTCATAGACCATATCCACCAGATAGGTCACGAGAACACAGTACGGACTCCTATGATGACAGATACCGATACAAAGACACGCATAACCATGACAAATGGTCTCCATCTCATCACAGAAGCTCAGAAGTAGAGACCTATCACAAATCTTGGAAGAAAGAAGAAACTCCTACTCTCAGTAGAGAAGATATTGAAATTGTCAAACACCTCCTAGCGGAGATTCAAAGCAACAAAGAAAATAGAACTGCTGACATCTTAGCTATATCAGCAATGACAACTCAAAACAAACGTTACAAACGAAGAAAACACAAGAAGAAAATCCCTTTTGCAAATGAGCAAGAACCAAAGGACTCAATGCAGTCCAGTGCTGTTATGGCAGCCCATCCACAGGTCACATACCACTCCACTAACAACATTTTGCAACTCTGTGTCGAACCACCGGTCCCACAATTTCTATGCGATTTAAACGAGAGGGGGTGGCACGGAAATTCTACCTCCCACTGACCCTTGAAGACGTGATGTGTCAGGACGCTGTTTTAGACAACGCTGCTGACATCACTCTCATGTCACACAACCTTTTTGACAAACTACGTGTAGCCGCAAACCGCGCTCACAAGCATTTAAAACTGGAACCCTGTTCATTAGCCGTGCGACCATATGCGCTCACTAAAACAACCCTGTTGGGTGTATCACTACTAAACATCTCCATTGGACCCATGATGTTGACACATCCAGTCTATGTGTCCAAACTTGACTCCATTCCATTGCTCGTTGGCAAAGACCTACTGAACCGTTTTGAGCCACTGATTGATTTCCATCCATCCATCCATCTTCTTCCGCTTAATCCTTTTTGTGTTGCGGGGGGGCTGGAGCCGATCCCAGCATCTTTGGGTGAGAGGCAGAGTACACCCTGGACAGATCGCCAGTCCATCGCAGGGCCAACACAGACAGACATACAACCATTCACTCTCACAGTCATACCTAAGGACAATTTAGAATCCCTAGTTTTTTGATGCCAATTAACCTAACTTGCATGCTTTTGGCTTGTGGGAGGAAACCGGAGAAATCCCAGAGTAAACCCACGCAGACACAGGGAGAACATGCAAACTCCACACAGATCACTGTTGGTCGGGGGCTGGGATCGAACCCAGGATCCCTCAGCCAAGGGTGAGTTGCTGTGCTGCCGCAATGCTAACCACTGCGCCACCGTGCTCTGATGGGCTCAAACTCAACACCCTCACCCATTTGACCTAACAAGGACAACTGAATCACAGTGCTTTGTTCTGAACACTTTGGACACCCCAAGTCTCACACAACTAGCACTGTTGGAACAAGTGCAACCAATTGAAAGCGACCACAAAGATCAAGGTGAGTACTGTCCTCAAGAAGTCAAAAGTCACCTTCAAATACAAGGTCAAGCCAAAGAAGCAAATGACCTTGGAAACTCAATGTCCGAGCAGAAAACTTCAAACGGCCCCCTTGATACCATTGACTCAACGTTGGTGTCACATTTTGAAACCCACCCACCCACCCCTGAGGCCTGCGTGGTCACAAAAGCCACACCAACTGGCTCGCTAGACCCTCCAAAACCTCAAGTTTTTGCGACGATGGACCCAACTTTTGCAAAAGCGAGGTGCACATTGACTCAAACTTGTGACCAAATGATCCATAAAACTGTCAAACACTGGTCGGATAAACCTGTACATGCGCTTCCCGCGTCTAGAACCTTTGACATACCAAAATTGAAACTGTTACACCTCGCTCTCGCCAGTCATCAGTGCCAGCGGCACGCACACCTGCGCCTCATCAGCATCGGCCCATATAAACCCCTTTGCCTTCTGCTTCGGCCTGGAGTCATCTGCTTGACAACGCTCCCAAATCTCCAGCGCCCGTCCGGTTCATTACCGACCGGCGCATCGCTCTCCTAGCACATAAGCTGCACTATTCATCTTACCTTCTCTCCAGCTTCTCCCCTATGCACAGGTGGATCTCCAGGGCGGCAGAATTCCTCCTCCTCACCTCTCCTCAGCCACACTCTCACCAGCACGTCGAGAGCGCGCAGCCGCGCTGTCCTCCAGGCAACAGCTGCATCACCAACGCCAGCCACCTTCTCGCCTACACGTAAGCAGTACATTGTGGTTATTTTCCCACGGGGCGTGTGACCGTAGCTAATCCCCTGCTCTGCTCTGTCCTCAGGGTTACCTGGCTGCACGGCGAGCTGTTCCGCCCTTGACGCACTCTGTTCACCCACACCACATACACACTTCCATTCATGCACTCAAACACAACCTGTTGTTTGAATAAAAGCCTTAAATCTTCCCAAGCCTGTGTGTGTGTTCCCTGAGCCCATCATTATGTCAGTACGACTCCAGCAAGGTGGCTCAGCGGACAGCGGGCTCACACGCCGATTTTCCACCCTCGAGGCTCGGGTGGATTTAATGGCTCTTCAGCAACAGGTGATTTTTGATGAACTTACCCAAATTATCCAATTATTAGGTCGCCTGGATCCTCCACCGGCGTTTCCTCCTGCTCCGGTCGGCGGGCCGGCTTCGGTCCTTTCCCCGGCTAGCTCAGCTAGCTCGGAACCGCTGACCCGACTCACTCCCATTCCGACCCCCGCACGCTTCAGCGGTAAACTCGGTGAGGCATGCGGATTTCTCCTGCAATGTGAGTCGGTGTTCCAGCGCGTCCCCGGGGATTTCCCTTCTGATCATAGCCGAATTGGGTATGTGGCAAATCTCTTGGAAGGGCGAGCGCTAGCTTGGGCCTACGCCGTCATGGCGAGGCCCAGCTACGCGGACCTGACCTACGCCCAATTCGTGCATGATTTTAAGGAAGTTTTTGACCATTCTGATTATGATAACGTCCTAACCACCCGGCTTCTCAATCTTCGTCAGGGTAGCCGGTCGGCCGCCGACTACGCTGTCGACTTCCGGGTGGTACCGATGGAAGTTGGGTGGGGCGAAGCTGCGCTCTGCAGCATCTTCACCCGCAGCCTAAATTCTTCTCTACAGGATGAGCTGGCCTCTCGGGATTTACCGGACTGGTTATCCAATCTAATTTCCCTTACCATAAATTTGGATAACAGGCTGAGGGAACGGGCCGCCGAGCGGAGGGCTTCGGGCCGCTCGAGTGGAACTTCTGCCCGGGTCCCTCAGTCTCGCCTCCTGGCGTTACCCGCTCCGGGGTCCGCCGACAACACTGAGGCAATGTTGGTCGGTCGGGTTAGACTGCCACCAGCGAAAAGACAGCGCCGCCGAGAGTTGGGCCTCTGCATGTATTGCGGGGGTGATCAGCACTCTGTGGAGGACTGCCTGATTCGGCCAAGAAGGCGACGTCCGCGAGTCGCTGTAGGGGGCCTTGCGGACGCGTCCCATTCAAATCCCCTCACTAAGTGCCTCCTCCCGGTTAGATTCTGTCATAACTCCACGGGTCATGTCACACACACACTGGTGGACTCGGGGGCGGAACAGAATTTTATTTCACAAAGCCTGGTAACCCGCTTGGGCATCCCCTGCCAAGCGCTGCCAGCCCCTATTAACCTGGTCACTCTCGCCCATACACCTCTAGTGAGGGTCACCCACAGAAACCAAACCAGTCCCAGTGATCATCTCCGGCAACCATAGGGAGGATCTCAGCCTGGTCGTATTGCCCACCTCGGCTTCTCCTGTCATCCTGGGTTACACCTGGCTGCGGCTCCATAACCCTACCTTCGACTGGCAGTCTGGCAGCGTCCTCTCCTGGAGCACCTTTTGCATGAGCACCTGCCTCCAATCTGCTGCTTGTGCTCCGTCGTTGTGGCCCCCAGCTCCTGACTCGCCGCCTCTGGACGTCTCCTTGGTACCCCCGGAGTTCCACGACCTGGGCCTGGTTTTCAGTAAGTCAAAGGCACTGTCTCCCCCCCCCCCCCCCCCCCCACCGCCCCTACGACTGCGCCATTAACCTCCGCCCAGGGGCGCCATTACCATCTGGCCGTCTCTACAGCCTGTCTGCCCCGGAGCTTGAGGCCATGGACGCTTATATTAAGGAGTCGCTCAGCGCAGGCATCATCCGGCCATCCTCGTCCCTGGTTGGAGCCGGATTCTTCTTCATGGGCAAGAAAGACGGGTCCCTGCGGCTGTGTATCGACTTCCGGGCGCTCAACGACATCACAATAAGGGACAAGTACACTCTGCCCCTGATGGACTCGGTCTTCAGCTCCTTCCAGGGGGCCACCTGGTTCACCAAACTGGACCTGCGCAGTGCGTACCACCTCGTTCGGATCCAGGAGGGTGATGAATGGAAGACGGGGTTCCGGACGCCCAGCGGCCATTTTGAATATCTGGTCATGCCGTTTGGGCTCACCAACGCTCCGGCCGTCTTCCAACGCCTTATTAATGACGTTCTTCGGGATTTCCTGGGGCTCTTCGTGTTCGTATATCTGGACGACATCTTGATCTTCTCCTGGACCAGAGAGGAGCATCAGGTCCATGTGAGGCGGGTCCTTCAGCACCTTCTGGAGAACAGGCTGTATGTAAAAGCGGAGAAGTGTGAGCTTTACACCAACCAGACCTCCGTTTTGGGTTTCGTTATCGCTCACAATCAAGTTCTCCCTGATCCAGCCAAGGTCAAAGCGGTGGTGGAGTGGCCCACTCCTTCTTCCAGGAAGCAGGTGCAACAGTTTCTTGGCTTCGCCAACTTCTACCGCCGCTTCGTGCCAAAGTACAGCGCCATCGCCGCTCCCCTGACCCGCCTCACCTCTCCTAAGGTGCCGTTCCAGTGGACCAAGGATGCTGCATCAGCCTTCAAGATCCTGAAGACGGAGTTCGCTTCCTCCCGGGTCCTCACCCAGGTGGACCCGGCACTCCAGTGCCTGGTCGAGGTGGACACATCCGACATGGGGGTGGGGGCAGTGCTTTCCCAGTGCTCACCTGCGGATGGGCAGGTGCGTCCCTGCGCTTTCTTCTCCCGACGCCTCTCCCCCGCTGAACGGAACTACGACGTCGGGGACAGAGAGCTCCTAGCGGTGAAGCTAGCTCTTCAGGAGTGGCGCCATTGGCTGGAGGGGGCAGTCCAGCCGTTTGTGGTCTGGACCGACCACAAGAATTTGGAGTACCTGAGGACGGCCAAGCGCCTGAATGCCCGCCAGGCGCGTTAGTCGTTGTTTTTCAGTCGCTTCAAGTTCACCATCACTTACTGCCCCAGGTCCAAGAATGGGAAGCCGGATGCGCTGTCCAGACAGTTTGAGCCTTAAGACCCAGAGGATCGAGAACACACCATCCTACCCTCCTCGTGCGTCGTGGGGGCCATCTCATGGGTGATTAAGGCCAAGGTCCGGAAGGCACAGGAGGCTGAACCCGATCCTGGTGGCGGTCCGGTCGGGAGACTGTTCGTTCCATCTTCAGTCCGGGGCGACGTCATCCACTGGGCTCACACATCTAAGTTCGACTGTCACCCTGGTATCTCCCGGCTGGTGGAGCTCCTCCAACGGTCCTTTTGGTGGCCTGGCCTTAGGAGTGACGTCACCAACTACGTCCGTGCCTGTCCCCAGTGCGCAACGGGTAAGACCTCCACGTCCCCCCAGCAGGTCTCCTCCGTCCACTGCCGGTCCCCGGGAGGCCTTGGTCCCATATGGCTCTGGACTTCGTCACCGGTCTCCCCAAGTCCAACTCTTATGACACCATCCTGACCATTGTCAACCGGTTCTCCAAGGCGGCCCATTTCGTGCCTCTCCATGGGCTCCCTTCGGCACGAGAGACAGCCGAATTATTGATCCAACACGTCGTCAGGTTGCATGGGATCCCAGTAGATGTCGTCTCGGATCAGGGACCTCAGTTTGTGTCCAAGGTGTGGAAGTCCTTCTGCAACGCACTGGGGGCCACAGTGAGTTTGTCCTCCGGTCACCACCCTCAAACTAACGGCCAGTGTGAGCGCACTAACCAGGAGTTGGAGGCAGCCCTGCGCTGCGTCACCGCTTCTAGCCCCTCTTCTTGGAGCACCTGCCTACACTGGGTTGAGTACGCCCATAATTCCACCTTATCCTCAGCCATCGGTATGTCCCCCTTCCGGGCGTCCCTGGGGTATGATCCGCCTTTGTTCCCTGAGGAGGAGGGTGAGGTGGCGGTCCCATCTGTTCAGGCTCATGTGAGGCGCTGCCGACGTATTTGGACCAAGACGCGCCAGGCACTTTTATGCACGACGGAGCGCAATTCTCGAGTCGCCAATCGCCACAGGAGGGCCGCTCCCGAGTATCAGGTGGGTCAACGTGTTTGGTTGTCCACTAAAGACATTAAACTGAAGGCTGAGAGGAAGAAGCTGGCGCAGCACTTCATCGGGCCTTTTCCTATTACTAAGGTAATCAATCCGGTGGCTGTGCATTTGGCTTTCTCCCCCTCCCTCTGGGTCTGCCTGACGTTTCACGTCTCGCATATTAAACCTGTGGTGTCTGACCCTCTTTGTCCCCCTCCCAGAACCCCGCCTCCTCCCAGGTTGATCAACGGTGATCCGGCATGGGGTGTCACGGCCATCCTGGATGCCCGCCGCCGTGGCTGCGGTCTCCAGTACTTGGTGGATTGGGAAGGGTATGGCCCTGAGCACAGATCCTGGGTGCCCCCGTCCTGGGTGCTGGATAAGAACCTCATCATGGAGTTCCATCGAGCGCACCCAGGTAAGCCAGCACCGGGAGGCGCTGCTCGGGGGGGAGTACTGTTACTCCTCGCTCTCGCCAGTCATCAGCGCCAGCGGCGCGCACACCTGCGCCCCATCAGCATCGGCCCATATAAACCCCTCTGCCTTCTGCTTCGGCCTGGAGTCGTCTGCTTGACAACGCTCCCAAATCTCCAGCGCCCATCCGGTTCATTACCGACCAGCGCATTGCTCTCCTAGCACGTAAGCTGCACTATTCATCTTACCTTCTCTCCAGCTTCTCCCCTGTGCACAGGTGGATCTCCAGGGCGGTGGAATTCCTCCTCCTCGCCTCTCCTCAGCCACACTCTCACCAGCACGTCGAGAGTGCGCAGCCGCGCCGTCCTCCAGGCAACAGCTGCATCGCCAACGCCAGCCACCTTCTCGCCTGCACGTAAGCAGTACATTGTGGTTATTTTCCCACGGGGCGTGTGACCGTAGCTAATCCCCTGCTCTGCTCTGTCCTCAGGGTTACCTGGCTGCACGGCGAGCTGTTCCGCCCTTGACGCACGCTGTTCACCCACACCACATCCACACTTCCATTCATGCACTCAAACACAACCTGTTGTTTGAATAAAAGCCTTAAATCTTCCCGAGCCTGTGTGTGTGTTCCCTGAGCCCATCATTATGTCAGAAACCACTTCCTGTGACACAACTTCCTCTGCAGCTACATAATGGCAATCACCTTCCTGCTTCCGACGAATCATCATCGCCACCGCTCAAAGTTCCTCGAAACTAGAGGGGGGTAATGACTGCCAACGCCCATAACACTCCAGCTGCAGAACACAAAAGCGTCAAAACGACATACAACGCTCCCAGGGCTGTATTTCAAAAACATTTGGACCGATTTGCTGAACGACACAAAGTATACAACAACCAAAGACTCTCGCATGACAAACTGCAAAGGGAGGACAAGATCTTCCACCCCACATTTGTACTGCAAACACCAGAAATCAGTTTACAGGAAAGGAAAATCGCTCCTAAATTCCTGCCTGAGTGGATGAATCCACACATTGTCAACAACAAACTTTGGCCCCTCAAGTGCCAAATCCAAGACCCCATTTTCAAATGGGCTCATCGGAATCAGAGTAAACTTTATCAAAACCCCATGGGACTTGTTGGGTACAACACTGTCAAAGTAAGTCCATAAATAAGATTAAAATCAACCTACGTCCGAGAAGTAACTGTTAGCTAACTACTAGCCTCAGGTACACTCAGTCAAATTTCTCCAAACAATCTGTTAACTGCGTCAAAACTTCCAAAAAGAAAAGGGTAAATTAAAACCAAATTATCCCTTAAACTAATTTCAAAGGCCTCTGTAAAATCTAATAAATTTCAATCAGCTTACTAGTATCAAATAGTACACACGAAACATTCAACACCATTAGTTTGAGCTAATAACATCAAAATTTCCACTAAAGGAGAAAAACAAGCTAAGGTTTAGAGTTCAATCTCCAAAAGAAATTGTTCCACCTCTGAGAATAATTTTCATTTGCCAATCAGGTATCTAAAAAAAAAAAAAAAATCAACAAGAAAATTAAGATCCAAAATCACTCACTTTTATCTGTTTGCCAGGATGATGGCCCTCCTGTTTATCAGTTTAGCCATCTGCCTAGCAATCGCACCCACTGTTACCCAGTCAGAACTGGGCCAAGTCAAGACAAAAAGTCAACAATCCTCAGGTGGATTCTCAAAAACAGCCTCATCATTAGGGCCTCTTGTTAGCCTTAGCACGTCCACTGTTAACTCAGTCAACGCCGTTACATCGAAACGCCAGGTCGCCGAACCACAAACCGTAACCAAAACTTTGCAAGATACTGTGTTGGTTTTGAATGCTTGCTCCGAAGCTTCATTCAAACTCAACAAGGTCTTGAACTTGTTGTTCTTCATGTTTAAGGTTGACTATGCTCACACACAGATGGTGTCTATGTTGCTCCCAAAGGTAGCTAGAAACATTAGCTTTTCAGTTAACACTTTAGTGATGAGCCTGATTTCACCTCATCTTAAGCCTTTTTCAATGATCACAAATTTACTCTTCATTGTCATTCAAACAACGATGATGTCATTCCATGTTTGCCCAGTTTTCCAGACCAAAGGTCTCAAACACCCTATGGCTCAGACATCTGTGGAACCATGGTTTAGTCCAGCTAAACCAATTCAATTTGAACCTCCTTGAGTTACTTCAATATTGATTAGTCTAAACCTCTACCTCAAATGTGAGCAATAATTTTGGTACTTCTATTTTTGATCTTGATTCCTAGAATTTTTGAGTATATGCATGTGTATATACAAATATATATATATTCTTTGCACTCTATTTTGGTTTTTGCGCACTTCAAACTATTTTTGAATGATTTTAATAGCCATTTATGGTAAACCCAAAGCATTTATCTCAGGTACTGTATGTCAAAACTACATACTTTTCAGTTTTGTACTTTTGTAACCAGAATTTTTGAGTCTTTACAGGCATATACATTATATTTTAGTATATTTTAGACAATTTTACAATGTTTATATTTGTCCATATTCAAATTATTTTTGAACATTTCTAGAAGTTTTTTTTTGTTGTTGTTGTTTTTGTAAACCAAACCCAAAGATCTATACTCAGGAATAGATTCTGTTTACAAGCTATTGCTTATGGACATCAGAACCGTTAGCTCAGCAGTTGAGTCAAGAACCGCCAATTGGACCTAGCTGCCAAGGATATGTGCCAAAGCTGACTGAAGCGCACTATTGCTACAAAGGGGGGAATATGTAACGTGACCTTGAGTTCCAATTTATAAATTATTATTTGCTGAAGAATTTTTTTTCAACTCAAAAGTCTGGCTTTTGAGACTGCTTCTCTCACCCAAGAACGAGAGTTGTAACCCTATCCATCGGCCATAAAGTGGAAGTTAATCCCTTTCTTCAAGACTCTTTGGCAAAGGAATGTTCTAATTGACAGTTTTATGATCGACATAGTCAAGACTTTGGAAGCCAAGACTCTCCAGTAAACAACCTGTTTCACTATGCCATCTGGTGGACGAATCAGGAATATTTAAATTTTTCCTTTGCAGTGGAATTTATGCCTTATGGATTATGAACGAACTCATATTCTTTCTCTTAAGACAGTATCTGCCCACAAAGACCTGATTGAACTCTGGGATGGACAATGGGTTTCAAATGCTTTTATTGATATGATTCCATTTGATATGATTGTGATATGTTCTGCTATTTTCAGGAAGAAATTAATGTTTGCATGCTTATTATCACAAGTTAATTACAGTAGATGTAGATGCATTTTATGCTGCTTTATTGAGTAGAATATCTTACTCACTAAAGTTTAAGGAATTTATGCTTTTTTTCAGCAACATGTGTCTTAAAAGGGGGTCTCACTTCTCAGATCAAATGTCTCTTCCCCTCCTCATTCTTCAGGAGACCATAGCTGCACTTTAACTGACCAATAGAGTTCAAAGCTTCATTGCATTTCCCTTTTTAGGTCGAGTTTATGATCCTTGTTGGAAGAAGCTCAAATATAATTTGGCCACCTCAGGTCTCATGAAGTTTTGGGACCACCCTGCAAGACTAGAGAAAACTTAAGTTTTATTGCTCTTTGTTCAGAGTCTGCTCGGGTGTGGTTGGCAAAAGCTGTGAGCAGCTTTCTCTGCTCCTCCAATTTCTCCTGTATTTTTTAAAAAGGGCCCAGAGCCTGTCATGCTCTGTGTAAATCCTGTTTCTTTTCTTTAAAATTCATTTTTCTTATTTTATTCTTCTTTTTCTTTAAATTATCGTGCAAGAAGATTTTGTTTAATTTTTTTAAAGCTTAAACCAGCTCATTTCAACCACCAACACTGGAAGAAATGAGTTTGTGATGTAATTTGACTTTCTGATGAGACTTTGCACTGTAAACCAATTCCTTCTTCAGTGCATCAGAGAAGACCTCACCCAGCCTGCTGGAGACCAGCCTTTGTGATCCCGGGAGGAGGCCATAAAAGTGGTATGGAGTCTCCACACAGACCCACGCTGGTCGAGTGAAACAGAATCCAGCGGACCCGCCTGCTACCCATTGGGACTCAAAGTTTCTGCGGCTGACGGTCTGTTATGTAATTTACACTTCAGAATATTCCTGGTATAAGTTCTTTGAACCTAATTTTATGCAAACACCCATCAGAATCTCAAAATGCATGCTGTCTTCATTAATCTACGTTCTTTTTCAGAGTAAAACGCATTTTCTAATTTTTTTTAATAAAATTAATTATTTTCTTCATAAAATTGCATTCACTTTTCTCAACCAATGCTATTTTATGGTTTTCAAATTTCCAGTATACTGACAAATTAAACTATACTTCATGTGGTTCCACAAATGCTTGATTCATAAGTAACTCAGTAACAGTCTATGATGCCCATGATACATGTGAATTCTCTGTTTTAAAGTTATGCAAATATGTTAACCTATTCTGACATTTCTTATTAAATCATTGAAAGACATATGGGAGTTATTGTTTGATTTCATGTCCATCTTCTTGATCATCAGAGACAAGAACTCACACAAGTGTTTATTATGAGACTGATCAAATATTTTCAGAAGGATTATTAACTAAGGCTTAACTTACCAAATGCTAAATTCTTAAGCCTAAGTCTTTGTGCATAAGAGTTTCCACATCTATAAAACGTGGATGGTGCCCTAACGAGGAATTGAGTGTGATGAAAGTAAATCTTCATTCCTACTCACGTTCATATTTACACTAATACGTGTACCAACATTAAATTACCTATAAAACCCTTTAATTTCACTATATCCTGCATTATTGATGCCAACACTGTTTTTTTAACAAGGAAAAGTGTCCCGTTTCTGTGACAACCCCACTTTCTAAACTAGTACCGGAAGTTGCGCCCATAATTCATGCAAGGTTCTTTTTAGGTTTCACTTTTAGCGTCCAGCCTCCTGAGCTGGAAAAGCAGCACTGCAGCAGCTGCTGCTGCTCGACACATGTCCTTCTGCTCGGTTCTTGACAGAATTCAGCATGCTCCTTTGCTGTAATACTTATGCAAGTGTTTTATCAAGTTGGTGGTGTAAAATTGTAAATGCTGGTACCACACAGTCAGCAACATGCTGAGGTGAGTGCCACAGACAGGCTCCAGTGATGTGACACTCGTAGGCTGTGTCTCAATTCAGATTCTGCGTCCTTCAAGTGCATTTCTAAACCAGATACATCACTGTGCTGCGTCCAAGGCTGTCCCATTCCGTGGGCTCCTTTGCATGTGGCCTACAAATGCAGCTTTCAAAACCCAGAAAACTAAGGATACATGAGGCCTTAACATATCCCAGCATTCAGTACGTGGCTCAGCCTGGCTTTTTTTTTTTCTTGGTTCAGGCATTAGCGGAACAAAGTCAGAAACAGTCAACGTAAGTTTTTTGCTTGAATCCTGCAGCGGTTTGAATGTGAAAACACCAATAATCCAGAAAACAGCAACATCTGATTATTTAAGCTCATGTTATGTGACTTTTTCCCCAATGTGTTGTATGCTTCGCTTAATGTAATAAACATGTTGAACTGTTATTTTTTCTGAAAAAAAAAATACTGTATGACGTGGTTGAAATAACTTGCTTTAAGATAACTTTTAAAGTCCCATAAAGACATTGGGAAGTTGATGTTATTTATTTGCTGATGTGGTGCTGTAAAAAAACAAAAAAACATCTAAGGTGTGGTCTATATTAATCATATATTCCATAACCTACATATGTTGAAGCATGTGGAAATGTTTAGTAATTACATATGTAAAGGACTTCACCCCTCTGAAAGGACAAAGGCTCTCAACCGCCGAGTGAAGAACAAAGACGTTCCCAGATGAGGCGGACGGGACCGGAGGAGCCACCCTCACCCCCTAAGGCGAGGAGAGGAAATACCAAGACAATGGGGGGGATTAAGATAATGAGGGATGTCAGCCTTTGTTATGCATGTCTTTTGTTGTGTGCACGTATAAAGCCAGTGAGCCGGAGAGATTCTGCCTCTTTTCCCTTCTGCCACTCTGCACCAGATGAGACTTGTTGGAAGAGCTGATTAATAAACTTTGTTTATAAATCACATCGCCTCTTCACTTCCAAGCTCTTCTACACTGGTGACCCTGACGCGAGTATGGACCTGAGGCGTTCCCCCGCAATCGACTCATCCGTGGTGACCCACGCAGACGAGGGAACAGATGGACAACTGTTCCCCCCGGCAGAAGAGATTGAGAGGGCTCAACCGAGCACCAGCACCGCCGTGAGAGCCGAGGCAAGGCACTCTCACCCGGCGGGCACAGCAGTGATGGTATGCACGAATGCCGTCGCTGTCAAGCTGCCAGACTTCTGGCAAGAAGACCCCGCCTCTTGGTTTCAGCAGGCTGAAGCCCAGTTTACACTGGCGGGCATCACGGCTGACGATACAAAATTTTACCATATCGTCTCCAAACTCGACGCCGCCACTTCGAAGTGTGTGCGGAGCATGATCCGGCGACCACCGGCCCAGGACAAATATGAGACGCTCAAAGCAACCATCGTGGCGAACTACGTCCCATCAGCGGAAGAGAGAGCCGAGAAGATCCTGGCGGTCTACGGCCACAGAGGGTGCAAACCGAAGGCCCTCATGGAGGATTTGCTACAGCTCAAAGAGGAGGACAATGACAACTTCCTCTTCCAGTTTATATTCCTCAGCACGCTGCCGCCACACATGAGAGGGACACTCGCCAGCATGAAATGCAACAACCACCAAGACTTCCGTGCACTGGCCAACGAAGCCCATCGGCTCGTCAACGCCTGCAAGGAGCTGACACCCACAGCAGCATCCGCGGACCTCAAAGCTGACGCCCCAAGCCACGAGGAGCCACAACGCACCGAGCAGACCCAGCCCACGGTGACAGCGACTCGGCCCAAACGTAACAGGCAGAGCGACGTCTGTTATTATCACCACCGCTTCGCCGAGAAGGCCCGCAAATGCGTTCCCCCCTGCAAATTTGCGATTTCGGGAAACGCCAAAGCCGAGAGCCGTTAACAGCAGCGGTTCTCGGCGAGAAGAATAAGCTGTTGTACGTGACGGATGGACACACAGGCAAGCAGTTCCTCATCGACACAGGAGCCCAGCTGAGTTTCGTCATGCCCTCCCACGCAGATTGAGCCACAGGCACCCGGGGCAACGGAGCCGTGGCAGCCAACGGCTCTAGCATCGACACGTTCGGCGAAAAGAGCCTGCACCTCCTCATCCACGGCCGCAGCTACAGATGGACATTTGTTGTAGCGGCGGTGAGTTTTAACTTATTAGGCGCAGATTTTTTGTGTGCACATGGGTTATTAGTGGATCTAGCAAATAGGCGCCTGGTTAATGCACTGTCCTTTGCTTCTATTCCATGCTCAGCCCGAGTTTCTCCACCACCTGTGCAGGCCAACGTCACCACGGCAGGAGGTAAGTTTGAGCAACTCCTCACCCAATTTCCAGCACTCACAATTCCCAAATTCTCAGCCACTGTGGCTAAACACGGGGTTGAACACTTCATTCCCACAACGGGACCACCCGTTTTTACCAAAGCTCGCCGCTTAGACGCGGCCAAGCTCAACATAGCACGGGACGAGTTTACAACTCTTGAAAAATTGGGCATTGTTAGACGCTCGAAGAGCCCCTGGGCCTCACCACTTCACATGGTTCCGAAATCCGACGGTTCTTGGAGACCGTGCGGAGATTACCGCAGATTAAACAACGCCACAGCGCATGACCGTTACCCAATTCCTCACATTCAAGATTTTTCACTACATCTAGCGGGTGCGCGCATTTTTTCAAAAATAGACTTAGTCCGCGGTTATCACCAAGTCCCAGTCCGAGCAGAAGACATTCTTAAAACAGCGGTAATAACCCCTTTCGGCCTTTTTGAATTTCTGCGAATGCCTTTCGGCCTCAAAGGCGCTGCTCAAACTTTTCAACGAATGATGGACGCGGTCGTACGCGACCTTCCTTTTGTCTTCGTCTACCTCGACGACATGCTGGTAGCCAGCTCGTCTGAGGAAGAACACGAGCAGCACCTCACTACGGTTTTTCAGAGGCTAGAAGAGCACGGGCTAATAATCAATCCAGCCAAATGCAAATTCGGCGTGTCACAAATGGACTTTTTAGGACACAAAGTCTCTCCGAAGGGGGCAGTTCCACTTCCAGACAAAGTTCACGCGATAGAAAGTTTCCCACGGCCACAAACGGTCAAATCGCTACAGGAATTTTTAGGGATGGTTAATTTTTACAACCGCTTCCTCCCCCACGCAGCTCAGCTCATGCAGCCACTATATGACGCGCTCAAAAAAAAGAAAGCTTCCAACGCGGTCGAATGGACCCCAGAGCGCGAACGCGCTTTCGCGGAAGTAAAAAGCGCCCTAGCTAACGCCACATTGTTAGTTCACCCAGATCCCTTGGCCCGCATCGCGCTAACCACAGACGCTTCAGACCTAGCTATAGGGGCAGTTGTAGAACAACTTGTCAGCGGGGTCTGGCAACCTTTAGCATTCTTCAGCAAATCGCTAAATCAAACTGAGCGTAAATACAGCACTTTTGACAGAGAGCTGCTGGCGCTTCATTTATCCATCCGCCACTTCCAGTTCTGGTTAGAAGGGCGGAGTTTCACGGCTTTTGTAGACCATAAACCGCTCACCTTTGCTATGGCTAAAATTTCAGAACCATGGTCAGGCAGGCAACAAAGACAGCTAGCTGCGATTTCAGAGTTCACCACAGACATTCGACACGTGGCAGGCAAACTTAACGTAGTAGCAGACTGTCTCTCTCGCGCTGTGACACCTCCAGAGCGTGAGGAGACAGATTATACTGCCTCAGCAGCAGAGCTCTTCACTAACGCAGACACATACGCAGCACCTGTCCATGCAGGGATAGATTATGCAGCCATGGCGGAGGAACAAAGCGGTGACGCGGACGTGCGCGCACTCCTGTCTGGACCAACAGGGTTAAGGCTGGAGAAAAAGGGTTTACGCGACGGCGTACCCCCCCTAATATGCGATGTTTCAACCGGCCGACCTCGCCCGTTAGTACCAGCTACATGGCGCCGCCGTATTTTCGACACAATTCACTCCCTTGCGCACCCAGGTGTGCGCGCCTCGGTTAAAATGGTCGCCGAAAAGTTTGTGTGGCCAGGCCTGCGCAAAAATGTAAAAGAATGGGCAAAAACTTGCATTTCTTGTCAACGCGCCAAAATACACAGACACACAAAAGCCCCTCTGGAGCCTTTTCCAATCCCTGCTAGAAGGTTCGACCACGTTCATGTCGACCTCGTGGGACCACTACCTTCCTCCCAAGGTTTCACACACCTGTTAACAATGATAGACCGCACCACACGCTGGCCAGAGGCAGTCCCTCTAGCGGCAACCACAGCGGAGGAAGTCGCTTGCGCTTTTTTGACAAACTGGGTGGCACGTTTCGGCGTCCCATCGGACATCACGTCCGATAGGGGGCCTCAATTCGTCTCAGAGCTCTGGTCAGCCATGTCCAACAGCTTAGGGGCAACAATTCATCACACCACCGCTTATCACCCTCAGGCTAATGGGTTATGCGAGCGTTTTCACAGGTCTTTAAAGGCTGCCCTCAGAGCCTCACTAATGGACACAAATTGGGTAAATAAACTTCCCTGGGCTTTATTGGGGTTGCGTGCTGCACCTAAAGAGGACCTAGACGCCTCTCCCGCAGAATTAGTCTTTGCACAACCTCTCAGGCTTCCAGGTGAATTTTTACCAGAGAACCCAGAGCCAGGGCACCTTCCAGTCCCAAGGTTTTTAGGCAGCAACGGACCGGGCTCTCTCCCCGGTCCAGCTCATCACTCCTTCCCACGGGTTTTTGTCCCTCAAGTTTTAAAAAACGCTGAGTTCGTTTTCGTTAAGCATGAAGCTTTAAAACCAACTTTCCGACCAGCATACGATGGGCCATTCAGAGTGCTGGAACATGGTGATAAACACTTTGTGCTTGATTTTGGGGATAGAAAAGAAACAGTCAGCATTGACAGACTTAAACCTGCCTTCCTGTTGAAAGACGAGCCTGCACAGTTGGCGAGAGCACCTCGGCGGGGTAGACCCCCCAAGAGAAAAAACTCAACCCCCCGGCAGGGAACAGTTAACCTCTCTCCTTCCCACACTGCAGATTCCTCACAAGAAGGTCCCAGCAGGGCGCCTAAACCAACCTACAGCAGTTTTGGGAGAAGATTGAAACCCAGACAGCACAGGGACTGATACCAACCACTCCACAATTGTTTACTAATTGTGCTGCAACAGTTTAGGACTGACTTATGATTTTACTATGCTGTTATGATTACCACTGAGCTCTCTTAGAAGCATGGCTGCTAGAAAGTTTCTTCTGTGGCAAGAGATGTAACATTTAGTATGTCATAGTAACTATCCTAGACTGTGAACCGTTCTATTGTCTTTTCTTAGTTGTTTGGGGGGCCTGTGGTCTATATTAATCATATATTCCATAACCTACATATGTTGAAGCATGTGGAAATGTTTAGTAATTACATATGTAAAGGACTTCACACCTCTGAAAGGACAAAGGCTCTCAACCGCCGAGTGAAGAACAAAGACGTACCCAGACGAGGCGGAGGAGACCGGAGGAGCCACCCTCACCCCCTAAGGCGAGGTGAGGAAATACCAAGACAATGGGGGGGATTAAGATAATGAGGGATGTCAGCTTTTGTTATGCATGTCTTTTGTTGTGTGCACGTATAAAGCCAGTGAGCCGGAGAGATTCTGCCTCTTTTCCCTTCTGCCACTCTGCACCAGATGAGACTTGTTGGAAGAGCTGATTAATAAACTTTGTTTATAAATCACATTGCCTCTTCATTTCCAAGCTCTTCTACATAAGGTTATTTTTAGAAAAAATTGAGCACTTTATGAAGCTGAGGAGGGACAGGACATCTCTAATAACTTGATTATGCTGATTTTAAACATGTCCATCACATCTGAAGTGATAATCAGACTTTGATTTTTCTTTTTTTTTCCCCACAGTATTTTTTATTGAACCTTTTTTTTTTTAACAAACACAACACAAACACTAACACTAAAGTAATTAAAAAAAATGTACTAAAAACACCAACAACCACTAACAAAGGCAGGTCTTCAACAATGCTCCTCTGTTTAGTCAAGGTAATCCATTACATAAGTATACATATTACACATTCACCAGTTTGGAATTTACAAGGTCCACACACATCATTCACCTTCTTCAAAGTTATGTTTAAATTCTTTACATAATCAATGAAAAGTCTCCATATATTCTCAAACACAATTTCCTTTGATTTCAGTATGTATGTTATTCTTTCTAGTGGAAGGTTTGTTAACATCTGTCTTAACCAGAGTCACATCTGGTCTATGAGTCTTTTCCACAATAGTGCAATACATTTTTTGGCGTTAAGCAAACTGAGGTCTATGAATGCTCTTTCACTCTTATTAAAGTTATGCTTTTCTGGATACAGACCCAACAAAAACAATTTAGGATTCAGTATGATTTGTTTTGAAATTATTTTCTCTCTTCTCTTCCCAAAACATTCTAATTTTTCTACATTCCCATAAACAATGAAATAGGTTTCCTTTACTTTCCATACATTTTGTGCATGTATCTGGTATGTTTTTGTTATTGCGGAGAATGGGGAAATGATGAGGCTGAGTTTATCTCACAAGTCAGGTTTATTCACATTCTCCAACATCATCCAAAAGCAGAAAGAGAAATAAACCCCCATACATTCGTCCTTTTATACCCCAGGACATCAAAGCACACAGTCACATTGTATTTAATCCCAAGTCACAATGTGTCTTCTTCCAGGTCTTATCACCTCCACCTAAAGTGACTGGTGGCCAGGAAATCCCCCAAGGCTGTCTCTTGCATATCAAAGACCACATTTCACATCCTCCTGTTATCTCTTAGGAGGCTCAGTCCTTTTGTTTATCTGAGACGTGAAGCATACAGTAATATAAATATGAAGCATATGAAACCCACGTGTCCCACATGACCCCCCCCCCCAAACGTCTAAGATGGAACAACGTAATACAGTCTGCATGTCATGATAAAATCACACACATCAGTCCACATGCTGCTTGGGCCTCAGTCTTCTCCCGTATCTGCTGTAAGCGGGCTTTACCACCTCCGCGGCACCCTCCTGCTGGGGAGCTGCTGTCTGGGGATGAGAACTGTTAGTCAATCCTTGTGGGAGCTCTGGGGAATGCTCCCTAGGGGGTCTGCTGCGCCGCGGAGCCCTGGCCAACTGCACACCTTCGTCAGCCACCACAAAAGCGGGTTTGAGCCTGTTTATGCCAATCATTTCCTTTCTACCCCCCAAATCTAGCAAAAAATGCTTATCTCCTGTTTCCAGCAGGTCCATCATAAGGTGGTCGCAAAGGGGGGCGATGGGCATCATGTCTGACAAAAACAAACTCCGAAATTTTTTAAAGCCTTAGGCACTAAAATGCGCGGAAAACTGTGGTGAACGGGGCCAGGCAGCGTGCTCAATTCCGTGCTACTCTGCAACCGCTGAGCTGGGGAGCTCTCTGGCGCAGGATTATCTGGGAGAAATTTCCCGGGCAGCCGAAGTGGCTGTGCGAAAACTAGCTCAGCCGGGGAGGCTTCTAAATCCTCTTTAGGTGCAGAACGCAACCCCAATAAAACCCATGGTAGCCTGTCCACCCAATTTGCATCCGTAAGCGACGCTCTGAGGGCCGCCTTCAATGACCTGTGAAAACGTTCGCATAAACCGTTAGCCTGCGGGTTGTACGCGGTCGTGCGGTGGATTGTTGCCCCCAGGCTGCGGGCCATCGCTGACCAAAGCTCGGAAACAAATTGAGGGCCTCTGTCAGACGTAATGTCCGACGGAACTCCAAAATGCGCTACCCATGCCGTTAAAAACGCGCGCGCCACCTCCTCAGCTGTGGTTGACGACAGTGGGACCACTTCCGGCCAGCGCGTGGTGCGGTTAACCATTGTCAGAAGATGTGTGCACCCCTGTGAGGGTGGGAGGGGGCCTACGAGGTCCACGTGAACATGGTCAAACCTCGTAGCTGGGATGTGAAACGGCTCCAAGGGAGCTCTCGTGTGTCTGTGTACCTTGGCTCGTTGACAAGCCATGCAGGCTGCCGCCCACTCTCTAACTTGTTTGCACAGGCTCGGCCATACAAATTTCTCTCCCACCATTTTGACCGACGCGTGCACTCCTGGGTGTGCCAGAGAATGGATCGAGTCAAAAACGCGGCGGCGCCACGCGGCCGGTACCACAGGACGCGGTCGCCCAGTGGAGACATCGCAGATTAGGGGGGGGCATACCGTCTTGCAGCACCCTGTTCTCCAGCCTTAACCCTGTTGGTACAGACTGGAGCGCGCGCACATCCGCGTCGCTAACCTGATCCGCGGCCATGGCTGCATAATCTATCCCTACGCAGACTGGCGCCGCCACGGCGCGCGAGAGGCAGTCTGCCACTATATTAAGTTTACCCGCCACATGCTGGATATCGGTAGTAAACTCTGAGATCGAGGCCCGCTGTCTCTGCTGCCGGCTCGACCACGGCTCTGAAATCTTGGCCATCGCCAAAGTCAGCGGCTTGTGGTCAACGAACGCGGTGAAACGGCGTCCCTCCAGCCAGAACTGGAAGCGGCGAATGGCCAAGTGGAGAGCTAACAACTCCCTGTCGAATGCGCTGTATTTTCGTTCACTATTGCGCAAGGTCCTGCTGAAAAAGGCGAGCGGTTGCCAAGCTCCGGCTACATACTGCTCCACGACCGCCCCTATGGCCACATCTGACGTGTCAGTAGTGAGCGCTATGCGGGCCGTTGGGACTGGATGTGCTAACAACGCAGCGTTTGCCAGGGCTGTTTTGACTTCCGAGAATGCGCGCTCTCGCTCCGGAGACCATTCGATTTTATTTGTGGGTTTTTGTTTTTTTAGTGCAGCATACAATGGTTGCATGAGCTGCGCTGCGCGGGGGAGGAAATGGTTATAAAAATTCACCATTCCCAAAAACTCCTGTAACGCTTTGACCGTTTGTGGCTGGGGAAAATTTGTTACTGCGCACACTTTGTCAGGCAGAGGAACCGCTCCTTCTGGAGAGACGCGATGCCCCCCGAAAAAAATCAATCTGCGTCACCCCGAACTGACACTTCGCTGGGTTGATTAACCCGTGCTCTCCCAACCTCCGGAAAACTGCCGTGAGGTGGTTTTCGTGTTCGTCTTCGGAGGCGCTGGCTACCAATATGTCGTCCAGGTAGACGAACACAAAGGGGAGATCGCACAACACCACGTCCATCATGCGTTGGAACGTCTGCGCCGCGCCTTTAAGCCCAAACGGCATGCGCAAAAACTCGAAAAGCCCGAACGGAGTTATTACCGCTGTTTTAGGTATGTCCTCAGCACGCACTGGGACCTGGTGGTAACCGCGTACCAAGTCTATCTTAGAAAAAACGCGCGCCCCCGCCAGATGAACTGAAAAATCTTGGATATGCGGGATTGGGTAGCGGTCGTGCGCCGTAGTGTTGTTCAACCTGCGGAAATCACCGCAAGGTCGCCACGAGCCATTAGCTTTCGGGACCATGTGAAGCGGTGAAGCCCATGGGCTCTTCGAACGACTGATGATGCCCAACAGGGACAGAAGCAGAGTCCTCTCACTAAAGGTCTTAATCGCCGAGCCGTTCACTGCTGACACCCTGGGACCACTGGAGGACGCCAGCCGGTCAGCGTAGAAAGGCGTGATGAAACTCAGCTGGGAGCCTGTGTCCACGAGGAAATGCCTCCCCGAGCGCGCATCCTTCAAGTAGAGCAGCTTGTTCTCCTCCCTGAGGGCCGCAGCTGCTACTGACCCCCGGTCTTGGCGTTTCCCAAGCGCTTGAAATGGCACGGTGGTATACATTTGCGTGCCTTCTCTGCAAAACGGCGATGGTAGAAACAGAGGGTGTCTCCTCCGCCATCCTTGGCCCCTGCCGCCGCCGTCGTCGGTGGGTCTGCTACTGCCGTCTCTGGCCCCTCGCTGTCTCTGGACGTTGTGCCGAGCTCCGCTGCCGCGGCCGTGGCCACGCGCCATTTGGCGGCGTTGACGAGTCTTTGCGCCTCCTGGCCCAGCTCGCGGTAGTCTCGTCAGGCCAACAGTGGCGAACTGGCCAGGGTCACTCTCACCGCTGACGGTAGGGTCCTGAGGAAAAGGTGGGTGAAGATGAAGTGATCATCGTCAGAGTCTTTCAACCTCAACAGCTTCTTCATCAGGTCCGCAGGCCTGTCGCTTTCACATTCAGTCAGCGCCAGGAGCCCCTCTGCTCGCTCCTCCACCGAGGGGGTGAAGTACCGGATGAGCGCAGCCTTCAACGTGCTGTACATGTCGCTGTCCGGCGGCTGATTGATCAGGCTCTCCACATGCTGGGCTGTGTGGTTGTCCAGTTTTGCAACCACATGGTAGAACTTTGTGGCATCTACCGAAATCCTCCGGAGGTTGAACTGCGCCTCAACCGCGTTAAACCAGGAGCGCGGATTGTTCTGCCAGAAGTCCGGTAGCTGAACTGTGGCTGCATTCGTGTGGCTGGCTCCTGACGAGTCTGGCTCGGGAGAATTTCTTTCGCTCATGATACGTCTTAGGGTCACCAGTGTGGAGAATGGGGAAATGACGAGGCTGAGTTTATCTCACAAGTCAGGTTTATTCACATTCTCCAACATCATCCAAAAGCAGAAAGAGAAATAAACCCCCCATACATTCGTCCTTTTATACCCCAGGACATCAAAGCACACAGTCACATTGTATTTAATCCCAAGTCACAATGCGTCTTCTTCCAGGTCTTATCACCTCCACCTAAAGTCACTGGCGGCCAGGAAGTCCCCCAAGGCCGTCTTTTGCATATCAGAGACCACATTTCACATCCTCCTGTTATCTCTTAGGAGGCTCAGTCCTTTTGTTCATCTGAGACGTGAAGCATACAGTAATATACATATGAAGCATATGAAACCCACATATGTGTCCCACATTATATCTATTTAACTCCACCATTGTAACATACATCCGCATTAACCATTTAAAATGTATCAATTTAAGACGTACATTTATTGATTTGGTTTGAGCTTCTGTACAAGCCAATTCCCATTGTTCCTCTGAAATTTCAGTTTGCAGTTCTTCTTTCCAATAATTCAATCTTTTCTGTGAGTTTTCACTTGAGGATAATGTCAATGAGTTATAAAACTCTGAAATAATACCCTTTCTCTTACTATCTTTCGTCAAGATTTTTTCCAAGGATGAATAAGTAGGTCGGATGAGAGCATTATTTTGAGTGGATCGAATAAAGTTCCTAAGCTGAAGATATTTAAAAAAATGTGTTCTATTAAGATTAAATTTGATCCTCAGTTCTTCAAAAGACATTATGTTATCTGAACATGACAAATATAAGTCTTGAATCTTTTGAATCCCTTTTAAATTCCATACTTTAAATACAGCATCCGCTCTCCCTGGTTTAAAATATTGATTACCCCATATTGGGCTAAATTGTGACAATAAGTGTGGTTCTTTTAAATATTTTTTGGTTTCACACCGTATTGTGATCATATGCTTTACAAATGGATTTTTAACTTGTTTCTGTAATTTTTTTGCCAAGTCTGAGTATATGAATATGGGATGAGGTAAAGGTAAATTGTATGATTCCATTTCAGTCCAGTGAGGGAGATCATTTGATGAAAAATAATGTCATAGACCTCAGTTGTGCTGACCAGTAATACAACATAACGTTTGGACATTTCAGACCTCCACGATCAAATGGTAAATATAGTAAGGACAGATATAATCTAGCCTTCCTATTGTTCCATATAAATTCCACTAACTTTTTTTTAATTCTTGAGAATAGATCTGAACGTGGTAGTAAAGGAATGTATTGAAATAAAGTATTTTGTTTAAGATATTACTTTTAAGTACCGGAATATTAATTCTCCCATTCATCGACATTGGTAGTGACATCCATCTCTGAAGTAACTCATTAATGTCTGTCATTAAGGCTTCATAGTTGGCACTGGTGACTGATTCTAGCTTAGGCACAATTTGAATTCCTAAATATTTAAACTGATTTACAACTTTGAATTGATTTACCTCAGGAGCTGGGTGATTTCTCTGGGTCTCATTTAGCATTAATATTGAAGATTTAGTTTTATTTATTTTATATCCTGATATTTCCCCAAAATTCTTTATTAAATTCAACAAGGTCGGAATTGATTTAAGATTCGACATAAACAAAATTATGTCATCGGCATACAGGGAGATTTTATGTTCTGCTGTTCCTACTTTAATTCCATTTATTTGTGGATGTAAACGTACCGCCATCGCTAAAGGTTCAATTGCCATAGTAAACAGTAAAGGTGAAAGTGGACAGCCTTGTCGACATCCTCTATTGATATTTATTGATTTTGAGATATTGCTGTTTGTTAGGATTTCTGCTGTAGCATTATTGTATATTATCTGAACCCATCCATCCATCCATCCATCCATCTTCTACCGCTTTTCCGGAGGTCCGGGTCGCGGAGGCAGCAGTTCAAGCAGAGAAGCCCAGACTTCCCTCTCCCCAGCCACCTGCTCCAGCTCTTCAGAGGGGATACCAAGGCGTTCCCAGACTAGCTGGGAGACATAGTCTCTCCACCGAGTCCTGGGTCTGCCCCGGGGTCTCCTCCCAGTGGGACGTGCCTGAAACACCTCAAGTGGGAGGCGTCCAGGAGGCATCCTAATCAGATGCCCATACCACCTCAACTGACTCCTTTCAATGTGGAGGAGCAGCGGTTCTACTCTGAGCCTCTCCCGGATGACTGAGCTCCTCACCCTATCTCTGAGGGTGAGTCCAGCAATCCTACGGAGAAAGCTCATTTCAGCCGCTTGTATCCGCGATCTCGTTCTTTCGGTCATTACCCAAAGCTCGTGACCATAGGTGAGAGTAGGAACGTAGATTGACTGGTAAATCGACAGCTTTGCCTTAGAACTAAGCTCCCTCTTCACCACAACAGACCGGTACAACGTCCGCATCACTGCAGATGCTGCTCCAATCCGTCTGTCGATCTCTCGCTCCATTTTCCCCTCACTCGTGAACAAGACCCCAAGATACTTAAACTCCTCCACTTGGGGCAGGAGCCTGTCCCCAACCCGGAGAGGACAATCCACCTTTTTCCGGCTGAGGACCATGGACTCGGACTTGGAGGTGCTGATTCTCATCCCAGCCGCTTCACACTCAGCGGCAAACCGTCCCAGCAAGAGCTGTAGGTCATTGCTGGATGAAGCCAACAGGACAACATCATCTGCAAACAACAGAGATGAGATCCTGTGGTCACCAAGCATGACACCCTCCATTCCCTGGCTGCGCCTAGAAATCCTGTCCATAAAAATTATGAACAGGACCGGTGACAAAGGGCAGCCCTGGCGGAGTCCAACTCTCACTGGGAATGACTCCGACCGAGTGTTGGCAATGCGAACTAAACTCTCACAACGGTCGTACAGAGACCGAATAGCTCGTAACAACAAGCCCGATACCCCATACTCCCGAAGCACCCCCCACAAAAATCCACGAGGGACACGGTCAAATGCCTTCTCCAAGTCCACAAAACACATGTAAACTGGTTGGGCAAACTCCCACGAACCCTCAAGAATTCTCGAGAGGGTAAAGAGCTGGTCCGATGTGCCACGGCCAGGACGAAAACCACATTGCTCCTCCTGAATCCGAGGTTCGACCAACGGCCGGACTCTCCTCTCCAATACCTCCCAAGCTTTCTATTATCTGAACCCATTTTATGAAATTATTTCCAAGTCCAAACCTTTGTAGGACTTCAAAAAGAAAGGGCCATTTGACCCTATCAAAGGCCTTTTCGGCGTCCAATGATAGGAGAGCTGTATCCGGTGCTTCTTTATTAGAATAGATAATATTAAATAGTCTTCTTACATTATGGAAACCTTGTCTTCCCTTTATAAAGCCATTCTGATCTCGGTTAATAATATTTGGTAATATTTCTTGTAGTCGTCTTGCTAAAATTTTACAGATTATCTTAAGGTCAGCATTTAATAGGCTTATTGGTCTCATATTTTCACATTTATTAGAGGGTTTACCTGGTTTTGGCAACAGTATAATTAAGGCATTATTCATGTATAGTGGTAAATTACTATTTTGATATGCTTCTAAAACCATTTCCAAAAATGGTTTTATTAATTTATTCTTAAATTTTTTATAGAGGTCAACTGGAAGACCATCTGGTCCCGCACTTTTTCCTGATTTCATATTATCAATGGCTCGCCCAACTTCTTCTTGACTAATTTTAGACTCCAGTATCTCCTTGTTTTCATTTGGAATACACGGTATAGATAATCCGTCCAAAAACCCATTTAGTTTTGTTAAGTCAGTTTCATTTTTTGTATCATAGTTTTTCATAATAATCTCTAAAGGCACTGTTAATTTCTAAAGGATCTACAACTGCCTGTCCGTTACTTATAATACTGGTAATTGGTGTTTTAAATTCTAATTGTTTAATCTGCCATGCCAATAATTTCCCTGATTTTTCACCTTGCTCATAAAAAGATTGCTTCAATCTTAGAAGACTTGAGGCAGCTCTATTTGCTGATTTTTTGTCATATTCAGCTCTCAGAATCAGTAATTCTTTCTCTAACTTTGGGTCACTTCCTGCATACACTTTTTCTTGGAGAATTTTTATTTTATGTTCCAATTGGGCTCTCTCCTCTCGAGTCTTCTCAGATTTTGAACCTGTATAACTAATAATATGCCCCCTAATAAAAGCTTTGAAAGCCTCCCACTTTATACATGCTGATGTTTGTGTAGTATTGATATCAAAGAACTCATCTGTTTTTCTATGTACTTAACAAATTCCTGAAGCCATTTATGCTGAAATTGCCACCTACCTGGTTCCTTTGTCAATTTCTTATCTACATATATTAAACAGCAGGGTGCATGATCAGAGATCACAATATTATCATAGAAACAATTTTGAATCTTGGACCTTAATTCTGTGGAGATCAAAAAATAGTCAATACGTGAGAATGTCTTGTAGGTATTGGAATAACAAGAGTAGGCTTTAACTTGTGGTTTCATTTCTCTCCATATATCTAGCAATCTCAATTCTTTCATAAAATGATTAATGATCATCCTGCATCCATTGTGCGTACAGTCCAGTCCTGTTGATCCATCTATACTGGGATTCAATGTACAATTAAAATCCCCTGCTATTATATGTTGCCCTGTAAGTGATGATAAAATAAGAAATAAATTAGCAAAGAAGTTTTGATAATCTATATTGGGACCGTATAAGTTCACCAAATTTATATTTTCTAATAACAAAGATCCTTGGATGATTAGATATCTTCCTAATTTGTCTCCAATTACATTTTTCACTTGAAATGGGACTGATTTATGTATGAGAGTCGTAACTCCCCTGGCTCGAGATGAAAATGAGGTGAACACACTTCCCTGCCATCTTCTCCTAATTCTTTTTACATCCTCCTCTATTAGATGAGTTTCTTGTAAAAACAATTTTTGAACCTATGTCTTTTATTTTATTTATAACTTGTTTAAGTTTTTTAAAATTTTGTAGACCTCTGCACTTCCATGAAGTTAAATTAAGATTAACGCTTTGGTCTATGATCAATAAGGAGTTTGAGATTACCTTGCAATATAAACATGCTCATACAGAGAAGCAAAAACATGAGTGGTTGAACATTCATCCTACAAACTACACACAAACAAATTCCCCCTTCCCACATTCATGGTAATCCCCCCAAAATCAGAAAAAAAATTCCATCTCCCGCTATAGCCATTGACTGTCCACACCCGCGAGGATCAGTCAAAACCACTCTTTCTCCTCTCAATCACCCTGACTCTACTGCTTTTAATGACATAACATTAACTCTCTTCTGTAGTTTTCCAACTTGACTCCAAAATTTTATAGCAACTTTGTACATCATAGGTTTTTTTTTTTAATATATAATACAATCTATATTTTGTAAACTTGCTATATGCTTCAGATCAGTCAGATGCCTGTGCAAATGCTTAAATATTCTACCTTTATATTTTGTTCATGTTTCATGCTTAGCTCCCACCAGTCTCCTCTTGGATCTGCTTGATAAGCACCTGCGCCTCCTCAGGGGTCTTGAAGGTGTGGGTTCTCCCTTTATATGTGACCAGCAGTCTTGCCGGATAAATCACTCCATAACGAATCCCGAGGTTGCGCAGCTCTGTACGGGCGGGGTCAAACTTTTTCCTTAATTGTTGGATTCCTGTGGCCCAATCTGGGTAAAACCGCACCTGTTGATCCTGATATTTAATTTCTCCTTTAGCTCGCGCCGCGTTGGAGATCATCATCTTGTCTCTGTAGCTGAGGAACTTCAGCGTCCTCGGTGGTGCCTTATTATCTCTCAGTGGGCCGATTCGGTGGGCACTCTAAGACGACCGATGACTGCAGCTCCGCGTTGTTCAGCCCTTCTGGAATCCACTTTTCCAAAAAGGAACATGGGTCCTGTCCCTCCATTCCCTCCGGGAGGCCCACCAGCCTCAGATTGTTCCGTCTCGACCGGGATTCTAAGTCCAGGGCACTATCTTCCAGACGTTTATTTTTTAATTCCAATGTGCGCACCTTTAATTGTAGGCTGGTGACGTCATCCTCAGCGCTGGAAATTTGGAGCTCCACCTGCGATACTCGTTCCATACAGTCGCTTATTTCCTTTCTCATTCCTTCTAATGCTGCTATAATCCCATCAAATTTAGAGGAAAAGTCTGCTCTCATTGCGCTAATGGCAACGAGCACCGCACCTGTGCCCTCGCCAGCAGTCACCGCTCCGCCGCTAGCTTGCTCCGCCATAGTCTCTGGCGATTTTCCTGCTTCGTCACGAGCGTAGAAGTCTGTTAACTTTTTTTTTTTTTTTTTTTTTTTTACTTATTTGTACCCGTAGGTAGACTTGGTTTGCAGTCTGGTGACAAGCCACCGGCTGCTGGTCGCTGCATGCGCGAGCGCCCTAAACCTACATGTTTTTTTTGGTATGCGGGAGGAAACCGGAGAAATCCCGGAGTAAACCCGTGCAACACGGGGAGAACATGCAAACTCTACACAGCTCACTGTTGGTCGGGGGCTGGGATCGAACCCACGATCTCATGATCCCCGCGATCCCCCGGCCGAGGGTAAAACTGTGCTGCCACAGTGCTAAACCACTGCGCCACCGTGCAGCCAACTTGGACTGTTTCGACAATTTAGTTTTTCCTCCACCTAATTTCCCAGCCTTAGGCTTTACCGGCATATCCGCGCCCAAACGCTGGGATAGGTTTTGTTACAATTGGGAGAGTTATTTGCCAACTTTATTTTTAGGAGCAGGGCAGAGTGAACCACGTCTTCCTACGTGGCCACCATAACCGGAAGTCCCCGACTTTGATTTTTCTGGTTTATTTCTGAGGTCCACAGTGGAGAACCTGCAGGAACCGAGGGTCAGCTGTGGAGAGAATGGGCTGGACTTAAGATTTATAAAACTGATATTTGACTGAAATAACCACAGTAAAAGAGATCTGAAGAATTGTTTTGTGATTTTTTTTTTTTTTTTTTTTTTTTAGCAGTTTACTTTGCAAACTGAAACAAGCTAAATAAAAATATTGCATGGTTCCTGTTAATAGAAAAACTGCATTTCAATGAAGTAGTTTTTTGGGAAAAGATGATTTTTTGCCAGCTAATTCTAAAAGAGACTTTCGTATATTTATTATGCAGAGTGAGACATTTTAAACCTGATTTAATATTGATCTAGTTTTTTTAAATTAAATGACAAATCATGATTTTCTAATTTACTGAGATGTACTGGTGCAACTGAGATGAAGCTGAAAATGGAATCTGTTCTACTACTGCTGAAAATCACTGAGGTCATCCTACAGTGCAGGACTGTGGTCTTCTTTAGAAGATTAAAATGTCAGAGCTGAGACAAGGCAGAATATTAAATTTTTTAGCTACATAATGGTCAAATGATAACAGTAAAGAGTTATATTTTCAACTGCTCATGTAATTAATATATTTTAGAGTTCAATCTAACTGGTATACATATTTAAAGTAAAAATGAATTTATCTCTTTTGTAGTTTTAATTTACCTTAATTTTACCTGCAGACTAACATGAGTTAAAGTTTTATTTTAACTGTCATGGTCCTCTGTCTGGTGAAGATTCTCAAGTAAAAAGTAAATACAATAATGAAGATAAAGTTCTGTCAAAAATGTCAGCAAAAAAACCCTCAACTGACATTGATAAGGTTGCTAGGCAACAGGGTAGTGCATGGTCATGCAAACATATATCCTCCAAAGACTAGACTGTCTCATTTAACAGCCAGAAGTCAGCCTTTAGATGCAGCCTACCCAACCTTTGAGTGTTCTGGCCTCCAGGGCTGCAGTCTATGAGGCTGCAGCACCTGAACTGAGACACAGCCATTGCCCATCTTTACAGAAGCCGCCTATAGCACAGCTGACAACATGATTGCGCCTTCATTTTATTATTAATGTATCAGATCGGTAAATTACTTTTATTCCTTACCGATACCGATCCAGCCATTTTGCCTGGATCAAACCCGATTGGATCATTCCTAGTTTTTGGTATGACCTGGCTGGGATTTGAACCCATGACCTCCTGGTTGTGAGGTGGCTGCTGTACCAACTAGGCCACCACGCCATTAATATATTGAATACATGCATTTAAAAACTATAGCAAAAAGCTGCTTCCACAAAAAAGAAAACAAAAACCCATACATTGTATTCCAACTGATCTTGCCATTAAAGGTTTCTGAAAATGTGTCCCCTTATAGGTAAAACATCATATACTAGCACAAGTCCTTTGATAATCCTATCCAGGATATTTGTGCTGTGCCTTAGTTTTGACAAAGTCATTTTCCGTGTAGCGTGAAATATGGAATATTAATAAATAATAAATATGATGAGGTATGAATTATTTAATTTATATTGATGTATTGGAATCTGAGATCAAATCTCGTTTCATATACATCAGAACAGTTAACACTCGTAGGGGCACCAGCTTCTATCTTTAAGAAGCAATTTAATCTTTAATTTCACTTTATACCTGTTTAATCACTCAATAAATTAATCAGTCTCAAAAATTTCCCGTGAATTCGATACCTGTGCTTGAAACAGACTCAGAATGAAATAAATTCTCAACAACTTCTCTCATTTTCACATATTTATTAAACGAAATGATTAACAGACATTGCAGTAATTTCATTAATCATAGAATCAATCTTGTAAATAATAGATTAACAATGTCAACATTTTCGGAACCAGGGTTAAACTGAGAAATGAATTTCTATCAGTTTGAGTTAACAGATTATGGAAACAAATTTATGGAGGAAGTTTACCAATTATATGAAAAGTCCTGGATTAATCTTAAGAAAATAAAAACGGAATTTTAACAAAAAGAAGAGTTATGTTAAGGGCTTCTTAATTTGCATCTGATTAGATACACAAATTATTACCGAACCTCAGAAGTTTAATTCAGCAGATGAATTAAAGTTTGCAGCTCACGTGATTATCGTTCGGTGTCGTCGTCAGCCCAAGATTTCGTGGACGTTAGAGGAAGTATCTGCCCGCAGATATTTCAGGATCCACAGTTCGACCTTTAAAAGTCAAGCGGTCGAAGAGGCTGGATTTTGGCTGTATGACCCAGAGTTGAAACTGGGCCAGATGGTGACGTTTCTTCAGCGTGTGATGGACAGCTGCGCGTTGATTCCTCAGCTGCACGTGATGTGGAGAGCTGCGTCTTCTCAGAGGCCTTCGATAATAATTAAAGATATCTAATCCGATCTCAAATTAAAAAGCTTCGGACTTTAGATAAAAATCATAGCTTCTGGTATGTGATTGGTCAAGAAAAATATATTAAAGTTTACATTAAAATTAAACAAACGGTGATTTTACAGAAAGTTTAACAAAGAAAAGAGATGAATAAAAATTGGAGTTTAACTCCGATTAAGAATTGAGCTCAAAGAAATAGGAATTCCTAGGCATTTAAGAGAAAAGGGAAAAACATTAAAATACAAAGTTACATAAACAAATTACGAGTTATCTGCTCTGTGTTCAGAAAAGCGACACGTGGTCGGAGTCTTTGTTCTTCCTTGCTGTGTGTAGACAATAGACTTCAGAGAGACGAACGAGTCCAAAGAGAAAAAAGATCGGTGGAGAAGGGCGAGCCGAAAGAGAGAAAAAGACGATCCGGAAAAAGCAAAAAGAGACAAAAGAGCCAGAGCAAAGAGTCTTTCGCCTTTTATAAGTTCTGTTGAGCTTCGCGGGCTTCCGGGATCTCAGCCAATGAGTGTCCTTCGTGGGTGTCCTCGATGAACTTTTAGTCCAATAACAAACAGTCTACAAGGGACCAATGAGATGAAGAAGGTGGGTCTCTCTGAAGACTGATGAAATGTGATATCAGTCCAAATGAATACACACAATTTTAAATACATTGGAATATACACACTTATGTATAACTAAACTAACCTTCATGTATCTTATAAGCAGTGTTTCTAAATCAACATGCAGGAATAAACATTCATTTAAACATTAACATGCATATATATATAAAATCACAGATTAATGCATTTCACACATTATTGATTTTCCACATTAAAACATCAGAGTCCATTTGCTTTTCGTAGTTCTGAAAAGAAGAAGGTTTAGAATTGAGTTTGTAATAATGTACTTTAAAGTTCACTGGTTAAATCCAGCATGTCCCAGAGTTTAAGGAAATTTTATTGAGTTGTGGGTCTGTGTGGCCAGGTCTGTTGCATGTTTTATGGGGGCAATAAACCAGAGCCGGACATTGGGGAAATTCCTTAGGCTGGTTTTAACAAAGGAATGGGATTTCAGCTGTGGCCTGGAGGAAGAAAATCCATTTTTTGACTGTCTTACTCCTGGGTGAAACAAAATGTCTTTAAGCAGAAGAATAATTATTGCTGAGCCAAAGTGAGATGATGCTACAGTCCCCCCTCTGGTATCAATGGTGATGTTGATTCAGCGTTGATAGCAATCCTAGGCATCAAATCCCAATTTGGCGAGGCTTGATCCAAATGCTGAACTAAAGTTCTGATGTTGATAAGTCTTAAGCTTGTAAACAGTATCTATTCCAAAGTGTAAGTCCTTAAATTTGGTTTTCTGAAAAACTTCTGGAAATTTCAAAAATAATTTGGGCATGACCAAATATAAACATTGTATAATTGTCTCGGATATACTAAAGTTCTGTATAAGCCTGTAAAGACTTAAAAAAAAATTCTGGGCACGAAAAAGTGAACTAGAAGTATGTGGGCTTTGACATACTTGATATAAATGTTTTGGGTTTGCTGAAAAATATCTATTCAAAATTTCAAAAACAGTTTAAATGTACATAAAATCTAAAGAAAGTATAAAGGATTATTTGTATATACACATGCATGTATCCAAAAATCTTAGTCAAAATCAAAAATAAAATTCTTTCATATTTGAGGTAGAGATTCAGACTAATCAATATTGAGGTGACTCAAGGAGGTTCAAATTGAATTTGTTTAGTTAGACTAAACCATGGTTCCACAGATGTCCAAATCATAGGGTGTTTGAGGCTTTTGTGCAGAAAAACTGAGTGGGCATAGGATGTCGTTATCATTCTTTGGATGGCAATGAGAAGTAAATTTGGATTTACTGCAAAAAGGATATGATGAGAGAGCATATTCATTGCTAAAGCGTTAACTGAAAAGCTAATGTTTCTAGCTACTTCTGAGAGTAACAGATATTGGCTGTGTGTGAGCATAGTCAACCTTTAACACAAAGAGCAAAGAGTTCAAGACCTTGTTGAGTTTGACTGAAGCTTCGGAGCAAGCATTCAAAACCAACACAGTGTCTTGTAAGATTTTGGTAACGATTTGTGGTTCGACAACCTGGCGTTTCAGTTTAGCGGTGTTGACAGAGTTAACAGTGGGCATGCTAAGGCTAACACGAGGCTCTAACGATGAGGCTGTTATTAAGAATCCACCCAAGGATCTTTGACCTTTCGTTTTGGCTTGGCCCAATTTTGACTGGGTAACAGTGGGTGTGATTGCTAGGCAGATGGCTAAACTGATAAACAGGAGGGCCATCATCTTGGCAAACAAAGATGAGTGGTTTTGGATCTTAATCTTCTTGATGATCTTTCTTTAGATACCTGGTTGGCAAATGAAAATTCCTCTTAGAGGTGGAATGATTTCTTTTAGATGGATGTAGTTTATTGATCCCAAAACTGGGAAATTACAGAGTAGAGAGAGATTGAACTCTAAACCTTGTGCTTGTTTTTCACCTTTGATGGGAGTTTTAAGATTATTAGCTCAAGCTAATGGTGTTGAATGTCTTGTGTGTATACTATTTGGTAATAGTAAGTTGATTGAAGTTTATTAGATTTTACAGAGGTCTTTGAAATTAGTTTAAGGGCTAATTTGGTTTTAATATACCCTTTCCTTTCTGGAGGTTTGGATGCAGTTAACTGATTGTTCGGAGAAATTTGACTGAGTGCACTTGAGGTTAGTAGTTAGCTACAGTTATTTCTCAGACGTAGGTTTGGTTTTAATCTTATTTATGGACTTACTTTGACAGTGTTGTACCCGACAAGTCCCATGGGGTTTTGGTAAAGGTTACTCTGATTTTGGTGAGCCCATTTGAAAATGGGGTCCTGGGTTTGGCTCTTGGGTGGCCAAAGTTTGTTGTTGCCAATGTGTGGATTCATCCACTCAGGCAGGAATTTAGGAGTGATTTTCCTTTCCTGTAAATTTATTTCAGGTGTCTGCGGTATGAATGTGGGGTGGAAGATCTTGTCCCCCCTTCGCAGTTTGTCATGCGAGAGTTTTTGATCGTTGTATGCTTTGTGTTGTTTAGTGAATTGGTCCGAATGTTTTTGAAATACAGCCTTGGGAGCTTTGTATGTTGTTTTGACACTTTTGTGCTCTGCAGCTGGAATGTTATGGGCATTGGCAGTCATCACCCTTCTCTGGTTTCGAGGAACTCTGAGCGGTGGCGATGATGGTTCGTCGGAAGCATGAACAGGAGTGCCATTGTATAGCTGCAGAGAAGATTGTGTCACATGAAGTGGTTTCAGGTTTGGTATGTCATAGGGTTTAGACGCGGTCAGCGCATGTACCGTTTTATCCGACCGGTGTTTGACGGTTTTATGGATCATTTGGTTGCAAGGTTGAGTGACTGTGCGCCTTGCGTTTGCAAAAGTTGGGTTCGTTGTCGCAAAAATTTGAGGTTTCAGAGGGTCTAGAAAGCCGGTTGGTTTGGCTCTTGTGACCATGCAGGCCTCATGGGTGGGTGGGTGGGTTTCAAAATGTGACACCACCATTGAATCATGGGTATCAAGGGTTTCAAGGGGGCTGTTTGGGGTTTTCTGCTCGGCCGTTGAGTTTTCAAGGTCATTTGAGTGTTTGGCTTGACCTTGTATTTGAAGGTGACTTTTGACTTCTTGTGGACAGTACTCACCTTGGTCTTGGCGGTCGCTTTCACTCGGTTGCAGTTGTTCCAACAGTGCTAGTTGTGTGAGACTTGGGGTGTCCAAAGTGTTCAGAACAAAGCACTGTGATTCAGTTGTTCTTGTTGGGTCAAATGGGTGAGGGTGTTGCGTTTGAGCCCATAGTTTGAGGTTCTTGAAATCAATCAGTGGCTCAAAACGGTTCAGTAGGTCTTTGCCAACAAATAATGGAATGGCGTCAAGTTTGGACACGTAGACCGGATGTGTCAAGGTCATGGGTCCAATGGACATGTTTAGTAGTGATACGCCCAACAGGGTTAATTTAGTGAGCGCATATGGTCGCACGGCTAATGAACAGGGTTCCAGTTTCAAATATTTGTTAGCGCGGTTAGCAGCTACACATAGTTTGTCAAAAAGGGTGTGTGACATGAGTGATGTCAGCAGCGGTGTCTAAAACAGCGTCCTGACACATCATGTCTTCAAGGGTCAGTGGAAGGTAGAATTTCCGTGCCACCCCCCTCTCGTTTAAATCGCATAGAAATTGTGGAACCGGTGGTTCGACACAGAGTTGCAAAACGTTGTTAGAGGAGTGGTCTGTGACCTGTGGTTGGGCTGCCATAACAGCACTGGACTGCATTGAGTCCTTTGGTCCTTCCTCATTTGCATAAGGGATTTTCTTCTTGCGTTTCCTTCGTTTGGAACGCTTGTTTTGAGTTGGCATGGCTGATATAGCTAGAATGTTAGCAGTTTTATTCTCTTTGTAGCTTTGAATCTCTGCTATGAGGTGTTTGACAATTTCAATATCTTCTCTACTGAATGTAGGAGTTTCTTCTTCCTTCCAAGGTTTGTGATAGGTCTCTGCTTCTGAGCTTCTGTGATGGAATGGAGACCATTTGTCGCGGTTAAGCGTGTCTTCGTATCGGTATCTGTCATCATGGTAGTCCGTATCGCGTTCTCGTGACCTATCCCATGGATATGGTCTACGACGGAAGTCGGGTTTTCGCAAAGTTGGTCCAAAGTGGTATCCAGAGGACCTAGTGTGGTTTTGACCTTGATGAGGTCGGTTGGAAAAATGCTTCGGCTGTTGATGTACTCGCAGTGTAGGAGGTGGAGTAGAGCGAGGAGCTCCTTCCAACTCCAAGGTGTTAGATACATCGCTAATAGCTAGTACTGTGGCAGGCTCAGCGTGCTTGTTGCGACTTTGTTGCTGTTCTTAGAACGCATAGTGTGCAAACTCTCTCAGCTGACTTATTGAGTTTGACCTTGGGTTAGCTGTAACTCCCAGGTAATGACTCACAGTGGGATGGAGGTTTTGGATGAAGAGGGTCTTGAAATTGTGGTCTTCTTCCATCCCTGGTGTATTTTGAGATCCAAAATATGCAAGTAGGAGTCTCTGGTAGTAGGCTTGTGTTGGCTCTGAGCGTCCTTGCTTCACGGCTAGGGCTGCGGTTTGCCCTGCTTGTAGGCAGTCGTCGGAGAACTCCTTTTCGATGGCTTCATGGAGCAGCATGTAGTCTGCTTTGATGTTTGTTGGCTGTCTATGAATTTTGATACTGACCTGTTAGATGTTAGCTTAATCAGATAGATGCGATCATCAATCGTAGCATCAGGATACTTATGCAGGTAGTAATCAATGTCATGTAAATAGACTTTGGCATCAGGTGAACCCGTAGGTCCTGGATCAAATTTGGTGATATTTCACGCGATCTTGTCAAGGTCGCGGTCTGAAGGGGCACACCATCCACGCGGTCGTCCATATTCGAAACGGGAATTGGGGGAGGGAGCGCGGTGGATGTCCCGGTGTTCATGTCTTTCCTTTAGGAGCCATTGACATTCCTTGTAATCCTTCTTCACATTTTCAAGTTGACCTTCAACTCTTCTGAGTTCCTTCTTTGTGTCTTGAAGGGCATCTTCAAGTTCATTGTTGTCTTGGTGAAGCACGTCATTGTTATGCATCAACCGTTCCTTTTCTGACTCTGCACGGTCCAAATCTTGTACCGCTTCATCCAGTTGGTTTTGAGTTTTGTCATTCTCCTCTTGAGATTGTTCCAGATTTTCTTTCAGTGTTTCATTCTCTTCTTGGAGAGATAGGATCGTTGTTTGTTGATTTGCTAGCTCGTTCTCGGCTACCTTTAATCTTGCGACTAATGTTAGCGCAAACTTACCTAACACACTGGTGAGGTCCTTGCCTTCTGGTGGTTTTTCAGTGTGTTCATTCAAGAGTTCTTCAGCGAGTTGCTTCAATTCTTCGGGCTGCGTTTCCTTGACCCGTGTTGTGAAGCTAGAAATTAAATTAGAAGTCCATGCTTCCAATGTTGCTTGAAGGTCATCCAGTTTGGTAAATTGGTCGGTTGTCTGTTGACTCGTCATGTTTGACCGTTGTTATTTAGCTTTTTTAAAAATAAAATTCAACTGGTTGATTATTCTTAAATTTGTTCGACAAGGTTTAACCGTGAGTGGCTTTATTTTACAACCGTGATAGTTGAAAGTTCCTTTAGAATTTGTTTCAACTTGTAGGCTTGTAGGATGGGAAATAGAATTTTAAAATTATTTAGAAATGTAGAGATGCTTCAATTAATTCGTTCGTTGAAACTATGTTGATAAAGTTGAATTGAAATTGGATTGAATTTGTTTCACAAAACAAAACTGAAATTTCAATTGTGTGGACTGACTTCTTTACTTTGATTTTCAAGACTAGTATTGGAATTTGTCATCAATAACTAGCTTTGGAGTTTTGCAGAATGTCACTTTGAAAGTGAGGATTTTATTTACAAAAGAAATACAAAGAAAAGAAGAGGCTAAATGCTTTAAAGATTTAAGATTATAAGTTTTCACTTTCTTTTAAAGTTAAGGCTTTCCTTTGGTTTTATTTGTTAAAGCCTATTTTCATTTGAAGCATTAAATGTTTAAAATATTTACAAATTAGAAACAAGTGAATTGTTTGAATATTTGGTATCCAAGGATTTCTTAGGAGTGAAGCCAGTAGTGATCTGTCTTGATTGTCATCTATAAATTTCTTATTTACAGAATAATCAATGTTTGCACCTTTTTGACTTTTCTTTTAAATCCTGGAAAAAATTTGAAATTATGCAGGTTGGTTAAATGTTTTTCTTTTCCTGGAGAGAAAGCACGGATCAGAAATGATACAATGAGTTTAAATAACACCTAGAGCTTCTCTTAAGTGTTAATTGCTTAATGTGGTTTCCTAAATTTGAGAAAGAGGAAAAATTATAAATATTCACCAAGTCTGTAAATTTGTCAAAATGCACAGATTTAATCCTACTTTAATGTTACTCTTGAGTAAACATCAGCATTAGAATCCTTAAGCTAAAACATATCACATTTAAAAACAGTAAAATAAGCACACATAGCTTCAAAGTTTGCAACTTTTTGCTTAAAAGTGTGTAAATGTTTGCTTTTAGCTTAAAAGATTATAATATGTGGTTATATAAGTGATTAAATACAATAGGGGTGTTTATGTATGTTCCTGCTATAGGTATCTATGCAGTGAGTGGGGTTTCACCACTGAGAAAAACTTTCAGAAGCCAACAGGTCCTTTTCCTTTTGTTCTTGGCATAAAAGTTTGGATTAGTGTTAAATTTAGTTTATTCCGAATAATATGAATTGCTTTGAAGTTACTTTGAAGACTTAATTTGGTTATAAATCGTCTTTAAAGATTAGAAGTTTAAATAAAAATTGCAGTCCCTATGTTTCACCACAAGATGGAGGCAGTTTTCGTCTGCACTTCCGGAAGAGGAAACCCAATGACGTCACTCAAGGAGTCAAGGATCTCTACTCAAAATGGCGGCTACAGGGAACTTTACCTAGACTTAAGATGGCGTCGCTGAGCCGATCTACACATGCGCAGTTTTGTGCACAGCTTGACGGTCGCGTGCGCGATTGTGCGTGCACGTGCCACGTGGATGCAGCTCAAGCTTCAGTCCATAAAACCACGCCTTGCTTTCCAAAGGCGGGAAAACTTTGGTCTCCCTAAACTTTATTCAACAAGTTTATACAATGGTTAATTCAATTAAATCCCCCAAGGGTTTGCTTCGCCTGTGGGGTGTTGAAATAACGGGGAAAACAAATAGAATTTCTTCACTATTTTGTTCCCAGGCCTATTTTAATTATTCAGCGTGTGATCACGCTTCTTAAGCATGCATTGAACAAAAAAAAACAAACTAAAAACTGACTAGAGTGGGGTCTCTTCACCCACACTTCTCTTGGTCAGCAGACACACACACAGCAGTAATCAGGGGGGCGAATTCACCCCCTCCCCCTTGTGACATAGAGACAAAGAGAGCTGCAGACAACTGAACCACCTTTGTGAGTTAAAAATTGACCAAAAATCACACACAGCTTATGTATTCTTTCATTCTGAGTGTGTCAAGTTCAACCAGGCCTTCACGCGGGACGCACCAATTGTGTAGGGTAAAATATAGAATATTAATAAATAAATATGATCAGGTATGAATTATTTAATTTATATTGATGTATTGGAATCTGAGATCAAATCTCGTTTCATATACATCAGAAAAGTTAATAACACTCGTAGGGGCACCAGCTTCTATAAGAAGCAATTTAATCTTTAATTTCACTTTATACCTGTTTAATCACTCAATAAATTAATTAATCAGTCTCAAAAATTTTCTGTGAATTCGATACCTGTGCTTGAAACAGACTCAGAATGAAATAAATTCTCAACAACTTCTCTCATTTTCACATATTTATTAAACGAAATGATTAACAGACATTGCAGTAATTTCATTAATCATAGAATCAATCTTGTAAATAATAGATTAACAATGTCAATATTTTCGGAACCAGGGTTAAACTGAGAAATGAATTTCTATTAGTTTGAGTTAACAGATTATGGAAACAACGCAAATTTATGGAGAAAGTTTACCAATTATATGAAAAGTCCTGGATTAATCTTAAGAAAATAAAAATGGAATTTTAACAAAAAGAAGAGTTATGTTAAGGGCTTCTTAATTTGCATCTGATTAGATACACAAATTACCGAACCTCAGAAGTTTAATTCAGCAGATGAATTAAAGTTTGCAGCTCACGTGATTCCCGTTCGGCGTCGTCCTCAGCCCAAGATTTCGTGGACGTTAGAGGAAGTATCTGCCCGCAGATATTTCAGGATCCACAGTTCGACCTTTAAAAGTCAAGCGGTCGAAGAGGCTGGATTTTGGCTGTATGACCCAGAGTTGAAACTGGGCCAGATGGTGACGACGTTTCTTCAGCGTGTGATGAACAGCTGCGCGTTGATTCCTCAGCTGCACGTGATGTGGAGAGCTGCGTCTTCTCAGAGGCCTTCGATAATTAATTAAAGATATCTAATCCGATCTCAAATTAAAAAGCTTCGGACTTTAAATAAAAATCATAGCTTCTGGTATGTGATTGGTCAAGAAAAATATATTAAAGTTTACATTAAAATTAAACAAACGGTGATTTTACAGAAAGTTTAACAAAGAAAAGAGATGAATAAAAATTGGAGTTTAACTCCGATTAAGAATTGAGCTCAAAGAAATAGGAATTCCTAGGCATTTAAGAGAAAAAGGAAAAACATTAAAATACAAAGTTACATAAACAAATTACGAGTTATCTGCTCTGTGTTCAGAAAAGCGACACGTGGTCGGAGTCTTTGTTCTTCCTTGCTGTGTGTAGACAATAGACTTCAGAGAGACGAACGAGTCCAAAGAGAAAAAAGATCGGTGGAGAAGGGTGAGCCGAAAGAGAGAAAAAGACGATCCGGAAAAAGCAAAAAGAGACAAAAGAGCCAGAGCAAAGAGTCTTTCGCCTTTTATAAGTTCTGTTGAGCTTCACGGGCTTCCGGGATCTCAGCCAATGAGTGTCCTTTGTGGGTGTCCTCGATGAACTTTTAGTCCAATAACAAACAGTCGACAAGGGACCAATGAGATGAAGTAGGTGGGTCTCTCTGAAGACTGATGAAATGTGATATCAGTCCAAATGAATACACACAATTTTAAATACATTGGAATATACACACTTATGTATAACTAAACTAACCTTCGTTTATCTTGTAAGCAGTGTTTCTAAATCAACATGCAGGAATAAACATTCATTTAAACATTAACATGCATATATATATAAAATCACAGATTAATGCATTTCACACATATTTTTTTTTCCACATTAAAACATCAGAGTCCATTTGCTTTTCATAGTTCTGAAAAGAAGAAGGTTTAGAATTGAGTTTGTAATAATGTACTTTAAAGTTCACTGGTTAAATCCAGCATGTCCCAGAGTTTAAGGAAATTTTATTGAGTTGTGGGTCTGTGTGGCCAGGTCTGTTGCATGTTTTATGGGGGCAATAAACCAGAGCCGGACATTGGGGAAATTCCTTAGGCTGGTTTTAACAAAGGAATGGGATTTTAGCTGTGGCCTGGAGGAAGAAAATCCATTTTTTGACTGTCTTACTCCTGGGTGAAACAAAATGTCTTTAAGCAGAAGAATAATTATTGCTGAGCCAAAGTGAGATGATGCTACATCCGTTTACAAGCAACAGTGGATTTCCAGGTGTCCCTCAGGGAATAGTACTGTTGTGGAGTGTGTGAAATCAGAGACGGAATAATTTCAGACGATTTATTACACACACATCTTTCAAGCACAGAACAGACTGGCTCAAGCAGAAACTCCTCTCAAGTTTCATGGCATTTTCCTCACACCCAACATGACATTTGCATCACACTGCATTCAACCCCCTCATCCTTGACTCGTTCCTGCTATCTCACCAGGAATTCGCTGCTCTTTGTTCTCCCCAGCTTATCACCGTCTCCTGTCTGAGATGCTAGATAATCTGGCTCACACAAAGTGCTACACCTGCTACACCCCCCCCCCCCCAGCATCTTAGATAGGACAATAGAATAACAGTCCACATGCTGTGATAGAACAATTGAACATCATTCCACATGCTGCTTGGGCTTCCATCTCCTCCCGTATCTGGTGTAACTGAGGTTTACCGCCTCTGCGGCGCTGGCTGCTGGGAGTGTGTCTGACTGCGGGTGGGCTGTTGGGGGGGGGGCACTTCGGTCTGTCCGTGTGGCTGCTCTGGAGAATCGTCTCCCTGGGGAGCTCTCCGTGGGGGTCTTCCACGCCGAGGGGCCTTAGCCAACAGCACTTGCTCGTCTGCCACAACGAAAGCGGGTTTGAGTCTGTCTATGCCAATTTTTTCCCTCCTACCCCCCAAGTCTAACAAAAAATGCTTATCCCCTGTTTCCAACACTCTGAACGGTCCATCATAGGGTGGGCGCAATGGAGGGCAGCGGGCATCGTGTCTGACGAACACGAACTCTGCGCTCTTCAACGTTTTAGGCACGAAAGCACGCGGAAAACAGTGGTGGGCAGGGCCCGGCAGCGTGCCTGTGTTTACGCTACGCTGCAAAAGCTGAGACGGGGAGCTGCCCGGTGCGGGATTATCTGGCAGAAATTCCCCGGGCAGCCGTAGTGGCTGCGCAAAAACAAGCTCTGCCGGGGAAGCTTCCAGATCCTCTTTTGGCGCGGAGCGCAACCCCAATAAAACCCATGGCAGCCTGTCTACCCAATTTGCATCTGTCAATGAAGCCCTGAGTGCCGCTTTCAGTGATCTATGAAAACGTTCGCATAACCAATTGGCCTGTGGGTTGTACGCGGTTGTGCGGTGAATTGTAACACCCAGGCTGCGGGCCATCGCAGACCAGAGTTCGGAAACAAATTGCGGGCCCCTGTCAGACGTAATGTCCGACGGGACTCCAAAACGCGCCACCCATGCTGTTAAAGCGCGCGCTACGTCCGCGGACGTGGTTGCCGCCAGCGGGACTGCTTCTGGCCAGCGCGTGGTGCGGTCCACCATTGTCAGGAGGTGCGTGCACCCCTGTGATGGCGGGAGGGGGCCCATGAGGTCCACGTGAACATGGTCGAACCTCTTAGCCGGAATACGAAACGGCTCCAAAGGAGCCTTCATGTGTCTGTGTACTTTGGCTCATTGGCACGCCACGCAGGCTGCAGCCCACTTCTTCACTTGTTTGCGTAGGCTCGGCCAAACAAACTTCTCTCCCACCATTTTGACTGACGCGCGCACTCCTGGGTGCGCCAGAGTGTGAACCGACAAACACGCGGCGGCGCCACGCGGCCGGGACCACTGAACGCGGGCGACCCGTGGAGACATCACAGATTGGGGGGGGGGGGCGCCATCCTGCAGCACCCTGCTCTCCAGCCTTTACCCTGTTGGTCCAGACTGGAGCGCGAGCACGTCTGCATCGCTAATCTGTTCCGCGGCCATGGATGCGTAATCTATCCCCACGCAGACGGGGGCCACCACGGCGCGCGAGAGGCAGTCCGCCACTACATTCAGTTTACCAGACACATGCTGAATATCGGTAGTAAACTCTGAGATCGCGGCCAGCTGTCTCTGCTGCCGGCCCGACCACGGTCCTGAAACCTTGGCCATTGCGGATGTTAGCGGCTTGTGGTCCACGAACGTGGTGAAGCTGCACCCTTCCAGCCAGAACTGGAAGTGGCGTATGGCCAGGTGGAGAGCCAGCAACTCTCTGTCAAACGCACTGTATTTACGTTCGCTGTCGCGCAAAGTTCTGCTGAGAAAGGCGAGCGGCTGCCAAGCCCCGGTGACGCGCTGCTCCACGACAGCCCCTATGGCCACGTCTGAAGCGTCGGTGGTGAGCGCTATGTGGGCTGTCGGGTCTGGATGCGCCAGCAGTGTGGCGTTTGCCAGGGCCGCTTTAACTTCCGAGAACGCCAAACTCTCGCTGCGGGGTCCATTCGACCCTGTCCGTGGGTTTCTGTTTCTTGAGCGCAGCATATAATGGTTGCATGAGCCACACCGCGTGGGGAAGGAAACAGTTATAAAAGTTCACCATCCCCAAAAATTCCTGCAGCGCCCTGACCGTCTGAGGCCGGGGAAAATCCGCCACGGCGCGCACTTTGTCGGGCAGCGGGATCGCTCCTTCCGGAGAGACGCGGTGCCCCCCCAAAAAAAATTTAAAAAAAATCAATCTCTGTCACGCCGAACTGGCATTTCACCGGGTTGATTATTAATCCGTGCTCCTCCAACCTCTGGAAAACCGTTGTGAGGTGGGTTTCGTGTTCGTCTTTGGACGCACTAGCTACCAGTATATCGTCCAGGTAGATGAACACAAACGGGAGATCGCGCAGCACTGCATCCATCATGCGCTGGAACATCTGTGCCGCTCCTTTTAACCCAAATGGCATGCGCAGGAACTCGAATAGACCGAACGGAGTTATTACCGCTGTTTTGAGTATGTCTTCAGCGTGCACTGGGACTTGGTGGTAACCGCGGACCAGGTCTATTTTGGAAAAAATGCGCGCTCCGGCGAGGTGAATGGAAAAATCCTGTCTGTGGGGAATTGGGTAGCGGTCGTGCGCTGTAGCGTTGTTCAACGTGCGGAAATCCCCGCACGGTCGCCACGATCCCTCAGCCTTAGGGACCATGTATAGTGGGGGAAGCCCATGGGCTGTTCGAGCGCCTGATGACGCCCAACCTTTCAAGGTTGGCGAACTCCTTGCGCGCTATGGCCAGTTTAGCTGCGTCCAAGCGCCGAGGTCTTGCAAAAATGGGTGGCCCGGTGGTGGTGATAAAGTGCTCCACCCCGTGTTTAGCGATGGCCGCCGAAAACGTCGGGACCGTGAGTGCTGGGAACTGAGTGAACAGTGTGTGGAACTTACCGCCTGTAGCTGTGACGTTGGCTTGTGCTGTTGGCTGGGTCACTCGAGCTATACAGGGGAGAGAGTCAAAGGACAGTGCATTAACCAAGCGCCTGTTAGCAACATCAACCAGTAAACCATGTGCACACAGAAAATCAGCCCCCAGTATGTGGTAATTCAGTGCTGCTACGACAAAAGTCCACTCATATGTACGGCCATGTAGAGATAAGAGCAGAGTCCTCTCACCAAAGGTCTTAATATCCGAGCCGTTTGCTGCTAACATCCCGGGGCTGCTAGATCCTGCCAGCCGGTCAGCGTAGGTTGGCCGGATAAAGCTCTTCTGGGCTCCGGTGTCTACGAGGAAACGCCTCCCAGAGCGTGCATCCGTTAAGTAGAGCAGCTTGTTCTCTTCACTGAGGGTCGCAGCTGCTACCGACCCCAGGCCTTGGCGTTTTCCCGAGCGCTTGAATTGGCACGGTGGTGCACATCTGCGTACACTCTCTCCGAAGCAGCGGTGGTAGAAACAGAGCGTGTCTCTCTGGCGCTCCTTGGCCCCCGCTGCTGCTACCGTCGGTGGCTCCTCACCTCCTCTGGTCGTCTCGCTGGGCTCCGCCGCTGCCGCGTTGACTGTGATCGCCCTGGTGGTGATGATGATCCGGTCTGCCTCCTGGGCTAGCGCACGGTAGTCGCGCGCGGCCAGCCACAGCGAATTGGCCAGAACCGCTCTCACCTCTGTTGGAAGGTTCCGGAGGAAGAGGTGGGCAAACAAAGTGCCCGTCGTCCGTGCGCATTAACGCCAGCATCTTCTCCATCAGGTCTACGGCTGAACCCTCTCCTAACTCGGTCCGCGTCAGGAGCCTCTCTGCTCTCTCACATTCCGAGAGTGTGTAGCGCTGGATGAGCGCAGCCTTGAGCGCTTCATATTTGCTGCTGGCTGATCGAGCAGGCTCGCTACCTGTTGAGCTGTGCGGGCGTCGAGCGCTGCGACCACATGGTAGAATCTGGTATCATCTACTGTTACTCCCCGGAGGGCGAACTGGGCCTCGGTGAGGTGGAACCAAGAGCGCGGGTTGTGCTGCCAGAAATCCGGTAGCTTGACTGAAACCGCACACGCGTGGCTGTAGGTTCCAGTCCTGGCTGTCTGTGGGATGGCTGCCGCCTCGCTGTAGCTTCCTGACCGGGCCGGCTCCGGGGGTCTTGCCTCGTGTTCCATAATACGTCTTGGATCACCAGTGTGGAGTGTGTGAAATCAGAGCTGGAATCATTTCAGACGATTTATTACACACACACATCTTTCAAGCACAGAACAGACTGGCTCTCAAGCAGAAACTCCTCTCTTAAGTTTCATGGCATTTTCCTCACACCCAACATGACATTTGCATCACACTGCATTCAACCCCCTCATCCTTGACTCGTTCCTGCTATCTCACCAGGAATCCCCTGCTCTTTGTTCTCCCCAGCTTATCACTGTCTCCTGTCTGAGATGCTCGATAATCTGGCTCACACAAAGTGCTACACCTGCAACACTGTCACCATTGCTTTTATGTCATGGTAAATACTCTGGAAACACTTCTCCCAGCAATCCCTAGTAGTAATCAGAGCTTTAAGACACAGCAATAGTCCCTTCTGTCACCAACCATTTTTTAGACAATATATGAATGAATGAATGAATGAATTACTCTTTGTTTTGGACAGATTATATTAAAAGATTAAAAGAAAGGAACAGAACAATATATCAAGGGGGAAAAAAATCCAACACGGTCGAATTAAACAATAACTCCTCGGATTATATAATTCAACATAAGTTATCCAAAAAGGGTGATGGCTGAAGCTGCAGTTTATATTGCCCACCCATGTTCCATCTAAGAATTCAAATAAATAAATAAATAAAAGTGATTACCAAAAAAAAAAAAAAACACAGCTAAGACAAAATGTGACAAAACAAAACTAAGCAACAGCACTACACAGACTGGATATGATAATTCTTATGTGATTTTACATGTCGTTTTGTATATATGTTTGGAGTATTTCTTCCTTTAGTTTTTGTTTAAATTGTCTAAGCATTGTACATGATTTTAATTCAGGTCCAAAAGCGTTCCACAATCTGACTCCCTGCACTGAGACACAGTGTTGCTTGGTGGTAGTTCTCACTGAAGGTTTTTGAAACATACAAAATGATGAAAATCTGAAATGATATTGTTTCTCCCTTATTCGGAACAACTTTTGGATATTTGCGGGCAGTGATAGATTCTTCATTTTAAACATTATTACTGCAGTTTTAAAATCAACCAGATCTTTCAACTTGAGAGCTTTTAATTTAAGAAAAAGTGGGTTTGTTGGTTCCCTGTAAGCAGCTTTGTTTATTATTCTAATAGCTCTCTTCTGAAGCATAAAAACTGGATATATGTTTGTTTTATATGTATTTCCCCATACTTCAGTACAATATGTCATGTATGGGAATATTAATGAATGATACAAAGTATATACTGTGGGTTGATTCAGCAAATATTTCACTCTGTAGTATTATTATTGATTTGGATATTTTACCTTCAATATAATGTCATGGTCTGGTGAGCGCTCGCCCCCTCCTTCCCGTTTCTCTCCTCTCCTGCAATCAGCACACCTGGGAGAGTGGACGTACCTGCTGCCTCTCATCAGCCAGCGCTTATTAGGACCACATTGTTAATGCCTCAGTGCTGGGATCACAGAGGGTGTCGTCTGACTCGGTCAGCGCTCTAAGACACTCTTTGTCGGCGGTTTTCGAACAGTGCTGAGACTTGAACTTTTTTGGTCCACAGCGTCGGATGGTTAGATCTCCGAGAGAGGGCCAGAGAAATTTGTCGGTTGGTTTGGCAAGGAGGTCGGGTGACGGGACTGGAGCTTCCGGGCATGGGAAAATGAGGAGGAGAAGCGTGGTAAAGGAAGGTGTGGCGGGTCGGCGCAGCGGCATTGTGAATGGGCCAGACTGGGGAGATTCTGATCTGTGGGATAGTGAAGACAGTATGGATACTGGGCAGGGAAGCGGGAAAGGGAGAGAGAAAAGGGAGAATAACTTTCCTGAAAATAATGCAAAGAAGGCTAGAAGTAGTGGAAGTGGTGGTGGTGCGGAGGGAGGAGGGCAGGAAGGAGCCGAATTCAAAATTATTGTAAGGTTCGAGGATGAAAAGGGGATATCTACAATGGGCCCAGTTAAATTAACAACAATATTGAAAAACCAGGTTGGAGATATACTTATGGCAAAGGTGCTGAGGGATGGAAATCTGCTGATTGTATGTAGGAATGAAGAGCAAAGGGAAAGAGCTGACAAAATGAGGGAGGTTGGCGGTTCAAAGTGAAAAGTACAAGCTTTATTGATAATGGATCAAAGTGGAACAAGGGTGTAATTTGGGGGGTGCCAATAGGAGTCACAATGGAAGAAATTAAAGCTAATTTAAAAGGGGGGGTTAGTAAAAGCAGCTCATAGACTACAGGCCACTCGGGAAGGACAGAGGAGAGACACTGAAGGTGTGGTGATTGAGTTTGAAGGAGAAGTGCTCCCCCAAAGTGTAAATTTGGGCTTTTTGAGGTATGGGGTAAGAGAATTTGTTCCTAATCCAATTCGGTGTTATAATTGCCAAAGATTTGTACACATAGCTAACACTTGTAGATGGAGAAGAAGGTGTGCAAGGTGTGGGGGCAACCACCAGTATGGAGAATGTGATCAAGAAACGCCAAAGTGTTGTAATTGTGGCGGGAGTCATAGTGTGGCCTATGGAGGCTGTGAAAGAATGATGAGAGAAAGGGAAATTCAGCGAGTCAGAGTGCAGAATAAAGTTTCTTATGCCGAAGCAGTGAAAAGGATGGACCAGAGAGGAGGGAATGGGCAAAGGACTGGGGGGAGGCTGCCTGTAGGGGAGAGAGAACTGGTACGGAATGGGGAAATCCAGGTTGATCTGAAGAGAGTGGTTATTTTTATAGCAGGAGTTGTGAATGCCACAATGGAAGTCAAGTCTAAAACTGAAAGAATTCAAATAGTGAAAGCAGCAGCTAATCATCTTGGTTTCAGTGGTTTAACTTGGGAGGAGGTGAGGAGTGGGCTTAGTAGCCAGACAAGTCAGGACCAAGCATCGACTGGATAGGAATTGTGAGGATGGTCATATAGATTCAATGGAATGCAAGAAGTTTGTTGGCAAATGGACAGGAATTCAAAAGATATACTGAGGAACTTTCAGACAAACCAGATGTTATTTGTGTTCAGGAGACATGGTTGAAACCCAATCTGGATTTTAAAATAGTGGGATATGTTTCTATTCGGAATGATAGTGTCAGAATCTTGAAACTTTAGAGTGATCATATGTTGGTTCGTTACCTCAAATAAAATTCATGACACAAGTATATTCCTCATATGAGCTCTTTACTTGCAAGGAGTGCCATACCTTTAACAGAAAATGCAGCACTGGCAATAAAAAACAATCAGGAAGTATTTATACATAGTCAGTCACACAAACATCTACTGGATACAATTCACAGTCATAATATGAGTATACAAAACATTGGCCTGGACTGAAAACAACATGGCCTTGCAGGTGTGCCCCAGACTCCAAGTTAATCATAGTCACAGCATTTCATAGGAAAACAAGATTAATTCTCCCTCACTCCCAGACCCCTTATCATGCACATAGTCTGGTCTGGTGAGACACTTTGACTTCTAAGCACATCTTAATGAAGGACACTCAATAGGTCCACTTATTACCCAGAAACAATACAGTATGCTATAAACTCATAGAAGATGCACGCAGTATACATTTTAATCATATAAGATGGTTATGCAATGATAATGATAATGATGTTAGAAAAACAATTATAAAATGATAAACAATGATGTATTTACAATTTTCTGACAGATAGAAAGGAGGGAATGGGAGGTCGGTGTGCAACATTTGTGAGTGAGGGAATTCAGTTTAGAGAGCTAGGTAAAGGGGCTGAACTGGAATACGCGGTAGTTGAAATTTGGACTAAAGGGGGAATTAGTAGTTAATTTGTACAATCCTTGTAAGAGGTTGATATTGAGTCAGTTATCCCAGATGGATGGGATAGATGGGAGCAGGGTGGTAGTTTGTGGGGACTTTAATGCCCATAATGTGTTATGGGGGGGGGGGCAAATCATACAGACATAAATGGTGAGATTATTGAAGAACTCTTGGAAGAGAAGAATCTAGTATGTTTAAACGATGGTAGAGCAACTAGAATTGATGTACATACGGGGAGTGGTTCAGTTCTTGATTTAACGTTGGTGACTAATAATATTGCAAGTGTGTGTGAGTGGGAGGTTTTAGAGGAGTCTTCGGTGGGAAGTGATCATTTTCCAGTGTATTGTAATCTTTTCATTTCAGCGAATAGGGAAGTGATCACAAAAAAGGGAGGTGGGTTTTTGGCACTGCTAATTGGAAGTTATTGAAGTTTATTTGTGAGAGAGACCTTCCCCTAGTAGAGGTCAGCAAAGACATTGAAAGTATGGAGAAAAGTATTAAAACTATTTTTCTGGAAGCAGCCAACCAGTCAATCTCTAAAAGTAAAGGGAAAAGGTTAAAGAAAGCAGCGCCTTGGTGGACAGAGGAGTGCACTAGAGCTATTAAAGAGAGGAATAAGATACTTAAGGTCCTAAGGAGAACTCTTAATTGGCAAAACTTGATTAATTATAAGATGGCACTAGCAAAAGCCAGGAAAACTATCCGGAGGGCCAAGAGAGAAAGCTGGCAGAGATACTGTAGCACTGTAGGTAGATCAACAGCCGTGGGAGATGTGTGGGGCATGATCAAGACTATGAGGGGAGTCAGGAGGGAATGGCAGTATCCAATACTAAAAAGTGGGGGAGAGATTGCAATAACTGATGAGGAAAAAGCAACAATGATAGCAAAGAGCCTGACTCAAATTCATAGCTCAAGCAATTTGACTGAAGAAGGTAAAAGAGGAAGAAGTAGGACGAGTTTAGCACACCCTGGGGTTTTGGAGGAAAGGTGTGACTTTAGCAGCTCTTTGGATTCTCCTTTCACTCTACATGAAATGGAAAGAGCAGTAAACAAATCAGGATTAACATCCCCTGGGAAAGACAATGTCTGTTACATCATGGTGAAACACTTAGGGACTTTGGCAAGGAGGAAGCTATTGGAAGTCTACAACAAAGTGTGGGAAAAGGGAAAGCTCCCAACTGCATGGAAAGAGGCAGCGATTGTTCCTATAAGAAAACCTGGAAAGGATCCTTCAGACCCAGCGAGCTACAGGCCTATAGCTCTAACATCGCATTTGGGGAAAATAATGGAGAGTGTAGAGGAGCTGGAAATAATGAGGCGGTTTTGTTTAAAAGCAGCGTTTTAATGATCAGCTCTCCTATCTTGTCTCATCAGGTGCAGAGCATGGCAGAAGGTAAAAAGAGACAGAATTCTGCCAGCTCGCTGATTAAATACAGGCACACATCAAAAGACAGGCATTACAAAGGCTGACATCCCTCGTTATCTTAATCCCCCCATTGTCCTGTTATTTCCTCTCCTCGTCTTGGGAGGTGATGGGAATTCCTCTCCTCGCCTTGGGGGGTGAGGGTGACTCCTCTGGTCTCCGCCGTTGCGCCCTGGGACGTCTTTGTTCTTCACACGGCGGGTGAGATTCCTTTGTCCTTTCAGAGGTGTGAAGTTCCTTACATATGCAGTCACCAAACATCTCACATGTTCTAACATATGTAGGTATGGAATATATGAGTAATATAGACCACAGAGAGAATGATTACAGATAGAATTGCTTTCTATCTTGAAAGCAGGGGAATTTTGTCACCACATCAGAGTGGATTTAGAAAAGGAAGGGGAACTATGGATCCTGTTGCGTGTTTGGAGACAGAGGTATGGAAAGCTCAAGTAAACAGAGAGTCGGTAATTGCAGTGTTCTTTGACGTGGAAAAGGCATATGACATGTTGTGGAAGGAGGGGCTAATGATAAAGCTAAGTATGATAGTGTAGCGGTTTGATTAAACCCCCACAACACACAGACAGAACACAGAGACAGTCAGCTCGCACTCCTGGGTTTTTTCCGCTGCATGCTGCGTTTACAGCCGTGAAGTTAAAGTGTTCATGCATCTTGTCCTTACTGTGCTTCTTCTGAGCATCTAACATATGTAGATGTGCTTTGAGGTAAATCTCCACAAACAGACTGGTCAAACACAGCGCTCGGCTAGAGCAAATAACAGAACAGTGAAATGTGTATTAATGTCTACAGGCAGCCCCGTTTCGTCTGGCTCACCTCTGTGATGTTAATGGTTGCCTTTCATGCAAATGTCTCATGCCTGTCCTGTTATCTCTTTGATCAGACCAACTGCTGTGAATGCTTTGATGTATTGTTGTAGTTGGATGTATATATACTGCATTGTAACCATGCTCTCATCCTCTCTCACTCTCACTTCAACCTCTGCTGCAGGACACAGACATTGTGTCCTCTTTCTCTGAGAGCCGTGGGCTCGCTCTCGGCGCGCATGCACGGCGCCGGGAGCGGAGCTTGTGACGGTGGTATGATATAATAAAACTCTACTTAAAACCTTCTACAACGCCGCTTTATTTCATGCCACCGCACTGGTGACCCTTTGAAGACGCACACGCTTTGTGCGACGCAGCCTTCTGATTTGGACGGCCACGCTGGCGAACCGACGCTGAAAAAAACGAGCGGCCAGCGAACGCAGCACCCGGGCATGAATGCTCCGTCGCAGCGGCCTGACTGGTCCGCCCTCCCTGCGGCTTCAGGGAGACCTCGACGCGGAGCCAACACAGGCGAGCCGTTCTCCGGACATCACCCACGACCGGGAAAACTGCAGAAAACGTCATGGCGCGACCCTTGCCTGAGATCGGGACGTCCACGCTGGACCAGCCGAGGGACACAGAACGTTTTCTCCCTCTCACCGCTATGCCTCCCTCTCAGCGATCCTACTCATCCACCCGAGCCTGAGGAACAAAGATTGTCTATTCCCTCCCACCGCTCCAACGCATCTGCACGAGCCTGAGGGACAAAAGATCGTCTATTTCCTCTCACCGCTCCAACGCACCATGGCCAATCATGCAGCCACAGCTCAACCTAGATTTTATCGGCGCTGTCTGCGCCGATCTCCACCAAGATTCTGCACCCTGGTTCTCCTCTCCAGCAGCCCACCCACGCACAGAACCCCCGCGCACGCACTGGGGAGTTACGAGGACGGCGCATCACGCACGGGACAAGTAACGGCTCCAGAGACCGCCATCGTCCTCCGCCGCTGCTCACAGAACCTTCAGGGCTGCTCGTTCACCTGAAGCAAGCACGCAGCTCGCCACTGGATTTTTTTTTTAATGGTCTCAGCCACGGCACATAAGGGATTTCAGCCGTCAGCTGTTCCCGGGGGGCTTTGGGGTTGCTCCTGCACCTAAAGCCAACACGCCAGTCCCTCTGCTTTTGTTTACTTTTTTCTTACAGCCGCTCCTGCTTTTCTTCATGGCCACGAGAGGAGCCAGAGAATAATTTTTCTTCTTCTGATCTCTGCATGTTCAGACGGGACATCGCGGAGCAGCAAACACTTCTGGCGCGACTCGAACGATTTTCCCGCGCCCGGTCAACATGTACTACCCCCCCCCCCCCTCCTGCACAGAACTTTTCCCTGCTCGCTGCCCAGACTGCAACATCGAGGTCACGGTCCCCTACCGTTTCCCTCTGGGGGGGGGGGAGCAGTGTAGCGGTTTGATTAAACCCCCACAACACACAGACAGAACACAGACAGTCAGCTCGCACTCCTGGGTTTTTTCCGCTGCATGCTGCGTTTACAGCCGGGAAGTTAAAGTGTTCATGCATCTTGTCCTTACTGTGCCTCTTCTGAGCATCTTACATATGTAGATGTGCTTTGAGGTAAATCTCCACAAACAGACTGGTCAAACACAGCGCTCGGCTAGAGCAAATAACAGAACAGTAAAATGTGTATTAATGTCTACAGGCAGCCCCGTTTCGTCTGGCTCACCTCTGTGATGTTAATGGTTGCCTTTCATGCAAATGTCTCATGCCTGTCCTGTTATCTCTTTGATCAGACCAACTGCTGTGAATGCTTTGATGTATTGTTGTAGTTGGATGTATATATACTGCATTGTAACCATGCTCTCATCCTCTCTCACTCTCACTTCAACCTCTGCTGCAGGACACAGACATTGTGTCCTCTTTCTCTGAGAGCCGTGGGCTCGCTCTCGGCGTGCATGCACGGCGCCGGGAGCGGAGCTTGTGACGGTGGTATGATATAATAAAACTCTACTTAAAACCTTCTACAACGCCGCTTTATTTCATGCCGCCGCAATAGGAATCTCTAGGAGAACATTCAACTAGATAAAAGATTTTTTGTTTAATAGGCACATTCAAGTTAGAGTGGGCAGAGCCTTGTCAGATAGGTACTTGGTGGAAAATGGCACCCCCCAGGGTAGTGTTATAAGCCCAGTACTTTTTTCTATTATGATAAATGATGTTTTTTCTGTTGTGAACGATATTGGCCGTTCTTTATTTGCTGATGATGGGGCATTATGGAAAAGAGGGAGTAATTTTAAGTATATAAGAGGGAAAATACAAGAAGCGATAAGTGCAGTGGAGGGGTGGTCATATTCCTGGGGATTTAAATTCTCTGAGAAAACAAAGGTAGTAGTATTCACAAGGAAAAGGGTAGCTGATGCCCAGTTAACATTGTACGCTCAGGAATTAGAACAAGTCAAAGTTTTCAGGTTTCTGGGTGTATGGTTTGATGTTAATCTAACTTGGAGGGAGCATATTCAGAAGGTGTCAGTTAAGTGCAAAAAGGTTCTGAATGTGATGAGGTGTTTGACAGGGACTGAGTGGGGTGCTAGTAGAACGGCTATGAAAAACATTTATGTTGCGTTAATTAGGTCTGTATTGGATTATGGGTGTATTGTATATGGATCTGCTTCCAAAACCACGTTGAGCAAGTTAGATGTCATCCAGGCCCAAGCACTGAGGATCTTCTGTGGGGCTTTTAAAACAACTCCTGTTGCTGCTCTCCAGGTGGAAATGGGGGAAATGCCATTAAATATCAGGCGTAAACAGATGAGCTATTGGGTCAATCTGCAAGGGCACACTCAAGAGAAACACCCTACAGTCAGAGTGTTGTTGCCTTGTTGGGAGGGGGAAGAGTTAAAAGGGAGAATTTTGCATTTTACGCTGGGAGAGTAGCCAGGGATATGAAGCTATGTGATAGAACATATATTCCATCAGTTCCTTTGCCAGTCATTCCTCCATGGTTTTTCTATCCAGTGTCTGTTGATTTGTATTTTTTGGAAAAGATGCGAGGGGGCAGAGAATTTGGAAACACCACAGTTTTAGTAGAGGACTGGTTGGGAACAATATATCACTCCCTTACCCCAGTATACACGGATAGATCAAAGGATCCTGACACGGGCTGCACTGGGTTTGCTTTTCATATCCCTGCCTTGAAAATATCTGTTAATAGAAGAACATCTTCCCATCTGTCTGTATATACAGTCGAAATGTTGGCTTTGGTGACTGCATTGCAGAGGATTGAGGAGCTGACGATCAAGGATTTTGTCCTTTGTTCGGATTCCAGTGCAGCCTTGCTGTCAATAAAATCAGGGTCATCTGATAGCAGACAGGACTTGGTCTATGAGATATATGAGACTTTGTATAGACTCAGAAACAAAGGGGTGGCTGTGGTGTTTATGTGGATTCCAGCTCACAGGGGGGTAAAGGGCAACGAAGCCGCAGATAAATTGGCTAAACATGCTCTGGGGCACTGGGAGGTGCGGGATATTTCATTGAGTAAATCTGAGGCAAAAACGCTGATTAAAGAGTATATTAGGCAGGAGTGGCAGCATAGGTGGAACACAGGGGAAACAGGGCGACATTTGTATACTATCCAGAGTGCGGTTGGAGTGAAGGGCAGGATGGGGACAAGAAATACAAAGGAAGAGAATATTTTATCTAGGCTAAGGATGAGACACACTAGGTTAAACAAAACTTTGCATTTGGTAGGTAAGCACCCGACAGGGATGTGCGATTATTGTGAGAGAGAGGAAGAAAGTGTGGAGCATGCCATTTTCCACTGCCAGAAGTATACCCAGGAGAGAGACAGATTAGTGGAGGGAATTAGAGAATTAGGGGTGGGTGATGCTAACTTAAGCATGATGGTGGGGGTTGGGGTAAGAAAGTTGTTGGTTTACCTTAAAGATACGGGTTTAATTAATAGGATATACAGTGATCCCTCACTTATCGCGGTTAATGGGTTCCAGAACCGACCGCGAAAAGTGAAAAACCGCGAAGTAGCGTCACCCCTAATGACGTCATCCATAAATAATACGTATGTTCATTCTCTCACTCTCTCTCTCTCATATGATACGTGTGTGTGTGTGTACGTGTACATACATACGTAGATGTAAACAAAGTGTACATAAATATGTTTTTAGAACTCTTTTATTCTTATAACAAGATACGTAACTCAAGATGAAAATGATTTACTGCACAGGTTAATGAGAGCTTTACTGCTCCTCAGGTGACGCCTCATCGTGAGATGCTGGAGGCGCAGGATCATCGAGGGCAGCTTCTGATAGAGCTGAAGCTGCAGGAGGCGGCGTAGTGCCTCGACGGGAAGACTATTTCGCACAAAATGGCACAAGAGAACAGCAAAAAGTTCCACGCGGCGAGACTAAGTAACACGAGCGATAAAAAGCAATGAATGCGGTCTTCCTTCCCTTCATGGGTGCTCGGCAGGGAGAGGAGGTGGGTGAAACGTCTCGGCCAATCAGCTTGTGGGGTGAAATGTCTCGGCCAATCAGCTTGCGAGATTTCCGAGCCGAGCCAACACAACAACAGCGAACAGAGAGTTGTGCGGCTCTCCGTGTTGATACCTGATGTTCTAATGTAGTCTCCCTGCCTTCTGCTAGCGCCCGCCCATTATTTCTCAATTTTGAATTTTTGATGAATATTTTTGAAAAATCCGCGATGCACTGAGGGCGCGAAAGGTGAAGCGCGAAGTAGCGAGGGATCACTGTAGTTTTTTTTTTTTTTTTTATTGGAGGGTGTTTGGGGTACAATGTCTGGTCCACACTCCAATGCTGGATGGCGGTAATGCGCCTTTAAGCTGGGTGCCCCCGCCAAAAACAGAAGAAGAAGAAGAAGATGCCTCAGTGCTGGCTCGTCTGGGTATACTGCCTCACAGTAGACTTGGTGAAATTATTACTCTAAGTTTTGGTGTAGTGTTTTTACTCACCGTCCTTGTGCTCTCTTTGTTCTCAGGTTGCTGCCATCGATGCGGGTGCATCTTAGGGGACTGCGTGTGCTCGCCTGCCCCTCCATCCACACTCCTCAGCAGCTAGCCTCCACCCGGTCAGGCACCACCAGTCATTCTGCTATACAACCCGCTTCATCCTGCTGTTTCGTTTCTCCCCGCTGGGGTCCCTGCCGGTTCTCTTGTTCTACCCATGTAGGTGGTAATTTGGCCAGCCTATTCCCTGGTCTCCATTTCTCCTCACACTGCTCTCGTTCATGTCTCCACAGGACTCCTTCCTCTGGCGAGTGACATTTTCTGTAGCAGAGTTTGAGTAATTTCTTGAAATTAATAAAAACCCTCAAACATGTACTATGGTGTGGTTGTTTCGTTGTTGTTGCACTCTGCATGTGAGCTGTAAGCAAAAATCATGACATAATATGTGACTTCCAACACAATTTATCAATTATTACTCTAAGGAATTTAATTTCGGATACCCTTTCAATCTCTACACCATTTACACTGAGTTTAGATACTGAGTTGTTGTGATGGTTGTTAAAAATTATAAATTTTGTCTTACTTCAATTGAGTGTTAATTTGTTTGAATCAAACCACAGTTTAAGCTTTCCTAATTCCTTTCCGAGTGCATCCAAAAGTTGTTCCAAATTGCTTCCACTACATAATAAATTAGTGTCATCTGCAACCAATATTAAATCCATTTTTTCCAAAACTTTACATATATCATTTATATACAGATTGAATAACAATGGCCCCAAAACTCAACCCTGTGGGACTCCACAAGTAACCTTCAGTACCTGCGAGTTTTGGTACCTACACATACATACTGATATCTGTTCTTTAAGTAACTACATAACCAAGACAGTGCTACCCCCCCATACCGTAATTTTGTAGTTTCTTTAATAACAATTTATGATCCACTGTATCAAATGCTTTTTTTTTTTTTATTTAAGTTTTTGTAAAGGGTTTACAGGTCATTACAGCATTGCATCGTTTACATTTTCATCACATGTTCCCTTATTTTTTGCTATTTGACAACATTGGAAGAATTATTACAACACCCCTTTTTTTTAAAGTGAAAGAAAAAGTGAAATTAAAGAGAATAAAATAAAACAAACAAACAAAACAGCAAAAAACAAACAAAAAGAAAAAAGTAATTAAAAGTAAAAGAGCATCTGAGTAGCATTGGAACAAAGAGCGGAACCATTATTGAAATGGTATTTGTCAAAGATTAGATCTAATGGAAGACACATGCGATCCAGGGTTGCCAAAAGTTCATGAACCCATCCATGTCCTGTCTCAGTGCGAATGTCAACTTTTCCATCGAGTAAATGTCTTGGATCACGTTAATCCAATCTTCAGGTGTAGGACAGTCCTTCAACATCCATTTTTTAGTTAGGGCTTTTTTACTTGCCAATATTAAAACATTGAATAAGTATTTTTCTCCTCGTCTTTCCAGTGAGTCCGGTAGTAAACCCAAATACAAAGTTACAAAAGAAAAGGGAACTGTTATTTTGAATATTTTCCCCAATATTGTCTGTACATTGGTCCAATATTGGTGGATAACTGGGCATGACCAAAACACATGAAAATGATTTGCAGTCTTTTCACCACACAAGTGCCAACAGTTCAACCCCTTATGGGTAAATTTGTTTTGTGCAGGTGTTCTGAAAAATCCTGCCAAATTTTTCCATCCAAATTCTCTCCACTGCAGGGATGAGGTACTTTTCCATTGCTGTTTATTTAGCTTTTCCCATATTTCCAGTTGTAAAGTGAAATTCCCCTCTTTTTCCCCCATCTCTCTTTTATATATGATGTGTTGTCTCCTTTTAAGTCTTGAAGACCTTGGTATATTTTAGAAATGTATCTGATCCCTGGGATCCCTTTATATGCCATTAAGAAGACCTTCAGAACACCTGACTGGGCCCTTTCCAAATCCTCCTTTTTAAGTATATTGTTTATGTGGTGTCTAAGCTGAAAGAACCTGTAAAGATCTTGATTTATTAGACCTTGTTTTTTCAAATCTTCAAAACTTCTTAAAGTTTGCCCCTTAAAAAAATCGTAATATTTTATCAGCCCTTTCTCTTTCCACTTTTTAAATCTAGTGTCTGTTTTATTAGGAGTAAAGTCTTGATCATAGGCAATCCATTGTAGAAGTCGATAGGGCTCTTTAGTTTGATTCTCTCTGACTATCTTAAACCAAATTTTTAGCGGGGTCTCTATCCACGGGTTAGTGTTATTCAAAAGTTTAGGTAAGGCATTATTCCCTATTATCGCCTGTAGGGGGATGTCACTTGTTATTTGGCATTCCATCTCCTTCCATTGTGCAGTGTAGGCTGGGTTACATATCTCTATTAAAGTTTTAATTTGTGTGGCTTTAAAATAGTCCCTGATATTTGGCAGCGCAAGCCCACCTTTGTCTTTGTTTAGCTGTAAGGTTCTATATCTGATTCTAGGTCTCTTGCCCTGCCATATGAATCTTGAGATCCTTCTGTCCAGCTACTGCCATGTTTTTTTGGGAGGTTCTACCGGTATTGTTTGGAAAAGGTATAGAAGACGTGGAAGTATATTCATTTTGACTGCTTCAATTCTTTGTGCAGTACCCAAGAATGGTATCATATTCCATCTTGCTAGGTCAGATTTTATTTTTGTCACCAGTGGATCATAGTTTAGTGTTATAATTTTGCTGAGTTGTTTCGGGATATTGACCCCCAGATATTTCATAGATTCCATCTCCCAGTTAGTTTTGAGTTTGCTTAGTGAATAATGATTTGGGTCATAGTTGAATGTTAAAACTTGGGTTTTATGCATGTTTAATTTGTACCCCGATAAATCTCCATACTCTGAAAAAACAGATTAGTTCTGGTAAAGAAGTGTCCGGCTGCCCTAGGTATATTAAAATGTCATCAGCAAAGAGTGCTATTTTATATTCCTTCTGACCAAGTGTAATACCTTGAATTTTTTGATTTTGTCTTATCCATTGGCTCAGAGGTTCTATGAAGATTGCAAAGAGCAGTGGAGACAGGGGGCAGCCCTGACGACATCCTCTTTCCAGCTCAAAAGATGATGATAAATTACCGTTAATCCTTATTTTAGCTGTTGGTTTTTTATATAATGCCTGTATAGTTCTAATGAAGTTGTTATGAAAATTGAAACTGGATAAGATTCTATATAGGAAAGACCAGTCAACCGAATCGAATGCTTTTTCAGCATCTAATCCCAATATGACTGCATTTAAGTTATATTTTTTTTATATGATGAATTATGTGTAAAGTGCGTTTAATGTTGTCTTGTGTCTGTCTTTGTCTTATAAAACCTGTTTGGTCTAAGTGAATTAAGTCTGTCAGTATATTTTCTAACCTTTTGGCAAGGATAATGGTAAAAAGCTTATAGTCCTGATTTAATACACTGATTGGTCTGTAGTTGGAGCATTCTAGTTTATCCTTTTCAGGTTTAGGTATAACTGCAATGACCCCTTCTCTCCAGGAGGGGGGATTTCCCCTGTGTGGAGGACATAGTTAAATGTTTTCAGGAGGAGAGGAGATAGTTGCTGTTTAAAGGTTTTGTACCACTCTGCTGTATAGCCATCTGCTCCTGGGGATTTGTTAGCTTTAAGTTTCATAATTGCTTTTTCCAATTCTTTAGGTTGTATTTCTGACAGTAGTGTTTTATTTTGTGACTCCGTAAGTTGGGGAAGGTTTAATGTGTTTAGGAATGCCTCGGATGCGTTTTTATGTTTTTTGTGGGAGTATAAGTTCTTATAGTAATTCTCGAAGCTTTTAAGAATATCCTGAATTCTGAATTTTATTTCCTTTGATACTGGGTCTCTGATTTTGTAGATTGCTCTGTTTGTTGTTTCCTCAATTTATAGGCTAGTAATTTTGCTGATTTACTGCCTGCTTCATAGTGTTTTTGTTTCAGAAATGTAAGTTTCTTCTGGATTTCTATTGTGTAGATCTCATTTATTTGATTTTTAATTTCCTTAATCTTGAGCCAGTCATTAGAATGAGTGTTGCCTTTGTGTTCTTTTTCTAGGTTCTTAAGTTCTGACTCTAATGTGGTTAGTTTTTCTTGTCTTAGTTTCTTTTGGGTTGCCAGTTTTGCAATAATTTTTCCCCTTATTACAGCTTTGCATGCATCCCACAGTATTAAAGGGGATACTTCTCCATTATTGTTTTCTTCCAAATATCTGAGAATATCTGATTCCAATTCATCTTTCAGTGGACCTTTCAGGACATTTGAATTCAACCTCCAAGAAAATGTATTATTTGTGTATTTTTGGATATTTAAGTCCATATAGATTGGACTGTGGTCAGAGAGATCCATCAGTCCTGTTTTACATGTTTTTACTCTTCCAATGTCTCTATTAAACATAAAAAAGTAATCAATCCTTGAGTAAGAGGAATATGGCGTTGAATAAAATGTATAATCTTTTACATTGGGGTTGAATTCCCTCCACACATCACAGATTCCCATTTCTTTTAGTAGCATCCGAGTTTTCCTACTTCGAGTGTTATTTTGATGTGAAGAATTACCTGTTGCATCCCAGTATGGATTCAGTCTTAGATTGAAGTCTCCACCACATATCACTAAACCTTGGGCTTTAGTTATCATTAGGTCGAATACATTTTTATAAAATTTCCAGTTAGCCCCTGGTGGTGCATATACATTCAGCAGGGTGATATCTTCTCCCTCTAGCCGCCCAATTACCAAACTGTACCTCCCTTCTTTATCTTTGTGTTCTGATTTTTTTCAAATGTAATTTTGGTTGATATCAATGTCGCTACTCCCCTCCTCCTCCCTGACTTATATGAAGTTGAAGAGATCATTTTAAACCCTTGTCTATTGAGTTTAGTGTGCTCCACGTCTGTTAGGTGGGTTTCTTGTAAAAATATTATTTCTGCTTTGTCTTTTTTCATTTTGCGTAGAATCTTGGATCTTTTAACTGGATTCAGGATCCCTTTTACATTATATGAGATTATTTTGGTTACACCCTGTTTCTCCATTGTATTGTCTTATTTAGTATAACAGTGTGGTGGCCCTCTTTTATGCTACTCAGAAACTGAAAGAACATTAAGAACATAAAAAACATTAAGAACATAGTGTACGAAACTTTAAAACAAAAAATTGTCAAAAGAACTTCCTGAGCTGAGGCCTTTTTAAAGACCCTGTAAGAGCCTTGATGGAGTATAGGCTCTGAGGGAAATTCCTCAAACTCTGTTACGTGTTGAGGGCCCTCTCTTACCCCTGTAAGTTGTCTCATGTTTTTAACGTGAATTTCAGATCCCAATCCGAACTTGTAATGATTTTTTTTTTTTTTATGCCTATACCCTATGAAATTGTGTGCACCCTCCCACCCCCATCACAGCAAACATTCACTCTAATACAGTATTTGTTAGTGTGGGGAGAACATGTGGGTCATTGTCACATTTCTATTTTAACAAGTTTTTTTTTTTTTAATTAAAAAGACATTTGTTTCTAATGCTATGACTGATCCATGAAATGTTTTACCACATGCTGATTCTGCATCTCCTTTAATGTTTGTTACCTTGTAGGAGGGGGGTTGGAAGTGCAGAATGACTAATAAAAAAAAAAAAAGGTTGCTATTCCCTCCTGAAACTGGCAGGCTTATCCTTGTAGCTCTGGCGCTGGGTTTCCCGCTGCTGGCCCGTGGATTTTGAAGGTCTCTGTGTGGACCACGTTTCAGCCTTGATCCTATCGCTCGGGTCTGCTGCGGGTTTAAACATCGTTACCGGGAGCCCTCTTCTTGCCATGTCAATTGTTGCTTCTTCCGCCAAATTATAGAGACATGACTCTTCACCGTAAAAGACCCTTAACTTCGCAGGAAATGGCGTCTGAAAGCGCAGTTTCTGTTCCCGTAACACCTTTTTAGCGTCGTTGTATTCCCGGCGCTTTTTAAGAACCTCCGGGGCGTAATCGTGCTCCACGAAGACTTCTCTCTTGGTGCATAAATCCTTTTTTCTGCCAAGCCCGTCTTACAACCTCTTGTTTTATTTTGAAATTGGCGAATCTCACCACCACAGAATGTGGGGGTGCTTCCGCCGCTGGCTTTGCGGCTAATGTACGATGGGCCTTTTCTATCTTCAAATCAGTGGTTTGTGGAATATCCAACTTCTCTCTCAGTAAGGATTCCACGCATTCCGCCACTGTGTTGAAACCATCTTCGGCTCCTTCTTTCAGACCGTGAATTCTAATGTTGTCTCTTCTCTGTCTTCCTTCTTGGTCGGTTAGCTTAGCCTCCAGTCTTGACTGTCTTTTGTGTAAATCCAGCACGGAATCTTCAAGCACTTTTATTCTTTCTTCAGCTTCCAAGATTCGGTTCTCGGCCTGGTCCACTCTGCTGTTCGTCCTTTTTAATTCATCTCTGAATTCACGGAATTTGGCCAAAACCTCTTGGCGAAATCGTCGTAATTCTTCAAATAACGTTTTCAAGCTAACCTTCTTGTTAGCTACGTTCAGCTCCTCGTCTTCTGAACGGAGGTCCTCCGGTTCAGATTCTCCGGCCGATGCATGTCCTAGCCTGGGAAATGTCAGTTTCTTCTGTTTTTGTTTAGGCATGATGTTTTTGTCTTTTGATTTTTACTCTTCCAAAAATCCGTTAAGTCTGATTTTAAAGATGTTTTCCTGGATTAGGTCTGGGAGCTTCAGCGTTAAGCTGCTATCACCATGGCATCCAGACCGGAAGTCTCCCCACCCATCAAATACTTTTTTTAAGACCCAGGAACAACCCAACTGAATACTTTTATTCAGCAGTTGATATTTTTTCTATAAATTCCATTAGAGCAAATGCAGTTGTCCTTTTTTGTCTGAACCCATATTGCTGCTCACACAAATTATTCATTATAAAGTTGTCAGTTCTCTTGCAGAATATTTTTTCCAAGTATCTTTGAAAATTGCAGCAATAGTGAAATAGGCCTGTAGTTTGAAAATTTCCCTCTGTCACCCGTCTTGTATATGGGAATTACTTTGGCTATTTTCATTGCATTGGAAAATATATCTGTTTGGAGAGACAGGTTGCAGATATACATCAGTGGCTTCACTAAGCATTCGAAGATAGTTTTGACTAAAAGCATGTCAATACCATCACAATCCGTAGATGTTTTTGTTTTAAATGATTTAACAGTTTTAATGACCTCTCTCTCATCTGTTTTCTTTATGAAGATGGAGTCTTTTATAGCAATGTTTTTGCTTATTGTAGCACCTATAGGTTCCATAATGGGTATTTCTCGAGCCAAATTAGGACCAATGTTAAAAAAATTATATATTCATCTGCAGGTGAGACTGCATTCACATGGAGTCTTTTTTTTTTTTTTTTGAAAGATTGGTTGGGTAGCTTGTATTTCTGTTTTTATTTCCAAGAATCTTAAGTATTGTCCATGTATTTTTAGTGCTATGTTTTTCTCCAGTTCTTTACTGTAATAGTCATTTACTACATCTCATTACATATATTAACTTATTTTTCTATGTTTTATACCACTGCTCTTCTTCTTTTGTCCTTTTCATTAGAAAAGCTTTATATAGTGAATTTTTCTCTTTACACACTTTTTGTAATCCTTTGGTTAACCATGGCTTGTCGACAAATTTCTGTTTAAGCTTTCACTTTACTAATGGGCAATTTTTTTTTTTCATAAAGAGCAGTTACAATGTTCATGAATGTGTCATAGGCTTCATTTACATCTGATACATAGACTTTTGTCCAGTCTTGCTTCAGCAGGTCTTTAAAAGAACTGATTGCATTTTGTGATTTATATCTGAAAGATTTTAAAGGTTTTTTTTCCTGTATTGGCCCCCGTGTGGCCATGGATAAGTGCAAAGATTGGCAAGTTGTCACTTATGTCATTTATCAATAATCCACTTTCTATTTTCTTATCAATAATATTAACAAACAGGTTGTCAATAAGTGTAGCAGTGTGGACTATGATTCTACTGGAATGTGTTATTGTGGGATATAGACTCACACTGTACATAGAATTCATGATCTCTGTAATTACATTTTGTTGAAACAGATTTAGTAAATCAATATTGAAGCCTCCACAGATTACAACCATTTTCTTGTTAGTTATATTATTGTCTTCTTGGTTGTCCATCAATCCCATGATGACCGTCCCTCATGTGTTAAGTCCTCTTCTTGCATGCTCACGGAGATGGCTGTTTAGGCCGATCCTCGATCAGCAGACACGGCTGCAGTAGTGGCAAGGGAACTGGCCAGGCAATGATGCCTTTCTTCGGGCCTGTGCTTCAGCTACATCAGCTCGCCTCTTCTCTTCAAAATAGTCTTGTGCCTGGGTAGTTAGGGCACGCCAGCCTGGCCTGTCCATAGCCCGCAGCTCTAATTGTTTGAGAAGGATGCCAGTGTGTCTGATGTTGAGCTTCACGCAGTCTTTGAATCTTTTGCGTGGTCTGCCTTGGTTCCACTTCCCAGAGCAGAGTTTGCTGTGCATCAGCTGCTTGGGCAGCCTGTGGCCATTTCATCCAGATCATATGACCAACCCATCGGAGCTGGGCTTTCAGAATCATGGCCTCGATGCTGGTCATCTCAGCTCTGTCCAGGACCTCAAGGTTTGTGACCCGGTCTTGCCAGTGATGTTCATGATCATCCGTAGGCTTCTCATGTAGAACTTTTCCATCTGCTTCAGGTGTTTTTTGTACATGGTCCACGTCTCACATCCGTAGAGAAGGCTGGTGAAAACAACGGCCCTGTACACTTTGAGCTTGGTGAACAGCTGGATGTTGTGCTGGTTCAGGATGCGAGCTCGGAGACGACCGAGAGCTTGACTGGCCTTGCAGATTCTGGTGTTGATCTCCTTATCCAGTCTGCCGTTGTTGCTTATGGTGCTGCCGAGGTACTTAAAGTCATCTACCGTCTTCAGTTGGGTACCCTCGATGGAGATGGAGGGGGGAGGGACGGTGGAGGCAGGTGCTGGTTGGAACAGAACCTGTCTTGCCGATGCTGATGGTGAGAGCAAAAAAAGCAGGAGGCTTCTGCAAACTTATTTACGATGATCTGGAGGCCAGACTCTGTGTGTGCCATGAAGGCACAGTCATCAGCGAAAAGCGCTTCTAGGACAATCTTTTCTGCGACCTTGGTCTTAGCCTTCAGTCGGTGGAGGTCAAACGGTGAGCCATCAAGTCTGTATTGCAGGTATTCCTCAAGGTCCAAGTCCCTTTTGGCATGGTTGAGGATGCAAGAGATAGAGGTTGAAGAGGACCTGGGCCAGAACGCACCCCTGCTTGACGCCGTTGCCGATACTGAATGGCTCTGATACCTCTCCACCTGAGAGAACCTGCTGTCGTCGTGAACCTGTTGTCGTGAAACTGGCGCATGAGGTTTACAAACTTGTCTGGGCATCCAAGCTTGGATATGATGATCCAGAGGGCCTTCCTGTTCTCTGTGTCGAAGGCCTTAGTCAGGTCAATAAAGACCGCATATAAGTCCATGTTTTGTTCTAAACATTTCTCCTGCACTTTGCGGACGGAGAAGATCATGTCTACGGTGCTGCGGTTTGGGCAGAAACCACACTGTGTTTCTGGCAGGTTCCCTTCAGGGATGTTGTTAATCAGTTGGCTGAAGAGGACCCAGGCCAGTATTTTTCCGGCAATAGATAGAAGGGAGATACCTCGGTAATTGCCGCAGTCAGACTTGCTACCCTTATTTTTGAACAGGGAGACAACAGTGGCATCCTTGAAGTCTTTGGGCAGTTAATCTTCATCCCAGATGCTGGTGAGGGGGGAATGGAAGGTTTCAAGGGCCACAGGACCGGCTGATTTGAATATTTCCGCCGGAATTCCATCCATCCCAGGTGCTTTGCCTTAATTGGTCTGCCTAATCGCGTTCAAGACTTCATCCATTGTAGGGGGGAGAATGAGGCAGTGGACGGTGGGGTTTTGTAGGATCAGATTGAGGGCGTGGGGGTCTACAGTGGAGGGCTTGTTGAGCAGGTAGCTGAAGTGCTCTCCCCGTCGCTCATTGATGCTGTTTTTCTCCTTCAGCAGAGTGGAACCGTCTGCCGACAGGAGTGGGGTAATACATGGCTTGGCAGGTCCATATACTTCTTTGATGACACTGATCATCATCTTGGAATTCTGCATGTCGGCGTATCTCTGCACCTCATCTGCCACCTTCTCCCACCATTCATTCTGCATCTTTCGCAGCACTGCTTGTGCCTGTCTCTGGAGGTGCTTGAAGTGATCACGCTTGGAAATGGAAGCAGGGCCATTCTGTCACTCAACAAAGGCTTTCTGCTTGTCATCCAGGAGTGTCTTGATGTTCTTGTTGAACCAGTCCTGGTGCACTCGTTTCCTGGGGCCGGTGGTGGTTTTTGCTGACTCCGTCACCAGTGCTCTAAACTGTTCCCACCTTTGTGTTGGACAGCCAGTCAGGGGTCCATGGGCAATCAGTCAGCCGTCCAGATCTTCTGCAAATTCACTATGTCGCTGAGGTTGTTCAAGTTTGGCAACGTTGAACGCTGGCCTTGTGACTTTCGGCGTCTTGCGGTGTGCTGGGGCAATATGCAGGGATAGGATGGATCTGACTAGACGGTGGTCCATCCAACACTCTGCTACACGCATGGCCCTGGTGATCCTGATGTCACGGATGTCTCTCTGACAGCAAATGGCAAAGTCTATCAAATGCCGTTGCTTGGATCTTGGGTGCATCCATGTTGTCTTGCATTTGTCTGCTTGCTGGAACAGTGTGTTTGTGATAGCGAGGTGGTTTTCAGCACAAAGGCTCAAGAGCATCAAGCTGTTGGAGTTCAATTTTCCAGTGCCATGTGGCCCCAGCACGCCTTTCCAGTTGCAGCAGTCTGTTCCGACTCTGGCATTGAAATCGCCTAGCAGAATGAGTTTGTCATTGGGAGGAGTGTCCTTCACGAGTGTTGGAATAATTTTGAGCTTCAATTATTCAATGTCAAAAAAATCAGGCGGAAAGTTGGATTTATTTACATTTATTCACCTCAATGGCCATCTTGAGGGAGAGATTACAAAGCATGGCATTCAGACACAAGTAGAATCTCTAAAGCTTACATTCTTCTAAGTCTGATATATATAGGTAGAAGAAAGCAGGGGGAGGATGGGATGAGATGGAGAAAGGAGAGGGACAGACAGAAAGTCCTGATAACTGAGCTTATCCAGGTGGACGTCACAGACACTCTGGAGACAAGGAAGTCCATAAAACAGAATGTCCACTAATCTATACAAGCTGACCTATACAGACTGAGGAGTTCCTGTGCATTCCTGTGACCTGAAACAGGACATGTCAAAGAGATACAGTAATAAGAGTGGCTTAGATCATTCCTTACGCATGTACTGGCCCTGTACTGATCCTCAGTTTGAACTCTCTGAAATTGCTCACAGAAACATGCCAAGAATATATGAACTTATTCCACATGGAATACACAAACATTAAACATGGCATATGAAAGGTATGACATTTCTCAAATGTAATGATACATTAATATCAATAATGTAGATAACATATCATATTCCCCCTTGATGCTTAATAAAGCATCAGGATTAAAAGAAAAAATAAAAGTGGTAGTAAAATAAAGTAAATGAATTAATATAAGGATATGTGTAAGAATTTGCATGCTGTTGTGTGTCTTTGCAAGTTAAAAACGTGTGCAGAACATATCATTAAGGGTGAATATGTGCAATGTGATCAAAATTGATCTCAGACAGTGTCAAATAAGAACATAGAAAATAATATGAAAGCACTCAAACAGCCTTAAACTATATTGCAACCTTCAAGCTCCTTAGATTAGTATTTTTCCCCCTTTTTCCCCACTTCCTCATCACAAGAAAAATCTAAAGTTGTAGAAATCATTACCAAGTTTATGATGAGACTTCTCCAATAAAAGAAACACTAACTTAATTAATTTTATTATCATTGCCTGCAACGCAATGAAGCTGTGTATCTGAAGTATTAATATGAACATTTGCCGCCATGGGTGGCCCTACCAGGAGCCAAAAGGCCCGACGGCATCGCTCTCGGGATCATTGGAACACACAAGGTTCTCCACCGCGACAAGGTGGCGATCCATGGAGAACAACATACTACATCATAGTCCACTCCAAAGACCGCCGCAATGTCCTTAACACCAGAGCAATGACCAGTGCAGATGACTGCTGGACTGACCACCGCCTCATTCGCTCCATCATGTCTATCCGCTTAATGCGGAAAAGAAGGTTGCAGAAAGGACAGAGCCGGCCAAAGCTTAACATTGTGTTGTTGGACGACATTATCTACCAACAACAGCTGCAGGATACTCTTAGGGCAGCTTTGCCCAAACAGTACCCAGAGGTTACTGAAAAGCACTGAAGCACACTTTCCACTGCCATCGTGGACTCCTGCAAAAGCATCCTCGGTCATAAAAAGCAGAGACATCAAGACTGGTTTGACGAGAATGACAGTGAGATCCAACAGCTCATCGACATCAAGCGGCAAACTTTTATCACCTGGCAAAACAACATTCACTGCAAGGTTAAAAGAGCAGCCCATGCCAAAGCGAAGGCAGCCGTACAAACTCTTGTTAGGAAATTGAAGAACCAGTGGTGGACAAAGAAGGCCCTGGAGATCCAGCAGCTTGTCGACTCTGGAGACACGAGAGGATTCTTTGATGCCACAAGAGCGGTATATGGCCCCAGCCACCGCTGCCTAATCCCCCTTCGCTCCAAAGATGGGCTCTCGCTTCTGAAGGACAAGGAGGCAATTGCAGACAGGTGGAAAGAGCATTATAAGGACCTCTTAAACAGGGACACCACTCCTGAGATGGAGGCCCTTGATCAACTCCCTCAACAGCCCATAGAGGAAAGCATGGGAAAACCACCTAGCTTGGATGAGGTACAGGATGCCATCAGGAAGATGAGAAACAACAAGGCTGCTGGACCTGACGGCATCCCAGCAGAAGTCCTGAAGAAAGGCGGTCCTGATTTTCTGAAGCACATCCATGCCCTGCTCCTGAAAATATGGGAAGTAGAGGAAATCCCTGCACAGCTCAGAGATATCTTGATTGTCTCTATCTTTAAAATGGGGGACAGGGCAGTTTGTGGGAATTACCGTGGCATTTCTCTCCTGTCCACCATAGGGAAAGCCTTTGCCCGGGTCTTGGCCAATAGACTCATCCCCCTGTCAGAGAGCATTCTTCCCGAGTTCCAGAGTGGTTTTCGCCCAAACAGAGGCACCAGAGATATGATTTTCATTGCTCGCCAATTACAAGAAAAATGCCGGGAACAAAATCTACCATTATACTGTACATGGCCTTCATAGACCTTACCAAAGCCTTCGACTCAGTAAACCGTCAGGCCCTTTGGCTGGTTCTGGCAAAGATTGGCTGCCCAGAAAAATACATCCGGGTACTGAGACTGCTGCATGACAATATGTCTGCCACGGTACTCAGTGGCAGTGGAGACAAAACAGAACCCTTCAGGGTTGACACGGGAGTCAAACAGGGATGTGTCATCGCTCCAGCACTATTCTCCATCTATATTGCTGCTATTCTCCATCTCACGAACCAACATCTGCCCCCGGGAGTCAAAATCACGTACAGAATCGACGGTCAACTTTTCAACATCAACCGATTTAGAGCTAAAGGTCAAACCACCACCATATCCATCATGGATCTGCAGTATGCAGACAACAACGCTCTCGTAGCCCTCTCAGAAGAGGACCTTCAGTGCATCTTGTCTGCCTTTGCCAAAGCATACAAACAGCTCGGTTTGGCCGTCAATATAAAAAAGACACAAATACTCCACCAGCCATCACCAAACTGCAGTACACTTGCCATACCCCCAAACATCTCCATTGATAACATCTGACTGGAAAATGTGGACCACTTCTTATATCTTGGCAGCCTCCTCTCATCAAAAGCCGTCATCGATGATAAAATACACCACTGCCTCAGCAGTGCCAGTGGGGCTTTCTCAAGGCTAAGAAGGAGAGTCTTTGAGAACCGCGATCTCCAAGCGAATACCAAAATCCTGGTTTACAAAGCGGTGGTGCTCCCCACTCTCCTGTATGGATCAGAAGCCTGGACTACATACAGCAGGCACTTAAAGGCACTTGAGGCACACCATCAGAGACGCCTCCGAAAAATCCTCAGGATTAGTTGGGAGGATAAACGCACCATCACCAGCATCTTGGAGGAGGCTAACCTTCCCACCATCACTGCCACCATTGCCCAAAACCAGCTCAGATGGACTGGCCATGTTATCCAAATGCCTGACTCTCACCTCCCAAAACAAGTCCTGTACTCCCAGCTAGCTGAAGGGAAGCGGGCTCCAGGAGGCCAGAAGAAGAGATTTAAGGACAACATAAAAACAACATAAAAACAAACCTAAAGAAGTGCCAAATAGACCTAAAAGCTTGGGAAAATATGGCAACCGATAGGGCAACCTGGAGAAACATTGTCCGTGAGGGTGCCACACAGTACAATGCTGACCTCCATCATGCTGCACAAGACAAACGCAGACTCAGGAAGGAGAGAGCAACCAACAATCAGGACCAACCCAAACCCACCACCATTACATTCCCCTGCCCACATTGCAGCAGAATAATCGGGTCCAGAATTGGACTCTATGCCCACCTGAAGACCCACAAGGACCAAGAGGGAGGACAGTCATACTCGACTACGAGTGACCGCCGATGAATCAGTGGAGTGATGTGTTGTGTCAGGTGTGATTCAAAATGAAGTTTGCAATGTTATTTCTGTATATAGCTGTCATGGCTGCCTATCATCCTCAGCTGCACACACACCTGTTCCCCATCACGGCCAAGGTTATTTAGACCGCGCTGCCCTGGGATCAGCGCGGAGTCGTCTGTCTCCATCCCATGAGACCTTCACTTGCCTTCGTCCTTATTCCTGAGCTTCCTAGCCTCAGCCTGCCTTCATCTTCAAATTCAGCCTCCTGCCTGCCGGCATCAGGAAGAATCAACTCCTATACTCACGAAAGCCCTTGCTCATTCTCCTTAATCCTCTCTCGATCCCCTGTGCAAAGGCGGAGCTCCGTGGCAGCGTACCTCACTCCCTCCTGGTGGCGGACCGAGCTGCACCACACCCACCAACCATCTCCAGCCACAACCGGGACCACAAGCACAGTCCTCCTGGCCGTAGCTGCCGAGCTGAACCTGAGCTCCACCTCAACACCACAAACAGTAAGCACTGGACAATCCTGTACATCCCATCTGGGGTCTGCCACCAACTCTCCCTGTTTCTGTTTGTCCATAGGGTTGCCAGGTTGCACGGTGCTCTGCTTGCCCCAGCTGCTGCACGAACACAGACACACACACAGACACACACACACTTCTGACAATAAAAGATAATTGTGTCTATTCTCGAGTCCGAGTCTGCTCACTGGGTCTGAGAACCATGTCAAAAGCCTCTTTTAAAATAACCCAAACAGCCTGTAGTAGCTGCATTATTTTAGCATTAAAAGATATTTTGCCGAACTGTTAGTGTTCTTAAGGAGCAAACATAACAATTCTCTACAGTGTATAAGCAATGGAACAACTTAATAACCAATATTAAGTATTACTAGAGGATGACGAGGATGATAAGGTAACAACACTAACCGCACTTGTCCTTCCCTTGTATTTTTTCCCTTGTCATGATAAACAAACAGCCTGCTTCTCTATTAGCAAAGGTTGTTACTGAACGCAAACACCATCAGCTGACACTTGCATAGAGAAACAGTTAAACAGTCATTTTTTTAAAAAATAAGTATACAATTTATATTAAACAGTCTCTTGCTGAGGGTTTCAAGTGGCGTAGACGTTAGATGCACCCAAGCGCCACGTCCTTCGTTTTCCGCAGCTGTTTAGGTCAGCAGGATAACCTTTGTGCTGCCCTTACCAGGGAGTTTTGGTCCAGTTTCCTTTGATGACCAGATTCCCTGGTTCGCCCAAGAGATGGTTCCTTCATCACATGGTCTTGGAAGGGCAACATCGCTGTCAGTTGTCATCCTTTGCATGTAATCACCCAGAAACCCTTCCTCATCACCTAAGTTAAATGGCTTCAGTAATAGGGTTTGTCATTCACAATTTCCCTATTTTCCTTATTTGTGTATTATACTAATCCTGTAGATTGTTGATGGTAGGCTAAATGGTCTCCTAGATAAATGTTTTGGTACCAATAATTCGGATACTGCACTTTAATATGACACGATTTGATTTACAAAGTGTATTCCATTTCCATTATCTAAGTAAATCATTTCAGCTATTTTAAATCTTGATATTATTCCAGTAAAGGATTTCAGTGTCACCACAGCAGTATTTAAGTTAGTGTAGGGGAAAGCCTTTGTATATTCAATAAGTGTGTAAATCATTTCTAAACATTTTTACCTTCACTCTTATTTAGCTCAATGAGATTCATGCAAAGGTTTTGAAAAGACTGTTTGTGCAGGGAAGATCAAATTATTTTGCTTTGAGCTCCCTAAAGCATTGCTCCCTTAATTGCGTAAGAATCTGTATTGTCTTTGTAGTAGATTCTAAATTAAGTCCCACAGTAAACATAAATTCAGCACAAGTTGGACCTTTCTTAGACATTTGGATCTTTTCTCATAAATTTGCATGGTTTCCTTCTTCCTTATCAGTATACCTTGTTTCTTATAAACATTTCTTTTTTACAATAATTTGCAAATATTTTCTTAAATATCTGAAAATTTCCCCCTCATGGATCGTCACCTTATCGTGGTGGGGGGGTTTGCGTGCCCCAGTGATCCCAGGAGCTATGTTGTCCGGGGCAATTTGCCTCTGATAGGGTCTCCCAAGACAAACTGGTCCTGGGTGAAGGGCCAGACGAAGAACGATCCAACAGACTCTCATGATAAATTGTATATCAAGGATTCAGTGTACCCCGCCCGGTATGGGGTTACCGGGGCCCCACCCTGGAGCCAGGCCTGGGGGAGGGGCTCGAAGGCTAGCGTCTGGTGGCCGGGTTTCCACCCATGGGACCCGGCCGGGCTCAGCCCGAAGGAGTTACATGGGTCCGCCCTCCAGTAGGTTCACCACCTGCAGGAGGGATCATGGAAGTCCGGTGCTATGTGGATTAGGTGGCAGTCAAAGGCGGAGACCTTGGCGGACTGATCCCAAGCTTTCTAAACTGGCTTTTGGTACGTGGAATGTCACCTCTCTGGTGGGGAAGGAGCCTGAGCTGGTGTACGAGATTGAGCGATACCGGCTAGATATAGTCGGCCTCACCTCAACACACAGCTCCGGTTCCGGAACCAGTCTCCTGGAGAGGGGCTGGAGCTTGGCCTTTTCTGGAGTTGCCCCGGGCGAGAGGCGACGAGCAGGGGTAGGTATTCTTGTATCGCCCCACCTTGCTGCCTCTATATTGGAGTTTTCCCCGGTGGACGAAAGGGTTGCTTCCCTGCGCCTTCGGGTTGGGAAACGGGTCCTGACCATCATTTGTGCCTATGCACCAAATGATGTTTCAGAGTACCCACCCTTTTTGGAGTCTGTGACTGGGGTGCTGGAGGGTGCTCCTCCTGGAGACTCCATTGTCCTACTGGGGGACTTCAATGCGCACGTGGGCAACGACAGTGAAACCTGGAGGGGGGTGATTGGGAGGAACGGCCTGCCCGATCTGAACCCGAGTGGTGTTCAGTTATTGGACTTCTGTGCTAACCACAGTCTGTCTATAACGAACACCATGTTCAAGCATAAGGGTGTCCATATGTGCACCTGGCACCAGGACACCCTAGGCCGCAGGTCGATGATCGATTTTGTTATCGTATCATCAGACCTGCGACCGTATGTCTTGGACACCCGAGTAAAGAGAGGTGCAGAGCTGTCAACTGATCACCACCTGGTGGTGAGTTGGATCCGATGGCAGGGGAGGAAGCCATTCAGACCTGGTAGACCCAAACGTATAGTGAGGGTGTGCTGGGAGCGTCTGGCTGAGGCCCCTGTCCGGGAGGTCTTCAACTCCCACCTCCGGAAGAACTTCAACCACATTCCGAGGGAGTCTGGAGACATGGAGTCTGAATGGGCCATGTTCTCCACCTCTGTTGTTGAAGCGGCAGCCCAGAGCTGCGGCCGCAAGGTGGTCGGTGCATCTCGTGGTGGCAACCCCCGAACCAAGTGGTGGACACCAGTGGTGAGGGGGGCCATTAAGCTGAAGAAGGAGTCCTATCAAGCTTGGTTGGCTTGTGGGACTCCCGAAGCAGCTGAGGTGTACCGGCAGGCCAAGCGGAGTGCAGCTCGGGTGGTTGCTGAAGCAAAAACCCGGGTATGGGAGGAGTTCGGTGAGGCCATGGAACAAGACTTTCGGTCGGCTTCAAAGAGATTCTGGCAAACTGTTCGGCGGCTCAGGAGGGGAAAGCAGCTCCCCGTCCACACTGTGTATGGTGCGGATGGGACACTGTTGACTTCAACTGGGGATATCGTCGGGCGGTGGAAGGAATACTTCGAGGATCTCCTCAATCCCACTGATACGCCTTCCACAGAGGAAGCAGGGTTTGGGGACGAGGGGGATGACTCGCCTATCACAGGGGCTGAGGTCGCCAAGGTGGTTAAAAATCTCCTTGGTGGCCGGGCCCCGGGGGTGGACGAGATTCGCCCCGAGTACCTCAAGGCCCTGGATGTTGTTGGGTTGTCATGGTTGACACGCCTCTGCAACATTGCGTGGAGGCCGGGGGCAGTGCCTTTGGCATGGCAAACCGGGGTGGTGGTTCCTCTCTTCAAAAAAGGGGACCGGAGGGTGTGCTCCAACTTTAGAGGGATCACACTCCTCAGCCTCCCTGGGAAGGTCTATGCCAAGGTACTGGAGAGGAGAGTCCGGCCGTTGGTCGAACCTCGGATTCAGGAGGAGCAATGTGGTTTTCGTCCTGGCCGTGGCACATCGGACCAGCTCTTTACCCTCTCGAGAATTCTTGAGGGTTCGTGGGAGTTTGCCCAACCAGTTTACATGTGTTTTGTGGACTTGGAGAAGGCATTTGACCGCGTCCCTCGTGGATTTTTGTGGGGGGTGCTTCGGGAGTATGGGGTATCGGGCTTGTTGTTACGAGCTATTCGGTCTCTGTACGACCGTTGTGAGAGTTTAGTTCGCATTGCCAACACTCGGTCGGAGTCATTCCCAGTGAGAGTTGGACTCCGCCAGGGCTGCCCTTTGTCACCGGTCCTGTTCATAATTTTTATGGACAGGATTTCTAGGCGCAGCCAGGGAATGGAGGGCGTCATGCTTGGTGACCACAGGATCTCATCTCTGTTGTTTGCAGATGATGTTGTCCTGTTGGCTTCATCCAGCAATGACCTACAGCTCTTGCTGGGACGGTTTGCCGCTGAGTGTGAAGCGGCTGGGATGAGAATCAGCACCTCCAAGTCCGAGTCCATGGTCCTCAGCCGGAAAAAGGTGGATTGTCCTCTCCGGGTTGGGGACAGGCTCCTGCCCCAAGTGGAGGAGTTTAAGTATCTTGGGGTCTTGTTCACGAGTGAGGGGAAAATGGAGCGAGAGATCGACAGACGGATTGGAGCAGCATCTGCAGTGATGCGGACGTTGTACCGGTCTGTTGTGGTGAAGAGGGAGCTTAGTTCTAAGGCAAAGCTGTCGATTTACCAGTCAATCTACGTTCCTACTCTCACCTATGGTCACGAGCTTTGGGTAATGACCGAAAGAACGAGATCGCGGATACAAGCGGCTGAAATGAGCTTTCTCCGTAGGATTGCTGGACTCACCCTCAGAGATAGGGTGAGGAGCTCAGTCATTCGGGAGAGGCTCAGAGTAGAACCGCTGCTCCTCCACATTGAAAGGAGTCAGTTGAGGTGGTATGGGCATCTGATTAGGATGCCTCCTGGACGCCTCCCACTTGAGGTGTTTCAGGCACGTCCCACTGGGAGGAGACCCCGGGGCAGACCCAGGACTCGGTGGAGAGACTATGTCTCCCAGCTAGTCTGGGAACGCCGTGGTATCCCCTCTGAAGAGCTGGAGCAGGTGGCTGGGGAGAGGGAAGTCTGGGCTTCTCTGCTTGAACTGCTGCCTCCGCGACCCGGACCTCCGGAAAAGCGGTAGAAGATGGATGGATGGATGGATCTGAAAATTTATTGATGTAAACTTCCACTTCTCCTATTGAATGTTGTGATTTCATTACCAAACTATTTCATCTGTATTTTTCTCTACACTACTGATCATGTATTGATAATTTTCATATACTATATATTTTTATGAGGATTGCTAGTTATTTTTTCTAATTAATTTCTTTGGTACCCCCCCCCCCCTTTGGTACATGGAGACACACATGCATCAAAGTTACAGGGTATTTGCTTGATGGGTAGTGTCTTTTTACTAGAAGGAAGCGTGTTACCACTTTTTGTGTTACACACATTAATTCAGATGAAAATTTGTGAGTAGTATAGTGCCTTCAAAATGAGATTTCAATAATCATGGCTTCTTTTGTGTCATCTCTTGAACTAATTTACAAATTCCATTTAGGAAAAAGCAATATAGCTGTCTGTGCAGATTTGATAGGATATAGCATTGATAACTAAGATCAGTTTGTCCAATTGAACACAGACAGGTTGATTTTGTGTAAGTAAATCCTTGTGAAAGGTTGTGTCACACTCCTTCAGTCAATTGAAAGGTGGACATATTGCCCAATTAGAATTTGGCTTTGTTTTGTACAATGAATGCCTCATTTTATATATTCCTTGGTAAATTATGGGGTGGACTGTAGTCCCGAGGCCCAGCTCAGCCACGGCTAGGCACCGGGAGCACAGAAAACACAAGCATTCCTTATTTATGTGATATTGTCACAACATTATGCGGTGAGTGGCATCAGATGTATCGTGCAGTGTGAAGTCATATGAACACTAGATTTTTTTTTAAAGTCAAAGTCATTTAAATTGTTATGCAATGTCATTTGTTCTACTTAGCTTCAAAAAATGCTTGTCAACCAAGAGGTCCTTCCCCCTGTGGTCACTGTCGCCCTCTCCAGCCAATGAGCCTCTCACACACTGTCCAGCCTCATCACATCTCCCACAAAGAATAAATCTCGGTGTTATCCTGTAGAAAAAATTTTGGGGAAACCTCATGGCTTCCCCGTCGATACGTCAGTATTTATATCAACAGGAGCACAAACTTTATCACCTCATAAATTGATTTTATTAATGTTCCAGTTATAAGCATTAGTTTGTGTCCCTTAAATGTTTATCCCAGTTGTTTATCCCACTGTTTATTATAACGTGTAATGTTAAGAAACACAATTGAATTATTGTTTTTCATTATTTTATTACATATTGCATATGTCACAAAGGATTTATTAAATTGAAAGGTAATGGTGATTTTAATTTTTCCTTGTTAATTTGGCAAATCTAATTCCTGGTGAAAGCTAAAAATTTTTGTGAATGCTTTCCCTTTCCTGTTCAAAAACGAAGAATGAAGAATAGCAGGAAAACCTTTAAATCACACCTAAAGCTTCCACAATGTGAATGTGAGTTTGCTCTTCACAACAAGTATTCACTAAATATTCTGTGAATCAGTAAATGTTTTACTAATTGACATGGGTAATCACTAGTTTAGGATTATGTTTAAACAAAACAGTGTCATATATTAGAAGCCTTAAACCAGTGCAGCAGTTAGAATTTGTAACTGGAAGTGCAGGTGTAATCTCCGTTTTCAGGAATTTATGGCACAGGACCACAATCTGTGGTCTGTTTTTTTTTTTTTCCTTTGAAGGCTGATTCTGTTTACCATTACCTTATCTAGGTCAGTCTGACACAAGCTATAGTATTTTTTCCCCTCTGTTCTACATGGATAGACTGAGGATCAAAATATAAATTAGATTGCAAATGCCGTTTATTAAAAATGTGAGTTTAGTGTTATTGAAATAAAGCAACAATATGACATAGAATGACCAAAACCTGTGTTTGATAGTCAGTAGAGTCTGGCACCTTTTCTGTGCTTTGAATCATGTAATATAATGTGTACACAAAGCCTTCAGTGATTAGGCATTATTAAGTGACAGCATGATATTGTAATATTCAATTAATTTCATCATTGTCATGCTGGTAGTGTTGATTAAGATGCAAGCATTTATACTTAACTTAGTGTTCTATGTGCCTGTGGTCCCGATGAGGGAGGCATGGACAGTGGCAAAGTGATGCTGTTTTGCTTGGTCCCAGACGCTGGTTTTGTTTTGGCAACTGCAGTAAACAGGGGGAAGGAGAACCCCCCTTTGAGATTGTTAGTCCTGCATCCTTTTTCCTTGTAAAGTTCACTGTTATGCTTCAAAGAAATAAGGCAATTGAGTCAATAAAAATCAGTGATACATCAAAAAACTGAAAAGAAAAGGTAGTTCAATATTTTACATTTTCCAAAGAAAAAGTGGAGGTATGGGGGACCCATGCTGTGGTATTCATCTCAGACTGGAAGGAAGGGAGATGCAGTAAATTCCTCTGATGGAAGAGCATGGGGATTAAGGGGCTGGGAGACAACAGAAATTGTGATGTGAGAATGAATTGTGATGCAAGACCTCAGGCAGCAGAGATGTGAGTGTTGTAATATAAAGGAGAGTCCCTGCGACATGAGGTCAATGTTTTCTGATTCTGAGAGATGTGAGAGTGAATAAAGTTCATCTGCTCTGAATACTAGGCCTGATTATTCCTCTCTCCACAGAGGAAATGAAATTATTGGCTTTAAAAAATATGTAAATAGTTTACCACGTAAACAACATTTGAGTCAAAACCCACAAAGTTAGACTGAAAAAAAAGTAAAACCCCAAAACTTTGCAAAAATACCCAAATATAGATTGTTCTTTTTTCTCACTCTCTCTTACACTCCTCTTTTCTCTTTTTCTCACTCACTCACTGTTAAGCACAAGGGCCCACACACACACACCACACATACACACACGCAGCGCAGTTCTGTTATCTCTCCAAGGTTACTGTCGGGCAGCTGTTTACATAGAGTAACAGAACGATAGCCTTAAAATAAGCTTGAAATGGCAACCCCCAAAACTTGGAAAAAAAAAAAAATCTGTCAGCCCCACGTTCCATGTCAACTTTTTTTCCTACTGCAATGAAAACAATAGAATTTCTCACTTGTAAGTATAATTTTGCAAACGTCCACAATTTTAGTCCTTTCCCAACAGGATAATAAGCAGTTAACCAACTCTTATGCTTCACAAATACCAGAAAAAAATCAAACAATTTTACAAACTGCTCCTTCCACCTCCGCGGAGAACTCACTTTTTCACACCGGAGCAGATTACACAGAGACAAAATAAACCAGACTGCAGTAACTTTTATCTTTTGCTTCAAATTCTCAAAATAAAATCTACCAGTATTTCAATGGTCACGTTAACCCCTCCGCTGTGTGCCGAAAGCCCCAGTAAGACCTCCTCCCCCCGGCATCTTGCAATAGCTCACCATAGTGGGGGAAGCCCCATGGGCAATCAGCAGACCCGGTAAAGGCATGAATCTTCTGTGAAAAAAAACGAAACAAAACTTTTTTGGGATCACATCACTCTTCCACGAGACGTCAAGAGCCTAGTTATTTAGACAATAAAATGTCTGTGGTTAAAAGAGCACGAATCTTTCCCTTTTTTTCTTTGCATGCAACTTCCAGCACCTCCACCACACTGACAGGGTGTATAAAACAGCGGACTCCTAAGGGCCTCTCCGGGTCTTGCAATAATCAATCACCGTTAGAGAAAATCTCATTCTCCCCAATGGAATATTGCGATATTGCTCACCGCGAGCCGGATAATCCCATCGATTCTACCCGTAATTTTACACCCAAACAGCATCCGCAGTGTCCAACCAGTCCGGGCAATCTCTATCTTTGATTCATAAACAACAACAACAGCAAATGTACTTACATCCAAGCCGCCTGTAGGATTCTCAGATCCATCACCCAGTCAGCTCCAGCACCCCGGTTCGAAATGCCTTCACTGCAGTAACACAGAGCCTTTTTTTTTTTTTTAACTCAGCATGGGAAGGTCTTTTATCAGCTGTGCACTTGCTGAAATCAAGCAGAGGCACCGGAAAGACGGAGATATGTGGATCCGCTGTTGGGACATCAAATGTTGGAATAATTTTGAGCTTAAATTATTCAAAGTCAAAAAAGTCAGGTGGAAAGTTGGATTTATGTACATTTATTCACCTCAATGGCCATCTTGAGGGAGAGATTGCAAAGTGTTATATCTTTCACCCTTTACGTTACTTAATATAACAATAATAACTCGGACCATCGACGTAATGTTCACGGTTTATTAGCGTAGCAGCAACTCATAGCACACAGCCAACGACAACACACTCTCACTACAGATTACCCATAATGCTTTTAGCAAAGCACTACGACGGGTGCCGTAGTAAACCAAAATACATAACATCTCCTCCCCCCTTACAATAGATGTCCTACAGGAGATACCAAATGTCTTTATTTTGTCTCTCTCTCTTTTTTTTTAAAATTATTATGCTACCTTAGGAGTGAGGGTAGACTACCTCATCCCATAACTGTACCCCTGGGGATTATTCTGCCCCATTAATGTGGGTCAGTTACCATCTAGTCTAATAACTCAGACGGACAGGAGGTCGTCGCTCCCTGGTGGGGTATCGGCGCTCTGCAGGAACATGAGTCTGTGTTCTTTCTAATGTGGAGGTTGCTTCTGGTGCTGATGCAGAAGAAGATGTCACATCTCCAGCTGGAACTCCGGTCTCTGAAGTGGTTGAGTTCTGTACTGGTGTAGGTGGACAAAGTGGTGAGTTGGTGAGTGCATCGTTAGGATATCCAAGAGACGGTTCTGCAGGCGCTGGCGGTGTCTGCAGGAGTTGATCCACGTGCCTTTTCCAAACACTGTCAGTGGTTTGAATTGTATATGAGACTGGTCTAGTTTGTGCAATAACAGTTGCAGGAACCCACTTAGGTTCACCTCTGTAGTTCCTGGCCAGCACAGATTCTCCTGACGTGAACGCTCTGTCCTTTGCCCGATGTTCTCTGTGCATAATTTGTTTCTCTTGTTGCTTTTGCACAGTGTCCTTTAATCCTGAGGGTTTCAAAAGGTCAAAGGTAGTGCGCAGATCTCTCTTGAACATCAGACTAGCAGGGGTTGTCTTTGTGATTGCATGTGGAGTGTTGCAGTAGTTTAGCAGGAACTTGTGCAGCCTCTGATGCAGTGTTCCTTGACCTTGTGATGCTTTCAATGCATGTTTCATTGTCTGCAGAAACCTTTCTGCAAGGCCGTTCGTCGCAGGATGGTATGGAGCTGATTTAATGTGCTGCACTCCATTAGCTTGTAGAAAAGCATCCATTTCTTGTGAAACCAATTGAGGTCCATTGTCAGAAACTAGTTGTGCAGGAGACCCAAAACGACTAAACATTTCTCCTAATGCCTCTGTGGTCTTCTCTGTGGTGGTTGACCTCATAATAGCCACTTCAGGCCATTTACTGTGTGCATCCACAGCAACGAGAAACATTCTGTCCTCAAACGGACCTGCAAAGTCAATGTGCACACGATGCCATGGCTCCTGTGGGAATTCCCAGGGATGGAGAGGAGCCAATGGTGGGTTGTTCCGTACCTTGTGACAAGATGAACAGCTTTTGGCTATTTCTTCAATCTGCTTGTCAATGTTTGGCCACCAAAAATAGCTTCTCGCTGTTTCTTTCATTCTCACGATTCCACTATGTCCTGCGTGAAGTTGCTGTAACACTTTTGTTCGACATGACAGGGGAATAATCACTCTCCTCCCCCACAGCAAACAACCCGACTGAACAGACAATTCTGTCCACTTCCCAAGGAAGGGCTTCAAGGTTGCGTCATCACCCGCAGGTTGTCCTTTAATGATCAAGTCCATGACTGCAGACAACACAGGGTCATTTCTAGTCCCCTTTTTCACCTGCACAGCTGAAACAGGTGCGTTTTCTACCTCTGTGAAGTAGAAGATGTCCACAGTGCTTGACTCTGGCTTCATGACAGGAAGTGGTAATCTGGATAACCCATCTGCATTACCATGACAGTCTGACTTTCGATACCTGATGTCATAGGAGTGTCCTGACAACAGCAACGCCCACCTCTGCAGTCGGGACGCTGCAAGAGATGGTATTCCTGTATATGGTCCAAGGATGGTTGTGAGAGGTCGGTGGTCAGTAAAAAGTGTAAACTTCCGTCCATACAAGTACTGGTGGAATTTTCTGACACCAAACAATGCTCAGAGCCTCTCTTTCCAGTTGAGCATAGTTAGCTTCTGCCTTGTTTAATGTCCTTGACGCAAAAGCGATTGGCTTTTCCTCACCGTCTAGCATTACGTGGGAAATCACCGCCCCTACGCCATAAGGAGAGGCGTCGCAGGCAAGCTGGATCGGAAGTGATGGGTTGAAGTGGGTCAGAACCTCTGATGCCGTCAGCGCATCTTTTGCCTTCTGAAAAGCCTCCTGACAGCTTGCTGTCCACTTCCATGCTTCCTCTTTGCGCAGCAGGTTATGCAGCGGTTTTAATAGTGATGCCAAGTTTGGTATGAAACGTCCATAATAGTTCAGCAGTCCCAAGAAAGACTTCAGCTGACTGACATTTCGGGGTGGAGGTGCATCCACAATGGCTGTGATTTTCGATGGTGCAGTGTGCAGTCCCTTAGCATCGATCACATGACCTAAGTATTCCACGGATGACTGGAAAAACTCGCATTTATCCTTGCGGATTCTCAATCCATATTCCTCCAGTCTCGTGAGAGTTGCATCCAAGTTGCGCAGATGCTCTTCATCATCTGCTCCTGTACACAAGATATCATCCAGGTAGCACTGCACTCCTGGTAATCCACTCAGGATTTGATCCATAGCTCGCTGAAAAAGTGCTGGAGCAGATGTGATGCCAAAAGGCAGTCTGCAGTATCTGAAGAGTCCTTTATGGGTGTTGATAGTCAGCATTTCACGTGACTGCTCGTCTACATGCATTTGTAAGTAAGCCTGGTTGAGATCTATTTTGCTGAACTTTTGTTCCCCACTCAGCCCCGCAAATAAGTCATCAATCAGTGGAAGGGGATACTGCTCTGCTGTTAGTACAGGGTTTACTGTTACCTTAAAGTCTCCACAGGTCCGGATTCCTCCGTCCTTTTTGGGTACTGGAACTATGGGTGTGGCCTACTCACTGGTTGTCACAGGCTCCAGAACTCCATTCTTGACCAGAGCATCCAAGTCAGCCTCCACCTTTGGTCTGATGGCGTACGGCACTGGTCTGGCTTTCATGAACACTGGTTTACTGTCAGGTTTGACATGCAGCTTCACTATAATTTTTTTCATACTGCCTAGTTCATCATGAAAAACCTTTTTGTGCTTTTCCAGTATGGCCTGCAGCTGAGTGGAACTGTGTGACAGCTTCCTTACTTCTTGCCAGTCAAGTTGGATTTTCTTTAGCCACACACGCCCCATTATAGCTGGACAGTTGTTCTTGGTAACATAAACTGGAAGCTCAGCAGTTTGGCCATTGTACTGAACAGTTACCTCTGTCATCCCTTTCATGGGCGCTCGGTGTCCAGTATACGCCCTGAAGACGGTGTCTGAAGGTCGGAGTGGAAGATGTTTCAGAAACTTCTTGTAAATGCCATGCGACACAAGTGATGCCTTTGATCCGGTGTCCATCTGCATTTTAATAAAATGTCCCTCCACTTTTGGTTTAGTCCAAAAGCCTTCTGAGCCTTCATTCACATTCAAAATCCGGGCAGTATTTATTGCAGTTGACACCTCTTCTTCTGAGGAGCGATCACTCTGTCCTCGCCATGTTTAACTGTGTGAACATTTCTTTTCTTTTTGTATTTTACCATGTCACTTTTATTCCTTGTCTTTGGGCCTTTGTCTTTGCTCCTTTTGCTTCTACATGCCCGCACCACGTGGCCTTTTTTTCCCCACAGTTGTTACAGTCCATCTCTTTGTACCAACAGTCATTAGGAAGGTGTCCCACCTTGCCACAGCGGAAACATGGACCTGTTGCATTGGTTTTACCACTGTTGAGCTTATGTACTCTGCCTGTAGCATGCAGTTGGTGTGCTTCTTTGGAAGCCATCTCCATCATCACACTAATGTTAATGGCTCTTTCAAGCGTCAAATCACTTTCTGTGAGTAACTTCTTCTGTGCTGCTTCATTCCGTAGTCCACACACAAGCCTGTCTCTTAATGTGTCATTTAAAACATCTTTAAATTCACAGTGTTCGGCTAACTTGTGTAGCGCTGCAACAAACATGTTAACAGACTCACCCTCTTCTTGGTTACGTCTGTGAAACCTGTATCTTTCTGCAGTCACTAGCGGCTTGGGTGAGAAGTGGTGAGTTAGTGTGTCCACCAGTTCTTTGTAGGTTTTAGAGCCTGGCTTTACTGGCTCTAGGAGGTTACGTAGTAGGTTAAATGTCTTGGGACCCATCACACTCAGAAAAGTGGGCACTAACTTTTCATCCGTTATTCCATTGGCTGCGACGAAATAGTCAAAGCGCTCTGTATAGGAGCTCCATTGTTCCGCGCTCTCATCAAAGAGCCCGATAGAGCCAATAACTCCAGCCATTTTAACACTCCTGGTTGAATGCCGCTCTTTCTCTCGTGGCTCCTTTCTGTAACGTCGTTTCTTCCCTCCGGCGTTACTCACGGAGTTTTTTTTGTCCTTAACGATTTCCACTGCTCCGCTCCTCCCCGCTTAGCAGACAGCCCGCAGCATCCACCTCAGCACAGTGGCGCGGTGTATCACCCTGTCAGCACGAAGTAGCGGCGGGAAAAAAGCGACAAAAAAAAAACTCTCCTCCGTCGCGGACTGCAGCGTCGGTCCAGACGTCCTCGTCGCCACTTTTTGTTATATCTTTCACCCTTTACGTTTCTTAATATAACAATAATAACTCGGACCATCGACGTAATGTTCACGGTTTATTAGCGTAGCAGCAACTCATAGCACACAGCCAACGACAACACACTCACTACAGATTACCCATAATGCTTTTAGCAAAGCACTACGACGGGTGCCGTAGTAAACCAAAATACATAACACAAAGCATGGCATTCAGACACACCTAGAATCTCTAAAGCTTACATTCTTCTAAGTCTGATATATATATATATATATAGGTAGGAGAAAGCAGGGGGAGGATGGGATGAGAGGGAGAAAGGAGAGGGACAGACAGAAAGTCCTGATAACTGAGCTTATCCAGGCGGACGTGTCGTTGTCTACAGAGTGTCTATAACATAGACACTCTGGAGACAAGGAGATCCATAAAACAGAATGTTCGCTAATCTATACAAGCTGACCTATGCAGACTGAGGAGTTCCTGTGCATTCCTGTGACCTGAAACAGGACATGTCAAAGAGATAAGAGTGGCTTAGATCATTCCTTACGCATGTACTGGCCCTGTACTGATTCTCAGTTTGAACTCTCTAAAATTGCTCACAGAAACATGCCAAGAATATATGAACTTATTCCACATGGAATGCACATATAAACATTAAACAAGGCATATGAAAGGTATGATACTTCTCAAATATAATGATGCATTATTAATATCAGTAATAATGTAGATAATATGGAATTATTTTTTTTTTATCAATGAGGGTTCTGAGCTCCTCATAAAAGACTTCCTTCACTTCATAGCTGCTGGTGAGAGTTGGGGCATACGCACTGATGAGGGTAATGTGCCAGTTACGGTTGAGGGGGAAAACGGAGTTTCATCAGCCGTTCATTAACCGACGTTGGTAGGTCAGGAAGTTGCTTGAGAACCAGTGTCTTGATAGCCAGTCCTACTCCATGGATTCCATGTGTGGGACAGTTTTTTTAAAAAGTGGGAAAGTCAATGCACAGGGGCAATCCCACTCTCTCGGCCTCAAAAGCCAGGATCTGGTAGTACGAAAAGAGCTGTCACGACCAGGGACTTCCTCGGCTGCAGTGGATGACCATGACGTCTATAGTGCCTTGCCATGCCCTTGTGTTCCACAACGCCTGCTGTCGCCGCCTTCATGACCGTTGGGACAAAAGATGACCTCATCCGCTCAATCCGCCGACTACAGTCTTCACATGCTTGGGTAGGCATACCCTGTTTAACTCACCGAAGGGTTTGAGGCCCGACTGGCTACCCTCAACCTGGTTCAGCCCGCCTGCCAAAGTGGTTTACCAGGGTGTGACTGCTGTGCATGCCACAGCTTTGAGGAGCCACAGGTAAAAGTTGGGTGCCAGGTGGGAACCAATGTAGAATGAGCTGTCCTAAAAAGGACATGGCAAGCCCCCCCTACAGAGGTACTATCCCCCCCCCCCCATATTATTGTACAGCTCGACTAACTTCTCTCAGTGTCTCAATGCAAGTTCCCGGCGTTCTATATATACACAACTTATAGAGTTGTTTTATCTTGGTCAGTCTCAACAATAACATTCCAGAATCCCTGGTAGTACAGACATTCCATTTACAAGTTTACACCTATACAATTCATCAATATTCAGTGCAACACCACCGCCCTTTGAGATCTGTTAATATGAAACATCTATTCCTCTATTGCCATCCAAGAAGCCTGCTCTTCCTTGAGCCACGTTTCAGATGGCGATGGCTGTAAATTTTCTATCCAGCCATTTTAAATAGTCCTGAATCTGCAGAAAGTTTTTAAGACTTCTGCTGTTAAAGTGCATTATTGATAGTTTACCATCTACTCACACTTGATTTTTGAATTGCTTTTCAGTGCAATAGTGATTATGAATATTATTGAAGTGGTTATCAGGATCAATATCATTCCCCATCTCTTGTAGTTTATGTTCAGCATAATGAGATTTTCAGAGTCTAAATTTCCTGAGTCAAATGGCTTCCTCCAATTGGGGCTGATTGATGTCTACTCAAGTCAGTCATGAGTGTCTTTAAAGTACATTATGTTCTGTCACAAAAGGACTGTTCTTGCCATGTGTGGCAAGAATGTCCACATTTTAAGATGTCAACGTGGTGATGCCAAATCCACTTTGTCCTTCTAGCTTTAACTGTCAAAGTCACCATGCAATTCCAGGCCATTGTAAATATGAAGCAAACGATCTAGAACAAAATTTAATATGGCCGACCAACTTGTTTTATCCAGTCTTCAACTACAGTGAATGAAGATCCAGCAATCCAGCTTCAGAGTTACATTTTACTGCACATGATGTACCCTTGCCCCTCGTCAATGAAAAAAGTGCAAGAGTAGTTTTATATAAAGCATCTTTAATCTTGTTGCACAATTTTAAGATGAAACTGGTCAGGTTCAAAAGACGTCCAATTGCATAGCTGGAACTGGCATTTCCTAAGGACACCGATTAGGAGAATTGTAAATAGTACAACAGTTTAAAATGCACAAACAGCAATACACTCCTGTATTTAACACCAAAAGAGTGAGGGTGTATTGGAGGAAGTGAGAGGGTGTCTACTGGTACTGCAATGCAGCTTTGTCAATGAAAACTAAAGGTTACTTTATCTGCAACTTTGAATCAGGATTCTAACTGTGCTAGAGCTGAATTGCCATGTAAAGTCAGCCTTTGTAACCATTCATAGACACTTGTAGTCCCATGTGAACTAGTGCATTGTTTTATTTAAAAATGATTGTGGATGGAGCATGTAATGCAATCAAACTGTTATGACCCGAGCATCGGTTCTGATCGCGCTCGGGTTAAAGTTATGTCTCGCTGCCGGCCTTGACAGCTGCGGGCGGTATTTTGGCCTCTCCGGGCTCTTATTGTGAAAGTGCTCGGAGGGGTTTCCGCCTGTCAACGGTCGGTCAGCTGTGTGTCATCTGTCATCAGTCCTGGGTTATTTAAGCTGTGTGCTGCGTCATTACGACGCAGCAGTGTCTGATCGCTAATGGTCACATTACTGATCGTTATTCTGTTCGCCCATCGTCACGGATGCCTGGACTATCTTCACCTCGGCTGCTTAAAGGCTTGACCGTCTTTTCACCGGCATAGTAAGTGAGCTGTATAGCCTTATTCCCGCCGGTGTAATTGGTGCAGTAAGTCCCTGCTTTAGCAGTCCAGGTGCAATTATTACCTAGCTTGTCTGTGTGTGACTGTTTCCTGCCCTGGACCCGTAGTGTGTTGTATTGCCTATGCTTCCTGTTCTGCAAGGACTCTGTCATCTGCTCAGCAGCTTGTGTAAACACCCTTTCACTGTAATAAAACTCACTGGTGGACTTGTGTGCGTCTTATTGGTGGCCCGCGAGGGCTACCATGACAGTACACTGCTGCCCAAACAGCATTTTACGGTGACGCCATTTTGAGACGCTTTTTCACCAGTGAGTTGAGTTTTGGACGTTGTTTTTTCCTGTCTGGGACCTGTGTATGCGAGGAATGCCGTCACCGAGGAGTCACGTGCTGACGTGTGTCTTGGAAGCGGTAGATGAGTTACTCATCTCCGCTTCCATGTTGGACTACGACCCCGGCATACATTGGTACCTGGACGCCGCCGAAGATGTGCTCTGTAACCTCTCTCCCTGCTTCGCCAACCACCCAGAAGTCGACGTTAGGAGGGAGGACATCGCTGCCCAACGCGAACTGTTCCTGATAATGGAGGAGGAACGCGGCATGGAGCAGGTGAAGAGGCACACCTGTTTTTCGCCTAGGGATCCTTTTTGGGAGTTCGCACCATCTGGGGGCCGGCGAAGGCGTCGGCGTCACGGCCGGGCGCATCTTCGGCAAGCTCCAGCTCCAGATCCAGTTCTGGGCCGCCGGGATGACCCCCTCAACCAGCCAGCTGCTGAGTGTGAGCCGAGTCCTGCGCCGGTGGGCTCCGTTCTTGGGTCTTTCAGCATTCAGCGAGCGAGGGAAGGAGCAACTTTCGCTACAGCTGATAACATCCTCCCCCCGGGAGACAGGCAAGTCCAAGTTCACTTTCCTTGTAGTAACAGTGATCTGTCTTGTCTGACTCCTGGGGGTGAAGCTCAGGGTCCGCAGCTCCCTGAGTTTCCTTCCCCAGCTGTAGCTATTTATATTAAACCTGCTGCCTCTGTGTCTCCTCCTGCGGAGCGGTCCTCGGCGTCAGTCCCACGCCGGCGAACGAGGGGGAGGCCTGCAGCTCTGGGAGACATTCCGGTCTTGCAGCCTTGTTTTGGACAGAGGAGGAGAACGGACTGCAGTGAAGAGCCAGAGCCGACGAGAGAGCGTCCCCAAAGTTCTTCAGGGATGCAGCCCGAGTCAGCAGGTTCAGGGTCCTCTGCCTCCACGCCATACGGGTTATTGGCATGGACGTCTGTGCTTGAGGATCCAGCTGCAGAGACCATCAGGCCGGTTGTGGAACCTGACACAGCCGAGTGGGAGCCCGACGACGAGCATCTTCATGAACCTGGATCGGCGAAGTCCTGGACGGCTCCAGAGCCCGAGTGCAGGCAAGTGCTCTTTCTTGTTTTCCTGTATGGTGTGTTAGAGCATTTTTGCCTGCCTCATGGGGAGGCGAGTGAGGGGCAGCCGGCCGCTGCACCCGAGCTCGTCTCGCTGGGCTCTGGCGCTGCCGGTGTAACTGATCCCGGTTCTTCCTTGTGTTCTGAGCACCTCCACAGCGTTGCCGGTCCGGAGCCAGTCAAGGTCACGGGACCGGGGGTTCCAGGTTCGGAGATGGAGGTCGTCGCCGGAGCAGTCCAGACCCGGTCGGGGTCCAACGTGTGGGCCGAGGAGACCCGGTCGGGGTCCAACGTGGGTGCAGCGGTGACCCGGTCGGGGTCCAACGTGGGTGCAGCGGTGACCCGGTCGGGGTCCAACGTGGGTGCAGCGGTGACCCAGTCGGGGTCCGTCCTGACCCAGTCGGGGTCCGACGAGGTCCAGTGGGGGTCCAGCGCAGGTGCGGCTGCGACCCAATCAGGATTCGAGGGGGCCCAGGGTTTTGGTTGTCCCCCTCTCAGGAGCCACCAGCTGGGGCCATTGGTGGATTTTGTTTGACAGATCGGCGCTCTCCTGTTTTGTTTTCAGGAGAGCGGCTGCACGCAATCCCTCCACGGTCCTGCTGGTTGTGGTATGCGGGTCGGCCACCCGAGGAACTGCTTGGAGCGTTCGGCATCTTGGGTTGGCCACCCAATATACTGTGTGGGTTACGGGGTGACCTGGTTCGGCCACCAGAGGACGTATTCCTGGAGGCATGGGACTGGGGCAGGCCACCTGACTGTTTCATGTACTGTGGGATTTTCTGTGGGCCCATTTGGTGCCAATTCTTGTCTTGTACTTCTTGTAATTTTTTGTTGTGTTTCAAAGTCATAGTCTTAGTCAGGTCAAGTTCGAGCAATTTTTTTTAATTGTCTCGTGTTTGTTTTGTCATAGTCTTAGTCAGGTCTGTGCAATTTTAGATTGCCTCTTGTTTTTTCCTTGTTTCCAAGTCATAGTCTTAGTCAGGTCTGAGCAATCTTAGATTGCCTCTTGTTTTTTCTTGTTTGTCATAGTCTTAGTCAGGTCTGTGCAATTTTAGATTGCCTCTTGTTTTGTTTTTTTTCCTTGTTTCAAAGTCATAGTCTTAGTCAGGTCAAGTTCGAGCAATTTTTTTTAATTGTCTCCTGTTTCTTTCTTTGTCATAGTCTTAGTCAGGTCTGTGCAATTTTAGATTGCCTCTTGTTTTGTTTTTTTCTTGTTTTCCTAAGTCTTAGTCTGGTCTGAGCAATTTTAGATTGCCTTTTGTTTGTTTTTTGTTTTGTTTCCAAGCCTTAGTCAGGTCTGAGCAATTTGTGATTGCCTCTTGTTTTTTTCTTGTTTTCAAAGTCATAGTCAGGTCTAGGCAATTTTAGATTGCCTCTTGTTTTTTGTTGTAGCCAAAGTCACAGTCTTGATCACGGTTAAGTCCGAGCAATTTTTGTTTACCCCTTGTTTCTTGGTATGTCATAGTCTTAGTTTAGTCTGAGCTATTTTTGTTTACCCCTTGTTTCCTTGTATGTCATTGTCTTAGTCAAGTTCGAGCATTTTTGTTACCTTGTAAGTCATTGTCTTTGTCTTGTCTGAGCAATTTGTGTTTGCCTCTTGTTACCTTGTGAGTCTTTGCCATAGTCATGTTAGAGCATTTTTTGTCTCTTGTTTTTTTTTCCCTTGTGAGTCTCAGTCTTGTCATAGCCTTGTTTTGTCATGTGTCTTCTTTTCCTTAGTCTTGTTGTTTTTTCCCCAGAGTCATGTATTTCCTGTATGTTTTTTTTGTCTGGTCTTAGTCTTGTTTTTTTTCCTAGAGTCATGTATTTCCTGTATATATTTCTTGTCTGGTCTTAGTCTTGTTTTTTTTCCCCGTGAGTCATGTGTTTGTATGTATTTCTTGTTTGGTCTTGTCTTGTTTTTGTTGGTTGGTTTCTCTCCCTCCGTACCTGTCCCCCTACCTCCCACCCTGGGGGGGCGGGGGGGGGGGGGTGCAGGGTAGTCCCTTGGGGCGTCCGGAGTCCGCCCGTGGAGGGAGGGTACTGTAATGACCTGAGCGTCGGTTCTGATTGCGCTCGGGTTAACGTTATGTCTCGCTGCCGGCCTTGACAGCTGCGGGCGGTATTTTGGCCTCTCCAGGCTCTTATTGTGAAAGTGCTCGGAGGAGTTTCCGCCTGTCAACGGTCGGTCAGCTGTGTGTCATCTGTCATCAGTCCTGGGTTATTTAAGCTGTGTGCTGCGTCATTACGACGCAGCAGTGTCTGATTGCTAATGGTCACATTACTGATCGTTATTCTGTTCGCCCATCGTCACGGATGCCTGGACTATCTTCACCTCGGCTGCTTAAGGGCTTGACCGTCTTTTCACCGGCATAGTAAGTGAGCTGTATAGCCTTATTCCCGCCGGTGTAATTGGTGCTGTAAGTCCCTGCTTTAGCAGTCCAGGTGCAATTATTACCTAGCTTGTCTGTGTGTGACTGTTTCCTGCCCTGGACCCGTAGTGTGTTGTATTGCCTATGCTTCCTGTTCTACAAGGACTCTGTCATCTGCTCAGCAGCTTGTGTAAACACCCTTTCACCGTAATAAATCTCACTGGTGGACTTGTGTGCGTCTTATTGGTGGCCCGCGAGGGCTACCATGACACAAACACCAACAAGGAGTCAAGATACAGTATTAGAACCATACAACAAAAACCATCTGCATTTAAACAAATCACCAATGACAATATTACTCTACAGCGAGAGTCATCCCACTCTAGATTTTCTGTTCCAGTGTCTTCAGCAGGTGTTTGCACCGATGAGCTCCAAGGATTCCCAGTTCGAGAAAGCAACTGCTGAAGAGACTGGGTGGGACAAAAAACTAGCAGTAGAATGGCCCTCCATGGCACATAGTTGCCCATCCCTGTCCTACATAGTACAGAACACCATTTTAGGTCTGAACTGTGAAACCTGAAATAAAACTGTTCAGATGATTGGCTGTAGGAGAAATAGTCCATCGGGTTATTTAAATTTTCAGCAATGAGCTCAAGATTTATCCAATCATGCCAACTTTCATTCTCAAAATACATGAAAAAGTTGTCAATACAGCCATTTTGGCATTCACAATGTTGTATACATTTGAACCAATTTTTTTGAACAATTTCATAGCCAAAATGAATAAAAATCATGTTAAAAATGCACTTTAAAACAATCTTAACGACTAATGAGTCTGCTGCTTTAAACCTTTTTGGGAGTTACTTTTCAAACAACTATCAAATTCTAGGCAGCAGTCATCTGATTTGAAAAACAGCCAATCAGGAATTTAAACTTTCTACAGTCACTTTTGTGTAACCAGATATATCAATTAGGAGTACTAAGGTGTTGAAGAAAAGTTGGGATCAGAAAAGTCTTCCCCCCCCCCCCCATCAAATTTCATGCAGGAGGTTCAAGCAACTCTAACCTGACCTGAAATCTCGTTTCCTGCTGTCTGACATGTTCAGGTAGAAACCTTCAAGTGGGGCTGCTTTCTAGGGCCATCTCCCAGGATAGAGGATGGGGTACGGGAGCAATCATTGATAGAGGGGCCGTCTCCTTGGCTCCCGAGACCGCCGTCGGGGACAAAGGAGGGCTTGTTGGGGTTGTTTCCGGGGACACGGTTTGTTGTGAGAGAGCTCCTTGGACAAGAAGTTTGGGTGTACTGGTGTCCAGGTGCTGCTGGACTTAAGCTGAGGCTCCTGAGACTGGGAGCTGGATGGTTGAGACTCAAGGGGGCTCGCCTGGATTTTTCTCATATTCCTTAGTATTTCTTCAAGGGTGGCAATGTGAGAGCCACATCTGGGAAACCAGGGGAATCTGAGCTGTTCATATGGTGGGCCATGCTTGGCTGTGATTCACTAATTGGATATTTTTGATTTGTTTTTTTGATTTTGTATACTTTATTGATCCCCAGAGGGGAAATTGAGGACATCCACCTGGATGGATGAAGCAGCCACGTTATGGCGCTATCCCTTTACCATTTACACACACATTCAAACCTAGGGCCACTTTAGAGTCTCCAGTTAACCTAACCTGCATGTTTTTGGCCTGTGGGAGGAAAACGGAGAAATCCCGGAGTAAACCCACACAGATACGGGGAGAACATGAAAACTCCACACAGATCACTGTTGGTCAGGGGCTGGGATCGAACCAGGGATCCATGGCCAAGGGTGAGTTGCTGTGCTGCCGCAGTGCTAACCACTGCCCCACCGCACTGCCCAATTAATATTGGGCCACTTGCGACTGAGGATCCTGAGGGATGTCCTGGAATATGGAAGCATAGGGCTCTTTGGGATCCCCAAACTGCTCCAGCAATCCTGGGGGGCTGGAAAACTCATGATCCCTTGGATACTGACATGGGACACTGGGAACTACAGCCCTCTCAACCAGTCTTATCTAAAGTTTTATCTGGTCAGCTTAGGCTGTATGTGATTGCTCAAGTGGGTACTGGACCACCAGAGGCAACCAGATTCGGGCATCAGGCAAAGACCAGGGGCCGAGAAAGGTAGAGTGTCTTGAAGCATGTTGCTGGGGCCAGTGATTAGGCCTACTGATAGCTGCTGAACGTGTCCCCAGCTTCAAATTCCTGGGGACCCACATCTCAGAGGACCTGTCTGGTCAGTTAACACCACCAGCCTGATCAAGAAGGCCCATCAGCGCCTCTTCTTCTTGAGGACACTGAAGAAGAACCATCTGTCAACTGACATCCTGGGCAACTTCTACCGCTGCGTGATAGAGAGCACCCTGACCAACTGTATCACAGTCTGGTATGGGAGCTGCTCTGTCGCTGACCGCAAGGCGCTGCAGCGGGTAGTGAAAACCGCCCAACGCATCACAGGGACTCCACTTCCAGTTATAGAGGACGTCTACAGGAAAAGATGTCTGCGCCGGGCACGCAGCATTCTTAGGGACTCCAACCATCCTGCTCATGGACTGTTCCAGCTTCTCCCCTCCAGAAGACGTTTCAGAAGCCTTCGGACTAGACCCAGCAGGTTTAGGCACAGTTTCTTTCCAACAGCTGTCACGTTATTGAACTTAGTTCCCCGCTGACTCTCTTACCATCATCTTTTACCATCCTCACCTGTACATAACTGCATAACTACATAACTACATCTAACTTATTGCACATTATTTGCACATAACAGTACTCTTAACTTTCTGCACTGCTGCATATATTTGCTTAAATTGCACATACTGTTAATTACCGTATATACTGCACTGCTGTCCTTTGCACTTCTGATTGGATGCTAAACTGTGTTTCGTTACCTTGTATTCATACATGTGTAATGACAATAAAGTTGAATCTAATCTACTGACCAACTTTGAAAGAATATTCTTTAACTGAGGGTCCTGGGACTGGAGCACAGGAGAATGGGGCCTCTGATGTGGTTTCTTAACTTGCAGGAGTTCCTCAAGCATGCGAGTGGTTAATCATGACCTTTGAGAAGGTGGCTTGGTGGGATCATGGCTCTGTTTGGACCTCTTTTGGTGCTTGGGAACAGAGCTACCCATCCCAGAACTCTGGACTGGAATGACATACACCTGGGAGTTTGCAGGTAATTGAGATTCTGAGTGACCCTGGGGAGGAAAACAAGGTTCCGTGAGGTCCTGGAGTTGCTGTGGTTCTTGATCCTGAGTAGACTCAACCACATGAGAGTTTTTAGTTCTTTGTTGATGTCCGACAGGGGCATCAAACTCATTCCATGGAGGGCCAAGACCCTGCATGTTTTACTTCCACCCAGTGTCTTCAACAGGTGTTTTCAATGATCAACAATCAGTGGGACAAAATTCAGTGAAATCACCTGTTGAAGACATTGGGTGGAGATAAAACCTGCAGGGTCTTGGCCCCCCCATGGAATGAGTTTGACACCCGTGATGTAAAAGGTAGCCCATTGACTGAGACAGACCAAAAGTCAGATTTTCCCTGTAGTTTGAGGACAAGTGAATTAGTGGTGGATAAACAGAATACACTGGGGAACCACACTGAAGTTACTCACTTCATTTGGTTTCTGACTTAAATCATCATGTCGCGGAGACCCAGAGCTACACCAACATTCATCTTCAGCTTCAACATCAGAGTCCAACTGACCGTCAGCAAAACCCAGTTTCTGCTGCTCACATTTCTTATAAGATCCAACAGCGTAACCTGTACAATAAACAGGTTAGTTGGCTCATGTATACATCTACCAATGAATTCACTTAAAAAAAAAAACAAAAAAAACTTACTCTTGTCTGCTTGTCTTTGATAGACTATCAAGACAAACACATTATTTTGTCTGTACACCATCAAAAATATTCAACTTCACATTCAAAACTTAAGCAAAGACAAACCTCATTGTCCCAGCTGTCAGAAAACAGTCAAACTGACTTTAAAAGAAAATGACTGACTTTTAACAGCTTCTGTCCTCTTCTTCGCTCACTGACGTATTGGACTCAGGTGTGACCAATTAATTATCCAATAGGCGAGACCACATTAGAGCAACATTACTGTCCCAACACAGTAGGTGGCAGTAACGCTCCTTTACAACAGTTATGACCAGTAGGTGATTTGAGAGGGGATGCCATCCCCCATGCTCGCAGAATGACCAAAAACCATCGTCCTCATTAAGCTGCCATGCCGATAAAGAGTGCAAGGATGGTACAATAGAATAAGTCAGTGAGCGTACCATTACAACTGTACAAGAAAAATATGGAAAATTAATGAAAAAGTGTTGCAAATTTAATAGAAAACATTTTTCACTTCATGAGTGTATAAATGTAAATTCATGCAAGGTAAAATCGTAACAAATTCATCACAAAAAGTGAGACAAAATGAACCTGTTTGAGATATAACCTCAAATTTTTCTCATAAATTTATCTTCTTTCTTAAAATTGCAGTTTTTTTTCTTATAAATTTTCAAATTTTGTCTTATAAATGTGTGGCTTCTCACGTAAATTTGGAACTTTATCATTTAAACTTTTCTTTTATATTTGCTACTTTTCTGTAAATTTCTTTTCTCACAATTTTGTGACGTTTTTCTTGTAATTTTGCAAATCTTTTCATGTAAATTTTAAATTTTTGTCTTATAAATTTGTGACTTTCCTGTGAATTTGCAATTTCCTTCTCATAAATTTCAGTTTTTTTTCTAGTAACTTTATCAACTTTTCTTGAAATTTTATTTTCCTAACAAATGTATTTTTTCTCATAAATTTACCATTTCTTTCTCATAAATGTCAAAAATCATAAATGTACAACTTCTTCTCATAAATATAACTTTTCTTGTAAATTAGGATCTTCTCGTAAATTTCCTGTAATTTGCAGCTTTTTTAAATCATGAATTTGCTGTTTTTTCTTAAACTTGGAAGTTTTTACTCAAATTTTCAACTTTTGTTTTATGCGTCTTTTATATTGTGAATTACCTTGTATCATATTTTTGCAGCTTTATTCTTACAAATTTTAATTCCCATTTAAACATTTATGCCTTAATGCTAAATTTGTGAATGCCACCACCATCCCCTTGTTAAAAAATAAATCACTTGCTGGTTATGACTGCCATAAAACAAGGAGAGCAGCAATGAACAATATTCAGCTGTTTTCTTTAGAGCCAGATGTAACTCACAATACTTATTTATGTTATACCATACCTGTCCTGCAGAGGTGGGTAGTGACTTATACAGGTGCATCTCAATAAATTAGAATATCATGGAAAAGTTAATTTCAGTAATTCAAAAAAATGAAACTCAGATTCATTCCACACAGTGATACTTCAGGTTTTTATTTCTTTTAATTTTGATGGTTCTGGCTTACAGCTAATGAAAACCAAAAATTCAGTTTCTCAAAAAAAACAAAAACAAAACAAAAACAAAAAAATAAAACAATATTAGATAAGATCAATTTTAAAAAGTACATTTTTAATTGAAATGTTGGCCAACTGAAAAGAGTGTCCATGCACACATTCAGGACTTGGTCAGGGCCCTTTTTGCATGAATACTGCATCAATGCGGCATGGCATGGAGGCAATCGGCCTGTGGTACTGCTGTGTGTCATGAAAAATTGCTAATTTAAACGAAAATGACAAATTTACAATGAAGTAGTGCGTTTACAGAAGAAAGTCGCAAAATTACGAGAAAAAGTTGCAAACACAAGAACAATTGGCAAATTTACCTGAAAAAGAATCTAAATAAGTCACAATTTCACAAGAAAAAAGTTGAAAATTTATCATGAAAAAGTAATGAATTTTTGGAATTTTGTTTTAGGAAATTTACAAGAAAAAAACTCAAGTTTAAAGAAAATGATTACAAATTTGAGAAAAAAACATTGGCCTGTGTTTTCAGTCACAACAGGTCCTAATAAAGGATGCATTCAAGATTCATGTGAGTTAGAGGGCATACCCCATCTTAGGTGCTAAAGGTATTTCTAGCACATACAATACTTCATGCACTATATTGAATGTAGCATGTGGGACACCATGTGGTGTATGGGGCGACGCCTATCTCCGTTTCACTGACCCTAGGCCACACAGCCACTGTGAGTAGTGAAAGCTACAGTGGTGGTGGTGGTGGCAAGGTTGTCAGTCCTTTGGTAGCTCTGTGCATTAACTTTTCTTTCCCCGTTCTATTATGCTGAGCACCAAGCTGGAAGGCAGAAAGTACCATTTTTATATGGTCTTTCATAGGGATGAACTGATATCACTTTTTCAAGACCGATACCAATACTGTGACTTTGAGTATTGGCTGATACTGATTCAAACCCGATATGTCTCTCTCGTTTAAAACAATAAAAGTACAGAACATACTTGGTTAATGACTAGTTGCATTTTGTACACATAAATCTATAAGTCAAAGAATATATTACAAATTTGACTCAGTTCCGCAATGCTGCTGCTTTTTCTTTTATTTTAAACTTTACAACATTGGCAGCATTTCACTGGTCAGCACTATGTAAACATGCATTCTGAAGTTTTAAATGCAAGTTTATACAAAACTTCGAAGCTGAGTATTAAGTAAACATTCAGATGAAATTCAAAGTGCCACTTTATGCATGAGGTAAAAAATGCTGTAGATCTGAAAATAAAGGAACTAACCCTTTAAGTTGCATTTTTGTCATCCGTTATAAGTATTCTCCTGGTCCTTAGTTAATTTAATAGTGTTTATATTATTCTCTGTCCATTCTTAGTTTTTAGGTTTGCTCTTATTTTGAAGTCATTCCTGTTCCATTTCATGTAGCCTTGCACCCTCTGGGATTAATAAAGTATCCACCTTGTTCCTGAGGGCGGTGCTGTAGAAACGATTATGGGCGCAACTTCCGTTTCGGTTGAAGTAGTCTTAAATCAGTCAGCAAGAGCAGAGTAGTGCAGCATTTAAAATAGCATTTTTAAAAGTGCTTTAAATTTGTTTTCATGTCTAGTCAACATACCTGTTTTGCAGTCAAGTGGCAGATAAGTTCAGCACTTGTCATTTTTGTATTTTTGAATGTTTTTACGTAGTTCTGGTACTTGCTGTTGTCCGTGGAGTGAGGCTCCTAAACTTCAGCTGAATCTGTGTTGACTTCAACAGCAATGCCCTGAGGAGGCCGGCGCCTGAAGTGCTGCGGCCGGCAGTGAAGCCCCTCATCCCGGACGAGCTGAAGAAGAGACACCGTGGGCGAAGGGCTGGAGCGAAGGTGAGGAGGAGGAGGAGGAAGCATAAGCATAAGCTCAAAGCGCGCTTGAGCGATATAGCGTGCCCTTGAGTGTCTCTCCACTCCGCGAGTGTCTTTCCACTTTGAGTGGAAGCATTCCACTTGAGGAAGCATTATTTTAAGGTGAAACTTATATACTGTTGATTTACTTACAATAGAATGCTCAAACACAAAAAATTGTCTCCAAGCATGATGGGCACTGAACTGAAACATGGACTCTCAGAAACATAAAGCAATTTCGCTGTTGCTTTCTCAGACTGCGGGTTGAACGTCCATAAGGAGTGCTCCAAAGTCGATCCAAATGACTGCCAGCCAGATCTTCGACATGTCAAGCCAAGCGTGCGCTTTGAGCGATATCATGCTTTATCATAGCGTGATTAATATATACATCAGCTTTATCAAGCGTGCGCTATAGCGCGTGATCATAGACACTCATAGAGTGACGGAAATGTGGCTGCCAATCCGCGCCAACGGCCTCTCCGGCCACCACCGAGCATTTAAACATTTTTACACATTCATACCCAGTGTTATGGGCACTGGAGGCAATGCGGGTGAAGTGTCTTGCCCAGGGACACAACGGCAGGATATCTGGGGAGAGCTTGATTCAAACCGCCAACCATCGGGTTATTAGACGACCTGCTCTACCTCCTGAGCCGCTGCCGCCCCACTTTTTCCTCAACTTTCCCTCTTTAGGAAAGCTATGGAGGCTTACCCCGCTCTCTTTATTTCCCTTTGATTGGAAATTACATCCAAAAGCCGCGCAATGTGGCATTTTCACTGACAAATGGCAGTAGTTCGTAGCTTCGCTTCTTGGCTTGTATAAGACAGAAAAAACGGCTGCAACCATTCTACGTCACTACCCAGAATGGATTGCGACGTAAACAAAAATGGCGATTTACATTGTGATAAAGTTTTTTTAAAAATATATAAAACTGGGAATTATTTTCAAAAAAATTATAGTTATGTTACTAACATAAAAATAAAGCATATAGAGCTAACATGCCAATATAATCGGAGTTCCTTTTAACAAAATGCAACCAACTTTATTGCAGTGCAAACACTGATATATCTCAGAGCTTTTATTTGTTTACAGCGTTAGCATTTTGGCAGCGGAGCTAACAAATGGAGCTACTGTCTGCCAGGCCACTTTTTAAGGTCATCTTCCCATCCCTTGATAGTCGTGGGAAGTGGTATGATTATATTACTCTTTTTGAGGTGCAAAAGCCCGTGTTCCTGCATTTTTGATGCCGACACTGTTTTTTAACAAGGAAAAGTGTCCCGTTTCTGTGACAACCCCACTTTCTAAACTAGTACTGGAAGTTGCGCCCATAATTCATACAAGGTTCTTTTTAGGTTTCACTTTTAGCGTCCAGCCTCCTGAGCTGGAAAAGCAGCACTGCAGCATCTGCTGCTGCTCGACACATGTCCTTCTGCTCGGTTCTTGACAGAATTCAGCATGCTCCTTTGCCATAATACTTCTGCAAGTGTTTTATCAAGTTGGTGGTGTAAAACTGTAAATGCTGGTACCACACAGTCAGCAACATGCTGAGGTGAGTGCCACAGACAGGCTCCAGTGATGTGACACTCGTAGGTTGTGTCTCAGTTCAGGTTCTGCGTCCTCCAAGTGCATTTCTAAGCCAGATACCTCACTGTGCTGCGTCCAAGGCTGTCCCATTCCGTGGGCTCCTTCGCATGCGGCCTACAAATGCAGCCTTCAAAACCCAGAAAACTAAGGATACATGAGGCCTTAACATATCCCAGCATTCAGCGCGTGGCTCAGCCTGGCTTTTTTTTTTCTCGGTTCAGGCAGTAGCGGAACAAAGTCAGCTACAGTTCAACGTAAGTTTTTTGCTTGAATACTGCAGCGGTTTGAACGTGAAAACACCAATAATCCAGAAAACAGCAACATCTGATGATTTAAGCTCATGACACGTGACCTTTTTCCGATGTGTTGTATGCTTCGCTTAATGTAATAAACATGTTGAACTGTTATTTTTTCTGACATCAAACCTTTTTTTCCATTGTCAGTTTATTAACTAATGTCAGTAATATAAAAATACTGTATGACGTGGTTGAAATAACTTGCTTTAAGATAACTTCTAAAGTCCCATAAAGACATCGGGAAGTTGATGTTATTTATTTGCTGATGTGGTGCTGTAAAAAAAACAAAAAAAACCTCTCAGGTTATTTTTAGAGAAAATGGAGCACTTTATGAAGCTGAGGAGGGACAGGACATCTCTAATAATTTGATTATGCTAATTTTAAAAATGTCCATCACATCTGAAGTGATATTCATTCATTCATTCATTCATTCATTCATCTTCTTCCGCTTAATCCTTTTTGAGTCGCGGGGGGGCTGGAGCCTATCCCAGCATCTTTGGGCGAGAGGCAGGGTACACCCTGGACAGATCGCCAGTCTATTGCAGGGCCAACACAGAGAGACAGACAACCATTCACTCTCACAGTCATACCTAAGGACAATTTAGAATCCCCAGTTTTGATGCCAATTAACCTAACTTGCATGTTTTTGGCATGTGGGCGGAAACTGAAGAAATCCCGGAGTAAACCCACGCAGACACGGGTAGAACATGCAAACTCCACACAGATCAATGTTGGTCGGGGGCTGAGATCAAACCCAGGATCCCCCAGCCAAGGCTGAGTTGCTGTGCTGCCGCAGTGCTAACCACTCAGATTTTGATTTTTCTGGTTCATTTCTGAGGTCCACAGTGGAAAACCTGCAGGAACCGAGGGTCAGCTGTGGAGACAACGGGCTGGACTCAAGATTTATAAAACTGATATTTGACTGAAATAACCACAGTAAAAGAGATATGAAGAATTGGTTTATTGTGATTTTTTTAGCAGTTTACTTTGCAAACCGAAACAAGCTAAATAAAAATATTGCATGTTTCCTGTCAATAGAAAAACTGCATTTCAATGAAGTAGGTTTTCGGAAAAAGATGATGTTTTGCAAGCTAATTCTAAAAGAGACTTTCATATATTTATTATGCAGAGTGAGACATTTTAAACCTGATTTAATATTGATGATCTAGTTTTTTAAATTAAATGACAAATCGTGATTTTCTAATTTACTGAGATGTACTGGTGCAACTGAGATGAAGCTTAAGATGGAATCTGTTCTACTGCTGCTGAAAATCATTGAGGTCATCCTGCAGTGCAGGACAGTAGTCTGCTTTAGAAGATTAAAATGTCAGAGCTGAGACAAGGCAGAACATCTAATTATTTAGCTACATAATGGTCAAATGATAACAGTAAAGAGTTGTATTTTCCACTGCTCATGTAATTAATATATTTTAGAGTTCAATCTAACTGGTATACATATTTAAAGTAAAAATGAATTTATCTATTTTGTAGTTTTAATTTACCTTAATTTTACCTGCAGACTAACATGAGTTAAAGTTTTATTTTAACTGTCATGGTCCTCTATCTGGTGAAGATTCTCAAGTAAAAAGTAAATACAATAATGAAGATAAAGTTCTGTCAAAAATGTCAGCAAAAAAACCCTCAACTGACACTGTTATGGTTGCTAGGCAACAGGGTAGTGCATGGTCACGCAAACATACATCCTCCAAAGACTAGACCGTCTCATTTAACAGCCAGAAGTCAGCCTTTAGATGCAGCCTACCCAGCCTTTGACTGTTCTGGCCTCCAGGGCTGCAGCACCTGAACTGAGACACAGCCATTGCCCATCTTTACAGAAGCTGCCTATAGCACAGCTGACAACATGATTGCACCTTCATTTTATTATTAATGTATCGGATCAGTAAATTACTTTTATTCCTTACCGATACCGATCCAGCCATTTTGCCTGGATCAAACCCGATTGGATCATTCCTAATCTTTGGTATGACCTGGCTAGAATTTGAGCCCATGACCTCCTGGTTGTGAGGCGGCTGCTCTACCAACTAGGCCACCACGCCAATAATATATTGAATACATGCATTTAAAAACTATGGCAAAAAGCTGTTTCCACAAAAAAGAAAACAAGAACCCACACACTGTATTCCAACTGATCTTGCCATTAAAAGTTTCTGAAAATGTGTCCCCTTATAGGTAAATCGTCATATACTAGCACAAGCCGTTTGGTAACCCTATCCAGGATATTTGTGCTGTGCCTTAATTTTGACATAAAGTCAGTTTCTGTTTACAAGCAACAGTAGATTTCCAGGTGTCCCTCAGGGAATAGTACTGTCACCATTGCTTTTATGTCATGGTAAATACTCTAGAAATACTTCTTCCAGCAATCCCTAGTAGTAATCAGAGCTTTAAGACATAGCAATAGTCCCTTCTGTCGCCAACCATTTTTTAGACAATATATGAATGAATGAATGAATTACTCTTCTTTTCGGACAGTTTATATTAAAAGATTAAAAGAAAGGAACAGGGACTTCCGGTTATGGCGGCCGCCTAGAAGGACACGTATCACTCTGCTCTGCCCCTGGAAATAAAAATTCGGCAAATAACTCTCTCATTTGGAACAGAACTTTTCCCAGCGTTTGGGTGAGGATATGCCGGTGAAGACTAAGGCTGGGAAATCAGGAGGGGGAAAAATTGAATCGCCGAAGCAGTCCAAATTAACGGACTTTAAAGTTTGTGGCGCAGTAGAAAAAGCTGCGGATATGGCGGATGAAACTAGCGGTGGTGCGGTAACTGCTGCTGCTGACGATGGCGGCACAGGTGCAGTGCTGGCTGCCATTAGCTCAATGAGAGCAGACTTTTCCGCTAAACTTGATGGGATTATGGCAGCGTTGGATGCAATGAGAAAGGAGTTGGGTGACTGCGTGGAGCGAGTGACGCAGGCGGAGCTTCGTGTTTCAAGTGCGGAGGATGAAATCAGCGGACTTCAAATAAAGGTGCGCACTTTGGAAAAAAAAATAAAGATCTGGAAAATAGCGTTCGGGACTTGGAATCTCGGTCCAGAAGGAACAACCTGAGGCTGGTGGGTTTACCGGAGGGAGCCGAAGGTCGTGATTCATGCTCCTTTTTGGAGGGGTGGATCCCGGAGGCGCTGAACAACGCAGAGCTAAAATCATCAGTTGTCTTGGAAAGCTCCCACCGAATTGGCCCACCGAGAGGTAACAAGGCAGCACCGAGGACGCTAATTATGAAGTTTCTCAGCTACAGAGACAGGATGACGATCTCCAACGCGGTGCGGGCCAAAGGAGAAATTAAATACCAAGATCAGCAGGTGCGGTTCTACCCAGACCTGGCCTCAGGAATCCAACAATTAAGGAAGCAGTTTGACCCCATCCGCAAAGAACTGCGCAACCTTGAGATTCGTCATGGAGTGATTCACCCTGCAAGACTTCTGGTCACATATGAGGGCAGAACACGCATCTTCAAGACCCCCGAGGAGGCGCAGGAGCTCATCAAGAAGATCCAGGAAGAGACTGGTGGGAGCTAAGCATGAACAGAATATAGGGTAGAATATTTGAGCATTTAACTGATTAGAAGCATATAACAAGATTACAAAATATAGAATGTATTACATATTAAAAAAAAAAAAAAAGTACAAAATTGCTAAAAAAAATTTGGAGTTAAATTGGAAAATTACAGAAGAGAGTTAATGTTACGTTATTAAAAGCAGTAGAGTTAGGGTGATTGGGAGGATGAAGAAGGAGTGGCTTTGGCTGTTCCTCGTGGGTGTGGAACGGTCGATGGCTATATCGGGAGACGGAATTTTTCTTCTGCTTTTGGGGGGATTGCCACAAATGTGGGAAGGGGGAATTTGTTTCTGTGTAGTTTGTAGGGTGAATGTTCAACCACTCATTTTTTTGCTTTTCTGTTTGAGCATGTTTACACTGCAAGGTAATCCCAAACTCCCTACTGATTATAAATCAAAGCGTTAATCTTAATTTAACTTCATGGAATTGCAGAGGTCTACAAAATTTAAAAAAACTTAAACAAGTTATGAATAAAATAAAAGACATGGGTTCAAAAATTGTGTTTTTACAAGAAACTCATCTAATAGAGCAAGATGTAAAAAGAATTAGGAGTAGATGGCAAGGAAATGTTTTCACCTCATCATTTTCATCCCGAGCCAGGGGAGTTATGACTCTCATACATAAATCAGTCCCATTTCAAGTGAAAAATGTAATTGGAGACAAATTTGGAAGATATGTAATCATTCAAGGATCTTTGCTATTAGAAAACATAAATTTGGTGAACTTATATGGTCCCAATATAGATGATCAAAAGTTCTTTGCCAATTTATTTCTTATCTTATCATCACTTACAGGGCAACATATAATAGCAGGGGATTTTAATTGTACATTGAATCCCAGTATAGATAGATCAACAGGACTGGACTGTACGCACAATGGATGTAGGATGACTATTAATCATTTTATGAAAGAACTGAAATTGATAGATATATGGAGAGAAATGAAACCACAAGTTAAAGCATACTCTTGTTATTCCAATACCTACAAGACATTCTCACGTATAGATTATTTTTTGATCTCCACAGAATTAAGGTCCAAGATTCAAAACTGTTTTTATGATAACATCGTGATCTCTGATCATGCACCCTGCTGTCTAATGTATGTAGATAAGAAATTGACAAAGGAACCAGGTAGATGGCAATTTCAGCATAAATGGCTTCAGGATGAGGAATTTGTTAAGTATATAGAAAAACAGATAGATGAGTTCTTTGATATCAATACTACACAAACATCAGCATGTGTAAAGTGGGAGGCTTTCAAAGCTTTTATTAGGGGACATATTATTAGTTATACAGGTTCAAAATCTAAGAAGACTCGAGAGGAGAGAGTCCAATTGGAACATAAAATAAAAATTCTTCAAGAAAGAGTATATGCAGGAAGAGATCCAAGGTTGGAGAACGAATTACTGATTTTGAGAGCTGAATATGACAAAAAATCAGCGAATAGAGCTGCCTCGAGTCTTTTTATGAACAAGGTGAAAAATCAGGAAAGTTATTGGCATGGCAGATTAAACAATTAGAATCTAAAACACCAATTACCAGTATTATAAGTAAGGGACAGGTAGTTATAGATCCTTCAGAAATTAATAGAGCCTTTAGAGATTACTATGAAAAATTATATGATACCAAAAATGAATCTGACTTAACAAAACTACATGGGTTTTTGAATGAACTATTTATACCGTGTATTCCAAATGAAAATAGGGAGATACTGGAGTCTAAAATTAGTCAAGAAGAAGTTGGACTAGCCATTGATAATATGAAATCAGGAAAAAGTGCAGGACCAGATGGTCTTCCAGTTGACCTTTATAAAAAATTTAAGAATAAATTAACAAAACCTTTTTTGGAAATGGTTTTAGAAGCATTTCAAAATAGTAATTTACCATCATATATGAATAATGCCTTAATTATACTGTTGCCAAAACCAGGTAAGCCCTCTAATAAATGTGAAAATATGAGACCAATAAGCCTATTAAATGCCGACCTTAAGATAATTTGTAAAATTTTAGCAAGACGAATACAAGAAATTTTACCAAATATTATTAATCGAGATCAGAATGGCTTTATAAAGGGAAGACAAGGCTTCCATAATGTAAGAAGACTATTTAATATTATTTATTCTAATAAAGAAGCACTGGATACAGCTCTCTTATCACTGGATGCCGAAAAAGCCTTTGATAGAGTTGAATGGCCCTTTCTTTTTGAAGTCTTACAAAGGTTTGGACTTGGAAATAATTTCATAAAATGGGTTCAGATAATATATAATAATGCTACTGCAGAAATTCTAACAAATAACAATATTTCAAAATCAATAAAAATCAATAGAGGATGTCGACAAGGCTGTCCACTTTCACCTTTACTGTTTACTATGGCAATTGAACCTTTAGCGATGGCGATACGTCTACAGTCACAAATATATGGAATTAAAGTTGGACCAACAGAACATAAAATCTCCCTGTATGCCGATGACATAATTTTGTTTATGTCGAATCTTAAAAAATCAATTCCGACCTTGTTGAATTTAATAAAGAATTTCGGGGAAATATCAGGATATAAAATAAATAAAACTAAATCTTCAATATTAATGTTAAATGAGACCCAGAGAAATTACCCAGCCCCTGAGGTAAATCAATTCAATGTTGTAAATCAGTTCAAATATTTAGGAATCCAAATTGTGCCTAAGCTAGAATCAGTCGCCAGTGTCAATTATGAAGCCTTAATGACAGATATTGATGAGTTACTTCAGAGATGGATGTCACTACCAATGTCGATGATCGGGAGAATTAATATACTTAAAAGTAATATCTTACCTAAAATACTTTATTTATTTCAATACATTCCCTTACCACCACCTTTAGATTTATTCTCAAGAATTAAAAAAAAGTTAGTGGAATTTATATGGAACAACAGGAGGGCTAGATTACGTCTGTCTTTATTATATTTACCATTTGATCGTGGAGGTCTGAAATGTCCAAATTTTATGTTGTATTATTGGTCGGCACAACTGAGGTCTATGACATATTATTTTTCATCAAATGATCTCCCTCACTGGACTGAAATGGAATTATACAATTTACCTTTACCTCTTCCCATATTCATATACTCAGATTCGGCAAAAAAATTACAAAAACAAGTTAAAATTCCATTTGTAAAGCATATGATCAAAATATGGTGTGAAGCTAAAAACTATTTAAAAGAACCACAGTTATTGTCACAATTTAGTCCAATATGGGGTAATCAATATTTTAAACCAGGGAGAGCGGACGCTGTATTTAAAGTATGGAATTTAAAAGGGATACAAAAGATTCAGGATTTATATTTGCCATGTGCAGAAAACATAATGTCTTTTGAAGAGTTGAGGATCAAATTTAATCTCAATAGAACACATTTTTTTTTAAATATCTTCAACTTAGAAACTTTATTCGATCAAATCAAAATAAAGCTCTCACTCGACCTATCTATTCATCCTTGGAAAAAATGTTGATGAAAGATAGTAAAAGAAAGGGTATTATTTCAGAGTTTTATAACTCATTGACACTATTTTCAAGTGAAAATTCACTGAAAAGATTAAACTACTGGAAAGAAGATCTGCAAACTGAAATTTCAGAGGAACAATGGGAATTGGCTTGTACAGAAGCTCAAACCAAATCAATAAATGTACGCCTTAAATTGATACATTTCAAATGGTTAATGCGGATGTATGTTACACCGGAGGAGTTAAATAGATATAACAAAAATATACCAGATACGTGCACAAAATGTATGGAAAGTAAAGGAACTCTATTTCATTGTGTATGGGAATGTAGATTAATAAGAATGTTTTGGGAAGAGGTGAGGGTAACAATTGAAAAAATAATCTCAAAACAAATCATATTGAATCCTAAACTGTTTTTGTTGGGTCTGTACCCAGAAAAGCATAATTTTAATAAAAGTGAAAGAACATTCATAGACCTCAGTTTGCTTAATGCCAAAAAATGTATTGCACTATTATGGAAAAAGACTCATAGACCAGATGTGACTCAGTGGTTAAGACAGATGTTAACAAACCTTCCATTAGAAAGAATAACATATATACTGAAATCAAAGGAAATTGTGTTTGAGAATATATGGAGACCTTTTATTGATTATGTAAAAAATTTAAACATAACTCTTGAAGAAGAAGGTGAATGATATGTGTGGACCTTGTAAATTCCAAACTGGTGAACATAATATGTATACTTATGTGTTGGACTGTCTAGACTAAACAGAGGAGCATTGTTGAAGATTTGATTTTGTTGGTGGTTGTTGGTGTTTTTAGTGCATTTTTTTTTTTTGTAGTACTTTAGTGTTAGTGCTTGATTGTTTGTATCATGTTTGTTTAAAAAAAAAAGGTTCAATAAAGATATTGTGGAAAAAAAAAAGAAAGGAACAGAACAATATATCAAGGGGGGGAAAAATCCAACAAGGTCGAATTAAACAACTCCTCGGATTATACAATTCAACATAAGTTATCCGAAAAGGGTGATGGCTGAAGCCGCAGTTTATATTGCCCACCCATGTTCCATCTAAGAATTCAAAAAAATAAATAAATAAATGAAAGTGAGTAAAAAAAAAAAAACACAGCTAAGACAAAACGTGACAAAACAAAACTAAGCAACAGCACAACAACTCAGACTGGATATGATAATTCTTATGTGGTTTTACTGACATAATTCTCGACCCAGGAAACACGCACGCAGCCTCAGGTAGATTTGATAGCTTTATTCAACAAGAAAGGTATGGTTGGATGCATGGATATGAGAGTGGATTGTGGGTGGACGATGAGAACCAGGAACAGAGCAGCACGCCGTGCGGCCAGGCAACCCTATGGGAGAAACACAGACAGAGAGTGAGCTGGGCAAAACCACATGGGGAAGTAATGCAGAGTTATGCTTACTTGCAGAGGGTAAGGTGGCTGGCGTTGGCGAGGATCTTAGGCCTGGGAGACAGCGCCCTGCTGCGCACACGACAAGGCGTGGAGATGCGAGAGGAGAAGATGGCGAAGGTGGGAGAATCCGCCGCCAGGGAATCCACCTGTGCACAGGGGAAGGCTGATAAACAGGTAAGAGATTAGACAGCTTATGTGAAGCAGCGATGAGTGGCAGGACTGGAGAGACGATCCTGCTGAGGATTTGAGCGCGTAGTAGAACAGATGGCTCCAGACCGATGCTCAGGGCGAGGTGGAATAAATAGCTCCTCACTAATGAGGCGCAGGTGTGCGCGCAGCTGAGGTAGATGCCTGAGAGTGGGGAGTTGTGACATTTACATGTCGTTTTGTATATATGTTTGGAGTATTTCTTCCTTTAGTTTATGTTTAAATTGTCTAAGCGTTGTACATGATTTTTATTCAGGTCCAAAAGTGTTCCACAGTCTGACTCCCTGCACTGAGACACAGTGTTGCTTGGTGGTAGTTCTCCATCCGTCCATCCATCTTCTTCAGCTTAATCCTTTTCGGGTAGTTCTCACTGAAGGTTTTTGAAACATACATGTTCCTCTGAAATGATATTGTTTCTCCCTTATTTGGAACAACTTTTGGATATTTGTGGGCAGTGATAGATTCTTCACTTTAAACATTATTACTGCAGTTTAAAAATCAACCACATCTTTCAACTTGAGAGCTTTTAATTTAAGAAAAAGTGGGTTTGTTGCTTCCCTGTAAGCAGCTTTGTTTATTCTAATAGCTCTCTTCTGAAGCATAAAAACTGGATATATGTTTGTTTTATATGTATTTCCCCATACTTCAGTACAATATTTTTTATTTTTTATTTTTTTTTGTTACTTATTTGTACCCGTAGGTAGACTTGGTTTGCAGTCTGGTGACAAGCCACCGGCTGCTGGTCGCTGCGTGTGCGAGCGCCCTAAACCTACATGTTTTTAGTAAGCGGGAGGAAACCGGAGAAATCCCGGAGTAAACCCGCGCAACACGGGGAGAACATGCAAACTCCACACAGCTCACTGTTGGTCGGGGGCTGGGATCGAACCCACGATCTCATGATCCCCGCGATCCCCCGGCCGAGGGTAAAACTGTGCTGCCACAGTGCTAAACCACTGCGCCACCGTGCAGCCACAATATGTCATGTATGGGAGTATTAATGAATGATACAAAGTATATAGTGTGGGTTGATTCAGCAAATATTTCACTCTGTGTAGTATTGCGATTGATTTGGATATTTTACCTTAAATATAATGTCATGGTCTGGTGAGCGCTCGCCCCCTCCTTCCCGTTTCTCTCCTCTCCTGCAATCAGCACACCTGGGAGAGTGGACGCACCTGCTGCCTCTCATCATCCAGCGCTTATTAGGTCCACATTGTCAATGCCTCAGTGATGGCTCATCTCGGTATACTGCCTCACAGTAGACGTGGTGAAATTATTACTCTATAAGTTTTGGTGTAGTGTTTGTACTCACCGTCCTTGTGCGCTCTTTGTTCTCAGGTTGCTGCCATTGATACAGGTGCATCTTAGGGGACTGCGTGTGCTCACCTGCCCCTTCATCCACACTCCTCAGCAGCTAGCCTCCACCCGGTCAGGCACCACCAGTCATTCCTCTATACAACCCGCTTCATCCTGCTGGTTCGTCTCTCCCCACTGGAGTCCCTGCCAGTTCTCTTGTTCTACTCACATCAGTGGTAATTTGGCCACCCTATTCCCTGGTCTCCATTTCTCCTCACACTGCTCTCGTTCATCTCTCCACAGGACTCCTTCCTCTGTTGAGTGACATTTTCTGTAGCAGAGTTCGAGTGATTTCTTGAAATTAATAAAAACCCTCAAACATGTACTCTGGTGTGGTCGTTTCGTTGTTGTTGCACTCTGCACGTGAGCTGTAAGCAAAAATCATGACATATAATTAATATGCGACTCCCAACACAATTTATCAGTTGTTAGAATCAGAATCAGATTTATTGCCATTGTTCATGTAGTACACAAACTAGGAATTTGTCTCGGTGCAATGCTGCAACATTAAACATGATAAAATAAAAGAAATAAACTATACATGCAATAAAGTGTAGAATAAGAATGAGTAATACTAGTCAGCAGTTTAAATATATTAGCGAACAGCAGATAATGTGGAGAACCATATAGTGCAGTCGGTAATGCAAGAAGAAAACAGTGATGATTGACATGAGTCTGGTTGAGCTGCTGTACATAGTGCACGAGAGTCAATAAGTCACTTAGTGTTCAGCAGTCTGATGGCAGAGGGGAAGAAGCTGTTCATGTGACCGGAGGTTTTAGTCTGAATGGACCGAAGTCTTCTACCTGAGGGGAGAGGGGCAAACAGTACGTGACCAGCGTGTGAAGGATCGGCTATGATCCGGCCAGCACGCCTCCGGGTCCTGGAGATGTACAGATCCTGGAGAGATGGGAGCTTGCAGCCGATCACCTTCTCAGCAGTGCGCACGACGCGCTGCAGCCTTAGTCTGTCCCTGGCAGTGGCTCCTGCGTACCACACGGTTATGGAGGTGGTGAGGATGGACTCGATGATGGCTGTGTAGAACTGCACTAACATCTTGGTGGGTAGCTTGAGCTTCCTCAGCTGCCGCAGGAAGAACATCCTCTGCTGGGCCTTTTTGATGAGGGAGCTGATGGTCGGCTCCCACTTGAGGTCCCTGGTGATGGTGGTACCTAGGAAGCGGAAGGAATCAGCAGTGGTGATGGGAATGCCTGTGAGGGTGAGGGGGGGCAGAGGGGTTGTGACTTTCCTGAAGTCCACAATCATCTCCACTGTCTTCAGAGCGTTCAGCTGCAGGTTGTTGTTGTTGCACCAGGACGCCAGCTGGGCCACCTCTCTCCTGTAGGTGGACTCGTCGCCGTTGGAGATGAGCCCGATGAGGGTGGTGTCGTCCGCAAACTTGATCAGCTTGACAGACTGGTGGCTGGAGGTGCAGGAGTTGGTATAAAGGGAGAAGAGTAGGGGGGAAAGTACACAGCCCTGGGATGATCAGGTGCTGATGCTAACAGAGTCTGAGACAGTCTTTCCCAGCCGCACATGCTGCCTCCGGTCCGTCAGGAAGTCGGTGATCCACCTGCAGAGGGAGTCAGGCACATTGAGCAGGGACAGCTTGTCCCGGAGCAGAGCGGGGCGGATGGTGTTGAATGCGGAGCTGAAGTCCACAAACAGGATCCTGGCGTAGGTTCCCGGGGAGTCCAGGTGCTGCAGGATGGAGTGGAGGGCCAGGTTGACTGCGTCGTCTACAGACCTGTTGGCTCGGTAGGCAAACTGCAGCGGGTCCAGGAGGGGAGTGGTGATGGACTTGAGGTGGGGCAGGACCAGGCGCTCAAAGGACTTCATGACTACAGAGGTGAGCGCTACAGGTCTGTAGTCGTTAAGTCCAGTGATCCGTGGCTTCTTGGGGACAGGGATGATGGTGGAGGATTTGAGGCAGGTCGGCACGTGGCATAGCTTAAGGGAGGTGTTAAAAATGTCTGTGAAGACAGGAGCCAGCTCTTTCGCAGTGTCTCAGGGTGGAGGGAGACACGCTGTCCGGACCGGGGGCCTTGCGCGGGTTCAGTCTGGAGAACTGTTTGAGCACGTCCTGCTCACTGATGACAAGGGCAGGGGGGGAGGAGGGGGGGCTGCCTTTGATGAAGTAGGGACCGTGGAGGCTGTGGAGCTGGAGGGAGGGGGGGAGTTGGACACAGCTGACGAGGTGTCAAAACGGGCAGGAATACCCTGCCCGTGGATACCCTTTCAATCGCGACACCATTTACACTGAGTTTAGATACTGAGTTGTTGTGATGGTTGTTTAAAAATTATAAATTTTGTCTTACTTCAATTGAGCGTTAATTTGTTTGAATCAAACCACAGTTTAAGCTTTCCTAATTCCTTTCCAAGTGTATCCAAAAGTTGTTCCAAATTGCTTCCACTGCATAATAAATTAGTGTCATCTGCAAACAATATTAAATCCATTTTTTCCAAAACTTTACATATATCATTTATATACAGATTGAATAACAATGGCTCCAAAACTCAACCCTGTGGGACTCCACAAGTAACCTTCAGTATCTGCGAGTTTTGTTACCTGCACATACATACTGATATTTGTTCTTTAAGTAACTACATAACCAGGACAGTGCTGCCCCCCAATACCGTAATTTTGTAGTTTCTTTAATAACAATTTATGATCCACTGTATCAAATTCGTTTTTAAGATCCAGGAACACCCCAACTGAATACTCTTTTATTCAGCAGTTGATATTTTTCCTATAAATTCCACTGGAGCAAATGCAGTTGTCCTCTTTTGTCTGAACCCATATTGCTGCTCACACAAATTATTCTTCATTATAAAGTTGTCAATTCTCTCGCAGAATATTTTTTCGAGTATCTTTGAAAATTGCAGCAATAGTGAAATAGGCCTGGTCATTTCAAACAAACAATATCATTTCAGAGGAACATGTATATTTCAAAAACCTTCAGTGAGAACTACCATCAAGCAACACTGTTTCAGTGCAAGGAGTCAGATTATGGAACGATTTTGGATCTGAATTAAAATCATGTACAACGCTTGGACAATTTAAACAAAAACTAAAGGAAGAAATACTCCAAACATATATACAAGATGACATGTAAAATCACATAAGGATTGTCATATCCAGTCTGCGTTGTGTTGTAGCTTAGTTTTTTTGTCACATTTTGTCTTAGCTATGTTCTGAATTGTAATCGTTCTTGTTTTGTTTTTCTTTTGAATTCTTGGATGGAATATGGGTGGGCAATATAAGCTGCGGCTTAAGCCAACACCCATTTCGGATAACTTTTGTTGAACTGTATAATCAGAGGAGTTATTGTCTAATTTGACCTTGTTGGATTTTTTCCCCCCTTTGTTATATTATTTTGTTTCTTTTAATCTGTACTTTTATCTATCTATCCGGAATAAAGGCCTATAGTTTGAAAATTTCCCTCTGTCACCCATCTTGTATATGGGAATTACTTTGGCTATTTTCATTGCATTAGAAAATATACCTGTTAGGAGAGACAGGTTGCAGATATACATCAGTAGCTTCACTAAGCATTCAATGATAGTTTTGACTAAAAGCATGTCAATACCATCACAGTCCATAGATGTTTTTGTTTTAAATGATTTAACAATTTTAATGACCTCTCTCTCATCGGTGTTCTTTATGAAGATGGAGTCTTTAATAGCAATGTTTTTGCTTATTGTAGCACCTATAGGTTCCGTAATGGGTATTACTCGAGCCAAATTAGGACCAATGTTAAAAAAATTATATATTCATCTGCAGGTGAGACTGCATTCACACCGAGTCGTTTTTTGTTGTTTTTTTTTGAAAGATTGGTTGGGTAGCTTGTATTTCTGTCTTTATTTCCAAGAATCTTAACTATTGTCCATGTATTTTTAGTGTTATGTTTTCCTCCAGTTCTTTACCGTAATAGTCTTTTACTATATCTCATTACATATATTAATTTATTTTTGTATGTTTTATACTACTGCTCTTCTTCTTTTGTCCTTTTCATTAGAAAAGCTTTATATAGTGAATTTTTCTCTTTACATGCTTTTTGTAATCCTTTGGTTAACCATGACTTGTCGACAAATTTCTGTTTAAGCTTTCACTTTACTAATGGGCAATTTTTTTTTTCATAAATAGCGGTTACAATGTTCATGAATGTGTCATAGGCTTCATTTACATCTGATACATAGACTTTTGTCCAGTCTTGCTTGAGAAGGTCTTTAAAAGAACTGATTGCATTTTGTGATTTATATCTGAAAGATTTTGAAGTATTTTTCTGTATTGGCCCCCATGTGGCCATGGATAAGTGCAAAGATTGGCAAGTTGTCACTTACGTCATTTATCAATAATCCACTTTCTATTTTCTTATCAATAATATTAACAAACAGGTTGTCAATAAGTGTAGCAGTGTGGACTATGATTCTACTGGGATGTGTTATTGTAGGATATAGACTCACACTGTACATAGAATTCATAATCTCTGTAATTACATTTTGTTGAAATGGATTTAGTAAATCAATATTGAAGTCTCCACAGATTACAACCATTTTGTTGTTAGTTATATTATTGTCTTCTTGGTTGTCCATCGATCCCATGATGACCGTCCCTCATGTGTTAAGACCTCTTCTTGCGCGCTCATGGAGATGGCTGTTTAGGCCAATCCTCAGTCGGCAGACACGGCTGCAGTAGTGGCAAGGGAACTGCCCAGGTAATGACGCCATTCTTCGTGCCCGTGCTTCAGCTACATCAGCTCGCCTCTTCTCTTCAAAATAGTCTTGTGCCTGGGTAGTGAGGGCGCACCAACCTGGCCTGTCCATAGCCCACAGCTCTAATTGTTTGGGAAGGATGCCAGCATGTCTGATGTTGAGCTTCACGCAGTCTTTGAATCTTTTGCGTGGTCTGCCTTGGTTCCGCTTCCCAGAGCAGAGTTCGCTGTACATGAGCTGCTTGGGCAGCCTGTGGCTACCCATCCGGATCATATGACCAACCCATCAGAGCTGGGCTTTCAGAATCATGGCCTTGATGCTGGTCATCTCAGCTCTGTCCAGGACCTCAAGGTTTGTGACCCGGTGTTGCCAGTGAATGTTCATGATCATCCGTAGGCTTCTCATGTAGAACTTCTCCATCTGCTTCAGGTGTTTTTTGTACGCGATCCACGTCTCACATCCATAGAGAAGGCTGGTGAGAACAACGGCCCTGTACACTTTGAGCACCCCTGCTTGACGTCGTTGCTGATATTGAATGGCTCCGATACCTCTCCACCTGAGAGAACCTGCACAGTCATGTTGTTGTGAAACTGGCGCATGAGGTTTACAAACTTGTCTGGGTATTCAAGCTTGGATAAGATGATCCAGAGGGCCTTCCTGTTCACTGTGTCGAAGGCCTTCGTCAGGTCAATAAAAACCACATACAAGTCCATGTATTGTTTTTGATATTTCTCCTGCACTTTGCAGGCGGAGAAGATCATGTCTACGGTGCTGCGGTTTGGGCAGAATCCACACTGTGTTTCTGGCAGGTTCCCTTCAGAGATGTTGTTAATCAGTCCGTTGAGGAGGACCCGGGCCAGTATTTTTCCAGCAATAGATAGAAGGGAGATACCTCGGTAATTGCCACAGTCAGACTTGCTACCCTTATTCTTGAACAGGGAGACAACAGTGGCATCTTTGAAGTCTTTGGGCAATTACTCTTCATCCCAGATGCTGGTGAGGTGGGAATGGAAGGTTTCAAGGGCCACAGGAATCAGAATCAGAATCAGAATCAGAAAAAGATTTATTGCCAAGTACATTAACAGATCACTGATAACATACGAGAGAATTTGACTTGACACAGTAATGAACCTGCATTTCCGTGCCGCGTCACATCTGCAACGCGCCTGTCAGCAGGAGGGTACAGGTCGCATAAAGATGATACAATAGGAAGGAGCAAAAAAATCATTGATTCAAAATACTGGTTACATACTTAATCAATATTAAGAGTTCAAGGAAAAAAAAAGCTCAATGCACATATACTGTATTCGCTACACACAGAATTCACAGGACACAAGAGAGCAGTGTTATCTTTATTCAGTTCATGGATCAATGTGTGTGCGGTGTTGAGCAGTGTTGATGATAATAAGAGAGACCCAAGGACCCTTGGCAGAAGATGTTTTGTCTATCTGGCGCCAGTCTTATCTGGCGCTGCAGCTGGCTGTCCAAGGCCTTGTGCTCATGATTTTGAAAAAACACAGTCTGCAGACAGCCAGGAGGAATTTTCATGGGGAATAATAATGCCAAATAGGACTGATCACAGAGGACCGGCTGATTTGAATATTTCTGCCAGAATTCTATCTATCCCAGGTGCTTTGCCTTAATTGGTCTGCCTAATCGCGTTCAAGACTTCATCCATTGTAGGGGGGAGGATGAGGCAGTGGACGGTGGGGTTTTGTGGGATCAGATTGAGGGCGTGGGGGTCTACAGTGGAGGGCTTGTCTACAGTGGAGGGCTTGTTGAGCAGGTAGCTGAAGTGCTCTCTCCTTCGCGCATTGATGCTGCTTTCCTCCTTCAGCAGAGTTGAACCGTCTGCCGACAGGAGTGGGGTAGTACATGGCTTGGCATGTCCATATACTTCTTTGATGACGCTGAACATCATCTTGGAATTCTGCATGTCGTTGTAGCTCTGCACCTCATCTGCCACCTTCTCCCACCATTCATTCTGCATCTTTCGCAGCACTGCTTGTGCCCGTCTCTGGAGGTGCTTGAAGCGATCATGCTTGGAAATGGAAGCGGGGTCATTCTGTCCCTCAACAAAGGCCTTCTGCTTGTCATCCAGGAGTGTCTTGATGTTCTCGTCGAACCAGTCCTGGTGCACTCGTTTCCTGGGGCCGGCAGTGGTTTTTGCTGACTCTGTCACCAGTGCTCTAAACTGTTCCCACCTTTGTGTCGGACAGCCAGTCAGGAGTCCATGGGCAATCAGTCGGCCATCCAGATCTTCTGCAAATTCACTACGTCGCTGAGGTTGTTCAAGTTTGGCGACGTTGAACGCTGGCCTTATGACTTTTGGCATCTTGCGGTGTGTTGGGGCAATATGCAGGGATAAGATGGATCTGACTAGACAGTGGTCCATCCAACACTCTGCTACACGCATGGTCCTGGTGATCCTGATGTCACGGATGTCTCTCTGACGGCAAATGGCAAAGTCTATCAAATGCCACTGCTTGGTCTTGGGTGCATCCATGTTGTCTTGTATTTGTCTGCTTGCCGGAACAGTGTGTTTGTGATAGTGAGGTGGTTTTCAGCACAAAGGCTCAAGAGCATCATGCTGTTGGAGTTCAATTTTCCAGTGCCATGTGGCCCCAGCACGCCTTTCCAGTTGCAGCAGTCTGTTCCGACTCTGGCATTGAAATCGCCTAGCAGAATGAGTTTGTCATTGGGAAGAGTGTCCTTCATGAGTGTTGGAATAATTTTGAGCTTAAATTATTCAAAGTCAAAAAATCAGGTGGAAAGTTGGATTTATTTACATTTATCCACCTCAATGGCCATCTTGAGGGAGAGATTACAAAGCATGGCATTCAGACACAAGTAGAATCTCTAAAGCTTACATTCTTCTAAGTCTGATATATATAGGTAGGAGAAAGCAGGGGGAGGATGGGATGAGACGGAGAAAGGAGAGGGACAGACAGAAAGTCCTGATAACTGAGCTTATCCAGGTGGACGTCACAGACACTCTGGAGACAAGGAAGTCCATAAAACAGAATGTCCATTAATCTATACAAGCTGACCTATACAGACTGAGGAGTTCCTGTGCATTCCTGTGACCTGAAACAGGACATGTCAAAGATATAATAAGAGTAGCTTAGATCATTCCTTACACATGTACTGGCCCTGTACTGATCCTCAGTTTGAACTCTGAAATTACTCACAGAAACATGCCAAGAATATATGAACTTATTCCACATGGAATGCACATATAAACATGGCATATGAAAGGTATGACACTTCTCAAATATAATGATACATTATTAATATCAATAATAATGTAGATAACATGGAATTTTTCTATCATATTCCCCCTTGATGCTTAATAAAGCATCAGGATTAAAAGAAAAATAACAAAAGTGGTAGTAAAATAAAGTGAATGAATTAATATAAGGATATGTGTAAGAATTTACGTGCTGTTGTGTGTCTTTGCAAGTTAAAAATGTGTGCAGAACATATCATTAAGGGTGAATATGTGCAATGTGATCAAAATTGATCTCAGACAGTGTCAAACAAGAACATAGAAAATAATATGAAAGCACTCGAAAACAGCCTTAAACTATATTGCAACCTTAAAGCTCCTTAGATTAGTATTTTTCCCCCTTTTTACCAACCTCATCATCACAAGAAAAATCTGAAATTGTAAAAATCATTACCAAGTTTATGATGAGACTTCTCCAATAAGAGAAACACTAACTTAATTAGTTTTATTATCATTGCGTGAAAAGCAATGAAGCTGTGTATCTGAAGTATTAATATGAACATTTGCATCATTTTCATGGATAGAAGTGAAACAATAATCTTCTATAATAGGGACTACACCCCTACGGGTGGTAATTAGTTGATCAAGGACCGTTCTATCCTTTGTTATAATTTTGTAAATGATTGTAGTCTACAATTAGGTGTTTTAATCCCTAAGGTATTTTGTTTCCACTCTCACTCAAAGAAACCATGAACAAATACCTCACTCCTGCACTTTCCATCTGAAATTGCATTCATGCTTCACAAATGGCATCATGTGGTAGAAGAGCATCTCTCTTCACCCTGCCCACCTGCCCTGCCGACATGACGAGGGTACGGTCAGTTGCCAAAACGGGGTACACAGATCTGCCCAGTATCCTGGCCAAATATGAATATGTCCAATGACTCAATGACCTTTGTCAATGTAGATCCTTGGTATAACACTTGCTCGCTTCGTTGGTCAAGCAGGGTAGCAGTACAGGGGAGAGACGCACTGTAAGCCGTTGCATACATCACCACTTACATCACCATTTCAAAAAGTGGAGTTCCCTGATGAAATTAACCTTGCATTCGCAGAGTAAGGAGTGTCATCATGTTTCTAATCAGTGGAGTGATGTGTTGTGTCAGGTGTGATTCAAAATGAAGTTTGCTATGTTATTTCTGTATATAGCTGTCATGGCTGCCTATCATCCTCAGCTGCGCACACAACTGCTCCCCATCACAGCCAGGGTTATTTAGACCGCGCTGCCCTGGGTCAGCGCAGAGTGGTCTATCGCCATCCTATGAGACCTTCACTCGCCTTCGTCCTTATTCCTGAGCTTCCTAGCCTCTGCCTGGCATCATCAGGCGCTCAAACAGCCCATGGGCTTCCCCACTACACATGGTCCCTAAAGCTGAAGGTTCGTGGCGACCTTGCGGCGATTTCCGCAGGTTAAACAACACTACAGCGCATGACCGCTACCCAATTCCCCACATTCAGGATTTTTCCGCTCACCTCGCAGGAGCTCGCATTTTTTCTAAGATAGATTTGGTCCGTGGTTACCACCAAGTCCCAGTGTGCGCTGAGGACATACCCAAAACAGCGGTAATAACTCCGTTTGGTTTATTTGAGTTCTTGCGCATGCCGTTTGGGCTTAAAGGGGCAGCACAGACATTCCAACGCATGATGGATGCAGTGCTGCACGATCTCCCTTTCGTGTTCGTCTACCTGGACGATATCTTGGTAGCCAGCGCGTCCGAAGACGAACACGAAACCCACCTCACGACGGTTTTCCGTAGGTTGGAAGAGCACGGTTTAATAATCAACCCAGCGAAATGTCAGTTCGGGGTGAAGGGGATTGATTTTTTAGGGCACCGCGTCTCTCCTGAAGGAGCGGTTCCGCTGCCTGACAAAGTGCGCGCAGTGACAGATTTTCCCCCACCACAAACGGTCAGGGCGCTACAAGAATTTTGGGGAATGGTGAATTTTTATAACCGTTTCCTTCCCCGCGCAGCGCAGCTCATGCAGCCATTGTACGCTGCGCTCAAAAAACAGAAACCCGCGAATAAGGTTGAATGGACCCTGGAACGAGAGCAGGCGTTCTCGGAAGTTAAAGCAGCCCTGGCTAACGCCGCATTGTTGGCACATCCAGACCCAACGGCCCGCATAGCCCTCACCACTGACGCCTCAGATGTGGCCATAGGGGCTGTTGTGGAGCAGCGCGTCGCCAGGGCTTGGCAGCCGCTTGCCTTTTTCAGCAGAACCTTGCGCGACAATGAACGTAAATACAGCGCGTTCGACAGAGAGTTGCTGGCTCTCCACCTGGCCATTCACCATTTCCAGTTCTGGCTGGAAGGGCGCAATTTTACTGCGTTCGTTGACCATAAGCCACTAACATTTGCGATGGCCAAAGTTTCAGAACCTTGGTCGGGCCGGCAGCAGAGGCAGCTGGCCGCGATCTCAGAGTTTACTACCAATATTCAGCATGTGTCGGGCAAACTGAATGTAGTGGCAGACTGCCTCTCGCGCGTCATTGTGGCCCCGGTCTGTGTAGGGTTGGATTACACAGCCATGCTCACGGAGCAGGCTAGTGATGCGGACGTGCGCGCGCTCCAGTCTGGACCAACAGGGTTAAGGCTGGAGAAGAGAACGCTGCTTAACGGCATTCCCCCCTTAATCTGCGACGTCTCCACGGGTCGCCCACGGCCTGTGGTTCCGGCCGCGTGGCGCCTCCGTGTGTTTGAGTCGGTTCACTCTTTGGCACACCCAGGGGTTCACACGTCGGTCAAAATGGTAGGAGAGAAAAATGTGTGGCCGGGCCTTCGCAAACAAGTGAAAGAGTGGGCGGCAGCCTGCGTGGCGTGCCAACGAGCCAAGGTTCACAGACACACGAAGGCTCCTTTGGAGCCGTTTCACATCCCGGCTAAGAGGTTTGACCATGTCCACGTGGACCTCGTAGGCCCCCTTCCGCTATCACAGGGGTACACGCATCTCCTGACAATGGTGGACCGCACCATGCGCTGGCCAGAAGCGGTTCCGCTGGCGGCAACCACGGCCGAGGAGGTGGCGCACGCGTTTTTAACAGCATGGGTGGTGCGTTTTGGAGCTCCGTCGGACATTACGTCCGACAGAGGCTCTCAATTTGTTTATGAACTCTGGTCAACCATGGCCCGCAGCCTAGGTGTCTCAATTCACCGCACAACCGCATACAACCCGCAGGCAAATGGGTTATGCAAACGTTTTCATAGGTCGTTAAAAGCGGCTCTGAGGGCTTCACTGACGGATGCAAATTGGGTAGACAGGCTACCATGGGTTTTATTGGGGTTACGTTCTGTGCCTAAAGAGGATCTGGAAGCTTCCCCATCAGAACTCGTTTTTGCACAACCACTCTGGCTGCCTGAGGAGTTTCTGCCAGATAATCCTGCGCTGGGCAGCTACCCGTCTCAGCTGCTGCAGCGTTGCATAGACTCAAGCACGCTGCCGGGCCCTGCCCACCACAGTTTTCCACGCGTTTTTGCGCCTAAAGCTTTGAAAAACGCAGAGTTCGTGTTTGTCAGACACGACGCCCACTGCCCCCCACTGCGCCCACCTTATGATGGATCGTTTAGAGTGCTGGAAACAGGGGATTGAAGCCGATGATAAAATAAACGCAGCGTTGAGAGTTTTAAGCAGGTTTATTAAATCATACCGCCTTCACGGGAACTCGGCTCCAGCCCATAGTGTGAGCAGGCTGAAGCTGAATTCCTCAGGCTCTCAGAGAGGAGACACAGTGTGTGTCAGCAGCAGTTGCAGGAGTCAGGTTGAGAGGACGAACATGAAAATCAGACAGCTTATATACTCAGCTCAGACAATAGATCAAAGACATTCACAGTGTGAGATATGGGCATTTGCATATGAGAGACACATAACAATGAGGAGATTGCTGGCCAGGAATTCACCTCTGCTCCAGCTGCAGGACAAAAGAGGTTACAAGGCACATCTACATATTGATATCAGTGTCTAGGTCACAGTGAGGACAGGAAGCATGAAACACAATGCATGAAAGGCACATTAACATCACAGTAGTGAGCCAGAAGAAGCGGGGCTGCCTGTAGACATTAATACACACATTTCACTGTTCTGTTAATTGCTCTAGCCGAACGCTGTGTCTGTCCAGTCTGTTGTGGGGGTTACACCAACCCGCCACACGCTCCCTCCCAGAGGGCTCGGCAGGCGACCGAGGTCTCGATAATGCAGCTTGGGCAGCGAGCAGGAGAAGCTCTGTGCAGGCGGGGGGGGGGGGGGTAGTAAGTGCTGGCCGGGAGCGGTGAAATCGTCCGGGCCGCGCAAAAATTGCTTGTTGTTCCGCGATGTCGAGGGGCTGTCCTGTTGAACTTGCGGAGATCACAAGAAGAAAAGTTAGTCTCTGACTCCTCTCATGGCCATGAAGAAAAGCAGGAGCGGCTGTAAGACAAAAAAGGAAGCAAAGGGACTTGGCGTGTTTGACTTTTAGGTGCGGGCACAACCTTAAAAGCCCTCGGGAAACGCTGACGGCTGGAATCCCTCTGTGCGCCGTGGCTGAGACCATTAGTAAATCCTGTGTGCGAGCTGCGAGCGTGCTTGCTTCAGGCGAGTGCGCAGCCCTGAAGGTTCTGCATGCAGTGGCGGAGGCGATGGCGGTCTCTGGAGCCGTTATTGTCCCGTGCGTGGTGCGCCATCCTCGTAACCCCCGGTGCGTGTGCCGGGGCTCCGTGCATGGGTGGGCCAGCTGGAGAGGCAAGTCAGGGTCAAGAATCTTGGTGGAGATCAGCGCAGATGGCGCCGATAAACATCTATGTTGAGCTGTGGCTGCAGATTAGTCATGGTGCGTTGGAGCGTTGAGGGGAAATAGACGATCTTTGTCCCTCAGGCTCGGGTAGATGCGTAGGATCGCTGAGAGGGAGGAGGAGCGGTGAGAGGGAGAAGACGTTCTGTGTCCCTCGGCTGGTCCAGCGTGGACGTCCCGATCTCAGGCGAGGGTCGCGCCATGACGTTTTCTGCAGTTTTCCCGGTCGTGGATGATGTCCGGAGAGTAGCTCGCCTGTGTCGAGGTCTCCCTGAAGCAGAAGGGAGGGCAGACCGTTTGCGTCAGGCTGCTGTGTTCACTGGCAGCATGTTTTTTTCAGCGTCGGGTCACCAGCGTGGCCGTCCAGACCAGAAGGTTGCGTTGCACAAAGCGTGTGCATTCTCGGGGTCACCAGTGAAGCCAATAATAAAATAAAGGCAGCATTGAGAGTTTTAAGCAGGTTTATTAAATCATACCGCCTTCACGGGAACTCGGCTCCAGCCCATAGTGTGAACAGGCTGAAGCTGAATTCCTCAGGCTCTCAGAGAGGAGACACAGTGTGTGTCAGCAGCAGTTGCAGGAATCAGGTTGAGAGGATGAACATGAAAATCAGACAGCTTATATACTCAGCTCAGACAATAGATCAAAGACATTCACAGTGTGAGATATGGGCATTTGCATATGAGAGACACACATAACAATGAGGAGATTGCTGGCCAGGAATTCACCTCTGCTCCAGCTGCAGGACAAAAGAGGTTACAAGGCACATCTACAAATTGATATCAGTGTCTAGGTCACAGTGAGGACAGGAAGCATGAAACACAATGCATGAAAGGCACATTAACATCACAGTAGTGAGCCAGAAGAAGCGGGGCTGCCTGTAGACATTAACACACACATTTCACTGTTCTGTTAATTGCTCTAGCCGAGCGCTGTGTCTGTCCAGTCTGTTGTGGGGGTTACACCAACCCGCCACAGGATAAGCATTTTTTGCTAGATTTGGGGGGTAGGAGGGAAAAAATTGGCATAGACAGACTCAAACCTGCTTTCGTTGTGGCTGATGAGCAAGTGCTGTTTGCGAGGGCCCCTCGGTGTAGAAGACCCCCACGGGGTGCTTCCCAGAGAAAAGATTCTCCAGAGCACCCACACGGACAGTCAAAAAGTTTTCACCCCCAGACATCAGCCCCCCAGCATGGCAGCGTCACCGAGGCAGCGAATCCTGGCTACAGCAGATACGGCAGAAGACTGAAGCCCAAGCAGCATGCGGACTGATGTTGATTGTTCTACAGCATGTGGACTGATGTTAATGGTTTTATCACAGCATGTGGACTGTTACCCTTTTGTCCTATCTAAGTTGCTGGGGGGGGGGGGTGGCAACCTGGGGAGTGCATAATGGTTTACCACCTTAGACAGGAACAAAGGACGCGAAGTTAACCTTTTGTGTGTGAGAAGTTTCTAGATGCCCTAGTAAGATAACAGGGAGGTGTCAAGGATGAATGGACTGACTGCAGTAGGACGGGGGGGGATTATCTTTTGTGTGTGGGAAGAGTCTAGATGGGGATTATCTTTTGTGTGTGAGAAGAGCCTAGAAGGATGTCATGTTTGTCATGTTTGTCATGTTTGTCATCAGTATTGTGTGACTGGTCACACAATACTGATGCACTCTACAAGAAGGGACAGCGCAGGCTGTTCCTGCTGAGGAGACTCAGGTCTTTTGGTGTACAAGGGGCGCTGCTGAAGTCATTCTATGACACGGTGGTGGCATCAGCCATCACTTTTGGAGTGGTCTGCTGGGGCAGTGGCATTACTGCAGCCGATAGGAAGAGACTGAACAAACTGATTAAGAAAGCTAGCTCTGTCCTGGGGCAGCGCCTTGATCCGATGGAGGAGATAGGAGAGAGAAGGACGGTGGCTAAACTGTCATCTCTGCTGGAGTCCGAGTTCCACCCTATGCAGGACATACTGAATGCACTGAGGAGCTCATTTAGCAGCAGACTACATCATCCCAGGTGCACAACCGAGAGGTTTCGTAGGTCCTTCCTACCAACGGCTGTCAGACTGTACAACCTAAGCAGGGCTGCTCGCAGAGATAGCAAAAGACGTAACAAACAAACAAACTAATAGTTTTTTGAATGCAAAAGATGCAATAGACTTACACAATGGTCCCCTCCGGCATACAACTAGGAACATACCGGTCGCTATGGAGGGTGAGAATATGTATGGGCACATAATCATACCATGTAGGATAACTAAGTAGACGGTTATGCTGTTTCATTCCATCTAGCAACAATGCTCTGCACTGTGTGTGTTTATATATTTGCATATTTATTCCATCTAGCTACAATGCTCAGCACTGGGTGTGTTTATATATTTATATATCTACATATTATTCCATCTAGCTACATTGCTCCGCACTGTGTGTGTTTATATACTTGCATATTTATTCCACCTAGCTGCAATGCTCCGTACTGTGGGTGTTTATATATTTACATATTTATTCCATCTAGCTACAATGCTCTGCACTGTGTTCATATATTCATATATTTATTCCATCCAGCTACAATGCTCTGCACTGTGTGTCTGTGTGTGTGTGTATATATATATATTTTATAGTAATACGTACATATGTTTATTAGCTGCTCTTGCTTGCTTGTTTTTTTTTCTTGCCTTCTGATTGTTGCTCTGAGTGTTGCTATCCCTGTGCTGTTGCAATCCTGGAATTTCCCCGTTGTGGGACTAATAAAGGCTTATCTTATCTTATCTTATCTTATGTTATTTAAGGGAAGAGTTCCTACTTGTATGCCATTCTGTCTATGCTCCTTGTGTGAGTTGTGTAATAAACCGCTTGAACCAAATCAGCCTCATTATTTACACGCTCCACAACATATGTATTAATCACGCTATGATAATAGCACTATATCGCTCAAAGCGCGTGCATGAGACATGTCTGTGATCACGCGCTATAGCGCACGCCTGATAAAGCTGACATATGTATTAATCACGCTATGATAAAGCACGATATCGCTCAAAGCGCACGCTTGGCTTGACATGTCGAAGATCTGGCTGGCAGTCATTTGGAACGACTTTGGAGCACTGCTTATGGACGTTCAACCCGCAGTCTGAGAAAGCAACAGAGAAATTGCTTTATGTTGCTGAGAGTCCATGTTTATCAGTTCAGTGCCCATCATGCTTGTAGACAATTTTTTGTGTTTGAGCATTCTATTGTAAGTAAATCAACAATATATAAGTTTCACCTTAAAATAATGCTTCCTCAAGTGCACGCTTGAGACACTCAAAGTGGAGAGACACTCGCGGAGCGGAGAGACACTCGAGCGCAAGCGCGATATAGAGCTTTATCATAGTGTGATAAATATATATATATCAGCTTTATCAAGCGTGCGCTTGATAAAAAATTCGAACCGTGACAAAATTCAAACCGTGATTCGCTCGTGCGCTTTGAGCGATATCGCGCTTTATCATAGCGTGTTTAATACATATGTCAGCTTTATCAAGCGTGCGATCACAGACATGTCTCATGCGCGCGCTTTGAGTGATATAGTGCTATTATCATAGCGTGATTAATATATATGTCAGCTTTATCAAGCGTGCGCTATAGCGCGTGATCATAGATATGTCTCATGCACGCGCTTTGAGTGATATAGTGCTATTATCATAGCGTGATTAATATAGATGTCAGCTTTATTAAGGGTGCGCTATCGCGCGTGATCACAGACACTCAGAGTGACGGAAATGTGGCTGCCAATCCGCGCCAACGGCCTCTCTGGCCACCACCGAGCATTTTTACACATTCATACCCAGTGTTATGGGCACTGGAGGCAATGCGGGTGAAGTGTCTTGCCCAGGGACACAACGGCAGGATATCTGGGGAGAGCGTGATGCGAACCGCCAACCATCGGGTTATTAGACAACCTGCTCTACCTCCTGAGCCGCTGCCGCCCCACTTTTTCCTCAACTTTCCCTCTTTAGGAAAGCTATGGAGGCTTACCCCGCTCTCTTTATTTCCCTTTGATTGGAAATTACATCCAAAAGCCGCGCAATGTGGCATTTTCACTGACAAATGGCAGTAGTTTGTAGCTTCGCTTCTTGGCTTGTATAAGACAGAAAAAATGGCTGCAACCATTTTACGTCACTACCCAGAATGCATTGCGACGTAAACAAAAATGGCGATTTACATCGTAATAAAGTTTTTTAAAAATATATAAAACTGGGAATTATTTTCAAAAAAATTATATTATAGTTATGTTACTAATATAAAAATAAAGCATATAGAGCTAACATGCCAATATAATCGGAGTTCCTTTTAATTGAGTAAGAATTTGTATTGTCTTTGTAGTAGATTCTAAATTAAGTCCCACAGTAAACAAATTCAGCACAAGTTGGACCTTTCTTAGACATTTGGAACTTTTCTCATAAATTTGCATGGTTTCCTTCTTCCTTAACAGTATACCTTGTTTCTTATAAACATATTTCTTTTTTACAATAATCTGCAAATATTTTCTTAAATATCTGAAAATTTGTTGATGTAAACTTTAACTTTTCCTATTGAATGTTGTGATTTCATTACCAAACTATTTCATCTGTATTTTTCTCTACACTACTGATCATTTATTGTTAATTTTTATGTACTATCTATTTTTATGAGGATTGCTAGTTATTTTTTCTAATTAATTTCTTTGGTAACCCCCCCCCCCCCCCTTTGGTGCATGGAGACACACAGGGTATTTGCTTGATGGGTAGTGTCTTTTTACTAGAAGGAAGCGTGTTACCACTTTTTATGTGTTACACACATTAATTCAGATGAAAATTTGTGAGTAGTATAGCTCCTTAAAAATGAGGTTTCAATAATCATGGCTCCTTTTGTGTTGTCTCTTGAACTAATTTACAAATTCCATTTAGGAAAAAGCAATATAGCTGTGCAGATTTGATATGATATAGCATTGATAACTAAGATCAGTTTGTCCAGTTGAACACAGACAGGTTGAATTTGTGTAAGTAAATCCTTGTGAAAGGTTGTGTCACACTCCTTCAGTCAATGGAAAGGTGGACATATTGCCTAATTAGAATTTGGCTTAATTTTGTACAAGGAATGCCTCATTTTATATATTCCTTGGTAAATTATGTGGTGGACTGTAGTCCCGAGGCCCAGCTCGGCCACGGCTAGGCCCCGGGAGCACAGAAAACAGAAATATTCCTTATTTATGTGATATTGTCAGACCATTATGTGGTGAGTGACATCAGATGTATCGTGCAGTGTGAAGTCATACGAACACTAGATTTTTTTTAAAGTCAAAAGTCATTTAAATTGTTATGCAATATCAATTGTTCTGCTTAGCTTCAAAAAATGCTTGTCAACTGAGAGGCCCTTCCCCCTGTGGCCACTGTCGTCCTCTCCAGCCAATGAGCCTCTCACACACTGTCCGGCCTCATCACATCTCCCACAAAGACCAAACCTCGGTGTTATCCTGTAGAAAAAATTTTGGGGAAACCTCATGGCTTCCCCGTCCATACGTCAGTATTTACATCAACAGGAGCACAAACTTTATCACCTCATAAATTGATTTTAATTAATGTTCCAGTTATAAGCATTAGTTTGTGTCCCTTAAATGTTTATCCCAAATCAAATCAAATCAAACCAACCTTTATTGTCATGTTGCTGTACATACAACTGTAGAGCAGGCAAGATGAAATTGCATTTCTCTCGGCATCCATATAAGTAAAAAGAACATAATTTAAGACCCACTCACACACACCCTCACCCCCCCACCCCAACACAACCATTCACACTTCCCTGAGACATACTTGAAAACTGTCGTCGGCCTCCGTCGGTCTATGATGACCATGGAAGAGAATCCTAAATGTCTACTCTACTGGAACAGCACCGCCTGTGGCTGAACAGGCCGATGCGCGAATGGCAGTCCCTGTCACACAGGTTGCACTTGTGGGTGGTCTCCGTGCTGCTGGGTCTGTGGCGGTTCTTCCTGCGGGTCCTTTTTTCATCTGCTGCAGCACTCAGTCTCTCTTCACCCGCCTTGAGCTGTCTGGTCAGGGTGCCTCTCCATTTGGAGCGGTCCGTTGCAAGGTCCTCCCAGCGCTCTGTGTTGATCTCCAGGGCCTTCATGTCTCTCTTGCAGACGTCTCTAAAGCACAGCTGTGGGTGGCCAATGTCTCTCTCCGTAGAGGACGTCTTTGGGGATTCTGCCATCCTCCATACGGTGAACGTGGCCTAGCCAGCGGAGCCTGCACTGCCTGAGTAGAGTGAACATCGAGGGAAGGCCGGCGCGGGACAGAACTTCTGTGTTGGGCACTTTGTCCTGCCAGGATATGTCCAGGATGTGGCGAATGCAGCGCAAGTGGAAGGAGTTCAGTCTCTTTTCCTGCCGGGCGTATGTTATCCATGTCTCACTCCCATAGAGCAGTGTGCTGATGACGCAGGCATTGTACGCTGCCATCTTCATCTTGACAGAGAGTTTGGGATTCTCCCACACTCGTGTGGTGAGGCGGGCGAGTGTGAAGGCTGATTTTCCAATCCTCTTGTCGATCTCTGTATCAAGGGAGAGGTTGTTGCTGATTGTGGACCCCAGGTACGTGAACTGATTCACGACCTCCAGCTCATAGTCGTCGATGGTGATGATTGGTGGTGCTTCCGTGCCTTGCGCCAAGACGTTAGTCTTCTTCAGGCTGATGGTAAGCCCGAAGTCCTTGCATGCCTGGGAGAAGCGGTCCATCAGGGTCTGAAGCTCCTGCTGTGTGTGGGTTGCGACTGCAGCGTCGTCTGTGAACAGCATGTCTCTGATTAGAGCCTCGCATACTTTGGTTCTGGCTTTCAGGCGGGCGAGGTTGAAAAGCCTGCCGTCAGATCTTGTGTGCAGGTAGATTCCCTCTGTTGCTGTGCTGAAGGCATGCCTCAGGAGCATAGCAAAGAAAATCCCAAAGAGGGTTGGCGCAAGTACACAGCCCTGTTTCACTCCGCTGCATATGTTGAATGGCTCTGAGACGTTGCCGTCATGCTGCACTATCCCCTGCATGTTGGTGTGAAACGATTCGATGAGGCTTTGCAACTTTGGTGGGCATCCTATCTTTGGCAGGATCTTGAAAAGGCCCTCTCTGCTGACCAGATCAAACGCTTTGGTGAGGTTGATGAAGGCGATGTACAGGGGCATGTTCTGTTCTCTGCATTTCTCCTGGAGTTGGCGGATGGAGAATATCATGTCTACCGTCGATCACTCAGCGCAGAAGCCACACTGAGACTCGGGGTAGACACGTTTGGCAAGCTTCTGTAGACAAACGAGAACAACACGTGCGTAGACTTTGCCAACAACGCTGAGGAGGGAGATGCCCCTGTAGTTGTTGCAGTCGCTTCTCTCCCCTTTGTTTTTGTAGAGGGTGATGATCTTGGCGTCCCTCATGTCCTGTGGTACGGCACCTTCCTTCCAGCACTGGCAGAGGACGTCATGCAATGGCAGCAGTAGGGCGGTCTTGCAGTGCTTGATCAGGTCGGGGGGTATGGCATCGTTGCCGGGTGCCTTGCCAGCGGCCAAGCTATCAATGGCCTTGCTGAGTTCGTCGATGGTTGGCTCGGTGTCAAGTTCGTCCATGGATGGCAGGCAGTCGATTTCATCAAGGGCTGACGGTGTCACAGTGTTCTGTCTGGAGTAGAGGTCGGAGTAGTGTTCCACCCATCTCTTCATCTGCTTGTTCTTTTCTGTGATCATCTCCCCAGTGGAGGATTTGAGGGGGGCCGTCTTGCTCTGAGCCGGAAACAAGTGCTTTCTTGATGCCATCGTACATACCACGGATGTTCCCTGTTATGGCAGCGGTTTGAATGTCTTGGCTGAGCTGAGGCCAGTACTCGTTGGCACAGCGCCGAGCAGTCTGCTGAACTTTGCTTCTCGCAGCCCTGAGAATCTGGAGATTCTTCTCGTTTGGGTACTTCTTGTACTCAGCAAGTGCTGAGCGCTTGGCTTCAATGACGGGGGTCATCTCGGTCAACTTGGCATCAAACCAGTCCTGTGACTTCGAGGTCTTCCTCCCAAAGGTAGCTAAGGCTGTGCGGTGGATGGTGCTTCGCAGCTCTTCCCACTTCTGCTTTGCAGATTCTCCTTCTTGTGGTACACCAAGTTCCTTCTCAAAGGTGGAGGCAAACTGCTCAACAAGCTCTGGTTGGGCCATCTTGCTGGTGTCAATCCATGCCTTTCCAGGCTGTCTAGCATGATGGAATTTCTTCAGCTGCAGCTTGACCTTGCAACACACCAATGAATGGTCTGTGTCGCAATCTGCACTCTGGAACGAATGGGTGATTAGCATGTTCTTCAGTGATGTGCGCCTGGTCAGGATCAAGTCCAGCTGGTGCCAGTGCTTTGAGCGCGGATGTCTCCAGGAAACCTTGTGTTGGGGCTTGGTCTTGAAGAACGAGTTTGTGATGCACAGATCGTGATATGTGCAGAACTCGAGCAGCCGCTGTCCATTGTCGTTCATTCTGCCCACGCCAAATGGTCCAAGACAGGAGGGCCAGGAGTCGTGGTCAGCACCCACTCTGGCATTGAAGTCTCCAAGGAGAATGAGTTGTTCAGAGTTGGGGATGATCCTGACAGTTGTTGTGAGATTCTCGTAGAACTCGTCTTTTGCCTCTGGTGTGGCTGTCAGTGTTGGGGCATACACACTGACGAGGGTGACTGGGCCTTGAGTGGTGTTGAGGCGGAGGGTGAGGAGTCGTGCAGAGCCATTGCTGCCCGGTTCCACCATCTTCAGCAAGGTGTTCTTCACTGCGAAGCCCACTCCGTGTTCCCTGTGTTCGTCACTGCCCTTTTCCTGCCAGTAGAACGTGTAGTCCTTCTCTCTCAGTGTGCCTGCATCAGCCAACCGTGTTTCCTGGTGAGTGGCGATATCCACTCCCAGTCTCTTCAGCTCATTATTGATGATGGCAGTCTTCCTGGTGTCGTTGATGTCCTTGAGGTTAGCGAATCCTGTCATCATAGTGCGGACGTTCCAAGTTCCCAGTTTTAGAGTTGGTCTCTTTTGTTTTATTGTCTTGCCTGGTGCGAAAGTTCTCAGCCTGCTGTTCGGATTTCTCCTGATCCCCATGCACCCAATGAGGAAAGCAAGCTGTGGCGGGACAACACCTTATTGGCTGGGGGCTGCCCAGCTTGAGGCGGGCGGTAGCTGTCCAGTGAGATCTGATGATTCCTCCCACCGTCGGGAACAACCCCTGGCACCACGCTCTATGCCAATTGAGCGGTGGCTTATAACCAGTAACTGTCATTCCCCGTGTTTTGTCTACACCAAAGGCGAAGCTGGAGTGTCCTCTCCAGTGAGCCGGTGTTCTACCTTCCAGCGTTGGGCGTTGGTAGGATTCAAGCCTGGGCAGGAAGATATGGAGGACAAGATGTTGCCCAAGCAGCATGTCCCCCCTCTCCACGTCACTGATGAATCCAAAGGAACAGCAGGGCTGCTACAGTTTGGCACCAGCGCTGTCGCAGGAGCTGCCAGAACGATGTTGAGCACAACAGAGAACTGCCTTAGGGGCTCCGACTCCGGATTTTTCCTCAGGGTTGACTCCCGAAGCCTTTCCTGTGACTGGGTGTGCCGCAAGGCAGCGGAGGTTTGAAATCAGGGTTTACCTTCCCCTAGATGGGCTACCTTCCCAGGTTGATGAGCCACCATCTACCCGAAAACTAAAACTTGAAAACTAACCAGAACTATAATATACAAATAATATACATAATGTCCATCGGTGCAGTAGTGTGTATGAGAGATTCCGGATCAACTGTTCAGCATCCTAACAGCTTGTGGAAGGAAGCTGTTAATCAGTCTGGTGGTTCTGCCTCTGATGCTCCGGAATCGTTTGCCAGATGGCAGAAGTTCAAAGTGTTTATGCAGAGGGTGAGAATAGTCCTTAACAATGTTCAGTGCCCTGCTCCTACAACGGCTCTGAAAAAGTTCTTGGACAGAGGGGAGGGAAACTCCAATTACCCTCTCAGCTCCCTTAACTATCCTCTGCAGGGTTTTTTTGTCTGACATACTGCAGCTGGAGTACCATGTTGCAATGCAGTACGTCAGAACACTCTCCACCACACCTCTGTAGAAGTTCCTGAAGATGCAGATGGGGAGAGAGGCCTGTTTGAGTTTCCTCAAGAAGTGCAGTCTCTGCTGGGCCCGCTTCCTGATCCCCAAGGAATTCTTGCTCCAGGTCAGGTCCTGCGAGATCAGCACTCCAAGGAACTTGATGTTCTCCACTCTCTCCACTAAATGGCCGCCGATGCTGAGAGGGACGTGTTCAGGCTGTGACCGCCGGCAGTTGTTTATCCCACTGTTTATTATGTGTAATGTTAAGAAACACAAGTGAATTATTGTTTTTCATTATTTTATTACATATTGCATATGTCACAAAGGATTTATTAAATTGAAAGGTAATGGTGATGCTATGATTCCTTGTTAATTTGGCAAATCTAATTCCTGGTGAAAGCTAAAAATTTTTATGAATGCTTTCCCTTTCCTGTTGAAAAACGAAGAATGAAGAATAACAGGAAAACCTTTAAATCACACCTAAAGCTTCCACAATGTGAATGTGAGTTTGCTCTTCACAACAAGTATTCGCTAAATATTCTGTGACTCAGTAAATGTTTTACTAATTGACATGGGTAATCACTAGTTTAGGATTATGTTTAAACAAAACAGTGTCATATATTAGAAGCCTTAAACCAGTGCAGCAGTTAGAATTAGTGGCAGTGCAGGTGTAATCTCTGTTTTCAGGAATTTATGGCACAGGACCACAATCTGTGGTCTGTGCTTTTTTTTTTTTTTTTTCCTTTGAAGGCTGATTCTGTCTGTTTACCATTACCTTATCCATGTCAGTCTGACACAAGCTGTAGTATTTTTTTTTCTTTCTCTGTTCTACATGGACAGATTGAGGATCAAAATATAAATTTGATTGCAAATGCCATTTATTAAAAATGTGAGTTTAGTGTTATTGAAATAAAGCAACAATATGACATAGAATGACCAAAACCTGTGTTTGATAGTCAGTAGAGTCTGGCACCTTTTCTGTGCTTTGAATCATGTAATATAATGTGTACACAAAGCCTTCAGTGATTAGGCATTATTAAGTGACAGCATGATATTGTAATATTCAATTAATTTCATCATTGTCATGCTGGTAGTGTTGATTAAGATGCAAGCATTTATACTTAACTTCGTGTTCTATGCGCCTGTGGTCCTGACAAGGGAGGCATGGACAGTGGCAAGGCGATGCTGTTTTGCTTGGTCCCAGAGGCTGGTTTTGTTTTGGTGACTGTGGGAAACGGGGGAAGGAGAACCCCCTTTGAGATCGTTAGTCCTGCATCCTTTTTCCCTGTCAAGTTCACCGTTATGCTTTAGTCAAAGAAATAAGGCAATTGAGTCAATAAAAATCAGTGATACGTCAAAAAATTGAAAAGAAAAGGTAGTTCAATATTTTACATTTTCCAAAGAAAAAGTGGAGGTATGGGGGACCCATGCTGTGGTATTCATCTCAGACTGGAAGGAAGGGAGATGCAGTAAATTCCTCTGACGGAAGAGCATGGGGATTAAGGGGCTGGGGGACAATAGGAATTGTGATGCGAGAATGAATTGTGATGCAAGACCTCAGGCAGCAAAGATGTGAGTGTTGTAATATAAAGGAGAGTCCCTGCAACATGAGGTCAATGTTTTCTGATTCTGAGAGATGTGAGAGAATGAATAAAGTTCATCTGCTCTGAATGCTTGGCCTGATTATTCCTCTCTCCACAGAGGAAATGAAAATATTGGCTTTAAAAAATATGTAAATAGTTTACCACGTACGCAACATTTGAGTCAAAACCCACAAAGTTAGACTAAAAACAAAGTAAAGCCCCAAAACTTTGCAAAAATACCCAAATATAGATTGTTCTTTTTTTCCTCTCTTACACTCCTCTTTTCTCTTCTTCTCACTCACTCACTGTTAAACACAAGGGCCCCCACACACACCACACATACACACACGCAGCGCAGTTCTGTTATCTCTCCAAGGTTACTGTTGGGCAGTTGTTTACATAGAGTAACAGAACGATAGCCTTAAAATAAGCTTGAAATGGCAACCCCCAAAACTTGGAAAAAAAAAAAATCTGTCAGCCCCACGTTCCATGTCAACTTTTTTTCCTACTGCAATGAAAACACAATAGAATTTCTCACTTGTAAGTATAATTTTGCAAACGTCCACAATTTTAATCCTTTCCCAACAGGATAATCAGCAATTAACCAACTCTTTTATGCTCCACAAATACCAGAAAAAATACAAACAACAATTTTACAACCTGCTCCTTCCACCTCCACGGAGAACTCACTTTTTCACACTGGAGCAGATTACACAGAGACAAAATAAACCAGACTGCAGTAACTTTTATCTAGTGCTTCAACAAATTCTCAAAATAAAATCTACCAGTATTTCAATGGTCACGTTAACCCCTCCGCTGTGTGCCAAAAGCCCCAGTAAGACCTCTTCCCCCCCGGCATCTTGCAATAGCTCACCGTAGTGGGGGAAGTCCCATGGACGATCAGCAGACCCGGTAAAAGCACGAATCTTCTGTGAAAAAAAAAAACTTTTTTGGGATCACGTAATTCCTCCAAGAGACGTCGAGAGCCTAGTTATTTAGACAATAAAATGTCTGTGGTTAAAAGAGCATGAATCTTTCCCTTTTTTTCTTTGCATGCAACTTCCGGCACCTCCACTGCACTGACAGGGTGTATAAAACAGCGGACTCCTAGGGACCTCTCCGGGTCTTGCAATAATCGATCACCATTAGCAGAGAAAATCTCATTCTCCCCAATGGAATATTGCGGTATTGCTCACCAAGAGCAGGATAATCCCATCGATTCTAGCCATAATTTTACACCCAAACAGCATCCGCAGTGTCTAACCGGTCCTGGCAATCCCACTATCTTTGATCCATAAACAACAACAACAGCAAACGTACTTACATCCAAGCTGCCTGTAGGATTCTCAGATCCGTCACCCAGTCAGTTCCAGCACCCCGGTTCGAAATGCCTTCAGTGCAGTAACACTGAGCCTTTTTTTTTTTACTCGGCCTGGGAAGGTCTTTTATCAGCTGTGCACTCGGTGAAATCAAGCAGAGGCACTGGAAAGACGAAGATGTGTGGATCCGCTGTTCGGACATCAAATGTTGGAATAATTTTGAGCTTAAATTATTCAAAGTCAAAAAATCAGGTGGAAAGTTAGATTTACAGTGGGGCAAAAAAGTATTTAGTCAGCCACCAATTGTGCAAGTTCTCCCACTTAAAAGATGAGAGAGGTCTCCAGTTTTCATCATAGGTATACCTCAACTATGAGAGACAAAATGAGAAAAAAAAAATCCAGAAAATCACATTGAAAGATTTTTAATGAATTAATTGGTAAATCCCTCAGTAAAATAAGTATTTGGTCACCTACAAACAAGCAAGATTTCTGGCTCTCACAGACCTGTAACTTCTTTAAGAGGCTCCTCTGTCCTCCACTCATTACCTGTATTAATGGCACCTGTTTGAACTCGTTATCAGTATAAAAGACACCTGTCCACAACCTCAAACAGTCAGACTCCAAACTCCACTATGGCCAAGACCAAAGAGCTGTCAAAGGACACCAGAAACAAAATTGTAAACCTGCACCAGGCTGGGAAGACTGAATCTGCAATAGGTTGGTGTGAAGAAATCAACTGTGGGAGCAATTATTAGAAAATGGAAGACATACAAGACCACTGATAATCTCCCTCGATCTGGGGCTCCACGCAAGATCTCACCCCGTGGGGTCAAAGTGATCACGAGAACAGTGGGCAAAAATCCCAGAACCACACGGGGGGACCTAGTGAATGACCTGCAGAGAGCTGGGACCAAAGTAACAAAGGCCACCATCAGTAACACACTACGCCGCCAGGGACTCAAATCCTGCAGTGCCAGATGTGTCCCCCTGCTTAAGCCAGTACATGTCCAGGCCCGTCTGAAGTTTGCTAGAGAGCATTTGGATGATCCAGAAGAGGATTGGGAGAATGTCATATGGTCAGATGAAACCAAAATAGAACTTTATTGTAAAAACTCAACTTGTCGTGTTTGGAGGAGAAAGAACACCATACCTACTGTGAAGCATGGAGGTGGAAACATCATGCTTTGGGGCTGTTTTTCTGCAAAGGGACCAGGACGACTGATCCGTGTAAAGGAAAGAATGAATGGGGCCATGTATCATGAGATTTTGAGTGAAAACCTCCTTCCATCAGCAAGGGCATTGAAGATGAAACGTGGCTGGGTCTTTCAGCATGACAGTGATCCCAAACACACTGCCCGGGCAACAAAGGAGTGGCTTCGTAAGAAGCATTTCAAGGTCCTGGAGGGTCCTAGCCAGTCTCCAGATCTCAACCCCATAGAAAATCTTTGGAGGGAGTTGAAAGTCCGTGTTGCCCAGCGACAGCCCCAAAACATCACTGCTCTAGAGGAGATCTGCATGGAGGAATGGGCCAAAATACCAGCAACAGTGTGTGAAAACCTTGTGAAGACTTACAGAAAACGTTTGACCTCTGTCATTGCCAACAAAGGGTATATAACAAAGTATTGAGATGAACTTTTGTTATTGACCAAATACTGATTTTCCACCATAATTTGCAAATAAATTCTTTAAAAATCAGACAATGTGATTTTCTGGATTTTTTCTCATTTTGTTTCTCATAGTTGAGGTATACCTATGATGAAAATTGGAGACCTCTCTCATCTTTTAAGTGGTAGAACTTGCACAATTGGTGGCTGACTAAATACTTTTTTGCCCCACTGTATGTACATTTATTCACCTCAGTGGCCATCTTGAGGGAGAGATTACAAAGCATGGCATTCAGACACACCGAGAATCTCTAAAGCTTACATTCTTCGAAGTCTGATATACAGTATATAGGTAGGAGAAAGCAGGTGGAGGATGGGATGAGAGGGAGAAAGGAGAGGGACAGACAGAAAGTCCTGATAACGGAGCTTATCCAGGCAGACATCACAGACACTCTGGAGACAAGGAGGTCCCTAAAACAGAACGTCCGCTAATCTATACAAGCTGACCTATACAGACTGAGGAGTTCCTGTGACCTGAAACAGGACATGTCAAAGAGATAAGAGTGACTTAGATCATTCCTTACGCATGTACTGGCCCTGTACTGATCCTCAGTTTGAACTCTCTGAAATTGCTCACAGAAACATGCCAAGAATATATGAACTTATTTGACATGGAATGCACATATAAACATGGCATATGAAAGGTATGACACTTCTCAAATATGATGCATTATTAATATCAATAATAATGTAGATAATATGGAATTTTTCTATCAATGAGGGTTCTGAGCTCCTCAAAAGACTTCCTTCACTTCATCGCTGCTGGTGAGAGTTGGGGCGTACGCGCTGATGAGGGTAATGTGCCAGTTATGGTTGAGGGGGAAAACGGAGTTTCATCAGCCGTTCATTAACTGACATTGGTAGGTCAGGAAGTTGCTTGAGAACCAATGTCTTGATAGCCAGTCCTACTCCATGGACTCCATGTGCAGGACAGTTTTTTTTTTTTTTTTTTTTTAAAGTGGGAAAGTCTATGCACAGGGGCAATCCCACTCTCTGCCTCAAAAGCCAGGATCTGGTAGTACGAAAAGAGCTGTCACGAACAGGGACTTCCTCGGCTGCAGTGGATGACCACAACATCTATAGTGCCTTGCCATGCCCTTGTGTTCCACAAGGCCTGCTGTTGCCGCCTTCATGACCGTTGGGACAAAAGATGACCTCATCTACTCAATCCGCCAACTACAGTCTTCACATGCTTGGGTAGGCATACCCTGTTTAACGCACTGGAGGGTTTGAGGCCCGACTGGCTACCCTCAATCTGGTTCAGCCCGCCTGCCAAAGTGGTTTAATGAGGTGTAGCTGCTGTGCATGCCACAGCTTTGAGGAGCCACAGGTGAGAGTTGGGTGCCAGGTGGGAACCAATGTAGAATGAGCTGTCCTTAAAAGGATATGGAAAACCCCCTCCTCCCCACAGAGGTACCATCCCTCCCCACACACACCCTATATTGTACAGCTCGACTAACTTCTGTGTCTCAATGCAAGTTCCCGGCGTTCTATATATACACACACAACTTATAGATTTGTTTTATCTTGGTCAGTCTCAACAGTCCAAAATCCCTGAGTGCAAAGGACATTCTATTTACAAGTTTACGCCTATACAATTCATCAATATACAATGCAACACCATCACCCTTTGAGATCTGTTAATATGAAATCTTTATTCCTCTATTGCCATCAAAGAAGCCTGCTCTTCCTTGAGCCAAGTTTTAGAGACTGCAACAGCTGTAAATTTTCCATCCAGCCAATTTAAATAGTCCTGAATCTGCAGAAAATTTAAGACTTCTGTTAAAGTGCATTATTGATAGTTTACAATCTACTCGACTTTTGAATTGCTTTTCAGTGTAGTGATTATTAATATTGAAGTGGTTATCAGGGTCAATATCATTCCCCATCTCTTGTAGTTTATGTTCAGCATAATGAGATTTTCAGAGTCTGAATTTCCTCCAATTGGGGCTGATGTCTGCTAAAGTCAGTCATGAGTTTCTTTAAAGTACATTATGTTTTGTCACAAAAGACTGTTCTCGCCATGTGTGCCAAGAATGTCCACATTTTAAGAAAATGTCAACATGGTGGTGCCAAATCCACTTTGTCTCGCTTTAACAGTCAAAGTCACCATGCACATCCAGGCCATTGTAAATATGAAGCAAATTATCTAGAACAAAATTTAATATGGTCGACCAACTTGTTTCATCCAGTCTTCAACTACAGTGAATGAAGATCCAGCAATCCAGCTTCAGAGTTGCATTTTACTGCACATGATGTACCCTTTCCCCTAGTCAATGAAAAAAAGTGCCAGAGTCGTTTTATATAAACATCTTTAATCTTGTTGCACAATTTTAAGATGAAACTGGTCAGGTTCAAAAGACGTCCAGTTGCATAGCTGGATCTGGCATTTCCTAAGGACACAGATAAGAATTGTAAATGGTACAACAGTTTAAAATGCACAAACAGCAATACACTCCTGTATTTAACACCAAAAGAGGGTGTATTTTGGAGTTAGTGAGGGTGTCTACCGGTATTGTAATGCAGGTTTATTTGTAAATGAAAAGTAAAGGTTACTTTATCTGCAACTTTGAATAATGATTCCAACTGTGCTAGAGCTGAATTGCCATGTAAAGTCACCCTTTGTAACCATTCAGAGACACTTAGTCCCATGTGAACTAGTGCATTGTTTTATTTAAAAATGATTGACTTCTGGTTATGGCGGCCACGTAGGAAGATGTGTTTCACTCTACTCTGCTCCTAAAAATAAAAAGTCGGCAAATGACTCAATTGGAACAAAACCTATCCCAGCATTTGGGCGAGGATATGCCGGTAAAGCCTAAGGCTGGGAAATAAGGTGGAGGAAAAACTGAACCGCTGAAACAGTCCAAGTTAACGGACTTTCGCGTTCATGACGAAGCAGAAAAATCTCCAGATATGGCGGAGCAAGCTAGCGGCGGAGCGGTGACTGCTGGCGATGGCACAGGTGTGGTGCTCGTTGCCATTAGCTCAATGAGAGCAGACTTCACTATATTTGATGGGATTATAGCAGCGATAGAAGGAATGAGAAAGGAAATAAGAGACTGTATGGAACGAGTATCGCAGGTGGAACTCCGAATTTCCAGCGCTGAGGATGACGTCACCAGCCTACAACTAAAGGTGCGCACATTGGAATTAAAAAATAAACGTCTGGAAGATACGTGGGTCCTGGTGCAGCCACAACAACCTGCAGCTGAACGCTCTGAAGACAGTGGAGATGATCGTAGACTTCAGGAAAGTCACAACTCCTCTGCCCCCCTCACCCTCACAGGCTCTCCCATCACCACTGCAGATTCCTTCCACTTCCTGGGCACCACCATCACCCAGGACCTCAAGTGGGAGCCGACCATCAGCTCCCTCATCAAAAAGGCCCAGCAGAGGATGTTCTTCCTGCAGCAGCTGAGGAAGCTCAAGCTACCCACCAAGATGTTAGTGCAGTTCTACACGGCCATCATCGAGTCCATCCTCACCACCTCCATAACCGTGTGGTACGCAGGAGACACTGCCAGGGACAGACTAAGGCTGCAGCGCGTCGTGCGCGCTGCTGAGAAGGTGATCGGCTACAAGCTCCCATCCCTCCAGGATCTGTACATCTCCAGGACCCGGAGGCGTGCAGGCCGGATCATTGCCAATCCTTCACACCCTGGTCACGTACCGTTTGCCCCCCTCCCCTCAGGTAGAAGACTTCGGTCCATTCAGACTAAAACCTCCTGTCACATGAACAGCTTCTTCCCCTCTGCCATCAGACTGCTGAACACTAAGTGACTTATTAGACTCTCGTGCACTATGTACAGCAGCTCAACCAGACTCATGTCAATCACGGTTTTCTTTTTGCATTACCGACTGCACTATGGGGCACTTCACAATATCTGCTGCTCGCCAATATATCTAAAAATTGCTTTGTCTAGTATTGCTTATTCATATTCTACATTTTATTGCATGTATAGTTCTTTATTTCTCTTATTTTTATCATGTTTAATGTTGCAGCATTGCACCGAGACAAATTCCTAGTTTGTGTACTACATGAACAATGGCAATAAATCTGATTCTGATTATGTCCAGGACTTAAAATCCCGGTCGAGACGGAACAACCTGAGGCTGGTGGGCCTCCCGGAGGGGACGGAAGGTCGGGACCCATGTTCCTTTTTGGAAAAGTGGATTCCAGAAGCACTGAACAACGCGGCGCTGCAGTCATCGGTCGTCTTAGAGAGCGTACACCGAATCGGCCCACCGAGAGATAAGGCACCACTGAGGACGCTGATTATGAAGTTCCTCAGCTACAGAGACAGGATGACGATCAACGCGGCGCGAGCCAAAGGAGAAATTAAATACCACGATCAACAGGTGCGGTTCTACCCAGATTTGGCCACAGGAATCCAACAATTAAGGAAACAGTTTGACACCGCCCGTAAACAGCTGCGCAACCTCGGGATTCGTCATGGAGTGATTCATCCTGCAAGACTGCTGGTCACATATGGGCAGAACCCACACCTTCAAGACCCCTCAGGAGGCGCAGGAGCTCATCAAGCAGATCCAAGAGGAGACTGGTGGGAGCTAAGCATGAACAAAATATAAGGTAGAATATTTAAGCATTTGCACAGGCATCTGACTGATCTGAAGCATATAGCAAGTTTACAAAATAGATTGTATTATATATTAAAAAAAAAACTATGTACAAAGTTGCTATAAGATTTTGGAGTTAAGTTGGAAAACTACAGAAGAGAGTTAATGTTACGTCATTTAAAGCAGTAGAGTTAGGGTGATTGGAGGATGAAGGAGTGGCTTTGGCTGGTCCTCGCGGGTGCGAAGCGGTCGATGGCTATAGCGGGAGACAATTTTTTTTTTGATTTTGCGGGGATTACCACGAATGTGGGAAGGGGGAATTTGTGTGTAGTTTGTAGGATGAATGTTCAACCACTCGTTTTTGCTTCCTTGTATGAGCATGTTTACATTGCGAGGTAATCTCAAACTCCTTATTGATCATAGACCAAAGCGTTAATCTCAATTTAACTTCATGGAATTGCAGAGGTCTACAAAATTTAAAAAAACTTAAGTTATGAATAAAATAAAAGACATAGGTTCAAAAATTGTGTTTTTACAAGAAACTCATCTAATAGAGGAGGATGTAAAAAGAATTAGGGGAAGATGGCAAGGAAGTGTATTCACCTCATTTTCATCCCAAGCCAGGGGAGTTATGACTCAAATCAATCCCATTTCAAGTGAAAAATGTAATTGGAGACCAATTTGGAAGATATCTAATCATTCAAGGATCTTTGTTATTAGAAAATATAAATCTGGTGAACTTATATGGTCCCAATATAGATCAAAAATTCTTTGCCAATTTATTTCTTATTTTATCATCACTTACAGGGCAACATAATAGCAGGGGATTTTAATTGTACATTGAATCCTGGTATAGATAGATCAACAGGACTGGACTGTACACAATGGATGCAGGATGATAATCATTTTATGAAAGAATTGAGATTGCTAGATATATGGAGAGAAATGAAACCACAAGTTAAAGCCTACTCTTGTTATTCCAATACCTACAAGACATTCTCACGTATTGACTATTTTTTGATCTCCACAGAATTAAGGTCCAAGATTCAAAACTGCTTCTATGATAATATTGTGATCTCTGATCATGCACCCTGCCGTCTAATATATGTAGATAAGAAATTGAAAAAGGAACCAGGTAGGTGGCAATTTCAGCATAAATGGCTTCAGGATGAGGAATTTGTTAAGTACATAGAAAAACAGATGAGTTCTTTGATATCAATACTACACAAACATCAGTATGTATAAAGTGGGAGGCTTTCAAAGCTTTTATTAGGGGGCATATTATTAGTTATATAGGTTCAAAATCTAAGAAGACTCGAGAGGAGAGTCCAATTGGAACATAAAATAAAAATTCTTCAAGAAAAAGTGTATGCAGGAAGTGACCCAAAGTTAGAGAACGAATTACTGATTCTGAGAGCTGAATATGACAAAAATTAGCAAATAGAGCTGCCTCGAGTCTTCTAAGATTGTTTCATTTTATGAACAAGGTGAAAAATCAGGAAAATTATTGGCATGGCAGATTAAACAATTAGAATTTAAAACACCAATTACCAGTATTATAAGTAATGGACAGGCAGTTGTAGATCCTTTAGAAATTAATAGTGCCTTTAGAGATTATTATGGAAAATTATGATACAAAAAATGAAACTGACTTAAAACTAAATGGGTTTTTGGACGGATTATCTATACCGTGTATTCCAAATGAAAACAGGGAGATACTGGAGTCTAAAATTAGTCAAGAAGTTGGGCTAGCCATTGATAATATGAAATCAGGAAAAGTTCAGCACCAGATGGTCTTCCAGTTGACCTCTAAAAAATTTTTAAGAATTAATAAAACCATTTTTGGAAATGGTTTTAGAAGCATTTCAAAATAGTAATTTATCACCATACATGAATGATGCCTTAATTATATTGTTGCCAAAACTAGGTAAACCCTCTAATGTGAAAATATGAGACCAATAAGCCTATTAAATGCTGACCTTAAGATAATCTGTAAAATTTTATCAAGACGACAAGAAATGTTACCAAATATTATTAACCGAGATCAGAATGGCTTTATTAAGGGAAGACAAGGCTTCCATAATGTAAGAAGACTATTTAATATTCTCTATTCTAATAAAGAAGCACCGGATACAGCTCTCCTATCACTGGACGCCGAAAAGGCTTTTGATAGGGCCATTTGACCCTCTCTTTTTGAAGTCTTACAAAGGTTTGGACTTGGAAATAATTTCATAAAATGGGTTCAGATAATATACAATAATGCTACAGCAGAAATCCTAACAAACAGCAATATTTCAAAATCAATAAATATCAATAGGGGATGTCGACAAGGCTGTCCACTTTCACCTTTACTGTTTACTATGGCAATTGAACCTTTAGTGATGGCAGTACGTTTACATCCACAAATATATGGAATTAAAGTAGGACCAACAGAACAAAATCTCGCTGTATGCCGATGACAATTTTGTTTATGTTGAATCTTAAAAAAAAAAAATCAATTCCGACCTTGTTGAATTTAATGAAGAATTTTGGGGAAATATCAGGATATAAAATAAATAAAACTAAATCCTGAATATTAATGCTAAATGAGACCCAGAGAAATCACCCAGCTCCTGAGGTAAATCAATTCAATGTTGTAAATCAGTTTAAATATTTAGGAATTCAAATTGTGCCTAAGCTAGAATTAGTTGCCAGTGCCAACTATGAAGCCTTAATGACAGATATTAATGAGTTACTTCAGAGATGGACGTCACTACCAATGTCGATGATTGGGAGAATCAATATACTTAAGAGTAATATCTTACCCAAAATACTTTTTCAATACATTCCTTTACCACCACCTTCAGATCTATTCTCAAGAATTAAAAAAAAAAGTTAGTGGAATTTATATGGAACAATAGGAAGGCTAGATTACGTCCGTCCTTACTATATTTACCATTTGATCGTGGAGGTCTGAAATGTCCAGACTGTTGTATTACTGGTCAGCACAACTGAGGTCTATGACATTTTTCATCAAATGATCTCCCTCACTGGACTGAAATGGAATCATACAATTTACCTTTACCTCTTCCCATATTCATATACTCAGACTTGGCAAAAAAATTACAGAAACAAGTTAAAAATCCATTTGTAAAGCATATGATCAAAATATGGTGTGAAACCAAAAAATATTTACAAGAACCACACTTATTGTCACAATTTAGCCCAATATGGGGTAATCAATATTTTAAACCAGGGAGAGCGGATGCTGTATTTAAAGTATGGAATTTAAAAGGGATTCAAAAGATTCAAGACTTATATCCGTCATGTCCAGATAATGTCTTTTGAATAACTGAGGATCAAATTTAATCTTAATAGAACACATTTTAATATCTTCAGCTTAGGAACTTTATTCGATCAAATCAAAATAATGCTCTCACCCGACCTACTTATTCTTCCTTGGAAAAAATTTTGACCAAAGATAGTAAGAGAAAGGGTATTATTTCAGAGTTTTATAACTCATTGACACTATGCTCAAGTGAAAATTCACAGAAAAGATTGAAATTTCAGTTTGCGGGTCTTTCCAATAATTCAGAGGAACAATGGGAATTTGCTTGTACAGAAGCTCAAACCAAATCAATAAATGTACACCTTAAATTGATACATTTTAAATGGTTAATGCGGATGTATGTTACACCGGTGGAGTTAGAGATAACATACCAGATACATGCACAAAATATATGGAAAGTAAAGGAACCTTATTTCATCGTTTATGGGAATGTAGAAAACTTAGAATGTTTTGGGAAGAGGTGAGGGTAACAATTGAAAAAATAATTTCAAAACAAATTATATTGAATCCTAAATTGTTTTTGTTGGGTCTGTATCCAGAAAAGTATAACTAAGAGTGAAAGAGCATTCATAGACCTCAGTTTGCTTAACGCCAAAAAATGTATTGCACTATTGTGGAAAAGACTCAGACCAGATGTGACTCAGTGGTTAAGACAGATGTTAAACCTTCCACTAGAAAGAACATACAGTGGGGCAAAAAAGTATTTAGTCAGCCACCAGTTGTGCAAGTTCTCCCGCTTAAAAGATGAGGTCTCCAATTTTCGTCATAGGTATACCTCAACTATGAGAGAAAATGAGAAAAAAAAAATCCAGAAAATCACATTGAAAGATTTAATAAATTTATTGGTAAATTCCTCAGTAAAATAAGTATTTGGTCACCTACAAACAAGCAAGATTACTGGCTCTCACAGACCTGTAACTTCTTAGGAGGCTCCTCTGTCCTCCACTCGTTACCTGTATTAATGGCACCTGTTTGAACTCGTTATCAGTATAAAAGACACCTGTCCACAACCTCAAACAGACTCCAAACTCCACTATGGCCAAGACCAAAGAGCTGTCAGAGGACACCAGCAAGGGCATTGAAGATGAAATGTGGCTGGGTCTTTCAGCATGACAATGATCCCAAACACCGCCCAGGCAACGAAGGAGTGGCTTCGTAAGAAGCATTTCAAGGTCCTGGGGTGGCCTAGCCAGTCTCCAGATCTCAACCCCATAGAAAATCTTTGGGAGCTGAAAGTCCGTGTTGCCCAGCGACAGCCCCAAAACATCACTGCTCTAGAGGAGATCTGCATGGAGGAATGGGCCAAAATACCAGCAACTGTGTGAAAACCTTGTGAAAACTTCCAGAAAACGTTTGACCTCTGTTATATACCCTTTGTTGGCAATGACAAAGTATTGAGATGAACTTTTGTTATTGACCAATTACTTATTTTACCAAGGAATTTACCAATTCATTAAAAATCCTTCAATGTGATTTTCTGGATTTTTTCCTCATTTTGTCTCTCGTAGTTGAGGTATACCCATGATGAAAATTGGAGACCTCTCATCTTTTAAGTGGTAGAACTTGCACAATTGGTGGCTGACTAAATACTTTACCCCACTGTACATACTGAAATCAAAGGAAATTGTGTTTGAGAATATATGGAGACCTTTCATTGATTATGTAAAGAATTTAAACAACTTTTGAAGAAGGTGAATGATGTGTGTGGACCTTGTAAATTCCAAACTGGTGAATGTATACTTGTGTAATGGACTGCCGAGACTAAACAGAGGAGCACTGTTGAAGACCTGTCTTTGTTAGTGGTTGTTGGTGTTTTTAGTACTTTTTTTTTTAAAATTAGTTTAGTGTTTGTGTTATGTTTGTAAAAAAAAAGGTTCAATAAAAAATATTGTGGAAAAAAAATGATTGTGGATGGAGTGTGTAATGCAATCAAACCCCAACAAGGAGTCAAGATATTAGAACCATACAACAAAAACACCATCTGCATTTAAGCAAATCACCAATGACAATGGGTGATTTGGGTGGGGTGACCGAGTCATCCCACTCTAGATTTTCTGTTCCAGTCTCTTCAGCAGGTGTTTGCACCGATGAGCTCCAAGGATCCCCAATTAGAGAAAGCAACTGCTGGAGAGACTGGGTGGGACAGAAAACTAGGAGAATGGCCCTCCATGGCACATAGTTGCCCATCCCTGTCCTACATAGTACAGAACACCATTTTAGGTCTGAACTGTGAAACCTGGAATAAAACTGTTCAGATGATTGGCTGTAGGAGAAATAGTCCATTGGGTTATTTAAATTTTCAGAAATGAGCTCAAGATTTATCTAATCATGCCAACTTTCATTCTCAAAATATATGAAAAAGTTGTCAATACAGCCATTTTAGCATTCACAATGTTGTATACATTTGAACCAATTCTTTTTGAACAATTTCATAGCCAAAATGAATAAAAATCATGTTAAAAATGCACTTTAAAACAATCTTGACTAATGAGTCTGCTGCTTTAAACCTTTTTGGGAGTTACTTTTCAAACAACTATCAAATTCTAGGCAGCAGTCATCTGATCTGAAAAACAGCCAATCAGGAATTTGAACTTTCTAGTCACTTTTGTGTAACCAGATATATCAATTAGGAGTACCAAGGTTTTGAAGCAAGGTTGGGATCAGAAATCTTTCCACATCAAATTTCATGCAGGAGGTTCAAGCAACTCTAACCTGACCTGAAACCTGGTTTCCTGCTGTCTGACATGTTCAGGTACATGTTCAGGTAGAAACCTTCAAGTGGGGCTGCTTTCTAGGGCCATGTCCCGGGATAGAGGATGGGGTACGGGAGCCATCATTGATAGAGGGGCCATCTCCTTGGCTCCCGAGACCGTCGGGGACACAGGAGGGCTTGTTAAGGTTGCTTCCTGGGCCATGGTTTGTTGTCAAAGGAGCTCCTTGGACAAGAAGTTTGGGTGTACTGGTGTCCAGGTGCTGCTGGACTGAAGCTGGGGCTCCTGAGACTGGGAGCTGAATGGTTGAGACTCAAGGGGGCTCTCCTGGATTTTTGTCATATTCTTTATCATTTCTTCAAGGGTGGCAATGTGAGAGCCACATCTGGGGAAACTAGGGGAATCTGAGCTCTTCATATGGTGGGCCATGCTTGGCTGTGATTCACTAATTGGTTATTGGGCCACTTGTGGCTGAGGATCCTGGGGGATGTCCTGGAAGATGGAAGCATAGGGCTCTTTGAGATCCCCAAACTGCCCCAGCATTTCTGGGGGGCTGGAAAACTCATGATCCCTTGGATACTGATGTGGGACACTGGGAACCCCCGGCCCTCCCAACCAGGCTGCATGGGATTGCTCAAGTGGGTACTGGACCACCAGAGGCAACCAGATTCGGGCACCAGGCAAAGACCAGGGGCCGAGAAGGGTAGGGTGTCTTAAAGCATGTTGCTGGGGCCAGTGATTAGGCCTACTGACCAACTTTGAGAGATTTAACTGAGGGTCCTGGGACTGGAGCACAGGAGAATGGGGCCTCTGATGTGGTTTCTTAACTCGCAGGAGTTCCTCAAGCATATGAGTGGTTAATCTTGACCTTCGAGAAGCAGGCTTGTTGGGCTCATGGCTCCATTTGGACCCCTTTTGGTGCTTGGGAACAGAGCTACCCATCCCAGAACTCTGGACTGGATTGACATACACCTGGAAGTTTGCAGGTAATTGGGATTCTGGGTGACCCTGGGGAGGAAAATCGGGTTCTGTGAGGCCCTGGAGTTGCTGTGGTTCTTGATGATCCTGAGTAGACCCAACCACATGAGGGTTTAAGTTTTTTGTTGATGTCCGACAGAGGCATCAAACTCATTTCATGGAGGGCCAAGACCCTGCATGTTTTACTTCCATCCAGTGTCTTCAACAGGTGTTTTCAATGATCAGCAATCAGTGGGAAGAAATTCAATGAAGTCACCTGTTGAAGACACTGGATGGAAGTAAAACATGCAGGGTCTTGGTCCTCCATGGAATGAGTTTGACACCCGTGATGTAAAACGTAGCCAATTGATAGACTCGGACCAAAAGTCAGATTTTCCATGTAGTTTGAGGACAAGTGAATTAGTGGTGGATAAACAGAATACACTGGGGAACCACACTGAAGCTACTCACTTCATTTGGTTTCTGACTTAAATCATCATGTCGAGGAGACCCAGAGCTACACCAACATTCATCTTCAACGTCAGAGTCCAATTGACTGTCAGCAAAACCCAGCTGCTCCCATTCCTCATAAGATCCAACAGCGCAACCTGTACAATACATAGGTTAGTCGGCTCATATATATCTACAAATGAATTCACTTAAAAAAAAAAAAAAAAGAAAACTTACTCTTGTCTACTTGTCTTTGATAGACTATCAAGAACAACAGCAGCAACCTAAACAAGACAAACACGTTATTTTGTCTGTACACCATCAAAAATATTCAACTTCACATTCAAAATGTAAGCAAAGCCAAACCTCATTGTCCCAGCTGTCAGAAGACAGTCAAACTAACTTTTTTTAAAAAAAAAAAGAGGGCGAAAGCAAACAGGGAGAAAAGGAAGCAAATGACCCTGAATCCCTTTTAACAGCTTCTGTCCTCTTCTTCGCTCACTGACGCATTGGACTCAGGTGTGACCAATTATCCAATAGGCGAGACCACATTAGAGCAACATTACTGTCCCAACACAGTAGGTGGCAGTAACGCTCCTTTACAACAGTTATGACCAGTAGATGATTTGAGAGGGGATGCCATCCCCCATGCTCCCAGAATGACCAGAAACCATCGCCCTCGTTAAGCTGCCATGCCAACAAAGAGTGCAAGGATGGTACAATAGAATATGTCAGTGAGAGTACCGTTGCAATTGTACAAGAAAAATATGGAAAATTAATGAAAAAGTGTTGCAAATTTAATAGAAAACATTTTTCACTTTATGAGTGTATAGATGTAAATTTGTGCAAGGTAAAATCGTAACAAATTCATCACAAAAAGTGAGACAAAATGAACCTGTTTGAGATATAACCTCAAATTTTTCTCATAAATTTATCTTCTCTCTTAAAATTGCAGGTTTTTTTTTCTTGTAAATTTTCAAATTTTGTCTTATAAATGTGTGGCTTCTCATGTAAATTTGGAACTTTTTCATTTAAACTTTTCTTTTATATTTGCTACTTTTCTGTAAATTTCTTTTCTTACAATTTTGTGACGTTTTTCTTGTAATTTTGCAAATCTTTTCATGTAAATTTTAAATTTTTGTCTTATAAATTTGTGACTTTCTTGTGAATTTGCAATTTCCTTCTCATAAATTTCAACTTTTTTCTAGTAACTTTATCAACTTTTCTTGAAATTTTATTTTCCTAACAAATGTATTTTTTTCTCATAAATTTACCATTTCTTTCTTATAAATGTACAACTTCTTCTCATAAACATAACTTTTCTTGTAAATTAGGATCTTCTCGTAAATTTCCTGTAATTTGCAACTTTTTTAAATCATGAATTTGCTGTTTTTTCTTAAACTTGGAAGTTTTTTCTCAAATTTTCAACTTTTGTTTTATGCGTCTTTTATATTGTGAATTACCTTTTATCATATTTTTGCAGCTTTATTCTTACAAATTTAAATTTCCATTTAAACATTTATGCCTTAATGCTAAATTTGTGAATACCACCACCATCCCCTTGTTAAAAAATAAATCACTTGCTGGTTATGACTGCCATAAAACAAGGAGAGCAGCAATGAGCAATATTCAGCTGTTTTCTTAAGAGCCAGATGTAACTCACAATACTTATTTATGTTATACCATACCTGTCCTGCAGAGGTGGGTAGTGACTTATACAGGTGCATCTCAATAAATTAGAATATCATGGAAAAGTTAATTTCAGTAATTCAAAAAAATGAAACTCAGATTCATTCCACACAGTGATACTTCAGGCTTTTATTTCTTTTAATTTTGATGGTTCTGGTTTACAGCTAATGAAAACCAAAAATTCAGTTTCTCAAAAAACAGAATATTAGATAAGATCAATTTTAAAAAGTACATTTTTAATTGAAATGTTGGCCAACTGAATAGTGTGCCCATGCACACATTCAGTACTTGGTCAGGGCCCTTTTTGCATGAATACTGCATCAATGCGGCATGGCATGGAGGCGATCGGCCTGTGGTGCTGCTGTGTGTCATGAAAAATTGCTGATTTAAAGCAATGAAGTAGTGCATTTCCAGAAGAAAGTTGCAAAATTACAAGAAAAAGTTGCAAACACAAGAACAATTGGCAAATTTACCTGAAAAAGGATCTAAATAAGTCACAATTTTAAAAGAAAAAAGTTAAAAATTTATCATGAAAAAGTAATGAATTTTTGGATTATTTTTTGCAAATTTACAAGAAAAAACTCAAGTTTAAAGGAAATGATTACAAATTTGAGAAAAAAACATTGGCCTGTGTTTTCAGTCACAACAGGTCCTAATAAAGGATGCATTCAAGATTCATGTGAGTTAGAGGGCATACCCCATCTTAGGTGTTAAAGGTATTTCTAGTACATACAGTAGTTCATGCACTATATTGAATGTTAAGTTAATCCTTTCCACAGCATGTGGGACACCATGTGGTGTATGGGGCGACGCCTATCTCCGTTTCACTGACCCTAGGCCACACAGCCACTGTGAGTAGTGAAAGCTACAGTGGTGGTGGTGGCGGCGGGGGTGTCAGTCCTTTGGTAGCTCTTATGGGGTACCCCCCCACAGCAGCCACGGACAAACACAGTGCTGGACTAGAGCAATTAACAGGACAGTGAGATGTGTGTGTTGAGATCAATAGGCAGCCTTCCTGTGCTTAGTTCAGGCACCAGCATCCTGTGGATATGTATGATGCAAATGCAAACATTCATGCTTCCTGCTCGCATTGTGGTACAAATGTCACATGTCTGAATGCATTTCCTTTGATGATAAAATGCCTTCGATGTATTGTCCGTTGCTGGGTATTTAAGTGGCTGAATTCATATGTTCACTCTCTGTTCTTCTTCTGACTACTGCTCATGAGAGCCTGAGAGTGATCCCCAGCATGCTTATACAGCAGCTGGGGTGAGCTCCGTGATGGCGGTGATTTGATCAATAAACTTCATTAAAACTCCAGTCGCCGTGCCTTATTATAACATCGCCACAGCTCTGTGCATTAACTTTTCTTTCCTCGTTCTATTATGCTGAGCACCAAGCTGGAAGGGAGAAAGTACCATTTTTATATGGTCTTTGATAGGGATGAACCAATACCACTTTTTCAAGACTGATACCGATACTGTGACTTTGAGTATTGGCCGATACTGATCCAAACCCAATACGTCTCTCTCATTTAAAACAATAAAAGTACAGAACATACTTGGTTAATGACTAGTTGTATTTTGTTCACACAAAAACAAATCTAAAAGTCAAAGAGTATATTACAAAATTGACTCAGTTCAGCAATGCTGCTGCTTTTTTTTATTTTAAACTTTACAACATTGACAGCATTTCATTGGTCAGCTCTATGTAAACATGCATTCTGAAGTTTTAAATGCAAGTTTATACAAAACTTCGAAGCTGAGTATTAAGTAAACATTCAGATGAAATTCAAAGTGCCACTTTATGCATGAGGTAAAAAATGCTGTAGATCTGAAAATAGAGAAACTAACCCTTTAAGTTGCATTTTTGTCATCCGTTATAAATATTCTCCTGGTCCTCAGTTTATTTAATAGTGTTTATATTATTCTCTGTCCATTCTTAGTTTTTAGGTTTGCTCTTATTTTGAAGTCATTCCTGTTCCATTTCATGTAGCCTTGCACCCTCTGGGATTAATAAAGTATCCACCTTGTTCCTGAGGGTGCTGCTGTAGAAACGATTATGGGCGCAACTTCTGTTTCGGCTGAAGTAGTCTTAAATCAGTCAGCAAGAGCAGAGTAGTGCAGCATTTAAAATAGCATTTTTAAAAGTGTTTTAAATTTGTTTTCATGTCTAGTCAACATACCTGTTTTTCAGTCAAGTGTCAGATAATTTCAGCACTTGTAGTTTTTGTATTTTTGAATGCTTTTGTGTAGTTCTGGTACTTGCTGTTGTCCGTGGAGTGAGGCTCCTAAACCTCAGCTGAATCTGTGCTGACTTCAACAGCAATGCATAACTCATGCACTGAAAACTAAAAAGGCTGTTGGTGTGATCGGTGGTGCAGACACTGGACACACACAACAGCACCAGGTATGTTTTCACTTGTATGAATGTCACAGATCTGCCATTTATATATGTCACCAGATCCAAGGATGCATGAAGTAAAATAATACATAAAAAAATAGAAACAGTTTGCTTTCTAAGGCTTAACGGTTTAAGAAAGATATCAAATAGGTGGTTTTTTTTTTTTCATTCGTTGCACTGCATTGAAACGATATGGACTTGATATTAGCAACTTCAGCATCCATTAATTTTTAAATTATCACAAAATATAGATCAATAAAATTTTGAACAATTGTCAGAAAAGGTCTATGTGTTAAATTAAATAAACATTCATGGCATGACAGCAGCATGAGCATGTTAATTTGGGGGTAAAACAAACACCCCAACATTAAAACACCCAAGCATGGTGTTGTGGCTCTTCGTGGCTCTGACTAGAGTCTAAGTCTGCTATAAGGTAAATTTGATTATGTCCAACATATTTTAACAAAATGCAGCCAACTTTATTGCAGTGCAAACATTGATATATCTCAGAGCTTTTATTTGTTTACAGCGTTAGCATTTTGGCAGCGGAGCTAACAAACGGAGCTACTGTCTGCCAGGCCACTTTTTAAGGTCATCTTCCCATCCCTCGATAGTCGTGGGAAGTGGTATGATTATATTACTCTTTTTGAGGTTCAAAAGCCCGTGTTCCTGAATTATTGATGCCAACATTGTTTTTTAACAAAGAAAAGTGTCCCGTTTCTGTGACAACCCCACTTTCTAAACTAGGACCGGAAGTTGCGCCCATAATTCATACAAGGTTCTTTTTCGGTTTCACTTTTAGCGTCCAGCCTCCTGAGCTGGAAAAGCAGCACTGCAGCAGCTGCTGCTGCGCGACACACATCCTTCTGCTCGGTTCTTGACAGAATTCAGCATGCTCCTTTGCCGTAATACTTCTGCAAGTGTTTTATCAAGTTGGTGGTGTAAAACTGTAAATGCTGGTACCACACAGTCAGCAACATGCTGAGGCGAGTGCCACAGACAGGCTCCAGTGATGTGACACTCGTAGGCTGTGTCTCAATTCAGGTTCTGCGTCCTTCAAGTGCATTTCTAAGCCAGATACCTTACTGTGCTGCGTCCAAGGCTGTCCCATTCCGTGGGCTCCTTCGCATGCGGCCTACAAATGCTGCCTTCAAAACCCAGAAAACTAAGGATACATGAGGCCTTAACATATCCCAGCATTCAGCGCGTGGCTCAGCCTGGCTTTTTTTTTTCTAGTTCAGGCAGAAGCAGAACAATGTCAGAAACAGTCAGCGTAAGTTTTTTGCTTGAATCCTGCAGCGGTTTGAACGTGAAAACACCAATAATCCAGAAAACAGCAACATCTGATGATTTAAGCTCATGACACGTGATTTTTATCCAATGTGTTGACACTGGGAAGTTGATGTTATTTATTTGGTTATGTGGTGCTGTACAAAAACAAATAAACATCTAAGGTTATTTTTAGAGAAAATGGAGCACTTTATGAAGCTGAGGAGGGACAGGACATCTCTAATAATTTGATTATGCTGATTTTAAAAATGTCCATCACATCTGAAGTGATAATCAGATTTAGATTTTTCTGGTTTATTTCTGAGGTCCACAGTGGAGAACTTGCAGGAACCAAGGGTCAGCTGTGGAGAGAACGGGCTGGACTCAAGATTTATAAAACTGATATTTGACTGAAATAACCACAGTAAAAGAGATTTGAAGAATTGTTTTATTGTGATTTTTTTAGCAGTTTACTTTGCAAATTGAAACAAGCTAAATAAAAATATTGCATGTTTACTGTTAATAGAAAAACTGCTTTTCAATGAAGTAGTTATTTGGTTATCCACTAGTAGTTATCCACTGTCTCCCGTTTGGTGGAGAGAGTGGAGAACATCAAGTTCCTCGGAGTGCAGATCTCGCAGGACCTGACCTGGAGCAAGAATTCCTTGGGGATCAGGAAGCAGGCCCAGCAGAGACAGCACTTCTTGAGGAAACTCAAACAGACCTCTCTCCCCATCTGCATCCTCAGGACCTTCTACAGAGGTGTGGTGGAGAGTGTTCTGACGTACTGCATTGCAACATGGTACTCCAGCTGCAGTATGTCAGACAAAAAAGCCCTGCAGAGGATTGTTAAGGGAGCTGAGAGGATAACTGAAGTTTCCCTCCCCTCTGTCCAAGAACTTTTTCAGAGCCGTTGTAGGAGCAGGGCACTGAACATTGTCAAGGATCACTCTCACCCTCTGCATAAACACATTGAACTGCTGCCATCTGGCAAATGATTCCGGAGCATCAGAGGCAGAACCACCAGACTGATGAACAGCTTCCTTCCACAAGCTGTTAGGACGCTGAACAGTTGATCCGGAATCTTTCATACATACTACTGCACCTTATGGACATTATGTATATTATATGTATATAGTTGTAGTTAGTTTCAAGTGTATCTCAGGGATGTGTGAATGGCTGTGTTGGGGTGTGGGGGGGTGAGGGTGTGTGTGAGTGTGTCTTAAATTATGGACTTTTTACTTATATGGATGCCTAGAGAAACGTAATTTTATCTTGCCTGCACTACAGTTGTATGTACAGCAACATGACAATAAAGGTTGATTTGATTTGATTTTGAAAAAGATGATGTTTTGCAAGCTAATTCTAAAAGAGACTTTCATATATTTATTATGCAGAGTGAGACATTTTAAACCTGATTTAATATTGATGATCTAGTTTTTTTAAATTAAATGACAAATCATGATTTTCTAATTTACTGAGATGTACTGGTGCAACTGAGATGAAGCTGAAGATGGAATCTGTTCTACTGCTGCTGAAAATCATTGAGGTTGTCCTGCAGTGCAGGACTGTGGTCTGCTTTAGAAGATTAAAATGTCAGACATCTAATTATTTAGCTACATAATGGTCAAATGATAACAGTAAAGAGTTATATTTTCCACTGAACTTATTTGACCTATTGTGGGTGACCCCCACAACAGACTGGGACAAGCAGAGCGCTCAGCTGGGGCAATTAGCAGAACAATGAGATGTGTGTACTGAGATCAATAGGCAGCCTCTCTTTGTCTAGTTCAGGCGCCAGTATCCGGTTGATATGTGTGACTCAAATGCAGGTGTTCATGCTTCCTGTTCTGTTCTGTGATGCAAATGTGCCTTTCATGTATTGTCTGTAGTGGGGTATTTAAACTGCATTTCGCTCTGTAACTCTTCCTCTCTCTCTGACTGCTTCTGACTACACGCATTCCGTGTCTCCTGACGAGAGCCTCCGGGCCCGCTCCGGCGTGCCTGCACGGCGCTGGAGTGGGTGTTGTGATGGCGGTATGATTAATAAACTCCCTTAAAAACTCTCAGTTCGCTCCTTATTATTTCATGCCGCTACACTATGTAATTAATTAATATATTTTAGAGTTCAATCTAACTGGTATACATATTTAAAGTAAAAATGAATTAATCTATTTTGTGATTTTGATTTATCTTAATTTTACCTGCTGACTAACATGAGTTAAAGTCTTATTTTAACTGTCATGGTCCTCTGTCTGGTGAAGATTCTCAAGTAAAAAGTAAATACAATAATGAAGATAAAGTTCTGTCAAAAATGTCAGCAAAAAAACCCTCAACTGACACTGTTATGGTTGCTAGGCAACAGGGTAGTGCATGGTCACGCAAACATACGTCCTCCAAAGACTAGACCGTCTTATTTAACAGCCAAAAGTCAGTCTTTAGATGCAGCCTACCCAACCTTTGACTGTTCTGGCCTCCATTTTATGAGGATGCAGCGCCTGAACTGAGACACAGCCGTTGCCCATCTTTACAGAAGCCACCTATAGCACAGCTGAGAACATGATTGCACCTTCATTTTATTAGTAATGTATTGGATCGGTAAATTACTTTTATTCCTTATCAATACCCATCATGCCTGGATCAAACCCAATAAAGCGGATCGGATCATTCCTAGTCTTTGGTATGACCTGGTTAGGATTTGAACCCATGACCTCCTGGTTGTGAGGTGGCTGCTCTACCAACTAGGCCACCACGCCAATAATATATTGAATACATCCGTTTAAAAACTATGGCAAAAATCTGCTTCCACAAAAAGAAAACAAAAACCCACACACTGTATTCCAACTGATCTTGCCATTAAAGGTTTCTGAAAATTTGTCCCCTTATAGATATATCGTCATATACTAGCACAAGCCATTAGATAACCCCATCCAGGATATTTGTGCTGTACCTTAGTTTTGACATAAAATCAGTTTCTGTTTACAAGCAACAGTGGATTTCCAGGTGTCCCTCAGGGAATAGTACTGTCACCATTGCTTTTACGTCATGGTAAATACTCTAGAAACACTTCTTCCAGCAATCCCTAGTAGTAATCAGAGCTTTAATACATAGCAATAGTCCCTTCTGTCTCCACCCATTTTTTGAACAATATATGAATGAATGAATGAATCTTTATTTCGGACAGATTATATTAAAAGATTAAAAGAAAGGAACAGAACAATATATCAAGGGGGAAAAAATTCAACAAGGTCGAATTAAACAATTAGCCCTCGGATTATACAATTCAACATAAGTTATCCGAAAAGGGTGATGGCTGAAGGCACAGTTTATATTGCCCACCCATGTTCCATCTAAGAATTCAAAAAAAAAAAATAAAATAAAATAAAAATGATTACAAAACAAAACAAAGCTAAGACAAAACGTGACAAAAGATAACTAAGCAACAGTACAACACAGACTGGATATGATAATTGAGCGGTGTGGTGGTGCATTGGTGAGCACTGTGGCAGCACAACAACTCACCCTTGGCCATGGGATCCCTGGTTCAATCCCAGCCCCTGACCAACAGTGATCTGTGTGGAGTTTGCATGTTCTCCCCGTGTCATACTGTGGATGCCCTCAATTTCCCCTCTGGGGATCAATAAAGTATACAAAAAAAAAAAAATTCTTCTGTGATTTTGCATATATGTTTGGAGTATTTCTTCCTTTAGTTTTTGTTTAAATTGTCTAAGCGTTGTACATGATTTTAATTCAGGTCCAAAAGCATTCCACAGTCTGACTCCTTGCACTGAGACACAGTGTTGCTTGGTGGGGGTTCTCACTGAAGGTTTTTGAAATATACATGTTCCTCTGAAATGATATTGTTTCTCCCTTATTTGGAACAACTTTTGGATATTTGCGGGCAGTGACAGATTCTTCACTTTACAACATTATTACTGCAGTTTTAAAATCAACCAGATCTTTCAACTTGAGAGCTTTTAATTTAAGAAAAAGTGGGCTTGTTGGTTCCCTGTAAGCAGCTTTGTTTATTATTCTAATAGCTCTCTTCTGAAGCATAAAAACTGGGTATATGTTTGTTTTATATGTATTTCCCCATACTTCAGGACAATATGTCATGTATGGGAGTATTAATGAATGATAAATCAATCAATCAATCAATCAATCAATCTTTATTTCGGATAGATTAAAAGTACAGATTAAAAGAAACAGAATAATATAACAAAGGGGGGAAGAAAATCCAACAAGGTCAAATTAGACAATAACTCCTCTGATTATACAGTTCAACATAAGTTATCCGAAATGGGTGATGGCTGAAGCCGCAGCTTATATTGCCCACCCATATTCCATCCAAGAATTCAAAAGAAAAACAAACAAGCGCGATTACAATTCAGAACAAAGCTAAGACAAAATGTGACAAAAAAAAAAAACAAAACTAAGCAACAACACAACACAGACCGGATATGACAATCCTTATGTGATTTTATATGTCATCTTGTATATATGTTTGGAGTATTTCTTCCTTTAGTTTTTGCTTAAATTGTCCAAGCGTTGTACATGATTTTAATTCAGGTCCAAAATCGTTCCATAATCTGACTCCTTGCACTGAAACACAGTGTTGCTTGGTGGTAGTTCTCACTGAAGGTTTTTGAAATATACATATTCCTCTGAAATGATATTGTTTCTCCCTTATTTGGAACAGCTTTTGGATATTCGCGGGCAGTGATAGATTCTTCACTTTAAACATTATTACTGCAGTTTTAAAGTCAACCAGATCTTTCAACTTGAGAGCTTTTAATTTAAGAAAAAGTGGGTTTGTTGGTTCCCTGTAAGCAGCTTTGTTTATTATTCTAATAGCTCTCTTCTGAAGCATAAAGACTGGATATATGTTTGTTTTATATTTCCCCATACTTCAGTACAATATGTCATGTATGGGAGTATTAATGAATGATACAAGGTGTGGCTTATATTAATCATATATTCCATACCTACATATGTATAGACATATTAGAATGTTTAGTGATTACATATGTGGAATGACCTCACGCCTCAGAACAGGACAAGAGGTCTCAACCGCCAGCGAGGATCAAAGAACAGACGGAGTCGCAGCGGTGGAGACCGGATCGAACTCCCTGACCACCCAGGGTCAGGTGGAGGAGACGGAGGACAATGGAGGGGGGATTATGTTAATGCGGGATGTCGACTTTGATATGCAATGTCTTTTGCTGAGTGTGGGTATAAGTATGAAGGTCTGACTGCGCTCGACCTCTTATTCTGCTTCTGCACTGAGATGAGACTTGTTAGGGAGGTGAAGCTGATATTCAACTTATGATTTATAAAATCACATCGCTTCTTCATTTCAAGCTCCCTACACTGGTGACCAGACGTGAGGATGGAACAGAGACGTTCTCCTGCGATGAACTCATCGGAGGCAACCCAGGCAAGCGCCGGCGCCCATGCAGACAGTGGAACAGATGGAAGACGTTCCCCCACGGCAGAATCCACAGAGAGGGCTCAATTGAGCACCATCCCCAGCTCCGCCGTGAGAGCAGAAGAAAGGCGCTCTCACCTGGCGGACACATCAGGGACGGCCCACACAAGCGCCGTCACCGTCAAGCTGCCAGAATTCTGGCAAAACGACCCGAGCTCGTGGTTCCAGCAAGCTGAGGCTCAGTTTGCACTGGCGGGCATAACGGCGGACGAGACGAAGTTTTACCACATCGTCGCCAAACTCGACGCCGCCACGCATAGATGTGCGTGGAGCGTAATTCAACAACCACCCGCCCACGACAAATACAGGGAACTAAAGGCGACCATCATTGAGAGCTTCGTCCCCTCAGCCGAGGAGAGAGCAGAGAAGATTCTGGCGATCTACGGCCACAGAGGATGCAGACCAAAGGCCCTCATGGAGGACATGCTGCAGCTTAAGGAAGCGGACAACGACAACTTCCTTTTCCAGCATATCTTCCTCAGCACTCTGCTACCACACATGAGAGGGACACTGACCAACATGCGGTGCAGCACCCAGCAGGACTTCCGCGCGCTGGCCCGAGAAGCGCAGCGGCTCATCAACGCCTGTGGCGATCAGATGGCCACAGCAGCATCTGCAGATTTCAGCGCGGAGGCCCAGAGCAGCGGAAAACCGCAGACAGCGGAGCAGAGCCCGCCCACTATGGCAGCGACGCGACCAAGACGCAGCAAGCGGAACGACCTCTGCTATTTTCATCAACGTTTCGCCGAGAGGGCACACAAATGCGTGCCCCCCTGCAAATTCAAGAAACGGTTAGCAGCTACGGCTTTCGGCGAGACGAATAAGCTGCTTTATGTGACTGACGGACGCACCGGGAGACAGTTCCTCATCGACACCGGAGCTCAGGTGAGCTTCATCACCCCTTCCCACGCAGACCAGGCCATGGGACCCCGGGGAAATGGAGTGATGGTAGCCAACGGCTCGATCATCGACACTTTCAGTGAAAGGGACCTGCCTCTTCTCATCCACGGCCGCAACTATAGATGGACATTTATTATAGCTGCAGTGAGTTTTAACTTGTTGGGCGCTGACTTTTTGTGTGCACATGGGCTATTAGTCGATCTTGCAAATAGACGCTTGGTTAATGCACTATCATTTGCTTCTGTCCCCTGCTCAGCTCGAGTTTCTCCACCACCCGTGCAGGCCAGCGTCACCACAGCAGGAGGTAAGTTTGACCAACTCCTAACCCAATTTCCAGCACTCACAGTTCCAAAATTTTCAGCAACAGTAGCGAAACACGGGTTTGAACACTTCATTCCCACAACAGGCCCACCCGTGTTTGCCAAAGCTCGGCGCTTAGACGCGACCAAGCTCGCCATAGCACGGGATGAGTTTGCCAGCCTGGAAAAATTAGGCATTATTAGGCGCTCGAAAAGCCCTTGGGCATCACCACTACACATGGTTCCCAAAACCGACGGTTCTTGGAGACCTTGCGGCGATTACCGCAGATTAAACAATGCGACAGCGCATGACTGCTACCCAATCCCTCACATCCAAGATTTTTCACTACATCTGGCGGGTGCGCGCATTTTTTCTAAAATAGACCTGGTCCGCGGCTACCACCAAGTCCCCGTTCGAGCGGAAGACATTCCTAAAACGGCTGTAATAACCCCTTTTGGTCTTTTTGAATTTTTGAGAATGCCGTTCGACCTCAAAGGCGCTGCTCAAACTTTTCAGCGTATGATGGACGCGGTATTACGCGACCTCCCCTTCGTGTTCGTCTACCTCGACGATATGCTGGTAGCCAGCCCGTCAGAGGAAGAACACGAACAACACCTCGCTACAGTTTTTCAGAGACTAGAAGAGCACGGGTTAATAATCAACCCAGCCAAATGCCGATTCAGCATGTCACAAATTGATTTTTTGGGACACAGAGTTTCACCAGAGGGGGCAGTCCCATTGCCAGACAAAGTCCGCGCGATAAAAAATTTTCCACGACCACAAACGGTCAGATCGCTGCAAGAATTTTTGGGAATGGTGAATTTTTACAACCGTTTCCTCCCCCGCGCAGCTCAACTCATGCAGCCCCTGTATGCCGCGCTCAGAAAACAAAAGCCTTCCAACGCGGTCGAATGGACTCCGGAGCGCGAACGCGCCTTCGCGGAAGTAAAAAGTGCGCTAGCGAATGCCACATTGTTGGTTCACCCCGATCCCTCGGCCCGCATAGCGTTAACCACAGACGCTTCAGACCTGGCCATAAGGGCAGTCGTGGAACAACATGTTGGCGGAACCTGGCAACCTTTAGCATTTTTTAGCAAATCTTTAAACCAAACCGAGCGCAAATACAGCACTTTTGACAGGGAGCTGCTAGCGCTTCATTTATCCATCCGCCACTTCCAGTTCTGGTTAGAAGGGCGGCGTTTCACGGCTTTTGTAGACCACAGACCGCTCACTTTTGCGATGGCTAAAATTTCAGAACCATGGTCAGGCAGGCAACAAAGACAGCTAGCTGCAATTTCAGAGTTCACCACAGACATTCGACATGTGGCAGGCAAACTTAACGTGGTAGCAGACTGCCTCTCTCGCGCTGTGACATCGCCAGAGCACGAGGAGACAGATTATACTACCTCAGCCGCAGAACTCTTCGCCAACGTGGACGCGTACGCGGCCCCAATTCATGTAGGGATAGATTACGCAGCCATGGCAGAGGAACAAAGCAGTGATGCGGACGTGCGCATGCTCCTGTCTGGACCAACAGGGTAAAGACTGGAGGAAAGGGGTTTACGTGACGGTGTACCCCCCTAATCTGCGACGTGTCAACCGGCCGACCTCGCCCGGTAGTCCCAGCTGCATGGCGCCGCCGCATTTTCGACTCGGTTCACTCCCTCGCGCACCCAGGGGTGCGCGCCTCGGTTAAAATGGTCGCGGAAAAGTTTGTTTGGCCGGGCCTGCGCAAAAATGTAAAGGAATGGGCAAAAACTTGCATGTCTTGTCAGCGCGCCAAAATACACAAACACACAAAAGCTCCTCTAGAGCCTTTTCGAATCCCAGCCAGAAGGTTTGACCACGTTCATGTCGACCTCGTGGGACCACTACCTTCGTCTCAAGGTTTCACACACCTGTTAACAATGATAGACCGTACTATGCGCTGGCCGGAGGCGGTCCCTTTGGCGTCAACCACAGCTGTGGAAGTCGCTCGCATTTTTTAACAAACTGGGTGGCTCGTTTCGGCGTCCCATCGGACATCACGTCCGATAGGGGGCCTCAATTTGTCTCAGAGCTGTGGTCAGCCATGGCCAGCAGCTTAGGAGCGACAATTCACCGCACCACCGCATATCACCCTCAGGCTAATGGGTTATGCGAGCGTTTTCACAGATCTTTAAAGGCCGCCCTCAGGGCCTCACTAACGGATACAGATTGGGTGAATAAACTTTCCTGGGTTTTATTGGGGTTGCGTTCTGCGCCTAAAGAGGATCTAGACGCCTCCCCAGCAGAATTTGTTTTTGCACAACCTCTCAGACTCCCAGGTGAGTTTTTACCAGAGCATCCAGAGCCTGGGCATCTTCCAGCCCTGAGGCCCTTAGGCAGCACCGGACCGGACACACTCCCCGGACCGGCACATCACTCTTTTCCACGGGTTTTTGTCCCCCAAGCTTTAAAAAAACGCCGAGTTCGTTTTTGTTAGACACGAAGCTTTAAAATCAACCCTCCGTCCACCATACGACGGACCATTCAGAGTGCTGGAACCTGGTGATAAGCATTTTGTGCTTGATTTAGGGGACAGAAAAGAAACAGTCAGCATTGACAGACTTGAACCTGCACGGGTGGCGAGAGCACCTCGGCGGGGTAGACCCCCCAAGAAAAAAAACTCAGCCCCCCTGCAGGGAACAAATAACCACTCTCCTCCCCAAGCTGCAGATTCCTTACAGGAGGGTCCCACCAGGACGCCAAAGCGGACCTACAGCAGATTCGGGAGAAGATTAAAACCCAGACGGCACAGGGACTGATGCAAATTGACAAAGAGTTGTTAACTATGTTATCAGATTGTGTCGTGACAGTTTTAAGGCCGATTTGTGATATTACTATACTGTTGTTGTTACCACTGAATCTTCTACAGGAGCACGACTGCTGGAAAGATTTTTCCTTGTTTTCCCTGTCAAGAGGTTTAACAGTATAGTATGTCATAGAGATTATCTTAAACTGTAAACTTAATTTGATTGTCCTTTTCTTAGTCGTTTGGGGGGGCTGTGGCTTATATTAATCATATATTCCATACCTTCATATGTATAGACATATTAGAATATTTAGTGATTACATATGTGGAATGACCTCATGCCTCAGAACAGGACAAGAGGTCTCAACTGCCAGCGAGGATCAAAGAACAGACGGAGTTGCAGCGGTGGAGACCGGATCGAACTCCCTGACCACCCAGGGTCAGGTCAGAATCAGAATCAGAATCAGAATCAGAAAAAGATTTATTGCCAAGTACATTAACAGATCACTGATAACATACGAGAGAATTTGACTTGACACAGAAAATGAACCTGCATTTCCGTGACGCGGCATGCGTCTGAAACGCGCCTGCCAACAGAAGGGTACAGGTAGCATAAGAAATAATACAATGGGAAGGAGCAAAAAAATCATTGATTTCAGAATACTGGTCACATGATCAATATTATGATTACAAAGAAAAAAAAAGCCCTCAATGCACATCAGCAGACCAAAAGAGTTCACAGGACACAAAGAGAGCAGTGAGTGAATCATCTTGTTGTCAGTTTGTGGATCAATATGAATGTAATGTTGAAGCAAGTGTTGTATCAGTAAGAACAACAAGGACACTTTGGCAGGAGATGTTTTGTCTGGCTACTGGCAATTGTCCTTGGCAATTGTCCATGCAGCTGCTGTCCAAGGCCATGTGCTCAGTGTTTTGAAAAAACAGAGACTGCAGACGATCAGGAGGATTTTTGTCAGGGAATTGAGCCAAATAGAACTGATCACAGAGAAGGAACTTTATATTCTTCTGCAGATTCAGTACTTAATCCTTCATTGCGGGGCGTTGAGTCCGTCGTGGATAGACCTAAGCGTAATCATGATGTAATCCACCTTCCGAGACAGTTCTCCATTTGTCGCTATCAGGGTCTTCTCCATTTTTTCAATTTGATGGATGCACCTCGCCTGGCCAGCATTTTGATAGGTTGTATCCATCTTCAGCAATTTGCGGTACACCAGGACAATCCCAGATCCAATCAGAACGATCCCAATCACCATTATTACGAAGACATACAAATCTTCAATGTCTTCGATAGAGAGATTAGTCAGGCACAAGATTCTCCAATTACTTGTCTCCCGTAAATAGCCCGCTGGAGCCGTCCCTGCGGGGCAAACAGCTTCCCCCGGAGCACTTTTCCTTGTTGAAAAAATAGTGTCAATTGCGTTCAAAGCCCAGTTTATTAATTCCATAATTTCTTTCGATAATCCGCAGTCAGACGCAGACAGACAACAGCAAGCTGGGATCCAGTTAGTTGGGGAGGTGGGGAGCTAGAGCAGAGAGAGAAAAGAAGCGTCTGCTCTCTTTGGAGGTGGAAGTGAGAAGAGAAGAGAGAGGAGACGGAAGACAATGGAGGGGGGATTATGTTAATGCGGGATGTCAGCTTTGATATGCAATGTCTTTTGTTGAGTGTGGGTATAAGTATGAAGGTCTGACTGCGCTCGACCTCTTATTCTGCTTCTGCACCGAGATGAGACTTGTTAGGGAGGTGAAGCTGATATTAAACTTTGATTTATAAAATCACATCGCTTCTTCATTTCAAGCTCCCTACACAAGGTATATAGTGTGGGTTGATTCAGCAAATATTTCACTCTGTGTAGTATTGCAATTGATTTGGATATTTTACCTTTAATATAATTAATATGTGACTTCCAACACAGTTTATTATCAATTATTACACCAAGAAATTTAGTTTCGGATACCCTTTCAATCTCTACACCATTTACACTGAGTTTAGATACTAAGTTGTTGTGATGGTTGTTAAAAACTATAAATGTTGTCTTACTTAAATTGAGCATTAATTTGTTTGAATCAAACCACAGTTTAAGCTTTCCTAATTCCTTTCCGAGTGTATCCAAAAGTTGTTCCAAATTGCTTCCACTGCATAATAAATTAGTGTCATCGGCAAACAATATTAAATCCATTTTTTCCGAAACTTTATATCATTTATATACATATTGAATAACAATGGCCCCAAAACTGAACCCTGTGGGACTCCACAAGTAACCTTCAGTAACTGTGAGTTTTTGTTACCAACACATACATACTGATATCTATTCTTTAAGTAACTACATAACCAGGACAGTGCTACTCCCCTAATACCACAATTTTGTAGTTTTAATAATAAATTATGATCCACTGTATCAAATGCTTTTTTAAGATCCAGGAATACCCCAACTGAATACTCTTTATTTTCAACGGCAGTTGATATTTTTTCTATAAATTCCATTAGAGCAAATGCAGTTGTCCTCTTGTGTCTGAACCCATATTGCTGCTCACACTGTGGTGCACATATGTGGGTTTCATATGCTTCACATGTATATTACTGTATGCTTATTGTATGCTTCACGTCTCAGAGGAACAAAAGGACTGAACCTCCTAGGGGTAACAGGAGGATGTGAAATCTGGCCTTTTGTATGCAAAGAGATGGCCTTGAGGGATTTCCTGACCACCAGGACTTTAGGTGGAGGCGAGAAGACCTGGAGGGGGATGCATTGTGATTTGGGATTAAAAGACAATGTGACTGTGTGCTTTGATGTCCTGGGGTATAAAAGGGACAGATGTTGGGGGATTCACTCTCTTTCTGTTTTTGGATGTTGGAGAATGTGAATGTGAATAAAACTGGACTTGAGAAATAAACTCAGCCTCGTCCTTCCACACTTCTCCACACTGGTGACCCTAAGACGTATCATGAGCGGAGGCGATTCTCCCGAGCCAGACTCGTCAGGAGCCAGCCAAATGAATGCAGCCACAGTTCAGCTACCGGATTTCTGGCAGAACAATCCGCGCTCCTGGTTTAACGCAGTCGAGGCACAGTTCCACCTCCGGAGGATTTCGGTAGAAGCCACAAAGTTCTACCATGTGGTTGCAAAGCTGGACAACCACACAGCCCAGCGAGTGGAGAGCCTGATCAACCACCTGCCAGACAGCGACAAGTACAGCACGTTGAAGGCTGCACTCATCCGTTACTTCACCCCCTCGGTGGAGAAACGAGCAGAGAGGCTCCTGGCGCTGACTGAATTTGAGAGCGACAGACCTGCAGACCTGATGGGGAAGATGTTGAGTTTGAGAGACTCCGAAGATGATAACTTCATCTTCACCCACCTTTTCCTCAGGACCCTACCGTCAGCGGTGAGAGTGACCCTGGCCAGTTCACCACTGTTGGCCCGACGAGACTACCACGAGCTGGGCCAGGAGGCGCAACAACTCGTCGACGCCAATAAACGGCGCGCGGCTACGGCTGCGGCAGCGGAGCTAGGTGCAACGTCCGGAGATGGCAGGGGGCCAGAGGCTGCAGCACCAGACTCACCGACGACAGCGGCGGCAGGGGCCAGGAAACACGGAGCAGACGACGTCCTTTGCTTCTACCATCGCCGCTTCGCAGAGAGGGCATGCAAGTGCATTCTACCGTGCCATTTCAAGCGCTCGGGAAACGCCAAGACCGGGAGTCGGTAGCAGCTGCGGCCCTCGGAGAGGAGAACAAGCTGCTCTACTTGAGGGATGCGCGCTCGAGGAGGCATTTCCTCGTGGACACAGGCTCCCAGCTGAGTTTCATCACACCTTCCTACGCTGACCAGCTGGCGCCTTCCAGTGGTCCCGGGGTGTCAGCAGCAAACGGCTCGGCGATTAAGACCTTCGGTGAGAGGACTCTGCTTCTGTCTTTACACGACCGTACATTCGAGTGGACTTTCGTCATAGCGGCAGTCAATTTCAACATGTTAGGGGCTGATTTTTTGTGCTCACATGGTTTGTTGGTCGATCTTGCTAACAGACGCCTGGTTAACGCACTCTCTTTTTATTCTATTCCCTGTACAGCTCGAGTGGCCCCGCCAACAGCACAAGCCAACGTCACAGCCGCAGGTGGTAAGTTCCACACACTCCTCACTCAGTTCCCAGCACTCACGGTCCCAACATTTTCGGCGACCGTGGCTAAACACGGGGTGGAACATTTTGTTACTACCACCGGACTGCCCGTTTTTGCAAAAGCTCAGCGCTTGGATTCAGCTAAACTGACCATAGCGCGCGAGGAGTTCGTCAACCTGGAAAGGTTGGGCATCATCAGGCGTTCGAAGAGCCCATGGGCTTCACTGCTTCACATGGGCCCGAAAGCTGATGGCTCGTGGCGACCTTGCGGTGATTTCTGCAGGCTGAACAATGCTACAGCGCACGACCGCTACCCGATCCCGCACATCCAAGATTTTTCGGTTCATTTGGCGCGCGTTTTTTCTAAAATAGACTTGGTACGCGGTTACCACCAGGTCCCAGTGCACGCTGAGGACATACCCAAAACAGCGGTAATAACTCCTTTCGGGCTTTTTGAGTTTTTGTGCATGCCGTTTGGGCTTAAAGGCGCGGCGCAGACGTTCCAACGCATGATGGACGCGGTTTTGCGTGATCTCCCTTTCGTGTTCGTCTACCTGGACGACATATTGGTAGCCAGCGTGTCTGAAGACGAACACGAAAACCACCTCATGGCAGTTTTCCGGAGGTTGGCAGAGCACGGGTTAATAATCAGCCCAGCGAAGTGTCAGTTCGGGGTGACGCAGATTGATTTTTTGGGGCATCGCGTCTCCCCAGAAAGAGCGGTTCCTCTGCCTGACAAAGTGCGCGCAGTAACAAATTTTCCCCAACCACAAACGGTCAAAGTGTTACAGGAGTTTTTGGGAATGGTGAATTTTTACAACCGTTTCCTCCCCCGCGCAGCGCAGCTCATGCAACCACTGTATGCTGCACTAAAAAAACAAAAACCCACAAATAAAGTCGAATGGTCTCCGGAGTGAGAGCGCGCATTCTCTGAAGTCAAAACAGCCCTGGCAAACGCTGCGTTGTTGGCACATCCAATCCCAGCGGCCCGCATGGCGCTCACTACTGACGCATCAGATGTGGCCATAGGGGCGGTCGTGGAACAGTATGTAGCCGGAGCGTGGCAACCGCTCGCCTTTTTCAGCAACACCCTGTGCGACAGTGAATGAAAATACAGCGCATTCGACAGGGAGTTGTTAGCTCTCCACTTGGCCATTCGCCACTTCCAGTTCTGGCTGGAAGGACGCAGTTTCACAGCGTTCGTTGACCACAAGCCGCTGACTTTCGCGATGGCCAAGATTTCAGAACCTTGGTCGGGCCGGCAGCAGAGACAGCTGGCCGCAATATCGGAGTTTACTACCGATATCCAGCATGTGGCGGGTAAACTTAATGTAGTGGCGGACTGCCTCTCGTGCGCCGTGGCAGCTCCAGCCCGCGTAGAGGTAGATTCTGCAAGTGCGCGCGGCCCTGGTCCGTGTGGGGATAGATTATGCAGCCATGGCCGCGGAGCAGGTTAGCGACGCGGATGTGCGCGCACTCCAGTCTGGACCAACAGGGTTAAGGCTGGAGAACAGGGTGCTGCAAGATGGTATGCCCCCCCTAGTCTGCGATGTCTCCACTGGGCGGCCGCGTCCTGTGGTTCCAGCCGCGTGGCACCGCCACATTTTTGACTCGATCCATTCTCTGGCGCACTCGGGAGTGCGCGCTTCGGTCAAAATGGTAGGAGAGAAATTTGTATGGCCGAGCCTGTGCAAACAAGTTAGAGAGTGGGCAGCAGCCTGCATGGCTTGTCAGCGGGCCAAGGTTCATAGACACACGAGAGCTCCCTTGGAGCCGTTTCACATCCCAGCTAAAAGGTTTGATCATGTCCTTGTGGACCTCGTAGGCCCCCTCCCGCCCTCACAAGGGTGCACACATCTTCTGACAATGGTTGACCGCACCACGCGCTGGCCGGAAGTGGTTCCACTGTCGTCAACCACAGCCGAGGAGGTGGCGCGCGCGTTTTTAACGGCATGGGTAGCGCGTTTTGGAGTCCCGTCGGACATTACGTCCGACAGAGGCCCTCAATTTGTTTCCGAACTTTGGTCAGCGATGGCCCGCAGCCTGGGGGCAACGATCCACCGCACGACCGCGTACAACCCGCAGGCTAACGGGTTATGCGAACGTTTTCACAGGTCACTGAAGGCGGCTCTCAGAGCGTCGCTTACGGATGCAAATTGGGTGGACAAGCTACCATGGGTTTTATTGGGGTTGCGTTCTGCACCTAAAGAGGATTTAGAAGCCTCCCCAGCTGAGCTAGTTTTCGCACAGCCACTTCGGCTGCCCGGGGAATTTCTCCCAGATAATCCAGCGCCAGAGTGCTCCCCGGCTCAGCGGTTACAGAATAGCACGGGCCCGAGCACGCTACCTGGCCCCGTTCACCACAGTTTTCCGCGTGTTTTTGTGCCTAAGGCTTTAAAAAATGCGGAGTTTGTTTTTGTCAGACATGATGCCCATCGTCCACCTTTACACCCACCTTATGATGGACCATATAGAGTGCTGGAAACAGGGGATAAGCATTTTTTGCTAGATTTGGGGGGCAGAAAAGAAATGATTGGCATATACAGGCTCAAACCCGCTTTTGTGGTAGCTGATGAAGTTGTGCAGTTGGCTAAGGCTCCTCGGCGCAGCAGACCCCCTAGAGAGCATTCCCCAGAACACCCACAGACGTTGACTAACAGTTCTCATCCTCAGGCAGCAGCTCCACAGCAGGAAGACGCCGCGGAGGTGGTACAGCCTGCTTACAGCAATTACGGGAGAAGGCTGTGGCCCAAGGGGCATGTGGACTGATATGTAGTGATTTTATTATGACATGCAATCTGTGGTTATGTTGTTCCATCTTAGACGTTTGGGGGGGTCATGTGGTGCACATATGTGGGTTTCATATGCTTCACATGTATATTACTGTATGCTTATTGTATGCTTCACGTCTCAGAGGAACAAAAGGACTGAACCTCCTAGGGGTAACAGGAGAATGTGAAATCTGGCCTTTTGTATGCAAAGAGATGGCCTTGAGGGATTTCCTGACCACCAGGACTTTAGGTGGAGGCGAGAAGACCTGGAGGGGGATGCATTGTGATTTGGGATAAAAAGACAATGTGACTGTGTGCTTTGATGTCCTGGGGTATAAAAGGGACAGATGTTGGGGGATTCACTCTCTTTCTGTTTTTGGATGTTGGAGAATGTGAATGTGAATAAAACTGGACTTGAGAAATAAACTCAGCCTCGTCCTTCCACACTTCTCCACAACACAGTAAATTATTCTTCAGTATGAAGTTGTCAATTCTCTCATAGAATATTTTTTCAAGTATCTTGGAAAATTGCGGCAATAGTGAAATTGGTCTATAGTTTGAAAATTCCCCTCTGTCACCCGTCTTGTATATCGGAATTACTTTAGCTATTTTCATTGCATTGGGAAATATACCTGTTTGGAGAGACAGGTTACAGATATATGTCAGTGGTTTCACTAAGCATTCAATAATAGTTTTGACTAAGAGCATGTCAATACCATCACAGTCCGTAAATGTTTTACTTTTAAATGATTTAACAATTTCAATGACCTCTCTCTCGTCTGTGTTCTTTATGAAAATGGAGTCTTTTATAGCAGTGTTTTTGCTTATTGTATCACCTGTGGGTGCCGTAATGGGTATTTCTCGAGCCAAATTGGGACCAATGTTAACAAAAAAGTTATTAAATTCATCTGCAGGTGAAGCTGCATTCACACTCTGAGTCGTTTTATTATTTTTTGAAAAATTGGTTGGGTAGCTTGTATTTCTGTTTTTATTTCCAAGAATATTGTTAAGTATTATCCATGTATTTTTAATATTGTCTCTGTTTTTCCCCAGTTCTTTACTGTAATAGTCTCTTTTACTACATCTTATTATATATGTTAACTTATTTTTGTATGTTTTATACCGCTGCTCTGCTTCTTTTGTCCTTTTCTTTAGAAAAGATTTATATAATAAATTTTTCTTTTTACACGCCTTTTGTAATCCTTTGGTTAACCATGGCTTATCGGCAAATTTATGTTTAAGCTTTTTCTTTACTAATGGACAATTTTTTTTCATAAAGAGTGGTTACAATGTTCATAAATGTGTCATAGGCTTCATTTACATCTGATACATAGACTTTTGTCCAGTCTTGCTTCAGCAAGTCTTCTTTAAAAGAACTGATTGCGTTTTGTGATTTGTATCTGAACGATTTTAAAATTTTTTCTGTATTGGCCCCCGTGTGGCCATGGATAAGTGCAACGGTTGGCAAATGGTCACTTATATCATTTATCAATAATCCACTTTCTATTTTCTTATCAATAATATTAAAAAACAGGTTGTCAATAAGTGTAGCAGTGTGAACTGTGATTCTACTGGGATGTGTTATTGTGGGATATAGACTCACACTGTACATAGAATTCATAATCTCTGTAATTACATTTTGTTGAAACGGATTTAGTAAATCAATATTGAAGTCTCCACAGATTACAACCATTTTCTTGTTAGTTATATTATTGTCTTCTTGGTTGTCCATCGATCCCATGATGACCGTCCCTCATGTGTTAAGACCTCTTCTTGCGCGCTCACGGAGATGGCTGTTTAGGCCAATCCTCAGTCGGCAGACACGGCTGCAGTAGTGGCAAGGGAACTGCCCAGGTAATGACGCCATTCTTCGTGCCCGTGCTTCAGCTACATCAGCTCACCTCTTCTCTTCAAAATAGTCTCGCGCCTGGGTAGTGAGGGCGCACCAGCCTGGCCTGTCCATAGCCCACAGCTCTAATTGTTTGGGAAGGATGCCAGCATGTCTGATGTTGAGCTTCACGCAGTCTTTGAATCTTTTGCGTGGTCTGCCTTGGTTCCGCTTCCCAGAGCAGAGTTCGCTATACATGAGCTCACACTGTACATAGAATTCATAATCTCTGTAATTACATTTTGTTGATATGGATTTAGTAAATCAATATTGAAATCTCCACAAATTACTACCATTTTCTTTCTAGTAATATTATTGTACAGCTCGACTAATTTATTTCTGAATGTCTCAATGCAAGTTCCCGGGGTTCTATATATACAACTTATAATTAGATTTTTTGTTTTATCACTGATTCTATCTTAATGTAGAATCGGTGTGTGACTTTGCAAAAACGATGTCTGCCACTGTAGTATTCTCTGGGCCCCTCCCCAATCTGACCAGTGATGACATGTTTAGCTGCTCGTCATCCTTGAACCGCTGGCTGTCTGTGTGGTGTCCTGCAAATAACGTGGGCTACATTGACAATTGGAGCTCTTTTTGGGGAAAACCTGGTCTTATGAGACGAGACAGCATTCATCCCACTTTGGATGGTGCTTCTCATTTATCTAACAATCTGGCATCTTTTTTATCCAAATTTCCAAAACCTTGACTACTCAGAGTTGGGACCAGGAAGCAGAGTTGCCGTCTTACACGCCTCTCTGCAGCTCCTCTTCATCCGCCACCCCTCAGCTTAGCCCCTGTCTTCCCCATCAGAGAATCGTTGTCTGCTCCCTCCAAAGTAAATAAAAATATAATATATAAGCATCCCAAAGTGATAAAGCAAAATATTGGTAAAACTCAAATTAAACATAAAGCCTCTAAATTGAATGATTTGGCCTCTGTACCCCCTCATAATTTAAAAATTAAATGTGGTTTATTAAATATTAGGTCTCTAACTCCCAAGTCTCTGTTAGTCCATGATCTGTTAATTGATCATCAGATTGATTTAATTTCCCTTACAGAGACTTGGTTAGGGCAAGAGGATTATGTTGGTTTAAATGAATCAACTCCCTCTGGTTATTTAAACTGTCAAAATCCCAGAAGTTCTGGTCGTGGAGGAGGAGTAGCAGCAATTTACCATTCCAAATTACTAGTTAATGTAAAGCAAAAAACATGTTATAATTCCTTTGAGGGCCTGGTCCTCAGTGTTGGGCACTTTAGCAATTTTAGGTTAAACCCAATTTTATTTGCCGTAGTTTATCGTCCCCCATCAACCTACTCAGAATTTTTATCCGAATTTGCTGATTTCTTAGCTGATTTAGTGCTGAAATCTGATAGAATAATTATAGTAGGGGACTTTAATATACACGTGGATGTAGATAGTGACTGCCTTAATGTGGCATTTAATTCAATATTAGACTCGATTGGGTTTTCTCAGAAAGTAGGAAATTCTACTCATTACCTCCACCATACATTGGACCTTATTCTGACATATGGCATAGAAATAGAAAATCTTGTAGTGTCTCAGTCATAACCCTATACTGTCAGACCATTGTCTGTTAACCTTTGATTTTACTATTTCTGACTATTTGGCTCCTAAAGAAAAATATTATTACAGTAGATGCCTCTCAGATGATGCTGTTACCAAATTTATGCAGATTGTTTCCTCTATGCCATGTGTCAACACAACGGAAATAAGCTATAGACAGCTTGCTCCTTCTGTAATTGATAACATGGTGGATAGTGTTACAGCTTCTCTGCATCAGACTCTAGACTTGATGGCCCCCTTAAAAAAGAAAAAGTCTAATCAGAGATTTCTAACTCCTTGGTTCAACACAGAAACTCGTAGCTTAAAACAGAAGACTCGTCAATTAGAAAGAAAATGGTGCTCCACTAATTTAGATGAAATCTATTTAGCTTGGAGAAATCATCTTTTAATTTATAAAAAATCTCTTAGAAAAGCTAGAACGAGTTATTACTCTGCATTAATAGAAGAGAACAAGAATAATCCCAGGTTTCTTTTCAGTACTGTAGCCAGGTTGACCAAGAGTCAGGACTCTGTCAATCCTAGCATTCCCTTAGAGCTTACTAATCAGGACTTTATGAACTTTTTCAATAATAAAATTTCATCCATCAGAGATAAAATCAATCAGATTCTTCCCACAGTTAACTTAAATACTGTAACTACTACAACTCCTTCTATTGATGTCTGTCTTGATGAGTTTACTCCAATCGACCTTTGTGAGTTAGACAAAATAGTTTCCTCATCCAAACCTTCAACTTGTCTTTTAGACCCTATTCCTACCAGGTTATTTAAAGAAGTCTTCCCACTTATTGGTAGCTTTATTCTTCATATAATCAATTCTTCATTAACTTTAGGCCATGTACCGCAGGCTTTTAAAACGGCTGTAATTAAACCCTTACTCAAAAAGCCAACACTAGATCCAGGAGCTTTAGCTAACTATAGACCAATCTCTAATCTCCCTTTCATTTCAAAAATCTTAGAAAGAGTTGTTGCTACACAATTATTTGACCACCTGCAGGGAAATGGTTTACTTGAAGAGTTTCGATCTGGGTTTAGAATCCATCATAGTACTGAAACAGCCTTAGCGAAGGTCACTAACAACCTCCTCATTGCATCTGATAATGGACTAGTTTCTGTACTTGTCCTTTTAGACCTTAGTGCAGCTTTTGATACTATCGATCATAATATTCTACTTGATAGATTAGAACACTATGTTGGACTTAATGGAACTTCGTTGCAGTGGTTTAGATCTTATTTATCTGATAGGTTCCAGTTTGTTCATGTAAATAATGAGTTTTCTTTCAACTCAAAGCTTAGTCATGGAGTTCCACAGGGATCTGTGCTAGGCCCTACTCTTTTTAGTTTATATATGCTACCGTTAGGCAACATTATTAGAAAGCACTGTATACATTTTCATTGTTATGCAGATGACGCACAATTACACCTGTCAATGAAGCCAGATGATAGTAATCAATTAGCCAAGTCAGAAGCCTGTCTTAAGGAAATCAAAGCTTGGATGACTTGTAATTTCCTGCTATTAAATTCAGATAAGACTGAAGTCATTCTTGTTGGTCCAAAAAACTTTAGAAATTCCTTTCCAAATCAAACTTTCAGTTTGGATGCGGTTACTCTTTCTCTTAATAGCTCTGTGAGAAACCTTGGAATTATTTTTGATCAGGATCTGTCCTTCAATTCACATATTAAATTTGTTTCTAAGACTGCCTTCTATCATTTGCGTAACATTGCCAAGATTAGGAGCATCTTGTCTCAGAGTGATGCTGAGAAACTGATCCACGCTTTTGTTAGCTCGAGATTAGATTATTGTAATTATTATCAGGCTGTCCTAAAACATCTTTAAAAAGTCTCCAGCTGATCCAAAATGCTGCAGCAAAAGTTTTAACAGGCACTAGAAAGAGAGATCATATCTCTCCGGTTCTGGCCTCCCTTCATTGGTTTCCCATAGAGTTTAGAATTAAGTTTAAAATCCTTCTTCTTACTTACAAAGCTCTAAACAATCAGGCTCCTTTTTATTTAAAAGATCTGATACTACCGTATTATCCTAACAGAGCACTACGCTCCCAAAATGCAGGATTACTTGTAATACCTAGAATCTCCAAAAGTACAATGGGAGGCAGAGCCTTCAGTTATCAAGCTCCTCTCCTGTGGAATCAGCTGCCAATCTGGATTCGGGAGTCAGACTCGATCTCTGTTTTTACGAATAGGGCTAAAACCTACCTTTTTGATATAGCCTACAATTAGGGAGGGATCATGTGTTTCTGAACCCTCCCTTAGTTATGCTGCTAATAGGTTTAGTCAGCCGGGGGACCTCCAGTAATGCACTGGGCCTCACTCCTTTCCTCACTCTCAATGAAATATTTTTTTTTTTTGCTGGTCATTAACATTTGTTTGTTCTCTCCCATAGATTGAGTCCCCATCGTGCTGTTTGCTCTCTACATGTCTGTTCTTTTCATCTTCTCTATCCCCTCACCCCCCAGCCAGTCGCAGCAGATGACTGCCCCTCCCTGAGCCTGGTTCTGCTGGAGGTTTCTTCCTGTTAAAAGGGAGTTTTTCCTCTCCACCGTCGCCAAGTGCTTGCTCACAGGGGATCGCCTGATTGCTGGGGTCTTTCTGCAACTGTGGGGGTTCCCCCTACAGTTGATAGTGCTATGAGGTGACTGTTGTTGTGAAATGGCGCTATATAAATAAAGTTGAATTGAAAATTGAATTGAATTGAATTGGTCAATCGCAACAGTAACACATTCCAAAATCCCTGGTAGTGCAAAGGACATTCCATTTACAAGCTTATACCTATACAGGTCATCAATATACAGTGCAACACCACCACCCTTTTTTTGAGATCTGTTAATATGAAACATCTGATATCCCTCTATTGCCATCAGAGGAGCCTGCTCTTCATTAAGCCAAGTTTCAGAGACTGCGATAGCTGTAAATTTTCTGTCTAGCTGTTTTATATAGTCCTGCATCTGTGGAAAGTTTTTGTTAAGACTTCTGCTGTTGAAGTGTATTATTGATAGTTTACCATCTAGCTGCATTTGACTTTTGAATTGCTTTTCGGTGTAATATTCACAATGATTATGAATATTATTGAAAAAGTGGTTATCAGGATCAATATCATTTTCCATCTCTTGTAGTTTATGTTCAGCATAATGGCATATTTTCAGAGTTTGAATTTCCTCACTCTGTGTCAAATGACTTCCTCCAACTGGGGATAATTGATGTCTACTCAAGTCAGTCATAAGTTTTTTTTTGTTTGTTTTGTTTATTTTTTTTTAAGTACAATGACATGGTATGTCAAAAGAACTATTCTTGCTGTGTGTGTGGATATGGATTTTTATAGTCTCTTAATTTTCTTAATCAGTGTTCATCTGTATTTATTTAAGTCAGTAACATCCCTGATTATTATACTCTTTGCTTCCTCAGGTGTTCCATTTAGTTTGATGCAAACTCTACAATTTCTTGTCCATGTTGCCTGTATCTTATTTTGTCTTTTCAGCATCCGTGCTTGCCGTGCTATTTCAGCATTAGTTTTTGTTAGATGTTCATTTAAGTAAACTTCTGTTCCCCGTAGCTTTCTGGCCTGCCTCAGTATGTCATTCTTTACCCTTCTGTTCACAAAGCGCATCACAATTGATTTCTTTGTTTTATTATCCTTTCTGGGTAAAGCATGACAGGCTGAAATTGCATTTGCTTCGACCTTTATATCTCTACTATCAAGGAACTGAAGCACCTGGTTTTCCAGGGAGACTGATTCACTCAGGGGAGCATCCTCTCCTCTCAATCCTGCTGTAGCATGAGCATATGATTGATATTTAATGTCTAGTCCACTTATAATTAAATCATCCATACGAGAATATTGTTCAAAATCCTTGACGCGTCGCTCCAAGTCTGTAATTTTTTTGTCTTTTTCCTTAATTGTTAATTTTAATTCTCGGACTTCTTCCATTAGCTCTATTATTTTAGCCTTCTGACTAACCACTTTGGTCAGTTCTTCTGACAAGAAGTTCAGAGATTTTTTGATCTCTTCCATTTCCTCCTTCTTTGGTGGCATTTTTACTGACCTGTGGATAGTAAAACAATCTCTGCTGGTGTCGTCGGTATCCGATCTGACCGACCTCAAATCCAGCTGGGCCTCAGCTAGCCCCCTCCGCTGCTATTCCCGCTGCTTACCGCCGCCGTAACCGAGCTCCTGCCCAGCTGGGGTACCGGAAGCTCCTCCACTGAGTCCCGCCGCCCACCGCCGCTGTAGCCGAGCTCCGATCCTGCTTCTGTCCTGCTGGGGTCCCGGTAGATCCTCCGCTGAGCCCCGCCACCTACCGCCGTCTGCCTCAGTAGTTCCTCCGCCAAGCCCCGCCGCTGCAACTGGGCTCCGACTCCGGCTGGGGCCCCGGTGATCCTCCACTGGTCCCCGTCTCCCACCACCGCTGCAGTTGAACTCCGATCCGGCTCCTGTCCAACTGCTGCTTCGGCTTTTTCCTCCGGCGAGCTCCAATCACCGGGGACAGAGTCGCTTCTCCGTGTCGGTGCTAGGTGCTACGACTAGCTATGGCGTTAGCCATAGCGTTAGCCTAGCAAACGCTTCGGGTTAAGCGTAGCAGCGAACCACGAAAAGAAACGCCAATCAGTTCACTCACGAATGAGAGCAGTCCCAAAAGTCCAATTCTCACAGCGAGCGCAAAACAACTCTTATCTGATCCCCGAATCCAGACCGGCTGAACTACAACTAAAAAAATTTATTTAAGTTGAGCCTGCAAGACTGAGACAACTCACTCCGCCATCTTAAAAGTCATAAAAAATTGTTGGTCATAAAAATTGTTGTTATATACAAAGTATATAGTGTAGGTTGATTCAGCAAGTATTTCACTCTGTGTAGTATTTCGATTGATTTGGATATTTTACCTTAAATATAATGTCATGGTCTGGTGAGCGCTCGCCCCCTCCTTCCCGTTTCTCTCCTCTCCTGCAATCAGCACACCTGGGAGAGTGGACGCACCTGCTGCCTCTCATCATCCAGCGCTTATTAGGACCAAATTGTCAATGCCTCAGTGCTGGCTCATCTGGGTATACTGCCTCACAGTAGACATGGTGGAATTATTACTCTATAAGTTTTGGTGTCGTGTTTGTACTCACCGTCCTTGTGCTCTCTTTGTTCTCAGGTTGCTGCCATCGATGCGGGTGCATCTTAGGGGACTGCGTGTGCTCACCTGCCCCTCCATCCACACTCCTCAGCAGCTAGCCTCCACCTGGTCAGGCACCACCAGTCCTTCCTCTATACAACCTGCTTCATCCTGCTGGTTCGTCTCTCCCCGCTGGGGTCCCTGCCAGTTCTCTTGTTCTACTCACATAAGTGGTAATTTGGCCAGCCTATTTTCCTGTTGTCCATTTCTCCTCACACTGCTCTCGTTCATATCTGCACAGGACTCCTTCCTCTGGTGAGTGACATTTTCTGTAGCAGAGTTTGAGTGATTTCTTGAAATTACTAAAAACCCTCAACATGTACTCTGGGTGGTCGTTTCGTTGTTGTTGCACTCTGCACATGAGCTGTAAGCTAAAAATCATGACATAAAGTTAATGTGACTTCCAACACAATTTATTGTCAATTATTACTCCAAGGAATTAATTTCAGATTCCCTTTCAATCGCTACACCATTTACACTGAGTTTGAATACTGAGTTGTTGTGATGGTTGTTAAAAATTATAAATTTTGTCTTACTTAACTTGAGCTTTAATTTGTTTGAATCAAACCACAGTTTAAGCTTTCCTAATTCTTTCTGAGTGTATCCAAAAGGTGTTCCAAACTGCTTCCAATGCATAATAAATTAGTGTCATCTGCAAATAATATTAAATCCATTTTTTCCGAAACTTTACATATATCATTTATATACAGTGGGGCAAAAAAGTATTTAGTCAGCCACCAACTGTGCAAGTTCTCCCACTTAAAAGATGAGAGAGGTCTCCAATTTTCATCATAGGTATACCTCAACTATGAGAGACAAAATAAGAAAAAAAAAAAAAATCCAGAAAATCACATTGAAGGATTTTTAATTAATTGGTAAATTCCTCAGTAAAATAAGTATTTGGTCAATAACAAAAGGAGAACTTGCACAACTGGTGGCTGACTAAATACTTTTTTTTACCCCACTGTACAGATTGAATAGCAATGGCCCCAAAACTGAACCCTGTGGGACTCCACAAGTAACCTTCAGTAACTGCGAATTTTTGGTACGGACACATACACACTGATATCTGTTCTTTAAGTAACTACATAACCAGGACAGTGCTACCCCCCCATACCATAATTTTGTAGTTTCTTTAATAGTAATTTATGATCCACTGTCTCAAATGCTTTTTTAAGATCCAGGAATACCCCAACTGAATACTCTATTTTCTACAGTAGATATTTTTTCTATAAATTCCATTAGAGCAAATGCAGTTGTCTTGTGTCTGAACCCATATTGCTGCTCACACAAATTATTCATTATAAAGTTGTCATTTCTCTCGCAGAATATTTTTTTGAGTATCTTTGAAAAATGCGGCAATAGTGAAATAGGCCTATAGTTTGAAAATTTCCCTCTGTCACCCGTCTTGTATATGGGAATTACTTTGGCTATTTTCATTGCATTGGAAAATATACTTGTTAGGAGAGACAGGTTGCAGATATACATCAGTGACTTCACTAAGCATTCAATGATAGTTTTGACTAAAAGCATGTCAATACCATCACCATCCGTAGAGGTTTTACTTTTAAACGATTTAACAATTTTAATGACTTTTCTCTCAACTGTGTTCTTTATGAAGATGGAGTCTTTTACAGCAATGTTTTTGCTTATTGTAGCACCTATAAGAAAAGCCTTTATTAGTCCCACAATGGGGAAATTCCAGGATTGCAACAGCACAGTGATAGCAACACTCAGAGCAATAATTTAGAAGATAAGAAAATAAGAGCAGTGAATATACATATGTACACATAAATATATACTTTTCAAAAAAATAAAGGGAACACTTTGAAAACACATCAGATTTTAATGGGAAAAAATAAGCTGGATATCGAAATTGTTTACTCAGTCCAGTCCAGTTTACTCAGATTAAAAAGTGTTCCTTTAATCTGAGTAAACTGGACTAGCCTGCCACAATTTCGATATCCAGCTTATTTTTCCCATTAAAATCTGATGTGTTTTCAAAGTGTTCCCTTTATTTTTTTGAGCAGTATATAAATATATATACACAGTGCGGAGCATTGTAGCTAGATGCAATAAACTGCATAACCGTCTACTTAGTTATCCTACATAGTATGAATATGTACCCATACATATTGTGACCCTCCGTAGCGACTGATATTGTCCTAGTTGTATACTGGAGGGGACCATTTGTGTAAGTCTGTTGCGTCTTTTGCATTCAATACGGTACTATTAAATTATCACGCTTTTTTTTTTTTTTTTTGCTATCTCTGCGAGCAGCCCTGCTTAGGTTATACAGTCTGACAGCCGTAGGTAGGAAGGACCTGCGAAACCTCTCGGTCGCGCACCTAGGATGATGTAGTCTACTGCTAAATAAGCTCCTCAGTGTGTTCAGTATGTCCTGCATAGGATGGGACTCGGACCCCAACAGAGATGACACCATCCTTCTCTTTCCTATCTCCTCCATTGGTTCAAGGTGTTGCTCCAGGACAGAGCTAGCTTTCTTGATCAGTTTGTTCAGTCTCTTCCTATCAGCTGCTGTAATGCCACTGCCCCAGCAGACCACTCCAAAAGTGACGGCTGATGCCACCACCGTGTCGTAGAATGTCTTCAGGAGCACCCCTTGTACACCAAAAGACCTGAGCCTCCTCAGTAGGAACAGCCTGTGCTGTCCCTTCTTATAGAGTGCGTCGGTATTGTGTGACCAGTCTAGTTTATTGTTCAGATGAACACCCAGGTACTTGTAGGATGTCACCATCTCAATGTCTGTTCCCTGGATGTTTACTGGTGCTGTGAGGGGTTATTCTTGCCTGCGGCAGTTCACCACCAGCTCCTTAGTTTTCCTTGCGTTGATCTGGATGCAGTTCCGATGGCACCAGCCCATAAAGTCCTGGATAAGTCCTCTGTACTCAGCTTCATCTCCATTGGGGATGAGGCTGACGATCAGAGTCGTCAGAGAATTTCTGTGGATGGCAGTGTGTTGTGTTGTGTGAGAAGTCCGCAGTATAAAGGGTGAACAGGAAGGGAGCCAAAACCGTTCCCTGGGGGGGCCCCATGCTGCCGATGATTGTGTTGGACACACAATCCCGGGTTCTCACAAACTGTGGCCAGTTTGTGAGGTAGTCCAGGATCCATGATGACAGGTGCTGGTCCACCCCTGTGCACAGCAGCTTGTCCCTCAGGATCATCAGTTGGATGGTGTTGAAAGCACTGGAGAAGTCAAAGAACATGATCCTCACCGTGTTCCCAGGCTTCTCCAGGTGGTATAGGGAACGGTGAAGGAGGAAAATCACTGCATCCTCCACCCCGATGCCATGCTGGTAGGTGAACTGGAGTGGATCCATCGTGTCCCACCAGGGGGCGGAGGTGAGCAAGGAGCAGTCTCTCCAGGGTCTTCATCATGTGAGAGGTCAGGGTCACTGGTCTGTAGCTGTTCAGGTCTCTGGGGTGGAAAGTGTTTGGTACGGGTACCACACAAGATGTTTTCCACAACTGTGGTACCCTCCCCAGCTTCAGGCTCAGCTTGAAGATGTGCTCCACAATCCCACACAGCTGGTCTGCGCAGGACTTGAGGAGCTTCGTGCTCATGCCGTCCGGTTCCGAGGCCTTCCTCGCCTTGATCTTCCTCAGCTCCATCCTCACCTGGGTCTTCGTGAGGGTCAGGTTGGGGGGCTGTGTGCTGTGAGTGGGGGGGTGTTGGTGGAGTGGGGTGTGGACTGCAGGTCTCGATGACTTTAGAGGCGGCAGTGGTTGGTGTGCAGGCAGGGGGGAGGGTGGGTGGTCAAACCTATTAAAAAACAGGTTCAGATTGTTGGCCCACTCCCTGCCCCCCGTGGCCTGGGAGGAGGTATTCTGGAGCCCAGAGATGGTTTTGAGGTTTCTCCAGATCCTGCCGATGTCACGCCGTTGCAGCTTGTCCTCCATCTTCTTCCTGAAGCTGTCCTTGCCTTCTCTGATCTTCCTCCTCTGCTCCCTCTGTACGGACTTCAGCATCTCCCTGTTCTCCGACCTGAAGATCCTCTTCCTCTCTCTCAGAAGTGTTTTTATCTCAGGGATGATCCAGGGTTTGTTGTTCAAGCAACACCGTATGGTCTTGGTAGGTACGGTGTTGTCCACACAGAAGTTGATGTAGTCCGTGATGGTAAGAGTGAGGCCATCGATGTCCTCACCATGTGGATCGCAGAGCTGCTCCCAGGTAGTGATTTCAAAACAGTCCTTTAGAGCATCCATTGCCTCCTCAGACCATATCTTCACAGTGCGCATGACTGGAGGTTGTCTGTGTACTAGGGGTTTGTACACCGGCAGGAGATGAACCAAGTTGTGATCCGATCTCCCGAGTGGGGGGAGTGGTGATGAGGTGTACGCCTCCTTAGTGTTTGCATAGAATAAGTCCAGTGTTTTATTGTCTCTAGTGTGGCATGTGACATACTGGGTGAACATGGGCAGAATGGGGGACAGTGAAATATGATTGAAATCCCCGGAGAGCCTGCATCAGGCTCTAGACTTGGTGGCCCCCTTAAAAAAGAAAAAGTCTAATCAGAGATTTCTAACTCCTTGGTTCAACACAGAAACTCGTAGCTTAAAATAGAAGACTCGTCAATTAGAAAGAAAATGGCGCTCTACTAATTTAGATGAAATCTATTTAGCTTGGAGAAATCATCTTTTAATTTATAAAAAATCTCTTAGAAAAGCTAGAACGAGTTATTACTCTGCATTAATAGAAGAGAACAAGAATAATCCCAGGTTTCTTTTCAGTACTGTAGCCAGGTTGACAAAGAGTCAGGACTCTGTCAATCCTAGCATCCCCTTAGAGCTTACTAGTCAGGACTTTATGAACTTTTTCAATAATAAAATTTCATCCATCAGAGATAAAATCAATCAGATTCTTCCCACAGTTAACTTAAATACTGTAACTACTACAACTCCTTCTATTGATGTCTGTCTTGATGAGTTTACTCCAATCGACCTTTGTGAGTTAGACAAAATAGTTTCCTCATCCAAACCTTCAACTTGTCTTTTAGACCCTATTCCTACCAGGTTATTTAAAGAAGTCTTCCCACTTATTGGTAGCTTTATTCTTCATATAATCAATTCTTTATTAACTTTAGGCCATGTACCGCAGGCTTTTAAAACGGCTGTAATTAAACCCTTACTCAAAAAGCCAACGCTAGATCCAGGAGCTTTAGCTAACTATAGACCAATCTCTAATCTCCCTTTCATTTCAAAAATCTTAGAAAGAGTTGTTGCTACGCAATTATTTGACCACCTGCAGGGAAATGGTTTACTTGAAGAGTTTCAATCTGGGTTTAGAATCCATCATAGTACTGAAACAGCCTTAGCGAAGGTCACTAACGACCTCCTCATTGCATCTGATAATGGACTAGTTTCTGTACTTGTCCTTTTAGATCTTAGTGCAGCTTTTGATACTATTGATCATAATATTCTACTTGATAGATTAGAACACTATGTTGGACTTAATGGAACTTCGTTGCAGTGGTTTAGATCTTATTTATCTGATAGGTTCCAGTTTGTTCATGTAAATGATGAGTTTTCTTTCAGCTCAAAGCCTAGTCATGGAGTTCCACAGGGATCTGTGCTAGGCCCTACTCTTTTTAGTTTATATATGCTTCCGTTAGGCAACATTATTAGAAAGCACTGTATACATTTTCATTGTTATGCAGATGACACACAATTATACCTGTCAATGAAGCCAGATGATACTAATCAATTAGCCAAGTTAGAAGCCTGTCTTAAGGAAATCAAAGCTTGGATGACTTGTAATTTCCTGCTATTAAATTCAGATAAGACTGAAGTCATTCTTGTTGGTCCAAAAAACCTTAGAAATTCCTTTCCAAATCAAACTTTCAGTTTGGATGCAGTTACTCTTTCTCTTAATAGCTCTGTGAGGAACCTTGGAGTTATTTTTGATCAGGATTTGTCCTTCAATTCACATATTAAATTTGTTTCTACGACTGCCTTCTATCATTTGCGTAATATTGCCAAGATTAGGAGCATCTTGTCTCAGAGTGAAGCTGATCCACGCTTTTGTTAGCTCGAGATTAGATTATTGTAATTCTTTATTATCAGGCTGTCCTAAAACATCTTTAAAAAGTCTTCAGCTGATCCAAAATGCTGCAGCAAGAGTTTTAACAGGTACTAGAAAGAGAGATCATATCTCTCCGGTTCTGGCCTCCCTTCATTGGCTTCCCATAGAGTTTAGAATTAAGTTTAAAATCTTTCTTCTTACTTACAAAGCTCTAAACAATCAGGCTCCTTTTTATTTAAAAGATCTGATACTACCGTATCATCCTAACAGAGCACTACACTCCCAAAATGCAGGATTACTTGTAATACCTAGAATCTCCAAAAGTACAATGGGAGGCAGAGCCTTCAGTTATCAAGCTCCTCTCCTGTGGAATCAGCTGCCAATCTGGATTCGGGAGTCAGACTCGATCTCTGTTTTTAAGAATAGGGCTAAAACCTACCTTTTTGATATAGCCTACAATTAGGGAGGGATCATGTGTTTCTGAACCCTCCCTTAGTTACGCTGCTAATAGGTTTAGTCAGCCGGGGGACCTTCAGTAATGCACTGGGCCTCACTCCTTTCCTCACTCTCTATGAAATATTTTTTTTTTTGCTGGTCATTAACATTTGTTTGTTCTCTCCCATAGATTGAGTCCCCATCGTGCTGTTTGCTCTCTACATGTCTGTTCTTTTCTTCTTCTCTATCCCCTCACCCCCCAGCCAGTCGCAGCAGATGACTGCCCCTCCCTGAGCCTGGTTCTGCTGGAGGTTTCTTCCTGTTAAAAGGGAGTTTTTCCTCTCCACCGTCGCCAAGTGCTTGCTCACAGGGGATCGCCTGATTGCTGGGGTCTTTCTGCAACTGTGGGGATCCCCCCTACAGTTGATAGTGCTATGAGATGACTGTTGTTGTGAAATGGCGCTATATAAATAAAGTTGAATTGAATTGAATTGAGAAGAGCATCTGGGCGTTCTGTCAGCAGCCTGCCAGTTACTGAGTGAATGGCGTCATGCGCTGTCCCCGCGTTCGCTGTTGGATTTGCATAAATAACAATGCAGAACACGTGTGAGTATTCCCTCGGGAGAATACTCACACGAGGTTCCGTATAGGTTCCGTAATGGGTATTTCTTGAGCCAAATTAGGACCAATGTTAAAAAATGTATTAAATTCATCTGCAGGTGAGACTGCATTCGCAGTCTTTTTTTTTTTTTTCTTTTTTTGAAAGATTGGTTGGGTAGCTTGTATTTCTGTTTTTATTCCCAAGAATTTTGTTAAGTATTGTCTATGTATTTTTAGTGTTATGTTTTTTCCAGTTCTTTACTGTAATAGTCTTTTACTACATCTTATTACAGATGTATGTTTTATACTGCTGCTCTTTCTTTTGTCCTTTTCTTTAGAAAAGCTTTATATAATGAATTTTTCTCTTTACAGGCTTTTTGTAATACTTTGGTTAACCATGGCTTGTTGATAAATTTCTGTTTAAGCTTTCTCTTTACTAATGGGCAATTTTTTTCATAAAGAGCGGTTACAATGTTCATGAATGTGTCATAGGCTTCATTTACATCTGATACATAGATTTTTGTCCAGTCTTGCTTCAGCAGGTCTTTAAAAGAACTGATTGCATTTTGTGATTTATATTTGAAAGATTTTATAGGTTTTTCTGTATTGGCCCCTGTGTGGCCATGGCTAAGTGCAAAGACTGGCAGACTGTCACTTATGTCATTTATCAATAATCCACTTTCTATTTTCTTATCAATAATATTAACAAACAGGTTGTCAATAAGTGTAGCAGTGTGGACTATGATTCTACTGGGATGTGTTATTGTGGGATATAGACTCATACTGTACATAGAATTCATGATCTCTGTAATTACATTTTGTTGAAACGGATTTAGTAAATCAATATTGAAGTTTCCACAGATTACAACCATTTTCTTGTTAGTTATATTATTGTCTTCTTGGTTGTCCATCGATCCCATGATGACCGTCCCTCATGTGTTAAGTCCTCTTTTTGCGTGCGCACGGAGATGGCTGTTTAGGCCGATCCTTGATCGGCAGACACGGCTGCAGTAGTGGCAAGGGAACTGCCCAGGTAATGACACCTTTCTTTCTGCCTGTGCTTCAACTACATCAGCTTGCCTCTTCTCTTCAAAATAGTCTCGTGCCTGGGTAGTGAGGGCGCGCCAGCCTGGCCTGTCCATAACCCGCAGCTCTAATTGTTTGGGAAGGATGCCAGTGTGTCTGATGTTGAGCTTCACGCAGTCTTTGAATCTTTTGTGTGGTCTGCCTTGGTTCCGCTTCCCAGAGCAGAGTTCACCGTATATGAGCTGCTTGGGCAGCCTGTTGCCATCCATCTGGATCACATGACCAACCCATCGGAGCTGGGTTTTCAGAATCATGGCCTCGATGCTGGTCATCTCAGCTCTGTCCAGGATCTCAAGGTTTGTGACCCGGTCTTGCCAGTGAATGTTCAAGATCATCCGTAGGCTTCTCATGTAGAACTTCTCCATCTGCTTCAGGTGTTTTTTGTACGCGGTCCACGTCTCACATCCGTAGAGAAGGCTGATGAGAACAATGGCTGGATGTTGTGCTGGTTCAGGATGCGAGCTTGGAGATGACTGAGAGCTTGACTGGCTTTGCAGATTCTGGCGTTGATCTCCTTATCCAGGCTGCCGTCGTTGCTGATGGTGCTGCCGAGGTATTTAAAGTCATCTACCGTCTTCAGTTGGGTACCCTCAATGGAGATGGAGGGGGGAGGGACGGTGGAGGCAGGTGCTGGTTGGAACAGAACCTCTGTCTTGCCGATGCTGATGGTGAGACCAAAAAGGCGGGAGGATTCTGCAAACTCATTCACGAAACTATCGAGGTGAGACTCCGTGTGGGCCATGAGGGCACAGTCATCAGCAAAAAGCGCTTCTAGGACAATCTTTTCTGCGACCTTGGTCTTAGCCTTCAGTCGGCAGAGGTCGAACAGTGAGCCATCAAGTCTGTATTGTAGGTATACCCCAAGGTCCAAGTTCCTTATGGCATGGTTGAGGATGCAAGAGAAAAAGAGGTTGAAGTGGACCAGGGACAGAACGCACCCCTGCTTGATGCCATTGCTGATATTGAATGGCTCTGATACCTCTCCACCTGAGAGAACCTGCACAGTCATGTTGTTGTGAAACTGGCGCATGAGGTTTACAAACTTGTCTGGGCATTCAAGCTTGGATAAGATGATCCAGAGGGCCTCCCTGTTCACCGTGTCGAAGGCCTTAGTCAGGTCGATAAAGACCGCATATAAATCCATGTTTTGTTCTAGACATTTCTCCTGCACTTTGCGGACGGAGAAGATCATGTCTACAGTGCTGCGGTTTGGGCAGAATCCACACCGTTTCTGGCAGGTCCCCTTCAGAGATGTTGTTAATCAGTCCATTGAGGAGGATCCGGGCCAGTATTTTTCCGGCAATAGATAGAAGGGAGATACCTCGGTAGTTGCCACAGTCAGACTTGCTGCCCTTATTCTTGAACAGAGAGACAACAGTGGCATCCTTGAAGTCTTTGGGCAGTTGTTCTTCATCCCAGATGCTGGTGAGGGGGGAATGGAAGGTTTCAAGGGCCACAGGACCAGCTGATTTGAATATTTCCACCAGAATTCCATCCATCCCAGGTGCTTTGCCTTAACTGGTCTGCCTAATCGCGTTCAAGACTTTATCCATTGTAGGGGGTAGGATGAGGCAGTGGACAGTGGGTTTTTGTGGGATCAGATTGAGGGCGTGGGGGTCTACAGTGGAGGGCCTGTTGAGCAGGTAGCTGAAGTGCTCTCTCCATTCGTGCATTGATGCTGCTCTTCTACTTCAGCAGAGTTGAACCGTCTGCTGACAGGAGTGGAGTAGCACATGGCTTGGCAGGTCCATATACTTCCTTGATGACGCTGAACATCATCTTGGAATTCTGTGTGTTGGCGTATCTCTGCACCTCATCTGCCGCCTTCTCCCACCATTCATTCTGCATCTTTCGCAGTGCTGCTTGTGCCTGTCTCTGGAGGTGCTTGAAGCGATCACACTTGGAGATGGTAGCGGGGTCATTCTGCCACTCAACAAAGGCCTTCTGCTTGTCATTTAGGAGTGTCTTGATGTTCTCGTCGAACCAGTCCTGGTGCACTCATTTCCTGGGGCCGGTGGTGGTTTTTGCTGACTCAGTCACCAGTGCTCTAAACTGTTCCCACCTTTGTGTTGGACAGCCAGTCAGGGGTCCATGAAGTTGCTTGACAACCGATGTCTTGATGGCCAGTCCTACTCCATGGACTCCATATGTGGGAAAGTTTTTTTTAAAAGTGGGAAAGTTGATGCACAGGGGCAATCCCACTCTCTTGGCCTCAAAAGCCAGGATCTGGTGGTATGAAAAGAGCCGTCACAACCAGGGACTTCCTCGGCTGCAGTGGATGACCACAGTGTCTATACTGCCTTGCCATGCCCTTGAGTTCCACAACGCCTGTTGTTGCCGCCTTCATGACTGTTGGGACAAAAGATTACCTCATCCGCTCAATCCGCCAACTACAGTCTTCACATGCTTGGGTAGGCATACCCTGTTTAACTCACTGGAGGGTTTGAGGCCCGACTGACTACCCTCAACCTGGTTCAGCGCGCCTGCCAAAGTGGTTTACCGGGGTATGGCCGCTGCGCATGCCACAGCTTCGAGGAGCCACAGGTGAGAGTTGGGTGCCAGGTGGGAACCAATGTAGAATGAACTGTCCTAAAAAAGACATGGCAAGCCCCCCTACAGAGGTATTATCCCTCCCCAGACACCCCCTATATTTTTGTGCAGTTCGACTAACTTCTCCGAGTGTCTCAACACAAGTTCCCGGCATTCTATATATATACAACTTATAGATTTACTTTATCTTGGTCAGTCTCAACAGTAACACATTCCAGAATCCCTGGTAGTGCAAAGAACATTCCATTTACAAGTTTACACCTATGCAATTCATCAATATACAGTGCAACACCACCGCCCTTTGAGATCTGTTAACATGAAACATCTGATATCCCTCTATTGCCATCAAAGAAGCCTGCTCTTCCTTGAGCCAAGTTTCAGAGACTGCGATATCTGTAAATTTTCTATCCAGCTGTTTTAAATAGTCTTGAGTCTGCAGAAAGTTTTTAAGACTTCTGGTGTTAAAGTGCATTGATAATTTACCATCTACTCGCACTTGACTTTTGAATTGCTTTTCAGTGTAATATTCAGTGATTATGAATATTATTGAAGAAGTGGTTATCAGGATCAATATCATTCCTCATCTCTTGTAGTTTATGTTCAGCATAATGAGATATATTCAGAGTTTGAATTTCCTTGCAGTCAAATGACTTCCTCCAGTTGGGGATGATTGATGTCTACTAAAGTCAGTCATGAGGTTTTTTTATGTTGTAGCAGACACAAAATGCATATTGTAGAGTTGTAGAGGCTTGGGTGAGTCAGACAGCGTCTCAGTCAGGAAGCAGAGGGTAAACAGTAGACGGGGGGTTTAAGGGTGAATGTATTGTGATGTTGGATGTCATGCAGTGTGATGTGGAATGTCACGCAGATGTGAGATGAGCAGTGGGGATATAAAGGAGAACCGTGCCTGAATGCTTTCATGCTTTTCTGTGTATGACTGATGAGAGAGTGTTAATAAACTTCGTCTGTTCGTAAACTGGCCTCATCATTTCCCACACTCTCCACACTGGTGACCCTAGATGTATTATGGAACACAAGGCAAGAACCCCGGAGTCGGCCCGGACGGGAAGCCCCAGCAACGCAGTAAGCATCCCACACACGGTCCGGACGGGAACTCCCAGCAATGCGTGCGCTGTTTCGGTCAAGCTACCGGACTTTTGGCAGCACAACCCACGCTCAACGGCAGACGACACCAAGTTCTACCATGTGGTTGCAGCGTTGGACGCTCGCACAGCTCAGCAGGTAGCGAGCCTGCTCGACCAGCCCCCAGCCCACGACAGATATGAGGCTCTCAAAGCTACGCTGACCCGGCGCTACACGCTCTCGGACTGTGAGAGAGCAGAGAGGCTCCTGAGGCATTCCGAGTTAGGAGATGGTTCGGCTGTTGATCTGATGGAGAAGATGTTGGCGTCAATGGGCGCGGATGACGGGCATTTTCTGTTTGCCCACCTTTTCCTCCGGAACCTTCCAACAGAGGCGAGTGCGGTCCTGGCCAATTCACCGTTGCTGGCTGCGCGTGACTACCGTGCGCTAGCCCAGGAGGCAGACTGGATCATCCTCATCACCAGAGTGCTCATGGTGAACGCGGCGGCATCGGAGCCCAGCGAGATGACCAGAGGAGGCGAGGAGCCACCAACGGTGGCGGCAGTGGGGGCCAAGGAACGCCAGAGAGACACGCTCTGCTTCTACCACCACCATTTTGGAGGGAACGCATACAGATGCACGCCACCATGCCAATTCAAGCGCTCGGGAAATGCCAGGGCCAGTAGTCGGTAGCAGCTGCGACCGCCGGCGAAGAGAACAAGCTGCTCTACGTGACGGACTCGCGCTCAGGGAGGCATTTCCTCGTAGACACTACGCCGACCGGCTGGCTGGACCTAGCAGCCCCGGGCTGGTAGCAGTAAATGGCTCGGACATTAAGACCTTTGGTGAGAGAACACTGGCTTTATTTCTACACGGCCATACATAGGAGTGGACTTTTGTCATAGCAGCACTGAGTTTCCCGATCCTGGGAGCTGATTTTCTGTGCGCGCATAGTTTACTAGTTGATGTTGCTAACAGGCGCCTGGCTAATGCACTGTCTTTTGACTCTCTCTCCTGTACAGCTCGAGGGGCCGGGCCAGTAACACAAGCCAACGTTACAGCTCCAGGCGGTAAGTTCCACACACTGCTCACTCAGTTCCCAGCACTCACGGTCCCGACGTTTTCAGCGGCTATCGCTAAACATGGGGTGGAGCACTTTATCACCACCACCGGGCCGCCTGTTTTTGCACGACCTCGGCACTTGGACGCAGCTAAACTGGCCATAGCGAGTGAGGAGTTTGCCAACCTGGAAAGGTTGGGCATCATCAGGCGATCGAACAGCCCATGGGCATCCCCGCTACACATGGTCCCTAAGGCTGAGGGGTCATGGTGACCGTGCGGCGATTTCCGCAGGTTGAATAACGCCACAGCACACGACCGCTACCCGATTCCCCACATTCAGGATTTTTCTGTTCACCTCGCCGGACCACGCATTTTTTCTAAAATAGACCTGGTCCGCGGTTACCACCAGGTCCCAGTGTGCACGGAGGACATACCCAAAACAGTGGTAATAACTCCGTTCGGCTTGTTCGAGTTTCTGCGCATGCCATTCGGATTAAAAGGAGCGGCACAGACGTTCCAGCGCATGATGGACGCGGTGCTGTGCAATCTCCTGTTTGTGTTCGTCTACCTGGATGATATCCTGGTAGCCAGTGCGTCCGAAGACAAACACATAACCCACTTCAGGACGGTTTTCCAGAGGTTGGAGGAGCACGGGTTAATAATCAACCTGTCAAAATGCCAGTTCGCCATGATGGGGATTGATTTTTTTGGGGCACCGTGTCTCACCGGAGGGAGCGATACCCTTGCCCGACAAAGTGCGCGCCTTGGCTTACTTTCCCCGGCCTCAGACGGTCAGGGCGCTGCAGGAATTTTGGGGGATGGTTAACTTTTATAACCGTTTCCTTCCCCGCGCAGCACAACTCATGCAGCCATTGTACGCCGCGCTTAAGAGATAGAAACCCGCGGATGGAGTCGAATGGACTCCGGAGCGGGAGCAGGCGTTCTCTGAGGTGAAAGCAGCCATGGCAAACGCCGCACTGTTGGCGCACCGGATAGCGCTCACTACCGATGCCTCGGACATGGCCATAGGGGCCGTTGTGGAGCAACGTGTCGCCGGTTCTTGGCAGCCGCTCGCTTTTTTCAGCAGGGCTTTGCGCGACAGTGAGCGTAAATACAGCGCATTCAACAAGGAGTTGCTGGCTCTCCACCTGGCCATACGCCACTTCCAGTTCTGGCTGGAAGGGCGCAGCTTCACCACGTTCGTGGACCACAAGCCGCTGATGTTCGCGATGGCCAAGGTTTCGGAACCATGGTCGGGCCGGCAGCAGAGACAGCTGGCCGCGATCTCAGAGTTTACGACCGATATTCAGCATGTGTCGGGTAAACTGAATGTGGTGGCGGACTACCTCTCGCGCCCGGTTGTGGCCCCGGTCTGTGTAGGGATAGATTATACAGCCATGGCCGCAGAGCAGATTAGCGATACGGACGTGCGCGCGCTCCAGTCTGGACCAACAGGGTTAAGGCTGGAGAGCAGAGTACTGCAAGACGGCAGCCCCCCAACAATCTGCGACGTCTCCACGGGACGCCCACGCCCGGTGGTCCCGGTCGCGTGGCGCCGCCGCATGTTTGAGTCAGTTCATGCTTTGGCGCACCCAGGAGTGCGCGCGTCAGTCAAAATGGTGGTAGCGAAGTTCGTGTGGCCAGGCCTGCGCAAACAAGTGAAAGAGTGGGCTGCAGCCTGCGTAGCGTGCCAACGAGCCAAAGTGCACAGACACACGAGGGTGTATGTATTGTGATGTTGGATGTCATGCAGTGTGATGTGGAATGTCACGCAGATGTGAGATGAGTGGTGGGGATATAAAGGAGAACCGTGCCTGAATGCTTTCCTGTGTATGACTGATGAGAGAGTGTTAATAAACTTCGTCTGTTCGTAAACTGGCCTCACCATTTCCCACACTCTCCACAATGTACATTATGTTATGTCACAAAAGGACTGTTCTTGCTGTGTGTGGCAACAATGTCCACATTTGTGGACATTCTACTGAATGTCCACATTTAAAGAAAATGTCAACATGGTGATGCCAAATCCATTTTGTCCTAGCTTTAACAGTCAAAGCGTCACCATGCAATTCCAGGCCATTATAAATATGAAGCAAATGATCTAGAACAAAATTTAATATGGCCAGCCAACTTGTTTCATCAAATCTTCAACTACAGTGAATGAAGATCCAGCTTCAGAGTTACATTTTATTGCACATGATGTACCCTTGCCCCTCGTCAATGAAAAAAGTGCAAGACAGTAGTTTTATATAAAGTATCTTTAATCGTGTTGCACAATTTTAAGATGAAACGGGTCAGGTTCAAAAGATGTCCAATTGCATAGCTGGAACTGACATTTCCTAAGGACATAGATTAGGAGAATTGTAAACAGTACAACAGTTTAAAATGCACAAACAGCAATACACTCCTGTATTTAACACCAAAAGAGTGAGGGTGTATTTTGGAGGAAGTGAGAGGGTGTCTACCGGTATTATAATGCAGCTTTATTTTGTAAATGAAAACTAAGGTTACTTTATCTGCAACGTTTTGAATAATTATTGTAACTGTGCTAGAGCTGAATTGCCATATAAAGACACCCTTTGTAACCATTCATGGTGACACTTGTGGCTCCATGTGAACTAGTGTACTCTTGTATCTCTTAAAAGATTGTAGATGGAGCATGTAATGCAGTCCAACACCAACAAAGAGTCAAGATATTTGAACCATACAACTAAAGCACCATCTGCATTTAAACAAATCACTGATTATGACAGTATTAAGTTCATACATGGGTTTAGATCAGGGATGGGCAACTTTGGTGGTAATGAGGGCCACAATTTTTTCCTCACTTACCTAAGGCCAGATTTACATGTAAACCTACCATGGGGTGACGAGGATATTTCCTGCAAAGGTAAAAGTTTCACAATTAAAAGTGAAAATGCAGATGAAAATAAAAGCTTCTCAATGTGTTATATTAGAATTCAAATGACTGAAAATTTTATCTGCCCTGCTATGGACTGATGATCTGTCCAGCATGTACCCTGAGGTTCCTACTCCCACATGGTGATTTGAAACAAACTACAATAGTTGATGTGTAATGTTTTAATGTCATCAATCTTTTCTTTGGGGGCAGGGGGGTTGTGCACTTAAGTGTTTGACAGGTTTTTTTGTTTTTTAATTCAGCTAAATGCACTTTATGGATGCCAAGGTCAGTTATGACCAGGATGTAGTATACAGGTACCTCTCAAAACATTAGAATATGAAAAAGTTCAATATTTTTGTCACTCATTTCAGAAAGTGAAACCCATATACTGTATAGATTCATTACACAGTGATATATTTCAAGTGTTTATTTTAATTGGATGGATGATTATGGCTTACAACCCATGAAAACCCCAAATTCAGTTTCTCAAAAAATTTGAATATTACAAAATTTTAAATAGTTTTTAAACAGAAATGTTGGCCAACTGAAAAGTATGTCCATGTACACACTCAATACTTGGTTGAGGCTCCATTTGGATTAATTACTGCATCCATGTGGCATGGAGTTGATCAGCCTGTGGCACTGCTGAGGTGTTATGAAGGTCCAATTTGCTTTGATAGTGACCTTCAGCTCGTCTGCATTGTTGGGTCTGGTATCTCATCTTCCTCTTGACATTACTCCATAGATTCTCCATGGGGTTTAGGTTAGGAGAGATTACTGGCCAATCAAGCACGGTCATGCCATGGTCATTAAACCAGGTTTTGATACTTTTGGTAGTGACTCTGTGTGTGTGTGTGGGGGGGGGGGGTGTCAAGTCCTGCTGGAAAATGAAATCAGCTTCTCCATAAAGCTTGTCAGCACAGGGAAGCATAAAGTGCTCTAAAATTTCCTGCTAGATGACTGCGCTGACTTTGGTCTTGATAAAACACAGTGGACCAACACCAGCAGATGATATGGTTCCTCACATCATCACCGACTGTGGAAACTTCACACTAAACCTCAAGCAACTTAGATTCTGTGCCTCTCCTCTCTTTCTCCAGACTCTGGGACTTTGATTTCTAAATCTAAAGTCTTTGTTAGTCCATGATCTGTTAATTGATCATCAGATTGATTTAATATCCCTTACAGAGACTTGGTTAGGGCAAGAGGATTATGTTGGTTTAAATGAATCAACTCCCTCTGGTTATTTAAACTGTCAAAATCCCAGAAGTTCTGGTCATGGAGGAGTAGTAGCAGCAATTTACCATTCCAAATTACTAGTTAATGTAAAGCAAAAAACATGTTATAATTCCTTTGAGGGCCTGGTCCTCAGTATTGGGCACTTTAGCAATTTTAGGTTAAACCCAATTTTATTTGCCATAGTTTATCGTCCCCCATCAACCTACTCAGAATTTTTATCCGAATTTGCTGATTTCTTAGCTGATTTAGTGCTGAAATCTGATAGAATAATTATAGTAGGAGACTTTAATATACATGTGGATGTAGATAGTGACTGCCTTAATGTGGCATTCAATTCAATATTAGATTCGATTGGGTTTTCTCAGAAAGTAGGAAATTCTACTCATCTCCTCCACCATACATTGGACCTTGTTTTGACATATGGCATAGAAATAGAAAATCTTGTAGTGTCTCCTCATAACCCTGTACTGTCAGACCATTGTCTGTTAACCTTTGATTTTACTATTTCTGACTATTTGGCTCCTAAAGAAAAATATTATTACAGTAGATGCCTCTCAGATGATGCTGTTACCAAATTTATGCAGATTGTTTCCTCTATGCCATGTGTCAACACAACGGAAATAAGCTATAGACAGCTTGCTCCTTCTGTAATTGATAACATGGTGGATAGTGTTACAGCTTCTCTGCATCAGACTCTAGACTTGGTGGCCCCCTTAAAAAAGAAAAAGTCTAATCAGAGATTTCTAACTCCTTGGTTCAACACAGAAACTCGTAGCTTAAAACAGAAGACTCGTCAATTAGAAAGAAAATGGCACTCCACTAATTTAGATGAAATCTATTTAGCTTGGAGAAATCATCTTTTAATTTATAAAAAATCTCTTAGAAAAGATAGAACAAGTTATTATTCTGCATTAATAGAAGAGAACAAGAATAATCCCAGGTTTCTTTTCAGCACTGTAGCCAGGTTGACAAAGAGTCAGGACTGTCAATCCTAGCATTCCCTTAGAGCTTACTAGTCAGGACTTTATGAACTTTTTCAATAATAAAATTTCATCCATCAGAGATAAAATCAATCAGATTCTTCCCACAGTTAACTTAAATACTGTAACTACTACAACTCCTTCAATTGATGTCTGTCTTGATGAGTTTACTCCAATCAACCTTTGTGAGTTAGACAAAATAGTTTCCTCATCCAAACCTTCAACTTGTCTTTTAGACCCTATTCCTACCAGGTTATTTAAAGTAGTCTTCCCACTTATTGGTAGCTTTATTCTTCATATAATCAATTCTTCATTAACTTTAGGCCATGTACCACAGACTTTTAAAACGGCTGTAATTAAACCCTTACTCAAAAAGCCAACGCTAGATCCAGGAGCTTTAGCTAACCATAGACCAATCTCTAATCTCCCTTTCATTTCAAAAATCTTAGAGTTGTTGCTACACAATTATTTGACCACCTGCAGGGAAATGGTTTACTTGAGTTTCAATCTGGGTTTAGAATCCATCATAGTACTGAAACAGCCTTAGTGAAGGTCACTAACGACCTCCTCATTCCATCTGATAATGGACTGGTTTCTGTACTTGTCCTTTTAGACCTTAGTGCAGCTTTTGATACTATCGATCATAATATTCTACTTGATAGATTAGAATACTATGTTGGACTTAATGGAACTTCGTTGCAGTGGTTTAGATCTTATTTATCTGATAGGTTCCAGTTTGTTCATGTAAATAATGAGTTTTATTTCAACTCAAAGCCTAGTCATGGAGTTCCACAGGGATCTGTGCTAGGCCCTACTCTTTTTAGTTTATATATGCTTCCGTTAGGCAACATTATTAGAAAGCACTGTATACATTTTCATTGTTATGCAGATGACACAATTATACCTGTCAATGAAGCCAGATGATGGTAATCAGTTAGCCAAGTTAGAAGCCTGTCTTAAGGAAATCAAAGCTTGGATGACTTGTAATTTCCTGCTATTAAATTCAGATAAGACTGAAGTTATTTTTGTTGGTCTAAAAAGCCTTAGAAATACCTTTCCATATCAAACTTTCAGTTTGGATGCGGTTACTCTCTTAATAGCTGTGAGGAACCTTGGAATTATTTTTGATCAAGATCTGTCCTTCCATTCACATATTAAATTTGTTTCTAAGACTGCCTTCTATCATTTGCGTAATATTGCCAAGATTAGGAGCATCTCGTCTCAGAGTGATGCTGAGAAACTGATCCACGCTTTTGTTAGCTCGAGATTAGATTGTAATTCTTTATCAGGCTGTCTTAAAACATCTTTAAAAAGTCTTCAGCTGATCCAAAATGCAGCAAGAGTTTTAACAGGTACTAGAAAGAGATCATCTCTCTCCGGTTCTGGCCTCCCTTCATTGGCTTCCCATAGAGTTTAGAATTAAGTTTAAAATCCTTCTTACTTACAAAGCTCTAAACAATCGGGCTCCTTTTTATTTAAAAGATCTGATACTACCGTATTATCCTAACAGAGCACTACGCTCCCAAAATGCAGGTTTACTTGTAATACCTAATGGGAGGCAGAGCCTTCAGTTATCAAGCTCCTCTCCTGTGGAACCAGCTGCCAATCTGGATTCGGGAGTCAGACTCGCTCTGTTTTTAAGAATAGGGCTAAAACCTACCTTTTTGATATAGCCTACAATTAGGGAGGGATCATGTGTTTCTGAACCCTCCCTTAGTTATGCTGCTAATAGGTTTAATCAGCCGGGGGGACCTCCAGTAATGCACTGGGCCTCACTCCTTTCTTCACTCAATGAAATTTTTTTTTTGCTGGTCATTAACATCTGTTTGTTCTCTCCCATAGATTGAGTCCCCATCGTGCTGTTTGCTCTCTACATGTCTGTTCTTTTCATCTTCTCAGTCCCCTCACCCCGTCGCAGCAGATGACTGCCCCTCCCTGAGCCTGGTTCTGCTGGAGGTTTCTTCCTGTTAAAAGGGAGTTTTTCCCTTTCCACCGTCGCCAAGTGCTTGCTCACAGGGGATTGCCTGATTGCTGGGGTCTTTCTGCAACTGTGGGGGTTCCCCCTACAGTTTATAGTGCTATGAGATGACTTGTGAAATGGCGCTATATAAATAAAGTTGAATTGAATGAAATCTGAAGTTTACTTTTGTCTGAACAGAGGTCATCTGACGTTTGTCCATTGTATTTTATCAAGACCAAAGTCAGCTCAGTTGTCTACCAAGAAATTTTAGAGCACTTCATGCTTCCCTCTGCTGGCAAGCTTTATGGAGAAGTTGATTTCATTTTCCAGCAGGACTTGGCACCCCCCAAAGTATCAAAACCTGGTTAAATGACCATGGCATCAATGTTTGATTGGCCAGCAAACTCTGACCTAAACCCTACAGAGAATCTATGGAGTATTGTCAAGAGCAAGATGAGACACCAGACCCAACAATGCAGACAAGCTGAAGGTCACCATCAAAGCAATCTGGACCTTAACACCTCAGCAGTACCACAGGCCAATAACTTCCATGCCACATTGATGTAATTAATCCAAAAGGAGCCCTGACCAAGTATTGTGTGTACATGGACATTTTCAGTCGGCCAACATTTGTATTTAACTTAAACTTTGAGAAACTGAATTTTGGGTTTTCATGGGCTGTAAGCCACAACATCCATCCATCTTCTTCTGCTTAATCCTTTTTGGTGTGTGCGTGTGTGTTGGAGCATATCCCAGCATCTTTGGGCCAGAGGCAGGGTACACCCTGGACAGATCGCCAGTCCATCACAGGGCCAACACAGAGACAGACAACTAGTCACTCATACGCAAGGACAATTTACAATCCCCAGTTTGATGCCAATTAACCTAAAAATTAAAATAAATTGAAAAATATCACCGTGTAATAATCTATACAATATGGGTTTCACTTTCTGGAATGAGTGACAAAAAATATTGAACTTTTTCATGATATTCTGTTTTGAGATGTACCTGCATTTCATTTCAAAAGGGAAACAAATGTTAACGCTACTAAACAGTGCACATTGAGTTTTTAAATGCACTTTGAGATATGCCTGTGTTTAAGTACTTTATGTTAAGTCACAAAAGGACTGTTCTTGTGTGTGGCAAGAATGTCCACATTTGAAGAAAATGTCTACATGGTGATGCCAAATCCATTTTGTCCTAGCTTTAACAGTCAAAGAGTCACCACGCAATTCCAGGCCACTGCAAATATGAAGCAAGTGATCTAGAACATAATTTAATATGGCCTACCAATTTGTTTCAAATCATCTTCAGTGAATCAAGATCCAGCAATCCAGCTTCAGAGTTACATTTTACTGCACATGATGTACCCTTGACCCTAGTCAATGAAAAAGTGCAAGATTTTTTATATAAAGCATCTTTAATCTTGTTGCACAATTTTATGAAACTGGTCAGGTTCAAAAGATGTCGTCTTGCATAGCTGGAACTGGCATTTCCTAAGGACACATTAGGAGAATTGTAAACAGTACAGTTTAAAATGCAAACAGCAATACACTCCTGTATTTAACACCAAAAGAGTGAGGGTGTATTTTGGAGGAAGTGAGAGGGTGTCTACTGGTATTATAATGCAGCTTTATTTTGTAAATGAAAACTTACTTTATCTGCAACTTTTTGAATAAGGTAAAATTATTTTGCAAGTTGTTTTCAACTGATTTAAGACAATTTTGCACTGCTGAATCCAAAAATGACATTTCTTTTGATCAGGTGCCAAGTAAAAACCTGTACTTAGTACTGTGCATGTACTTACCTTCATATAAAAGTACATGTAAATTGAATGTTACATCATTGTTCAAAATTCAGAGAATTTCACGACAGAAGCATTTTGCATCATATAAAGCCAAAATACCCACACATGTAAACAATGTATAAAACATGGCCATAATTCAAAAAGCTGACTTGATTGAGCAAAACCCATGTGATTTTTGGATTCAGCACATCAAAACTGTCCTAAATCTGCTTAAAAAACAAACAAAAAAAAAAACTTAAATTTGGCATTGACCAGGGTAATGATTTTAACTGTGCTAGAGCTGAATTGCCATGTAAAGACACCCTTTGTAACCATTCATGGTGACACTAGCGGCTCCATGTGAACTCGTGTACTCTTGTATTTAAAATCATGATTGTAGATGGAGCATGTAATGCAGTCCAACACCAAGTCAAGATATTTGAACCATACAACTAAAACACCATCTACATTTAAACAAGTCATTGATTATGATAGCAGTTACAAGTTCATACATGGTTTAGATCAGGGATGGGCAACTTTGGTGGTAGTGAGGGCCACAAAATTTTTTCCTCACTTACCTAGGGACAGATTTACATGTAAACTAAATATTTTCTGCAAAGGTAAAAGTTTCACAATTAAAAGTGAAATGCACCTGAAAATAAAAGCTGCTCAATGTGTTATATTAGAATTGAAATTACTGAAAATTTTATCTGCCCTGCTATGGACTGGTGATCTGTCCAGCATGTACCCTGAGGTTCCTACTCCCATGTGGTGATTTAAAACAAACTACAATAGTGGATATGTAATGTTTGTCAATATTATCAATCTTTTCTTTGGGGGTGGGGTTGTGCACTTAAGTGTTTGACAGTTTTTTTGTTTTGTTTTTTTTTAAATTCAGTTAAATTATTTGTGGATGCCAGGGTCAGTTATGACCAGGATGTAGTACATTTCAAAAGGGCAACAAATGTGCACATTGAGTTTTTAATGCACTTTGAGATATGCCTGGGTAAGATTGAGCAAGATGGTTGCCAGAATTATCCCCAATTCTATTCATTTAATTGTTCAAGAGGTAAAAATATTACTACAGGTTCTGCTCAACCCCAGCACTGTTAGTGTTTTTATGCACTTTTGCTGTGCCTCTGTCGTGTGCCAAGTGCACATTTAAGACAAAGACAATGAACAAAAAGTGCATATTTTTCATCATATTGATCTGTCCTTTGAAATTTGTCATATTCAACAGATCGCTGAACATGTGCGACCCAGTTACATGTCTTTATTTCAAATTGTGGCCCAACTGATTTTGTAATTGAGCAGCCCTGGAGTAGAGGATGGTTAAAATTATATCATGACCTAATTTTTAAGACTCTCCAAAATGATGAGCAAAGAAATTCTCAACGATAATTAAAAGAAGCCAAGAAGTAAAGGAAATATGGCAAGGCTTTGCTTGCTAATTGATTAATTGTGGGTGTGGAGGGACAAAGAAATAGCTATGTGGGCTTGGTAATGTCAGATGTCCCAAAATGGGGAATTAAATGAAGTTTAAGAACCACTGGTATAAACTGGGGGGGGGGGGGGGGATCAGCAGATTACAATGACCAGTCTGATATTGCTGACATGGGCTTCACCTGCCAAACAAGAATAAATGCTACAGCTCCTCAGCTGTACAATTTATTCTTGTTTATAAGCAGCCCACTTTACATTTAGTGCCATTTACAGCCTATTGATGTAGTTTTACCATACAAAATATACCTGACAAGACTCCGGTGCACACAGTCAATGCTGCTCCTGCTAGTGGTTCCCCCACTCTTGCTCCATCACTTGCAGAGAGCAGCACTAGGTTTTGATTACAGCTCCCTCTGCTGGTGGACTCTAATTGCATTTAAGAATGCAGTTCCAAATGTGATAACTGATTTTTGGAAATCGACTGGTGGGCCAGAGTGAATGAGGGGGTGGGCTGTATGTGGCCCATGGGCCTCCAGTTGCCCATCCCTGGTTTAGATCAGCTTTTGTTACAGCCTAAAACCACCATGGATTAAAACACAATTAGCATTGTTACTTACCCTTTCACTGCTAAATGGGTTGTTAAAGCTATACTGTGAAAGAAATGGTTAATCACGTCACTCAAGTGTTAATAATTCCATGAACACAGTGATGGAGGCTTACCATGTGGAATTTAAGCAGGTTCATTAGTGTGGTTTATCTTTTAAAATGGGTTACAGGTGGTTGAAGCTGCCTGTAGGGTGACATCTGAAGGTAACCTGGTTTGGCCTGTACACGTGGCAGCATCCTGGTCTTGTAGCCTCTGTGCCTGAACTTTAAGTGTGGCAGCATCCTGGGCTTGTGGTGTGTGGGCCACTGGTACACAGGAGGGTATCCAGCTTGCAGGGTCCATGGGAGAATCTGGGGCAAGTAGCTGGGCTGTTTGGCTGGTTCTCCATGCTGCTGGGTCATTGTGACAGGGTAGTCAGGCTGCTGGGTGTGGGTCAGTTTCCCAGTGGCCTGGTATGGGCCATTGGGTGGTTCAGGCTGAGCCTGGGAAACTTCAGGCATTTGGGTTGGTACCTGCATTGGAGTAGTGGGCTGTCTAGTTGGAGGTCTGGGTTGCAGACTTGGGCCTTGGGTCTTACTGGGTCTGCAGCCTTTCACCTCAGTTGGCATCTGTGGGCCAGTCCCAGGCTGACTGGGTGGACAGAGAGGCTGCTGGAACTTAGAACCAGGCCTTTGCTCAACAGGCTGTTGGGTCACAGAACCAGACATGTTTGTTAGCACAATAGGTTGTTGCACTGGAGCGGAAGTCTTCTTCCTTGGCTGACAGCCTTTCTGCTGAGCTGGATCATGTGGACCAGTGCCAGGAGGCTTGGGAGGACAGAATGGTCGCCAAGTTTGCATAGGCCTATGGGTTGACATCTGGATTGGGGCACTTTGCTCTTGTGTGGCAGCTTGTGTTGGGGCTGGCATCTCCCTGGGTTGACAACCTGTCTCAAAGGCTGAAACCTGGGAACTCCTACCAGGGTACTCGGGGGGACAGAGAGGTAGCTTGGCCACAACACCAGGCCTTTGGGTTGTTGCAGCAGGCTGTTGGGTTGGTACACTAGGCTGTATTGGGCTGGGATGGCAGCCTCTCTGAGCTGGGTCCTGAGGACCAGTGCCAGGAGGTTTGGGAGGACAGAATGGTCGCCAAGTTTGCATAGGCCTATGGGTTGACATCTGGATTGGGGCACTTTGCTCTTGTGTGGCAGCTTGTGTTGGGGCTGGCATCTCCCTGGGTTGACAACCCATCTGAAAGGCTGAAACCTGGGAACTGCTACCAGGGTACTCGGGGGGACAGAGAGGTAGCTTGGCCACAACACCAGGCCTTTGGGTTGTTGCAGCAGGCTGTTGGGTTGGTACACTAGGCTGTATTGGGCTGGGATGGCAGCCTCTCTGAGCTGGGTCCTGAGGACCAGTGCCAGGAGGTTTGGGAGGACAGAATGGTCGCCAAGTTTGCATAGGCCTATGGGTTGACATCTGGATTGGGGCACTTTGCTCTTGTGTGGCAGCTTGTGTTGGGGCTGGCATCTCCCTGGGTTGACAACCCATCTGAAAGGCTGAAACCTGGGAACTGCTACCAGGGTACTCGGGGGGACAGAGAGGTAGCTTGGCCACAACACCAGGCCTTTGGGTTGTTGCAGCAGGCTGTTGGGTTGGTACACTAGGCTGTATTGGGCTGGGATGGCAGCTTCTCTGCTGAGCTGGGTCCTGAGGACCAGTGCCAGGAGGCTTGGGAGGACAGAATGGTCGCCAAGTTTGCATAGGCCTATGGATCGACACCTGGATTGGGGAACCAAGCTTTTGAGTCACAGCGGTAGGCTGTTTTGGGGCTGGCATCTCCCTGGGCTGACAACCCGTCTGAAAGGCTGGACTCTGGGAACTGCTACCAGGGTGCTTGGGAAAGCAGCCAACCCTCTGGGCCAGAATCTTCTTGGGGCGGCATGGCAGTTTTCCAGGTGGGCAGGAGGGGCATCGGACTTTCCCAGGGGGGCACAAGGGACAGGGAACCTTCCCAGATGGACCAGCAGGCTGTGGAGATGGCTGCGACTGCTTTTGTGGGCAGGTGGACTGCTGGTGGGATTGCTGCTGGGACCCCTGCTGGTGCCTGGGCTGGCAAATTCTAGGTTGGGATGCCCGTGGCTGATCATCTGTTGCCACTGCTGGCTGTTGCTGAGAACCATAGTTTGCATAGTGCAATTTTTCGTTTTGCTGATATTCCTCAAGATCAGGCACATACACATTTTGTTTCCCCATTTCAGCACCATCCTTGTAGTCATAGCTGCCAGTTACATCATACTCATAATTGGCACCATCATGAAGTGGCCCAGTGTGCCCCGTTGAGTGGTCAGTGTAATCACCAGTTGAATGTTCTTGATAATCTCCATTTAGTGGCCCAGTGCTTGTCAAATTGTTTTCCGTGTAATAACCAGTTGAATATTCAGCATAATCTTGATAAACATCAGCTTTGTGTGCCTCAGCAGACCCAATACTGTAAGCTGTAGAACACAAACATTCAGTGATCAGTAGATCTCAATTTATACAGTAACATTAGGTGATATGTAGGGGGGATATTATCCCCCAGGTTAAGCTGATATCCCCGGGATAATGCAAGGATAGGAAGGTTATACAGTACCTGAGCTCACTCATTTATCCAACTTAGGTTTGTGTAAATAAAAATCTGATTATGGATCTGCAAAAGTAGTTTCACCATGTGCTGACAAGTGGTGCTGGCCACAACGCTTAAGAAGCAGACAGATTCTGTACTTTTTCGTCTGAGCCACTTTTACTGAGTGATGGTGAAACCAAGGCCTTATGAAACAACTTGAGACAATTGCTTCAGATCGACACCGTTATGAAACTGTTATAAAAAAAAAAAAAAGTGCCATCTGCTGATTGAGTGTCAGAACTACATCAGAATGAAGACCTAAAAAAAAAAAAAAAAAAAAACACACTTGAGCATTTGGCCATCCGTGGTCTCTTCAAAATTGGATGGCAGGAACAAACGATACAAAGCAAACCAAAAAAAAAAAATCCAATTCCAATAGAACCCTTAAATTTCCCACAAGCCCTCAAGTCATGTGACCAACATAAGACCTAGCTTGCTATGGTCACGTGACTGTTGGCGTGCTGAAACAGCGCTCTATGCACTGCTCATGACACTGCCACTTTATATTGCTCGAATCAGTGTAGAGTGGGCGGTGTCAAGCGTCTCACTACGTTTACTCAGTTCATTATTTTTCCTTAGACTAAGGTCTACATCAGGGGTGGCCAAGACCCTGTAGGCTTTACCTTCAACAGCAGATTTCACTGAACTTCTTCCTACCGATTACTGACAAGTGAAAACACCTGCTGAAGAGACTGGATAGAAAAGAAAGCCTGCACGGCATTGGCCCTCCATGGCACATGATTGGACACCCCTTGTCTAAATAATTTACAATTGTGCATGGATGGCTACAAAACACATGCACAGCAATGGCAAATTATTTGCCGCTTTCTAGACCAATTAAGTGAAATTTGAAAGTTTCCCCACAGAAACCGGAATGTTCATATCTACACAGGATAAAAAAAAAATAATCCCTGTCCACATAAAAATACACTGTTCCCACACTGACATTCCTCAGTTTAATGGGTGAGAAATTGTACATTTACTGGTGCGATTACAATATCATTGATTTGTAATTATAGAAACTAATCAAAATTAAAACAAGGCTTAAATACATAACATGTGTAATCAGTACTGAATACATAAGTTTCTCTTTAATTATATTGCAAAAAAAGGATTTACTTTCCACAATATTCTAACTTACTGAGAAACAAGTACATGTACACATGGAAAATGTCCTGTTAAAGTAAAAAGCAGCAGAACAATCTTGGCTGTGCTGGCCATTGCCATAGAAATACAGAAAAAAAACTCTAGTTATCCAGTGCACACAAACGCCATTACCAGACTCTGAAAATCTTAGGTGTCCAGGATGGTGTTTGCATGTAGATGGGAAAAAAAAAAAAAAAAAAAAACCTAGGTACATGTGGACAAGTCCCAACAGTGTCACAAATTTAATAGAAAGCTTAACTTTTATCAGTACATAGGAGGTCAACGTGTGGAAACGGTAACAAATTTCCCTCTGGGATTAAAAAGGATACAAAAAGTGGCACACTTGGAGGAAAGATAAATCTATTAAGTCCTTTTTTTTGGAAAAAAGTTATAAATTTATCAGAAAAATTTTACAAGAAAAACCTTAAACTTGACAGAAAAGAAATTTAGTGAACTGGCTAAAAATGAGTTTCTCTTAAAATTTGCGGCCTTTTTCCATGTAAATCTGCAATTGTGACCATTACTGGACAATTTACGACTTAAGCCATTTTTACAAATTTTAGTTAAAAAAAAAAAGTGGGGGTTTAGTCAACCTGCAGGCACAGAAAAATTGAGGCTCCATTACTTGACACATTTTAATCCATGGACAGAAAGCCTTGGTGGAGGCATGCACTTCAAGTACCCTCTAGTCGTGATTTGTAAATAAAAACCTTGCACCACTAAAGCTGGACTCATGCTGCACCTCCGCTGTCCGCGTACATGCAACCGGAAACCTCATGTGACGAAATTTAAGTCATCGTCTCCAGTCCGCTAGTGTACGCAGGGCTCTACAGCAGACAACCGCGTGCAGCCCAAATGTTATGACCACGCGGCCTGCCCACGACCTGAACGCCCCATTCATGAGGTGGCGATGTCGACACAGCATTCATCAGTAGACAAAGAGGAGCCGGAAAACGAGAATAAACACATCTATGAATCATACATACATATTTTCTTTCACAGCGGCAGCAGCATCTTCGTGGAAAAGGAGTGAAAACCGGGAAGTCAGACAGAAATGGACTCTATTGGAGGAGGAACTGAAGTCAGCCCTTTCTTCATTGGTAAAAATCCTGGCGCGTCAGTGCCTTGGCGCTATCCATCGAGCGGGAGAGAAAACTACAAATGATGGTTGTGTGCATGCGTCAACCGCTTGGTCTGGGTAGATGAAAAATGTATGTACAGTGCTGCGTGCGTGCCAAGCTCGTCCAAAATGTACACAGACCAAAGCGGACTAGAGGGAAAATGCAGCATGAAGCAGGCTTAAAGCTTAAAGCATGCTGAAGATTCAGTTTAACCTGAAAACTGCATCAGCAAATTTAGGTCAACATTCATAATGTATCTAATGTTTTTGTGAAAGATACAACTAATTGTTTCTGCCATAAAGTTAGCTAATGTGCATTTGAAAGTTTGCCTACAACTTGTAAATGACTCCATTTAATTTACCAAGTAGACTTGTTTTCCTTTTTTATTTTACTACCCCCAGTACAACCTGATCAAACTTACCGTTTTCTTGAGGTCTTCTGACAGCTACAAGTAACAACAGCAACCATCTTTAAAACAGGAAAGTTGATGTCAGCTTCTCTAAAACACAAACTTGTGCTCAAATGGCCCATGAAGCAGCTCTACTGACCTTCTGAGAAACCCCATGGATTCAGCCACAGTCAGCAGCACAACGAGCCACCACTGTCAGCTGCAGACAAAAAGCTGGTTTCACAAGCAGTAAATCAGAGGTGGCTGTGAAACCCTTTAAAAGGTGAGAACAGAGCAGGTGTGTCTCATCAGTGAAACACGGCAGAGATGTGACTTGGCTCAGCTGCAGCCTCTGTTGGCAGATTGGCTCAGATTGGGTTATGCAAGATTGTGGGATTTTTTTATTTTTTATTTTTTTTGGGGGGGGGGGCGCTTTAAATCCTTTAAAATGGGTGGAAAATCTTCCCTTCAAAAAAAACATAAAAAAAAATGGATTATTGCCTCGATGAACAGAAAAAATGAAACCATTAAAACATGTAACCAGCATAAAAGTTATAAATTTACTATTTAATATATATTTTTACAAATTTAAATGAAAAACTAATATAAATTTACAACAAAGAAGTTGCAAATTTATAAGAAGTTGGAAGTTTAGAAGAAAGTTGCAACTTTATGAGAATAAAGTTGCATATTTATGAGGAAAAAAATTGCAAATTTATGAGCAAAAGTTGTAAATAAATATAAAAACCGGGCAGCACAGTGGATAGCACCGTGTCAGCACACTAAGAAGGTCATGGGATCAATTCCACCCCTGACCATCGTGGGTTCGATCCCACCCCCTGACCATCGGTGACCCTTCTGTGTGGAGTCTGCATGTTCTCCCAGTGTCTGCGTGGGTTTACTCTGGGTACTCTGGTTTCCTCCCACAGGCCAAAGACATGCAGGTGAGGTTAACTAGCATCAACTGGGGATTCTAAATTGTCCTTAGGTATGAATGCGAGAGTGAATGGTTGTCCGTCTCTCTGTGTTGGCCCTGCGATGGACTGGCAATCTGTCCAGGGTGTACCTTGCCTCTCGCCTGGGATAGGCTTCAGCTCCCCCCCCCACCCCCTGCGACCTGAAAAGAATTAAGTGGTAGAAGGTGGATGGAAGTTGTAAATTTACAAGAAAAAAGTTCTGGCTGAAGGCTGCTTCATTATTATTAATATTTCAATCAATAATAGCCAATTCACTATTGCAAATGTTTATGGCCCTAATATAGATGACCCACTGTTTTTTAATAACTTGTTTCCAAGATTTTAAACGTCCCTAACTGCCCAGTTATCATAGGTGGTGATTTCAATACAGTTATTGATCCATCAGTAGATAGAACCACTCATTCCAGCAATAAACGTACCTGGCAATCAACTGAAACAGTTAAACAGCTCATGAATAATTTTGGTTTTGGTGGGCTGGCGCCAACAGCATCCCAGTAATGGAAAATATACATGTTTTTCATCAGTACACCAGTCATATTCCCATCTGGATTTTCTCCTCTCCAGTAATTCATTTGGACTTCACAGGACATGGTTCCAGTGATCTATGTCCTTAGTCTGCTTGTCTTCAGCAAACTGTTTGCGGGCTTTCTTGTGCATCATCTTTAAAAGGGGCTTCCTTCTGGGACGACAGCCCAACAGACCAATTTGATGCAGTGTGTGGCATATGGTCTGAGTACTGGCAGGTTGACTCCCCACCCCTTCAACCTCTGCAGCAATGCTGGCAGCACTCATACGTCTATTTTTAAAAGACAACCTCTGGATATGACGCTGAGCACGTGCACTCAACTTCTTTGGTCAACCATGGCGAGGCCTGTTCTGAGTGGAACCTGTCCTGTTAAGCCGCTGTATGGTCTTGGCCACCGTGCTGCAGCTCAGTTTCAGGGTGTTGGCAATCTTTTTGTAGCCTAGGCTATCTTTATGTAGAGCAACAATTCTTTTTTCAGATTCTCAGAGACTTCTTTGCCACGAGGTGCCATGTTGAACTTCCAATGACCAATATGAGAGAGTGTGACAGCGATAACACCAAATTTAACACACCCGCTCCCCATTCACACCTGGGACCTTGTAACATTAACTAGTCACATGACACTGGGGAGGGAAAATGTCTAATTGGGCACAATTGGGCACAATTTCGCTAAAAAATAAAAACTATTCTTCTCAAATGGAAATCAAAGAACTCCATAAATATCACACTCTGGAAAAATCTGTCAACTGCGCCTCTATGGAAAGAATAGCTACCTCCACGTCTCTGTCTCCTTCCAAATCCACAGAAACACTCCTATCTGGACATCCCTTATTGAGTTTCTTAAAACGTGAATTAAACCTCTGAAGTTTTCCTTTTTGATTATCCCTTTTCCTGTTAATAAATTAACAATGATACATGTTTACCTGCTTACTTGCTACCTATAAGATGTGTTAACTTGCTTTTAAAGCCAGGAAAAGTCTATGAAAATGCTGTAATTTTAAAATTAACCTGGTTTTAACGCATTGCACATCGTACAGTGCATCCGGAAAGTATTCACAGCGCTTCACTTTTTCCACATTTTGTTATGTTACAGCCTTATTCCAAAAGGGATTAAATTCATTTTTTTCCTCAAACTTCTTCACACAATACTCCATAATGACGATGTGAAAATTTTTTTTTTGAGATTTTTGCAAATTTCTTAAAAATAAAAAAAACTAAGAAACCACATGTGCATAAGTATTCACAGCCTTTGCTCAATACTTTGTTGATGAACCTTTGGCAGCAATTACAGCCTCAAGCCTTTTTGAATATGATGCCACAAGCTTGGCACGCCTATCTTTGGGCAGTTTGGCCCATTCCTTTTTGCGGCACCTCTCAAGCTCCATCAGGTTAGATGGGAAGAGTCGATGCACAGCCATTTTCAGATCTCTCCAGAGATGTTCAATTGGATTCAAGTCTGGGCTCTGGCCGGGTCACTCAAGGACATTCACAGAGTTGTCCTGAAGCCACTCCTTTGATATCTTGGCTGTGTGCTTAGGGTCGTTGTCCTGCTGAAAGATGAACCGTTGCCCCAGTCTGAGGTCAAGAGCACTCTGGAGCACATTTTGATCCAGGATGTCTCTTTACATTGCTACATTCATCTTTCCCTCTATCCTGACTAGTCTCCCAGTTCCTGCCACTGAAAAACATCCCCACAGCATGATGCGCCCACCACCATTGGCATGGTTATGAGCGGTGCCTGATTTCCTCCAAAAATGACGCCGGCATTCATGCCAAAGAGTTCAATCTTTGTCTCATCAGACCAGAGAATTTTGTTACTGATGGTCTGAGAGTCCTTCAGGTGCCTTTTGGCAATCTCCAGGCGGGCTGCCATGTGCCTTTTACTAAGGAGTGGTTTCCATCTGGCCACTCTACCATACAGGCCTGATTGGTGGATTGCTGCAGAGATAGTTGTCCTTCTGGAAGGTTTTCCTCTCTCGACAGAGGAACACTGGAGCTCTGACAGAGTGACCATTGAGTTCTTGGTCACCTCCCTGACTAAGGCCCTTCTTCCCTGATTGTTCGGTTTAGATCAGGGGTGTCAAACTCATTCCATGGAGGGCCAAGACCCTGCAGGTTTTACTTCCACCCAGTCTCTTCAGCAGGTGTTTTCACTGATCAGCAATCAGTAGGACGAAATTCAGAGAAATCACCTGTTGAAGACACTGGGTGGAGGTAAAACCTGCAGGGTCTTGGCCCTCCATGGAATGAGTTTGACACCTGTGGTTTAGATGGTTGGCCAGCTCTAGGAAGAGTCCTGGTGGTTCTGAACTTCTTCCATTTATGGATGACGGAGGCCACTTTGCTCAATGGGACCTTCGAAGCAACAGAAATTTTTCTGTACCCTTCCCTAGATTTGTGCCTTGAGACAATCCTGTCTCAGAGGTCTAAAGACAATTGCTTTGACTTCATGCTTGTTTGTGCTCTGACATGCACTGTCAACTGTGGGACCTTATATAGACAGGTGTATGCCTTTCCAAATCATGTCCAATCAACTGAATTTACCACAGGTGTACTCCAATTAAGCTGTAGAAACATTTCAAGGATGATCAGTGGAAACAGGATGCACCTGAGCTCAGTTTTGAGCTTCATGGCAAAGGCTGTGAATACTTATGTACATGTGATTTCTTAGTTTTTATTTTTTAATAAATTTGCAAAAGTCTCAAAAAAACTTTTTTCACATTGTCATTATGGGGTATTGTGTGTAGAATTTTGAGGAAAAAAATTAATTTATTCCATTTTGGAATAAGGCTATAACATAAAATGTGGAAAAGTGAAGCGCTGTGAATACTTTCCAAATGAACTGTATCTGAATGAACCTTGTTCTACTTGTATGTTATTGTTATTTGTATGAACAGTATGTCTCTTCTTTTTTTTCACACCCCCCATCCAACCAGTCACAGCAGATGACTGCCCCTCCCTGAGCCTGGTTCTGCTGGAGGTTTCTTCCTATAATGGATTTTTTCCTTCCCACTGTTGCCTAGTGCTGCTTATAGGGAATTGTTCAATTGTTGGGCTTTTACTTTTTTTTTTTCCCTCTGAATTACTTATGAAATGTATTTGTGCTGATTGTCGAGCTCCTTGGCATGAGTTTTATTGTAGTTGGGCGCTATACAAGTAAAGTTGCTGTGCAATTATCTGACCATTTGCAGGGAGTTGGTTTGTTTGAGGTGTTTCAGTCTGGGTTCAGAGCTCATCACAGCACTGAAACTGCCTTAGTGAAGGTCTCTAATGATCTCCTGACTGCATCTGATAATGGACTTGTCTCTGTTCTTGTTCTTTTAGATCTCAGTGCAGCCTTTGACACTATCGATCATGCCATTCTACTTGATAGATTGGAACACTTTGTTGGACTCAGTGGAACTCCGTTGCAGTGGTTTAGATCTTATTTGGCTGATAGATTTCAGTTTGTCCATGTCAATGATGGATTTTCTTCCAGCTCTAAGCTCAGTCATGGAGTTCCACAGGGATCTGTGTTGGGCCCTACTCTTTTTAGTCTATATATGCTCCCGTTGGGCAATATCATCAGAAAGCACTGTATACATTTTCACTGTTACACAGATGACACACAACTATACCTGTCAATGAAGCCCGATGATTGTGATCAGTTGGCCAAGTTAGATGCCTGTCTTAAGGACATCAAAGCTTGGATGACTTGTAATTTTTTACTATTGAACTCTGATAAGACTGAAGTCATTGTTGTTGGCCCAAAACATCTTAGAAATTCCTTTTCAGATTACGCCCTTAATTTAGATGCGGCCACTCTCACTCTGAACAGTTGTGTGAGGAACCTTGGAGTTATTTTTGACCAGGATTTGTCCTTTAATTCACATATTAAAACTGTTTCTAGGACTGCCTTATATCATCTGTGCAATATTGCCAAGATTAGGAGCATCTTGTCTCTGGGTGATGCTGAGAAACTGATTCACGCCTTTGTCAGTTCGCGATTAGATTATTGTAATTCTCTATTATCTGGTTGTCCTAAAGTATCTTTAAAAAAATCTTCAGTTGATTCAAAATGCTGCTGCTAGAATTTTAACTGGTTCTAGAAAAAGAGATCATATTTCCCCGGTTCTGTCCTCCCTCCATTGGCTTCCCATTGAATTCAGAATCAAGTTTAAAATCCTTCTTCTTACTTTCAAAGCTCTTAACAATCTGGCCACCCAATATATAAAAGATCTGATATTATCTTACCATACTAATAGAGCATTACGCTCCCAAAATGCTGGCTTACTTGTGGTGCCCAGAATCTCCAAAAGTACGGTGGGAGGCAGAGCCTTCTGCTACCAAGCTCCTTCTCTCTGGAACCAGTTACCACTCTGGGTCCGGGAGTCAGACTTGGTCTCTGTTTTTAAGAACAGGGTAAAATCCTTCCTTTTTAATATAGCTTTCGTTTAAGGAGGGTTTTTGTGTCTTTTAACCTCACTCTTGTTCTATTGTTATATGATCCATACTGCTGGTTGACCTCCAATATTGTACTTGGCATCTTACTGCTATGTTCTTTATGTCTGTCCTTTCCATCTTCCCTATCCCCTCATCCCCAGCCAGTCGCAGCAGACGACTGCCCCTCCCTGAGCCTGGTTCTGCTAGAGGTTTCTTCCTTCCAAATGGGAGTTTTTCCTCTCCACTGTCGCTTAGTTCTTGCTCATAGGGGATTGTCTGATTGCTGGGTCTTTCTGTGGCTGTGTAGTTTTTTCTGCACTGTGGCGCCACGAGACGGCTTTTGTTGTGATGTGGCGCATTATAAATAAAGCTGAATTGAAATGAATTGAATTAAAGTTACATTGAGGTTCCTTTGCCCAGCATGCCTAAGTCATCCAGTTTTTAAATGGATACTGTGGGGGCATGGTGTTGGACTTCTCCACCCAGGGAACAATGGACCGAAAGAGGAGGGGGTATCAGACGGGACAGTAAGGACTATGCACCCCCCAGGGAGAGGAGAAAATGCCGGAGCCGCTGGGAGAAGAAGGGTGTCAGAGCGGCGCCGGCATTATGTCATGTTAATGTGCCACACAGGCTTTGTTCTAAACATAATGTATGATGGTTGGAAGTGCTGGGTCTCAATGCATGGTATTAAAGATGTAAAGAGGAATGCACAGAGTCCCGGGATCTTTTTTTGCTTTAAGTTATGTTGGAAAAAGAATAAAATTTCTGTGTCATAAAGCTCGTTGCCTCACCTGCATCCTTTCTCCACATTGGTGACCATGGAGCTCATGGAGAGGATGTTGGCACTGAGGGGGAAGGACAATGAATCTTTCCTGTTCACCCACTTGTTCCTCAGGAACCTACTGGCTAAAGCAAGGGCGATCCTGGCCAACTCGCCGCGGCTGGTTGCTAAGGACTACCACACCCTGGCGCAGGAAGCAGACCGCATCATTTTGGCGACCAGAACTCTCAGCGTGCAGACAGTGGCACTGGCATACATGAGGGACTCCAGCGAGGTTGAGGAGCCGTTCGTGGTAGCCGGGATGGACACCAGAAGACGAAGGAATGAGGCAATCTGTTTTTATCATCGCCGTTTCGGCTCAAATGCTAAACGCTGCCTGTTGCCATGCCAACTCAAGAAGCCGGGAAGATGGCCCGTTTGGAATTCAGTGGCAGCTGCAACCGATGGCGACAGGAACAGACTGCATTATGTCATGGACACATGTTCGGGGAGACAGTTTTTGGTGGACTCCGGCTCCCAGAAGAGCCTCATCCTGCTGGTCAGCGCAGATAGGGTGGCAGGACGTAGCAGTCCCGAGCTCACGGCCGCCAACAGATCCACCATCAGGACATTTGGCAAGTGGACACTGACGATATGCTTACACGGATGCAACTTTCAGTGAGACTTTGTGATAGCTGCATGTTCCGGACCCATTTTAGGCACAGATTTTTTTATGTGCTTATGGGTTGTTAGCCGATGTTGCTAATAGGAGATTAGTGGACGCTATCTCTTTTACCTCATTGCCCTGCACAGCTTGGGGAGCTGGGTCAACAACAGTGGCTAATGTTACAGCTCCAGGGAGTAAGTATCAACATTTGCTTGCACAGTTCCCAGCAATCACGGTCCCAACTTTTTCGGCTACGGTAACAAAACATGGGGTTGAGCACTTTATAACGACAAAAGACCCACTGGTGTTCGCACAACCTCGGCGTTTGGACACAGGTAAACTGGCCAGTGCGGGAGAGGAGTTTGCCAACTTAGAGCAGTTGAGCATTGCCAGGCACTCCAACAGCCCGTGGGCATCCTCGCTACACATGGTGCCTAAAGCTGACGGATTGTGGCAACCGTGTGGCAATTTTTGGCACTTGAATAATGCCACAGAACATGATCGTTATCCCATTCCACACATCCAGGTTTTTTCTGTGCACCTGGTCGGGTCGCGTGTTTTTTCCAAAGTGGATCTGGTCCGCGGATACCATCAGGTCCCAGTGCATGCGGAAGATGTTCCATAAACAGCGGTAATAACTCCTTTCAGCCTTTTCAAGTTTTTACGCATGCCGTTTGGATTAAAAGGCGCTGTGCAGACTTTCCAGAGGATGATGGACGCAGGTGCTTCGTGACTTGTCTTTCATTTTTGTCTACTTAGACGGCATTCTGGTAGCTAGCGCATCCGAGGAGGAGCACATCACCCATCTCAGGACGGTTTTCCAAAGGTTGGGGGCACACGGGCTGATAGTTAACCTGGCGAAGTGCCAGTTCGGCGTGCCAGGGATTGATTTTTTTGGGCCACCGCATTTCACCGGAGGGCGCGATTCCATTACCAGATAAGGTGCGCGTTATGTTGGACATTCCACGCCCGCAGACCGTGAGAGCACTACAGGAGTTTTTGGGAATGGTTAATTTTTATAACCATTTCCTTACCCAGGTAGCCCAGCTGATGCAGCCGTTGTATGCCGCACTTAAAAAAAAGAAGCCATCGACTGGACTCCAGAGCAAGTCCAGGCTTTTACTAACGCCAAAACAGCGCTTGCGGATGCCACGTTGTTAGCCCACCCGGATCTGTCTGCACGGATAGCGCTCACTACGGAAGCATCTGATGTTGCCATAGGGGCATTGGTGGAGCAGTACATCTCAGGTTCGTGGCAGCCGCTTGCATTTTTCAGCCAAACTTTGAGCGACAGTGAACGCAAATACAGCACGTTCAATAGGGAATAGCTGGCTCTCTACCTGGCGATGCGCCATTTCCAGTTTTGTTTAGAGGGGCTTGAAGTTCACTGCATTCATGGACCATAAGCCGCTGAAATATGCGATGGCCACGGTCTCGGAACTGTGGTCAGCCAGGCAGCAATGGCATTTGGCCACAATTTAGGAGTTTACTACCGACATTCAACACATTGCGGGTAAGCTCAATGTCATTCAGCTTTATTTTATTTACACTACCGTTCAAAAGTTTGGGGTCACTTAGAAATTTCCTTATTTTTGAAAGAAAAGCACTGTTTTTTTCAATGAAGATAACTTTAAACTAATCAGAAATACACTCTATACATTGCTAATGTGGTAAATGACTATTCTAGCTGCAAATGTCTGGTTTTTGGTGCAATATCTACATAGGTGTATAGAGGCCCATTTCCAGCAACTATCACTCCAGTGTTCTAATCGTACAATGTGTTTGCTCATTGCGTCAGAATTCTCCAGATTACCTCAACAAATTAACAGTTAGAATGCCAAAGGTCTGCAATGCTGTAATTGCTGCAAATGGAGGATTCTTTGACGAAAGCAAAGGTTGAAGGAAAAAAATTATTATTTCAAATACAAATCATTATTTCTAACCTTGTCAATGTCTTGACTATATTTTCTATTCATTTTACAACTCATGGTGGTAAATAAAAGTGTGACTTTTCATGGAAAACACAAAATTGTCTGGGTGACTCCAAACTTTTGAACGGTAGTGTATATAGCGCCATATCACAACAAAAGTCATCTCATAGCACTACCAAATGCAGGGAAAACCCCACAATTGCAGAAAGACCCAGCAATCAGACGATCCCCTGTGAGCAAGCACATAGCGACGGTGGAGAGGAAAAACTCCCATTTAACAGGAAGAAACCTCTAGCAGAACCAGGCTCAGGGAGGGGCAGTCATCTGCTGCAACTGGCTTGGGGTGAGGGGATAGAGAGGATGAAGAGAACAGGCATAAAGAACATGAACGGTGAGAAGCCAAGTACATTATTGGAGGTCACCCGGCAGTCTGAATCTATTAACAGTAACACAAAAGGGGGGTTAAGAGACACAAGATCCCTCCCCTAATCGTAGGCTATATTGAAAAGGAAGGATTTTACCCTGTTCTTAAAAACAGAGATTGGGTGTGACTCCTGGACCCAGAGTGGTAACTGGTTCCATAGAGAAAGAGCTTGATAGCAGAAGGCTCTGCCTCCCATTGTACTTTTGGAGATTCTGGATATTACAAGTAATCCAGCATTTTGGGAGCATAGTGCTCTGTTAGGATGATAGGGTAATATCAGATCTTTTTTCATAAGGGGGCCTGATTATTAAGAGCTTTGTAAGTGAGAAGAAGGATTTTAAACTTAATTCTAAACTCTATGGGAAGCCAATGAAAGGAGGCCAGAACCGGACAGATATGATCTCTCTTTCTAGAACCAGTTAGAACTCTTGCAGCAGCATTTTGGATCAACTGGAGACTTTTTAAAGATATTTTAGGACAACCTGATAATAGCGAGTTACAATAATCTAATCTAGAGCTGACAAAGGTGTGGATCAGTTTCTCAGCATCATTCAGAGACAAGATGCTCCTAATCTTGGCACTATTGCGCAGATGATAGAAGGCAGTCTCAGAAACAAATTTAATATGTGAATTAAAGAACAGATCTTGATCAAAAATAACTCCAAGGTTCCTCACAGAACTACTGAGAATGAGAGTAGCGGCATCCAAACTAAGAGTATGATTTGGAAAGGAATTTCTAAGGTTTTTTGGACCAACAAGAATTACTTCAGTCTTATCTGGGTTTAATAGCAGAAAATTACAAATCATCCAGGCTTTGATTTCCTTAAGACAGGCGTCTAACTTGGCTAATTGATTACAATCATCGGGCTTCATTGACAGGTATAATTGTGTGTCGTCTGTGTCAGAGTGAAAATATATACTGTGCTTTCTAATTATATTGCCTAACGGAAGTATATATAAACTAAAAAGAGTAGGGCCTAACACAGATCCCTGTGAAACTCTGTGACTGAGCTTAGAGTTGGAAGAAAACTCATTATTGATATGAACAAACTGAAGTCTATTGGACAAATGAGATCTAAACCACTGCAGCGAAGTTCCATTTAGTCCAACATAGTGTTCTAATCTATCAAGTAGAATGTCATGACAGGTAGTATCAAAGGCTGCACTAAGATCTAAAAGGACAAGTACAGAAACAAGTCCATTATCAGATGTGATAAGGAGGTCATTAGTGACCACTAAGGTTGTTTCAGTGCTGTGATGAACTCTGAATCCAGACTGAAACTCTTCAAATAAACCATTTCCCTGCAAGTGGTCAAACAATTACGCAGCAACAACTCTTTCTAAGAGTTGTTGAGTTGTAAGAGTTTCTAAGCCTCTTTCTAATCTATCAAGTAGAATGTCATGACAGGTAGTATCAAAGGCTGCACTAAGATCTAAAAGGACAAGTACAGAAACAAGTCCATTATCAGATGTGATAAGGAGGTCATTAGTGACCACTAAGGTTGTTTCAGTGCTGTGATGAACTCTGAATCCAGACTGAAACTCTTCAAATAAACCATTTCCCTGCAAGTGGTCAAACAATTATGCAGCAACAACTCTTTCTAAGATTTTTGAAATGAAAGGCAGATTAGAGATTGGTCGAGAGTTAGCCAGAACTCCTGGGTTGAGTGTAGGCTTTTTGAGTAAGGGTTTAATTACAGCAATTTTAAAAGCCTGCGGTACATAACCCAAAGTTAAAGAAGAATTAATTATATGAAGAATATGGCAACCAATAATTGGGAAGACTATTTTAAATAACCTGGTAGGAATAGGGTCTAAAAGACAAGATGAAGGCTTAGATGAGGAGATTATTTTATCTAACTCTAAAAGCTCAATTGGAGTAAACTTATCTAAACAGATATCAGTTGAAGGAGTTGTAGTAGTTAATGTACTTAAGTTTACGGTGGGAAGAATCTGACTGATTTTATCTCTAATCGATAGAATTTTATGATTGAAAAAGTTCAAAAAGTCCTGACTAGAAAGCTCAAGGGGGATGCAAGGATTGACCGAGTCCTGACTCTTTGTCAGCCTGGCTATAGTGTTGAAAAGAAACCTGGGGTTATTCTTATTCTCTTCTATTAATGCAGAGTAATAAGTTGTTCTAGCTTTTCTCAGAGATTTTTTTATAAATTAAGAGATGATTTCTCCACGCTAAATAGAATTCATCTAAATTTGTAGAACACCGTTTTCTTTCTGACGAGTCTTCTGTTTTAAGCTACGAGTTTTTGTGTTAAACCAAGGGGTTAGAAATCTCTGGTTAGACTTTTTCTTTTTTAAAGGGGCCACTAAATCTAGAGTCTGATGCAGAGAGGCTGTACCACTATCTACCATGCTATCAATTATGGAAGGAGCAGGCTCTCCATCTTTTATTGCGGTTGTGTTGACCCATGGTATAGAGGAGACAATCTGCAAAAATTTGGTAACGTCATCTGAAATACATCTGCTGTAGTAATATTTTTCTTTGGGAGTCAAATAATCAGAAATAGTGAAATCAAAGGTTAACAGACAATGGTCTGACAGTACAGGATTATGAGGAGACACTACCAGATTTTCTATTTCTATACCATAAGTCAGAACAAGGTCCAATGTGTGGTGGAGATAATGGGTAGAATTTTCTGCTTTCTGGGAAAACCCCATTGAGTCTAAAATTGAATTGAATGCCTTATTAAGACAGTCACTATCTACATCAATATGTATATTAAAATCCCCTACAATAATTATTATAATTATATTATTATATATATATTATATATATATTATTATAATAATTATCTGATTTCAGTACTGAATCAGCTAAAAATTCAGCAAATTCGGATAAAAACTCTGAGTAGGCCGAGGGAGGACGGTATACTATGGCAAAGAAAATTGGGTTCAAGCCAAGATAGCCGACATGCCCCATACTGAGGACCAGCCCTTCAAAGGAATTAAAACATGATTTTTGCTTTACATTAACTAGTTATTTAGAATGGAAAATTGCCGCTACTCCACCTCCACGAGCAGAACTTCTGGGATTATGATAGTTTTGATAACCAGAGGGAGTTGATTCATTCAAACCAACATAATCATCTTGTCCTAGCCAAGTCTCTGTGGGGGATAATAAATTGATCTGATGATCAATTAATAGATCATGAACTAGTAGAGACTTGGGAGTTAGAGACCTAATATTTAATAAGCCACATTCAATTTTTAAATTATGAGGAGGAACAGAGGACAAATTATTAAATTTAGAGACTTGAGGTTTGATTTGAGTTTTACCAACATTTTGTTTAATCACTTTGGGATGTTTATGCATGATATTTTTATTAACTTTGGGGGGAGTAGGCAAAGGTTCTCTAAGGGAGAAGACAGGGGCAAAGTTGGGTGGTGGTGGATGAGGAGGAGCTGCAGAGAGAAGTGTATTTATCAAGTTGTGCTGTATTTGTCTTGGGTTATAATATTTTGGGTAACGGGAGACAGACACAATCTCTGTGGGGTTATAAATCGAAGACTGACCCAAACAGTGAGGATTATTTGGATTAATGGGATTAACATGAGAAGTGGAAACAAAAAAGGGCTGGTTGACCGACCCAGGAACTTCGGAGTGAGTTAACGCACCAAATCCCAGTCACTGCATTAAAAAACGCTGAATGGAATAGAACAGATTGTCCCTTAAAACACGTGCACCAAGTCTATTTGGATGGATGCCATCAGGCCTCATAAGTGATGGGCGGTTCCAAAACAGGTTGAAATTGTCAACAAAACCAATGTTAAAAATAGGACATGTAAAACTCAACCGAGTATTAAGACTGAGAGTTCTGCTAAAATAATAGCAACCTCGTCTGAAAGGTGCCACAGGCCCAGAGCATGTCTGCCACACTTCTGCCACAGTTCATAAGAGTGGACAGAAGACTCCAGAAGTCACTCTTTAAGATCTCCGATACTTCATCTGGGATGTTGTTGCATCCAACATGTACTATGACAGTTTTAGCATGGGGGAATTCATTTAATAGGTCAGGGGTAAGAGCCTCAATGTCAAACACTCTAGCCCCAGGAAAAAATTTAGTCACACAGTACCTGCTTCTGACGTTCCTCATAGTCGAGTCACCAATTACCAGCGTCGTCTGGGGGGGCTTTGTCGGTGGCTTCTGAAGTGGTGAATAATTTTTCCGATGTTGTTGTTTTGATGGCAGGGTGATGCGCTCTCTTCTTTTTGGAACTGGTATGTAATTTGGCACACCTAAAGTAGTCTAAATCCGGGGTTTGCGGGTTTGAGCCGCCGCTGAAGGAGAGGGAGGAGGAGGAGGAGGGGCGGCCACGGGCGGACGGCCAGCGTCCAGGTGGGGAAAATCCTCCAGAGAAAGGATGTCAAACCTATTTTCCAAAAGCAAGGGAAGAGAAGAGGCGCGGCCCTGTCTTGTCGATCGATGATCATCTCCAGCTGGTCCAACCAAGGTCCAGGGCGCGCATTGAAGATGAGAAAAACCAACCGGGGCTTTGGGTTTAGCCCCAAGACGAAGCCAGTGTCTAGTCGAAGCCAGTGTCTTGTCAATGTCATGGCTGATTGTCTGTCACACGAGTTAGTCTCCTCGGTCTACATGGGAATAAATTTCCCCGTGATGGCCACGGAGCAAGCCAGGGACGTGGACATTTGTGCGCTCCAGTCTGTGCCTACTGGGTTAAGGCTGGAGAGCAGGGTGGGGAGAGAAGGGTGCCCTCCCTTGCTCTGCGATGTCTCCACCGGCCGCCCATGCCCGATGGTTCCGAGCTCTTGGTGCTGTTGCGTTTTCGAGTCGGTCTACTTCCTTTCACATCCGGGAGTGCGCGCTTCAGTGAAGCTAGTGGGGGTGAAATTCATCTGGCTGCACTTGTGCAAGGAAGTGAAAGAGTGGGTTGCAGATTGCGTCGTGTGCCAGCAGGCCAAAGTACACAAGCACATCAGAGCCCCCTCGAGCCATTCCAAATCCCGGCCAGGAGGTTCGACCACGTCCATGTGGATTTGGTGGGACCCCTCCCACTGTCGCAACATTTTACGCACCTTTTGACAATTGTGGACCACACCACGCACTGGCTTGAAGTGGTCCCGCTGGATTCTACCACGTCCGCAGAAGTGCCTCATGCTGTTTTGTCGGCTTGGGTCACACGGTTCAGATTCCTGTCGGACATCACTTCTGACAGGGGTCCACAATTCATTTCAGAACTCTGGTCCACTATGACCCAGCGCATGGGGGTCAAAATTCACTGCACTACTGCATACAACCCCCAGGCTAGCGGGTTATGCAAGCGTTTTCATAGGTTGCTTAAAGCAGCGCTCAGAGCTTCGCTCACGGATGCGAATTGGGTTGACCACCTGTCCTGGGTTCTTTTTTTTTTTTTTTTTTTTTCCCCTCTTGTCCTGTCAGGCAGCTAGGCAAACAGAACAGGGATCTGTCACCCTTACTGTGCCAAAACAGATTTACTTTGCCAAGAGGAGCTTATACAGTACCTAACTGGGTATTGTATATTGCTGTAAACTCCTCCTGTAATAACTTTTAATACTTTATTTTAATTGTTTTACCCATGGAAGACCCAACAGGATGGGGAAGGGGAAAGGAAGTGTGTGAAGGGGGAAACGAAAAGGGAGGGGAACAGACAAAAAAAAAACACAAACAAACAAACCAACAACTAAAACAAACAAAAGACAAACTGCTTCTTCCACCGAAGATGTCTCAACACGAGTCTGGTTTCCGCACCTGTTAAAGGAGAGACACTTGTGCGTGTATGTCTGTGTGCATATATATGAGAACGCGCGCAAAATAAGTATGTGCATGTGAGTGGTTTGGCAGGAAACATATGAGCGGAGGGCTGGGTGCACTAGCTCTCCCCATGGGAACCCCGAGCAGGCAAGGCAGCACCACCAACCCCTAGCCCCGAGGTCAGCAAGCTCCAGGAAAGCCAGGCATCCACCCCCAGAGGGACAATCAAGGGAGGGCAGGCTGCTCGGCAGCCAGCGCAGTGAGCCCACACCCCCGGACACGCCCAACCCCCCCCCAGCGGGGCCAACATCCGCCCCTGGGCCCCAGGCACCAGGAGGCCAGTGACCCCACCCCCCGGGACAGAGACTGGCCTGCACCCCCGGGCGTGAGCCCCCCCAGGCACCCCCACAGCGGGCCCGCTCCAGCGCCTCTGTCGCACACCCCGGGGACCCCCTCGTCCAAAGAAGTCCCCCCACCCAGGGGAGCCCACGTTGCCGAGAGGCACTACTCCCCTTAATCCAGCATCTCCTGACTCGCAGACACACCCCTCCCCACACCTTCACACCCACATGCTCCCATGCACACCCCTCTCACTCACCCAGACCAACCCATTTTCTCTCACTCCTGTACCCATTCAAATTCACTCCTCATTCACCTTTGTCTCATAAGGCAGCTGCGAAGCAGATGCAGCGAGCCTGAACAGGCACCAGTGCCTGGCAGTGACCAGGGAGACCACCGGTGCAGGCCACAGAAGCAGACCCCCACCCCCGGCGCTCATCTGAGCGAACAATCAGCAGACCACCGCAGGTGCCCCAAGATGCCACCTGGCATGCAAAGCGCCGCACAAAACCGACCCACCATTACCACTTCCATTCATCACCCCCTCACTCTCACTTAGACTCATATTCAGCCCCCCTGTCACTTCCTTGGTTGTATCTATATATTCAGTAGCACCCAGGGATTTTGACAACATGATAGGTCCCAGGCAACCCACCAGGCCCCCACGCCCCCAGCAAGAGCAGGGCAACAGGGGTGGGGGAAGACCCCCACTCCCTCCCCCCGCACAGAACATGGTGGGTGTGTGTCGGTTATATGATAAAATTGTGTGTAAATGTATGGACTACCAAAGTGCAATTAAAATTGGGGGCATAGTGATCGGAGCATCGCTAGCCACTGCGATGGGCAGCAGGGCCCCCATCCCCCCAAGCCCTCAGTGTCTAAAATGCAATTAAAATTGAGGTGAGTGGGGACTTCCGGTCTGGACGCCATGGCGACTGCAGCTTAACACTGAAGTTCTCAGACCCAATCCAGGATAACACCTTGAAAATCAAACTTAACGGATTTTTGGAGGAGTGAAAATCAAAAGACAAAATCATCATGTCTAAAGGAAAACAGAAGAAACTGAAATTCTCCAGGCCAGGACACGTATCGGCCGGAGAATCCGAACTGGAAGATCTCCGTTCAGAAGACGAGGAACTGGTGATAGCTAACAAAAGGGTTAGCCTGAAATCACTATTTGAGGAGCTACGACGATTTCGCCGAGATGTTACGGCCGAATTTCGGGAATTCAGAGAAGAATTGAAAAGGACAAACAGCAGAGTGGACCAGGCCGAGAACCGAATCTTGGAAACAGAGGATCGAATAAAAGTGCTCGAAGATTCTGTGCTAGACCTACGCAAAAGACAAGCAGCTATAGAGGCTAAGCTAACCGACCAAGAAGGAAAACAAAGAAGAGACAACATAAGAATTCATGGTCTGATAGAAGGAACCGAAAATGGTTTTAACTCAATGGCAGAATGCGTGGAATCCTTACTAAGAGAGAAATTGGATATTCCACAAACCACCGACTTGAAGATAGAAAAGGCACATCGTTCATTAGCCGCTAGGCCGGCGGCGGAAGCGCCCCCACGTTCGGTGTTGGTAAGATTTTCCAATTTCAAAATAAAACAAGAGGTTGTAAGACTGGCCTGGCAGAAAAAAAGGATTTATGCACCAGGAGAGAAAAGTCTACGTGGAACACGATTACGCCCCGGAGGTCCTTAAAAAGCGCAGGGAATACAATGACGCGAAAAAGGTGTTAAGAGAGAAGAAATTGCGCTTTCAGACACCATTTCCTGCGAAGTTAAGGGTCTTCTACGGCAATGAAACGTGTCTCTATAATTCGGCGGAAGAAGCAACAGCTGACATGGCGAAAAGAGGCCTCCCGGTAACGGTATTTAAACCCCCAGCAGACCCGAGTGAGAAGATCAGAGCTCAAACATGGACAACACAAAGACCTTCAAAATCCACGGACCAGCAGCGGGAAACCCAGCACCAGAGCGTCGCGGATAAACTATCCGTTTTCAGGTTGGAATAGCGACCTTTTTTTTTTCTTTTTTTTTTTTTTTCTCTTGAATCAATCCGCACATCCAACCCCCCTCATACAAGGTAACAAACATTAAAGGAGATGCATATTCAGCATGTGGTAAAACATTTCATGGAACAATCTTATTATTTGAAACAAATAAGTCTTTGTAATAAAAAAAAAAAACAACTTGTTAAAATAGAAATGTGACAATAATCCACATGTTCTCCTCATACTAACAAATACTGTTTTTGCGTGAATGTTTGATGTGATGGGGGTGGGAGGGTGCACACAATTTCACAGGGTTTAGGCATAAAAGGAAAAAAAAAAAAAAATCATTACAAGTTTGGATTGGGTTCTGAAACTCACGTTAAAAGCATGGGACTACTTTCAGTGGTAAGAGAGGGCCCTCAACACGTAACAGAGTTTGAGGAATTTCCCTCAGAGCCTTCACTCCATCAAGGCTCTTACAGGGTCTTTAAAAAGACCTCAGCTCAGGAAGTTCTTATGACAGCTTTTTGTTTTAAAGTTTTTTACACTATGTTCTTAATGTTTTTCTTGTTTTTAATGTTCTTTCAGTTTCTGAGTAGCACAAAAGAGGGCCACCACACAGTTATACTAAACAAAACAACACAATGGAGAAACAGGGTGTAACCAAAATAATTTCATATAATGTAAAAGGAATCCTGAATCCAGTTAAAAGATCCAAGATTCTAGGCAAAATGAAAAAAGACAAAGCAGGAATAATACTTTTACAAGAAACCCACCTAACAGACGTGGAACACAATAAACTCAGTAGACAAGGGTTTAAAATGATCTCTTCATCTTCATATAAATCAGGGAGGAGGAGGGGAGTAGCGACATTGATATCAACCAAAATTACATTTGAAAAAAAATCAGAACACAAAGATAAAGAAGGGAGATACAGTTTGGTAACTGGGCGGCTAGAGGGAGAAGATATCACCCTGCTGAATGTGTATGCTCCCCCAGGGGCTAACTGGAAATTTTATAAAAATGTATTCGACCTAATGATAACTAAAGCTCAAGGTTTAGTGATATGTGGTGGGGACTTCAATCTTAGACTGAATCCATACTGGGATGCTTCTGGTAATTCCCCACATCAAAATAACACCCAAAACAGGAAGACTCGGATGCTACTAAAAGAATTGGGAATCTGTGACGTGTGGAGGGAACTCAACCCCAGTGTAAAAGACTATACATTTTACTCAACTCCACATTCATCTTACTCAAGGATTGACTATTTTTTTATGTTTAATAGAGACATTGGAAGAGTAAAAACATGTAAAATAGGACTGATGGATCTCTCCGACCACAGTCCGATCTACATGGACTTAAATATCCAAAAATACACAAATAATACATTTTCTTGGAGGTTAAATTCAAATGTCCTGAAAGGACCATTGAAAGATGAATTGGAATCAGATATTCTCAGATATTTGGAAGATAACGATAATGGAGAAGTATCCCCTTTAATACTGTGGGATGCATGTAAAGCTGTAATAAGAGGAAAGATTATTGCAAAACTGGCAACCCAAAAGAAACTAAGACAAGAAAAACTATCCACATTAGAGTCAGAACTTAGGAACCTAGAAAAAGAACACAAAGGCAACACTCATTCTACTGACTCGCTCAAGATTAAGGAAATTAAAAACCAAATAAATGAGATCTACACAATAGAAATCCAGAAGAAACTTACATTTCTGAAACAAAAATACTATGAAGCAGGCAGTAAATCGGCAAAATTGCTAGCCTATAAATTGAGGAAACATCAAACAGAAAGAGCAATCTACAAAATCAGAGACCCAGTATCAAAGGAAATAAAATTCAGAATTCAGGATATTCTTAAAAACTTCGAGAATTACTATAAGAACTTATACTCCCACAAAAAACATAAAAACGCATCCGAGGCATTCCTAAACACATTAAACCTTCCCCAACTTACGGAGTCACAAAATAAAACACTACTGTCAGAAATACATCCTAAAGAATTGGAAAAAGCAATTACGAAACTTAAAGCTAACAAATCCCCAGGAGCTGATGGCTATACAGCAGAGTGGTACAAAACCTTTAAACAGCAACTATCTCCTCTCCTCCTGAAAACATTTAATTATGTCCTCCACACAGGGGAAATCCCCCCCTCCTGGAGAGAAGGGGTCATTGCAGTTATACCTAAACCTGAAAAGGATAAACTAGAGTGCTCCAACTACAGACCAATCAGTGTACTAAATCAGGACTATAAGCTTTTTACCATTATCCTTGCCAAAAGGTTAGAAAATATACTGACAGACCTAATTCATTTAGACCAAACAGGTTTTATAAGACAAAGACAGACACAAGACAACATTCGACGCACTTTACACATAATTCATCATATAAAAAAATATAACTTAAATGCAGTCATATTGGGATTAGATGCTGAAAAAGCATTCGATTCGGTTGACTGGTCTTTTCTATATAGAATCTTATCCAGTTTCAATTTTCATAACAACTTCATTAGAACTATACAGGCATTATATAAAAAACCAACAGCTAAAATAAGGATTAACGGTAATTTATCATCATCTTTTGAACTGGAAAGAGGATGTCGTCAGGGCTGCCCCCTGTCTCCACTGCTCTTTGCAATCTTCATAGAACCTCTGAGCCAATGGATAAGACAAAACCAAAAAATTCAAGGTATTACACTTGGTCAGAAGGAACATAAAATAGCACTCTTTGCTGATGACATTTTAATATACCTAGGGCAGCCGGACACTTCTTTACCAGAACTAACCTCAGTTTTTTCAGAGTATGGAGATTTATCGGGGTACAAATTAAATATGCATAAAACCCAAGTTTTAACATTCAACTATGACCCAAATCATTATTCACTAAGCAAACTCAAAACTAACTGGGAGTCGGAATCTATGAAATATCTGGGGGTCAATATCCCGAAACAACTCAACAAAATTATATCACTAAACTATGATCCACTGGTGACAAAAATAAAATCTGACCTAGCAAGATGGAATATGATACCATTCGTGGGTACTGCACAAAGAATTGAAGCAGTCAAAATGAATATACTTCCACGTCTTCTATACCTTTTCCAAACAATACCGGTAGAACCTCCCAAAAAAACATGGCAGGAGCTGGACAGAAGGATCTCAAGATTCATATGGCAGGGCAAGAGACCTAGAATCAGATATAGAACCCTACAGCTAAACAAAGACAAAGGTGGGCTCGCGCTGCCAAATATCAGGGACTACTTTAAAGCCGCACAAATTAAAACTTTAGTAGAGATATGTAACCCAGTCTACACTGCACAATGGAAGGAGATCGAATGCCAAATAACAAGTGACATCCCCCTACAGGCGATAATAGGGAACAATGTCTTACCTAAGCTTTTGAATAACACTAACCCGTGGATAGAGACCCCGCTAAAAATTTGGTTTAAGATAGTCAGAGAGAATCAAACTAAAGAGCCCTATCGACTTCTGCAATGGATCGCCTATGATCAGGACTTTACTCCTAATAAAACAGACACCAGATTTAAAAAGTGGAAGGAGAAAGGGCTGATAAAATATTACGATTTTTTTAAAGGGCAAATCTTAAGAAGTTTTGAAGATTTGAAAAAACAAGGCCTAATAAATCAAGACCTTTACAGGTTCTTCCAGCTTAGACACCACATAAACAATATACTTAAAAAGGAGGTTTTGGAAAGGGCCCAGTCAGGTGTTCTGAAGGTCTTCTTAATGGCATATAAAGGGATCCCAGGGATCAGATACATTTCTAAAATATACCAAGGTCTTCAAGACTTAAAAGGAGACAACACATCTTATATAAAAGAGAGATGGGAAAAAGAGGGGAATTTCACTTTACAACTGGAAATATGGGAAAAGCTAAATAAACAGCAATGGAAAAGTACCTCATCCCTGCAGTGGAGAGAATTTGGATGGAAAAACTTGGCAAGATTTTTCAGAACACCTGCACAAAACAAATTTACCCATAAGGGATTGAACTGTTGGCGCTTGTGTGGTGAAAAGACTGCAAATCATTTTCATGTGTTTTGGTCATGCCCAGTTATCCACCAATATTGGACCAAGGTACAGACAATATTGGGGAAAATATTCAAAATTACAGTTCCCTTTTCTTTTGTAACTTTGTATTTGGGTTTACTACCGGACTCACTGGAAAGACGAGGAGAAAAATACTTATTCAGTGTTTTAATATTGGCAAGCAAAAAAGCTCTAACTAAAAAATGGATGTTGAAGGACTGTCCTACACCTGAAGATTGGACTAACGTGATCCAAGACATTTACTCGATGGAAAAGTTGACATTCGCACTGAGACATGACATGGATGTGTTCATGAACTTTTGGCAACCCTGGACCGCATATGTGTCTTCCATTAGATCTAATCTTTGACAAATACCATTTCAATAATGGTTCCGCTCTTTGTTCCAACGCTACTCAGATGCTCTTTTATCTTTATTTACTTACTTTTTCTTTTTGTTTGTTTTTTACTGGTTTGTTTGTTTTTTTTTGTTATTTGTTTCTTGTTTTTTTTCTCTTTAATTTCACTTTTTCTTTCACTTAAAAAAAAAAAGGGGTGTTGTAAGAATTAATCTTCCAATGTTGTCAGATATCAGAAAATAAGGGAACATGTGATGAAAATGTAAACACTGCATTGCTGTAAAGACCTGTATACCCTTTACAAAAACTTAAATAAAAAAAAAAAAAAAAAATTGAGGTGAGTGCAGCCCCACCACGCAGCAAAGGTATCCCCTTCACCGACGCAGTGCAGCACACCCCCACCCCAAAGCCCTAAATGTAACAAAAAAGATGTATATTCCACCCAGAGTCAAGGGGAGGGGGAGGGCGGGAAATAAGACTGGGAGGTAGGCGGTCTAAAAGTGAGGCCCTGGGTTCTTTTAGGGTTGGGCTCCACATGGAAGGAGGATTTGGCAGCCTCCCCGGCAGAACTCAATTTTTCTCAGCCGCTGCCGATCCCCAGAGAGTTTTTACCGGAAAACCCCGCACCCGAGGCTGATCCACCCACGCAATTTTTGCACAGTACAGAGGTTTTTAATGTACCAGTCCTGGCACACCATTGTTTTCTCCGCACCTTCATCCCAAAAAGCTTGCAGAATGCCAGTTTTGTTTTTGTCAGGCACAATGCGCACCGGACCCCGCTGCGCCCACCGTACGATAACCCATTCAGGGTGTTGGAACCTGGGGTGAAGCATTTTATATTAGACTTGGGTGGACGTAGGGAGACCGTCTGCATTGCATCGACAGGCTGAAGCCCGCTTTTGTGTTGGCAGACGAGCAGGTGGTGTTGGCCCAAGCTCCCTGGTGCGGACTTCCACCGTTGGTGGCTCCGCAAGTTGGTGATCCCTCGGCAGGGACCTGCACTCGCGAAGCTGATGTGTTTTCTCCCCCTCCCTTTCTCACTTCCACAGAGTGACGTGCCCTCCTGTACACCGTGCCAGCAGGGCGGTTCGACTGTATCGGCGACCCCCCGCTACAGCCGCTATGGGTGCCAGCTCAAGCCCAAACGACGGGGGGTTAATGCCCTTCCTGGGTGTTCGGGGGGGGGGGCTGTGTGGGGGCATGGTGTTGGACTTCTCCACCCAGGGAACAATGGACCGAAAGAAGAGGTGTCACCGGGGGTTATCAGACAGGACAGTAAGAACTTTGTGCCCCCCATGGAGAGGAGTATATGCTGGAGCCACTGGGAGAAGAAGGGTGTCAGAGCGGCACCGGTGTTATGTCATGTTAATGTGCCACACAGGCTTTGTTCTAAACATAATGTATGATGGTCGGAAGTTCTGAGTCTCGATGCAGGGTATGAAAGATATAAAAGAGGAATGCACAAAGACCCGGGATCTTTTCTTGCTCAAAGTTATGTTGGAGAAAAAATAAAGTTTCTGTGTCGTCCGGCTCGTTGCCTCACCTGCCTCTTTTCTCCACAGCACCACCACTCATCTATCCTCAGCTGAAGTGCCTGACTCTCCCCTGTGTTATAGTTATTATTACTGATGATAATGGTAATTGTTGTTGTTGTTGTTGATGGTGTTACTGATGATAATAATAATGGTTGTTGTGGCTGGCAACAACAGCAACAATTATATGTATGCCTGTGGGTGTGTGTATGTATGCCATTTGGGTTTGGGGTGGGGGGGGACATTCATTCATCACTTTAGTCTTATGAACACTTCCAACTACCCCATATATCTTCGCAGGTGTTGCTGATTTATGCTCTTTTTGACATTGCAATTCTGAATTTTGAAGCATCTGATTGCTGTAACATATCTTTGCCACGCTTCTGTCATCCCTTCCCACCTTCCCCGTTTGTGTGTGTTAATGTTATTATACAAGTTTTTTGTTTGCTTGTTTTTTGTATTTTATTTTATTCTATTCTTGTTAATGGATGTTGATGTGTTTGTTCATTTTGTTTTTCTCCATCTATCCATCCATCCATCCATCTTCTGTCACTTTTCCGGCAGTCCAGGTCACAGAGGCAGCAGTTCAAGCAGAGAAGCCCAGACTTTCCTCTCCCCAGCCACCTGCTCCAGCTCTTCAGAGAGGATACCAAGGCATTCCCAGACCAGCTGGGAACACCAGCTGTCTTTCTCCAGTTTGTTACAATTATTGTCTATTGATTAATTTCTGCATGTTCTGTGTTTGCAAATAAAAAGGATTTTTTTTTTAAAAAAAAGAAAGATGTTGCTAATTTACAAGAAAGAAGTTGCAAATTTAAAGGTCCACTCTGGCAGCTCTAAAATAAATATGCACAGATCTATGAATATTAGCGGCCTGCAGGGCTTGCGTGTGATTGGTCACTATGCTCTCAACCTGCAGGGCTTACATGTGATTGGTCGCCACGCTCCCGACCTGCAGGGCTTGCACGACTGGTTGCCGCAACTTCTGGATGGTGGGCTGCTAGTCGTTTCAAGATGCTTCCGGACGTTAAAGTTTTGAATATATTTGCAAAAGTAAAAGGCAAAACATTTCTCTGAAAACAGCCGAGGGGAGAGATAAATGTGTAGTTGCAAAATATGTGTTTACTTTTTGCTAACAACCAGTCCCCCGAATGTAGTGAAGGGATTTAGGGCAGTAGGTGGCATGATGACGTGGCCAGCTGGTGTCGTTATCACGCCGACCTTTATAAGAGGGAGTCGGCCATCTTACGGCCTCTTGGCTGACTCGCCCTCATCAGGATAGCTAGGAGCTGAGCACTCACCTACTTGTATTGTGTTTGGCAGTTGCTGTAATAAAGTTTGAGTCCCAGCACAGCACTCTCATCCGTCATCATTCCCAGGTTTGTGGATGTAACATTTGGCGACGAGAATTAACAAACCATGGAAGTGTGCCTAAGACCACTGAGGCCTTTCCTCGAGCTCCCAGGTGAACCGCCCGTCCTGTGGCCACATTAGCTGGACGCGTTCGAGACCTACATTGCAGCATTGGACCTGGGAAAGCTGGATAAAGGATGGAAGCGGGTACTGCTTGTCCACAACTTGGGCATAGAAGGTCAGAGAATTTTTCATACACTTGGACCAATGGACTCGTTTGATGAAGCTGTAGAACTGCTAGCTAGCTACTTTGCTACACCTGACAACATAGTGGCGCAGTGCATGAAGACTTGCTGGCAGCAACAAAAACCTAGGCTCGTCGACCCCACACCCTGCGGAGACGGCGTCAACATTGTGGGCCCTGAAGGCTGGTCAAGACCGCAGCGTGTGGTGAAACTTGACGGCATCAATATGATGACATTGTGGCCGCACATGGCCAAAACATAATGAGCAGCATCTTTGATAAGAACAAAGGGCAGAGTTTCCTTGGAGATAACAGGAAGCTGTGAAATGTGATCTTTTGTATGTCAGAGACGGCTTGGAGGATCCTTTGTGTGCCAGAGACTGTGAGGGGGATGTTTAAGGATTAAGGAAGTGCATGCAATGTGATCTTTTATGTGAATGCAATGAGACCTTTTGATATGTAGAAGGACCTGAGTATTTAAGTGAAGAGTTCTGTGTGAGATGCCCTCTTTTCTACTATGCTCATGTGAGAGAATGTGTAACAAACTGTCTGAGACAAACTTGCCTCATCCTTTACACACTCTACACTGGTGACCCAAGACGAAGCATGCAACACGAAGAGAATTCCCCGGAGCCAGCCTCATTGGGAGCCCCCAGCCAAGCGTATGCCGTGACAATCCAGCTACCGGATTTTTGGCAGCACAATCCGCACTCCTGGTTCCACCTGGTTGAGGCGCAGTTCGTCCTCCAGGGAATATCGGTGGATGACAAGAAATTCTACCATGTGGTCGCAAAGCTCGACACCCACACGGCTCAGCATGTGGAGAGCCTGCTGGAGCAGCCACCAGCCAGCGACAAATACGGCGCGTTGAAGGCCGCACTTATCCAGCACTACACACTCTCGGTTGAGGAGAGAGCAGAGAGACTCCTCATGCAGACCGGGTTGGGAGATTGCACAGCTATTGACCTCATGGAGAGGATGCTGAGATTGAAGGGCTCGGACAACGACCACTTCATCTTTATCCACCTTTTCCTCCGGAACCTTCCGTCAGCGACGAGAGCGGCCCTGGCCAGTTCGCCGTTGCTGGCCAAGCGGGACTACCGTGCTCTGGCCCGGGAGGCACACCGGATCATCATGGCCAGCAGAGAGCTCGCGACCATGGCGACGGCGACGGAGCTCGGCGCGACGACCCGAGACGGCGAGGAGCCATCGACGGCGGTAGCAGAACCACCGACGACGGCAGCGGCTGGGGCCAAGGAACGTGGAGGAGACACCCTTTGTTTCCATGCAAATGTATACCACCGTGCCATTTCAAGCGCTCGGGAAACGCCAAGACCGGGGGTCGGTAGCAGCTGCGGCCCTCGGGGAGGAGAACAAGCTGCTCTACTTGACGGACGCACGCTCGGGGAGGCATTTCCTCGTGGACACTGGCGCCCAGCTGAGTTTCATCATGCCGTCCTACGCCGACCAGCTGGCAGGATCCAGCGGCCCCGAGATGGCAGCAGCAAACGGTTCGGAGATTAAGACCTTTGGTGAGAGGACTCTACTCCTGTCTCTACACGGCCGTACATTTGAGTGGACTTTTGTCATAGCAGCATTGAATTTCAATATATTGGGGGCTGATTTTTTGTGCTCACATGGTTTGTTGGTTGATTTCGCTAACAGACGCCTGGTTAACGCACTCTCTTTTGATTCTATTCCCTGTACAGCTCGAGCGTCCCGGCCAACAGCACAAGCCAACGTCACAGCTGCAAGCGGTAAGTTCCACACACTGCTCACTCAGTTCCCAGCACTCATGGTCCCGACATTTTCGGCAGCCGTCGCTAAACACGGGGTGGAACATTTTATTACCACCACCGGGCCGCCCGTTTTTGCAAAACCTTGGTGCTTGGATGCAGCTAAACTGGCCATAGCGCGCGAGGAGTTCGCCAACCTGGAGAGGTTGGGCATCATCAGGCATTCAAACAGCCCATGGGCTTCCCCGCTACACATGGTCCCTAAAGCCGACGGTTCGTGGCGACCTTGCGGGGATTTCCGCAGGTTGAACAATGCCACAGCGCACGACCGCTACCCAATTCCTCACATCCAAGATTTTTCCGTTCATTTGGCAGGAGCGCGCGTTTTTTCTAAAATAGACTTGGTCCGCGGTTACCACCAAGTCCCAGTGCGCGCTGAGGACATACCCAAAACAGCGGTGATAACTCTGTTTGGTCTATTCGAGTTTTTGTGCATGCCATTCGGGCTTAAAGGGGCTGCAAAGATGTTCCAACGCATGATGGATGTGGTGCTGCGCGATCTCCCTTTCGTATTTGTCTACCTGGATGATATTTTGGTAGCCAGCGCGTCCGAAGACGAACACGAAACCCACCTCACGGCGGTTTTCCGGAGGTTGGGAGAGCACAGTTTAATAATCAATCCAGCGGAGTGCCAGTTCGGGGTGACGCAGATTGATTTTTTGGGGCACCGCGTCTCTCCCGAAGGAGCGGTTCCGCTGCCTGACAAAGTGCGCGCGGTAGCAGATTTTCCCCGACCACAAACGGTCAGGGCGTTACAGGAGTTTTTGGGGATGGTGAATTTTTATAACCGTTTCCTCCCCTGCGCAGCGCAGCTCATGCAACCACTGTACACCGCGCTCAAAAAACAGAAACCCGCGAATAAGATCGAATGGTCCCCGGAGCGAGAGCGGGCGTTCTCGGAAGTCAAGGCAGCCCTGGCAAACGCTGCGTTGTTGGCACATCCAGACCCAACGGCCCGCATAGCGCTCACTACTGACGCGTCAGATGTGGCCATAGGGGCGGTCGTGGAGCAGCGTGTGGCCGGGGCTTGGCAGCCGCTCGCCTTTTTCAGCAGGACTTTGCGCGATAGTGAACGTAAATACAGCGCGTTTGACAGGGAGTTGCTGGCTCTCCACTTGGCTATTCGCCACTTCCAGTTCTGGCTGGAGGGGCGCTGTTTCACTGCGTTCGTTGACCACAAGCCACTAACATTCGCGATGGCCAAGGTTTCAGAACCTTGGTCGGGCTGGCAGCAGAGACCGCTGGCCGCGATCTCAGAGTTTACTACCGATATTCAGCATGTCTCGGGTAAACTGAATGTAGTGGCAGACTGCCTCTCACGCGCCGTGGTGGCCCCGGTCCGCGTGGGGATAGATTACGCAGCCATGGCCACGGAGCAGGTTAGTGATGCGGATGTGTGCACGCTCCAGTCTAGACCAACAGGGTTAAGGCTGGAGAGCAGGGTGCTGCAAGACGGTATGCCCCCCCTAATCTGCGATGTCTCTACTGGGCGACCGCGTCCCGTGGTACCGGCTGCGAGGCGCCGCCGCGTTTTTGACTCGGTTCATTCTTTAGCGCACCCGGGAGTGCGCGCGTCAATCAAGATGGTAGGAGAGAAATTTGTGTGGCCGAGTCTTTGCAAACAGGTGAAAGAGTGGGCAGCAGCCTGCATGGCATGCCAACGAGCCAAAGTACACAGACACACGAGGGCTCCCTTGGAGCCGTTTCACATCCCGGCTAAGAGGTTTGACCATGTTCACATGGACCTCGTGGGCCCCCTCCCGCCATCACAAGGGTGCATGCACCTTCTGACAATGTTGGACCGCACCACGCGATGGCCGGAGGTGGTTCCACTGGCGTCAACCACAGCCGAGGAGGTAGCGCGCGCGTTTTTAACAGCATGGGCGGCGCGTTTTGGAGTCCCGTCGGACATTACGTCTGACAGAGGCCTTCAATTCGTTTCCGAACTTTGGTCAGCAATGGCCCGCAGCCTGGGTGTCACAATTCACCGCACAACCGCGTACAATCCTCAGACTAATGAGTTATGCGAACGTTTTCATAGGTCATTGAAAGCGGCTCTCAGGGCGTCACTGACTGATGCAAATTGGGTAGACAAGCTACCGTGGGTTTTATTAGGGTTGCGTTCTACGCCTAAAGAAGACTTAGAAGCTTCCCCAGCTGAACTTGTTTTTGCGCAGCCACTTCGGCTACCCGGGGAGTTTCTCCCAGATAATCCTGCGCCGGGCAGCTCCCTGTCTCAGCTGTTGTAGCATAGCATTGACACAGGCACGCTGCCGGGCCCCGTTCACCACAGTTTTCCGTGCGTTTTTGTGCCTAAAACTTTGAAAAACGCGGAGTTTGTTTTTGTCAGACATGACGCGCATCGCCCCCCACTGCGACCACCTTATGATGGACCGTTCAGAGGTTCAGAGTGCTAGAAACAGGGGACAAGCATTTTTTGCTAGATTTGGGGGGTAGGAGGGAAAAGGTTGGCATAAACAGACTCAAACCCGCTTTTGTGGTGGCGGACGAGCAAGTGCTGTTGGCAAGGACCCCTCGGCATGGAAGACCCCCACGGGGAGCTTCCCAGAGTAGAATTTCCCCAGAACACCCGCAGGGACAGACAAAAGGTTTTCACCCCCAGACAGCAGCTCCCCAGCATGATGGCACCACGGAGGCGGTGAATCCTGGTTACAGCAGATACGGGAGAAGACTGAAGCCCAAGCAGCATGTGGATTGATGTGTAATGATTCAGCATACAGACTGTTATTCTTTTGTTCGATCCAATATGCTTGGGGGGGGGGGGCCGCACATGGCCAAAACATAATGAGCAGCATCTTTGATAAGAACAAAGGGAGGGCAGAGTTTCCTTGGAGATAACAGGAAGCTGTGAAATGTGATCTTTTGTATGTCAGAGACGGCTTGGAGGATCCTTTGTGTGCCAGAGACTGTGAGGGGGATGTTTAAGGATTAAGGAAGTGCATGCAATGTGATCTTTTATGTGAATGCAATGTGACCTTTTGATATGTAGAAGGACCTGAGTATTTAAGTGAAGAGTTCTGTGTGAGATGCCCTCTTTTCTACTATGCTCATGTGAGAGAATGTGTAATAAACTGTCTGAGACAAACTTGCCTCATCCTTTACACACTCTACAGCATCACTAAGCTTGTTGATGGCCACCTGTGACTCACGGTCCCTGGTAAACAAGGCCACGGTTAGAAGGCTCACCCCCACTCCCCCCCCCCCCCCCCCCCCCCCCCCCCCAGCGACCTGATGCGGTGGAACTGCCGGATGATGAATGCTCCATGACCGGCAGGAACATCACCTTTGCGGTGCAGTACAGCAAAAGGAAAATCCCAGCATTCCAATTCCAGGTGACACGCCAGGATAACGTTATGGAGTGGGATTTGTTGTGCGATCTGGGTTTCACCCTCACGGTCCCCAGACAGACTGTCGATGGTCCAGGTCCATAATACACAGACTTTGCTGGTGTGAGTGCAGCCAAAGCGCACAGCCCAGAAAGTGAATGCAGCGTAGAGAGTGGATACAGCACGGAGAGTGAAAACAACATGGAGAGAGAACCTTGACCCGACTCACATCTCTTCCTCTCCCAGCAGGAGTCTACTGGAGCCACTGCGGATTTGCAGGAGAGGGAGCCCACGCACACAGAGAATTACAAGACAAACCAGCCCAATATGGATGTTAACTGTGATGATAGCGATATTACCCCAACCTAATCCAGCACCAGACCAAGGTGAGAAAGAACCAGACTGCTTCAGAATCCTCGCTCAGCACCAGTCTACAGGAGCCACGGCTGAAGAGTTTGCCACTGTAATTGACACAGGAGAGATGCCAAACGTCTTCAGGATCCACAACCAGCGTTGGCCTCCAGGGACTGCCACTGTAGCATTGGGTGAAGAATCCTTGACCCAACAGGAAGTAACAGAACCACCATAGCCTCGTGGATGCCCCACAGCAAACGTGAGTACCACACCATTACAACGGCATATACAGCCGTACAGAGCGCTACTAATGGTGATGAACTGGGTTCAGGCCCACAGAACCAAACAACTGAGCTCACAGTCAGCCTTTACATCGTCACCACCACTGACATGCATGAAGATTGCGGCACAGCTGAGAACAGGATGGGGACGGCGGGCTAGCCGTCCGTGGGAGGTGAGGGCAGGTGCTGCAGATCGAAATGCAGCGTTGGAGCCGATCCAGCTGGTGTGGGATCCAGGCTGGGACGGTGTTGACGGACATGCCATGGCTCTCAAGGGATGGCACCCGGGCCTGCTGAAATTGATGCTGCCAAGGGTGCGTCCACCACGAGCCCGCTACAAGGCCCCTCCAGCAGAACTGCCTTCCCCATAGAAGACTGTCAGAGAAAGTGACTGTTTTAGGGGTGCGGCTGAAAAGGTGGCAGAATAATCCACTCAGCTGCGTTGGGTTCAGCGGCAGTCCACCCGCTAACCTTAGTTCAGTAGGATGTTATTGGTACCAAATTGGGGAGGGTATTAAAGTGTTCCATTTTTCCAAAGGGGAAGTGAATGTAGTGAAGGGATTTAGGGCAGTGAGCGGCGTGATGATGTGGCTGGCTGGCGTCATCACACCGACCTTTATAACAGAGTCTGCCATCTTACAGCCTCTTGGCTGACTCACCCTCATAAGGATAGTTCGGAGCCGAGCGCTCACCTACTTGTGTTTGGCAGTTATTGTAATAAAGTTGGAGTTCCAGCACAGCACTGTCATCATTCCCAGATTTGTGGACATAACACCGTCCACCAGTGACTTAGTGGGGGACCTAATTTGAATGGTCTCGGACAGCCACATTCAAATCACCACCAACCTCTCTCTGATGCTACTCCAACCTGCTCTGCTTCAGTCCTGCTGCTCCTTGGCTTCTCCCGAGGTCACCAAGAGACTGATTATTCTTATAACCATCCAGGCTAAGCCTAAGCATAGTTATGTAGCTATGGTCTGTCCAAACTCACCTGTCCGGGGGGGGGGTTACCAAACTGGAAATTAACAGCAAAAAAAACAAAAACCCTGAACTGTGGTGAGATTTTGCACTTGATGCGTCTTGTAAATCACAAAAACCTGATAGACGTGTTAAAAAAAAAAAAAGTTTTGCTAGAGTGTCACTTTAAAAGTTGCAAATATAAGTTTAGATGTTACAATGTTATGAGCAAAAAAGTTGCAATTTTACAAGTTACAAATTTATAGGCAAAAAAGTTGAAAATTTGACAAATTGCAAATTTACAAGAAAAGTTGCAATGTTATGAGCAAAGACTTACAAATTTGTAAGAAAAAAAATTGCAAATGTATGAGCAAAAAGTAAACTACCACTACAACCCTATGTGAAGTTACTCAAAATATTGGAATGTAGGCTTTACAGAGAACCTAAAGACAAGAAGAAAGGGATGATGTCTGTACCACATGTTTTATTTGTATGGGACCAGTGCAAGGGGGAAATGACAAATACTCATAGGTAAATACAGTTTTTATTATGTTACTTCACAAGCTTAAACATCGTTGTCTGGTTACTGCCTTTATTTCAGTCACAGACAGCAACCTTAAACCAGCGGGTGTTGGCAGAACATTAACTTGGACCAAAACCCAAATATGTTTTACATTAAATAAATCTATTTGAAAGGCTGAATAACTTGTTCGAATGGGCTGCAGTTTTATAAGCCAAGGCTGTCATTAAAAACAAGCTGCAGTTTGGGTCATGACCACAGATGCCACTATAAGCAAGGGTTTCCCCACCTTTGTGAAAAAGCCAAATCAATCTTCATGTCCATAAAATAAAGCACAAAACTACACCGTTTAATTCCACGTCCCATTACAATGTCCAGTCTTGGCATCATCTGTGCTGCAGCACCTGAAATAAATGACAGATTAAAAACACTTCAGCTGGTAGCTCCAATGATATTAGTGTTTTGTACATACCTCCATTGTTCCCGTTTAAAGATCTGTGATGATGTGCCTGCAAGAAAATCAAGTTCAGTACTTACTGATGTTGCCCATTTTGCCATTATAAGAACTTACCACGTTGAAGCTTGACCAGAAGTTGGAGCACCATTGTAATGTGGCAACTGAAGAAGGCTGAAATGCTAAGACTGGTGTCTGATCTATTCATTCTGCTGGGGCTGCCTCGTCTGGAAACGTGACGTAATGGGCAAGAGGCTTGGCCACTTAACCTGGTAGCGTAGCGCTGGAGGATGCCGGAGGGCTGGAAAGTCTGAAACCTGGGGACTATCCTGTGGCGATGAAAAGCCAGCCTCTTGAGGACGCTGTGGCAGCTGGCGGCCACTGTGGAACTGAAAACCTTGCACCTGATAGCCACCCTGACTGGGATTATAACCAGTCCCCATTGGAAGCTGCTGGGGGACCTGGTGGCCACCATGGCGAGATGAGAAACCTGCCACTGTGGACACCTGAGAAGGTTGGGATTGCTGGGATGGTAAACCTGAACTATGAGGGTGAATCCCTACAGCTGGTTGACACTGGGGCACCTGTTGGCCCCTATGGGGAGATGAGAAACCTACTTTGTGCACATGGTGATGTCCACCCTGGGAGGACGGGAAACCCGACACTGGGTAACGATGGCGCATTGGGCGACGATGCACTTTGTGACTACTCTGGCCTGACTCTGAGGGCATTTGGGGATGGTAGAAGGAAGGGAAGACTGGCACTTGGGGATACTGGGGGGACGCGAAGCTTGCTGGCTGTTGTGGTGGGCATGCCGGCTGCAGGGGATACTGACATTGCTGAGATGGACAGTTAGCCTGGCAGCAGCAGCCTGCCCCAGCACCAGACATGGGTGCTGCTGGGGCAGGTTGATTGGGCCGTGGGCAGTTAGGCTGCTGGGCTGACCGTGGCTTGAGCACCTGTGGTGGTTCCTGCTGGGGTGCCTTTGTAGTCAGAGTCTGCTTCTGTTGCACTATACCCAGCTCTTCCATGTTTAATGGCAAGTCAAGAGGAAACACCAGACAAATCCCTTTTCTTCCCACATTTTGTCCTTAGCTTCAATGACTTAATTCTGCGTTGTGGTCATCTATTCTAGGAGGTGAACTTTTAAGTGGCTTAGGGCTCCATGACAGCTCGTCTGCAGATTCGTTGCCAGCTACATCCACTTCATATCTTGCAACCTGGACTTCCTCAGCTCTCGCTTCTTTGGCAGATCGAATGGTGGAGGCTGTTGGAAAGTTTTGTCCAATAAATCAAACAAGCCACACACACTGGGGGGCATTTCAGAAATCAGGCTTAGTGGCTTACCTGGGTAAGTTAACCCAAAGTGTGTGGTAACTGAGTTTTCAGTTCCAAAAAGTCAGTATGTTTTCAATTATGGTAACAAAGGCTGTTAACAGAACCTGCTCCTTAAAATATGTAAACTTAAGAGGAACCACATCCATAAACAGAAGTGTGAATGCAGAGAATTTGATAACTTGTCACCCAAAATCACTTTTAATAAAACAAACCATCAGTTTGTTTTTAACGTACCTTCTTTATTTCATGAACAAAGATTTTCCCTCCATCTTTACATGCAGATGTTTCATCTCCAAATCAATTTTCTATTGATAAATTTTGTATAGATCCATTGCTGGTAACTGCAGTGAAATTCTTACATTTAGTGATTTTAAAGGTAAAATATTCATTTTCTGTTGAGCAGTAATTTGTCTCACATTAAGATCAATCAAATCACTGCAGAGATTTTGGAGGAGGATCCGCTACACTGCCCTGTTCAGTCTCTTATGGAACAGAAGTTCTGCTGCAGATCCTCTGTCTTCAAACACCAGTCACATATTGACGCTTGGCATATGTTGTCCATATACACTGCTCAAAAAAAAAAAAAAAAAAAAATTTAAAGGAACACTTCGAAAACATCAGATTTTAATGGGAAAAAAATAAGCTGGATATCTGCACTGATATGGACTGGATAATGTGTTAATGAAACGATGCCACGTCTTTTGATGGAAATGAACACTCCAAAACTTAAAGTGAAGAAATTATGGCAGGCTAGTCCAGCTTACTCTGATTAAAAAGTGTTCCTTTAATTTTTTTGAGCAGTATAGTTTAGTGGACCCTCTATGTCCACTTCTGTCACAGCTGATGTAGGCTCTTCAGTCTTAGTTGTATTAATCTTGTGGCCTTTTGCCTAATGAAGGATAATTTGTCAAAAAGGGAAACAAAACTATTTAGATTACAAGACTAGGACACCATCTTGGACTGTGACTGATACAATTCTAAAAAAATTCAAATAAAAGGCCACATTTAATAAAAAAAAAAAAGATGGGCTTGTGAGGGAAAATGATTGAATAGAAAACCCCTTAAAGGTTTGTATAAATTAACACTAAAGCAAGGCTAGCATAGTGATGCCTTACTGTAATTGCAATATGGGAAAAAATTAAAATCCACACTAATTATCTAGGTATGTGGTGGGGGGGAGGGGAGTTAAAAAGCCTTAGAGCTTCACAAAATAAGGATGAAATCTTCAGACTTACATTTTACCAGGGCAAAACCCAAATATTCTCTTATCTGGATCTCTTCATGACAGTGGGATTCAGTTTTAAATTTGATATTTGCTCCTTCACCCCAACTGCTCAATTTTAACTACGCCAATTCTGATTTACTACATTTCCAAAAAAGGTCACAAAATTGCATGAGTATATTTAGAAATGTATAAAGAAAAAAACCTTCAAATTCATGTGACAAAAATTGCCAATGAGCAAAAAATTATATTTACAAAGAAATCTGCAACAAATATCTTCGGGAAAATTTCTAATTACATGGAAAAATTGCACATTTACTCTTCACCTTATTCCTGAGGGCGCTGCTGTACAAACCATTATGGGCCCAACTTCCAGTTTCAGCTGAAGTTGTGTTAAGTCAGCAAGAGAGTCGTAGGGCATTTAAAATAATGTTTTTCAAATTCATTTTAATGTGTAGTCCACATACCCCTTTTGCACTCAAGTGGCAGCTAATTTCAGCACTTGTAGTTTTTGCATTTTTTGGAATGTTTTGGCGTAGTTCTGGTACTTGTTGCTGGTGTTTGTGGTTGTGCCATAGACTGCATAAAGGGAGGCTTCTCACCAGCAATGCGTAGATCATGCACTGAAAACTAAAAGACTGTTGGTGTGATCGGTGGTACAGACGCAAGAGCACAGGTATGCTTACACTTGTATGAATGCTACAGATCTGACGTTTATGCATCATAAGATGTCACCAGATGCAAGGTTGCGTGAAGGAAAAATAATAGTAACAGTTTGCTTCCTAAGGCTTAACGATTTAAGATAGATATCAAAGTTTGGGTTTTTGCATTCATTGCACTGCCTTGGAACGATATGGACTTGACATTAGCAGCTTCAGCATACATTTTTTAAGTTATCACAAAATATAGATTAATACAATTTTGAACAACTGTCAGAAAAGGTCTGTATGTGTTAAGTTAAATAAGCATTCATGTCATGACAGCAGCTTGAGTATTTTAATGTTGGGGTAAAACGAACAGCTGCCTTTTACCCAGACATTAAAACATCCAAGCACAGTGTAGTGGTTCTTTGTGGCTGACTAGATTCTACGTCTGCTAAGGTAAATTTGATTACGTCCAACATCCTTTAACAAAATGCATCTGACTTTATTGTGGCAGACATTGATCTAGCTCAGAGCTCATTTTTTTACAGCGTTTGCATCTTAGAGGCACTAGTTAACAGCTACAGTCTGCGAGGCCACTTTTTAAGGTCATCTTCCCATCCCTCCATAGTTGTATGATAATATTACTGTTTTTGAGGTGCAAAAGGCCGTGTTGCTGCATTTTTGATGCCAAAGTCATGGTATTTTTATTTATTTATTTTTTTTTTTAACAAGGAAAAGGGTCCCGTTTCAGTGACAACCACACGTTCTAAACTAGTACTGGAAGTTGTGCCCATAATTCACGCAAGGAATCATGTGGGCTAGGAGTAAGGTGGGTTTTTAAAAAAAATAAGATCTCTATATCATTTACACAAAAAGCAGCAAATTCACAAGAGGGACAAATTTACATGAAAATCTTCATAACAAAAGCCATTATATCCCAATGCAATGATAAAAGTAACATAGCTTACTGCCTTGCAATACATTCGATTCGTCACATTATTCTGACTACTTTATGGAAAATAAATCTGACCCAAAGGACATCCAAGCTGGGGCTTGAATTCACAGCTTCTCACACCTGAGTCCACCGATCTACTTATGTCACCAAGAGGCTTGGTCATTTTGAAGATAAACTTCACTTTATGCAGTCTGCAGTTCTTTGCAGGTCAGCTTCCTATAGTTTTGGCTGATGTTGCTGGTTCCCCCCCCATATGCCTCCAGAGTGCTGGTAACTCTTCCTCAAAGGCCACAAGCAGTGGAGGAAGAGAGAATTATCGCTGTTCAACACATGCTGTCTTAGTAGGTTTGCCGTGAACGCGCACGTCTTGAGGTCAGTCAACTTTGACTTGAACAGATTCATAACTGCAGTTCTGGAACCAAAAACTCGGGACCAAGTTCCGACAGGTGCACTTAACCCTGAGTTCAGGGTTTATTTCAGGCCATGTTAACCCTGCTGTCTGGAACACCCCCTGGTCTCAATAGAACAAGCTTACCATTCATTTGTCTTCCAACAACTAGCAAGACCAACAGCAACTACCTAGACTTTGCATTTGATAGCATGTAATAATAATAATGTGCATTTGAAAGTTTGGCTACAACTTTTAAGTGACTCCATTTAATTTACTGAGTAGACATGTTTTCCTTTTTATTTTACTACCCCAGTACAACCTGATCAAACTTACCATTTTCTTGAGGTCTTCTGACAGCTAGAAGTACAGCAACCATCTTTAAGACAGGAAAGTTGATGTCAGCTTCTCTAAAACACAAACTTGTGCTCAAATGGCCCATGAAGCAGCTCTACTGACCTTCTGAGAAACCCCATGGATTCAGCCACAGTCAGCAGCACAACGAGCCACCACTGTCAGCTGCAGACAAAAAGCTGGTTTCACAAGCAGTAAATCAGAGGTGGCTGTGAAACGCTTTAAAAGGTGAGAACAGAGCAGGTGTGTCTCATCAGTGAAACACGGCAGAGATGTGACTTGGCTCAGCTGCAGCCTCTGTTGGCAGATTGGTTCAGATTGGGTTATGCAAGATTGCGGGATTTTTTTTTTATTTTATTTTTTTTTGGGGGGGGGGCCTTTAAACCCTTTAAAATGGGTGGAAAATCCCTTCAAAACAAAAACATAAAAAAATTGGATTATTACCTTGATGAACAGAAAAAATGAAACCATTAAAACATGTAACCAGCATAGAAGTTATAAATTTGCTATTTTGTGGCGATGTTAAAATAAGACACGGCGTCTGGAGTTTTAATGAAGTTTATTGATCAAATCACCGCCATCACGGAGCTCACCCCAGCTGCTGTATAAGCATGCTGGGGATCACTCTCAGGCTCTCATGAGCAGTAGTCAGAAGAAGAACAGAGGGTGAACATATGAATTCAGCCACTTAAATACCCAGCAACGGACAATACATCAAAGGCATTTTATCATCAAAGGAAATGCATTCAGACATGTGACATTTGTACCACAATGCGAGCAGGAAGCATGAATGTTTGCATTTGCGTCATACATATCCACAGGATGCTGGTGCCTGAACTAAGCACAGGAAGGCTGCCTATTGATCTCAACACACACATCTCACTGTCCTGTTAATTGCTCTAGTCGAGCACTGTGTTTGTCCGTGGCTGCTGTGGGGGGGTACCCCATAATTTAATATATATATTTTTACAAATTTAAATGAAAAACTAACATATTCATGAAAAAAGTTGTAAATTTACAACAAAGAAGTTGCAAATTTATAAGAAGTTGGAAGTTTAGAAGAAAGTTGCAACTTCATGAGCAAAAAAAGTTGCATATTTGTGAGGAAAAAAAATTGCAAATTTATGAGCAAAAGTTGTAAATAAATGTAAAAACCGGGCAGCACGGTGGGGCAGTGGATAGCACTGTGTCAGCACAGTAAGAAGGTCACGGGATCAATTCCACCCCTGACCATTGGTGACCCTTCTGTGTGGAGTTTGCATGTTCACCTCGTGTCTGTGTGGGTTTACTCTGGGTACTCTGGTTTCCTCCCACAGGCCAAAGACATGCAGGTGAGGTTAACTGGCATCAAATTCTAAATTGTCCTTAGGTATGACTGTGAGAGTGAATGCTTGTCTGTCTCTCTGTGTTGGCCCTGCGATGGACTGGCGATCTGTCCAGGGTGTACCCTGCCTCTCGCCCAAAGATGCTGGGATAGGCTCCAGCCTGCTTCATTATTATTAATATTTCAATCAATAATAGCCAGTTCACTAGGTGTCACCAGGGTTTATCAGGCGGGACAGTAAGGACTGTGTGCCCCCCCGGGGAGAGGAGTAAATGCCGGAGCCACTGGGAGAAGAAGGGTGTCAGAGTGGCACCCGTGTTATGTCATGTTAATGTGCCACACAGGCTTTGTTCTAAACATAATGTATGATGGTCGGAAGTTCTGAGTCTCGATGCATGGTATGAAAGATATAAAAGAGGAATGCACAAAGACCCGGGATCTTTTCTTGCTCAAAGTTATGTTGGAGAAAAAATAAAGTTTCTGTGTCGTCCGGCTCGTTGCCTCGCCTGCCTCCTTTCTCCACAGCACCACCACTCATCTATCCTCAGCTGAAGTGCCTGACTCTCCCCTGTGCTATAGTTGTTATTATTACTGATGATAATGGTAATTGTTGTTGTTGATGGTGTTACTGATGATAATAATAATGGTTGTTGTGGTTGGCAACAACAGCAACAATTACAGTATATGTATGCCTGTGGGTGTGTGTATGCATGCCATTTAGGTTTGGGGTGGGGGGACATTCATTCATCACTTTAGTCTTATGAACACTTCCAACTACCCCATATATCTTCGCAGGTGTTGCTGATTTATGCTCTTTTTAGACACAATTCTGAATTTTGAAGCATCTGATTGCTGTAACGTATCTTTGCCACGCTTCTGTCATCCCTTCCCACCTTCCCTGTTTTGTGTGTTAATGTTGTTGTACAAGTTTTTTGTTTGCTTGTTTTTTGTATTTCATTTTATTCCATTCTTGTTAATGGGTGTTGATGCGTTTGTTCGTTTTGTTTTTCTCCATCCATCTTCTATTGCTTTTCCGGCGGTCCAGGTCATGGAGGCAGCAGTTCAAGCAGAGAAGCCCAGACTTCCCTCTCCCCAGCCACCTGTTCCAGCTCTTCAGAGAGGATACCAAGGCATTCCCAGACCAGCTGAGAACACCAGCTGTCTTTCTCCAGTTTGTTACAATTATTGTCTATTGATTAATTTCTGTATGTTCTGTGTTTGCAAATAAAAAGGATTTTTTTTAAAAGAAAGATGTTGCTAATTTACAAGAAAGAAGTTGCAAATTTAAAGGTCCACTCCAGCAGCTCTAAAATAAATATGCGCAGATCTATGAATATTAGTGGACTGCAGGGCTTGCATATGACTGGTTGCCGCAACTTCTGGTGGGTGGGCTGCTAGTCGTTTCAAGATACTTCTGGACGTTAAAGTTTTGAATATATTTGCAAAAGTAAAAAGCAAAACATTTTTTCTGAAAACAGTTGAGGCGAGAGATAAATGTGTAGTTGCCAAATATGTGTTTGTTACTAGCAACCGGTCCCCCGAATGTAGTGAAGGGATTTAGGGCAGTAGGCGGCATGATGACGTGGCCAGCTGGTATCGTCATAACGCCGACCTTTATAAGAGGGAGTCAGCCATCTTACGGCCACTTGGCTGACTCGCCCTTATAAGGCTAGTTAGCTGAGCACTCACCTACTTGTATTGTGTTTGGCAGTTATTGTATTAAAGTTGGAGTTCCAGCACAGCACTCTCATCCGTCATCATTCCCAGGTTTGTGGATGTAACATTTGGCGACGAGAATTAACAAACCATGGAAGTGTGCCTAAGACCACTGAGGCCTTTCCTCGAGCTCCCAGGTGAACCGCCCGTCCTGTGGCCACGCTAGCTGGACACGTTCGAGACCTATGTTGCAGCATTGGACCTGGGAAAGCTGGATAAAGGAAGGAAGTGGTCACTGCTTGTCCACAACTTGGGCATAGAAGGTCAGAGAATTTTCCATACGCTTGGACCAATGGACTCGTTTGATGAAGCTGTGGAACTGTTAGCTAGCTACTTTGCTACACCCGACAACGTGGTGCCGCAGTGCATGAAGACTTGCCAGCAGCAACAAAAACCTAGGCTCGTCGACCCCACACCCTGCGGAGACGGCGTCAACACTGTGGGCCCTGAAGGCTGGCCAAGACCGCAGCATGTGGTGAAACTTGACGGCATCAATATGATGGCATCACTAAGCTTGTTGGTGGCCACCTTTGACTCACAGTCCCTGGTAAACAAGGCCACGGTTAGAAGGCTGACTCCCCCAGGTGACACGCCAGGATGATAATATTATGGAGTGGGATTTGTTCTGCGATCTGGGTTTCACCCTCACGGTCCCCGGACAGACTGCGACGGTCCAAGTCCATAACACCCATACTTTGCTGGCGTGAGTGCAGCCAAAGAGCACAGCCCAGAAAGCGAATGCAGCGTAGAGAGTGGCTACAGCACGGAGAGTGAAAACAACATGGAGAGAGAACAGTGACCCAATTCGCCTCTGTTCCTCGCCCAGCATGAGCTGCAGGGAGCTGCTGCGGAGCTGCAGGAGAGGGAGCAAGCTTTTATCAGGAATGACACCGATGAGAAACCTGCTATCCCGTGTGCACAGGAGGAGCACTGCCCCGAGGGGAGTACGGGGGCAGCAGCTGGACTCACCTCAGATCCTTGTCCAGCAGGAGTCTACAGGAGCCACTGCGGAGTGGCTCCTATAGACTGTATACAGGATATCCTGTATACACCCAGTGTGGAGTGTGTGAATAAAGAGGCAGATTCATGACAGACTGTTTATTACACACTTCACATCTCACAAGCACAGAACAGACTGAATCATTTCAGCAAGCTCTCCTCTTTTTCCCAAAGCACTCTTCACACGTTTCTTGGGATTTCTCATTACACAGCATGACATTTACATTACATTGCATTCAACCCCCTATGTCCTTGACTCCTTCCTGCTATCTTGCCAGGAACCCCCTGGGCATTGTTCTCCCATGCTTATTCACCGTCTCTGTCTGAGATGCTAAATAATCTGACTTCCCCAAGGTCCTACACCGCCCCCCCAGCATCTTAGATAGAACATCAGTCCACACGTTGTTTTGGCTTCCGTCTCCTCCCATATCTGCTGTAACTGGGGTTTACCGCCTCCGTGGCGCTGCTGTGCCGGTGGGGGGCTGCTGGGAGTGTGTCTGACTGCGGGTGGGCCGTGGCGAGGGTGGGGGAAACTTCGCTCTGTTCGTGTGGCTGCTCTGGTGAATCATTTCCCTGGGGAGCTCTCCATGGGGGTCTTCCAGGTCGAGGGGCCCTAGCCAACAGCACTTGTTCGTCCGCCACTACAAAGGCGGGTTTGAGTCTGTCTATGCCAATTTTCTCCCGCCTATCCCCCAAGTCTAGCAAAAAATGCTTATCCCCTGTTTTCAACACTCTGAACGGTCCATCATAGGGCGGGCGTATTGGTGGGCGTATATCCTGTAGATCAGGGGTCCCCAAAGTTTTTCCTGTGAGGGCTACATAACTTTTGCCTTCTTTGATGGGGGCCGGGGTCAGTTTGTAACAGAAAAAGTGTGACAATCACAGGGGTGCCTAAATGTAAACATTTATTGTTTTCCAGAAAGCCACACGTAACCAAATATTAATAACCCTTTCAGGGATCTTCACAGGAAAAAAAGTCAGAAAATAAATAATAACACTATTAATGAAATAAATAACACTATTTATGAAATAAATAATAACCAAATAACCCTCTCTGGGTTCTTCACAGAAAAAAAGTCCATGGAACATTAACTTTCTGTTGTGCCGTGCACAATCTTAACAGGTAAAAGTTCAGCTTAGTTGTCAGACCAGAATCTCTTACTTAAATGACTCATATGAGCAGTCTCTCAAAGTTCTTGTGTTTCTTCCTTATAATCCTTTTGTAGGTTCCAGTAGGCTTGTAGACACCGCTGTTTGAAGCTCTCTCTCTCATCAACTTCACTGTGAAAACCACAAAGCAAGCAGGCTGAGAAACCAAACTAAGTGATACAGCACCTACACAGCACAATACATTTCACTACCAGTATGGTTGTAGAGATGGATTTTATTCCAGTAGATTTTATTATGATTATATTTGTTTATACTCAGAATGACTCATTCAAGTCAGAAAAGTGAGCTTACCTATGTATGTTCATCAGTGTGAACTGTGGGCCTGCATCTGGCTGGTGAGAAGTTAAATGTCAGGTTCCATTTTAGTCACAGCCAGTCTCAAACACTGATGCAGATGTTCATCTGTCAATCTTGATCTCATCGGAGTTTTCAGGTGTTTCATGTGTGAAAAGGTTTGCTCGCAGATATACGTGCTGCCAAAAAGTGTGGACATCTTCATTGCGTGTTTTTTAATGTTGGGGTACGTGTCGTTTGGGAGGGCGGCATAGAAGTCAATGAGACTGTTGGGCTTGAATGCGTCTTTCAGAACATCACAGTTCTGTAACTCGGCCAACTCAAACTGATAAGAAGGCTGGGCTTCATCGATGTCGGCAACAAAGGGGTTCTGGAAAAGACGGATTTCTTTTGCATTAACATGTAGTTCACGGAATCGCACACCGAACTCCGCCTTCAGCATTTCCAGTGCTTCCACACACTTTTCAGCTGGGAACGGGACAGCTGGGTTCTCTGCAGAGAGGTTTTGGGTAGCAGGGAGATGGATGAAGTTGTACTTTTTCACTTGTTCCAAAAGCAGCGCTAGTTTCACCTCAAATGCTTTTATGTGGGAATACTTGTCGCAAATGAGTTTCCCCTGGCCTTGTAGCTGCAAGTTAAGGCTGTTCAGCATTTCTGTCACGTCTGTTAAAAATGCGAGGTGCCATTTCCATTCTGGGTCAATCAGCTCTGGGACCGTTTTGTCTTTTGAATGAAGAAATGCGTTAATTTCGGGTGGCAGCTCGTAAAAACGCCTCAGAACTCTGCCCCGGCTCAACCATCGGACCTCTGTGTAGTACAGCACATCGCCGTGCGCAGACTCCAGTTCAGACAGGAATTGTTGGAACTGCCTGTGTTTAAGTCCCTTCGCTCTGATGAAGTTTATGCATGACACCACAACCTTCATGACAGAATCCCACTTCAACACTTTGCAGCACAGTGCTTGCTGGTGAATTAGGCAGTGGACTTGGAGCGGGGCGGTGAGACCCCGTTCTTCCATCTCCCGGTTCATGAGTCCTATTAGACCCCGAGACACGCCCACCATACAAGGAGCTCCGTCAGTTGTGTTGCTGGCAAGCTTTGACCAGTCCAGGTCCAACTCTTCCATGGTTTGGCATACTTTGCCAAAAATATCCTCCCCCGTCATAGTCCCTTTGAGACTTTGGAGGGCTGCCAGCTCCTCGCACATTTCAAAGTTTGTGCTAACTCAACGAATAAAAATGAGCAGCTGCGCTGTGTCCTGCACGTCCATGCTCTCATCCAGTGCTAATGAAAAAAAGTCAAATTCTTTCGTCTTCTGCTGCAGCTGGGCATATACATTATCCCCGATTTCTTCAATGCGTCTGGTGATTGTACTCGCTGACAGACTCACGGCATTAAAGACGTCTTTCTTCTCGGGACACACCTCCTCCGCAACAGCATTCAAACATTTCTTGACAAATTCACCATCAGTGAAAGGTTTACCGCTGCTTGCTATCAGTTGAGCAACCCGAAAGCTGGCCCAAACGGATGACTGGTTCAGCTGAGTCTGGCGTACAAATGTATTCTGCTGAGCTAACAGCCCACTTTTTAGCTTTGAGAGTTTGTCTGCTCGCATTTGGCCTTGCAAGCTATCATACTTGTCTTTGTGACGGGATTCATAGTGTCGGGGCAGATTGTATTCTTTGAATACCGCCACAGCCTCTTGACAGATGAGACAAACAGCCTTTTCTTTGCATTGAACAAAAAAATAATCATTTGTCCACTGCAGGTTAAATACCCTGCATTCTGAATCAATTTTTCTCTTGCCTAACCTTTTCGCCATTATTTCATTTTATTTGACAGGGGTGAGTCTAGTGTTGTAGGATGTGTCTGGTTCATGTGTGCAGATAGGGCACCTCAGTGCGTGAACGTGAGTGAGTGAGTGCGTGCGCGCAGCCGAGGCACGCCCCCGTGTGAATGGCCCCGAGGAGCGGACGGTGTGTGTGAAGTGTGCGGGTGAGTAAAGAGAGAGGCGACCGGAGCAGGTAGCGAACTAGAATTGCTGTTGAAGGGTGGAATAGAATGTCACGTTCTATGCATGTATTAGTCTCGATCGCGTTGCCAGACTGAAAAAAAAAAAATCATAATGCGTCTCTGGTATTGTTCAGAGGGCCGGGCCAAATGTGGAGGTGGGCCGTATGTGGCCCGCGGGCCGTAGTTTGGGGACCATTGCTGTAGATCATAGGGTGGCTCCATAACAGACTCCGTAACAAGATGGCAGTGCGCGGTTGTGCAGCGGCTCTTTGCTCCCTATTTTTGTGTCTATGTATGCTGTTTTTGGATATTGGACCGTGTGAAGCTGGATTTGTGTACAGTCGTACTGAGCTGATAAACACTGGACTTCAACAAAAGTCTGCTGTTACAGCAGTTTTCGAGAACACACAAAACATACCGGAGGCTATCTGTAGACCAGCGGGATCACCATGGATTGTTGTTGGTCCTGGGAAGCGACGCAGACGGAGGAGGGAGAGAAAGAAAAAGCGGGGATGCCGGTCGGGCCTGCTAGCGAGGCTAAAGAAACAGCTGCATAGACCTCTGCTACTGAGCATTTTTCTCTCCAACGCCAGAAGCATTGTCCACAAGATGGATGATCTAGAGCTACAGCTGGCAACTAATAAAACTGTGAGAGACTGCTGTGTGCTGTTGTTAACGGAAAGCTGGCTCCACCCGCTGATCACTGATGCTGCAGTACAGCTGCCAGGGTGCACACTTCACCGATTGGACCGAACAGCAGAATCCGGTAAAAAAAGAGGAGGCAGTCTCTGCATTTTTCTTCACAACACTTGGACTAATTACAGCCGTATTATTAACACTTACTGTTCTCCTGATCTAGAGACAATGTTAGTCTTATGTCGGCCTTTTTATCTTCCAAGAGAGCTAAGCGTGATTATTATAACAGCCGTCTATATTCCTCCTGATGCAAATACTAAAGCAGCCCTTAGTCATTTGTACAGTGTAATAAATAAACAGCAGCAGGCCTATCCCGAGGGTGTTCACATTATAGCTGGTGATTTTAATCAAGCATGCTTGAAAACTGTGCTGCCTAATTTCACACAGTATGTGAAATGTGCCACTAGGCCCTAGTGACTAGAGGAAAGAATTGTCTTGATCGGGTGTATTGGAACCTGAAGCATGCTTACAGAGCTGTGCCGTGTCCACATCTTGGCCTGTCAGACCGTCTATCATTGCTCCTCATCCCAGCATACACCCCCCCTCAGGAGAACTGCTAGACCTACTATAAAGAACATCACAACATGGCCTGAGGGAGCTCTTTCTCAGCTGCAGGACTGTTTTTCAAACACTCTATGGCAGGGGTGTCAAGCTCATTCCATGGAGGGCCAAGACCCTGCAGGTTTTACTTCCACCCAGTCTCTTCAGCAGGTGTTTTCACTGATCAGCAATCAGTAGGAAGAAATTCAGAGAAATCACCTGTTGAAGACACTGGGTGGAGGTAAAACCTGCAGGGTCTTGGCCCTCCATGGAATGAGTTTGACACCTGTGCTCTATGGGATTTATTCAAGAATGAGGATCTGGAAATGTACACACAGACTGTATTACACTACATCACCTACTTATCAATCAGGTGACTGTAGAAAAACGCATCAGGGTTTTTCCTAACCAGAAGCCTTGGATGACAAAAGAAGTCCAGGCACTCCTCAGAGCTCGTGATAAAGCCTTCAGGTCAGGGGATACAGATTTGTATAGCACTGCACGGGCTAATCTGAAGAAAGGCATTCAGGAGGCTAAACAGACCTATAAGAAGAAAGTCGAGGACCATTTTTCTGATAATGATTCGAGACGAGTATGGCAAGGCTTTAACCATATCACAAACTATAAGGGCAGCAGCATCATTTCCAGTGACATCAGTGCCTCACTGGCAGAAGAACTGAACTGCTTTTTCGCACGGTTTGAGGCAAATACACCTCGCCCGGACCCACAGATGTTATTGAATGCCAGCTCTGATGTGCTTATCCTGCAGGATCATGAGGTGAGACAGACACTGAGAACAGTTCACCCGAGAAAGGCTACTGGTCCCGATGGAGTGCCAGGAAAGGTGCTCAGAGCATGTGCAGATCAGCTATGCTCTGTTTTGACTGACATTTTTAACTTGTCTCTCAAGGCAGCCATTGTTCCACAGTGTTTAAAATCTGCAGTCATTATTCCTGTACCAAAAAAAAAAACATTAGTCTGAATGACTATCGACCAGTAGCATGAACACCCATTGTTATGAAGTGCTTTGAGAAAATAGTATTGAAACATCTTTTGCCTAGTCTCCCCCCAGACTTTGATTGGTACCAATTTGCCTACAGGCGGGGCAGATCCACTGAAGATGCTATTGCTATAGCTCTCCACTCCGCATTCAGCCATTTAGAAGACAAGGGGAGATATGCAAGAATGTTGTTTGACTATAGCTCGGCATTTAATACAATTATTCCCAACACTCATCACCAAATTGCTTCAGCTTGGTCTGCCTACTCCCACTTGCAGCTGGATTAAGGACTTCCTAACAAACAGAACACAGACTGTTAGACTCGGACCCCATTCCTCCTCTACAGTCATGCTTAACACAGGCTCGCCACAGGGCTGTGTGTTGAGCCCCACTTTGTATTCATTGTACACATATGACTGCATACCTGTTCATCCCACAAACATAGTGAAGTTTGCAGATGACAGCAGTGGGGCTCATATCAGGAGGAGATGAGTCCGCATACAGAGATGAGGTCCAGAAACTGGAGATGGTGCTCACTGCTCAGCTAATCTGCTATTGAATACAAAAAAAAAAAAACCAAAAGAACTCATTGATTTTAGGAAGCATAGCAGTGAGCCGCCTCCTCTATATATAGGCAAGGAGCGTGTGGAGAGGGTGGAGGCTTTTAAGTTTCTGGGTGTTCATATTTCTCACCACCTTACCTGGGCAGTTAACACCATAGCTACGATAAAAGGCTCAATGTCTACACTTTCTGAGGCTCCTCAAGAAGAATGGCCTGAATGCACAGTTGCTGGTTTTATTTTATCGCTGTGCTATTGAGAGCATTTTGTCATGGCATAGTTTGGTATGAGGGCTGTTCAGCCGCAGACCGCAAAGCCTTCCGGCGAGATCGAGACTGTGCAAAAAAGTCACTGGCTGTTCTCTCCCTTCTCTGGAAGAGATTTCCAGGTCTCGGTACCTCAACAGAGCTACTGCCATCATTAAAGACTGCACTCATCCAAGCCATGATTTTTCACTTGCTCCCCTCGTGAAAGTGGTACAGATCCCATAAAACCTGGACTACCAGGTTTAATCAGTTTTTTCCCCAGTAGCAGTATGTATTTTGAACGGATTTATGTAACACAGACTGCTGATATTTTAGGTTATTTTGTAGGAATAACCCTGTGTATAAGCTGGTCTTTTGTATTTATTGCTCAGTATGTTTTCATTATTGCGATGTACATATTGTATTCAACTTTTAATTGTTTCAAGCATTATTTATTGTAATTGTAAGAATGTTAAATGCATGAGTGAACTGTGAGTGAGAGTTTTTAGGGAGCAGCATCTCAATTTCGTTGCATTGTTCATTAACAATGGAATGACAATAAAGGCACTTTGACTTTCATGAGGACCCCACGCACACAGAATTCCGAGACCAACCAGCCCAATACGGATGTTAACTGTGATGACAGTGACATTACCCCAACCTAATCCAGCACCAGACAAAAGTGAGAAAGAACTTGACTTTCAGAATCCTTGCTCGGCCCCAGTCTAAAGGAGCCACGGCTGAAGAGTTTGCCACTGACAGGAGAGACGCCAGACGTCTTCAGGATCCACAACCAGCATTGGCCTCCAGGGACTGCCACCGTAGCATTGGGTGAAGAGTGCTTGACCCAACAGGAAGTAACAGAACCACCATAGCCTGGTGGATGCCCCGCAGCAAACGTGAGTACCACACCATTACAACGCCATATGCAGTACAGAGCGCCACTCATGGTGATGAACTGGGTTTGGGTCCATAGAACCAAGCGACAGGGCTCAGTCGGCCTTTACATCGTCACCACCACTGACATGTATGAAGATGGCGGCACAGCAGGCCGCGGGAGGTGAAGGCAGCTGCTGCAGATCAAGATGTGGCTTTGGAGCCAATCCAGCTGGTGTGGGATCCAGGCCGGGACCGTGTTGACGGACATGCCATGGCTCTTGAGGGATGGCACCCGGGCCTGCTGAAATTGGCACTGCCAGGGGCACGTCCACCACGAGCCCGCTACAGGGCCCCTCCAGCAGAACTGCCTTCCCCTGGAAGACAGAAAATGGTGACCATTTTTTGTAGGAGTGCGGCTGAAAAGGTGGCAGAATAAGCCACTCAGCTGCATTGGGTTCAGCGGCGGTCCACCTAACCTTAGTTCAGTAGGATGTTATTGGTATCAAATTGGGGAGGGTATTAAAGTGTTCCGTTTTTCCAAGGGGGAAGTGAATGTAGTGAAGGGATTTAGGGTAGTGAGTGGTGTGATGTGGCTGGCTGGTGTCACACTGACCTTTATAAGAGTCAGCCATCTTACGGCCTCTTGGCTGACTCACCCTCATAAGGATAGCTCAGAGCTGAGCGCTCACCTACTTGTATTGTGTTTGGCAGTTATTGTATTAAAGTTAGAGTTCCAGCACAGCACTGATCCGTCATTCCCAGATCTGTGGACATGACACCGTCCACCAGCAACTGAGCGGGGGGGGGGGGGGACAGATTTGGTCTTGCACAGCCACATTGAAATCACCGTCCGCCTCTCTCCGCTGCTACCCCAACCCTGCTGCTCCTTCTCCCAAGGTTGCCAAGAGTCTGATTAATGTTATAACCATCCAGGCTAAGCCGGAATAGTTATGTAGCTACTAATAGTCTGTCCAAACTCACTTGTTGGGGGGGGGGTACCAAACTGCAAATTCACAAAAAAAACCCAAACACACTTGGAACTGGTGTGATTTTGTGCTTGATCTGTCTTGTAAGTCACAAAATCCTGTTAGACATGTTAACAGAGAAAAAAAAAAAAAAGCTTGTTTTTGCCAGAGTGTCACTTAAAGTTGCAAATATACAAATTTAGAAGTTGCAATGTTATGAGCCAAGACTTGCATATTTAAGAAAAAAAATTGCAAATTTGAGCAAAAAAGTAAAACCACCACTACAAACCTATATGAAGTTGTGCTCAAAATATTGGAATGTAGGCTTTACAGAGAATCTAAAGACAAGAGATGAATTCTGTACCACATGTTTTACTTGTATGGGACCAGTGCAGGAGGGAAAAATGACGAATACTCATAGGTAAATACAATTTTTATTATGTTACTTCACAAGCTTAAACATCGTCTGCTTACTGCCTTCATTTCAGTCACAGATGACAACCTTAAATCAGCAGGTGTTGGCAGAACATTAACTTGGACCAAAACCCAAATTTGTTTTACATTAAGTACATCTATTTGAAAGGCCGAATAACTAACGACAGCCTTGGCCTATAAGTGAACTGCAGCCCATTCGAACAAGCTGCAGTTTGGGTCATGACCACAGATGCCACTATAAGGGTTTTCCCACCTTTGTGAAAAACAAGCCAAATCAATCTTCGTGTCCACAAAAGCACAAAACTACACTGTTTAATTGCATGTCCCATGACAATGTCCAGTCTTGGCATCATCTGTGCTGCAGCACCTAAAATAAATGACAGATTAAACACACTTCAACTGGTAGCTCCAATGATAGTGTTTTGTACATACCTCCACCATTGTTCCTCTGTTTAAAGATCTGTGATGATGTGCCTGCAAGAAAATCAAGTTCAATACTTACTGATGTTGCCCATTTTGCCAATCTGCCATTGATAAAAACTTACCACTTTGAAGCTTGACCAGAAGTTGGAGCACCATTGTAATGTGGCAACTGAAGAAGGCTGAAATGCTAAGACTGGCGTTTGATCTGGGGCTCCTGCTGGGGCTCCTGCTGGGGCTCCTGCTGGGGCTCCTGCTGGGGCTCCTGCTGGGGCTCCTGCTGGGGCTCCTGCTGGGGCTCCTGCTGGGGCTCCTGCTGGGGCTCCTGCTGGGGCTCCTGCTGGGGCTCCTGCTGGGGCTCCTGCTGGGGCTCGCCCGCCTGGAAACATGACATACTGTGCAAGAAGCTTGGCCACTTAACCTGGTAGCTTAGCACTTGAGGATGCTGGGGGGTTAGAAAGTCTGAAACCTGGGGACTATCCTGTTGCGATGAAAAGCCAGCCTCTTGAGGATGCTGTGGCAGCTGGTGGCCACTCTGGGGAGATGAGAAACCTACTACTTGGTGCACATGGTCATGTCCACCCTGAGAGGTTGGGAAATCTAACATTGGGTAACGATGCACTTCGTGACTACTCTGGCCTGACTCCGAGGGCATTTGGGGATGGTAGGAGGAAGAGAAGACTGGCACTTGGGGATCCTGGGGGGATAAGAAGCTTGATAGTGGTGGCAGTTGGGGGTAATGCGTGGATGTGACACTTGTTGGCTGTTGTGGTGGGCATGCTGGCTGCAGGGGATGCTGACATTGCTGAGATGTACAGTTAGCCTGGCTGCAGCAGCCTGCCCCAGCACCAGATATAGGTGCTGCTGGGGCAGGTTGACTGGGCTGTGGGCAGTTAGGCTGCTGGGCTGACTGTGGCTGTAGCTGGGGCACCTGTGGTGGTTCCTGTTGGGGAGTCTGCTTCTGTTCCATTATATCCAACTCTTCCATGTTTAATGGAAAGTCAAAAGGAAACTCTCCAGACAAGTCCCTTTTCTTCCCACGTTTTGTCCTTGCCTCAATGACTTAATTCTGCGTTGTGGTCATCTATTCTAGGAACTGAACCGTTAAGTGGCTTAGGGCTCTATGACAGCTTGTTTGCAGGTTCGTTGCCAGCTAAATCCACTTCATATCTTGCAACCTGGACTTCCTCAGCTCCTGCTTCTTTGGCAGATCTAATGGTGTAGGCTGTTGGAAAGTTTTGTCCAATAAATGAAACAAGCCACACACTGGGGGGGGGGGGGGGGGTATTCCAGAAATCAGGCTTAGTGGCTTACCTGCATAACTCAAGAGTCTGTGGTAACTGAGTTTTCAGTTCCAAAAAGTCAGTATGTTTGCAACTATGGCAACAGAGGCTGTGAACAGAACCTGCTCCTTAACACATTTAATCTTAAGAGGAACCACATCCATAAACAGAAGTGTGAATGCAGAGAATTTGATAACTTGTCACCCAAAATCACCTTTAATAAAACAAACCATCAGTTTGTTTTTAACCCACTTTATTTCCTGAACAAATATTTTCCCTCCATCTTTACATGCAGATGTTTCATCTCCAAATCAATTTTCTATTGAGATAAGTTTCGTATAGATCCGTTGCTGGTAACTGCAGTGAGATTCTTACATTTAGTGATTTTAAAGGTAAAATATTCATTTTCTGTTGAGCAGTAATTTGTCTCACATCAAGAACAATTCAGTTTCTTATACTGTCAAATCACTGCAGAGATTTTGGAGGAGGATCCACTACACTGCCCTGTTCAGTCTCTTATGGAACAGGAGTTCTGCTGCAGATCCTCTGTCTTCAAACACCAGTCACATATTGATGCTTGGCATATATTGTCCATATAGTTTAGTGGACCCTCTGACCACTTTCACAGCTGATGTAATCTTTTCAGTCTTAATTGTATTAACAATCTTATGGCCTTTTGACTAATGAAGGATAATTTGTCAAGAAGGGAAAACAAAACTATAGATTACAAGACTAGGACACCATCTTGGACTGTGACGGTGATACAATTCTAAAAAAAAAAAATTAAAGGCCACATTCAATAAAAAAAAAAAAGATGGGCTTGTGAGGGAAAATGATTGAATAGAAAACCCCTTAAAAAGGTTTGTATAAATTAACACTAAAGCAAGGCTAGCATAGTGATGCCTTACTGTAAATGTAACATGAGAAAAAATTAAAATCCATACTGTATAATTATCTAGGTGTGTGTGTGTGGGGGGGGGGGGGTTAAAAAGCCTTAACAGAGCTTCACAAAACAAACAAGGATGAAGTCTTCAGACTTACATTTTACTAGGGCAGAACCCAAATATTCTCTTATCTGGATCTCTTCATGACGGTGGAATTCAGTTTTAAATTTGATATTTGCTCCTTCACCTAAACATGACTAAAGGATATGTCAATGTCAACTGCTCAATTTTAACTATGCCAATTCTGATTTACTACATTTCCAAAAAAGGTCACAAAATTGCATGAGTAAATTTAGAAATGTATAAAGAAAAAACTTCAAATTCCTGTGACAAAAATTGCCAATTTATGAGCAAAAAATTATATTTACAGAGAAATCTGCAACAAATCTTTGGGAAAATTATTTCTAATTACATGGAAAAATTGCACATTTACTCTCCACCTTATTCCTGAGGGCGCTGCTGTACAAACCATTATGGGCCCAACTTCCAGTTTCAGTTGAAGTTGTGTTAAATCAGTCAGCAAGAGAGGAGTAGTGGGGCATTTAAAATAATGTTTTAAGTTTTTCAAATTCATTTTAATGTAAAGTCCACATACCCATTTTGCACTCAAGTGGCAGCTGATTTCAGCACTTCAAGTTTTCGCATTTTTGGAATGTTTTGGCGTAGTTCTGGTACTTGTTGCTGGTGTTCGTGGTTGTGCCATAGACTGCATAAAGGGAGGCTTCTCACCAGCAATGCTTAGATCATGCACTGAAAACTAAAAGACTGATCGGTGGTACAGACGCAAGAGCACAGGTATGCTTACACTTGTATGAATGCTACAGATCTGACATTTATGCATCATATGTCACCAGATGCAAGAAGGAAAATAAACAGTAACAGTTTGCTTCCTAAGGCTTAACGATTTAAGAAAGATATCCAAGTTTGGGGGGGGGGGGTTGCATTCGTTGCACTGCCTTGGAACGATATGGACTCGACATTAGCAGCTTCAGCATGCATTATTTTTAATTCTCTCAAAATATACAGTCGATCAATAAAATTTTTTGAACAACTGTCAGAAAAGGTCTGTACATGTTAAATTAAATAAGCATTCAAGTCATGACAGCAGCATGAGCATTTTAATGTTGGGGTAAAACCAACAGCTGCAGGTGTCCTTTTTACCCAGACATTAAAACGGCTGCAGCAGTGTTGTGGCTCTGACTAGATTCTACATCTGCTAAGGTAAATTTGATTATGTCAAACATCCTTTAACAAAATGCATCTGACTATTGTGGCAGAGACATTGATCTAGCTCAGTGCTTTTTTTTTTTTTTTTTTTTTTTTAACAGCGTTAGCATCTCAGCAGAGGCACTAGTTAACAGCTACAGTCTGCGAGGCCACTTATTAAGGTCATCTTCCCATCCCTCCATAGTTGTATGATTATATTACTGTTTTTGAGGTGCAAAAGGCCATGTTGCTGCATTTTTGATGCCAAAGTCTTTTTTTTAAACAAGGAAAAGGGTCCCGTTTCAGTGACAAGTACTGGAAGTTGCGCCCATAATTCACACAAGGCATCATGGGGGCTAGGAATAAGGTGGGTTAAAAAAAAAAAAAAAAAAAAAGGGGTAAAGTTACAAACAAGGCTCTCAAATTTACACAAACAGCAGCAAATTTACAAAAGGGACAAATTTACATGAAGATCTGTATAACAAAGCCATATCCGAATGTAATAAGTTGTGAATTAGCTTACTGCCTTGCAATACATTCGATAAGTCACATTCTGAATACTTTATGGAAAATAAGTCTGACCCAGAGGACGTCCAAGCTGGGGCTCCAATTCACAGCTTCTCACACCAGATTCCAGCGATCTACTTATGTCACCAACAGGCTTGGTCATTTTGAAGAGGAAAAAAACCCCAAAAAAACCAACCCTCACTTTATGCAGTCTGCAGTTCTTTGCAGGTCAGCTTCCTATATCTTTGGCTGATGTCACTGGTTTCTCCCCCCCCCCCCCATATGCCTCTAGAGTGCTGGTAACTCTTCCTCAAAGGCCACAAGCAGTGGCAGAAGAGAGAATTATCTCTGTTCAACACATGCTGTCTTAGGTTTACCGTGAACGCGCACGTCTTGAGGTCAGTCAACTTTGACTTTAAACAGATTCATAACTGCAGTTCTGGAACCAAAAACTCAAAGTTCCAACAGGTTCACTTAAGCTTAAGTTCGGGGTTTATTTCAGGCCATGTTAACCCTGCTGTCTGGAATACCCCCTGGACTCAATAGAACAAGCTTACCATTCATTTGTCTTCCAACAACTAGCAAGGCCAACAGCAACCACCTAGACAAAATACACATTTTCTTTTGTTAATAACGCCACTTTGAACCATTTCCTTTGAGTTTGATAGTATCTAATAATGTGCATTTGAAAGTTTGTCTACAACTTGTAAATGACTCCATTTAATTTACTGAGTAGACTTGTTTTCCTTTTTATTTTACTACCCCTAGTACAACCTGATCAAACTTACCATTTTCTTGAGGTCTTCTGACAGCTAGAAGTACAGCAACCATCTTTAAAACAGAAAAGTTGATGTCAGCTTCTCTAAAACACAAACTTGTGCTCAAATGGCCCATGAAGCAGCTCTACTGACCTTCTGAGAAACCCCATGGATTCAGCCACAGTCAGCAGCACAACGAGCCACCACTGTCAGCTGCAGACAAAAAGCTGGTTTCACAAGCAGTAAATCAGAGGTGGCTGTGAAACGCTTTAAAAGGTGAGAACAGAGCAGGTGTGTCTCATCAGTGAAACACGGCAGAGATGTGACTTGGCTCAGCTGCAGCCTCTGTTGGCAGATTGGCTCAGATTGGGTTATGCAAGATTGTGGGATTTTTTTTTATTTTATTTTATTTTTTATTTTATTTTATTATTTTATTTTATTTTATTTTATTTTTTTTGGGGGGGGGGCTTTAAACCCTTTAAAATGGGTGGAAAATCTTCCCTTCAAAACAAAAACATAAAAAAAAAAAAATTGGATTATTGCCTTGATGAACAGAAAAAATGAAACCATTAAAAAAATGTAACCGGCATAAAAGTTATAAATTTGCTATTTAATATATGTATTTTTACAAATTTAAATGAAAAACTAACATATTCATGAAAAAAGTTGTAAATTTACAAGAAAGAAGTTGCAAATTTATAAGAAGTTGGAAGTTTAGAAGAAAGTTGCAACTCTATGAGCAAAAAAGTTACATATTTATGAGGAAAAAAATTTCAAATTTATGAGCAAAAGTTGTATATAAATGTAAAAACCGGGCAGCACGGTGGCACAGTGGATAGCACCGTGTCAGCACACTAAGAATGTCATGGGATCGATTCCACCCCTGACCATCGGTGACCCTTCTGTGTGGAATTTGTATGTTCTCCCCGTGTCTGTGTGGGTTTCCTCCCACAGGCCAAACACAACTGGGGATTCTAAATTGTCCTTAGGTATGAATGCGAGAGTGAATGGTTGTCTGTCTCTCTGTGTTGGCCTTGCGATAGACTGGGGATCTGTCCAGGGTGTTCTCTGCCTCTCGCCCAAAGATGCTGGGATAGGCTCCAGCCCCCCCCCCCCCCCCACCACCACCACCCTGGTAGAAGATGGATGGAAGTTGTAAATTTCTATTTCTGTAAAAGTTCTGGCTGAAGGCTGCTTCATTATTATTAATATTTCAATCAATAATAGCCATTTCACTATAGCAAATGTTGATGTCCCTAATCTAGATGACCCACTTTTTTAAAATAATTTGTTTCCAAGATTTTAAATGTCTCTAACTGCCCAGTTATCATAGGTGGTGATTTCAATACTCTTATTGATCCATCAGTAGATAGAACCACTCATTCCAGCAATAAACGTACCTGGCAATCAACCGAAACAGTTAAACAACTCATGAATAATTTTGGTTTTGGTGGGCTGGTGCCAACAGCATCCCAGTAATGGAGAATATACATGTTTTTCACCAGTACACCAGTCATATTCCTGTCTGGATTTTCTCCTCACCAGTAATTCACTTATGCCTCATATTTCAGAGTCAGTGTTTCAACCCATAAATACTATCAGTGACCATGCACCAGTGACCTTTTCACTGTATATAAACAGTACACATAAACCATCAACTAGATGGCGCTTCAACACGTCCCATCTGAATAATTCAGATTTTGATAGTTATATTCAAAGAGAGCGGACATCCTTTATAGAAATGAATGATTCCCCAGGGACATCTCCAACTCTTCTATGGGAAACAGGAAAGGCAGTCCTCAGGGGCAAAATAATTTAATTTTCAGTTCATCAAAAAAAGCTTGATAGACAAAAAGAGATCTTTTTAGAACAAAAACTCTTAATGCAACCACCACTACAGATGAAACTCAAGGGAATGTAAACTTCAACTCAATGAAATGATCAACAAGCAAACAGAATTTTTGGAAAGCAGATTTAGGTATGAACATTTTCTTCATAATAATAAATCTGATAAATATCTTGTAAATCAAATTAAAAATAACAAAGAGAGGACTTCCGGTCTGGACACCATGGTGATAGCAGCTTAACGCTGAAGCTCCAAGACCCCATCCGTGAAAATACCTTGAAAATCAGATTTAACGGATTGATGAATCAAAAGACAAAGTCATTATGCCTAAAGGAAAACAGAAGAGATCGACATTTGCCAGGCCAAGACGCGCATCGGCTGGAGAATCTGACCTGGAGGACAACATCCACTCGGAAACAGAGGAGCTGAATGAGGCTAGCAACACGCTTAGCTTAAAAACGATAATTCAAGAATTAAGAGAATTTCGCCGAGAGTGCTGGGCCGAATTTTGTGAAATTTGTCACAACTCGCCGCTCTCAGGCATCCACCTCAGCTGCGCGCACACCTGCGCCTCGTCAGTGATGGGCTATTTATTCCACTCGGCCCTGAGCATCAATCTGGAGCCGTCTGTTCTACTACGCGCTCAAACCCTCAGCAGGATCGTCTCTTCCCATCCTGCCACTCTTCGCTACGACACGTAAGCTGTTTGCCACTTACCTGTCTATCAGTCTTCCACTGTGCACAGTTGGATTCCCTGGCGGCGGACTCTCCCATCTTTGCCATCTCCTTCTCCCGCATCTTCACGTCTCATCGTGTGCGCAGCAGGGCGCTGTCTCCCAGGCCGAAGATCCTAGCCAACGCCAGCCACCTTCCCTTCTGCAAGTGAGCATCATTCTGTATTATTTCCCCGTGTGGTTAAGCCCAGCTAATTTCCCTGTCTCTGTTCTTCCCATAGGGTTGTCTGGCTGCACGGCGTGCTGCTCTGTTCCGACTCTCATCGTCCACCCACAATCCACATACATATCTCATACACACACCCAAACGCTCCTTTGCTGTTAAATAAAGCTATCAAATCTTACCTGAGCCTGCGTGCGTGTTTCCTGGGCCAATAAATATGTCAAAATTAAAGACAAAATAAAAAGGACAAACAACAGAGTGGACCAGGCTGAGGACCGAATCATGGAAGCAGAGGAAAGAACAAAAGGGCTGGAAGAAACCATGCTGGAATTACTCAAACAACAGACAAGACTGGAGGCTAAGCTAACCGACCAAGAAGGAAGACTAAGAAAGACCAACATAAGAATTCATGGTCTGAAAGAAGGAGTTGAGGACGGTTTCACCACAATGGCTGCATGCGTGGAATCCATACTGAGAGAGAAGTTGGAAATTCCCCAATCCACTGACTTGAAGATAGAAAGGGCGCACCGTTCATTAGCCCCAAGGCCGTCGGCGGAAGCGCCCCCATGATCGGTGGTGGTGAAGTTTTCTAACTTCAGAACAAAAGAAGAGGTTTTGAGACTGGCTTGGCAGAAAAAAGGATTTATGCACCAAGAAAGAAAAGTTTTTGTGGAGCACGACTACGCCCTGGAGGTCCTTAAAAAGCGTCGGGAATACAACGACGCTAAAAAGGTACTAAGAGAGAAGAAACTGCACTTTCAAACTCCATTTCCGGCGAAGCTGTGGGTTTTTTACGGGGAAGAGACGTGTCTCTACAACTTGGCGGAAGAAGCAACCAGGGATATGGCGAGAAGAGGGCTCCCGGTAACGGTGTATAAACCCGCAGCAGACCCGATCGAAAGAATCAAGGCTCAAACGTGGTGCACACAGAGACCCTCAAAATCCACGGGCCAGCAGCGGAAAACCCAGCGCCAGGGCTATAAGGAAAAACTGAACGCTTTCAGGAGGGAATAACGATATTTTCAATCAATCTGCGCATCAAACCCTCCTCCTACAAGGTAACAAACATTAAAGGAGATGCAGAATCAGCAGGTATGAAGTGGTAAAACATTTCATGGAACAGTCATAATATTAGAAACAAATAAGTCTTTCAAAAAAAACCCAACTTGTTAAAATAGAAATGTGACAATGAACCACATGATCTCTCCACACTAAAAAATACTGTATTAACGTGATTGTTTACTGTGACGGTGGTGGGAGGTTGCGCACAATTTCATAGGGTATAGGCATAAAAAAAAAAAATCATTACAAGTTTGGATTGGGATCTGAAATTCACGTTAAAAACATGGGACAACTTACAGGGGTAAGAGAGGGCCCTCAGCACGTTACAGAGTTTGAGGAATTTCCCTCAGAGCCAACACACCATCAAGGCTCTTCTAGTCACTAAAAAGACCTCAGCTCAGGAAGATCTTTTGACAGTTTTTTGTTTTAAAGTTTTATATACTATGTTCTTAATGTTTTTTATGTTCTTAATGTTCTTTCAGTTTCTGAGAAGCATAAAAGAGGGCCACTACACTGTTATACTAAATAAGACAACACAATGGAGAAACAGGGCGTAACCAAAATAATCTCATATAATGTAAAAGGGATCCTGAATCCAGTTAAAAGATCCAAGATTCTTGGCAAAATGAAAAAAGACAAAGCAGGAATAATATTTTTACAGGAAACCCACCTAACAGACTTGGAGCACACTAAACTTAATAGACAAGGGTTTAAACTGATCTCTTCATCTTCATATAAGTCAGGGAGGAGGAGGGGGGTAGCGACATTGATCTCAACCAAAATTATGTTTGAAAAAAATTCAGAACACAAAGATAAAGAAGGGAGATTTAGCATGGTACTTGGTCGGCTAGAGGGAGAAGATATCACCCTGCTGAATGTATATGCACCTCCAGGGGCTAACTGGAAATTTTACAAAAATGTATTTGACCTAATGATAACTAAAGCCAAAGGTTTAGTGATATGTGGTGGAGACTTCAATCTAAGACTGAATCCATACTGGGATGCATCAGGTAATTCTCCACATCAAAATAACACTCAAAGTAGAAAAACTCGGATGCTACTGAAAGAAATGGTAATCTGTGACGTGTGGAGGGAACTCAACCCCGGTGTAAAAGATTATACATTTTACTCAGCACCACATTCATCATACTCAAGGATTGACAATTTTTTTATGTTTAATAGAGACATTGGAAGAGTAAAAACATGTAAAATAGGACTGATGGATCTCTCTGACCACAGTCCGGTCTACATGGACTTAAATATCCAAAAATACACAAATGATACATTTTCTTGGAGGTTAAATTCAAATGTGCTGAAAGGACCACTGAAAGATGAATTGGAATCAGATATTCTCAGATATTTGGAAGAAAATGATAATGGAGAAATATCCCCTTTAATACTGTGGGACACATGCAAAGCTGTAATAAGGGGAAAGATTATCGCAAAACTGGCAATCCAAAAGAAACTGAGACAAGAAAAACTAATCACATTAGAGTCAGAACTTAAGAAACTAGAAAAAGAGCACAAAGACAACACTCATTCTAATGACTCGCTCAAAATTAAGGAAATTAAAAAACAAATAAACGAGATCTACACAATAGAAATCCAGAAGAAACTTACATTTCTGAAACAAAAATACTATGAAACAGGTAGCAAATCGGCAAAATTACTAGCCTACAAATTGAGGAAACAACAAATGGAGAGAGCAATCTACAAAATCAGAGACCCAGTATCAAAGGAAACAAAATTTAGAATTCAGGAAATTCTTAAAAGCTTCGAGAATTACTACAAGAACTTATACTCCCTCAAAAAACACAAAAACGCATCCGAAGCCTTCCTAAATACATTAAATCTTCCCCAACTTACTGAGTCACAAAATAAAACACTGCTGTCAGAAATACAACCTAAAGAATTAGAAAAAGCAATTATGAAACTTAAAGCTAACAAATCCCCAGGAGCAGATGGCTATACAGCAGAGTGGTACAAAACCTTTAAACAGCAACTATCTCCTCTCCTCCTGAAAACATTTAACCATGTCCTCCACACAGGGGAAATCCCCCCTCCTGGAGAGAAGGGGTCATTGCAGTCATACCTAAATCTGAAAAGGATAAACTAGACTGCTCCAACTACAGACCAATCAGTGTGTTAAATCAGGACTATAAACTTTTTACTACTATCCTTGCCAAAAGGTTAGAAAATATACTGACAGACTTAATTCATTTAGACCAAACAGGTTTTATAAGACAAAGACAGACACAAGATAACATTAGATGCACTTTACACATAATTCATCATATAAAAGAATATAATTTAAATGCAGCCATATTGGGATTAGATGCTGAAAAAAGCATTTGATTTGGTTGAGTGGTCTTTCCTATATAGAATCTTATCCAGTTTCAGTTTTCATAATAACTTCATTAGAACTATCCAGGCATTATATAAAAAACCAACAGCTAAAATAAGGATTAACAGTAAATTATCATCATCTTTTGAACTGGAAAGAGGATGTCATCAGAGCTGCCCCTTGTCTCCTCTGCTCTTTGCAATCTTCATAGAACCTCTGAGCCAATGGATAAGACAGAATCAAAAAATTCAAGGTATTACACTTGGTCAGAAGGAACATAAAATAGCACTCTTTGCCGATGACATTTTAATATACCTGGGGCAGCCGGACACCTCTTTTCCAGAACTAATCTCAGTTTTTTCAGAGTATGGAGAGTTATCGGGGTACGAATTAAACATGCATAAAACCCAAATTTTAACATTCAACTATGACCCAAATCAATATTTACTAAGCAAACTCAAAACTAACTGGGAGATGGAATCTATGAAATATCTGGGGGTCAATATCCCGAAACAACTCAACAAAATTATAACACTAAACTATGATCCACTGATGGCAAAAATAAAATCTGATCTAGCAAGATGGAATATGATACCATTCTTGGGTACTGCACAAAGAATTGAAGCAGTAAAAATGAATATACTTCCACATCTTCTATACCTTTTCCAAACAATACCGGTAGAACCTCCCAAAAAAACATGGCAAGAACTGGACAGAAGGATCTCAAGATTCATATGGCAGGACAAGAGACCTAGAATCAGATATAGAACCCTACAGCTAAACAAAGACAAAGGTGGGCTTGCGCTGCCAAACATCAGGGACTATTTTAAAGCCGCACAAATTAAAACTTTAGTAGAGATATGTAACCCAGTCTACACTGCACAATGGAAGGAGATGGAATGCCAAATAACAAGTGGCATTCCCCTACAGGTGATAATAGGGAACAATGCCTTACCTAGACTTTTGAATAACACTAACCCGTGGATAGAGACCCCGCTAAAAATTTGGTTTAAGATAGTCAGAGAGAATCAAACTAAAGAACCCTATCGATTATTGCAATGGATTGCCTATGATCAAGACTTTACTCCTAATAAAACAGACACTAGATTTAAAAAGTGGAAAGAGAACGGACTGATAAAATATTACAATTTTTTAAAGGGCAAACTTTAAGAAGTTTTGAAGATTTGAAAAAAACAAGGTCTAGTAAATCAAGACCTTTACAAGTTCTTTCAGCTTAGACACCACATAAACAAAATACTTAAAAAGGAGGATTTGGAAAGGGCCCAGTCAGGTGTTCTGAAGGTTTTCTTAATGGCATATAAAGGGATCCCAAGGATCAGATACATTTCTAAAATATACCATGGTCTTCAAGACTTAAAAGGAGACAACACATCATATATAAAAGAGAGATGGGAAAAAGAGGGGAATTTCACTTTACAACTGGAAATATGGGAAAAGCTAAATAAACAACAATGGAAAAGTACTTCATCCCTGCAGTGGAGAGAATTTGGCTGGAAAAATTTGGTAAGATTTTTCAGAACACCTGCACAAAACAAATTTACTCGTAAGGGGTTGAATTGTTGGCGCTTGTGTGGTGAAAAGACTGCAAATCATTTTCATGTGTTTTGGTCATGCCCAGTTATCCACCAATATTGGACCGATGTACAGACAATATTGGGGAAAATATTCAAAGTAACAGTTCTGTTATGACCCGAGCGCCGGTTCTGATCGCGCTCGGGCTAAGTTATGTTTCGCTGCCGGCCTTGACAGTTGCGGGCTGTATTCTGGCCTCACCGGGCTCTTATTGTGAAAGTGCTCGGTGGGGCTTCCGCCTGTCAACGGTCGGTCAGCTGATTGTAATTATCGTCGTTAGTGCTTCACCTTCTTAAGCCCGGCACTGGCGGCGGTAAGACGCAGCAGTGTCAGTCATTCTTCGTCTGAGCTACGGATGCTTTGGACTGTTACCTACCTCGTCTGCCTGTGGTTGACTGTCGCTTCCCCTGGACCAGTAAGTGAGCTGTTAGCCTTACCCCTCCCGGTGTGAGTAGACCTCTGTGTGTCTCTGCCTCAGCAGCCTGTGTAGTCATTACTCCATCAACCTTGCCTGTGTATGACCGTCTCCTCTGTGGACCTGTAAGAGAGCTGTTTAGCCTTACGCCTCCGGATGTGTGTAGACTTATGTGTCATTGCCCCTGCATCTTGTGTTGTTACTTTTTCACCGTAATAAAACTCACTGAAACTCACTGGTGACTGTGTGGCATCTTATGGTGGCTCGCGAGGGCCACCGCATGACAGTACACTGCTGCCAAAACGGCGTTAACGGTGACGCCAACCCGAGACGCAATTCACCAGTGGGTTTGAGTTTTTGGACATTTGCTTTTTCCTGTCTGGGTACTGTGTATGTGAAGAATGCTGTTGCGGAGGGGCCGCGTTTGGAGTCCGAGCCACGAGCTGACAGGTGTGCTGGAAGTCGTGGATGAGCTGCTCATCTCCGCTTCCCTGCTGGATTATGACCACGGCATACACTGGTACCTGGACGCTGCCGAAGATATTCTTTGTCATCTCTCTCCCCGCTACGCTGACCACCCGGAAGTCGACGCGAGGAGGGAAGACATCGCCGCGCAACGCGAAATATACCTGATGATGGAGGAGGAACGCGGCATGAAGCAGGAGAAGAGGCACTCCTGCTCTTTGCCTATGGATCCCGATCCTGTCCTTGATCCGTTTTGGGAGTTCGCACCGTCTGGGGGCCGGCGAAGGCGTCGGCGCCACGGCCGGGCGCATCTTCGGCAAGCTCCTGCTCCGGATCCAGTTCCGGGCCGCCGGGATGACCCCCTCAATCAGCCAGCTGCTATGAGTGAGCTGAGTCCTGTGCCAGTGGGCTCCGTCCATGGGTCCTTTTCTACCACCCAGCGAGCGAGGGAAGGAGCAATGTCCGCTACAGCTGATACCATCTTCCCTCCGGGAGACAGGCAAGTCCAATTTCACTGTCCTATTTACCATAGTGATCTGTCTTGTCTGACTCCTGGGGGTGAAGCTCGGGGTTTGCAGCTCCCTGAGTTTCTTTCCCCAGCTGTAGCCATTTGTACTAAACCTGCTGCCTCTGTGTCTCCTCCTGCTGAGCGGTCCTCGGCGTTAGTCCCACGCCGTTGAACGAGGGGGAGGCCTGCGGCTCTGGGAAATATCCCGGCCCTGCAGCCTTGTTTTGGACAGAGGAGGAGAACGGACTGCGATGAGGAGCCAGTGCCGACGAGAGAGCGTCCCCAGGGGTCCTCGGGGATGCAGCCCGAGTCAGCAGGTCGAGGGTCCTCTGCCCCCACGCCATACGGGTTATTGGCATGGACGCCAGCGCATGAGGATCCAGCTGCAGAGACCATCAGGCCGGCTGTGGAACCTGACGCAGCCGAGTGGGAGCCCGACGACGAGCGTCTTCTTGAACCTGGATCGGCAAAGCCCTGGACGGCTCCAGAGCCCGAGTGCAGGCAAGTGCTCTTCCTTGTTTTTCTGTATGGTGTGTTAGAGCATTTTTGCCTGCCTCATGGGGAGGCGAGTGAGGGACAGCCGTCTGCTGCACCCGAGCTCGTCTCGCTGGGCTCTGGCGCTGCCGGTGGAACTGATCCCGGTCCTCTCCTGTTCTTTGAGCACCTCCACAGCGTTACCGGTCCGGAGCCAGTCAAGGTCAGGGGACTGGGGGCTCCAGGTTCGGAGATGGAGGTCGTCGCCGGAGCAGTTCTGACCCAGTCGGGGTCTGACGTGTGGGCTGAGATGACCCAGTCGGGGTCCGACGCGTGGGCCGAGGTGACCCAGTCGGGGTCCGACGTGGGTGCAGCGATGACCCAATCGGGGTCCGACGAGATCCAGTGGGGGTCCAGCGCAGGTGCGGCTGCGACCCAATCAGGATTCGAGGGGGTCCAAGTTTTTGGTTGCCCCCCTCTCAGGAGCCACCAGCTGGGGGCCGTTAGAGGTTTTTCTTTGGCAGACCGGCGCTCTCCTGTCTTGTCGTCGTTAGGCGGGCGGCTGCATGCAATTCCTCCACGGTCCTGGTGGTTGTGGGATGCGGGTCGGCCACCCGAGGAACTGCTTCGTGCGTTCGGCGTCTTGGGTTGGCCACCCAATAAACTGTGTTTGCTACGGGGTGACCTGGTTCGGCCACCAGAGGACTTGTTTCTGGGGGCCTGGGACTGGGGTAGGCCACCTGATCATGTACTGTGTTGTGGGACTATCTGTGGGCCCATACGGTGCCTAGTCATGTCAAGTACGTTTAGCAATTTTTTTTTTTGTTGTTTCACGTAGTCATAGTCAAGTCAAGTCAAAGCAATTTTAGATTGCCTCATGTCTCTTCTTTTTGAAGGCCACAGTCTAGTCATAGTCAAGTCAAAGCAATTTTAGATTGCCTCATGTTTCCTTTTTTTTGGAAAGCCACAGTTTAGTCATAGTCAAGTTAAGTCAAGCAATTTTAGATTGCTCCATGTTTCTTTTTTTTTGTAAGCCACAGTCTATCTATAGCTAAGTTATGTCAGAGCAATTTTAGATTGCCTCATGTTTTTTTTTTTGAAAGCCACGGTCTAGTCATAGCCAAGTTATGTCAAGCAATTTTAGATTGCTCCATGTGTGTTTGTATGTATTTCTTGTTTTGTTTGTGCTTAGGTTGCCTCATGTGTTTTTTGAAAGTCACAGTCTAGTCATAGTCACGTTATGCCAAGCAATTTTAGATTGCTCCATGTGTGTTTCCATTTATTTTTGTTCCATAGTTATCGTGTATTTCTTGTTCCATAGTTATCATGTATTGAGGTTGTTTGGGAGTATGATTTTGGCATGTTTAGTTTGGGTTTTTGAAGAGATCCTTACTTTGGGTTCTTTACCACGTAGGATTATGTACTTTGGAGTTAGACGGGTTGTCTGTTGCCCCTGTGGGAAGACGTTCGGTGTCAGGTGCCTATGCTCTTTATGGTTTTGTATTCCTTGTATTTTTTTTAGTCATGTCTTGTTTTTTCTGGTTTCGTCATGGTTCTGGGAGAAATTGATGTATTCTTTTTCCTTTTGGTTTAAGGTCTCGTTCATGGGTTGGTTCTCTCCCTCCACATCTGTCCCCCAACCTCCCACCCTGGGGGGGTGGGGGGGGCAGGGTGGTTCCTTGGGGCGTTCGGAGTCCGCCCGTGGAGGGAGGGTACTGTTATGACCTGAGCGCCGGTTCTGATCGCACTCAGGCTAAGTTATGTTTCGCTGCCGGCTTTGACAGTTGCGGGCTGTATTCTGGCCTCACCGGGCTCTTATTGTGAAAGTGCTTGGTGGGGCTTCCGCCTGTCAACGGTCGGTCAGCTGATTGTAATTATCGTCGTTAGTGCTTCGCCTTCTTAAGCCCGGCACTGGCGGCGGTAAGACGCAGCAGTGTCAGTCGTTCTTCGTCTGAGCTACGGATGCTTTGGACTGTTACCTACCTCGTCTGCCTGTGGTTGACCGTCGCTTCCCCTGGACCAGTAAGTGAGCTGTTAGCCTTACCCCTCCCGGTGTGAGTAGACCTCTGTGTGTCTCTGCCTCAGCAGCCTGTGTAGTCATTACTCCATCAACCTTGCCTGTGTATGACCGTCTCCTCTATGGACCTGTAAGAGAGCTGTTTAGCCTTACGCCTCCGGATGTGTGTAGACTTATGTGTCATTGCCCCTGCATCTTGTGTTGTTACTTTTTCACCGTAATAAAACTCACTGAAACTCACTGGTGACTGTGTGGTGTCTTATGGTGGCTCGCGAGGGCCACCGCATGACTAGTTCCCTTTTCTTTTGTAACTTTGTATTTGGGTTTACTACCAGAATCACTGGAAAGACGAGGAGAAAAATACTTATTCACTGTTTTAATATTGGCAAGTAAAAAAAGCTCTAACAAAAAAATGGATGTTGAAAGACTGTCCTACACCTGAAGATTGGATTAACTTGATTCAGGACATTCGATGGAAAAGTTGACATTTGCACTGAGACAGGACATGGATGGGTTCTTGAACTTTTGGCAACCCTGGAACGCATATGTGTCTTCCATTAGATCTAATCTTTGACAAATATCATTTCAATAATGGCACCTCTCTTTGTTCCAACACTACTCAGATGCTCTTTTATTTTTCTGCTCTTTTGTTTTTGTTTTGTTTTTGTCTTGTTTTGTTTTTTGTTTTTTTTTGTTCTTTTTTTAATTTCTCTTTTTCTTTCACTTAAAAAAAGGGTGTAATAATTTTTTTCCAATGTTGTCAAAAAACAAAAAAGGGGAATATGTGATGAAAATGTAAACAATGCAATGCTGTAATGACATGTATACCCTTTACAAAAACTTAAATAAAAAAAAATAACAAAGAGAATACTACAATCCCCACTATTAAAGACTCAGCAGGGAAGCCTACAGGTGTTCCAGAAGAAACTAGAAAAGCACTCGGAGAGCGCAGACCTCCGCCAAGTGGCACAGTTCCGCCCATACAGTGTTTGTGTGTATGTTTTCAGATTCCTTGACCATGAAAACATATGACTAGCAATTGGATTCACAATGATAGGATTAGCGGTTCAGTAGTTATTCACGAAAATGGCATTTTCCGTAATGGCGGCGACAGTTCCCCCCATACAGTGTTTGTGTGTACGTTTTGAGATTCCTTGACCATGAAAACATATGACTAGCAATAGCACGGTGATTCTCCGCATCGTCTGTGTTATCTCCCTGCCTTTTTTTCTTTCTCATGCACTCTGCACTCTGTTGCCTTCTGTGTTTCACACTTTTAGACTTTGAACGAGGCATGACTGGCAATATCGAGCAGATCTTCTTTAAAAAAAAAAAAAAAACCTCCTGGCGGAGGTAATAAAAAAAAATCAATAAAAAAAAAAAAAAACTAAGTTCAACGAGCTTCAATAGCACCTGAGTCGCTACATTTCTTCTGTCGCTGCAGCACGGTGATTCTCCGCATCCCGTGTGTTGAAAATGGCCCTATCTCACAATGTTAAAGAATCCTTTAAAAAATTCCTGGATTCAGACGGTGATCCGGATCATCCCCAAAATTTAATCAGTTCTTCCTTGTACCATTTGCAACAACACCTGAAAGTTTCATCGAAATCCGTCCAAAACTTTTTGAGTTATCTTGCTAACCAACAGACAGACAAACAGACAAACCCCGGCAAAAACATAACCTCCTGGCCTGCGGCCTGGCGGAGGTAATAAATAAAGTCTTTGAGGACCTCTATAGCAACCTCTATTCTTTGGAAACAAGCCCAAGCCAAGAAAATATTGATTTGTTTCTTAAAAATATTAAGTTACCACAACTAAACAAAGACCAAACTACTATGCTTGATTCACCACTTTCACTAAACAAACTTTCTACTGCTCTTATTCTCATGCCAAATAACAAAGCACCTGGACCAAACCGCTTCCCTGCTGACTTCTATAAACATTTCTGGTCTACAATCTCTTCTCTCTTTTTCAGAATGATAACTGAAGTAAAACAAACCTCAAGATTCCCAGCAGGAATGAATACAGCTATGCTCTCTCTCCTTTTAAAACCCAGTAAAGACCCAACACAGCCAGCTAGCTACCACCTTATTTCACTCATTAATGCAGATATAAAAATCATTAGTAAAGCCTTAGCCCACAGAATCAAAAAAGTTCTAGAATCTATAATAGACCCTGATCAAACTGGTTTTATTAAAGGTATTCAGACACAATAACACATGTAGACTTTTTTATTTAGTACAATATTCATCATCACCAAAAATAATGCATAATAATAGAGTCATTGGGTGCCGAAAAGGCCTTTGATTAGGTAAACTGGACTTTCCTGTTTTCCGCTTTGAGGGGATTTGGCTTTGAGGAATCATTTATTAGTTGGGTCAAGATACTTTATACTGCACTTTCAACTATAGTTGTAACTGATGAGTTAATATCACCAAGATTCGCTCTGCACAGTTGGACTAGGCAAGGATGTGCACTCCCCCATCTCTATTTACTATATTCATAAAACTTCTGGCTGCCATTCACCAGAATATGCTTATTAAAGGTATTCAGACATCTAATATGCATCATAAAATATCTCTTTATGCAGATGATATTTTATTGTTTTTACAAGACCCCCCATCATCACTTGCAGAAACAATGAAACTCATTGAATCATTTTCACATCTGTCTGAATATTCAGTTAACTGGAGTAAAGCATCTATCCTACCTATACACAGTAACAGTTGGGATGTGGCAGCCAGCTCTCCACCTGTTCCTATTTGCACCACTCACATCACTTATCTTGGTATTAAGGTTTCCACCAGGCTGTCAGAGTTGGTCGGCCTTAACTTCACTTATCAAAAATATTAATGATGATCTTTTGCACTGGCCAAACCTGCCATTTTCCATTGTTGGCAGAGTACACATCATTAAAATGGCAATCCTCCCTAAGATAAACTATTTATTTTCAATTAATCCAATGCAGCCCTCCACATCCTGGCTTAATTCATTAGATTCTGCCATTATTAAGTTTTACTGGAAAAAAAAGATTCCGCAAATTAAATTATCAACCCTACAAAAAGCAAAAATGCAAGGAGGGCTGGAAGCTCCACAGTTTTATTATTATTATTTTTCAAACCAACTTTTTTTTTTTTTTTCCTTGCCTTCTGATCGTCGCTCTGAGTGTTGCTATCCCTGTGCTGTTGCAATCCTGGAATTTCCCCATTGTGGGACTAATAAAGGCTTATCTTATCTTATCTTATCTTAACTTCAGTATATTCTTAAATGGATCCATCCAACCCTCACTGATAAGTCTTGGTTGGATGTAAATCACCAGCTCTCCTTTAGTTCCATCTAAATACACTCCAACTTGGAACAACCACGATTTTGCATGTAATAAAAAAAACCAAACCATTGTATAATCAAAAATGGATTGAAAAAGAATAACACACATTGAACATGTAATTTTGAACAAAATCTTTATTACTTTTTCCCATCTGATCCAGATGTACATGTGACATAGGGGAATTGGGCCTTGGGGCTTGCCGTAGCCTGGCCAGGGTGGGGTCAGAGTGATGTCAGACGGGCTACGGCTGGGGATATATATATCTGTGAACTTGGTTCAATAAAGTGAGAATGTTGAGACCAGCTCGTTCTCGACTCTCCGCTATTGGTATGTAACATTTGGCGATGAGGAGAACAATGGCAACGTGCATAGGACAGATGCCAGTGTTTCTGGAGCGCCCAGGCTCACTGGCAATTTCATGGGCTCAATGGAAGCAGAGTCTTGATATACTGTATATATGGCAGTGGCAGGCCTGGGATCAACCAGCGAGGAGAGACAGAGGAGTGTAATGATTCAGTGTCTCAGCGCCGAGGGACAGTGAATCTTCTTTGGGCTGTGCCAGGGCAGCTCGCTGGAGGACGGTCTGAAGGCCATGGACAACACGTTTGGTAACGTCTCCACGGTCACGAACAGTCAGTGGGAGTTCTTTGAACGTCGGCAATGGAAGGGTGAGTTGCTACGTTCGTTACTACTAGAGCTGCTTAGCTTAGCACAGAAGTGCGGCTTCGGAGCAGACACGCACAGCGTAGTGAGGGACAAACTAGCGCATGGCACTAGTTGCACATGGCTAGCGACCAAGCTAAGAGTAGCTAAAGAGCCACCATTGTGGGAGGAAGTGCTGGACCTAGTAAAAAGAGAAGAGTCAGTGGCCCAGTTGGAGCTAATGGCTAAGGTTGTCGAGAGGCCAACTAAGAGCAATTTCCTGCCGAGTGTGGAGGTTTGCGCACTAACAGTACGACGTAGAGGAACTAGAAGGAAAAGGAAGAAGAAGCGAACGAAAAAGGGATTGGCATTACAGGTGAGACGACCCGGGGGCCCAGCCCAGGTTCACACTGCACGCATGGGGAAAGGCCCGTTGAAGTGGTATGTGCTCCAGCTGGATGGCATTGACGTGCCACTCATGGTGGATTCGGGGGCCGGGAAGTCCATCCTGAGCCTGCCCACACTGCAGAGGCTGTTCCTCGCGAAACAAATTAATGATGGAGCAGTGAGACTATTTGGCTACAGACATGCAGAGATTGAAATGGCGGGAACAGCGGACTTTGAGGTTACCTGCGGGTCAAAAAGGGTCCCCAGTTTTACCTTCCAGGTGGCGCGCCGGGGAACTGACCTGTTGGGAGTTGACCTGTTGGGGTAGCTGGGTTTCTCCATAATGGACCCGGGGGGTTCTAGGGTACTGTCTGTGAGCTCGGACTGGCATCTCTGCTGGCCGACGCTGTTCGAGGGCCTGGGCCACATCAAGGCATTTTACTATCGGCCTCTCATCAATGAGGCCGTCTCGCCGAAAATGCAGCCATTAAGATGTCTTCCACTGGCACTGCGGGACGAGGTATCAGCAGAACTGACCAAGCTACTGGAGTCGGGGGTCATCGAAAGGACTGATGCGTCACCATGGATTTCTAATCTGGTGGTGGCAAGAAATAAAGGTGGAGGCATAAGACCGTGCATCGACCTTAAAGCAGTGAATAAGGCAGTCATCCCGGACAAGTACCCACTGCCGATTATGGAGGAGCTCATGGCAACGTTCAGCAGGGTGAAGATTTTCTCGAAATTGGATCTGCATCAAGGTTATCTGCAGGTGCCATTACACCCGGACAGCAGAAATCTGACGGCCTTCGTGACCCACATGGGGTCTTCCGTTACACCAGGATGCCCCTCAGGCTGAGCTCAACGCCAAGCTGCTTCCAGAAGGTTATGGCAACTATGCTGGCCGGCCTGAAGGGGGTGGTCGTGTACCTAGATGACATTGTGGTGCACGGGGCGTCGAGAGAGGAACACGACGAGAGGTTGGAAAGGGTCTTAGAGACGCTGCAGGAACATGGGGTCATGCTTAACGGTGAAAAGTGTGTCTTTGCGGTGGACGCAATGAACTTTGTGGGGTTCCGGCTGTCTGGAGACAGACTGACACCGCTGGTTTCAAACGTGGAGGCGGTGCTTCATCTCGTGGACCCCTCCTCACCAGCTCAAATTTCTTCGTTCCTGGGGATGGTTAACTTTTATGGATGGTTTATTCCCAGGTACTCGGAGATGATCGAGCCACTCCAGGTGCTGCTGAAGCAGGATGCACCTTGGAACTGGACTCCGGCCTGTTCAGCGGCAGTGGAAAGGTGGAAGCAGCAGCTCACCTCCCCACTGGTTTTGGCCCATTTTGACCCCAACTGTTCCACTATAGTGACTTGTGACACGTCCGGTTCTGCCTTGGGGACAGTAATGTCACAGGTGCAGGATGGTACGGAGCGTCCGGTGGCTTTTGCGTCGAGGTCCCTTTTGGACGCAGAAAAGAAGCACACCGTGGGCGAAAGGAAGGCGCTGGCCTGTGTTTGGACCTGTGAGAGGTGGCATATCTACCTCTTCGGGCACCACTTCACGTTGAGAATGGATCACTGAGTGCTCACGACTCTGCTCGAGACTTCAGGGTCGGGACATAGGCCACTGAGGATCCACAGATGGTCTGAGAGACTGAGGGCCTACAATTTAGAGACAAGGTACACACCGGGCAAAGACAGTGTCATGGCGGACCTTCTGTCTAGGGCTCTGACGTGCGCTCGGGCGTCAGACTTGGGGGCAGTGGACTCAGATGAAACGGAACTGGTCCACGCTCTGCATGGGGCTCTTTGAGAAATCGTGTCCCCTCAGGAATTCAGGGAGGTTTCGGAGAGTGACCAAGTGATGAGAAGTTTGCTTTCAGCAATCAGAGAGGGCTGTCCAAAGGCAGCGCTGGGAGAACTAGCCCCCTTTCATTGGTTTAGGGACAAGCTCAACTGTTGGAATGATGTGTGCTTGGCAAGAGGGCAGTATGCCATCATCCCAGCAGCTCTGAGAGGACGAGTATTGGAAAAGCTGCATGAGGGGCACCTAGGTGTGGTCAAGGTCAAACAGCACAGCAGGGACTCAGTTTGCTGGCCAGGAATAGACAAGGACATAGAGACGATGATGAAAAACTGTCTGCCATGCCTGGAGAGTGGGAAGGCCGGAGGACCACCCCCCCCTCCCCTACGACCAGTCATGTTCCCTGCCGGACCCTGGGAACATGTCGAATTGGACATCTGCGGAGAACTACATGCAGCCCCCTCTGGTAGCAGGTTCCTTGTGGTGGCGTACGACCTGTTCTCTAAATGGCCGGAGGTGCTCCCGACTGGCTCAGTGACAACTGAAGTGATCACGGGGTTCCTGGCGTTGTCGTTTGCCAGATGGGGGACCCCGAGCTTCATCACCACTGACAATGGCCCGTAATTCATTTCTGGGGCTTTTGAGGAGTTCCTGAGAGTCAGAGAGGTCGAGCACATCAAGACGGCGGTGTACCACCTGCACGCTAACGGAGGGGTTGAGAGGATCAACAGGACACTTAAGAATGGACTAAGGGCCCACTTAACGGATGGGTTTACATTCGCTGATGCCTTGAACAACACCCTACTCCATTATAGAGCGTCGGTGCATGCCACAACAGGACCCTCCCTGGCTGCACTAATGCTGGGTCGTGAGTTGTCGCTACCGGTGAGACGATTGGGGCTGGCACAGATGGAGTGGGGTGAGGACTCGATGTCAAGTGTGGCGAGCGCTCGCCCCCTCTTTCCTGTTCACCATCGCACCCGCTGATTCCTGCCTGCCAGCGTTTATAAGGAAGCAGTCTTCAGTGATTCAACGCTGGCTCGTTTGGGTAAGCTGCTTAACAGACGGCTCTATTGTAAGCAGTTGTTTGTCTTATGACATTGTCTTACGATCTCCTCTCTTCCACCTTTTCCAGGTTGCTGCCAACAGAACGGTGCGTCTGCGGGGATTTGGTGCGCTCGCCAACCTGTTGCTCCACCTCAACGCAGCCTTTCTTCTCTGCCCGGTCAGACCCAACCATCCAACCCGTCCGGCAGTTCCGCCTGCTGGTTCCTCTCCTTCACTGGGTTCTGTGCTGGTCTCCTCCTATCTCCCACATGAGTGGCATTATTATTACCATTAAATCTCCATTCCTCTCTAATCAGCCTCGTCTGTCCTCCACAGGTCTCCTGCTTATCTGGCGAGTGATTGGCGTTTTTCCCTCAAGATTGCTGTTTTGAACATTTTAATAAAAGGTCAAACGTTTTTTGTGTGTTTGCTTGGTGATTGCACGTTGCATTCAGATGGCTTGTCCAGCCAATATGACACCTGAGGGTGCTGAGGAGCCGGGTCACTGAGCGCCAACGGAGGATGAAGGAGCTGTTTGACAGGAGACATCGGGCGAGAGGTCACGGCCTTGAGGTGGCGGATAGGGTCTGGATCAGGCACCCTGTCCGTGCCCACAAGCTTCAACCGCTGTGGGTTGGGCTGTAGACGATCGTCAGACGGCGAGGACCAGATACTTTTGAACTGGATGATGGGTCCTGCTGGCATGCGAGTAGGCTAAGGAGGTCCCCACCAGAGGTGGCGAGTGACCCCGCCATGGACTGCTTCAGTGACGGTTGGGACTGGAGGGTCCAGGTAGATGCCGACCCTCAGCCAGAACCGATGGTGCCAGAGGCAGTGTGCCCTCACGAGGGACGCCCGGCTAGAGAGCGTCAGAGACCCAGGTACTTGGACAATTTTGTCACTGGTATGGTTGAGGACGGCTCTGCAGTCTATAGAAGAGACTTGTAGATGGTGTTATGTTCTTTGTTCATGTGTGTTTATAGTTCTTCTACTTACTTGGATGTTTCATTTGTGTTCTTGACTTTCCAAGGCGGGGGGGGGGGGGTGTGTGACATAGGGGAATTGGGCCTTGGGGCTTGCCGTAGCCTGACCAGGGCAGGGTCAGAGTGATGTCAGGCGGGCTATGGCTGGGGATATATATATATCTGTGAACTTGGTTCAATAAACTGAGAATGTTCAGACCAGCTCCTTCTTGACTCTCCGTTATTGGTATGTAACAGTACAATATTGGGAGTAATTGTTTTTTAGAGTATTTGCAGGTTAAATTGTCCATTCAGTCTACTGTTACCACTCACAATTTCAACCCTGATCTTCCCCCTATCCCCTCTGAATTTTTAAGTATTTCTCTATCAAAAAAATTCAAACAAGAATATATAGAATAATTTTAGTGTCAGATGAAACTATCTCATTACCCACTAAAAATGGGAACACGACTTATCCTTTGCTCTCAGTGCTGACTTCTGGTACAAGATCTGCAAAAACATTTATTTTATGACTAAAAATATGAATATACAACTTCTACAATATAAGATTTTACATAGAACTCACCTCACTGGACATAAAGGACATAGAACTCACCTCACTGGGCGGCAGTGGCTCAGGAGGTAGAGCAGGTCGTCTAATAACCGGATGGTTGGCGGTTCGAATCCCGCTCTCCCCAGATATCCTGCCGTTGTGTCCCTGGGCAAGACACTTCACCCGCATTGCCTCCAGTGTCCATAACACTGGGTATGAATGTGTATAAATGTATAAAAATGTTTGGTGGTGGCCGGAAAGGCCGTTGGCGCAGATTGGCTGCCACATTTCCGTCAGCCTGCCCCAGGGCAGCTGTGGCTGCAAAAGTAGCTTGCCACTACCATTGTTTGTCTGGAGTGAATGAATGATGTACTTATTTGTAAAGCGTCTTTGAGTATATATGATAAAGCGCTATATAAAATCGATGCATTATTATAAATTGGCAAAAATGGGATTTTCAAAAGGCATTTGTTTACACTGTGCGCACAATAACATTGATGTTACGGTTTCTCACAAAAATGAGTACACTCCTCACATTTTTGTAAATATTTTATTATATTTTTTCATGGGACAACACTGACGATATGACACTTTGATACAAAGTAGTCAGTGTACAGCTTGTATAACAATGTAAATTTGCTGTCCCCTCAAAATAACGCAACACACAGCCATTAATGTCTAAACCGCTGGCAACAAAAGTGAGTACACCCCTAAGTGAAAATGTCCAAATTGTGCCCAAAGTGTCAATATTTTGTGTGGCCACCATTATTTTCCAGCACTTCCTTAATTCTCTTTGGCATGGAATTCACTAGGGCTTCACAGGTTGCCTCTGGAATCCTCTTCCACTCCTCCATGACAACATCACGGAGCTAATGGATGTTAGAGACCTTGTGCTCCTCCGCCTTCCGTTTGAGGATGCCCCACAGATGCTCAATAGGGTTTAGGTCTGGAGACAGGCTTGGCCAGTCCATCATCTTTATCCTCAGTTTCTTTAGCAAGGCAGTGGTCGTCTTGGAGGTGTGTTTGGGGTCGTTATTATGCCAGAATACTGCCCTGCGGCCCAGTTTCTGAAGGGAGGGGATCATGCTCTGCTTCAGTATGTCACAGTACATGTTTGCATTCATGGTTCCCTCAATGAACTATAGCTTCCCAGTGCCGGCAGCACTCATGCAGCCCCAAACCATGACACTCCCACCACCATTCTTTGCCATGAGGTGCCATGTTGAACTTCCAGTGACCAGTATGAGAGAGTGTTAGAGCGATAACACCAAATTTAACACACCTGCTCCCCCTTCACACCTGAGACCTTGTAACACTAACGAGTCACATGACACCGGGGAGAGAAAATGGCTAATTTGGCACAATTTTGATATGTTTGGTTGACCCAGAAGCAGACGCAGACTCGAAATAGACACAATTATCTTTTATTAAAGAGAGTGTGAGTGTGAATGTGTGCGTGTGTGCAGGAGTGAGGCAGCTGGGCGAGTAGAGCACAGTTCAGACTGGCAACCCTAGGAGAGAGCACAGACAGGCAGATGAGTGAACTGAGGTTAGGAGGGATGAGCCAGTTAATGTACAGTCTTATGAGTTGGCTGGAGGACTGAAGCGCTGAAGAACTCCCAAGGTCTCCGGGCCAGCTGCTCCGTGCCACTGCTGACGAGGTGAAGCGGTGCAGGTGAGTTTAGAGCGCTGGTGGGGTGCGGTTACGCCCAGGTCCACCGCCAGGAGGAGGAGGTCCGCCACCAGGAGGTTTCCACCTGTGCACAGGGGAGAAGGAGGAGAGTGTAGAGGTGAAGGAATCATGAAGGCTTACTTGTCGGTGGGGAGTGCTGACTCCCAGGAGAATTGACGGGCAGAAAAAAGCTGAGGAGACGGAACTCCAGAGCAGGATGAGTAGAGTTGGCGAGGAGGTCTTACCAGACCGTTGGAGTGTTGACGTCTCCGTGCAGACCAGAGGGCAGTGTGGCTTAAGTAGGCTGCTTGGTGAGGTGATCAGGTGTGCATGTAGCTGTGGCGGTAATTAGGGCAGTAGGCACGCAGAGCGGATTGTTACAAATTTGGACATTTTCACTAAAAAAACCCTCCAAACTATTCTTCTCAAATGGAAATCAAAGAATTCCATAAATATCACACTCTGGAAAAATCTGTTCGTCAACTATGCCTCTATGGAAAGAATAACTACCTCCACGTCTGTCTCCTTCCAAATTCACAGAAGCACTCCTATCTGGACATCCCTTATTGAGTTTATTAAAACTTCAACAATTAACCTCTGGAGTTTTTCTTTTTGATTATCCCTTTGCCTGTTAACCAACTAACAATGATACATGTTTACCTGCTTACTTGCTACCTATGAGATGTATTAACTTGCTTTTAAAGTGATACAATAATTTTGAGCATAATTATTCTAAGTCAAAGATCAGGCGGAGTATTGGATTTAAGTATATTTATTATAAAAGAAAAGAAGTCACCCCATGGCCATTTGGAGGAGAAATTACAGAGCATGGCCTTCAGCACCCACACACCGAATCTCTGAACATGCATTTTCTAAGCCTGGCATTTATAGCTGCTCTTCAGGATAGATAAACAGAGGGGGAGATGCCAGAGACATCTCGGAGACAGACAAGAGTGTCTCTAATCTATACAAACTAAAAGTTTTGCACATTCCTCGGACACAGAAACTTAGCAGGGTATGTCAAAGAGATTATCAATGCAGCTTAGGTCATCTTTTATGCTTGTACTGACCTACAGCCTCAGCACTCGCACGCACATCCCCCGAAGGCCACAGTTAGACAATAATTGCTTACAGACATGAAAGAATAATATAAAGGAATAAATGAACTTATTCTACATGAAATGCACAAATAAACATCAGACATGAAATAGGAAAGGCATGGTACAAAATAATAATAATAATAATAATAACAATAATAATGTGGATAATATGGAATTTTTCTGTCATAAAGCAAGGAAAAGTCTATGAAAATGCTATAATTTTAAATTAACCTGGTTTGAAAGCATTGCACTTCGTATCTGAATGAACTTTGTTCTATTTGTATGTTATTGTTATTTGTATGAACAGTATGTCTCTTCTTTCTTTTTTACCCCCCCCCCCCCCCAACCAACCAGTCGCGGCAGATGACTGGCCCTCCCTGAGCCTGGTGCTGCTGGAGGTTTCTTCCTATAATGGATGTTTTCCCTCCCACTGTTGCCTAGTGCTGCTCGTAGGGAATTGTTCGATTATTCGTTTTTTTCTTTTTTTTCTCCCTCTGAATTACTTATGAAATGTATTTGTGCTGATGTGTTGAGCGCCTTGGCATGAGTTTTATTGTGGTTGGGCGCCATGCAAGTAAAGTTACATTGAGGTTCCTTTGCCCAGCATGCCTATGTCATCCAGTTTAAATGGACACCGTGGGGGCATGGTGTTGGACTGTTCCACCCAGGGAACAATGGACCGAAAGAGGAGGTGTCACCGGGGGATGTCAGACAGGACAGTAAGGACTATGTGCCCCCCGCGGAGAGGAGTAAATGCCAGAGCCGCTGGGAGAAGAAGGGTGTCAGAGCGGCGCCGGCATTATGTCATGTTAATGTGCCACACAGGCTTTGTTCTAAACATAATGTATAATCTGGCATCTTTTTTATCCAAATTTCCAAAACCTTGACTACTCAGAGTTGGGACCAGGAAGCAGAGTCGCAGTCTTACACGCCTCTCTGCAGCTCCTCTTCATCCGCCACCCCTCAACTTAGCCCCTGTCTTCCCCATCAGAGAATCATTGTCTGCTCCCTCCAAAGTAAATACTGTAAAAATATAATATATAAGCATCCCAAAGTGATTAAGCAAAATATTGGTAAAACTCAAATTAAACATAAAGCCTCAAAATTGAATGATTTGGCCTCTGTTCCTCCTCATAATTTAAAAATTAAATGTGGTTTGTTAAATATTAGGTCTCTAACTCCCAAGTCTCTGTTAGTCCATGATCTGTTAATTGATCATCAGATTGACTTAATTTCCCTTACAGAGACTTGGTTAGGGAAAGAGGATTATGTTGGTTTAAATGAATCAACTCCCTCTGGTTATTTAAACTGTCAAAATCCCATAAGTTCTGGTCGTGGAGGAGGAGTAGCAACAATTTACCATTCCAAATTACTCGTTAAAGTAAAGCAAAAAACATGTTATAATTCCTTTGATGGCCTGGTCCTCAGTATTGGGCACTTAAGCAATTTTAGGTTAAACCCAATTTTATTTGCCATAATTTATCGTCCCCCATCAACCTACTCAGAATTTTTATCCGAATTTGCTGATTTCTTAGCTGATTTAGTGCTGAAATCTGATAGAATAATTATAGTAGGGGACTTTAATATACATGTGGATGTAGATAGTGACTGCCTTAATGGGGCATTTAATTCAATATTAGACTCGATTGGGTTTTCTCAGAAAGTAGGAAATTCTACTCATTACCTCCACCATACATTGGACCTTGTTCTGACATATGGCATAGAAATAGAAAATCTTGTAGTGTCTCCTCATAACCCTGTACTGTCAGACCATTGTCTGTTAACCTTTGATTTTACTATTTCTGACTATTTGGCTCCTAAAGAAAAATATTATTACAGTAGATGCCTCTCAGATGATGCTGTTACCAAATTTATGCAGATTGTTTCCTCTATGCCATGTGTCAACACAACGGAAATAAGCTATAGACAGCTTGCTCCTTCTGTAATTGATAACATGGTGGATAGTGTTACAGCTTCTCTGCATCAGACTCTAGACTTGGTGGCCCCCTTAAAAAAGAAAAAGTCTAATCAGAGATTTCTAACTCCTTGGTTCAACACAGAAACTCGTAGCTTAAAACAGAAGACTCGTCAATTAGAAAGAAAATGGCGCTCCACTAATTTAGATGAAATCTATTTAGCTTGGAGAAATCATCTTTTAATTTATAAAAAATCTCTTAGAAAAGCTAGAACGAGTTATTACTCTGCATTAATAGAAGAGAACAAGAATAATCCCAGGTTTCTTTTCAGCACTGTAGCCAGGTTGACAGTCAGGACTCTGTCAATCCTAGCATTCCCTTAGAGCTTACTAGTCAGGACTTTATGAACTTTTTCAATAATAAAATTTCATCCATCAGAGATAAAATCAATCAGATTCTTCCCACAGTTAACTTAAATACTGTAACTACTACAACTCCTTCAATTGATGTCTGACTTGATGAGTTTACTCCAATTGACCTTTGTGAGTTAGACAAAATAGTTTCCTCATCCAAACCTTCAACTTGTCTTTTAGACCCTATTCCTACCAGGTTATTTAAAGAAGTCTTCCCACTTATTGGTAGCTTTATTCTTCATATAATCAATTCTTTATTAACTTTAGGCCATGTACCGCAGGCTTTTAAAACGGCTGTAATTAAACCCTTACTCAAAAAGCCAATGTTAAATCCAGGAGCTTTAGCTAACTATAGACCAATCTCTAATCTCCCTTTCATTTCAAAAATCTTAGAAAGAGTTGTTGCTACGCAATTATTTGACCACTTGCAGGGAAATGGTTTACTTGAAGAGTTTCAATCTGGGTTTAGAATCCATCATAGTACTGAAACAGCCTTAGCGAAGGTCACTAACGACCTCCTCATCGCATCTGATAATGGACTGGTTTCTGTACTTGTCCTTTTAGACCTTAGTGCAGCTTTTGATACTATCGATCATAATATTCTACTTGATAGAACACTACGTTGGACTTAATGGAACTTCGGTGCAGTGGTTTAGATCTTATTTATCTGATAGGTTCCAGTTTGTTCATGTAAATAATGAGTTTTCTTTCAACTCAAAGCTTAGTCATGGAGTTCCACAGGGATCTGTGCTAGGCCCTACTCTTTTTAGTTTATATATGCTTCCATTAGGCAACATTATTAGAAAGCACTGTATACATTTTCATTGTTATGCAGATGACACACAATTATACCTGTCAATGAAGCCAGATGATAGTAATCAATTAGCCAAGTTAGAAGCCTGTCTTAAGGAAATCAAAGCTTGGATGACTTGTAATTTCCTGCTATTAAATTCAGATAAGACTGAAGTCATTCTTGTTGGTCCAAAAAACCTTAGAAATTCCTTTCCAAATCAAACTTTCAGTTTGGATGCGGTTACTCTTTCTCTTAATAGCTCTGTGAGGAACCTTGGAATTATTTTTGATCAAGATCTGTTCTTCCATTCACATATTAAATTTGTTTCTAAGACTGCCTTATATCATTTGCACAATATTGCCAAGATTAGGAGCATCTTGTCTCAGAGTGATGCTGAGAAACTGATCCACGCTTTTGTTAGCTCGAGATTAGATTATTGTAATTCTTTATTATCAGGCTGTCCTAAAACATCTTTAAAAAGTCTTCAGCTGATCCAAAATGCTGCAGCAAGAGTTTTAACAGGTACTAGAAAGAGAGATCACATCTCTCCGGTTCTGGCCTCCCTTCATTGGCTTCCCATAGAGTTTAGAATTAAGTTTAAAATCCTTCTTCTTACTTACAAAGCTCTAAACAATCAGGCTCCTTTTTATTTAAAAGGTCTGATACTACCATATTATCCTTACAGAGCACTACACTCCCAAAATGCAGGATTACTTGTAATACCTAGAATCTCCAAAAGTACAATGGGAGGCAGAGCCTTCAGTTATCAAGCTCCTCTCCTGTGGAACCAGCTGCCAATCTGGATTCGGGAGTCAGACTCGATCTCTGTTTTTAAGAATAGGGCTAAAACCTACCTTTTTGATATAGCCTACAATTAGGGAGGGATCATGTGTTTCTGAACCCTCCCTTAGTTATGCTGCTAATAGGTTTAGACAGCTGGGGGACCTCCAGTAATGCACTGGGCCTCACTCCTTTCCTCACTCTCAATGAAATATTTTTTTTGCTGGTCATTAACATTTGTTTGTTCTCTCCCATAGATTGAGTGACCATCGTGCTGTTTGCTCTCTACATGTCTGTTCTTTTCATCTTCTCTATCCCCTCACCCCCCAGCCAGTCGCAGCAGATGACTGCCCCTCCCTGAGCCTGGTTCTGCTGGAGGTTTCTTCCTGTTAAAAGGGAGTTTTTCCTCTCCACCGTCGCCAAGTGCTTGCTCACAGGGGATCGCCTGATTGCTGGGGTCTTTCTGCAACTGTAGGGGTTCCCCCTACAGTTGATAGTGCTATGAGATGACTGTTGTTGTGAAATGGCGCTATATAAATAAAGTTGAATTGAATTGAACTAAATACTTCGCCCCAGGTTCCAACACCCTGAACGGTTTGTCGTACAGTGGGCACAGCGGGGTCCGGTGCGCATCGTGCCTGACAAAAACAAAACTAGCATTCTGTAAGCTTTTTGGATGAAGGTGAGGGGAAAACAATGGTGGGCCGGGCCCGGTACGTTGAAATCATCTGAACTGTGCAAAAATTGTGTGGGCAGATCAGCCTCAGGTGCGAGGTTTTCAGGTAAAAACTCTCTGGGAATCCGCAGCGGCTGAGAAAAAACGAGTTCTGCAGGGGAGGCTGCCAAATCCTCCTTAGGTGCAGAGCGCAACCCTAAAAGAACCCAGGGCAGGCGGTCAATCCAATTTGCATCTGTGAGCGAAGCTCTGAGCGCTGCTTTAAGCAACCTATGAAAACGCTTGTATCACCCGCTAGCCTGGGGTTGTATGCAGTAGTGTGGTGAATTTTGACCCTGGAAGCATCAGGCCCCTGGGACGATGGCTGATCTCCCGGACAAAAGCGCCTCTCCTCCTCACCATCGACCCTCACTCTTGTCCAGCCCCATCACCAGAAGCCTCTTTCCTGACACACTGGAGCTGACTGTCGTGCCTCACCGAGCTGTCAGACAGCTGGAAGTATGCTGAGCCCAGTTTAGCCACAATGCGCAGATACTCCTGATGTTTTGCTAGCTGTCGTCTGGCCCATCTTTGCCGTGGACGTTCCACTCCTGTAACCCGGACCAAGTCCATAACCTTAAGAGGAGCTCAGCTCGACCTGACATTGTGCTGCTTGGCACATGGTTTCTCTGTGCCAGTCGGTCTGGCCCTGTCCTCTTCTGAAGCCGTCGTAGTGGTCACCATCGTAGCTGCAGATCCTACATCCCTTTGTGGCCAAGCTCCGCAGGAATCTGGGGCTAGCACATCGGCGTCACTCACCAGCGCAGGTGCCTCATCGCCACTCTTGGTACCCCCCTTTACCGTTTCCTGAGCACCAGCACTGAGACCCTCCTGTGCCAAACCTGAGTACTGCCATAGCGGACCAGAGTTCCAAAACGAATTGTGGACCCCTGTTGGAAGTGATGTGCGACGGGGATCTGAACCGTGCGACCCAAGCCAACAAAAAAAGCATAAGCCGCTTCTGCGGACGTGATAGAAGCCAGTGGGACCACTTCAGGCCAGCGCGTGGTGCGGTCCACGATTGTTAAGAGGTGCGTAAAACCTTGCGACGGCCGGAGGGGTCCCACCAAATCCACGTGGACGTGGTCGAACCTCCTGGCTGGGATTTGGGACGGCTCGAGGGGACTCTGGTGTGCTTGTGCACTTTGGCCTGCTGGCACGTGATGCAAGCTGCAAACCCACTCTTTCACGTCCTTGCGCAATAGCACGGCCAGACAAATTTCGCCCCCACTTGCTTCACTGAAGCGTGCACTTCCGGATGTGAAAGGGAGTGGACCAACTCAAAAACGTGACGGCGCCAAGAACTTGGAACCACCGGGCGCAGGCAGCCGGTGGAGATGTCACAGAGCAAGGGAGGACACCCTTCTTGTACCACCCTCCTCTCCAGCCTTAACTGAGTCAGCGCAGACTGGAGTGTGCAAATGTCTGTGTCCCCGGCTTGTTCTGCAGCCATCGTGGGGAAAACTATTCCCATGTAGACCAGGGAGACTAATGTGCCTGACAGACAATCAGCCACGATGTTGAGCTTACTGGCGACGTGTTGAATGTCGGTAGTAAACTCCAAAATCGCGGCCAAATGCTGTTGCTGCTGGGCCGACCACAGTTCTGAGACCTTGACCATTGCGTACGTCAGCAGCTTGTGGTCTGTGAACGCAGTGAACTCACGAACCTCTAACCAAAACTGGAAATGGCGCGTTGCCAGGTGGAGAGCCAGCTATTCCCTATTGAACGTGCTGCATTTGCGTTTGCAGTTGCTCAAAGTTTGACTGAAAAATGCAAGCGGCTGCCACGAACCTGAGATGTACTGCTCCACCACTGCTCCTATGGCAACATCAGACGCATCCGTAGTGAGCGCTATCCATTCTGACGGATTCGGGTGGGCGAACTACGTGGCATCCACAAGTGCTGTTTTGGCGTAATAAAAGCCTGGACTAGCTTGGGAGATTTTTTTGTGGTGGCTCAGAAAAATCAATCTCTGGCACACTGAACTGGCACTTCGCCGGTTTAACTGCCAGCCCGTGCGCCCCCAGCCTTTGGAAAACCTTCTTGAGATGGGCAATGTGCTCCTCTTCTGTCGTGCTAGCTACCAGAATGCCGTCTAAGTAGATAAAAATGAAGGACAAGTCGCTAAGCACTGCGTCCATCATCCTCTGGAATGTCTGCGCCATGCCTTTTAATCTGAACGGCATGCATAAAAACTTGCGCACACCGGGACCTGACGGTATCCGCAGACCAGATCCACTTTCAAAAAAACACGTGCCCGGCCAGGTGCACAGAAAAATCCTGGATGTGCGGAATGGGATAATGATCGTGTTCTGTGATGTTATTCAAGCGCCGGAAATCGCCGCACGGTCGCCACGATCCATAGGCTTTAGGCACCATGTGTAGCGAGGATGCCGACAGACTGTTGGAACGCTTGACGATGCCCAACTGCTAAGTTGGCAAACTCCTCTCGCGTGCTGGCCAGTTTAGCTGCGTCCAAACGCCGAGGTTGCGTGAACACCGGCGGGCCTTTTGTCATTATAAAGTGCTCAACCCTGTGATTCATTACCGTAGCCGAAAAAGTCGGGACCGTGAGCGCTGGGAACTGTGCGAGAAAATGTTGATACTTACCCCCTGGAGCTGAAACGTTAGCCAGTGTTGTCGATCCAGCTCCCCGAGCTGTGCAGGGCAGTGAGGTAAAAGAGACAGCGTCCACTAATCTACTATTAGCAACATCGGCTAACAACCCATAAGCACATAAAAAAAAATCTGTGCCTAAAATGGGGCCGGAACATGCAGCTATCACAAAGTCCCACTGAAAGTTGCATCCGTGTAAGCATATCGTCAGTGTCTGCTTGCCAAATGTCCTGATGGTGGATCTGTTGGTGGCCTTGAGCTCAGGACCGCTGCGTCCTGCCACCCTATCTGCATTGACCGGCAGGATGGAGCTCTTCTACAAGAAGCTACAATGCTCCACACTGTGTATATATATTTATATATTTATGTGTACATATGTATATTCACTGCTCTTATTTTCTTATCTTCTAAATTATTGCTCTGAGTGTTGCTATCCCTGTGCTGTTGCAATCCTGGAATTCCCCCATTGTGGGACTAATAAAGGCTTATCTTATCTTATCTTATCTTATCTTCTGGGAGCCGGAGTCCACCAAAAACCGTCTCCCCGAACGTGTGTCCGTGACATAAAGCAGTCTGTTCCTGTTGCCATTGGTTGCAGCTGCCACTGAATTCCGAACGTGCCGTCTTCCCGGCTTCTTGAGTTGGCATGGCGACAGGCAGCGTTTGGCATTCGAGTCGAAATGGCGATGATAAAAACAGATTGCCTTGTTCCTTTGTCTTCTGGTGTCCGTCCTGGCTACCACGAATGGCTCCTCGATCTCGCTGGAGTCACTCAGGGATGCCGGTGCCACTATCTGCACGCTGAGAGTTCTGGTCTCCAAAATGATGCGGACCACTTCCTGCGTCAGGGCGCGGTAGTCCTTAGCAATCAGCCGCAGTGAGTTGGCCAGGATTGCCCTAGCTGTAGCCAGTAGGTTCCTGAGGAACAAGTGGGCGAACAGGAAAGATTCATCATCCTTCCCCCTCAGCACCAACATGCTCTCCATGAGCTCCACTGCTGATCTGTCCCCTAACTCCAAACGCGTTAGGAGTCTCTCTGCCCTCTCACTGTCAGAAAGGGTATAGTGCTGGAGAAGCATCCTCTTGAGCGCTTCATATTTTCCTTGGGCTGGTGGCTCCTGGAGCAGGCTCGTCACCTGTTGTGTGGTGTGGACATCCAGCTCAGCGACCACATAGTAATACCTGGTATTGTCTGTTGTTATCCTGCGGAGTGCGAACTGGGCTTCTATGTGCAAAAACACACATGGTCGGGTTGTGAAGCCAGATGTCTGGGAGCTCGACTGAGACCACACACGTGGCGCTGGTGCTCCTCCTCCAGGCAGTCTCCGGGGCGGTGCTCAGCTCACTTTCCATGGCATGTCTTAGGGTCACCAATATGGAGAAAAGAGGCAGGCGAGGCAGCGAGCTAGAAGACACAGAAAATTTATTCTTTCTCCAACATAACTTACAGCAAAAAAAGATCCTGGGTCTCTGTGCATTCCTCTTTTATATCTTTAATACCATGCATCAAGACCCGGAACTTCTGACCAGCACCATCCAAAGTGGGATGAATGCTGTCTCATCTCATAAGACCAGGTTTTCCCCAAAAAGAGCTCCAATTGTCAATGTAGCCCACGTTATTTGCAGGACACCACACAGACAGCCAGCGGTTCAAGGATGACGAGCGGCTAAACATGTCATCACTGGTCAGATTGGGGAGGGGCCCAGAGAATACTACAGTGGCAGACATCGTTTTTGCAAAGTCACACACCGATTCTACATTAAGTTTCGTGACTTCCGACTGCCGGAGACGGATGTCATTAATGCCAGTGTGAATAACAATTGTGGAGTATTTACAGTTACTTTTAGCCAGCATTTTCAAATTTGACTCGATGTTGCCTGCTCTGGCCCCAGGCATGCATTTGACTATGGCCGCTGGAGTCTCTAGGTTCACGTTTCTGACTACAGAGTCGCCAATGATCAGAGTTTTTTCCTCAGCGGGTGTGTCGCTGAGCGGGGAAAAACGATTAGAAACGTGAACAGGTTGGTGGTGTACCGGGGCTTTGCGACTAGGCTTCCTTCTCACCGTCACCCACCCAGTCTCCTCGCTGCTGAGGAGAGCCGGAGGACCGCTAACAGGGTTAGCTATGCTAGCTAGCTCCGCTGCAGCTAAGGAGCGTCCGTCAAGAGTAATTGGCGCAGACGGTGTTTCAATGCAGCGGAGCCGAGATTCCAAATCAGACAACCTCGCTTCGAGTGCCTCAAAAAGACAACATTTATTACATTTACCGTTATCACTAAAAGAGGCAGAGGTGACAGAGAGAGCACACCAGAGGAGGAGAGGAAGGAGAGCTAGTAGCCATCGCTAATGGCTAACCCAAAAGCTCAGGAGAGTGAGGAGCGCAAACCACACAGACAGACAGCAAAACAGGAAGTGACGATACGTTACCACAAGGAAGTGACGATCAATCCAGTCTTAGTGTGAGACTTGGGTGGACATAGGGAGACCGTCTGCATCTACAGGCTGAAGCCCGCTTTTGTGTTGGCAGACGAGCAGGTGGTGTCGGCCCAAGCTCCCAGGTGTGGACGCTCACCATTGGTGGCTCCGCAAGTTGGTGATCCCTCGGCAGGGACCTGCACTCGCGAAGCTGATGTGTTTTCTCCCCCTCCCTTTTTCCCTCCACAGACTGACGTGTCCTCCTGTACACCCCACCAGCAGGGCGGTTTGACTGTATCAGCGACCCCCCGCTACAGCCGCTATGGGCACCAGCTCAAGCCCAAAGTACAGGGGGGTTAGTGCCCTTTCTGGGTGTTTAGGGGAGGGAGGTGCTGTGTGGGGGCATGGTGTTGGACTTCTCCACCCAGGGGACAATGGACCGAAAGAGGAAGTATCACCAGGGTTTATCAGGCGGGACAGTAAGGACTGTGTGCCCCCCGGGGAGAGGAGTAAATGCCAGAGCCGCTGGGAGAAGAAGGGTGTCAGAGCGGCGCTGGCGTTATGTCATGTTAATGTGCCACACAGGCTTTGTTCTAAACATAATGTATGATGGTCGGAAGTTCTGGGTCTCGATGCATGGTTTTAAAGATATAAAAGAGGAATGCACAGAGACCCGGGATCTTTTTTTGCTCGAAGTTATGTTGGAGAAAAAATAAAGTTCCTGTGTCATTCAGCTTGTTGCCTCGCCTGCCTCCTTTCTCCACAACACCACCACTCATCTATCCTCAGCTGAAGTGCTGACTCTGTCCTCTCCCCTGTGTTATAGTTATTATTATTAATGATGATAATGGTAATTGTTGTTGTTGTTGTTGATGGTTTTACTGATTATAATAACAATGGTTGTTGTGGCTGGCAACAACAGCAACAATTATATGTATGTGTGTGGGTGTGTATATGTATGCTGTTTGGGTTTGGGGTGGGGGGGACATTCATTCATCACTTTAGTCTTATGAACTCTTCCAACTACTATATCTTCACAGGTGTTGCCGATTTATGCTATTTTTGACATTACAATTCTGAATTTTAAAGCATCTGATTGCTGTAACATATCTTTGCCACGCTTCTGTCATCCCTTCCCACCTTCCCTGTTTTGTGTGTTAATGTTGTTTTACAAGTTTTTTGTATTTTATTTTATTCTTGTTAATAGGTGTTGATGCGTTTGTTCGTTTTGTTTTTCTCCATCCATCCATCCATCTTCTATTGCTTTTCCGGTGGTCCAGGTCACAGAGGCAGCAGTTCAAGCAGAGAAGCCCAGACTTCCCTCTCCCCAGCCACCTGCTGCAGCTCTTCAGAGAGGATACCAAGGCATTCCCAGACCAGCTGGGAACACCAGCTGTCTTTCTCCAGTTTGTTACAATGATTGTCTATTGATTAATTTCTGCATGTTCTGTGTTTGCAAATAAAAAGGATTTTTTTAAAAAGAAAGATGTTGCTAATTTACAAGAAAGAAGTTGCAAATTTAAAGGTCCACTCCAGCAGCTCTAAAATAAATATGCACAGATCTATGAATATTAGCGGCCTGCAGGGTTTGCGTGTGATTGGTCACTGTGCTGTCAACCTGCAGGGCTTTCACGTGATTGGTCGCCGCGCTCCTGACCTGCAGGCTTGCATGTGACTGGTTGCCACAACTCCTATTCGGGGGGCTGCTAGTCGTTTCAAGACGCTTCCAGACGTTAAAGTTTTGCCTATATCTGCAAAAGTAAAAAGCAAAACATTTTTCTGAAAACATTCGAGGTGAGAGATAAATGTGTAGTTGCCAAATATGCGTTTACTTTTTACTAACAACCAGTCCCCCGAATGTAGTGAAAGGATTTAGGGCAGTAGGCGGCATGATGACGTGGCCAGGTGGTGTCATTATCACGCCGACCTTTATAAGAGGGAGTCGGCCATCTTACGGCCTCTTGGCTGACTCGCCCTCATAAGGATAGTTAGGAGCTGAGCACTCACCTACTTGTATTGTGTTTGGCAGTTATTGTATTAAAGTTGGAGTTCCAGCACAGCACTCTCATCCGTCATCATTCCCAGGTTTGTGGATGTAACATTTGGCGACGATAATTAACAAACCATGGAAGTGTCCCTAAGACTGCTGAGGCCTTTCCTTGAGCTCCCAGGTGAACCGCCCGTCCTGTGGCCACATTAGCTGGGTGTGTTCAAGACCTATGTTGCAGCATTGAACCTGGGAAAGCTGGATAAAGGAAGGAAGTGGCCGGACTCGCCTCTCTTCCTCGCCCAGTGTGAGCTGCAGGGAGCTGCAGAAGAGGGAGCCCGCTTTTATCGAGAATGACTCCAATGAGAAACCTGCCATCCTGTGTGGACAGGAGGAGGACGGCCCAGAGGGGGGTACGGAGGGCAACAGCTGGACTCACCTCAGATCCTCGTCCAGCAGGAGCCGCTGCGAAGTTGCAGGAGAGGGAGCCCACGCACACAGAATTCCGAGACAAACCAGCCCAATATGGATGTTAACTGTGATGATAGTGACACATTACCCCAACCTAATCCAGCACCAGACAAAAGTGAGAAAGAACCAGACCGTTTCAGAATCCTCGCTCAACACCAATCTACAGGAGCCACGGCTGAGCCGACGGGTGAAGAGTTTGCCACTGTAAGCGACCCAGGAGAGACGCCGAATGTCTTCAGGATCCACAACCAGCAGTGGCCTCCAGGGACTGCCACTGTAGCGTTGGGTGAAGAGTCCTTGACCCAACAGGAAGTAACAGAGCCACCATAGCCTGGTGGATGCCCCGCAGCAAACGTGAGTACCACACCATTACAACGCCATATGCAGCCATACAGAGCGCTACTCATGGTGATGAACTGGGTTCGGGCCCACAGAACCAAGCGACCAGGCTCACAGTTGGCCTTTACATAGTCACCACCACCGACACGTATGAAGATGGCGGCACAGCTAAGAACAGGACTGTGACAGCGGGCCAGCTGTCCGCGGTAGGTGAGGGCAGCCGCTACAGATCAAGATGCGGCATTGGAGCCGATCCAGCTGGTGTGGGATCCAGGCCAGGACGGTGTTGACAGACGTGCCATGGCTCCAGAGGGATGGCACCCGGGCCTGCTGAAATTGGCGCCGCCAGGGGCACGTCCACCACGAGCCTGCTACAAGGCCCCTCCAGCAGAACAGCCTTCCCCATGGAAGACGGTCAGAAAAAAAGTGACTTTAAGTAGGAGTGCGGCTGAAAAGGTGGCAGAATAATCCACTCAGCTGCGTTGGGTTCAGCAGCGGTCTACCCGCTAACCTTAGTTCAGTAGGATGTTATTGGTACCAAATTGGGGAGGGTATTAAAGTGTTCCGTTTTTCCAAGGGGGAAGTGAATGTAGTGAAGGGATTTAGGGCAGCGAGTGGCTCACCTACTTGTATTGCGTTTGGCAGTTATTGTAATAAAGTTGGAGTTCCAGCACAGCACTCTCATCCGTCATCATTCCCAGATCTGTGGACATAACACCGTCCACCAGCGACTGAGCAGGGACCCGATTTGAATGGTCTTGCCCAGCCACATTGAAATCACTGTCCGCCTCTCTCCGCCGCGACCCCAACCTGCTCTGCCTCAGTCCTGCTGCTCCTTGGCTCCTCCCTAGGTTGCCCGGAGTCTGAATGTTCTAACCAACCAGGCTAAGCAGGAATAGCAGGTAGCTACTAACGGTCTGTCCAAACTCACCTGTCAGGGGGGCGTTACCAAACTGGAAAGTCACAGCAAAAAAAAAAAAAAAAAGACTGAACTGTGATGAGATTTTGTGCTTGATGTGTCTTGTAAGTCACAAAAACCTGTTAGACATGTTAACAGAAAAAAAAAAAAAAAGATTTTTGCCAGAGTGTCACTTTAAAAGAAATAAGTTACTAATTTGTGAGAAATAAGTTGCAAATATAGAAGTTGAAGTTCAGAAGAAAGTTGCAATGTTATGAGCAAAAGTTGCTAATTTACAAGTTGCTGCAAATTTCTAAGAAAACCGTTGCTCACAAAACTTTCTGCAATTTTTGCACAAATCTGCAAATTTTTAAGTAAAAGTTGAAAATTTGTGAAAATAAAATTGCAAATTTACAAGAAGTTGGAAGTTTAGAAGAAAAGTTGCAAATTTATAAGAAAAAAATGCAAATTTATGAGCAAAAAAAGTAACTCAGCAAAGATGCTTATTTACAACAAAGCTGCAAATTCAAGAAAAGTTGCAAGTTTATAAGAAAAATGTTAATTTACAAGAAAGAAGTTGGAACTTCAGGAGCACAAGTTGCAAATTTGAGGAAATAAAATGCAAATTTATAGGAAATGCAAATTTGAGAAGTTGCAAATTTAGAAGAAAGTTACAAATTTATGAGAACAAATGGCAAATTTGAGTAAAAAAAAAAAAGTTGCAAGTTTACAAAGAAAAGTCATCCATTTATCAACTTTATAAAGCACTTTAAAAAAAAAAAAAAAAAAAAAAGCAGCACTTGCCACACCAAGTGCTGTACAGCAAGATGGCGCCCACACCATACTGGGTGTAGTTGGAGGTGACAGCCCACCTTTCCGGTTCCGCTGTCACCGGGGGTATAAAGGGTGAGGGCAGAAGAGACCTGGTCTCTGCGTCATTGACCCCTTGGCTTGTACGGAGTGTCCATCATGTTCTGTTAAAGTATCTTCAACTGCACACTGAGCGTCCTTGTTCTACCAAGATATGGACATAACACACATCTTATAGTTGGCTAAAATAAAGAACATTTTCTTATTGGTACTCTGAATAGATGGGAAGTCAAATGATTACAGTAGTCCCATTGGTTAAGCGCCCTCCACCCTATACATCAACTTTAATTTAAAGCCAGAGTCTTTGTGACATTGATACAATTCACCAACCTGGAGACTACCACTACAACCCTATGTGAAGTTATGCTCAAAATATTGGAATGTAAGCTTTACAGAACCTAAAGACAAGACAAAAGAGATGAATTCTGTACCACGTTTTATTTGTATGGGACCAGTGCAGGGGGGAAAATGACAAATACTCATAGGTAAATACAATTTATTATGTTACTTCACCAGCTTAAACATTGTCTGGTTACTGCCTTTATTTCAGTCACAGATGACAACCTTAAATCAGCGGGTGTTGGCAGAACATTAACTTGGACCAAAGCCCAAATTTGTTTTACATTAAATGCATGCATTTGAAAGGCCGAATAACTTTTTAATGACAGCCTTGGCCTATAAGTGAACTGCAGCCCATTTGAACAAGCTGCAGTTTGGGTCATGACCACAGATGACACCAAGCAAGGGTTTCCCCACCTTTGTAAAAAAAACAAGCCAAATCAATCTTCGTGTCCATAAAATAAAGCACAAAACTACACTGTTTAATTCCACGTCCCATTACAATGTCCAGTCCTGGCATCTGTGCTGCAGCGCCTAAAATAAATGACAGATTAAACACACTTCAACTGGTAGCTCCAATGATATTAGTGTTTTGTACATACCTCCACCATTGTTCCTCTGTTTAAAGATCTATGATGATGTGCCTGCAAGAAAATCAAGTTCAATACTTACTGATGTTGCCCATTTTGCCAATGTGCCATTGATAAGAACTTACCACTTTGAAGCTTGACCAGAAGTTGGAGCACCATTGTAATGTGGCAACTGAAGAAGGTTGAAATGCTAAGACTGGTGTCTGATCTGTTCATTCTGCTGGGGCTGCTGCTGTGGCTGCTGCTGGGGCTGCCCTGCCTGGAAACGTGACATACTGGGCAAGAGGCCTGGCCACTTAACCTGGTAGCGTGGCACTGGAGGATTCTGGGGGGTTGCAAAGTCTGAAACCTGGGGACTACCCTGTGGCGATGAAAATCCAGCCTCTTGAGGACGCTGTGGCAGCTGGTGGCCACTCTGGGGGAACCGATAACTTTGCATCTGGTGGTCCCCCTGTGGAGACAGAAAACCTGTCTCTTGGGGGCGCTGGGGTGAAGAGTGGGTACCCTGGGGGGATTGGAAACTTGCCTCTTGGGGATGTTGGTGCGGCACTTGGTGGCCACTCTGGGGGAACCGATAATCTGACATCTGGTGGCCACCCTGGGTGGGTGGATAACCCATCATTGGTGGACGCCGGGGTACCGGGTGGCCACCCTGGGTGAATGGATAACCTGCCACCGGTTGACGATCTTGCATTTGGTGGCCACTCTGGGGAAACTCAAAACCTTGCACCTGATAGCCACCCTGACTGGGATTATAACCAGTCCCCACTGGAAGCTGCTGGGGGTACAGGAAACCTGATGGGCGCTGGGGCACCTGGTGGCCACCATGGGGAGATGAGAAACCTGCCACTGTGGACACCTGGGAAGGTTGGGACTGTTGGGATGGTAAACCTGAACTTTGAGGGTGAAACCCTACAGCTGGTGGACGCTGGGGCACCTGTTGACCACTATGGGGAGATGAGAAACCTACTTGGTGCGCATGGTGATGTCCACCCTGGGAGGGTGGGAAACCCGACACTGGATAACGATGGCGCATTGGGCGACGATGCACTTGGTGACTACTCTGGCCTGACTCAGAGGGCATTTGGGGACGGTAGGAGGAAGGGAAGACTGGCACTTGGGGATACTGGGGGGATGATAAGAAGCTTGATACTAGTGGTACTTGGGGGTAATGCGGGGACGCGAAGCTTGCTGGCTGTTGTGGTGGGCATGCCGGCTGCAGGGGATACTGACATTGCTGAGATTGACAGTTAGCCTGGCAGCAGCAGCAGCAGCCTGCCCCAGCACCAGATATGGGTGCTGCTGGGGCAGGCTGATTGGACGATGGGCAGTTAGGCTGCTGGGCTGACTGTGGCTGTAGCTGGGGTACCTGTGGTGGTTCCTGTTGGGGTGCCTTTGTGGTCAGAGTCTGCTTCTGTTGCACTATACCCAACTCTTCCATGTTTAATGACGATAAGTCGAGAGGAAACTCTCCATCAGACACAAATCCCTTTTCTTCCCACATTTTGCCCTTAGCCTCAATGACCATTAATTCTGCGTTGTGGTCATCTATTCTAGGAGCTGAACTGTTATTAAGTGGCTTAGGGCTCCATGACAGCTCATCTGCAGGTTCGTTGCCAGCTGAATCCACTTCATATCTTGCAACCAGGACTTCCTCATCTCCCGGTTCTTTGGCAGATCTAATGGTGTAGGCTGTTGGAAAAAGTTTTGTCCAATAAATGAAGCAAGCTGCACACACGGGGAGGGGGGGGGGGGTATTCCAGAAATCAGGCTTAGTGGCTTACCTGGGTAAGTTTACTCAGACTCTGTGGTAACAGTTTTCAGTTCCAAAAAGTCTGTGTTTGCAACTATGGCAACAAAGGCTGAACACAGCCTGCTCCTGACTAGGTTATGTTGGGGGTATCTTTAAAGTATTTAAACTTAAGAGGAGCCACATCCACAAACAGAAGTGTGAAGGCAGAGAATTTGATAACTTGTCACTTAAAAATCACCTTTAATAAAACAAACCATCACCAGTTTGTTTTTAACGTACCTTCTTTATTTCCTGAATAAGCATTTTCCCTCCTTTACATGCAGATGTTTCATCTCCAAATCTACTTTGTTTTCTATTGAGATAGATTTTGCACAGATCATTTGCTGGCAACTGCAGTGAAATTCTTACATTTAGTGATTTTAAAGGTAAAATATTCATTTTCTGTTGAGCAGTAATTTGTCTCACATTAAGATCAATCAAATCACTGCAGAGATTTTGGAGGAGGATCCACTACACTGCCCTGTTCAGTCTCTTATGGAACAGAAGTTCTGCTGCAGAGCCTCTGTCTTCAAACACCACAGTCACATATTGATGCTTGGCATATGTTGTCCATATAGTTTAGTGGACCCTCTATGTTCACTTCTATCACAGCTGATGTAGTCTCCTCTTCATTCTTAGTTGTATTATTCTTATGGCCTTTTGCCTAATGAAGGATAATTTGTCAAAAAGGGAAAAACAAAACAAAATTTAGATTACAAGACTAGGACACCATCTTGGACTGACGGTGATACAATTCTAAAAAAAGTTAAAATAATAAGGCCACATTCAATGAAAAAAAAAAATAAAAAAATATGGGCTTGTGAGGGAAAATGATTGAATAGAAAACCCCTTAAAAAGGTCTGTATAAATTAACACTAAAGCAAGGCTAGCATAGTGATGCCTTACTGTAATTGTAACATGAGAAAAAAATAAAATCCATACTGTACAATTATCTAGGTATGTGGGGGGGGGGGGGGGGGGGGGAGTTAAAAAGCCTTAACAGAGCTTCACAAAATAAACAAGGATGAAATCTTCAGACTTTTACATTTTACCAGGGCAGAACCCAAATATTCCCTTATCTGGATCTCATGACAGTGGGATTCAGTTTTAAATTTGATATTTGCTCCTTCACCCAAACTGCTCAATTTTAACTACGCCAATTCTAATTTACTACATTTCCAAAAATGGTCACAAAATTGCATGAGTAAATTTAGAAATGTATCAAGAAAAAACTTCAAATTCATGTAACAAAAATTGCAGATTTATGAGCAAAAAAATTATATTTAAAAAAAATCTGCAACAAATATCTGGGAAAATCGTTTCAAATTACAAGGAAAAATTGCACATTTACTCTCCACCTTATTCCTGAGGGTGCTGCTGTACAAACCATTATGGGCCCAGCTTCTAGTTTCAGCTGAAGTTGTGTTAAATCAGTCAGCAAGAGAGGAGTCGTGGGGCATTTAAAATAATGTTTAAAAGTTTTTCAAATTCATATTAATGTATAGTCCACATACCTGTTTTGCACCTAAGTGGCAGCTAATTTTAGCACTTGTTTTTTATTTTTGGAATGTTTTGGCGTAGTTCTGGTACTTGTTGCTGGTGTTCGTGGTTGTGCCATAGACTGCATAAAGGGAGGCTTCTCACAAGCAATGCGTAGATCATGCACTGAAAACTAAAAGACTGTTGGTGTCATTGGTGGTACAGACGCAAGAGCACAGGTATGCTTACACTTGTATGAATGCTACAGATCTGACGTTTATTCATCATATAGGTCACCAGATGCAAGGTTGCAAGAAGTAAAATAAAAACAGTAACAGTTTGCTTCCTAAGGCTTAACGATTTAAGATTGATATCAAATAGTTTTTTGCATTTGCTGCACTGCCTCGGAACGATATGGACTTGGTATTAGCTTCAGCATACATTAATTTTTAAATCATCACAAAATACAGATCAATAAAATTTTGAACAACTGTCAGAAAAGGTCTGTACATGTTAAATTAAATAAGCATTCAAGTCATGACAGCAGCATGAGCATTTTAATGTTGGGGTAAAACCAACAGCTGCAGCTGCCCTTTTTAAACTGACATTAAAACATTCAAGCACGGGGTTGTGGTTCTTTGTGGCTCTGACTAGATTCTGCGTCTGCTCTGAGGTAAATTTGATTATGTCCAACATCCTTTAACAAAATGCATCTGACTTTATTGTGGCCGAGACATTGATCTAGCTCAGAGCTCTTATCCGTTTACAGTGTTAACATCTTAGTAGTGGCGCTAACGGAGCTACTGTCTCCAACGCCACTTTTTAAGGTCATCTTCCCATCCCTCCATAGTTGTGGGATGTGGTATGATTATATTACCGTTTTTGAGGTGCAAAAGGCCATGTTCCTGCATTTTTGATGCCAAAGTCATTGTTTGTTTTTTTTTTTAAACAAGGAAAAGTGTCCCGTTTCAGTGACGGCCACACGTTCTAAACTAGTACTGGAAGTTGCGCCCATAATTCACGCAAGACATCATGGGGACTAGGAATAAGTGGGGTTAAAAAAAAAAAAAAAAAAAGCAAAATTACAAGGAAAAAGAGGCTCTCAAATTTACACAAAGCTGCAAATTTACATGAAAAAAGTCTTTATAACAAAAGCCATTATATCCGAATAATAAGTCAATAGCTTACTGCCTTGCAATGCACTCGATTTGTCACATACTTTATGGAAAATAAGTTTGACCCAAAGGACATCCAAGCTGGGGCTCGAATTCACAGCTTCTCACACCAGAGTCCAGCGATCTGCTTATGTCACCAAGAGGCTTGGTCATTTTAAAGATTTAAAAAAAAAAAAACACCCTCACTTTATGCAGTCTGCAGTTCTTTGTAGGCCAGCTTCCTATAGCTTTGGCTGATGTCGCCTTTTTTTTCCCCCCCCTTCCCTTCTTGATTGTACTTCCTTCCCCCCCCATATGCCTCCAGAATGCTGGTAACTCTTCCTCAAAGGCCACAAGCAGTGGAGGAAGAGAGACAATTCTCTGTTCAGCACATGCTGTCATAGTAGGTTTGCCGTGAACGTCTCGAGGTCAGTCAACTTTGACTTGATCAAACAGATTCATAACTGCAGTTCTGGAACCAAAAACTCGGGACCAAGTTCCAACAGGTGCACTTAACCCCGAGTTCTAGGTTTATTTCAGGCCATGTTAACCCTGCTGTCTGGAATACCCCCTGGTCTCAATAGAACAAGTTTACCATTCATTTGTCTTCCAACAGCTAGCAAGGCCAACAGCAACCACCTAGACAAAATACACAATTTTCTTTTGTTAATAACTCCACTTTGAACCATTTCCTTTGAGTTTGATAGTATGTATACATATTGAAATCATACCTTAAGTGAGCCCCCATTGCTGTAGCCACAGTAGGGCACCCAGGTAAGGGGTAGTATTTACTTCCCTCTGACCTCACCCTTGATTAAAACTGGACACAGCTGTGATTAGATGAATCCAAAACAAGGTCCTCTGCAGTATCAGGCCCAGAAAGGAATGGATTTTAGTATCTCAGATTTACATGCCAGTCAGGAAATTTGACCAAGAGATTACAATTGCTGTAGAATATATTTAGATGTCCGTTATTGTGATCTGGTATGATTTTTCCTTAATTTTACAAGTAGGAAAGTCATTTTGAGCAAATTTTTGACTAAAATAATATACACAGACCCTGAAAACATACTCAAACAATTTATAATTTCAAAATTAATACAGATTAACTCACAGAGACCAAAATCTGGAGGGAAGAGTCACTTTGCAGACATGAGATTATGACACAAAGAAGCAGCAGACTTAAACACAGAAGAGCTGATTGAGTTAATGAGACACAGGTGAAGAACAACAGGAAGGGGTGAACATAAGACAAAAACAAGGGCAGGAAACAGGAAAAAAGACTGAATGGTCCACAAAATAAAAGAGAACACTAAACAGACTAAAGGAACAGCAATAAACTCACAAAGACAGGTATTATTTATCTGTTAATTTGTTCATTAACTGAAACTTAGGGGGACTCTGTTCACATGATGTGCTGGTAAACATATAGCCACAGTAAGAGTTAAAATATTTTGTATTTGTTCTGTTCTTTGCACTTGCTCTTTTTAGAAAAACCTTGAAAATCACAGAAAACGAAAACAATTAAGATCTAATGAAATGAAATAGCTTATTTTTCCACTGTAATAACAACACACTTTTGGCACTTAATCTTAACTAATTTTAATTTTAGCAGAAAAATGTCCTAAATCAACAGCTGTTAACTCCACTGCTAATTTTAGGTAACTGCTAACTGATATTGACTATTAATATGAACTTTCATACCTTTTTCCTTTGAAAATTGATTACATTTAAATGTGAATGCCTTAAAATCTTAAAATGAACAAGACGCAAACTACCTCCTCAGGGAGAAATTTCAAAATAAGACTACCACTAAACACCAAATGTTTCCCAAAACATTTAAAACATTTATAAAACAGCACTTTCTACATATGAAATCATGTATAATCACATTTATTGACTTATACGTTATTCACGTGTTAAATACTCAATACGAATAACATTTTTTATGAATAAGAAAGGTTTAAGTGGCAAAGAAATGTTAATATGTGAATAACAAATATATTTTACATGTAAAGGGTTAAAAAAAATATAAGCGAGCGTTTCATAAATAGCAACAAATCAGAGCTTTTAATAGCGAACTCCGTTACATCACTAACGGGGTGTGTCGTTTACATTCATATGTCCCACACTCAAAGATGGCGGCGGTCTTGCACTGTGGTAGCGAATAGGGGAGGCTAATTTAGTCACGTGATACCATCCCTCCAATAGTCTACAATGTCGACAAACTTCCGTTAACGCTTTTATTTTGACATTGTCGTTGTTTTTCTGGTTTTCCTGCTGACAGCGAGCCGCTGACAGTCCAGAAGGAGCGTGGGTTTTTTTGTGTGTTTGAACACCGGGACTCCAGCCAGAGTCCAGCACTCACCGCCGCGATGAAGCTCCGCTTGGCCGGAGCCGTGCTGCTGTTGGTGGTCGCCTACTACGTGTATCTGCCGCTGCCGCGCGGCGTGTGTGAGCCGTGGAAGCTGATGCTGCTGGACGCGCTCTTTAGGAGCTTCATGCGCGCGGTGAGAGGGCATCACACCGGGGCAGGTTCACCGGGGACGTGGATGAAAACGTAGAAACTCAACCGGGGCCACATGCGGCTCTTTAGCTCATAATAAGGACATCGCTTTGGTAAAACAAAAAAATGCAAGGTTGCAAATTTACAAGGATAAAGGGCTGCAAATGTGCAAAAACAGGGTGATAATTCACAAGGTGAAAAGTCAAATTCACTAGGAAAAATAGTCGAAAACTTACAAGGGAAAAAAATGCCACTATATGTGAAAATGTATGTGGAAATTTACAGCTTTTTTCCTTAAAAAAAATTCATGTTTTACTTGTGTCTTTGGATTTTCTGCTGAAAATCATTTGAGAAAATTTAACTCGACAGGAGTTCACACACCCACATTTTATGACTTGTCATTGCAGTACTACAGGTTTTTTTTTCTTTTGTTCTTGTACATAACAGGTTTTTCTGCTTTGAGTTCAGATCCGCCATTGTCTACAGAGCCCATCCTAACGTGTTTTTTTTTCTCTAACAGATACTCAAATTTTCCCCTTAAATTGGCTTCTTATTAATTAGCATATTTTTACTTTAAAAATTACTCTTCTCATAAATTTGCAAACTTGGCTCCTAATTTTCCCTTTTTTTCTTTATAACTTTGTAATATTCTGTTGAGCTAAGCGAGCCATCTTGTGCTGAACAGCCAGCTGCACCCTCCCAAACTCAAAGATTACAGATTCTCCTCACAATTTAGCATTTTTTTAAAACCATAAATTTGCAAGATTTTTTTCTATAAGTTTGTGAGATTTTCTACCCTGTAAACCTGTACGTGTTTCCTCTCCTTGTAAATTTGCAACTATTTCTCTCATAAATTTGCAAGATTTTTCCTCATAAATCCTCAAGTCATTCCTCTTAAATTTTACATTTTTCACCTTAAATTAGCAACAGTCTAAATAAATCCTCATGGTTTTTTGGATATTTTTTCCTGTAAGTTATCATTTATTTCTTGTAAATTTGGAAGGCTTTCTTCATGAATTTGCAAAAGTTTTTTTTTTTTTCAATGAATCTGCATATATTTTCCCAGTAAATTTGCATGTTTTGTCTCATTAATTTAGTTTTTTTTTTTTTTTTACCCTAAATCTGCGTTTGTCATTAATTTGTAAGATTTTCTTGATAAATTTGCACAAAAAATATTTAAATTGGCATGTTTTTACTCCTGTAAATTTACATGATTTTCTTGTAAATTTGCATGTTTAATACAAATTTGCACTTTTTTCTTGTAGGTTTATACAGTGCATCCAGAAAGTATTCACAGCACTTCACTTTTTCCACATTTTGTTATGTTGCAGCCTTATTCCAAAAAGGATTAAATTTATTTTTTCCTCAAAATTCCACACACAATACCCCATCATGACAACATGAAAAAAGTTTTTTAGATTTTTGCAAATATATTAAAAACTAAGAAATCAGATATACATAAGCATTCACAGCCTTTACCATGTAGTTCAAAATTGAGCTCAGGTGCATCCTGTTTCCACTGATGATCCTTGAGATGTTTCTTCAGCTTAATTGGAGTCCACCTGTGGTAAGTTCAGTTGATTGGACACACCTGTCTATATAAAGTCCCACAGTTGACAGTGCATGTCACAAACCAAGCATGAAGTCAAAGGAATTGTCTGTAGACCTCCGAGACAGGATTGTCTCGAGGCACAAATCTGGGAAAGGGTACAGAAAAATTTCTGTTGCTTTGAAGTATTGATGGCCAAATGAGGCTTTCTGGAGGACTTGAGGCCTTTCATCAAAATGGTTCACATAGGCAAGGTCTCATATGGGACTTCATTTTTCTCTACCAGCCCATCTCATGGACAAAATGTATACAACATGCTGACTTGTTGTATACATTGTTGGTTTAATGTGTATTTTTCCAATTTCAATAAATGCTGTCTTTTAAGAAATATCAATGATAATAAGGGAAAAAAGAAATAATAAAACTGGGGTGACTACAGTGAGTGTCTGTTACTTCGTGTGCTTGTACTACTTATCCATTTTTATTAAGAAATAATACATTTTCAACAGTCTTATACTGTTCCAGTATATTTAACTGTGGCCTGATTCTCATGCAGGGCACAATAGCAATCGTGTCTCAGCATAATGATGCGTAATAATGATCCAAGCACTTCCTTGCAAATAAAAATGAAATTAAAAGAATGACACAGCTGGGATTCAAACCTAGGTCTCCCACTTGTAAAACAGATACACTACCGCTAAGCCATCATCTCAGTTGCAATAAAAAGCCACTATTTGTCAAATAAATGGGAGAAATAAGCTTGAGTGTTTTTGGTGCTGGCTCCATCTGAAAATTAGCTGTGACGAATCCCTTACACAGTCAAACATAACAAAACATGAGGGACGGGGATTTCCATTGTGTAGCGCTGCTCAGTTTAATTCTCCTGACCCAGTCACGTGGTCCGATGTCAACACATATGTCACGAGTCACGCCTCGAAACACACCTCGCCAACTAATTCCTCAATAAGATCGGATCACTGTTGGGAGCACCGGTGCCTGCCTGCCCATCACTACTTTGAAGGTCCCAATGAGTACAGTGGCCTCCATCATCTGTAAATGGAAGAAGTTTGGCACCACCAGGACTCTTCCTAGAGTTGGCCGGCCGTCTAAATTGAGCGATCGGGGGAGAAGGGCCATAGTCAGGGATGTGACCAAGAACCCGATGGTCACTCTGCCAGAGCCCCAGTGTTGCTCTGTGAAGAGAGAACCTTCCAGAAAGACAATAATCTCTGCAGCAATCCACCAACCAGGCCTGTATGGTAGTGGCCAGAAGGAAGCTACTCCTTAGTAAAAGGCACACGGGAGCACTCCTGGAGTTTGCCAAAAAGCACCTGAAGGACTCTGACCATGAGAAACAAAATTCTCTCGTCTGATGAGTCAAAGATTGAACTCTTTGGTGTGAATGCCAGACGTCATGTTTGGAGGAAACCAGCACCACTCCTCACCAGGCCAATACCATCCCTACAGTGAGGCATGGTGGTGACAGCATCATGCTGTGGGGATGTTTTTCAGTGGCAGGAACTGGGTGACTAATCAGGATAGAGGGGGATATGAATGCAGCAATGTATAGACGCATCCTGGATGAAAACCTGCTCCAGAGCACTCGTGACCTCAGGCTGGGGCGACTGTTCATCTTTCAGCAGGACAACGGCCCTAAGCACACAGCCAAGATATCAAAGGAGTGGCTTCAGGACAACTCTGTCAATGTCCTTGAGTGGCCCAGCCAGAGCCCAGACTCAGAGATCTGAAAATGGCTGTGCACCAATGCTTCCCTTCGAACCTGATGGAGCTTGAGGTGTTGCAAAGAGGAATGGGCGAAACTGCAAAAAGATAGTTGTGCCAAGCTTGTGGCATCATATTTAAAAAGATTTGAGCATGTAATTGCTGCCAAAGGTGCATCAACAAAGTATTGAGCAAAGGCTGTGAATACTTATGTACATGCGATTTCTTAACTTTTCATTTTTAATAAATTAGCAAAAATAAAAAAAGCAAACAAACATTTTTTCGCATTGTCATTATGGAGTTTTGTGTGTAGAATATTGGGGGAAAAATGAATTTAATCTCTTTTGGAATAAGGCTGTAATATAACGAAATGTGGAAAAGTGAAGCGCTGTGAATACTTTCCGGATGCACTGTACATTGTTCCCTCCTCAAGTTGTGAATTCTTCCTCTTACATTTGCAGCAGTTTACATTTGTAACCTTTTGCCTTTAAAATTTGACTTTTTTTTCATAGATATATGACCCTTTCTCCCTTTCATTCCCAGAGTGACGTGGCTCACGCTCTAGGCATCTGCCACCGTGTCCACCTGCTGAACCGGGTGGTGTCGCTGGTGGAGGTGATCGAGGCTCGCTCCTGCTCCACCATTAATGTCACGGACTCTGAGCTCGGAGGAGTTCCCGCACGAGTGTTTCAGCCCAAAGGAGAGAAAACGCTAAAAAGAGGCATCATTTATTTCCACGGAGGAGGCTGGGCCCTTGGCAGTGCACGTGAGTGAAAGGGTTAACATTTACAGAATTATTAAGATATAGTGATTGGTAATTTATCTGTCCATCCATCTTCTACCGCTTTTCTGGAGGTCCGGGTCACGGAGGCAGCAGTTCAAGCAGAGAAGCCCAGACTTCCCTCTCTCCAGCCACCTGCTCCAACTCTTCAGAGAGGATACCAAGGCGTTCCCAGACCAGCTGGGAGACATAGTCTCTCCAGTGAGTCCTGGGTCTGTCCCGGGGTCTCTTCCCAAAGGGACATGCCCAAAACACCCCAAGTGGGAGGCGTCCAGGAGGCATCCTGATCAGATGCCCATACTATTCCATCTAGCTACAATGCTCCGCACTGTGTGTCTATACATATATATATATATATATGTGTATACTTGCTGCTGTTGTTTTTCTCTTGCCTTCTGATTGTTGCTCTGAGTGTTGCTATCCCTGTGCTGTTGCAATCCTGGAATTTCCCCATTGTGGGACTAATAAAGGCTTACCTTATCTTATACCACCTCAACTGGCTTTCAATGTGGAGAAGCAGCGGTTCTACTCTGAGCCTCTCCCAGATGACTGAGATCCTCACCCTATCTCTGAGGGTGAGTCCAGCAATCCTATGAAGAAAGCTCATTTCAGCTGCTTGTATCCACAATCTCATTCTTTCGGTCATTACCCAAAGCTCATGACCATAGGTGAGGGTAGGAACGTAGATTGACTGGTAAATCAACAGATTTGCCTGAGAGCTTAGCACCTTCACCACAACAGACAAGTACAACGTCTGCATCACTGCAGATGCTGCTCCAATCCGTCTGTCAGTCTCTTGCTCCATTCTCCCCTCACTCGTGAATAAGATCCCAAGATACTTAAACTCCAACGCTTGGGGCAGGAGCTTGTCCCCGCCCGGAGAGCCACCTTTTTCCAGCTGAGGATCATGGACTCAGACTTTGAGGTACTGCTTCCCATCCCAGCTGCTTCACACTCAGCGGCAAACTGTCCCAGTAAGACCTGTAGGTCATTGGTGGATGAAGCCAGCAGGACAACATCATCTGCAAACAACAGAGATGAGATCCTGTGGCCACCAAGCATGACACCCTCCGTTCCCTGGCTGCGCCTAGAAATCCTGTCCATAAAAATTATGAACAGGATTGGTGACAAAGGGCAGCCCTGGCAGAGTCCAACTCTCACTGGGAATGAGTCTGAGTGTTGGCAATATGAACCAAACTCTCACAAGGGTTGTACAGAGACAGAATAGCTCGTAACAACAAGCCCGATACCCCATACTCCCGGAGCACCCCCCACAAAAAACCATGAGGGACACGCTCAAATGTCTTCTCCAAGTCCACAAAACACATGTAAATTGGTTGGGCAAACACCCACAAACCCTGAAGGATTCTCAAGAGGGTAAAGAGCTGGTCTGATGTGCCACGGCCAGGACGAAAACCACATTCTCCTCCTGAATCCGAGGTTCGACCAACGGCCGGACTCTCCTCTCCAGTACCTTGGCATAGACCTTCCCAGGGAGGCTGAAGAGTGTGATCCCTCTAAAGTTGGAGCACACCCTCCGGTCCCCTTTTTTTTGAAGAAAGGATCCACCACCCCGGTTTGCCATGCCAAAGGCACTGCCCCTAACCTCCACGCAATGTTGCAGAGGCGTGTCAACCATGACAGCCCTACAACATCAAGGGCCTTGAGGTTCTCAGGGCGAATCTTGTCTACCCCCGGGGCCCAGCCACCAAAGAGATTTTTAACCACCTCGGCGACCTCAGCCCCTGTGATGGGCGAGTTGTCCCCCTCGTCACCAAACTCCTCCCATACTCGAGTTTTTGCTTCAGCAACCACCCGAGCTGCACTCCGCTTGGCCTGCCGGTACACCTCAGCTGCTTCGGGAGTCCCACAAGCTTGATAGGACTCCTTCAGCTTAATGGCCCCCCTCACCACTGGTGTCCACCACTTGGTTTGTGGTTGCCACCACAAGATGCCCCAACAACCTTGCAGCCACAGCTCTGGGCAGCCGCTTCAACAATGGAGGTGGAGAACATGGCCCATTCAGAGTCCATGTCTCCAGACTCCTCGGAATGTGGTTGAAATTTTTCTGGAGGTGGGAGTTGAAGACCTCCTGGACAGGGGCCTCAGCCAGACGTTCCCAGCACACCTTCACTATACGTTTGGGTCTACCAGGTCTGAAAGATATTGGTTCCAAGGTTGTCATAGCCAGGAGCGGCACTGGGGTTAAGCTCCCAGTGCTCATAAAATGCTCCTTACGGCGTGCGTCTCGAAAAGCCTCTGACAACCAAGTCCAGCTCCTAGCCTGCCCGTGTGGTTTAGTCTCTAAGCCCGGCGGAACTGCTTTTACTAATAGGAGAAGGGGCGAGGGCGGATCTCTGGCGCCTTAAAACCAGATGCTTCGGGTAGATGGTGGCTCGTCAACCTGGGACGGTAGCCCATCTAGGGGAAGGTAAACCCTGATTTCAAACCTCCGCTGCCTTGCGGCACACCCGGTCACGGGAAAGGCTTCGGGAGTCAACCCTGAGGAAAAATCCAGAGTCGGAGCCCCTAAGGCAGTTCTCTGTTGTGCTCAACATCGTTCTGGCAGCTCCTGCGACGGCGCTGGTGCCAAACTATAGCAGCCCTGCTGTTCCTTTGGATTCATCAGTGACGTGGAGAGGGGGGACATGCTGCATGGGTAACATCTTGTCCTCCATATCTTCCTGCCCAGGCTTGAATCCTACCAACGCCCAACGCTGGAAGGTAGAACACCGGTGCGCTTCGGCCTGTTCAGCCACAGGCGGTGCTGTTCCAGCAGAGTAGACGTTTAGGATTCTCTTCCATGGTCATCATAGACCGACGGAGGCCGACGACCAGGTCTGAATGGCATCCTCCCCTGCCGTCGGATCCAACTCGCCACCAGGTGGTGATCAGTTGACAGCTCTGCACCTCTCTTTACCCAAGTGTCCAAGACATACGGTCTCAGGTCTGATGACATGATAACAAAATCGATCATCGACCTCCGACCTAGGGTGTCCTGGTGCCAGGTGCACATTTGGACACCCTTATACTTGAACATGTTTGTTTTGGACAAACTCTGGTTAGCACAGAAGTCCAATAACTGAACACCACTTGGGTTCAGATCGGGCAGGCCGTTCCTTCCAGTCACTCCCCTCCAGGTTTCACTGTCGTTGCCCATGTGCACATTGAAGTCCCCCAGTAGAACGATGGAGTCTCCAAGAGGCGCACTCTCCAGCACCCCATTCATTGTCACTGTCGCCGTGCACCGACTGGCAGAAGTCCACCACAGAGACTCCAAAAAGGGTGGGTACTCTGAGCCATCACTTGGTGCATAGGCACAAATGATGGTCGGGACCCGTTTCCCAACCTGAAGGCGCAGGGAAACAACCTTTTCATCCACCGGGGAAAACTCCAATATAGAGGCAGCAAGGTGGGGGGATACAACAATACCCACCCCAGCTCGTCGCCTCTCGCCCGGGACAACTCCAGAGTAGGCCAAGCTCCAGCTCCTCTCCTGGAACCGGAGCTGTGTGTTGACGTGAGGCCGACTATATCTAGCCGGTATCTCTCAACCTCATGCACTAGCTCAGGCTCCTTCCCCACCAGAGATGTGACATTCCATGTCCCAAAAGCCAGTTTAGGAATCAGAATCAGATTTATTGCCATTGTTCATGTAGTACACAAACTAGGAATTTGTCTCGGTGCCATGCTGCAACATTAAAAACATGATGAGATAAAGAGATAAACTAAAAAACTAAGACTAAAAACATGCAATAAGTGTAGAATAATAAGTAATAATAATAATAATAATAATAATAATAATGAGTAATACTAGTCAAGGCAGTTTTAAATAAACTAGCAAGTAGCAGATAATATGGGGTACCACAGTGCAGTCGATAATGCAACAGAAAAACAGTGATGAACGACATGAGCTGCTGTATATAGTGCACAAGAGTCAATAAGTCACTTAATGTTCAGCAGTCTGATGGCAGAGGGGAAAAAGCTGTTCATGTGCCGGGAGGTTTTAGTCTGAATGGACCGAAGTCTTCTACCTGAGGGGAGGGGGGCAAACAGTACGTGACCAGGGTGTGAAGGATCGGCTATGATCCGGCCTGCACGCATCCGGGTCCTGGAGATGTACAGGTCCTGGAGAGATGGGAGCTTGCAGCCGATCACCTTCTCAGCAGTGCGCACGACGCGCTGCAGCCTTAGTCTGTCCCTGGCAGTGGCTCCTGCGTACCACACGGTTATGGAGGAGGTGAGGATGGACTCGATGATGGCCATGTAGAACTGCACTAACATCTTGGTGGGTAGCTTGAGCTTCCTCAGCTGCCGCAGAAAGAACATCCTCTGCTGGGCCTTTTTGAAGAGGGAGCTGATGGTTGGCTCCCATTTGAGGTCCCGGGTGATGGTGGTGCCCAAGAAGCGGAAGGAATCTGCAATGGTGATGGGAGAGCCTGTGATGGTGAGGGGGGGCAGGGGGGTTGTGACTTTCCTGAAGTCCACAATCATCTCTTGGAAGCTTGGGATCAGACCGCCAAGGTCTCCGCCTTTGACCACCACCTAATCCACATAGCACCGGACCCTCATGGTCCCTCCTGCAGGTGGTGAGCCTACTGGAGGGCGGACCCATGTAACTCCTTTGGTCTGAGCCCGGCTGGGTCCCATGGGCGAAACCCCGGCCACCAGACGCTAGCCATCAAGCCCCTCCCCCAAGCCTGGCTCCAGGGTGGGGCCCCGGTAACTCCATACTGGGCGGGGTACTGAATCCTTGTTCTAGCATTCATCATGAGTCTGTTGGATTGTTCTTAGTCTGGCCCTTCACCCAGGACCAGTTTGTCTTGGGTGACCCTACAAGAGGCAAATTGCCCCGGACAACCTAGCTCCTGGGATCACTAGGGCACGCAATTATGCAATCCCTGGGGCAAAGGGATTGGTAATTTATTTATTTAAAAAAAGCTGTAAGCCATAGCACTTGAAATATTTTATTTAGTGGTGTTGGACAATTAAAATTTCTAATTGCAGTTAATCTTTTGGAACGTTGAGTTAACCTTTTGAGTGTGAGATTTTGTGTGCGCCTAGTGGCAGAGCGCGGTGCTGCGCCTGTCATCTCACTCTGACATGATCGGCTCCATGGGGGATTTGTACTGATCTGTCAGTTTCAGAAGGTGGCAGACACACGTTGAAGGACTCAATGGATGACACGTAATATGCCAAAGAAGAAGAACTCATTTCCTTTTCTTGTTTTTAGCATTTTAGCCCAGAAATCTAATATGGCTGCCGTCCGTCATCGTGCACCGTCACTTAGTCGGCTTTGTACGCGGAAAATAGCCGTGGAATAATCATAAGACTTTGTAGATGTGGTAGAGCGTAAATGACCGACAGAACATGGGTGGGCAATATAAGCTGCGGCTTCAGCCATCACCCATTTCGGATAACTCACGTGGAATTGTATAGTAGAAGGAGTCTTTGTCTAATTTGACCTTGTTGTTATATTATACAGTTTCTTTTAACCTGTAATGTACTATCCGAAATAAATAAATTCATTCATTCAACACAAAATAACGACCATGGCAGCGAGCGAGTCCCCTTAGCCGCTGGTAAAAGAGGAATTTCTGTTTTTTTGTTTTGTTTTTTGTTTTGTTTTGTTTTTTTTTTTATATTGTACTGATTGCTTGTTCATATACTTTGAAGATAAGATGAGATACCTCTGTACAAAAAATGGTGTCAGAATACTGAACCATTCTTTGTGTAAATATGTCCAAAGTCCAGTTTTGACTGAGTTATGGAATTTAAAGAGGTGCTGCAACATTATGCAAATTAGATGCGTAAATTTATTCCTGTCTGAAACTTTGGATCATATTTTACATCTTTCTTAATGACAGTAAGCCATTATCTCTTACCACTTTCAAGTTATAGCCTTGGAAATCTGAACTATTTTATTGACAAAAAATATTTACCACTCTTGACTACTAGGGGTTATGTCACAATTTGGCGACAGACACACTCAGTTGTGCCCTTCAGAGGTAAAGTGGGCTATCCCACAAAACCATTATTTTGAGAAAATGAGCTCTAAAGTTGAAATATTCTCGAAAAATCAGTGTGCCTATATCATTAAAAAGTTACCCCCATAGGGAGTAACTTTTTAATGATATAGGGCACAGTTAATCGTGATTAATAACACGTTAATCACGTGTTCTTCCATTCAGATATAGTGTACCTTAAGTTGGTAATTTTTCAAGTTTCTCATGCTGTTATAAACATGGGAGTGGACAAATATGCTTGCTTTCTTCACCTGCAGGTTTATTAAAGCTCTCAACATATCCAAAATGATAAAACTATCCAGAATATTATTCTCCAGAAAATCCTCAAAAGTACTATCACATGTGCAGAAAACAGAATGCCAGGGCTCAGTAATGTCACTGCAACACAACTACACTCCCATAGTAAACATCCACGTTTGGTAGATGTTTAATTTCCCTTTTAATTGAAAAATTGTAAACATAAACAATTGTCTCGCTCATGACGTCACCAACCACGCAGCAAAAACAGGGCGTGGGAGTGAGTGGACATTACGAGCACAGCTTGAGAATTTTAGACTGCTACTCACCTACTGACAGTTGGACCCAAAACTATGAAGATGAAACGGATGGAGTGTCTGTCTTCAGCTGCTGGCAGCCACTACATCATTAGCACATAGCTGTTTACTGCTGGTCGTCTTCCAAAGAATAACATCCAACATCCAGGCGACGTTTTGAAGGAGGCTGTGACAATTATCCAGGTGAGAGCACTGACAGATAACTTGTAAACTTAAACATGACAGTGTTTTGGGAATTTCCTTGGCAGTGATCCAGCTTGTTTGACTTCGCAATTTCTACATGGCGCACAGTGTCTGTCACTACCCAGAGCAGCTTTCATAGTACTGTACGGAGTGCAGTTCAGGCCAAAAAAGTTCTGTTGGTGCTTTCTGCCGTTAACCGGGATCACAAAATTTGTTGCCGTTAACGGGGGCAAAGCGTTAATGGGTGATTAACACAATAACGCCAACACCACTAATTTCATTTTATATTTTATTCACTGTATTCTGTTTTTTAGTTGGTGTTATAAATATTATAATTGAGCAGCTTCTTTCCAGGGATGCGCTCCTATGATCGTCTGTGTCGGAAAATGGCGGAGGATCTGGACGCCGTTGTTGTGTCTGTTGAGTAAGTTATCACACCAATCACATGGCCAATGCTGCTGTAAATGGGGAAAATGTGAATGCAAAACAGATTAGATTTAGTTACAGTGGTGTGAAAAAAGTGTTTGCCCATTCCTGATTTCTCATTTTTTGTATGTTTGTCACACTTAAATGTTTCAGATCATCAAACTCATTTTAATATTAGAAAAAGTTAATACAAGTAAGCACAAAATGCAGTTTTTAAATGAAGGTGTTTATTATTAAGGGAAAAAAATCCAAACCTACATGGCCCTGTGTGGGGGAAAAAGTGACTGCCACCCTTAGCAGCAACAACTGCAATCAAGCGTTTGCAATAACTGGCAATGAGCCTTTTACAGCGCTGTGGAGGAATTTTGGCCTACTCATCTTTGCAGAATTGTTGTAATTCAGTCACATTGGAGAGTTTTCGAGCATGAACCACCTTTTGAAGGTCATGCTACGTCATCTCAATTGGATTCAAGTCAGGACTTTGACTAGGCCACTCCAAAGTCTTCATTTTGTTTTTCTTAGGCCATTCAGAGGTGGACTTGGTGTGTTTTAGATCATTGTCCTGCTGCAGAACCCAAGTGTGCTTCAGTTTGAGGTCACGAACAGATGGCCGGACATTCTCCTTCAGGACTTTTTGGTAGACAGTAGAAATCATGGTTCCATTTACCACAGCAAGTCTTCCAGGTCCTGAAGCAGCAAAACAGCCCCAGACAATCACACTACCACCACCATGTTTTACTGTTGGTATGATGTTACTTTTCTGAAATGCTGTTACTTTTATGCCAGATGTAATGGGACACACACCTTCCAGGTAGTTCAGCTTTTGTCTCATCAGCCCACAGAGTATTTTCCCAAAAGTCTTGGGGATCATCAAGATGTTTTCTGGCAAAACTGAGACAAGCCTTTATGTTCTTTTTCCTCAGCAGTGGTTTTCATCTTGGAACTCTGCCATGCAGGCAATTTTTGCCCAGTCTCTTTCTTATGGTGGAATCATGAACACTGACCTTAACTGAGGCAAGTGAGGCCTGCAGTTCTTTGGATGTTGTTGTGGGGTCTTGTGACCTCTTGGATGAGTCGTTGCTACACCCTTGGTAGTTTTGGTCAGCCGGCCACTCCTGGGAAGGTTCACCACTGTTCCATGTTTTCGCTTTTTGTGGATAATGGCTCTCACTGTGGTTCGCTGGAGTCCCAAACCTTTAGAAATGGCTTTATAACCTTTCCCAGACTGATGGATCTTAATTACTTTGTTTCTCATTTGTTCCCGAATCTCTTTGGATCGCAGCATGATGTCTAGCTTTTGAGGATCTTTTGGTCTACTTCACTTTGTCAGGCAGATCCTATTTAAGTGATTTCTTGATTGAAAACAGGTATGGCAGTAATCGGGCCTGGGTGTGGTGAAAGAAATGGAACTCACCTTCCCAAAGATCAAATCAAATCAAACTTTGTCATATTGCTGTACATACAACTGTAGTGCAGGCAAGATGAAATTGCGTTTCTCTCGGCATCCATATAAGAAGCAGCATGATTAAGACACACTCCCACATAGCTCCACCCCCCACCCCACCCCCACCCCCCCATTCATTCACACATCCCTGAGACATACTTGGGGAAAAAGAATAACTAACTATAATATACAAAATGTCCATAGGTGCAGTAGTGTGTATGTGAGATTCCAGGTCAGCTGTTCAGCATCCTGACAGCTTGTGGGAGGAAGCTGTTGATCAGTCTGGTGGTTCTGCCTCTGATGCTCCGGAATCGTTTACCAGATGGAAGAAGTTCAAAGTGTTTATGCAGAGGGTGAGAACGGTCCTTGACAATGTTCAGTGCCCTGCTCCTACAACGGTTCTGAAAAAGTTCTTGGACAGAGGGGAGGGAGACTCCAATTACCCTCTCCGCCCCCTTGACTATCCTCTGCAGGGCTTTTTTGTCTGACATACTGCAGCTGGAGTACCATGTAGCAATGCAGTACGTCAGAACACTCTCCACCACACCTCTGTAGAAGGTCCTGAGGATGCAGATGGGGAGAGAGGCCTGTTTGAGTTTCCTCAAGAAGTGTAGTCTCTGCTGAGCCCGCTTCCTGATCTCCAAGGAATTCTTGCTCCAGGTCAGGTCCTGCGAGATCTGCACTCCGAGGAACTTGATGTTCTCTACTCTCTCCACTAAACGGCCGCTGATGCTGAGGGGGACGTGCTCAGGCTGTGACCGCCGGAAGTCGATAATCATCTCCTTCGTTTTGTCCACGTTGAGCACCACATTGTTCTCCCTGCACCAGCCCTCCAGGTCTCTCACTTCTTCCCTGTACATTGATTCCTCATCCCTCTGAATAAGTCCCACCACCGTGGTGTCATCTGCAAACTTAATAATCTGGTTCCCCTCGTGTTTGGATACACAGTCATGTGTTAGAAGTGTAAACAACAGTGGACTGAGTACACAGCCTTGAGGGGTTCCGGTACTCAGCGTGACAGAGTTGGAGATGTTGTTTCCAACCCGGACAGACTGAGGTCTCTCAGTCAGGAAATCCAGGATCCAGAGACATGTGGCGGTGTTCAGACCGAGAAGGAGTAATTTCTCTATCAGTCTCTGGGGAATAATGGTGTTGAATGCTGAACTGAAATCAATGTACAGGAGTCTGGCGTAGGTGTCTTTCTGGTCCAGGTGGGTGATGAGAGTGTAGGGTGGTGACTATAGCATCCTCCGTGGAGCGGTTTGAACGATATGCAAACTGGAGTGGGTCGTGTGATGCAGGGAGGCAGGCTGTGATGTGTGGTTTGACAAGCCGTTCAAAACACTTCATCACAATTGGTGTAAGTGCAACAGGACGATAGTCATTCAAACAGGACACAGGACAGGAAAGATGTGATAAACCACAGTTAATTTATGTTTTAATGGGGGGGGGGGATCACTTTTTCACACAGGGCCATGTAGGTTTGGATTTTTTTTCCTTAACAATAAACACCTTCATTTAAAAACTGCATTTTATGTTTACTTGTGTTATCTTTGTCTAATATTTAAATTAGTTTGATCTGAAACATTTAAGTGTGACAAACATACAAAAAAATGAGAAATCAGGAAGGGGGCAAACACTTTTTCACACCACTGTATGTCATAAATTTGTATGCTTTTCCCCTGTAAATATGTGAAATGAACAGTAAATTTGCAGTTTTTTTCCCCCGATTAATTTGTAAGATCCCCCCCCCCAAAAAAATGCAAGTTTTTCCTCCTGTAAACATCTACATTTCCAAGTTTTTTCCCCCATAAGCTTGCTAATTTTCTTCAATAAACTGAAATGTCCAAGTTTCTCCTGTGAATTTTGTAAAGTCCCCCCCCAATTAATTTGCATTCCCCCACCAACTTGTAAATTTGCAGGTTTTTCTCCTGTAAATATGTTAGTTTTTTGTACATACATTTCTGATTTTTGAAATTTGTAGTTTTGCAAGATTTTTCCCCTGTAAGTTTGAGTCCCTTGACTTGGTATTTGAAAGATTTCTCTCAGTAAAATGTGTGTTTTGGCAACACATTTGCAAGCTCTTTTTTCAAAGATATATTTCATTTTTGTTTTTTAATTATAATATCTATACATTTTTCATACAATTTCAGTCAAGCTCTTTCAAAATGAGGTACATTTAGACTGAAAAGACTGACATTCATCAGCATTTGGACAAACAACTGTTGTATTATGTTTCACTTCAAGGTGCATTTGTAACCATGGAAACTGCAGCTTTCCCAACAGTCTGTTCATTCATCCCCATCATCATCGTCATCAGTGTGGTTCGGCTGATGGCCGAAGATGACGCAAGAAACCAAAATGAGTCAAGCATATGATATATTTTTTTTAAAGCCCAGATTTGGGGATGGACCTCCAAACCTTAAATCAAATACAAAATATCCAAAACTTATCACATTTATTTGTACAATTTTCACTTAAATTTTCATTTTTTTAACCTGTACATTTACTTTTTTTTTATGAACTTTCCTCTTAAATTTGTGACCTTGGTCACCTCTTTCCTGTAGAGTTTCTGGTCTCCATCTTTTGTTGTTCATATCGATCCAGAGTAAAACAGGTGATAAATCGGGGTGTGTTTTATTGTTATGGAACTTGTGGGAGAGAATATAACCGTCTTTTAATTTCCGTAGCTACCGCCTTGCTCCCGAGGCGGTTTTCCCGGATCAGTACCACGATGCGATGGCAGCGTCACGGACCTTCCTGTCCCCACCGGTGCTGGAACGCTACAGCATTGATCCACAGAGGGTGTGTGTGTCTGGAGACAGTGCGGGGGGAAACCTGGCCGCCGCTGTGGCCCAGACGGTAATGAGTTCAGATTTAATCAAAATGCATAAAGAAAACTAAGTGGGCATCAGAGGTCTGGACTTCCCTTTTGGTAGAACATCTAGAGTTTGTACGTAAATAAAACTAGTGTTACCTCATACTATAAATTACTTCATGAGCATTTAAAGCAATAAACTATAAAGTGGCCTATTTTGAGGAGAGCTTTTTCAACTGGGTATAAAATGGTGCTGCAAAAAATAAACCCTGAGGCAAGTTTCCTCAAATAAATTTGCAAGATGTTCCCCCTGTAAATTGGCAAGTTTTCCCCTTATTGGCAAGTTTTTTGCTCTTTGTAAATTTGCAAGATTTTACACTCTATATTTGCAATAATTCCATTTGTAAATTTGCAAGCTTTCCCCTTTGTTAATTTGCTAGATTTCCCCCCTGTAAATTTGCCAGTTTTTCCCTTCTATATTTGAAAGCTTTCCATTGTAAATTTGAGATTTTCCCCTCTGTAAGTTTTCCCTTAAAAAATTTTGAAGTTTTCCCCTTTGTTAATTTGCAAGATTTTCCCTCTGTATTTGCAAGATTTTCATTTGTAAATTTGCAAGTTTTCTTTGGCTAATTTGCAAGTTTATCCCTCTGTAAATTTGCAAGATTTCCTCCTTTGTTAATTCTGACAGATTTTGAGGGGAGCTCCTTCTACTGGGTGTAAAATGGTGCCGCAGTAATTAAACCCTGAGACATTCTGACTAAATCATGTCACAGACATTTTATTGGCATCTCTGGAACCTATCAAAAAACACACACATGCCATGGACATTTTTAAGTGCTTTACAATAAAAACTATTAAACAGTCAAGCAGAAAGGTAGAACATGTAATGACAATGTAATGTACTGTACTGTATGGCTGAGTACTCAAACTGCAGTACTTGTACTCTGAACTTCAACTGTCTCCACAGTTCAGTACCGACGACTCCCTGAAGGTGAAGTTTAAGCTCCAGGCGCTGATCTACCCAGTTCTTCAGGCTCTGGACTTCCACACCCCGTCCTACCAGCAGAACCAGGCCGTCCCCATCCTCTACCGACCCATCATGGCCCGGTTCTGGCTGCAGTACCTGGGTGCCGACGCCGCCCTGGAGCCCCTCCTCCTCGCCAACAACCACAGCTCCCTGGATGAGCCGGGCATGTCCGCCGAAAACCGCGCCAAGCTGAACTGGACCACCCTGCTGCCGGCGGAGAGCAGGAAGCACTTCCGGCCAGTCGTCAGGAAGGCGGGCTTGCCGGGGCTAGTGAGGAGGGTGCCTGGGCTGACGGACGTGAGGGCGGCGCCGCTGCTGGCAGAGCAGGACGTTCTGGGGCGGACGCCCAAGGCGTACGTGATGACGTGTGAGTTTGACGTGCTGCGGGACGACGGGCTGATGTACGTGAGGCGGCTGCGGGACGCTGGTGTGGCGGTGACCAGCGACCACTACGAGGACGGTTTCCACGGATGCATGGTGTTCGCCTCCCTGCCCGTGATGTCGAGGGTCGGGCAGAGGAGCATGAATGGCTACATCCACTGGCTGAACCAGAACCTGTAGAACACAGCTGTGTTCCCACCGCAGAGGACTGGAACTTTGTATCAGAACTGCTTCTGGAGCTGCGTTCTTCGGGGATTTTTTTTTTTTTATGGTCACATTCCCACCAAGATGAAAAGTATTTTTTTATGAAATGATCACTCCGCTGATTAGCGTTTACTTCTGTTTGTCTGTTCATCTTTTTCTCATAAAATGCAAAAAATTTTCTCATACATGTGCAACTTTTTTTTGTATTTTTTAAAAATATTGTAAATGTTTTATCCTAAATGTTATAGCTCTTAGGAGCATTTTTCTTGTTAATTTATCAATACTTTCTTTAATTTTCCACAACTAACTAGCAAGTTTGCAATATTTTACGAATAAACTTGACTATTTTCTCCTAAATTTGAAAATTTCCTTGTAAATTTGTATTTTTTTCCCTTGTAAATTTGCACTTTTCTTTACATTATAAATTTGACCTTTTCCTTAAAAATTTGCAACTTTTTTCTCATAAATTGGCAATTTTTACTCAGATTTGTGACTTTTGCCTCAAATTTGTCTCAACTTTTCCACTTTTACAGATTTTTTTTAATTATAAATTTTCACCTCTTTCTCATGTTTTCTCCCCACCATGTAAATTTGACTTTTTCCTCAAAAATGTGCAGCCTTTCCATAAGAAATTTCCAACTTTTTCCTCATAATTTTGCATATTTTCCATCAGAAATTTCAGTTTTTCTGTCATTACTTTTGTGTGTGTGTGGGGGGGGGGTTTCCCATAAATTTACAGTTTTCCCTACATAAATTTGTAACATTTTAATTCTAAATGGGTTATATTTTTCCCCTCAGACTGTCTGAGAGGTTCCAGTACTAGTGCAAAAGAAACTACAACATTTTCTGTAAGGGAATGTGGGGGAAAAATTTACTCCTGGTTACTCTTGGTGGGAACATGGAGGGGAAAAAAGGAACTCTTCCTGATAGATCCCAGTACTAAAATGGTTCTTGTGGACTGGTGAGGAACTCTGGAGCTCCTGGATTAATCTCCATATTTGCTTTTATAATAAGACCACCTTTACTTCAATCCAGAATATTTAAAGTTTGAACCTCTGTATCGTAACTGCTTTAGAAATAAACAGAAATAACGTTACAGTCACTGGACCAATCGGATGACAGGTGGAACTAAAACTGGCCTGAAACCACATCGTTTTAATCAGTCGTGACCAAAGAAAGAGCAGTTTGCACATGGGAAAATATTTCTTTTAAGTCAGCTTAAACCTGCCGGAAAAGGGTGGCATATGTAGATGATTTATTGTTTCTCTTTGTATTTATTTCTGTGAAAAGACTTTGGAAGAAAACAGGTTTTCACACTGGATTTTAAATGTCATTACAATAAAGTATAAAGCTTCTATTGCAGTCTACAACTTTGAGCAGTTTTTGCTTTTAATAAATTTATAGAGCAGAAAACTTTATTGTACATATTTTTGACCTTTTTCTGTAAATTTGCAACATTACTTGTATTTGTTTTAGATGTGAGTTAAATCTAAACTGCCATCAGGCAAATATCAGCAGTTGAACCGTATTGCAACTACAGTTCACTTAGTGACCACAAGGTGTCACTAAAACCAGAGTTGACAAAGCTGTATAGAGTAAGTAATTTTTTCTTGCAAAGATTTTCCGAGTCCAACTATTGGTCAAACTTCAGAGTCAGGAGGAACAGTGGTTCCGTCCTGGTCATGGCACAACAGACCAACTCTTCACCCTCTCAAGGATCCTCGAGGGTTTATAGGAGTTTGCCCAACCAGTCTACATGTGTTTTTGTGGACTTGGAGAAGGCATTCAACCCTGTCCCTCGTGGTTCTGTTCATAATTTTATAGACAGGATTTCTAGGTGCAGCCAAGTAACAGAGGGTGTCAGGTTTGGTGGCTACAGGATTTCCTCTCTGCTTTTTTGCAGATGATGTGATGCTGTTTATCAAGTAATGACGTACAGGTCTTACTGAAGTGGCCGGGATGAGAAGCAACACTTCAAAGTCCAAGGATGAATTGTCCTTTCCAGGGACCTCATGTAGAAAGAGTACTTCCACACAAAAACATGGCATACATCCTTTTCCACAGAAAATTTCAGATGTATCAAGAATGAAATGACTGGAAATATGCGCAGCCCCACGCCAATTCCATGGCTGGCGTACGTAGGTTTCTACTGTTATTGGTCTGTTGGTGATACTTAGAGGTGATGTTGGGAGACTGATAATGACGTGAAAATTATTGTACACACCAGAGATGCATGATGAACAAACATGCAACATGCAAGTGTGCACAATTAGATGAGTGGATATAAAAGCAAGCGCAAAGAAGAACAGAAAATGCCTCTAACAGCAATGGCGTTAGCATTATTAGAGGATATTGCAAATTGTGCAGTGAGAAGAGAGGGTATTTGGAGACAGAAGATTTTCTGGCTCAGGCTGACTGGTTTGTCAATTTAGGCTTCCACGGGCAGTCCTTGTGGAGCTGTGCTCAGAGCTACGGCTGCTCTTGGAGCGCAACACAGCGAGAAGCCGTGCGCTGCCTGTCCCAGTGCGGGTGCTGACAACTCTGGGGTTCCTGGCAACAGGGGCATTCCAGAGGGAGCTGGCAAAGCGGTCGTGAATTTCCCAGTCAACCCTGAGCCGAGCTATGCCAGCCGTGTGGGATGGCATTATCCGGCTGTCACCCAGGTGCATCATATTCCCATACAATGCAGTTGAACAGGCCAACATCAAAGCGCAATTTGCAGCGAGAGCGGGTTTTCCTAATGTAATCGAATGCTATGGACTGCACGCACATTGCTATAAAATCACCTTCACAAGATGTGTGTGTTAACAGGAAACATTTCTGTTCTATCAATGTACAAATTATATGTGATGCACAAATGCAACTAACCAACATTGTTATAAGGTGGCCTGGTTCAGCACACGATTCAGTCATTCTAATGAACAGCATTGTTGGGAACAAACTACAAGCTGGCACTGTGTGGATGGGTGGATTCCTGGTGAGTAAATTCATGTAATTGTGCTAATAACCCACCTCATGTGCAACGCGCCTGTGCGCCCTCAGACATCACCCTGTCTTCAAGGTTTCATTACAAGTCAGTGCTTCAAGTAAGTGACTTTCTTTTTTTGCTGATTAAACTACAGTTTCACAGCATTCTACCAAGCCCCCAATTGCCTCTGTGTGTACAGTAATGTCAATAAACATGCGTAAACTCATAAGTTTGCAAGTTTTTACCTCCTAAGTTTACATGATTTTACCTCATAAAATTTGTTTCCCTAAGTTTGCTAGATTTTCCCTGTAAATTTGCAAGTTTTTACCTCATAACTGCATATTTTTACTTCATGTTTACACGTTTTGTACAAGTTTTTACCTCATAAGTTTGCAAGTTTTTAACTTAATAAATTAGTTTTTACCTGTAAATTTGCAAGTTTTTCAATTTGTAAATTTGCAAGTTTTTACCTCACAAGTTTGCAAGTTTTTACCTCCTAAGTTTACATGATTTTACCTCAAATTTGTGTTTCCCTAAGTTTGCTAGATTTTCCCTGTAAATTTGCAAGTTTTTACCTCATAACTGCATATTTTTACTTCATGTTTACACGTTTTGTCATAAATTTGCAAGTTTACCTCATAAATTTACATGATTTTACCTCAAATTTGCACGTTCGTCTCAAATTTACAAATTTTTCACCTCAAATTTGCAAGTTTTTAACTTCATAAATTTGCATATTTTTACCTCGTAAGTTCACATGTTCTACTTCATAAATTTGCAAGTTTTTACCTCATAAATTTACACATTTTACCTCATAAATTTGCAAACTTTCGCCCCATAAGTTTGCAAATTCTTCCCTCATAAATTTCCTTTTGAAGAAAATGTGACTTTTGGATGGCAGAAAATTCAGATAAATGTAAAAGTTGATGATCTTGGTTGTTTTTTTGTTTTCTTCTGGTGTTGGGACACATTGAGACATGTAAAACAAGCCCAGCAAGCCTCGTGTGTTCAAAGTGTGTCAGAGTTCACAGTGATGCGTCTGCTCTCAGGATTGAGCAATCACTCATGTAACTTCACCCTAACGACCGCTGCTGCTGTGGGAACAATAACGATGACCTCACTGATTACTCTGATTATTGTTATTTTTCTTCTTTCAGAGTTGCTCTGTCATAAAGTTTGGTCCCTGATCTGCTCTCATGTTTCCTGTCCACGGCTGCCGGCAACAGTCCGACGGACTGTTTTTGGCTTTGGTCCCAGCAGTGGAGGGTCACAGCAGCAATGCCTGTTATCCAAGACAGAAATGTTCAACTTTCCCTCCTGCTTTACTGAAAAGGAAATGATTCCCGACAGTTAACTCCTAACCTACATGTGTGCAGTAATAAGTCATAATTACGTCAACCCCCCCCCCAGAGGGGCCGGAGAAGTGCTGGAACGACCCTGTTACTCTGTTTCTGTACACTGTAGCAAGTTATTTGATGCAGTTCCGGCACAACTGCAACATAAAATGGATGATTTATGTTCCTTCACAGCCTAATGTTTTCATTCAGGAAAAAACAAAAAACATTTCAGTTAGTCATGTGAAAAAATTAGGACACCCTGTCTAAGCCTGTGTGTGTTTTTTAAACATGTTTGGACATGGATATTTAATATCAATGTTAAAAATACTGGGAGATTCATGTAATACAACTAAACAATTAAAAATGAATTAAATGCTTTTTTCAATTTTTTTGCAAAATGCAATTCTAAACAAATAGTGAGGAATAAATTAGGACACCCCCACACACACATTCATTCCCACTTAAAATGGCTAAAATAAATGTTTTAAAAAAATGCCAATAAAACAATGTTAGACATAGATATGTGAGCATTTATTAATAAAGAACTGAATATTTAATGGGGTGTCCTAATTTTTTCACTACTAAATATGAAAAGTTCTAAGCCGAGCTTTAGCAGTGGCAGACCAATGAAACATGGTGGATACAGAGGCATCAGCCCCCCCCCCCCCCCATCCATTCCCTACCAGTCTAACCCCGCTTCATTCTCCTTGGTCTGTCCCCTTTCCCCCTAGTCTATCCCGCCCCAGTCCATTCCCTGGGACCGTCCCCTCAGGTTCCCCCCCCAGAAATGTTCCCCTTTTACCCCCCCCCGGTCCATTGCCCTGGTCTGTTCCTCCACATTCCACACCCCCTGGGCTTTACCCACCAGAAATTCCCCCTTCCACCCGATCCATCCCACCCCATTCCATTTCCCTGGACCTTTCCCCCCAAGAATTTTATATTATTCCATTTCCCCTGGTCCATTCCTCCCAGTCTGTCCCTCCCCAATCCATTCCCCTCTGGGCCTTTCTCCCTGGGCTTTCCTCCCACGAATATTCCCCTTTTCCCCGGTGAAATCCTCTGTCCCTCCCCTGGCCTGTTCATCCTGGCCCTTTCCTCCAGCCCCCCCCCCCCCAATTACCCTTTTTCCTGGTCCATTTCCCCCAGTCCATCCCTCCCCAGCCCATTCCCCCTGGGCTTTTTCCACCCCAGAAATCTTCTCCTTTCCCCTGGTCCATCCAACTGCGATCCATTCCCCTCTTGATCTTTCTCCCTGGTTTGTTGCTCCCTGGGCTTTCCACTTCAGGAACATTCCCGCTTTCCCCTGGTCCATTCCCCAAGTCTGTCCCTCCTCGGTCCTTTCACCCAGGACCGTTCCTGCTGGTTTGTTTCCTCCAGGCTTTCAACACCAGTAATATTACTTGTTTGCCTGGCCCATCCATCCCCAGTCCCTTCCCCCCTGGGCCTTATCCCCCCTCCCCCCAGAAACATTCCCCTTTTCTCCTGGTCCATCCCTCCGCGAGCCATTCCCCTCTGGACCTTTCTCCCTGGTGTGTTGTCCTGTCTGTGCCCCCCCCCCCCCCAAAAAAAATAGAATATTCCCCTTACCCCCGGTCCATTCCCCCTTATCTATCTTATCTAATTCTACTGCACATGTGAAATGGTTCTAAGTGACAAAAAAAAAAATAAAAAAAATCCAGGGCTGAACAGACAAGAGGGGGAAGGAATCCTGTCCAACTGTGTGATGTCACAGGCCAGTTTAGTCATAACTCAGCAGTTTTACCTTCATTAAAGGTCAAAAAATGACCCAGAATTTGTTTTTTATAGTAGAGGCTTTTGCCCCCCTGCTGTTTTAGTAATAAGTCATAATTAGTGGGCTGTCATTTTAATTGTTTCTGTGAAATTGTCCGTTAAATAGTGTCATCTTGTACAAATAAGGTTTAATTTAAGCTTTGTTTGTGGGAGCCAAACAAACCTTTAAACTGGACCCAGATGTCCTCCTGCAAAGACCCTGAGAGCAAAGACCCTGAAAATTCATTGGTTTGTCCTGTGGGAGATTTTTTTCAGTATGTTGTAATGTTTCCTCTCTGTTCCTGCATGTCTGTTGGAGAATAAAATCCATTCCTGGACATTTTTTTAATTTAAATTTGGCAGGTGGGATTTTCTCTGTTGACGCAATAAGAAGGCCATCGATTTGTTAGAAGAAAGTTGCAAATTTATCATGAACTAGAAGTAAACTTAGAGGAGGCACACATAAATTAGCTAAAATAGTTGAAAATTTACGTGAAAAAAAAAGCATCGTGCCTGTAAATTTTGGATATTTTCCTCATGTATTTACCACTTGTTTCTTGTACATTTAGAATCCTTTGCTCTTAAATTTGCCACTTTTTTTTACCGTAAATTCTCAATTTTAATCACAAAAATTTGCAAATTTTTCCTCATTTAGGACTTTTGCAGATTTGCCCTTTTTGTGATAAAGTTGTGACTTTTAAATGTTTCAGATATTTTTCACTCATGTGTGCAACTTTCCTCAGATTTGCAGTTTTTGTTCCCTTAAGTTTGCAACTTTTTAGAAAATTATTTTTTTCTTAAATTTGGCATTTTTGTGTAATAAAGTTGCAATTTTTTTCTTGAAATCTTGCCACTTTTTGTCGTGTTCCTTCTGGTTCCGCCGCCACCTGGGGTATAAGAGGGCCGTGAGGAAGGGAGCAGTCTCTTTGACCACCTCTCAATCTAACGGGAGCACTTCTGTATAACCTGTGAGTCTATAAAGTCTTGTTCAGTTCGACCTTAAGTCTCATCATTCACCCTCAATTTCAGACATAACACTTTTTTCTTAAATTTTTTGCCTACTAGCTCACTAGCGTCAGCTAGCTGTTTTGGGCCACCATTCACTCATTCGTGAATGTGGACTTTTTTTTTTTACTCCAGGGACCGGTCAATTCCTATCAAGCACTGAAACCAACCACACACTCCTTTTCACCAGTGATGCTTTATTTCATTCATTCTTTAAGACAAATTTACTTTAGTTGCTTAAGGCTAGGCAAGGTAGGAGCTCGCCAGCTAAGGTTAGTGATGTAAGTGAGGGTGGAATTAAATGCAATGCTTAGGGATTTAACCCCTTGCACTCTGGTCAATTTCCCTAAAAACGCCAAAAAATAACGTACCCAAAGTAAATCAAAAGCTGTTCTTCAACCCTTTGCAGCATCTTCATGGGGTTAGTCTCATTTAAAAGAAAACACTTTGAATTTTTTGGCAAAACAGTCATAATCTCTCTAAGTGCTCCTGCCACTGAGTAACAGTCATCTAAACATACTGAACTTGAAGAAAATAAAGTTCGCCTGGGTGTTTTTTGGGTACAAATGCTTGCAAATAACACACAGCTTCAGATCCGGGCTGGAAAATGTAACAGAAATGTAGAACCAAGTGTTATCCAGCTGAGGTCAAAATTTTGTAGCAATACCACAAAAAATGAATATATTACACAGCTTTTTTTTCTTAGGTTGTTCCCAGGCGTTTTTGAACTGTGCCAAATTGTGCCAAATGGCACAGTTTGGAAAAATGTCTAACTTTTGAATGATTCAATATAGAAGCTTGATGTTGGGCTCTAATGAAAGGTGACACTCAGGGCTGTGTGTGTGTGTGTGTGTGTGTGGGGGGGGGGGTTTGTCCCCCCCCCCCGCTACAGAGGACAGACATCGCCCGGTGTGCCGCGGTCTACTACGCACAGTTGTAATTTACCGATCGGTCAAAAGTCATTTTTGATTACAATTTTCAGGGATAAAGAATAATTTAGCTTATAACACTTACCTGTTCACAACAGCAGCGTAGCTGGCGAACTTCTCTTCCTCATTGTCAGACGAACATGAAGCTGGTCCACTTGTTACGGACTCGTGGTTCTGGTCACGCGACCCGGTCAAATCATAATTCCATTATTGCGGTTTTGCGCTTCCATGATTGCGGTTTTGGCAAACGATTTTTCAAAACAAATAACAGTAGTAAGAAAAAAAGACTGGTGAACGCGTGTGTGTCACCCAGCCTTCGTCGTCGGCCTCCGTCGGTCTATGATGACCATGGAAGAGAATCCTAAACGTCTACTCTGCTGGAACAGCACCGCCTGTGGCTGAACAGGCCGATGCGCGAATAGCAGTTCCTGTCACACAGGTCGCACTTGTGGGTGGTCTCTGTGCTGCTGGGTCTGTGGCGGTTCTTCCTGCGGGTCCTTTTTTCATCTGCTGCAGCAGTCAGTCTCTCTTCACCCAGCCTTACACAAAACAGCTTTCGAACTTCTGTGCTTCAATTGGCTCGCTGCATTTGCAGCCGTTGGTAGGCGGGTCCTTCTTGCTAGGTTTTCAGTCATTGGTTCTTCAAGGTTTCAGAAACCCAATTCAAGGCTCTTATTAGTCGAATGAGAGGTCAATCACATCTAAACCAATCAAAGCACTCCTTTGGCTTTCTGTTCACGGCTGTGTCTGTAGTGGAAGAACGGAAATGCGGGGTTTTTTTTTCTTCAGTGTGCCCTAGGACGCACAGTGTGCGTCCTAGGGAACCCTCGTGCGCTCTAGGACGCAGAGACGTGCCCGCCCGCGGTACACCGGAGTGCAAGAGGTTAAAGAGCTAGGCACTGAAATGGGCCCTTCTCAGAAAGGCTGCAAAAGATGATTCACAGTGATGCTGTAATAATTACATAACTAAAGACAATTTAGCCGATCTACCCTCACCTATGGCCATGAGATTTGGGTAATGACCAAAAGAATGAGATCGCAGATACAAGCAGCTGAAATGAGCCTTCTCAGTAGGATTGCTGGACTCACCCTTAGAGATAGGGTGAGGAGCTCAGTCATCCAGGAGAAGCTCAGAGTAGATCCGCTGCTCCTCCACATCGAAAGGAGCCAGTTGAGGTGTTTCAGGCATGTCCCACTGAGAGGAGACCCCGGGGCAGACCTAGGACATGCTAGAGATACTACGTCTCCCAGCCGGCCTGGTAATGTCTTGGTATCCTCTCTGAAGAGCTGGAGCAGGTGGCTGGGGAAAGGGAAGTCTGGGCTTCTCTGTTTGAACTGCTGCCTCCGTGACCCGGACCTCCGGAAAGTGGTAGAGGATGGATGGATGGATGGATGGATTTATTTAAAATATGTCACAAACATTTCATTAAGACCAGTGGGAGCTGTCTGCTTGTGGGAAAAGATCAGTAAATAGGACTTTTAAAAAAATGTATATGTAATTAAAAGCTGTGACAGTAGGTGGGGCCACATCCACGTCTGAACCTTGCAATGTGTTCCACATCTGTGGTTCAATCTGTGCTTTATCTGTCACATGAGTCCCATCTCCTCTTTATCTGGAGGGTTTTAGGAATTTATTAGACTTCATCAGCAGTCAGGTCTAGCTGGGCCAGTTCTGGGGGAGTTGTGGCTGTGTCTGCTGACACGCTGTCAGATTATCTCTGCATCTGCCAAAATTCGGATATTTTTGTAGTTTAACTATCAGTGGGCCATGGGGTATTCCACAGGTTTTTGGTCCACATGTGCTTTTATAACACTGGGCCACAGTGTTGGCTGAATGTGCTGTTCCATTTAACAAATGTAGTTGTTGGGCCAGAGCAGAGGGGTATTGCATAAAACCAAGATAAGGGATTAAGCCAGGATTTTCAAGTAATTCTGGTTTAATTTATACTTGACTTGGTTGCATAAAAGTAGGATAAATGACGCCCAGCTAAGTTGCTATGGAGATTTATCCTCTGGAGCTAGCCTGGTCCAGAACAGGCTAAGCTTAATCCTAGTGACTGGTCTGTCAGTGCAGCGGTCAATGCTATGAGAAACCAGCGCTTTTCACTGTCAATAAATGGGTTACTGTAAATATATTGCAGCATTTTAATTATTCTGCATTGAATGAAACAAAGAGACGAAGAAAAATTGATCTCGCATTAAAATAATATAGCTACATTGTCATTCAAGTATGCTCACTGTTCTTTCAATTGTACCAACCATTTTCATAATCATCCACGTAGTGATTATTACTGTCAGGCCCAGTGTTACACTTTTAATATTTATATACATTTAAATTACTGTCTGATGTGTGATGATACACACCCTACATTACTGCAGTCACTGATATCATGAATGGTGATGTTCCTGTGTGAGTGCATTTATATGACATTACTGTCACAGCACGTTGTTATCTTTCCAGATTACAGGTTAGTTTCACTTAAACTGGCTCTATAAAATAGTGTACTTGTCATCCTGAAGCTGGAGAGGAAAAATAAGACAACTACATAGTTTTACTGACATGGTTATGTTATGTCTGATAAAATACCTTCTGGAATGATGAGGCCAGGTGAATTTATTAACACTCGGACCACAATGGACACAGAGCAGCCACCAGGCAGAGGGCACCGGTCAAGAGAGCGTGTAATGGATGCACTCTGCTGTTTATAGGGCGGTGCAGTGGCGGAACAGGAAGTGAACACCACTGCACCGCACTTCACAATAAGGGCATTAAACCCCAACACCACAATCCCCCCCCCCCTTTAGAAAGTCCAAAATCACTCACTTGATTAAGACCCTCCCCAATTTGGGACCCGAATCACACACTAACAAACAAAAACTAATGTCTCTAAATGGCCTAACACATTCACCCAACAGAACCTAAAATGGGGGGACAGGTGGACTGCCTGTTGTGTATGGGAACATGTGTGTCTGTGATGCCGTGCCCACCCACAAGGCAACGTCAGGCGGGCATGGCCCACTGGTATACGTATAGTTGTGTGCTCTCTTTAATAAAAGTTCAGTTGGCTGCATGAAGACAAGACTCCTGTCCACTCATTTTACAGACATAACACTACCGTCCTGCCCACACGGCAAGGTGGATTATTCTGCCACTTGCTAAAATAAATCAAAGTGCATTAATAAACTAAAATCATTGCCGTGTTCCTTAACTACTAATAAAAACACAAACCACAATATTTTACTGCATGCATAAACATATGAACATTATAACTATTTAGTAAAATTTACATCACTGTCCTTTGGGTAGAAAAGGGTAGAACCGGCTTGGGGGGTGGGGGTGGGGGTAGGGTAGCCCCTCAGCAGATGCGCCCCTGGAAACAGCAGGCCCCTGGGATAGCGGCTGATCTCCCAGATGAAAGCGCCTCTCCTCATCCCCACCGACTGCCGCTCTTGTCCAGCCCCGCCATCAGAAGCCTCTTCCCGGACACACCGCAGCTCACTGGCATGTCTCACCACAGCTTAGCCATGATGCACAGGTGTTCCTGGTGTTTTTTTGCTTTTGAGGATCTTTTGGTCTACTTCACACTGTCAGGGAGGTCATATTGAAGTGATTTCTTGATTGAGAACAGGTGTGGCAGTAATCAGGCCTGGGTGTTACAGTAGTAGCGCGCCTCGGACATCTGAAGATAACCGTCCTCCCAGACAGCCACCACCTGCAGCCATCTTGTCATTTCCTCTTGCCGTGAACTCCTCTTAGCCAAGCCTCCGCCCTGGGTCAAACCACGTCAGCGACCTGCAGGGGAGCTCAACTCGGCTTCAAACATCCACGATGTCTAGACCGGGCTTTCTCTCTGGGTCGAACCGCTCCACCAGCCCCATGCGAAGCCCGACTCGGCCTCCAGTGTTGCTGTGTGGCATGTCTGTCCACCGTGCCAGCCGGTCCTGCCCCGGTCTCCTTCATTTTAAATGCCGGCGAAGCCATTGCAGCCCCTTGCTTCTTGGTATCTCCAGGCCGAACTCTGGAAGCAGAGGGAGCCAAACTCCCAGCTCCACCTGCCATCGCGGGCGTCCCACTGTGCCACCCAGTTCCCACATCCAGGGTAACTTGGGCCCTGGCACCGGAACCGCCCCGCGATAGCCCTGGGTGGTTTTGGTCCTGTCTATCTCCCAGAATACTAGGCCAATCTTTGTCCCATACCGCATCGTCCACCATGCGTGGAACCGGTTGTTCCCACAAACCACGGCCCGACCCCTCCTCTCCGGTACCGCTGGTGATTGTAACGCCCAGTCTGTACAACAGGTCGCAGCCCATCACATTCAACCCCCTCATAGTCACCATAAACTGGATGTTCGAGACCACAGCCGACTTGTACCTCGCCATCAGCTCCAGCAAACCCACAACGGCTAGTCTGTTACCTCCATAGCCACAATACGGCATCGACAGTCCTCTTACATGGTAATACGGAAACAAACTCCTCAAAGTAGGCCAGTTCAACGCGGACACTGCTGCGTCCATGTCCACCAGCAACGGCACTTCCACGCAGTCCAGCATCACATCACAGTAAATCCGCCCATCTGTGCTCGGGGAGACAGTGTGAATAACCGTAGGAGTCGTGGCGGGGGAATCCATTCTGTGTCGCCGTTCCCCTCGCTCAAACTTTTTGCACGCCCTGGGGAAATGATGTAGGATTCCACACTTGCAGCAGCATTTGCCCCTCGCCAAATACTCTCTCACCTTGTATCGGTGCTTGGTGGACCCGCAGCCCAAACATCTGGGTGACCCCGGGGCGGACCTAATCTTAATAGCGGTAGCATAGTCTTCTTTATCTTCTGCGCTGTCGTTGCTTCCCGAGTCCACAGCCTGCGCCGCTGATTGTGAGTCAGACTGCCTCAATGTTGTTCTCTCACCAAGGTCCTTTGATAGTTTACCTGCTGCTTCGTACTGTTGAGCTATCTCCACAGCTGTAGTCAACGTCAGTTCACCAGAGTGCGTGAGGAGCCTGGACCGTGCCGCAGAACAAAGCGTGTGCTCCGCCAACTGGTAGTGGACCATTTCTTCCTCCAAAGCCCCGAACTGGCACCCTCTAGCCAGCTGGCGCAGGTCCGCAACATACCGTTGCACCGACTCTCCCGGCCACTGGTGTCGCTGACGGAACTGGATCCGCTGGACGATGACGTTCTCAGGAGCGCGAAAATAGCACGTCATTAGCTCAACCACATCCTCAAAACTATCACTCGCTCCCAACGTGCTGAGAAAACGTTGCCCTTGCATGCCGAGATTATGGACCAGTATTGCTCGTGCACGTAGTTTCTCCAGTTCGCCGAGGTTCAATGCCACCAAATAATTTTGGAACGCTGCAAACCACCTCGCCCAGGGAACTGGCAGCTCACCTGGGAGCTCCAAAAATGGCCAAATACTAGAAATTCCTTTTTTCCTAGTTTTATCCTCATCGCCAAATTTTATGTCCATAACCAATACTCCAATGATGAGGCCGGAGGTGCAGTATAACGTAACTTTATTATAGTAACTCACAGAACCTAAGGCGCTCCCGTCAAGGCAGAGGCGCTGGTCGTAAAGAGGCCGTGCCTCTTCCGGGTTGGCCTCTTATACCTTGGGTGGCGGCAGAACCGGAAAGGCGTAGCCGCCACCCATGAGGCACAACTTAGGTATGACTGTGAGAGTGAATGGTTGTCTGTCTCTCTGTGTTGGCCCTGCGATGGACTGGCGATCTGTCCAGGGTGGACCCTGCTTCTCGCCCAAAGACGCTGGGATAGGCTCCAGCCCCCCCGCGACCCAAAAAGGATTAAGCGGAAGAAGATGAATGAATGAATATATAACAGGTGTGGCTCGAGAAATTGAACTCAGCTTTCCAAAGATGTGATAAACCACAATTAATTTAAATTTTAACGGGGGAACGGGGGTATCACTTTTTCACACAGGGCCATGTAGGTTTGGATTTTTTTTCCCCTTAATAATAAACACCTTCATTTAAAAACTGCATTTTGTGTTTATTTGTGTTATCTTTGCCTAATATTTAAATTTGTTTGATGATCTGAAACAGTTAAGTGTGACAAACATACAAAAAAATGAGAAATCAGGAAGGGAGCAAACACTCTTTCACACCACTGTATATATAGGTATATTTATTATTCCTTTAACCATTTTATTCTCTTTTTATTTATTTTTATTCATGCGCGGTGGCGGAGTGGTTAGCACTGCAGCAGCACAGCAACTCACCCTTGGCCGAGGGATCCTGGGTTCGATCCCAGCCCCCGACCAACAGTGATCTGTGTGGAGTTTGTATGTTCTCCCCGTGTCTGCGTGGGTTTACTCCGGGACTTCTCTGGTTTCCTCCCAAAAACGTGCAAGTTAGGTTAATTGGCATCAAACTGGGGATTCTAAATTGTCCTTAGGTGTGACTGTGAGAGTGAATGGTTGTCTGTCTCTCTGTGTTGGCCCTGCGATGAACTGGCGATCTGTCCAGGGTGGACCCTGCCTCTCGTCCAAAGATGCTGGGATAGGTTCCAGCCCCCCAGCGACCCGAAAAGGATTAAGCGGAAGAAGATGAATGAATGAATGAATCTTACTCTACTTCTCATTGTATTCTATTTTATTGTATCTTATGTTATTTTTACCTCTAGTGTTTCTTCATTGGGGGGCTCTCAGAACTGGGAGCTGTGATTGGCACTGGCAGTGGGGATGCTGCTGTGGTGGTGGCCCTGGCTTGGTGGGATGGGGGAGTTCAGTCACAGCCTCTTGGTTGTGGTGTGGACTCCTCTGTCTGCCTGGGCCGGGGTGGCCCCTGTGGCGGTGTCTCTGCAGCCATGGGTTGAGACCGACTCCTGGAGCTGACGGTCCCCCTATGATGGCATTTCCTCACTCTGGTCCTCAGTGCTCAGCCATGTCTTAACTATGCTTATCATTACTTGTGGGTGGGGTGGAACAGGGTGGGAGGAGGTGGGCTCTGGGGTGGGTTGGGGTGAGGTGGATGGAAGTCTTCAACAAGAGTGGGGGCGGGAGGAGGGCTTGGGGAGGTCTCTCTTTGTCTTTTTATTGTTTTGGTTGTGTTTTTTCTGGAACTGTTTTTAACTGTAAAACACTTTGAGCTTCACATTGTTGTATCAAAGGTGCTATATAAATTAATAAAGTTTAACGTTTATTATAAACCCCCCCCCCCCAACCCAATCTTGTATATGGCCGCCCCAAAAAGCTAGAAATGGCCCTGAGCATATTTAAAAGAAAATGCTGAAAATTTGTCTTATCTCTCACTAGAATCCCTGCTGGTGTTTTCTGTCTTTGGCTCATCCTTCATTTTTGTCTTTTCAAGTCAAAGCCTGCACAGGAGCAGAAACCATCAGGTGTTTCTTTTTCTTTTGCATGACAGAATGCTACATGCCTGTGGGGTCACGTGTTGGAGCTGAGCAGAAACACGCTCCACCTGACAGACAGCCAAATGTGGAGAGCCTCCGGGCACCCTGTTTGTTTCTTTTCTCGGTTCCCTCACATCAGACACTCTACTGATCGGTCTGCAATTGCCACCAGGACTTCATTACCCAGAAATCTGTGCCAAGATGAATGGTGGGTGGGCGAGGGTTGAGGCCTGCTGCTGCCAAACGAGTCACTTAAAGTGAGCAGGTTTGATTAACAGAAGCTGTGTGGAAGATGAAAGTAGGCGGGACAGCGAGCTGGACGACACATGAACTTTATTTCACCTCCAACACAGAAAACAGAATCTCTCCCGGGGTCTCAGGGTGCTCACCTTTATACCTCTTTATTCCTGCCTTTGAGACCCGGGGAGAAAAGGCATTACACACAGTCCACAAAGCATGTCTGGCGCATTGACATATAGGACGTGAAGCCTTGCTTATCACCATCTCGCACGCTCTGGTGAACTCTGGTGTGACTCCTGTCACCCCGGGGGTCAACTACTCCCTTCTGTTACCTCTAAGACCCCCCGGTGCCACAGTGCGTCTTCCTTCTTTCCTTCTTCCTCATTCAGTACCCCCCCCCCCCCCCCGCGACCTCCGGTTCTAGGCGGAGAAACCCACCACCACAGCTGCAGATTTTACCTGGAAAACACACGTATGAACCTGTCAGAGGTGATTTACATGTTCTGACTGAACATTAGTGATGATTGTGGTTTATATTAATCATATATCCCATACCTACATATGTATAAGCATATTAGAATGTTTAGTGATTACATATGTGCAATGACCTCACGCCTCAGAACAGGACAAGAGGTCTCGACCGCCAGCGAAGATCAAAGAGCATACGGAGTCGCAGCGGTGGAGACCAGATCGATCTCCCTGACTTCCCAGGGTCAGGTGGAGGAGACAGAGGACAATGGAGGAGATCGATTGCCCTGACCTCCCTGGGTCAGGTGGAGGAGACGGAAGACAAAGGAGGGGGGATTAAGTTAATGCGGGATGTCAGCTTTGATATGCAATGTCTTTTGTTGTGTGTAAGTATAAGTATGAAGGTCTGAATGTGTTCAAGCTCTTATTTTGCTTCTGCACTGAGATGAGACTTGTTAGAGGAGCGAAGCTGATATTAAACTTTGGTTTATAAATCACATCGCCTCGTTATTCCAAGCTCTTCTACACTGGTGACCCTGACGCGAGGATGGAACAGAGACGTTCTCCCGCGATTGACTCATCAGAGGCGACCCAGGCAAGCGCCAGCGCTCATGCAGACAGGGGAACAGATGGACGACGTTCCCCCACGGCAGAAGCCACAGAGAGGGCTCAACCGAGCACCAGCCCCGCCGTGAGAACTGAAGAAAGGCGCTCTCACCCGGTGGACACATCAGGGACGGCCCACACAAACGCCATCACCGTCAAGCTGCCAGACTTCTGGCAGGAAGACCCGAGCTCGTGGTTCCAGCAAGCTGAGGCTCAGTTTGCACTGGCGGGCATAACGGCAGACGACACAAAATTTTATCACATCGTCGCCAAACTCAACGCTGCCACGTCAAGATGTGCGCGGAGCATAATCCAACGGCCGCCCGCCCATGACAAATACAGAGAGCTTAAGGCGACCATCGTGGAGAATTTCGTCCCCTCAGCCGAGGAGAGAGCAGAGAAGATCCTGGCGATCTACGGCCACAGAGGATGCAGACCCAAGGCCCTCATGGAGGACATGCTGCAGCTTAAGGAAGAGGACAACGACAACTTCCTTTTCCGATATATCTTCCTTAGCACTCTGCCGCCACACATGAGAGGGACGCTGGTCAACATGCAATGCAACACCCAGCAGGACTTCCGCGCGCTGGCCCGAGAGGCGCACCGGCTCATCAACGCTTGCGGTGAACAGATGGCCACAGCAGCATCTGCAGATCTCAGCGCGGATGCCCAGAGCAGCGGAGAACCACAGACAACCGAGCAGAGCCCGCCCACCATGGCGGCAACACGACCAAGATGCAGCAGGCGGAACGACATCTGCTATTACCACCACTATTTCGCCGAGCGGGCGTACAAATGCGTTCCCCCCTGCAAGTTCAAAAGTTCGGGAAAATGCCAAAGCCGAGAACCGTTAACGGCTGCGGTTCTCGGCGAAAAAAATAAGCTTCTTTATGTGACTGACGGACAAACCGGGAGACAGTTCCTGATTGACACCGGAGCTCAGCTGAGTTTTATCACCCCTTCCCACGCAGACCGGGCCATGGGTCCCCGGGGAAATGGAGCGATGGCAGCCAACGGCTCGATCATCAACACCTTCGGTGAAAGGAACCTGCCTCTTTGCATCCACGGCCGCAACTATAGATGGACATTTATTGTAGCGGCGGTGAGTTTTAACTTGCTGGGCGCTGATTTTTTGTGTGCACATGGGTTGTTAGTTGATCTAGCAAATAGACGCTTGGTTAATGCACTGTCATTTGCTTCTATCCCCTGCTCAGCTCGAGTTTCTCCACCATCCGTACAGGCCAGCGTCACAACAGCAGGAGGTAAGTTTGACCAACTCCTCACCCAATTTCCAGCACTCACAGTTCCCAAATTTTCAGCAACAGCAGCTAAACACGGGGTTGAACACTTCATCCCCACAAAGGGCCCACCCGTATTCGCCAAAGCTCGGCGCTTAGACGCGACCAAGCTCGCCATAGCACGGGACGAGTTTACCACCCTGGAAAAATTAGGCATTATCAGACGCTCGAAAAGCCCCTGGGCATCGCCACTCCACATGGTCCCGAAAACCGACGGTTCTTGGAGACCGTGCGGCGATTACCGCAGACTAAACAATGCGACAGCGCATGACCGCTACCCAATTCCTCACATCCAAGATTTTTCACCACATCTGGTGGGTGCGCGCATTTTTTCTAAAATAGACCTGGTCCGCGGCTATCACCAAGTCCCCGTTCGAGTGGAAGACATTCCTAAAACAGCTGTAATAACCCCTTTCGGTCTTTTTGAATTTTTGCGGATGCCGTTTGGCCTCAAAGGCGCTGCTCAAACCTTTCAGCGGATGATGGACGCGGTATTACGCGACCTCCCCTTCATGTTCGTCTACCTCGACGATATGCTGGTAGCCAGCACGTCGGAGGAAGAACACGAACAACACCTCACTACGGTTTTTCAGAGACTAGAAGAGCACGGGTTAATAATCAATCCAGCCAAATGCAAATTCGGCGTGTCACAAATTGATTTTTTGGGACACAGAGTTTCACCAAAGGGGGCAGTCCCATTGCCAGACAAAGTCCGCGCGGTAAAAAATTTTCCACGACCACAAACGGTCAAATCGCTGCAGGAATTTTTGGGAATGGTTAATTTTTACAACCGTTTCCTCCCCCGCGCAGCTCAACTCATGCAGCCCCTGTATGCCGCGCTCAGAAAACAAAAGCCTTCCAACGCGGTCGAATGGACCCCGGAGCGCGAACGCGCCTTCGCGGAAGTAAAAAGTGCTCTAGCGAACGCCACATTGTTGGTTCACCCCGATCCCTCGGCCCGCATAGCGCTAACCACAGACGCTTCAGACTTGGCCATAGGGGCAGTTGTGGAACAACACGTTGGCGGGACCTGGCAACCTTTAGCATTTTTTAGCAAATCGTTAAACCAAACCGAGCGTAAATACAGCACTTTTGACAGGGAGCTGCTAGCGCTTCATTTATCCATCCGCCACTTCCAGTTCTGGTTAGAAGGGCGGCGTTTCACGGCTTTTGTAGACCACAAACCGCTCACCTTTGCGATGGCTAACATTTCAGAACCATGGTCAGGCAGGCAACAATGACAGCTAGCTGCAATTTCAGAATTCACCACAGACATTCGACATGTGGCAGGCAAACTTAACGTGGTAGCAGACTGCCTCTCTCGCGCTGTGACATCGCCAGAGCACGAGGAGACAGATTATACTACCTCAGCCGCAGAACTCTTCGCCAACGCGGACACGTACGCGGCCCCAATTCACGTAGGGATAGATTACGCAGCCATGGCAGAGGAGCAAAGCGGTGACGTGGATGTGCGCGCGCTCCTGTCTGGACCAACAGGGTTAAGACTGGAGGAAAGGGGTTTACGTGACGGTGTACCCCCCCTAATCTGTGACATCTCAACCGGCCGACCTCGCCCGGTAGTCCCAGCTGCATGGCGCCGCCGTATTTTCGACTCAATTCACTCCCTCGCGCACCCAGGTGTGCGCGCCTTGGTTAAAATGGTCGCCGAAAAGTTTGTTTGGCCGAAAAGTTTGTTTGGCCGGGCCTGCACAAAAATGTAAAGGAATGGGCAAAAACTTGCATGTCTTGTCAGCGCGCCAAAATACACAAACACACAAAAGCCCCTCTAGAGCCTTTTCGAATCCCAGCTAGAAGGTTTGACCACGTTCATGTCGATCTCGTGGGACCACTACCTTCGTCTCAAGGCTTCACACACCTGTTAACAATGATAGACCGTACTACGTGCTGGCCTGAGGCGGTCCCTCTGGCGTCAACCACAGCGGCGGAAGTCGCTTGCGTTTTTTTGACAAACTGGGTGGCACGTTTCGGCGTCCCATCAGACATCACGTCCGATAGGGGGCCTCAATTTGTCTCAGAGCTCTAGTCAGCCATGGCCAGCAGCTTAGGGGCGACAATTCACCGCACCACCGCTTATCACCCTCAGGCTAATGGGTTATGCGAGCGTTTTCACAGATCTTTAAAGGCCGCCCTCAGGGCCTCGCTAACGGATACAAATTGGGTAAATAAACTTCCCTGGGTTTTATTGGGGTTGCGTGCTGCACCTAAAGAGGATCTAGACGCCTCCCCAGCAGAATTAGTGTTTGCACAACCTCTCAGACTCCCAGGTGAGTTTTTACCAGAGAACCCAGAGCCTGGGCATCTTCCAACCCTGAGGCTGTTAGACAGTAACGGACCAGACACTCTCCCCGGACCGGCACATCACTCTTTCCCACGGGTTTTTGTCCCCCAAGCTTTAAAAAAATGCTGAGTTTGTTTTTGTTAGGCATGAAGCTTTAAAGTCAACCCTCCGTCCACCATACGACGGACCATTCAGAGTGCTGGAACCTGGTGATAAGCATTTTGTGCTTGATTTAGGGGACAGAAAAGAAACAGTCAGCATTGACAGACTTAAACCTGCTTTCTTGTTGAGAGACGAACCTGCACGGGTGGCGAGGGCACCTCGGCGGGATAGACCCCCCAAGAAAAAAGACTCAACCCCCCTGCAGGGAACAAATAACCACTCTCCTCCCCAAGCTGCAGATTCCTTACAGGAAGGTCCCCCCAGGACGCCAAAGCGGACCTACAGCAGATTCGGGAGAAGATTAAAACCCAGACGGCACAGGGACTGATGCAAATTAACCAAGAGTTGTTAACTATTTTATCAGATTGTGCCGTGACAGTTTTAAGGCTGATTTGTGATATTACTACACTGTTATGGTTACCATTGAATTCTCTACAGGAGCATGACTGCTGGAAAGATTCTTCCTTGTTTTCCCTGTCAAGAGGTTTAACAGTATAGTATGTCATAGAAATTATCTTAAACTGTAGACTTACTTTGATTGTCCTTTTCTTAGTCATTTGGGGGGGGGCTGTGGTTTATATCAATCATATATCCCATACCTACATATGTATAAGCATATTAGAATGTTTAGTGATTACATATGTGCAATGACCTCACGCCTCAGAACAGGACAAGAGGTCTCGACCGCCAGCGAAGATCAAAGAGCATACGGAGCCGCAGCGGTGGAGACCAGATCGAGCTCCCTGACTTCCCAGGGTCAGGTGGAGGAGACAGAGGACAATGGAGGAGATCGATCGTCCTGACCTCCCTGGGTCAGGTGGAGGAGACGGAAGACAAAGGAGGGGGGATTAAGTTAATGCGGGATGTCAGCTTTGATATGCAATGTCTTTTGTTGTGTGTAAGTATAAGTATGAAGGTCTGAATGTGTTCGAGCTCTTATTCTGCTTCTGCACTGAGATGAGACTTGTTAGAGGAGCGAAGCTGATATTAAACTGTGGTTTATAAATCACATCGCCTCGTTATTCCAAGCTCTTCTACAATGATGATAATTTCTCTGCTTCAAGTCTTTCCCTGTCACCAGAAATCTTACAATTTAGTATCAGTACCTCTCTTTAAACTAGTGGAGGATCTCCAATTGTGTGATATCCTACCGTGTAGCAATGATCACACTTGAGTTATTTCTTTGGCTAACTCTGCCGTTTATTCTGCAACACAAATAATATGACTGAACATGGATTCTGCGCGGGGTTTTCACACTCTTATTCTAATATGTCCCCTTAATAGTAGTGCTGAACAATACAGGTAGTTCCCCCTAGAGGCATGTGCCAGTAATGTTTTGAATTAGACTTGCAGTCTACCACATCCCTCCCCTCTAGATTAAACTACTTTTAATTACACTAGCCAATTATGCTAGACATCCTGGAACTCCCATTTAACCCTAAACAATCACAGTTACTTTTAACTTCTTAAACACATGTGCCATACACATAATTTCTTTCTCTCTTTTTTTTTTTTTTTTTTTTTACATGTATAACACACATAACAGTCTAACTGGGGATTTGGTTTGACTACCGCATCCCAGTGAGGTTCCAGGACGCATTCTTGTCCTGTGGCTGGGGAACTCACTACTGACTAAGTATAGTCCTTCAAGTAGTCTGGAGCTTTCCTAGCTCGCTGAGATCTTCTCACGGCGGGTGAGCCAACTGCAGGTGAAGACTCAGACTGCTCCACTGTTTCGGCTGCTGCAGTGCTGCCCGTAGAATCTGCAGAGACGGTTACCTCAGGTTTCACCTGAAGTGGTGGTTCATTGATGCTCTCCTCAGGATGGGTGTCAGACAACACCTCGGGTGCCATCGGCAGGGGAATGGAGCTCCTACCACGAACTTGGTCGATGTGTCGCCTCACCACTTGTCCATGACCTAATGTCACCTTGAATGACACAGGGCCTGTCTTTTCTGTTATTTCTCCTGGTACCCAGGCTGGTCCTGAGCCAAAGTTGCGGGTGTAGACCACGTCTCCTTCTCTCAGTATTCTCTCTCTAGCATGCATGTCATGATAACCTTTTTGTTTCTCTTGTTTATCATGCACTTTGTTTCTGAAGTCTGGATGTATTAAGTCAAATGTTGACCTCAACTTCCTTCCACACAACAGCTCAGCTGGTGACTTGCCAGTTGTAGATTGGGGTGTTATTCGATAGCTGAATAGAGCTCTCGACATTCGGGTTTCAATAGAGTCTCCTGTCATCTTTGTCATGAGTGACTTGAACGTCTGCACGGCCCTCTCGGCTAAGCCGTTAGAAGAAGGATGGTATGGCGCAGTCGTGATGTGACGTATGCCATTCTTTTCAGAAAACTCTTGGAACTGTTCACTCGTAAAACATGTACCGTTATCTGATACTATGATTTCAGGTAGCCCATGTTGGCTGAAACTCTTTCTAAGACATTCAATGGTAACAGTAGAAGTAGAGCTACTCACAGAATATGCATCGATCCACTTTGAGTATGCGTCAACTATGATCAGGAACATTCTTCCCATCCATGGACCTGCGTAGTCAATGTGAATTCTTCTCCATGGTTTATCTGGAACTTCCCAGGGATGTAGTGGGGCTGCTGGAGGACTGTTCCTGTTCTCCTGGCATGCCGCACATGACTTCACAAGCGCCTCCACCTCTGCATCCATGTTGGGCCACCACATGTAACTCCTCGCCAACGCTTTCATGCGAGTGATGCCAGGGTGTGCTTGGTGTAGTTGTTGCAGTAAGGCATTCCTACCAGGTGGTGGAACAACCACGCGTCCTCCCCACAGGATACAACCTTCCTGGGTGCTGAGCTCATCCTGTCGTCGGGCATAGGGAATGAACTCAGGACTGTTCATCTTCGGCCATCCTCTCAAGATGTATTCTCGCACTCTTGCTAGAACAGGGTCTTTGTCTGTCCACTTCTTTATTTGTTGTGCGTTCACCAGGGGCACGCCGATATCTTCAAACAATAGCACTCTCTCCTCCTCCTCAGGCGTGCTGTCTCTTCCTCCATCCAAGGGTAGCCTACTCATCGCGTCAGCATTCGTATGGTCCCGTCCGGCTTTGTAAACGATGGTGTACTCATACGCTGCTAATGTAACGGCCCATCTCTGAATTCTCTGAGATGTCATCTGGGGTATGGCTCTCATTTCACTGAACAGTGAAATTAGTGGCTTGTGGTCAGTCACTATAGCGAACTGTCTCCCGTACAGGTATTTGTGGAATTTTTTTACACCAAATACTACTGCAAGGCCCTCCTTGTCTAGCTGGGAGTAGTTTTTCTCAGCTGCACTAAGAGTTCTTGAGACGAACCCTATGGGTCTCTCTGAGCCATCCTCCATACGATGAGAGAGTACAGCACCCACACCGTAGGGTGATGCGTCACACGCCAGGATGAGTGGTTTGTTTGAATCATAGTGCACTAACACACTACAGGACTGAAGTAGCGCTTTGGACTCTTCAAACGCCTTCTGCTGCTTGACCCCCCATGACCATTTTTCTTCCTTCTTAAGTAAGGTATGTAGTGGTGCCAGCAGCGTGGAGAGCTTTGGGAGGAACCTATGGTAATAGTTCAACAAGCCCAGGTAGGCTTTTAACTCAGTAACATTTTGTGGCTCAGGCGCCTCCGCAATGGCTTCCACTTTGTCTGTTAGAGGGTGTAGACCACTGGCGTTGATCTTGTGGCCTAGGAACACCACCTCTTTTCCCATGAACTCACACTTGCTTCTTTTCAACCTTAGACCGCTTTTCTCCAACCGTTGAAGCACTTCCTCCAGCGTTTTCAGATGTTCTTGTTCATTTGGTCCTGTACAAAGGATGTCATCCAAATAAATGGCAACATTCGGAATTCCACCTAGGATGCCCTCCATAGTTCTCTGGAATATAGCAGGACTGGAAGCTACTCCAAATGGTAAGCGTGTGTAGGTATATAAGCCTTTGTGTGTATTGATGGTTACATACTTTCTTGATTCTTCTTCCAGGACTACTTGTTGGTAGGCGTGACTCATGTCTAATTTCGTGAAGTGTCGGCCGCCATTCAGCTGTGCGAAGAGGTCCTCCACTTTAGGAATTGGATACTGATCCACCCGTGATGCTCGATTGACAGTGAGTTTGTAATCTCCACATATTCTAATGGAGCCATCCGGCTTTCTCACTGGGACTATGGGCGCCGCCCATTCTGCAACCTGCACTGGCTCAATGATCTTGTCATCCAGCAGCCTCTGTAGCTCGCTTTCAACCAGTGGCTTGACTGCATAGGGTACCGGTCGGGGTTTGCAGAATCGTGGTTGGGCCTCCTTGTCCACATTAATCTTTGCAGTGACGCCTTTTAGCTGTCCTACGCCTTCTTTGAACACCTCAGCGTGTCTTTCGAGGATCTCCTCCAGCTGCAATTTGGGCTGAGATTCCACTTTATTCACCAACTGATCAATCATGGCCAGTTCTTGTAGCCAACTTCGCCCTAGTAGATTTGGTCCTTCGCTCCCAACTACTACTACAGGTAAGTCCTTTTCTTTGTTTTCGTGCTGCACCTTCACTTGTGCCATGCCTAGCACGTCTAGCTTCTCTCCTGTGTATGTTTTTAATTTTAATGAACAGGGATTTAATTCTGCTGTGTCTGTTTTCTTCCACAGTTGTGTATATTGCTGTTTACTTAATATGGTTACTCCACAGCCTGTATCAACTTCAAATGTTACTTTCATTCCATTAACATTCATGGTACGCGTGATGGGCGCTACCTTGGTCAGCTCCTCTGACGTGTTGTAAATTGTGTGAAAACCCATGTCTTCTGTATCACTTTCTCCCTCCCCTCTCAGTTGATTCGCTCGCTGTTCCTTTCCTGGGCCCTTGTTTTCATACTTTTGCCCATTAACTGTCGCTTTCAGCACCTGTGCGCTGTCCACCTTTATTCTACATGCTTTTTTAATGTGCCCTCGCTTGCCACAATTATGACACAGCTCAGTGGCAAATTTGCACTCGGCGGCATTGTGCTGGCCTTTGCAGCGATAACAACTGGGGAATTTGTGCTGAGTTTTGTCAGTCGACACTTTGTGGACACCTACTTGGGTCTTAGGCACACGAACATGCGTTGCTGTGTCCTCTGTTAGCTTCCCTTGCATCTCTCTCACATCTTTAGATGCTGTTTCCATCGCTTGGCATAATTCCAAAGCCTTCGCAAAAGTGAGTTTTGTTTCAGATAAAAGTCGCCGTTGCATTCGGTCATCATTCACTCCACACACAAGTCTGTCTCTTAACATTTCTTCCAATGAGTCTTTGTAATCACAGTGCAGTGTTAATTTCCTCAATTCTGCCACATACTCTGCTATGGACTCAGTGTTCCTCCTTATGCGTGAATTAAATTTGAATCGTTGTACGATTTCACTCGGTTTGGGGCTGAAGTGCTTCTGAAGCTCAGCAGTAAGCTGGTCGTACGTTTTATCTTTCGGTAATGCAGGGCTTATTAAATTTCTCAACAAGCTGTAAGTAGTTGCACCAACTCCACTCAACAGTACAGCCTTCCTTTTGTCTGGCTCCTCAATATCATTAGCTTGGAAGAAAAAGTCCAACATTTCACTATATTCTTCCCATGACTGAGTCGAGTTATCAAAAGGGGTTACCGTTCCGATTACAGCCGCCATTGCTCGTCGTGGTGGGGAAACCTCGTTTTTCCTCCTCTGAACTTGCACTCGAACTACTGGAGTCACTTGAGTTCGCCACACTTGCAATGTTCTCTGTTTCTCGCCGCTGATTTTTTTCTTTTAATCCTCGTCGCCAATTGTGTGATATCCTACCGTGTAGCAATGATCACACTTGAGTTATTTCTTTGGCTAACTCTGCCGTTTATTCTGCAACACAAATAATATGACTGAACATGGATTCTGCGCGGGGTTTTCACACTCTTATTCTAATATGTCCCCTTAATAGTAGTGCTGAACAATACAGGTAGTTCCCCCTAGAGGCATGTGCCAGTAATGTTTTGAATTAGACTTGCAGTCTACCACAGTCAACATCCAAACGCTGACAGTGCTACAGTAGCTGCTATCCCGCTACAGAGTTAGCTTGGCAACTGCGGTTTATGTTGGAGTTTTCTTTAAATTCTAATGTTTTACGAACATGTACTCATAACATTAGATCTGAAACATTCTGTACAGAACACTAGCTAGTCTTGTTAGCTGAAGTATTTTACTAATATGAATGTAACATTACTTACATGTGCATGTTCCATAGAAATGACAACAGGCAGTATCAGTAGACATTCCGTACAGAACATGTTCCGTACAGAACATGTACGAAATGTGTTCGGAACATTCCGTACCATGCCATTCATTCCGTGTTTTAGTAGAGGCTGAGAGAGGGTAACAGATTAGCCTGCTTAGCATTCGCAAGGAAGCAAAATTTCTTTATATAGCACCTTTCACAGACAGAAATCATAAAGTGCTTCACACAAAAAGACAAAAACATCAAACTAAAAACAAAAAAAATTATATTAACTAGAAAAGCACTCGGAGAGCGCAGACCTCCGCCAAGCGGCACAGTTCCCCCCATACAGTGTTTGTGTGTATGTTTTCAGATTCCCTGAGCATGAAAAGATATGACTAGCAATTGGATTCACAATGATTATTTGTTTATTTGACATGGACAGTGCAATAAACAGACAATTAATGAATGACAATCAATGTGATAGTGATAGGATTAGTGGTTCAGTAGTGTAAAACAGGGCTATAAGGGACGGCGGGTTGATAAGGGACACTTTTCTGGGAAATGTTTTAAATGTAATTCTGCTTTTTTTATTTTGAGCAGGACGCTGAGTTGTGTTGTTTTTGTGAAATATCCATGAATCCTTCATCAAATCTAGGTGGAAGCAAAATTAAAAAAGCAGAATTACATTTAGAAAAGTGTCCCATATTACCCCGCCGTCCCTTATAGCCCCGTTTTACGGTAGTAAAAGCATTGCCTCCTTGGCGGAGGTAATAAGCTGAAGTGTTGGTGTGTCCATCTCCTCCACTGACGGATGCAGATTGGTTAGACAGGTTGCCGTGGGTTTTATATTATATTGGGGTTCAACAGAATTATTTAAAAAAAACAAACTCATGAAATTAGAAATTATAAATTATTGGGGTTGCGCTCCGCGGCAAAACAGAATTTCGAATTTTCCCCGGCAGAGAGGTCGTTTTTACGCAGCGCCTATAGCTGGGCGGGGAATTTGTGGCAAATAATCGGGCGGCGGACAGGTGGCCGTGTCAGGTTTTGCAGCGTGGCGCAAAAACACGCACGCTGGCGGGCCCAGGGCAGCAGTGTTTTCCGCGTGCTTTTGTGCCTAAAACGTTGAAGAACGCGGAGTTTGTGTTGGTCAGACACGACGACCAGCGCAATGTGCGCAGCGCCTATGGCTGGCGGGCCCAGGCCACCAGTGTTTTCCGCACGCTTTTGTGGGTAAAACGTTGAAGAAGGCGGAGTTTGTGTTGGTCAGACACGACGCCCAGCGCCGTCCATTGCGCTTGCGCACATGTTGAAAATGGCCATATGTCACAGTGTGGAAAAATGATTTAAAAAATTCCTGTATGCAGACGGTGATGCGGAGCATCCCCAAAATTTAATCAGTTCTTCCTTGTACCATTTCCAACAACGCCTGAAAGTTTCATAGAAATCCGTCCAAGACTTTTTGAGTTATCTTGCTAACCAACAGACAAACAGACAGACAGACAGACAAACAGACAGACAGACAGACAAACACACAAACCCTGGCAAAAACATAACCTCCTCCTGGCCTTTTCGGCCTGGCGGAGGTAAACATAACATAAAAGAATTAAAAACAGACATACATCCTGTGTCTAACCTAAAGCCTGTTCGAAAAGCCGTCTTCAGATGTTTTTTTAAAGGAATCAATGCAATTTAATCAACATCAAGAAAATGGGAGTCTTGGTGCAACAGACTGAAATGATTGATTACCTCTGGTTTTAAAATGTGTGTGTGGAACCTTCTGGAGCATCAAATTTGACCTTAGGTTTCGTGCAGGGATGTGAGGGATGAACACAGATGTATGAGGGGAGCTTGACCGTGTAAAGCTCTAAAAGTGTCACGAGCCGAGTGCTGGAGATTTTGCTCCAGACTCGGCCTCATGGCTTTTCCTACTGATTTACTTATTTGCTGCTATTTATGCCCTTTTGGGTTTGTGTATTTGTGTCTACTTGTCACTTCCCTGTTTGTGTTAGTGTCATATTTTCACTCTGTATTTATTTATATTTATTTAGTATGTTATTTTATTCTGTATTTCTCAGGTTTCCTTTTTTTCTGTTGACAGCTGTCAGGGGCGTGTAGCCTTTGTGGGCGTGCCCTGTCAGCTGTCAGTTGGGTTTGCTTCCCTCTCATTGCCATAGATGATTCCCATTTTGTATTATCACCTTCTCCTGCCCATTCAGGTGACCACATCTGTTGTCTATTATGTGATTGGTCTTGATCCATATTTAAGAGTTTTTCTCTCATTCCATTTTTGCTGCTGCCTTGACTCACCAGGCTGAATTCAAGCCTCTCTTTATCCCCATCAGAGCTCTGTTTCTGCTTTGGCATTCAACTCCTGTAAGTTTTTCCTTCGTTGTTATTTTGTCATTTTGAGTATCTTGTTGGACTTTATGTTTGTTGTTTTTGTTAATAAATCTCATAAGCTCGCAGTTCAGCGCCTGGGTTTGTTCTCTCTGCCCCAAAGGGGCAAACATGACAAAAAGCAAGAACTAAGATTTTAAAATTAAGTCTAAAATGAACTGGCAACCAGTGAAGGGAAGATAAAACTGGAGGAATGTGTACTTTTCTACTGGTATGAATTAAAAGCCTTGCAGCAGAGTTTTGAACAACTTGGAGATGGACAAGCTCTCTTTTATTTAATAAAGTAAAAAGACTGTTGCAATAGTTCAAACATGTTGCAATAAAAGCATAAATAATCATTTCCATATTGTTCTTAGAGACAACTGATTTAACCCTTCTTGTGTTTTGGTTTCATGGGCATAGAAAGTGCCCTCACTGTCTATGTCGCAGTTCTGCACCTGTCATGTGATGTGTCATGTGATGTGGCTATAAACCATAAAAAAATCCCCAGTTGTACTAAGGATTCCACCTCACAAGGTGGCAGACACGTAATAACTTACTGCTCTTGCCTTGGAGGACTAATGTCTCCCAAATAACCACCCAAAAACCTCACTTCTTGGACACCAAAGGAGAAGAGTTTGTACACAAACATGGATGTGCACCATTGCAACACAGAGGAGGCATTTGCTCCCAAATTTGCCACCTATGATTCTGAAAAGAGATTATTTAGCTTATGAAGGTAAATATCTACATTTCGTTATGACAGAGGGTGGCCGAAGCTGGTTAATTTTCACCTGCCATCGACCCCAGTGCCATGTGACTGGACAGAACAATCGCGCCAGTTCTGTGTCATCATATAAGATAAATTGTGCCTGAATAAAAGCAAAATTGAGGTGGAATAATCATAAGTGTTTCTGGATGTGGGAGAGAAAGTGAAAATCACCAAGAGAAGACAAAATAACGACCAAGGATGACGAAAATGGATGAAACTAGCTGCCTGGCCAGCGGTAAGTCTGACGAATTTGTTTGTTTGTTTACATTATATTGATTTTCTGGTTCATAGGGCTGCACGGTGGCACAGTGGTTAGCACTGTGGCAGCACAGTTTACCCTCGGCCAGGGGATCGCGGAGATCGTGAGATCGTGGGTTCGATCCCAGCCCCCGACCAACAGTGATCTGTGTGGAGTTTGCATGTTCTCCCCGTGTTGCGTGGGTTTACTCCGGGATTTCTCCGGTTTCCTCCCACATGCCAAAAACATGCAGGTTAGGGATACGGGGCGCTCGCGCACGCAGCGACCAGCAGCTGGTGGCTTGTCACCAGACTGCAAAACAAATCTACCTACGGTGTCATGTGGTGATCCTCGCGGATCACCAAGAGACGCCACAGAGTTCACCAGAGAGTTTGGCAAGATGTTATTTATTTCCAGACGTGACAAAACACAACTATGAACCCCTTAGGGCAAACACAGACATAACTAAGACTTGGGCTCGTAGGGCTAACCCAGCCGCTACGAGCTAACTGTGACAAGACTATGATACACGAACCTGATATGAAGGTCTCACGGCACTCCCAAACATGGCGAGGCGTAGACCCCGACTTGACAAGGACAAAACGAGACGAGACGTTGACAGAATGTAGACCTATACTCCTGCGTCTTACCGTCGCCAGTGCCGGGCTTAAAAGGGCGAAGCACTAACGACGGTAATGACAATCAGCTGACTGGCCGTTGACAGGCGGAAGCCCCACCGAGCACTTTCACAATAAGAGCCCGGTGAGGCCAGAATACAGCCCGCAGCTGTCAAGGCCGGCAGCGAGAAATAACTTAGCCCGAGCGCGATCAGAACCGGCGCTCGGGTCATAACATACGGGTACAAATAAGTAACAAAAAAAACCAAAAAAAAAAATATATACTTTGAAGATAAGATAAAATATGGTGATAAAAAAACAAAACCATCCTTTGTGTAAATATGTCCAAAGTCCACTTTTGACTGAAAGTTACAGTGGGGTAAAAAAGTATTGTCAGCCACCAATTGTGCAAGTTCTCCCACTTAAAAGATGAGCGAGGTCTCCAATTTTCATCATAGGTATACCTCAACTATGAGAGACAAAATAAGAAAAAAAAAAATCCAGAAAATCACATTGAAGGATTTTAAATGAATTAATTGGTAAATTCCTCGGTAAAATAAGTATTTGGTCAATAACAAAAGTTCATCTCAATACTTTGTTATATACCCTTTGTTGGCATTGACAGAGATCAAACGTTTTCTGTAAGTTTTCACAAGGTTTTCACACACTGTTGCTGGTATTTTGGCCCATTCCTCCATGCAGATCTCTTCTAGAGCAGTGATGTTTTGGGGCTGTCGCTGGGCAACACAGACTTTCAACTCCCTCCCAAGATTTTCTATGGGGTTGAGATCTGGAGACTGGCTAGGCCACTCCAGGACCTTGAAATGCTTCTTATGAAGCCACTCCTTCGTTGCCCAGGCGGTGTGTTTGGGATCATTGTCATGCTGAAAGACCCAGCTACGTTTCATCTTCAATGCCCTTTCTGGTGGAAGGAGGTTTTCACTCAAAATCTCACAATACATAGCCCCATTCATTCTTTCCTTTACACGGATCAGTCGTCCTGGTCCCTTTGCAGAAAAACAGCCCCAAAGTATGATGTTTCCACCCCCATGCTTCACAGTAGGTATGGTGTTCTTTCTCCTCCAAACACGACAAGTTGAGTTTTTACCAAAAGGTTCTATTTTGGTTTCATATGACCATATGACATTCTCCCAATCCTCTTCTGGATCATCCAAATGCTCTCTAGCAAACTTCAGATGGGCCTGGACATGTACTGGCTTAAGCAGGGGGACACGTCTGGCACTGCAGGATTTGAGTCCCTGGCGGCGTAGTGTGTTTCTGATGTAGCCTTTGTTACTTTGGTCCCAGCTCTCTGCAGGTCATTCACTAGGTCCCCCCATGTGGTTCTTGGATTTTTGCTCACCGTTCTCGTGATAATTTTGACCCCACGGGGTGAGATCTTGCGTGGAGCCCCAGATCAAAGGAGATTATCAGTGGTCTTGTATGTCTTCCATTTTCTAATAATTGCTCCCACAGTTGATTTCTTTACACCAAGCTGCTTACCTATTGCAGATTCAATCTTCCCAGCCTGGTGCAGGTCTCCAATTTTGTTTCTGGTGTCCTTTGACAGCTCTTTGGTCTTGGCCATAGTGGAGTTTGGAGTCTGACTGTTTGAGGTTGTGGACAGGTGTCTTTTATACTTATAACGAGTTCAAACAGGTGCCATTAATACAGGTAACGAGTGGAGGACAGAGGAGCCTCTTAAAGAAGAAGTTACAGGTCTGTGAGAGCCAGAAATCTTGCTTGTTTGTAGGTGACCAAATACTTATTTTACTGAGGAATTTACCAATTAATTCATTAAAAATCCTTCAATGTGATTTTCTGGATTTTTTTTTTCTCGTTTTGTCTCTCATAGTTGAGGTATACCTATGATGAAAATTGAAGTAAGTGGGAGAACTTGCACAATTGGTGGCTGACTAAATACTTTTTTGCCCCACTGTATGTAATTCAATATGGCTGCCGTGGCATTTTGCAAATTTGATGTGTAAATTTCCTCCTCTCTCAAACTTCGGATCATAATCTACACCTTTCTAATTGACAGTAAGCCATTATATCTTACCACTTTCAAGTTACAGCCTTGGAAATCTCTGATATCTGAATTGAATATTTTCTTGAAAAAAATCTTGACCACCGTGGGGGGAGGTTGCCTGGAGCAAAAATGCACCACTTTTGGAAATGTTTCTCAGGTGAAAATAATAGCTTTTAATAAGTTTCTGGCAGTGAGTCTTCAGTGACATGATGTATCCAGGACCACACCCAAGTTTTTGAGGCTCAACTGCACAGAAGAGGAAAGAACACCAATCTTTTGTCTGATCTGTGGGATAATATTGTCAGGTGCAATAATTAGGGTTTCATTTTTTTTTTTCATTTAGTGACAAATAGTTGTCATTTAACCACTGCTTTATGGCAGTTAGGCAGTGCGTTAAGGAAGTGAGCTTATGGGGCTCAGCACCAGCTCCAAGGCACTTTTGCATTGTAGAAGACCCTTCGTGATGGTACCTTCAATGCTTATACCATCAAGGCTGACTGTAGAACAAAGGAACTGGCCTACTGTACTGGTTCCTGCAACATCGGAATTTTAGGAGTTATTTTTATTTTTATTTACTTAACCTTTATATATGTAGGGTAGTTCCACTGAGAGGCAACCTCTCTTTTTCAAGGACACCCTGTTCACATTCACACAGTTACACATTCACACCTGGAAGCTGCCCAGTACAACCACAGACTGACCTGTGGCCATTGAGCAGCTCCACTAGAGCAGTTAGGGTTAAGGCCCTTGCTCAAGGGCACAACAGTAAGGTTGTGGAGGGTGGGGCAAACACTGCTATGTTATCTGTCCCACCCAGATCTAATCCTGCCGGTCCAGGGATCAAACCCGCGACCCTCTGGTCACCAGTCCACATCCCTAACCATTAGGCCACCACTGCCTGAGTTCAGGAACATCATATAATTCATCAAGCACCTATTGAGTTTCACAAAGTTGAAGATTACCATCTGATAACCTCATCTGTCTGGAGAAACAAGGCACAAGCCTCAGTCGGTGGAGTTGGACTTCTTTTGTGCAATTTTGCCAAGAACACCCTCTGTGATGTACGATCTCACTCCTGCCAAGTTCTGAGTGCAGTATTCTCTGGTAATCCAGCAACAACTATTATAGTGACCTATTCTCCCACAAATGTAGCAGATGAAAGAGAAGTCAAGGAGTTTTATGACACTCTCCGAGCAGCAATCCGTGCTACCCCAGCCCACAACTTCTTAGCTATATTGGGGGATTTTAATGCAAGGCTAGGAAGAGAAGACACACATTTGCCCTTCCATGAGTCAGCTAACAGAAACAGCCAATATCTTGCCGATTTGCTAGTAGAAAACAACTTGCTGGCAGCCAACACCTGCTTCCAGAAGAGACCTGGGAAGAGGTGGATCTTTGAGGATTGTGTAACCATGGCAAAACGTCAACTAGATTACATACTAGTACGTAAGAAGTGGAGCAACAGTGTCACGAACGCTGAAGCATATGTGAGCCGTGTTGGCAAAATGAGTCACTTTGAAGAAATTATCAAAATTGAGGTAACATTTTTTCCATATTCTGTATTGAAAGACCTTCAAAATCATATTTAATTTGTGGGAAGTGCACAAAAACAGACCCGGAAAAAGACGATTTGTTTATATTTTGACTAGGTTTAAAACTCGCATTCAATTGGTCGGGAGTTACGTCTTCTGCCAAAACATATGTATTTTTAGAAAGTATGATTTCTAAGCTTCACAATGATACCAGGCACTCACGGTGGTTTTCTCGGGACTTGCTGCTAGCAAACAAAGAGTCAGGATTTATGACTTCTGTCTGTAGTTCATAATGACATGGTATGCATTCCGACTCATTTTGCCAACACGGGTCACATATAACTCTTTCTCAAGTCTTAGCTCAGACCATCGCGTTGTAAGTATGAAAGTCCGTCTCAGTCTGTGTGTCCCAAAGAAGCGTTCAAAACGTCCTCGCTATGACTGGAAATTGTTTGCATCAAGTCCTAACTTGCATCTACAGTATAATACTGAGGTCCAAAACCGCTTCCACCTTTTAGAAAAAGGAAAGCAGAGACCCTACTGAGAGATACCAATGTTTTATCGATGTCAATGAAATGGCTTCAAAGATTTGTGTTCCGAGGAGGGTGGAATTGTGGAAGCCACTAAGATCGAGGGATCCTGATATAGTTATGGCCCTGCTCCTCTTTGGAATGGGGCCTTTCTGTGTCTTTTTTCCCTGTATTTTAGGTGGAGCTGTGAAGGACTGACCCTGGCTGGGAGGTGCCTTTAAAAGCCATCCCTGCGTGCCTCTCAGTAGCATTCTGCTCCCGATGGTGTCATGAACCCTCCCGTGCACTTTTACGCAGCGCACGGCAAGGGGTAAAATAATGAGGATTTACATGCTGGGTTCACCACACACATTTATTAACGTAAAGTCATGCAGTTCCCAAACGGGTGAAGACATACAAAAATGTAAATGACTTACAGAGGACATTCGAGGGCTGGCATCACCCAGCAAACGCATGAGGGGAGACGTGTAGCCATGCTGGCGTCCCACAGCCGGTATCACTGTGCGGGCGCAAGAAAACCAAAGACCCAGCAGTGAGTGACTGGCAAAAGGCGCTTAAGCACACGCACTGCTGGTGATGATGTGATTAGGAGCACCTGGGCGAGGACCGGAAAAGATGATTAACGGGGCTGTAAACAGCTGATGGTAATGAGAGGGCGTGGTCGGACTGGCAGACTGTCAGCAGCGCTCACAGAAAGTAGGACACAACAGCTGTCTAACAGCTGCCGGTCAGACATTGGCTATGGGTAAGGAAGGCAGACTGAAATACATAATATACACATGAACAGTGGCACTTAACCCAACAGGGAGGTCAGGACTGAGCCGGGGGAAACCAAGCCAGCGCGGCTCCTGACAGCTGGGGGCCTGTCACCTCTCTGTTCTGCTGGTAGTGTTCTGCTCCCACTGGAGGCCGGTCACCTTCCTGTTGCTCTTCCTACTACATGGTTATGTTTTCAATTGCCTGGTCGGGGCTGTGGTGGTGGCCCTGTTTTGTCTGTTGTTTGTAGCCGTTGGGCTTTCTGGTTTCTGGGTTGGCCGCTGGGCATGGTTGCAGCCCTGACAAGAGGCGTGTAGTCACTGAACTGGCTAGTGACTGTCTGTTATGTTTGTTTGTTTCACACATTCCACATATATACACACACCACTGATTCTTACAGACACTTTCTTTTATTTGTTCACTTTAATAAATAAATTATTTTTTAAATTGACACCTCCGTGTGGTCTCCCTTTTATGTAAAAGCCAGTGAGCCACGTTTGTAACATATGGGGGCTCGTCCCATTTTGAGCCTGGGACCGTCTGTGTTGGTTTTTGCCCGTATGTAACATTATGGGGTGCTTGTCTGTTTGTTCGCTTGACTGAACCCGGTAAGTTCTTCTGAGCCTGTAAATTGTTTGTGATGTGATAAATGAGGGCTCACCCTCTTGTCTGCTTGTTTGAATCTGTCTGTTTGTCTGGACTCAGTTTGTTTGTTTGTTTAGCCCTGTTAAAAATCATTTGTAATAGGACAATTGAGAGCTTATCTGTTTTTGAATTTGGTCTGTTTGAGCTTTTGACCCATTTGAGAAAGAATGGGCGGGCTCGTCTGTCTGTTTGTCCAGTTGAACCTGGTCTGGTTGAGCTTTTGGACCCTTATGATAGAAGGGAGGCTTGTTTGTCTGTTAAACCTGGTTCTTTTGCTTGAGCCGTACACCCGCTTGTAAAAGGACAAAGTGGGGGGCTTGTTTGGTTGTTTGTTTGAGCTTGAGTCCATTCGTGAGAGAAATGGGAGCTCATTTGTTTGTTTGATGGATTTGTTTTGTGTGTGTGTGTGTGTGTGTGTGTGTGTGTGTGTGTGTGTGTTACTGGGTTGAAGCAGGTAAGTGTTTTCCATTCATCAGTCTGATATCACTGGCATTTTCTCCGGGTAAACTTAACAGTGAGTTCCAATAGGGGGTCACTGTCTTCTCTGGTTCAGTGTGGTGGTGAAACCGGCACTGGGGTCACATCCACGGGAGTTCCTGGTGAGTCGTCACGTAGCGACTGCTGTCAGCCCAGTGGTTTAGTGATTAAAGAACCTCCTGCAAGTGACTGCCTGAAGACTAGGGTCCAGACTGTCATGGTTCACCCCTTGGGGCAGAGAGCAGGACCCAGATGCATAGCGAGCATTCAAAATCATTTTAATAAATTCAGACTAGCGAACAGCTCGGGAGCAGAAACACAAAAGACTAACCATGCTGAAGTGTGTGCGAGACACCAAATAATGACTAATGATGCAGAACCTACAGAGGGGCTGCGTCCTTTAAATAACAGGTGCACTGATCACAGAAACACAAAACAGCTGTGGAAAATCCAAAACCAATCAGACACGAACCAAGCTAGGAGACAACGGAGGTAAACAAAAAACACTGTCAAAAATAAAAGCAAACCAAACACAGGAGAACATGACAGGAAAAACCACGGCGATGACAACTCAGGATAATAATAATAAACTGGAGTGGTGGCTCAGTTGGTAGAGCATCTGCCCCACACCTGGGAGGCCTGGGTTCAAATCCTGGCCGGGTCATGCCGAAGACCATATAAAAGTGGAACTTCCTGCTGTCCAGCTTGGTGCTCAGCAATAATGGAACGGAGGAAGGAAATTTGTGGCAGCGCCTTACATGGCAGCAACCCCTCTGATTCTAGATGTGATTAACATTGTAGATAAGAGAAATGTGATTTTGTTCTACTGTACATGATTGGCTGTATGGCTTGAATGACAATAAAGTTGGCTTTTAAAAGGAAAGCACAAGAAAAACTTAAAGCATGAGCCACATTCTCCAGCAAAACTCAGACCCTGACATAGCCCCTTCTTAAGGGGTGGAACTGAGACACCCCAAAGGTCACAACAAAAACAACAACAAAAAAAACAAAAAAACAAAAATGGGTCGGGTGGCCTGCCAAAGTCCCAGGGCCACCAGACCAAAAGACAAGGCGGGTCGGGTGGCCTACCCGAGTGCCAGGGCCACCGGACTGGAGACCATGACTGGTCAGGCGGCCTCCCCGAATCCATAAGCCACCTGAGGGGTGAACGAAATGCGTCAGGCAGCCTACCAAAGTCCCCGGGCCACCAAACAGGAGAAAACACATGAGCCCTTACTTCTGAAAACAACACACAAGTCCATAGTTCAGAAAACAACACAGGATCTTCATGTACTAAGGTTTCAAAACAAAGGTTTCAATACAGAATTTCTTCATTCAAAAGATAACACAGGATTTTCTAGATCACGAGATAACATGGAAACTTTAACCTCTGGAGGTGACAACATGGTTACTTTAACCTCTGGAGGTGATACAGGCACTTCAAGCCTTGGGGAACACAACATAAGAGTCTCTTGCTCCAAAACTGATGACTGAGGCACGCTAACCATAGTGGCAGATGCCATTTGGGTGCTAGCTTCAGAAACACATGATGGAGGATCTCTGGACACAGAAACACATGACGGGAAATCCTTGACCTCCGGGACAACAGAGGCGAGCTGACTATCAGTGAAACCAGACTATAAGGGCTGAAAGTCCTCAAGTCCTGATGTCTGGGGATTCTTCCCCGAACAAGCCACCTCAGATGGGGAGGAAGGAACATCGACTAAGGGTCTTCTGACCTCGGGGACATCAACTAGAGGTCTCCTGACCTCGGGAACATCGGCAGGAACATGATCCTCCTGTGACCCCATCCTCGACCAGGTCACCTCTGATGATGGAGGGAAAGAGGAGGTCAGTGAGGTGACACCACATTCATTAACAGCAGAGACTGGTGGGGAAGACTCGGCAGCTGGTGGAAACTGGACAGGGGTCCTCCATCAGAAGTAAGGCAAGACTTTTTCAAAATTGGTATTTGAACATAATTGAAAGGGTACTTACCTTAACTCCTGGTCTCCTGTCGCCGGGGTGACCACCTCAGAAACAGAAACAAGAACACTGACGGGTAGGGCAGGAACTGAAACTGGAACTGGTACAGGAACTAAGACGCGACGTGGAGCACGTGCAGGAACTAGGGAGCAACGTGGAGTGGGTACAGGAACTAGGGAGCGATGTGGAGCAGGTACAGAGACTACGGAGTAACGTGGAGCGAGTACAGGAACTAGGGAGTGATGTGGAGCAGGAACTGAAGGTGGGTGGCGTCGTGGAGCAGGCACTCAAGCCGGGGAATAACGTGGAGCAGGCACTGGAGCTGGGGAACAACGTGGAGCAGGAACTGGAGCTGGGTGGTGCTGTGGAGCAGGAACTGGAGCTGGAATGCCCATAGCCAGCTGGAGCCGACCCAGCTGGGACACATACTCTAGAAGAAGCCATGGCTTGTAGTCCAGCATTAACTCCTCCTGGGCTAGCACAGCCTGCCAACTCTCCTCTTGTTCCTCCTTATCACCCTCATACAGGGGTTCCAAAGCTGCAGTTCCAATATGGCAAATCTCGGCATCCAGCAGCGTAAGTGTGGAAGCAGCTGCTGCTTGTGGGCCCTCTCAAGCAGCACACTCCTCCCAGACAATCCAGTTTCCACCCAGTATTGGCAAACACTCAGAAAAAACACAAACAGACACAGGGGACGCAGGTGAGGATTGAGGGATGAAAGCAGCAGCAGAAAAAATGACAGAAGTGGGTGGTGAGAGTTCAGCAGTGGCAGCCAGCCACCGCTGAGTCCTCCCACCAGGGACCCGCCTCCTCTGCTGCCGCTAAATGTCCAGACGTCTCCCTCTGGGTGGCTCTGGAGATCGTTTGGTTGGGAGCTGCAGGCAAAGGGGCGAAGCGATGAGAGGAGCAGCATCTTCTTGAATCTTCCTTCCACCTGGGGCCCCTGAATGCCAACTTGCAGCCAAGAAGCTCTCTCTGCTCTGCCAGAGAGAGAACAGGTGGCCGAAAAGCTGGCTCCGGCGAGGAGGAGTCTATTGGTAATAGGGGTAGTGGAGGAAGCGCCAGTCTCCGAATCTGGGGGTGAGAATGCAAACTCTGTCTAGCTGCCATTAAGTTTGCTATTCACCCCCAGCAATCCCAAGCGTCCTCTGGGGAAGAACTGCTTTGAGCAGAGGCTGCCAAATCCCCCACAGCAGCCACAATCTCACACTGTGTGTCAATTTGTGTGGAGACGCTTTCTGAGTGTTTGATCCAGTTTCATTTTTTCCGTTGGCGCAATATGCTCACGTGTGTGAGTAGAGGCGTGGCGGGGGTTTTTTGTGAATAAGTGAGAGCAGTTGTGTGACCCGAGTGACATCAGTGCTCATTAGGTGTAGCGTTTGCTGGGAAACGCACACCTGTCGGGGAGACACAGAGGTGAGTGTCTGCTGATTTGGTTTGTGATGGGGTTTTTTTGTGTGTGTGTGGAACATATGTGACTTATTTTGAGCTGTAGGCAGAGTGCAGCATTTGAATTAATTTGGACGCATCAGTCTGATTTGTTAGTGTGGTGGTGTGTGGAACACCTGTGGTGATATCTGAAGGACGTTTGACTCGTAATGCTGCTATGTTGTGGTTTGAAGAACGGGAGACATTTTTGCTGCAGGAGCTGGCATTGGTACAGGCACATTTGGAGAGATGTAAATTGAGTGTTTTGGCGGCCAGTAGTGCTGATTTGGGTCCAAACGGTACCTCTGACTGTGCACGCTCAGGGAGTGTTTTCTCTGATTTGTGCCGTTTCCTCATTTGTTTTGGAGATGCACAATCAGCAAATTGGTGAATTAGTTGCACCTGTGGTGTTGGTTGCACCAATTAATTATGCTGATCCTGAAAACCTCTGTGTTGAAGCTTCTCCTGCGCAGTCTGTTTGTGAGGTGCCAGTCACATCAATTAATGCACCAGGTAATGTGCCAGTGGTGCCAATTAATCAGACTGATTTGGAAAATCTGTGTGTGGAGCCTAAACGTGTTCTCTGACTGTGACCTGTCAGCAACGTCAGTTAATGTGTCAGAGAAGCGGGATTTTGTCTCAGATTGTCAGCTGGAACACTTAATTTGTTCTGCTGTTAGCCCTGACAGTCAAGGGGTTCTGGATAACACTGTTGAACTGCCCGTCAATTTGGTTCTTGATGAGGTTGGGTTGATTACATCTGAGCAGGAGTTTGTTCCAGACTGTCAGTAGGTGCAATTAATTTGTCCTGTTGGTGTTTCTGATGGTCCAGTGTTTCTGGATGATATAGTGGAGAGCTGGCTGGTCTGGTTCTTGAGGAGGTCTGTGGCATTGCACTTGAGCAGAAGGAGGAAATGCAGCTTGACCAGATTGGTTTGCTGGAGTCAGATTACTCCCGAGAGGAGCTGATTTTTGAACTGGGGGGGTGGGGGGAGTATGTCTCAGTAACTTCTTAGCTCAGCAGCTGCAGGGTCTGTGATCAGGTGTGTGACTGATTCTCCTGATCAGTGTGGGTTGCAGGGTGAGCTAAGGAAGTCTGAGTCACTGCAAAACATGCATGGACTGTGGCTTGTTTCTGAGCTGTACCATCTTGCTCCTGGGCTGAGACTGTTGTTTGTCTGGAGTTTTGATAGTGGTCATCCTCCTGATGGACACTTCTATTTTTTCTGGCTAGTTGTGGTCTTGGTCCAGCCTTCTGATAGGTTTTCCCTTCCTGTTCAGTGGACCCTGAATAGGCTATTTTTATGGTATTTGATATGAATGGCACTTAAATCGGGTAGATCACCACTGAAGGCCTAGTTGTAAAATACACGGTCCACCACTGCATCCCATATACATGCACACACCACTGATTCTTACAGACACTTTTCTATTTTGTTTGTTTTTAAATAATAAATTATCTAAATTAGTACCTCCATGTGGTCTCCCTTTTATGTCCAAGCCCGTGAGCCAGTCTTGTGACATAATGGGGAACTCTTCCAGTATTTGAACTCAGGTTCAGGTTCAGGTTCAGGTTACTTTATTTGTACCCGTAGGTAGATTTGTTTTGCAGTTGGTGACATCCATATTTACAAGCCACTAATTACATTCAACATAGACACAAACACAGGCACACATCTTACAAAATAGGTAAATATAGAATATGTACAATATAATTTTATAGCTTGTTCAACTCTTTGACAGCAGCAGGGACAAAGCTGTTTTTGTAGCGCTGGGTTCTACTTTTTGGGACAGCAAACCTCCGTCTGGAGGGAAGAAGCTGAAAGTTGCAGTGCAAAGGGTGGGAGTCATCATTTAAAATCGAGTCGGCCATCCTCTGTACTTGTTTGGCGTACAGGGATGCCAGGCTCAGCTGTGACTCACCAAGCAAACGACTGGACCATCTGACTACCTGATCCAAGGATTTCCTCTGTTTCAGTTTTATCTGACCAAACCATGACATTAAAGAAAAGGATAAAACAGATTCAATAAAAGCCCGATAAAACATAGTCATTATGGGTCGGTCAATTTGGAAGCGTGCAAGTTTCCCCAAACAATGCAAATTTTGCTGACCCTTTTTGCACACCCTTTCACAGTTCACCTCAAAGTTCAATCCACTATCAATAATCGTCCCAAGATATTTGTACGATTGTACACATTCGGTGGTCTGGCCTTTTAGTATGGTGACTTTGTGCCTGGGACTTTTCCTCCTAAAGTCAATAATCATATCTTTCGTTTTTGTTGTATTCAGCTGCAGGTAGGAATCCTCACACCAGTGAACAAAGTCATCAACTACTGGGCCGTGGCCACTCTCACCATCCTGGAGGAGACTGACAATGACTGAGTCATCAGCATACTTTATAATGTGTCTGTTGTCATGTCTACTCTGACACATGTTTGTGTACAGGGTGAAGAGTAGTGGTGACAACACACACCCCTGAGGGGAGCCAGTAGAAGAGCACTTTAGGTCAGACAATGTGCCATTGACCCTTACTCTCTGCGTCCTGTTGGTTAAGAAATCCAGAATCCAACCCACCAGATTATTGCTTAAATCAAATTGTTGCAGGAGCCTTTCAACTAAAATATGAGGTTGGATTGTATTAAAGGCAGAAGAAAAGTCCACAAATAAAAGCCTGGCGTGTGTCCCATTAAAATCCAGATGTTTAAAAAGCATGTCAAACAGAGTGACAGTGGCATCCTCCACTCCTCTGTGAGGCCTATAGGCAAACTGCAGAGGATCCAATGCATGTTCAGTCTGCCTTAGGACCTCACATCTGACCAGTTTTTCAAAAATTTTCATTAAAATTGAAGTCAAAGCAACTGGTCTAAAGTCATTTACCGTTTTAGGACAGCTGGATTTTGGAACGGGAACAACCACGGCATCTTTCCAGATCTTAGGCACATGTTGTGTCTGTAAGGACTTATTGAAAATGTAATGAAATATAGGACTCAGTTCATGTGCACAGGACTTTACCAAGCGCCCACATATATTATCAGGGCCCTGACTTTTGTTCACTTTTACAGCGCGGAACTCCCTTTCAACATCCTGCATCTCAATATTAAAGTGCTGATTGTCTTTGAGTTTCTGTTTCAAATCTTGGATTTCTGTGCTAAAATCAAAGGAGTCAAAACGACCATAAAAACAATTAAGAGCATTAGCCAGCTCTGTGTCTGAACTAAAACCATCTAAAAACACACGATTACTGCGCTCTGTGCTCTGAAGGCCTGCAATAGTTTTCATACTGGCCCAGGCCGAACCCAGTTTATTTGCTGCCATCTTGCTTTCCAATTCTGATTTATAATTCTGTTTTGCTCTTAAAATTTCAGCCTTCAGCTCCTTGGTGGCAACCTGTAGTTCAGAAACAGACCCCTGTTTAAAGGCAAGAGCTTTCCTCTGTAAGCAGGATTTAACTGATTTAGTAACCCATGGTTTGTTGTTGGGGTATATTTTGACACGTTTATGTGGAACAATCTTATTTTGACAGTAAGCCATGTATGAGCATGTGAGCTCAGCCAGAGAGTCCAAGTCATCCCCGCAGGCCATTATGAACATCTTCCAGTCTGTACAGTCAAAGCATTCCTGGAGGCTGTGCTCTGAATCTTCTGTCCACACATCAATGTCTCTCATCTCCACCTTGCCTCTTCTGAGAGCAGTTTTATATGTGGGCAGCAAATGAACACAGTTGTGATCTGATGATCCTAAAGGAGGAAGGGGGAGTGATTTATAGGCCCTCTCTATGGATCCATAGCACAGGTCCAATGTCTTTTTTCGCCTGGTTGGGCAGGAGACATACTGATGAAAGTTTTTAAGTGTCTTCTTTAAAGAAACATAGTTAAAATCCCCAAGAATGAAGTTTGGCGCCTCTGGAGAGATTGACTGCAGCCGCTGCACCACGTCAGAGATGGTGCTGGAGGCGGAGTCAGCGTCTGCCCTCGGATGAATGTACACAACTGTGATGAAAAGTTGGGGAAACTCTCGAGGCAAATAAAAGGGGTGTAGTGACACAGACAGCAGTTCCACATCGGGTGTACAGATGCGCTCTCTGACCGTGACAGATGTGCAGTACTGCTTATTAATGTATAAACATACTCCGCCCCCCTGACGTTTCCCCGTTACCTCTTCCTGTCGATCCGAGCGCAGCGGGGCTCCAAAGCCGTCAATCCACAGCTCTGCATCTCGATCATGCGCAGTAAGCCAAGATTCAGTGAAAGCCATGACGCAGCAGTTCTTAAAATCCTTCTGGTAACGTACGTTGCCTTGAATTTCCTCCACCTTGTTTCTCACAGACTGTGCATTCCCAAAAATGATCGAAGGAAGAGGAATGTTACCAAACTGACGTCTCCTAAGGCGCAATTTCACACCTCCACGTCTTCCACGCTTCCTTCTGCCGTCTTTCTTTTCACCGCTGTGCCCGTCTCTCAAAATAAAGTCCGGCAGCTGAAATTTGGGCGCAATCAGAGACTCTGCACCAGCTGTGTTAAAGCGCAGCAACACGTCCCTGGAATATTGTATTCTGCCCGCTATTCTGCTCGCCATGGAGCCGAACGCGTTTACCTCAGAGACAAAGAGCCACAGCACAGATAGCAGCAATGCAAGAGAGGAGAGGAAATCCATGTTATGGATGCCAGGGAGCTCTTCGCCATATATTCCACAAACGCTCCAGGGCAGAAACGACACAGAGGATTTTCTAAAAACGTAAAAAAAGTACAAAAAACACACACACGCACACACGCACTATATCATCAGCTGCAGGTCGCTGCGTGCGCATGCACTCATTCGGTCCATTTGAGTTTTGAGAACCGTCTGTGTTGTGACAGAGGGCAAGAAAGAAGCTGGAGATAGTGACCAATGCTGTGGCAGCTGACGCAAGTCAAGGCGTGCGTGCAGCTGTAGATGAGGCTAGGACCTCACTGTATGGCACCTATGAACGCCTAATGGTGGAAGATCTAGAGGAAAAAGTTGCAAGAGTGGAACAAGTACAGTGAGGCATGGAAGGTTGTTAATGAGATTAGCGGTCGTAAAAAGTCAACAAGAAGCCAGATCACAGGGGTGGGCCCAAACGAACGAGTTACCAACTGGTTTAATCACTTTAAGAAGTTGTTTGGCATCTCTTCTTACAGCCTGAACACTGAAGAGGACGATATCCCAGATATTATAAGCAACCTGGATATCAGCGATGGTCCTTTCACTGTGGACAAGTATGAAGAGGTGAAGAAAACACTCTCTCTCGGAAAGAGCGCAGGTCCAGATAACATCCCCCCAGAGGTCTTTAAAACCTGTGACCTGGATGATATCATTCTGGCCCTCTGCAATCTTGCACTAATGAATGACGGCAAATCAAACCAGTGGTTTTTTTTTTTTTTTTTGTTACTTATTTGTACCCGTAGGTAGACTTGGTTTGCAGTCTGGTGACAAGCCACCGGCTGCTGGTCGCTGCGTGCGCGAGCGCCCTAAACCTACATGTTTTTGGTGTGCGGGAGGAAACCGGAGAAATCCCGGAGTAAACCCACGCAACACAGGGAGAACATGCAAACTCCACACAGCTCACTGTTGGTCGGGGGCTGGGATCGAACCCACGATCTCATGATCCCCGCGATCCCCCGGCCGAGGGTAAAACTGTGCTGCCACAGTGCTAAACCACTGCGCCACCGTGCAGCCCCATCAAACCAGTGGTTGTTTTCTAATATCATTCCACTACCTAAGCCAGGCAATCTCTCATGCACTGATAACTTCAGGGGAATACGCCTCACATGTGTCATAACTAAGATGTATAATTGGATGATACTGAACCAAATCCGAGGACCCCTAGACTCACCTCCAATTCAATCAAAATGGGTTCCGCCAAAAGAGATCCACCACTAGTTATATTCTTGCCCTGCACCGGATTCTAGAAGCGGTACAGAAAAACAACCTCTCTGCAGTTCTGACATTCCTTGACTTCAGGAAAGCCTTCGATTCAATTAACCGTGAAATTATGTCCAAGACACTGAAGGCTTACAGTATTCCATCAAGGCTGTGTAATGCTATTCAGGCAATGTATACCAACACATGCAGAGCCAGCTGTGGGTGTGCCCCTTCATGTTTGGACCATCACTGTTGGGGACAGTCCTCCATGCCAATAGTGGGCTCTACCCTGTAGTGCTCAAGACACCTCTCAATACTGTCATCCTGTTCATCAGATGAAGACTCTGGGACAAGCATGAGAGATAATCTTTTCTTCAGTGGTTCAGACATTTCTGGCTGTTGCGGCTGTGCAGGATTGTCCATCTCTCTTAGCAAGGTAGTGTTGGAATGCCACACCTCAACACTCTCAGGTTTGCTCAGACAGTTGAGGTCCTTAAACCGAGGATCCAGTGCTGTTGCCACCCTCAGCCATGCAGTGTTAGTTTTGTCTTTGCATTTTTCCAGGTCTGCTGTGAAGGTCACCTTGAATTGAATTATGTAAGTTGGGTCATCCTCGGTGGCCTCCATTCCTCGTGACAGATGGCATAATGCCGGAAGCACCACTGAGCAGGCAACAAACTTCTCTCCTCCAAGATCAGTTATGTACCTGCAATAATAGAGAAAGTCACTTCATTTAGGAGCTTTTAACAATTATACTGTACATGGGTGGATATTCCATTTCCCTGTTGGGAGGAACAATAAACAGAACATTTTCTCTAGAGTAAATATTGAGGAGACACTATAAGTATTAGTACAGTACTCCAGCAAGATCTCCAAATTCTTCAGTTTCTCCAGTACGGCTGCTGTTGGCATAGAAATGTTGGTTGCATGTTGGGCCAACATAACCCTCAGTGAATCTTTATTCCTCAGAACACGTGTGATCACCTCAAGGGCACTGTTCCACCTTGCTGGGACGTCCTGTGTGAGTGCTTCTTTCTTGCCAAACTGTTCAAGTTCTTGCTGTTCTAGCTCTGCTGCATTTGGTGGGCTGTGCTTGAAATGGCCCACTGTAGCGCCCATAATGGTAACATTATGTAGCTCACATGTTTCACTGCAGAGACTCAAGTATAGAAGGACTTTAAGCTTGCGGTGTGTATTGACATCACGTCTCAGATGGACAATGAGTCTGGACCACCTCCGGACTTGGAAGCAAGTCAGAGGATCTGGGGCGAGAGCCTGAAAGGGCTGTCTGACCTCCTGGGGTCAGACAGAAGAGCAAAGAGGACTTTGAAGTGATTAAGTGTAAATAGAAGGATTTGCCATCTTGGATAGGGTGTCCATATGTGCACCTGGCACCAGGACACCCTAGGTCGCAGGTCGATGATCAATTTTGTTATCGTATCATCAGACCTGCGACCGTATGTCTTGGACACCCGAGTAAAGAGAGGTGCAGAGCTGTCAACTGATCACCACCTGGTGATGAGTTGGATCCGATGGCAGGGGAGGAAGCCATTCAGACCTGGTAGACCCAAACGTATAGTGAGGGTGTGCTGGGAGCGTCTGGCTGAGGCCCCTGTCCGGGAGGTCTTCAACTCCCACCTCCGGAAGAACTTCATCCACATTCCGAGGGAGTCTGGAGACATGGAGTCTGAATGGGCCATGTTCTCCACCTCTATTGTTGAAGCGGCGGCCCAGAGCTGCGGCTGCAAGGTGGTCGGTGCATCTCGTGGTGGCAACCCCCGAACCAAGTGGTGGACACCAGTGGTGAGGGGGGCCATTAAGCTGAAGAAGGAGTCCTATCAAGCTTGGTTGGCTTGTGGGACTCCCGAAGCAGCTGAGGTGTACCGGCAGGCCAAGCGGAGTGCAGCTCGGGTGGTTGCTGAAGCAAAAACCCGGGTATGGGAGGAGTTCGGTGAGGCCATGGAACAAGACTTTCGGTCGGCTTCAAAGAGATTCTGGCAAACTGTTCGGCGGCTCAGGAGGGGAAAGCAGCTCCCCGTCCACACTGTGTATGGTGCGGATGGGACACTGTTGACTTCAACTGGGGATATCGTCGGGCGGTGGAAGGAATACTTCGAGGATCTCCTCAATCCCACTGATACGCCTTCCACAGAGGAAGCAGGGTTTGGGGACGAGGGGGATGACTCGCCTATCACAGGGGCTGAGGTCGCCAAGGTGGTTAAAAATCTCCTTGGTGGCCGGGCCCCGGGGGTGGACGAGATTCGCCCTGAGTACCTCAAGGCCCTGGATGTTGTTGGGTTGTCATGGTTGACACGCCTCTGCAACATTGCGTGGAGGTCGGGGGCAGTGCCTTTGGCATGGCAAACCGGGGTGGTGGTTCCTCTCTTCAAAAAAGGGGACCGGAGGGTGTGCTCCAACTTTAGAGGGATCACACTCCTCAGTCTCCCTGGGAAGGTCTATGCCAAGGTACTGGAGAGGAGAGTCCGGCCGTTGGTCGAACCTCGGATTCAGGAGGAGCAATGTGGTTTTCATCCTGGCCGTGGCACATCGGACCAGCTCTTTACCCTCTCGAGAATTCTTGAGGGTTCGTGGGAGTTTGCCCAACCAGTTTACATGTGTTTTGTGGACTTGGAGAAGGCATTTGACCGCGTCCCTCGTGGATTTTTGTGGGGGGTGCTTCGGGAGTATGGGGTATCAGGTTTGTTGTTACGAGCTATTCGGTCTCTGTACGACTGTTGTGAGAGTTTGGTTCGTATTGCCAACACTCGGTCGGAGTCATTCCCAGTGAGAGTTGGACTCCGCCAGGGCTGCCCTTTGTCACCGATCCTGTTCATAATTTTTATGGACAGGATTTCTAGGCGCAGCCAGGGAATGGAGGGTGTCATGCTTGGTGACCACAGGATCTCATCTCTGTTGTTTGCAGATGATGTTGTCCTGTTGGCTTCATCCAGCAATGACCTACAGCTCTTGCTGGGACGGTTTGCCGCTGAGTGTGAAGCAGCTGGGATGAGAATCAGCACCTCCAAGTCCGAGTCCATGGTCCTCAGTCGGAAAAAGGTGGATTGTCCTCTCCGGGTTGGGGACAGGCTCCTGCCCCAAGTGGAGGAGTTTAAGTATCTTGGAGTCTTGTTCACGAGTGAGGGGAAAATGGAGCGAGAGATCGACAGACGGATTGGAGCAGCATCTGCAGTGATGCGGACGTTGTACCGGTCTGTTGTGGTGAAGAGGGAGCTTAGTTCTAAGACAAAGCTGTCGATTTACCAGTCAATCTACGTTCCTACTCTCACCTATGGTCACGAGCTTTGGGTAATGACCGAAAGAACGAGATTGCGGATACAAGCGGCTGAAATGAGCTTTCTCCGTAGGATTGCTGGGCTCACCCTCAGAGATAGGGTGAGGAGCTCAGTCATCCGGGAGAGGCTCAGAGTAGAACCGCTGCTCCTCCACATTGAAAGGAGTCAGTTGAGGTGGTATGGGCATCTGATTAGGATGCCTCCTGGACGCCTCCCACTTGAGGTGTTTCAGGTACGTCCCACTGGGAGGAGACCCCGGGGCAGACCCAGGACTCGGTGGAGAGACTATGTCTCCCAGCTGGTCTGGGAACACCTTGGTATCCCCTCTGAAGAGCTGGAGCAGGTGGCTGGGGAGAGGGAAGTCTGGGCTTCTCTGCTTGAACTGCTGCCTCCGCGACCCGGACCTCCGGAAAAGCGGTAGAAGATGGATGGATGGATGGATAGAAGGATTTGACTTGATTGTGTGATTCTGTATTTGATGTGTGAGTATAAATGTATGTGGGTTTACCGCAGCTCCTTCTCCTTTTTCCTGACTGAGAGAGAGAGAGCTGGGGACTTGAGATGAATAAACCATACTGAGAAATAATCCAGTCTCATCATTTCATGATCCCCACATTGGTGACCAAGACATATGATGCCGGGAGAATGTTACCCTGACCCAGATTCACCGGGGACCGACCGCACGAGCACAGGCTCGATTAAGCTCCCCGAGTTCTGGCAAGACGACCCGCACTCATGGTTCCAACACGGGGAATCGTGGTTCGTGCTTGGGGGAATATCAGCAGATGACACCAAGTTTCATAATGTCATCGCAAGACTCGACAGCCGCACAGCTCAATGTGTGCGGAGCCTGGTGCAGCAGCCGCCCGCTGCTGGCAAGTACGACGCGCTGAAAGCCGCCCTCATCGAGAGTTTTGTGCCATCAGCCGAGGTGAGGGCCAGGCAGCTTCTGGACCTGCGTGGCAGAGGAGGACGCAGAGTGACCGACCTCATGGAGGACATGCTGCAGCTGATCGGGACAGACAACGATGCGTTTCTGTTCAAACACATCTTCTTGAGGACCCTCCCAGCACACATGAGAGGTACCCTGTCTGGCATGAGGTGTGTGAACCAGCAAGACTTCTGCGCGCTGGCCAAGGAAGCGCAGCGGCTCCTCGACGCCTGCGACGAGCAGGAGACCTCCGTGGCAGCAGCAGACCTCGGCGCAGCGGCCGGGGGCAGTGAGGAGCTGGAGGCAGCAGGAGCAACCCCAGCGACGACGGCAGCGGCACGGTCCCGAAACAGAGGAGGAGACGGCCTCTGTTCCTACCATTGACGCTTCGCTGAGAAGGCGCACAGATGCATCCCGCCGTGCAGTTTCAAGAAAACAGGGAAACATCCGGGCCGGGGGTCGTTAGCAGCTTCGACTCTCGGCGAACAGAACAAGCTGCTTTATCTAACAGACGCGGGCTCCGGGCGGCAACTCCTCATGGACACCGGAGCCCAGAGGAGTTTCATCACCGCGACCTATGCGGATCGGGTGGCGGGACCCCGCGGAGACGGGGCAACGGCGGCGAATGGCTCGTTGATCAAAACTTTCGGGGAAAGGACTCTGCGCCTGTCCTTGCACGGCCGCACCTATGAATGGACCTTCATAGTAGCGGCGGTGAGTTTCAACATGTTAGGCGCTGATTTTTTGTGCTCACATGGCTTGTTAGTGGATCTGGTTAATAGACGCCTAGTAAATGCACTCTCCTTTTGTTCTAAACCTTGTGCAGCTCGAGTTTCCCGCCGCCAGTACAGACCAACGTCGCCACAGCAGGCGGTAAGTTTCACACTCTTCTAACCCAGCTCCCAGCACTCACAGTTCCCACGTTTTCAGCTAGAGGTTGCGAAGCACGGGGTGGAGCACTTTATCACCACAGTTGGCCCACCAGTTTTTGCGAAAGCTCGGCGCTTGGATGCAGCTAAGCTCTCCATTGCGTGCGAGGAGTTCGCCAACCTGGAAAGGTTGGGCATAATTCGCCACTCGAAGAGCGCCTGGGCCTCCCCCCTGCATATGGTGCCTAAGGCTGACGGCTCGTGGAGACCTTGTGGTGATTACCGCAGGTTAAACAATGCCACAGCGCAGGACCGCTACCCAATTCCACATATCCAGGATTTTTCAGTGCACTTAGCAAAGGCGCGCATTTTTTCTAAAATAGACCTGGTCCGCGGTTATCATCAGGTCCCGGTCCGACCACAGGACATTCCCAAAACAGCGGTAATAACCCCGTTCGGACTTTTTGAATTTTTACGCATGCCTTTTGGCCTTAAAGGCGCCGCGCAAACCTTCCAACGAATGATGGATGCCGTGTTGCGCGACCTCCCTTTCGTTTTTGTCTACTTGGACGATATTTTAGTCGCCAGTGCCTCCGAGGAGGAACACGGAAAACACCTCACCATGGTTTTTCAGAAGTTGGGAACGCACGGGTTGATAATCAACCCGGCCAAGTGCCATTTTGGCGTAGCGCAAATCGATTTTTTAGGACACCGCGTCTCCCCAGAGGGAGCAGTCCCTCTGCTGGCCAAAGTACGCGCAGTGGCAGAGTTTCCCCAGCCACAAACGGTCAAAGCGTTGCAAGAGTTTTTAGGAATGGTAAATTTTTATAACCGTTTCATACCCCACGCAGCGCAGCTTATGCAACCGTTATACGCCGCGCTTAAAAAGCAGAAGCCCTCCAATGTGATCGAGTGGTCCCCAGAGCGGGAGTGCGCATTCACAGAGGTTAAAAAAGCACTGGCAGACGCAGCACTGCTGGCTCACCCAGACCCCTCAGCCCGCATAGCGCTAACCACCGACGCGTCAGATGTGGCCATAGGGGCCGTTGTAGAGCAGCAGGTCGCCGGAGTTTGGCAGCCGCTTGCTTTTTTCAGCAGGTCCTTGCGCGATGTTGAGCGGAAATACAGCGCGTTCGACAGGGAGCTGCTAGCGCTCCACCTGGCCATTCGCCATTTCCAGTTCTGGCTGGAAGGGCGGCGTTTCACCGCGTTTGTCGACCACAAACCGCTCACTTTTGCAATGTCCAAAATTTCAGAACCGTGGTCCGGACGGCAGCAGAGACAGCTGGCCGCAATTTCGGAATTTACCACTGATATTCAGCACATAGCCGGTAAACTCAGCGTAGTAGCGGACTGTCTCTCATGCGCGGTAACAGCGCCTGTCCGCGCGGAAGCGGATTGTACTACCGCAGACGCGAGGCGGGGTAACAGCGCGGACGCGCACGCGGCTCCTGTTCACGTGGGGATAGATTACGCAGCCATGGCAGCGGAGCAGAGCGAAGACGCAGACGTGCGCGCGCTCCTGTCTGGACCAACAGGGTTAAGGCTGGAGAGCAAAAGTTTACAAACCGGTTCGCCCCCTCTAATCTGCGACGTATCCATCGGGCGACCGCACCCGGTGGTACCGGCCGCGTGGCGCTGTCGCATTTTTGACGCGGTGCACTCCCTAACGCACCCGGGAGTATGTGCTTCGGTGAAAATGGTAGCAGAGAAGTTTGTTTGGCCGAGCCTGCGCAAGCATGTGAAAGAGTGGGCGAAAGCCTGCATGGCTTGCCAGCGGGCCAAAGTCCACAGGCACACGAAGGCCCCTTTAGAACCGTTCTACATTCCGGCTAAGAGATTCAATCATGTGCACGTAGACCTAGTGGGCCCCCTACCGCCGTTACAAGGGTTCATACATCTCTTGACAATGGTGGATCGAACCACACGTTGGCCGGAAGTGGTCCCGTTAACATCGACCACAGCGGCAGAGGTGGCTCGCGCTTTTTTAACAGCCTGGGTAGCGCGGTTCGGGGTTCCGTCAGATATTACGTCCGATAGGGGACCTCAATTTGTGTCGGAACTGTGGTCAGCAATGGCCAGCGGCTTAGGAGCGGCAGTCCATCGCACTACCGCTTATCACCCCCAGGCCAACGGTTTATGTGAGCGTTTTCACAGGTCTTTGAAGGCAGCCCTCAGAGCGTCGCTCACGGATGCAGATTGGGTAAACAAACTACCATGGGTTTTATTGGGGTTGCGTTCGGCACCCAAAGAGGACTTAGATGCCTCACCCGCGGAATTAGTTTTTGCGCAACCTCTCAGGCTGCCCGGCGAGTTCCTACCAGCCCATGCGGCACCAGGGCGCCTCCCGGTGTGGGGACCTCTGATTGGCACGGGAGCAGAAATGCTCCCGGGCCCTGCTCATCACACTTTTCCACGTTTTTTTGTTCCCAAGGCTTTACAAAACGCGGAATTTGTTTTTGTCAGGCACGACGCTCAGCGACACAGTCTCCGCCCACCATATGACGGTCCATTTCGAGTGCTGGAAACCGGGGAGAAATATTTTGTGCTAGATTTGGGGGGCAGGAAAGAAACAATCAGTATTGATAGATTAAAGCCTGCCTTTGTGTTGCATGACGAATCTGTACGACCGGCGAGGATGCCTCAACGCGGCAGACCACCCAGGGAACAGCCCCTGGAGCCCCCACAGGGGACAAATAACCTTTCTCCCCCTCATTCCACAGATTCGCCGCAGGACGGCACATCACAGACTGTGAAACCTGCGTACAGCAGGTTTGGGAGGAGGTTGAAGCCCAGACTACGGGCAGAGTGATGTGTGTTTCGATCAAACTGTGTAGGCTGTGCTGTAGATTCCGCAGGTGGGGGATGACATATGCTGTATTGCCATTGGGATACGGTTATTGGGTGTGTCCATTCTTTGGCGTTTGGCGGGGAGTGATGTAGCGTCCATAATGGTAACATAATGTAGCTCACATGTTTCACTGCAGAGACTCAAGTATAGAAGGACTTTAAGCTTGCGGTGTGTATTGACATCACGCCTCAGATGGACAATGAGTCTGGACCACCTGTGGACTTGGAAGCAAGTCAGAGGATCTGGGGCGAGAGCCTGAAAGGGCTGTCTGACCTCTTGGGGTCAGACAGAAGAGCAAAGAGGACTTTGAAGTGATTAAGTGTTAATAGAAGGATTTGACTTGATTGTGTGATTCTGTATTTGATGTGTGAGTATAAATGTATGTGGGTTTACCACAGCTCCTTCTCCTTTTTCCTGACTGAGAGAGAGAGAGCTGGGGACTTGAGATGAATAAACCATACTGAGAAATAATCCAGTCTCATCATTTCATGATCCCCACACCACGACCTTTTTGCATTTTGCTAATACTAGGTCAAAGGGGTTGTTCTGTAGACTGACTGTGAAAGCTCATTGGAGGATATGTGCAATGGCAAGGCATGTGCTCAAAGGGGAGCTGTCTGGCCGCAGCGGTCATGCTGCGTGCACTATCAGTGGTCAGCGTGCTGATTTTATTTTCAATAACCCACTGTCTGGCTACCTGCATAAATTACTCAGCACACGTGTTAGCAAAGTGCCTCTCCTCGATCTTCAGAACCATTAAAGCATGCGACTATAGTTCCCATTGTGGGTCAAAATAATGTGCAGTGACCCCCAAGTAGCTGTGATTACTCACAGAGGTCCAGTAGTCCCCAGTCAGTGCAATTGAGCTGGTCTTTCTCAGGCTATCTTCAATTTTAGTTCTGTCTTCTTCAAACAAGCTGTGCATCTTGTCTACCATGGTGAATCTCGAAGGCAACTCAAATGTGCTCTTGTTGAATGCAATATGAATTATATCACGTAGACCCTCGTCCTCAACAATGCTAATAGGCCTGCAAGCAGTGGTGATCCATTTAGCAATCCCTATATTAAGTTTACTGTGGTGATCTGCGCTGTGCTGCCTTTTTTTCTCCCTGATTATCTTCACAGCTGCAGACACACCTGCTCCTCCCAATTAAGCAGCCTTTATAAGGAGTGCTGCCTTACCATCTGCACGAAGATGTCTACGCTCCTCCAGGGAGAAACTTCTACGCAAGAATCCTCCCTCATCCGCTTTTGGAAGCTTCACCTTCCTGCCTACACCTACTTCGGGAAGTCTCACCTTCCTGCTACCAGTGCTTCAACGCATGGGAGTTTCATCTCCCCAACTCAGCTGTAAGCATTATTTGGATTTCTGCACTATCTGCACCTGCTCTCCTCTCTCTTCTTCCCCTGTGCACAGGTGGACCAGCCCGGCGGCGGACCTCCTCCTGACCTTGGCGGCGGACCTCTCAGCTGTGGACTTCCTTCTCCACCAGTGTGCTCTGCCTGTCCCTGCACTTCTCCACAAACAGCCAACACGCACCATCATCAACCGAGCTCACAGGACTCAGAGGACCAGTGAAGTATCGTTCATTCTTCAGAGTACTAGCTGCCATCTTATCACCGTAAGAATTGACTCATCTCTTCCTTTTCACCAGAGTGAATTGAGCCCTAATTCTCTTGTCCTTCCTCTCTCCTCAGGGTTGCCTGACTTGACCTGCTCGGCTCGCTCCAGCCCACACATCCACACACGCACACACACTCACATTCATTCTTTAATAAAGATCACTGTGGTTTATTTGAGTCTGTGTCTGTACTTGGGTTTTTCTACAATCATGTCATTTACACTGTGTACGGATGTCCAGGCATCTCTGCTGTACATTGTCCAGCGTGGTTTGTGTTTTCATAATGGGTGGAATGCAATTATTAGCACTAGCATCAACCAAGAACTGAGTTAGTAGGTGATATTTAAGACTAGATGTGTTCCGGTGGTATTTGAATTCATGCTGACAGTACCCACATGTTACCATTGTCTTGTCAACAGATCCATTTTGAACATTTTTGAAGCTGAATTTGCCATTCAAAATCTTCGTGTCTTTATCTATTTCAGCTCGTGGAAGGGTTTATATTAATGCACTGTGATCACAGACTTCCGAGTGTCTGGATGGCACAGAGTGGCCTTGTATGGAGTGCCGCTAGGCCAAAAGAGTACTGCCGTTAACTGCGGTTAACCGCGATCACAAAAGTTGTCATCATTAACGGGGCTGAAGCGTTAACAGGCGATTAATGCGATAACACCAACACCACTAGTAAAAACACTAAAAGTTTGAACAGAAATACAAGAGAAAAAAACACTTTAAAACAGATCCAGACATGCCAGTAAGATTTTGAAATCTACTAATCAATATTTTATGATCAACACTATCAAATGCCAATAAAAGATCCAAAAATACTAAAACTGTATATTTCCCTGAGTCAGCTGACATCATGATGTTATTTGTAACTTTCAGTAATGCGATTTCTGTAGAGTGATTCTTCCAGAAACCAGACAAAGTCATCAAAGATTTTGTGTTTTGTCAGAAAAGAAGTCAGCTGCTCTTCAACAAGTTTATCTAAAATTTTTGACATAAAAGGCAATTTAGAAACTGGCCTATAATTTTTAAATAGACTGGGCGTTTAAGAATTGATTAAATAATGGCATGTTTGAAAAAGCTGCGAACCACACCATTTAAAAGAGACAAATTAAAAATTTCAACAACAGAAGGGCCGATGCTGTAAAATACTTTGGTGAGCAGAACAGTAGTAAGTACATCAACAGGACACATGGAAGGTTTCATTTTGCAAAAGAGGGCATTGATGTCCTGTTGTGTAACAGTCTTAAAAGAGGACCAGGAATAAAGAGATAAATCACCAGCAGAGCAATGAGGAGGAGCTGATAATGGGATGTTTGCCTGAATGTCTCTGACCTTATTGATAAAGAAATTAAGAAGATTATTACAGTTTGCCTCTGAAGATACAGGCACCAGGGGAGCAACAGGAGAAACAATAGTTCTGATGGTGTTAAGCAAGATTTGTCAATTCTTCTTATTTGATGATATACATAAGCTGAGAAAAATACTCACCTCAGGACGTTTTTATAAGTTCATTTAAAGAAGTCCTTAAATCCTTAAGGTGAAGCCTGTGTACGTCAAGTGCTGTTGTTTTCCAAAGTTGCTCAGTTTTTTGACAGTCTCTTAAAATTCAGAATTTCTTCAATTATCCAAGGGGAAGTATTTTTACGCAAAGCAATGGTTGTTTTCACTGGAGCCACTTTATCACGAATAGCTATACAATGGCTGTTAAAAGACTGCATATAAACTTCTGCATTCTTGTTCCTTATTAGTGAATCACAATCAAACAATACAGAGAAATTTACAGCGGTATCATTCGCTACAATATGCCTCTTGGATCTGATTTTCTGAGGGACTGGATCGAAAATAAAATTCAGGTCAAAGAAAACACAGTTGTGGTCATTCACCTGAACATCTTGTACCTTAACAATTTTTACATTTAGACCAATACAAAATACTAAATCTCATATGTGGCCCTTTGTGTGAGTGGCTGTTGGGTAAAACCATAATTTTCTGTGGTTGACAGCAGATCTGCAGCCATGTTACATCTAACATCATCAATATGAAGGTTAAAATCCTCGACAACTAAAACTTTCTGCAACTTAATAATGGAAGATAAAAAAAAAATTAGTAAAATCAATAAGAAAGGTGCCATCAGGACCAGGAGGACGGTGTCATGAACCTGGGTTTGGTGGTTCCAAACCCAGTTCTGACACTGTGGTTATTTTCTCTTTTCAGTGTTTATTTTCCATCAGGTGCTTCAGGTCACCCATTGGGTCAGAGCAGAGCTCCAGTTCACCGCAGGTGCAGCAGAGCTCCAGTCCACTGCGGATGCAGCAGAGCTCCTGCTGGAGTCCACTGCGGATGCAGCAGAGCTCCTGCTGGAGTCCACCGCAGGTGCAGCTGAGCTCCAGCCGGAGTCCACCATCGGGGCAACGCTATCCCAGACTGGGTCCATCGTGGGTGCAGCTATGTCCCAGACCGGGACCATTGCGGGTGCTACGGTCTCCCTGCTCCAAGCCTCAGATGGCGGGGGGGGGGGGGGGCTCCTATCCCTCGGCCCGTCCATCTACCTCTATGTTCCCCAGTGGGTAGGCTACCTCTTTGCCTTCCCCTCCGTTCCTGGTGGCTCAACCACGCTGGTTGGCCACCTGAAAGACTTGGCCTTTTGGGTTGTCCATCGGCCCTGGCAGGCCGCCTGACGCTGTTCAGCGGGCGGCCTGCTGGGCTTGGGACTTGGGCAGGCCACCCGGTCAGTCACCCCTCGCCATGCCTGGGACTCTGGACAGCCCCCTGAACTTTGACTCCTGGGGAGGGGGGTTAGTGTCCTAGGTTGGGACTGTTAGGAGGTTCAACTTATTATATTTGCATATTATTTTTTGTATCATTTACTAGTTGCTTCCCCCCTAACCTGTTTTCCCCCATCTCCCACCCTTAGTGGTTCTTTTCCTTTTTTTTTGGGGGGGGGGGGGTTGTTATTGTGTTTTTTTCTGTTTTTCTGCTGGTGGCACTTGGGTGTCTGGAATCCACCCCTTGGGGGGGGGCCTCTGTCATGAACCTGGGTTTGGTGGTTCCAAACCCAGTTCAGACGCTGTTACTATTTTGTCTCTTTTCAGTGTCTATTTTCCATCAGGCACTTCAGGGAACCCATTGGGTCCGCCGCTCCTTGACAGCTCGGCCACGCCCCCTCCTCCTGTCAGTGTCATCAGCTGTTTCTCATTATCGGTGTCTCACACACATACACACACGCCTCATTCACTTCCATTCACCTGCTCAGACACTCACTCATGCACACCTGGATTTAATTGGTCCAGCTCACGCTCTTCCACACCGGCTGTATCTTCCCTAATCAGTATTGTCACTACTTAAGCTCTGCTTGAGTGAGAAGAGATCGCCAGAGCATTGCACTTTACTCACAGCAGCATGTTCCTCTGTGTATGTTAGCCTTCACCCACTACGTTTACTTTCAGCCTGACTTCTAGTCTTCTCTATCGCTACTAACTGTTGTTGGTTATTTGGTGTTAGCTGTAGCCCATGTATTTTTGCCTACATATGCATAAGCATAAAGGGGATGCTGGAGATTGCATGTGTGGATTGACTTCACGTCTTGAATGGAACAATGTGTCTGGACCACCTGCGGTTAACAATAAGAGGACGGAGGTACGGTGACAAGGGGCTGAAAGGACTTCCCGACCTCCTGGGAGACAGGTGGAGGACTGAGAGACTGGAGGGGGAGTTAATGTCAATAGGGGGTTTTGACAGGGATATGTGATTCTTCCTTTGTGTGAGATGTATAAATGTGAAGGTCTGATGCAGCTCACTCTCTTGTGTTCTTGAGAGAAGGCTGGGGATGAAGTGCACGAATAAAACCTGAATTAAGAACCAATTCAGCTTCGTTATTTCACGCTCCCCACATTGGTGACCAGTGACGTGTGAGAATGCCTGGAAATGCTCTCCACGATCAGGACTCATTGGAGTCCGCCCTAGCGAGCGCCATCGCCGTCAAACTGCCGGAATTCTGGCAGGACAACCCAGACTCGTGGTTCCTCCAGGCGGAGGCACAGTTCACGCTCGCAGGCATAACGGCGGATGACACTAAGTTCTACCACGTCATCGCTAGACTTGACAACCGCACAGCTCGATGCATGCGGAGCTTGGTACAGCAGCCACCCGCCGAAGACAAATACGGCAGATTGAAGGCTGCCCTCACCAAGTGTTTCACGCCCTCAGCCGAAGAGGGGGCTAGGAGGCTCCTGGCTATGCTCAACCAAGGAGATCACAGGCCAGTCGCCCTGATGGAAGACATGCTGCAGCTGAGGGGGTCAGACAACGATGATTTCCTTTTTAAGTACATCTTCCTGACTAACCTCCCGACGCATATGAGAGGAACGCTGTCCAGCATGCGTTGTGACACCCAGCAGGATTTCCGTGAGCTGGCCCAAGAGGCGCAGAGGCTCCTCAGCTCCTGCGGCGAGCAGACAACCGCGGCGGCGACCTGAGGCAGCGACGAGCCGGAGACAGCCGAGCCAAGCCGACCAACAATGGCAGCGGCGCGGCCCCGACGCGGCGGAGGTGATGGCCCAGCGGCAGAGGCGAGGCCCCGATGCAGCGGAGGAGAGTATCTCTGTTTTTATCATCGGCGGTTCGCAGAGAAGGCGCACAGGTGTGTGCCGCCATGCAACTTCAAGAAGTCGGGAAACTGCAGGACCGAGAATCGTTAGCAGCTTCGGATCTCGGCGAAAGAAATAAGCTGCTATACATCACAGATACGAGCTCCGGGTGGCAGTTCCTTATAGACACCGGAGCCCAAGTGAGTTTCATCACCCCAACCTATGCTGACCGGGTGGCTGACCCCCGTGGAAACGGGGCAACGGCAGCGAACGGCTCGAGCATCAACACCTACGGGGAAAGGACCTTGTCTCTGTCCTTGCATGGCCGCACTTATGAATGGACTTTTGTCATAGCGGCGGTGAGTTTCAACATGTTAGGTGCTGATTTTCTGTGCTCACACAGTTTGTTAGTTGATCTTGCCAATAGGCGGCTGGTAAATGCACTCTCTTTTTATTCTATTCTCTGTGCAGCTCGAGTGTCCCCGCCACCAGTACAGACCAACGTCGCCACAGCAGGCAGTAAGTTTAACACAATCCTCACCCAGTTTCCAGCACTCACGATTCCCACATTTTCGGCAACAGTTGCGAAACACAGGGTGGAGCATTTTATTACTACAACTGGCCCCCCCGTCTTTGCGAAAGCTCGGCGCCTGGATGCTGCTAAACTCTCCATGGCGCGCGAGGAGTTCGCCAGCCTAGAGAGGCTGGGCATTATTCGCCGTTCGAAAAGCCCATGGGTTTTGCCGCTGCATATGGTCCCGAAAGCCGACGGCTCCTGGAGACCTTGCGGCGATTACCGCAGGCTAAACAACGCCACGGCGCACGATCGCTACCCCATCCCACACATCCAGGATTTTTCAATGCATTTAGCGGGGGCGCGCATTTTTTCTCAAATAGACCTGGTTCGCGGCTACCATCAGGTTCCAGTCCGGCCGGAGGACATTCCTAAAACAGCGGTTATAACCCCTTTTGGACGTTTTGAGTTTTTGCGCATGCCGTTTGGCCTCAAAGGCGCTGCACAAACATTCCAACGCATGATGGATGCCGTGTTACGTGATCTTCCATTCGTGTTTGTTTACCTCGACGACATTTTGGTCGCCAGTACTTCGGAGGAAGAACACGAAAAACACCTCACTGCGGTTTTTAGGAGGTTGGGAGAGCACGGCTTAATAATTAATCCAGCCAAGTGCCAGTTTGGCGTTGCACAGATCGATTTTTTGGGCCACTGCGTGTCCCCAGAAGGGGCAGTTCCGCTGCCGGATAAGGTGCCCGCAGTAGCAGATTTTCCCCGACCACAAACGGCCAAATCATTGCAGGTATTTTTAGGAATGGTAAATTTTTATAACCGTTTCCTACCCCACGCAGCACAGCTCATGCAGCCATTATACGCCGCGCTCAGAAAGCAAAAACCCTCCAATACAATCGCGTGGTCCCTGGAGCGGGAGCGCGAGTTCATGGAGGTAAAAAAAGCCTTGGCTGAAGCCACGCTTCTAGCTCATCCGGACCCATCGGCCCGCATCGCGCTAACTACCGACGCATCAGATTTGGCCATAGGGGCAGTTATAGAGCAGCACATTGCCGGTGTTTGGCAGCCGCTAGCATTCTTCAGCAAATCCTTGAGCGAAGCTGAGCGGAAATACAGTACGTTTGACAGGGAGCTGTTAGCGCTCCATTTGGCCATCCGCCATTTCCAGTTCTGGCTGGAAGGTCGGCGTTTCACCGCTTTTGTTGACCATAATCCGCTCACTTTTGCGATGTCCAAAATTTCAGATCCGTGGTCGGGCCGGCAGCAGAGGCAGCTGGCCGCAATTTCGGAATATACCACTGATATTCAGCACATAGCGGGTAAACTCAACATAGTAGCAGACTGCCTCTCTCGCGCGGCCACAGCACCGGCGCGCGCAGGGGCAGATTATACTATGGCAGTCGCGAAGCAAAATAGAAGTGCGGAAGCGCACGTGGCCCCAGTTCACGTGGGCATAGATTACGCAGCCATGGCAGCGGAGCAGGGCAGAGATGCGGACGTGCGCGCACTCCAGTCTGGACCAACAGGGTTAAGGCTGGAGAGCAGGTGTTTGCAAACCGGTATGTCCCCCCTAATCTGTGATGTGTCAACCGGGCGGCCACGCCCGGTAGTTCCGGCCGCGTGGCGCCGCCGTGTTTTCGACTCGGTTCACTCCCTGGCACACCCAGGGTGCGCGCTTCTGTGAAAATGGTAGCGGAGAAGTTTGTTTGGCCGTGCCTGCACAAGTACGTGAAAGAGTGGGCAAGGACCTGCATGGCTTGTCAGCGGGCCAAAATTCATAAGCACACAAGAGCCCCTTTAGAACCGTTCCACATTCCGGCCAAGAGATTCGATCACGTGCACGTCGACCTCGTGGGCCCCCTACCGTCGTCGCAGGGGTTCACACATCTTTTGACAATGGTGGACCGAACCACACGCTGGCCGGAAGTGGTCCCACTGGCATCGACCACGGCCGCAGAGGTGGCTCGCGTTTTTTTGACGGCCTGGGTAGCGCGTTTCAGGGTCCCGTCGGATATTACGTCCGACAGAGGGCCTCAATTTGTCTCTGAGCTGTGGTCAGCGATGACCAGCAGCTTAGGAGCGAAAATTCACCGCACTACCACTTATCACCCTCAGGCTAATGGTTTATGCGAGCGTTTTCATAGGTCTTTGAAGGCAGCCCTCAGAGCGTCGCTAACGGATGCAGATTGGGTAAACAAACTACCATGGGTTTTATTAGGGTTGCGTTCTGCGCCTAAGGAGGATTTAAATGCCTCCCCAACGGAGTTAGTTTTTGCACAACCTCTCAGGCTGCCCGGTGAGTTTCTACCAGAGCATCCGGAACCGGAACGCCTCCCGGCTCTTGGACCACCGATCGGCACGGGAGCAGACATGCTCCCGGGCCCCGTTCATCACACTTTTCCGCGCGTTTTTGTTCCCAAAGCTTTAAAAAATGCTGAGTTCGTTTTTGTCAGGCACGAGGCTCTAAGACCAACCCTCCGACCACCATATGATGGGCCATATAGGGTGCTGGAGACAGGTGATAAGCATTTTGTGCTAGATTTGGGAGACAGAAAAGAGACAGTCAGTATTGACAGACTAAAGCCTGCTTTTGTGATGAACGACGAGTCTGTACGGGTAGCGAGGGCACCTCGACGTGGCAGACCCCCCAGGGAACGCGTCTCGGAGCCCCCGCAGAGATCAAATAACCACTCTCTTCCTCAGTCAGCAGATTCTTTGCAGGGCGGCGCCGCAGGGACGCCGAGACCTGCTTACAGCAGATTCGGAAGACGGTTGAAGCCCAGACGGTGTACGGACTGACTGTTTGATGTTTGATGTGATCATGTGGTATAGACTACGCTATTGATGTTATCACTGATTTTTGATGTGGTCATGTGGTATAGACTGTGCTGTTGATATTAACATGTTGTCTGAATTTTAATATATTGTCCATTCTTCGACGTTTGGGGGGGGGGGGGGTTATGTATCCCATGTATTTTTGCCTACATATGCATAAGCATAAAGGGGATGCTGGAGATTGCATGTGTGGATTGACTTCACGTCCTGAATGGAACAATGTGTCTGGACCACCTGCGGTTAACAACAAGAGGACGGAGGTACGGCGACAAGGGGCTGAAAGGACTTCCCGACCTCCTGGGAGACAGGTGGAGGACTGAGAGACTGGAGGGGGAGTTAATGTCAATAGGGGGTTTTGACAGGGATATGTGATTCTTCCTTTGTGTGAGATGTATAAATGTGAAGGTCTGATGCAGCTCACTCTCTTGTGTTCTTGAGAGAAGGCTGGGGATGAAGTGCCCTGATCCTACCAAGTGGGGTCCAATTGGACCCCACACATATGTTCTTATGCACAACACAGACATATTATCGATCACAGCTATCATGCTTTCTGACTTTGTTTGTCATCATCTGTGAATCACAAAAAATAAATCTGATTTAAAATACAGTTTTCTTCTGTACTGTCAGTTCAGATTTTTCATTGGGGTCCGATCGGACCCCAGGGAAAAATAGTATGTTAATGATAGTGCATGTGTTCTGTAGGGCCTACAGAACACATGCACAACAATGGCAAAGTATTTGCATTTCTTGTACCAATTAAGAAGTGAAATTAGATAATTTCCCACAAAAACCTGAATGCACCAGGGCACATTGGTTGAAAAACACATTACAACCGGGCTACTCGTGCTGAAAGTCAGGCAACCGACAAACTAGCCCCATTCCGGGATTTTTGGATCATGTTTCAAGCACAACTCTTTGTTTTAACCAAATAAAACATTTTAAGTGAAAAAAATACTTTGGTATTGCTTAATAATCCAATCAACAGTTAAATTTTGTGTGGGGTCCAAACGGACCCCAGTTGGTACTATTTGTATGTAAAATATGTTGGTAGGATGAGGGTTAAGAACCAATTCAGCTTCGTTATTTCACGCTCCCCACATTAGCGGCTATTTCTGCTTTGTCCTCATCCACCAGACAGCACATCATCTCCGCATTAACAGCTGATTCTCAGCCAGTTGATACTGACTGCAGCCACCTGTAGTGGTCACGTGATCTCCTGTTGTGCCGGCTGGTCAGCTGGCGGCCAGGAAGAGTGGACACAGACATCAGGTCCACTTTGTCACAAACTGGATGGCAGCACCGAAAAGTCCTGGATCCTGCAGGTAGATAGAGCACTGCACAGGGAACCCATCTAGCATCCTCACTCATTCCATCTAGGGATATCTGGAGCAAACACCGAGGCCACACCCCACAGGAATGCCAGTTAATGCTCGTCCATGAATAGTGTCTCATTTTAACCCGAATGCCAGCCCTGCATCCCCTATTCCTCTGCCTCTTTTTCGGATTGCCAGAGGCTCGGGGCTCGAAGAGAAGCATATACTCAGGTGAGGAGGGAGGGCACACAAACGGGTCGGAAAAGTTGGCCGATAACTCTCCCAGTGTAGAGAATGCATTCAAGAATGAGGCTGAGTTTATTTCTCAGAGTCAACTTTATTGAGTGAACACATGCTCTATCAATCTCTATGCAGGAAAAGAGGCTGAGCAATCGAATACCACGTTCTTATACTCTGCTGCGGCCACAACCCACAGTCACATGTTACATAAGCAAACATATAATTACATGGCACATAGCCTCAGTCACAATGCACTCTTTCATGTCTCACTATTGTCTCTTGTCCTACGGTGTTCCGGGAATCTTCCTGGGACATCCTCTCGGAGACAAAGGTCAAGACTCACACCTACTCGTCATCTCCTGTAGATCCCTGCAGGTCCAGACCTCTTTTGTCCCACCAGACGTGGAGTCACCAATACACATACAGTCATGCATTTGTGGGGAGATATGAATTCAATATCTGCGCAACATAACCCCCCCCCCCCCCCAAACATCTATTTAGGGACAAAATGTAATCAGAGTTGTATGGCAGAAACATCACCACATAACCCAAATCAATCCACCAATCGCCTGGGTTTAAACCTCCTGCCAAATCTGCTGTAAGCCGGTTTGGCTCCTTCTGCCGCAGCTCCCTGCATCTGTGAATCAGACTTATTAGCACGTCTCTGTGATGTCAACGAACAATGCCTTTTCGGTGGCCTGCCACGGCGGGGGGCCCTGGCCACTTGCACGTGTTCATCAGCCAGAACAAAAGCGGGTTTGAGTCTATTAATGCAAATCAACTCTTTTCTGTCACCCAAATCAAGCAAAAATTGTTTCTCTCTTGTTTCCAACACTCTGAAAGGCCCGTCATAAGGGGGTCGCAAACCTGGTCTTTGAGCATCCTGTCTAACAAAAACGAACTCTGCATTCTTTAAAGCTTTTGGCACAAAAACGCGTGGAAAACTGTGATGCACCGGGCCGGGGAGGGTGTCTGATCCTGTGCCGCTCTGCAACAGCTGAGTGGGGGGGCAATTTGGCGCGGGGTTGTCAGGGAGGAAATCCCCCGGCAAACGGAGGGGTTGAGCAAAAACTAACTCAGCCGGGGAGGCTTGCAAATCCTCCTAAGGTGCAGAACGCAACCCCAATAAAACCCATGGAAGTCTATCCACCCAATTTGTATCCGTGAGAGACGCTCTGAGGGCTGCTTTCAATGACCTATGAAAGCTGTAGCGTGAATTGCCTATAAAAATATTTGTCATAAGGTACAGGAATTATTTATTTTATTTAATAGTGGGTGTGAAAGGGGGCGGAGTTAAACCATCACTTCTACACCCGCTAAATTAAATAAAAGCACTCGTAAAAGGGGCACCAGTCCTAACGGACAACAATATTACCTTTAATTTTAATTAATTTTGTACCTTAAATTACTTAATGAATCAGTCTCAAAGTTTCAGTGAGTTTTTGTCCTGCCGTGATTAGGAAACCTGTATATGCGAAAGGAAAACGCTTCAACTTCTCTCATTCACACTTTTATTAAACTCATTCAGTTTACATGGCATAGTGTTCAAATGATGAATAAACAGATTCAGATGATAACAGCGTAATATATCACATCAACTGATATTGGGTTCCTGAACATAAAATCCAGCGTTACACCTCTGTAGAACCAAGGAGGAACTAGACTTATGTTTCAACGGTAAATGAGGCTGGAATGTTTTAACAAAACAACGCAATTTTATGGGGAAAATTCATAAGCTAATTATCTAAAAATGAATTCTGAATTAATCTACAAAAATTTAAGGGCAGTTACTTAAAAATGACTAAGAGTTTTCCTTCAGTTGATAGCTCTATCCTGTGGCTGAGAGACTAATTGAGCCCTGAAATACGGGCCATATTCAATTGTAATTTAATTGTTAGGACATCACGTTTTAACCCAGCAGATAGGAGAAATAAGAGTTTCACTCACACAACAGCTGTAGGTCCACGTTTCCGTGGATCAGTACCGCTGGGTTTTTTTTTTTTGTAACTTAGATTTTTATTCATTTTTCATCATATATAATGCATTCAGATCACATTCTACATTTAAAAAACAAAGGGGTTAGGGTAGGGAAAAATAAAAAAAAAATAAACAAAATAAAAATAAAAAATAAAAAAAAAATAAAAAATAAAAGGGGGGGGGGACAAATGTTGGAGCATCAAGTTTTTAGTTTCCATCTCTTAATTCTTCTGGTTTTTTCAGTGTCTTTGGTTATTCTTTCAATTTCTGCCTCGTTGTTGCACTTTGTAGTGTGTCCATTTCCGCCATTTTTTCTCCCATATTCCTTCTTGCATTCTTCGTCGATATGTTAGTTTTTCCATCATACGTATGTCCTCAACAATGTCAGTCCATTGTTCTTGGTCAGGAAGAACTTCTGATCGCCATTTTTTTGTGATAGTTTTTTTACATGCAATCAACAAGATTTTAACTAGATATCTGTCCTCAGCCTGTATAACACTGTCTTTTTTAAGATCACATAAGTACATCAGGTTACAGTTCATTGGTATATTATATCCTAATATCCTCTGTATTGTCACATGCATAGATTTCCAAAATGATGATATTTTGTAGCATTTCCAAAACATATGTGAGTGGTCTGCATTTTGAGCCCCACATCCCCTCCAGCATAAAGATTGGGTATTTGTATATTTTCCTTGAATCTGTGGTGTAATGAAAAAGCGAATCAGGTTTTTCCATCCAAATTCCCTCCATGCCCTTGAATTTGTTGATGTGTGTTGTGTTTTCCATATTTCCTGCCAGCTTTCTTCTGTTATGTTTAAATTGAGCTCTTTCTCCCATTTCTCCTTTATATAGTTACTTGTATGATTGTTTGTCATAAGTTTCTGATATAGTTTTGAAATAATTCTTATTTTATTTCCTGCATATGAGCTTAAAATAAGTTGTATAATCTCGTTCACATCTGTTTGGAGGTTATGCCTAATCTTCTTCATATAGTAATCTCTCATCTGCAGATATCTGAAAAATTCCGATCTTTCTAATTTAAATTTTCTCCTGATATTTACAAAGCTCCCGAGATCTTTTTTTCCGATATTGCCCCATGCTGTGATTCCCTTGTTCACCAGATTTTTGTATCCCCTATCTTGTTTTGCCGGTTCAAACTGACTGTCAAATGCTACCCATTTCAATAGTTTTATGTCTTCCCTTATATTATATTTTTGTACTATTTTATACCACAGTTCTAAAGTAAATTTAGTGATTGGGTCTATTTGTTTGATTTGCTTATATGCATCTTTATCCCCTATTATGCTTTGTACTGGGAGTCCCTCAATTTCCTTTTCCATTTCTTTCCATTTTGCCTCATATCCCTCGTCGCACCAACATATGATATATCTTATTTGTGCTGAGTAGTAATATTCCTTTAGACTCGGTAGGCCCATGCCTCCTTTCTCTTTTGGTAATTGGAGGGTTTTATATTTCACTCTTGGTTTTTTACCTCCCCAAACAAATCTCGATATAATCCTGTCCCACTTTGAGAATTGGGCATCTGGAATCTCTGTTGGTATAGCCTGGAAGAGGTAAAGTAATCTAGGTTGTATGCTGATTTTGACTGTCTCAATTTTTGAATTCAGATCCATATTTAAGATTGACCATCTACCAATATCTTTTTTTATTTCTTGTTCCAACCTATCATAGTTTGCTTTATATATTTTGCTTAGGTCTTTAGGTATGTTCACTCCAAGGTATTTTATTTCTTTTTGCTTCCAGTTTAGTTTGATCTTATCAGTTATCTGGTTTAGAGGGTTATAGTGGAATGTCAGTATTTGTGTTTTTGTTATGTTTATCTTGTATCCTGATAATTTTCCAAAATTTTCTATCAAGTTCATCATTTCCATTATTGATTTATCTGGTTGTTCAAGGTAAACTATAATATCGTCTGCAAATATATGCAGACGATATATATATTATTATTATTATTATTAGATTATTATTAGATCTACATATTATTCCATCTAGCTACATTGCTCCGCACTGTGTGTGTTTATATACTTGCATATTTATTCCACCTAGCTGCAATGCTCCGTACTGTGGGTGTTTATATATTTACATATTTATTCCATCTAGCTACAATGCTCTGCACTGTGTGTTCATATATTCATATATTTATTCCATCCAGCTACAATGCTCTGCACTGTGTGTCTGTGTGTGTGTGTATATATATATATTTTATAGTAATACGTACATATGTATATTAGCTGCTCTTGCTTGCTTGTTTTTTTTTTTCTTGCCTTCTGATTGTTGCTCTGAGTGTTGCTATCCCTGTGCTGTTGCAATCCTGGAATTTCCCCGTTGTGGGACTAATAAAGGCTTATCTTATCTTATCTTATCTTATCTTAAATAGCCCAATCTTGTGTTCCGCCCCCTTTATTGTTACACCTTTTAATTTCTTATTTTGTCCTATTGCTTGAGCCAATGGTTCTATGAACAGAGCAAACAAGGTGGACGATAAGCAGCATCCCTGCCTAGTTGATCTTTGTATATTTACTTTGTCTGTTAAGCTACCGTTTATCTTGATTCTTGCCACAGGTTCTTGATATAGCGTCCTTATGCATTGTACTGATTTTTCGTTAAATCCAAAGCGCTCCAGTACACTATATAGGAATTTCCAGTTAACCCTGTCAAATGCTTTTTCTGCGTCTAAACTCATTATTACTGCGCTTTTCTTTTCTTTATGTATTTGGTTAATTATATGTATTGTTCTCCTGATATTGTCATGTGTTTGGCGTCCCTCTATGAATCCAGTTTGATCATCTTCTATCAATTCCGTCAAGAATGTCTTTATTCGTTTACATATAATTGTTGTGTATATTTTATAATCTACATTTAATAAAGAGATTGGTCTATAGTTTCCGCATTGTTCTTTATCTTTCCCTGGTTTTAAAATAACTGAAATGATTGCTTCGTTCCATGTTGGAGGTATTTTGTTGTTGTTCAGCGTCCAATTAAATGACTTTAGGAGTTGTGGTGTGAGTTCTTCTATAAACAGTTTATAAAACTCAGATGGGTATCCATCACTACCTGGTGATTTACCGTTTTTAAGTGACTTAATCACATCTCTGATCTCTTGTGTTGTTATTTCTGCTGTTAGTTTTTCATTTTGTTAATTTCCTATTGATGGCAAGTCCAATGTGTCTAGAAATTTTTTGATATCTTTAGTATTTGTTTCTTCAGGTTGCGAGTATAGTTCTTGGTAGAAATTATGGAAAATTTCTTCGATGTTTTCTGGGTTAACTGTGGTTTTATTTGTGGTGGGGTCTTTAATCTTGTATACATTATTCATTGTTTGTTGTTTTCTTAACCGTTTTGCCAGCAGTTTTGTGGCTTTTGGCCCCGTTTCATAATATTTTTGCTTTAGATATCTATTTTTCCTTTCAATTTCATCCATTTGTGTTTCTTTTATCTTTGTTTTTTCTTCTTTAATTTCTTGATATATTTTTGGATCATTTGTGCTTTGATGTTTACGTTCTAATTCCCTCAGTCTCTCACATCTTTGTTCATACGCTTCCAGTTTAGTCTTATTTGCTTTTCCTGTTTCAACAATTAATTTACCCCTTAACACGGCTTTTAGTGCGTCCCATAGTATTGTTGGGTCCACTTCTTCATTGTCATTCTCTTGGATATATTCGTTTATGTTTATTTTTATTCTTTCTTTCATTTTCTCATCATTTAACAGTCCTACGTTAAGTTTCCATGTTGTTTGTCGTTTTCTATTGTTTAAATATATTTCCATGTATATAGGATTATGATCTGATATTTCTGCCCCTCCAATCCAACAATTTCTCACCCTGTGTCTGTCACCTTCATTCATAAGGAAGTAATCTATTCTAGAGTGTACTTTATGGGCTGCTGAATAATGTGTATAGTCTTTTTCGAGTGGGTGTAGGTCCCTCCATATGTCTACCATACCCATTTCTGCCAGTGAGGTTCTTATGAACTTTGTTACATGTTTTTTTGTCTTCTTAACACTTGTTGTGTCAACTTCATGATCCATGACAGCATTTAAGTCTCCTCCACAAATTAGGACTCCTTCACTGTGTGTTGCTATGAGATCAAACAGATGTTGAAAAAAACCCTTGTCACTTTCTGGTGGGGCATAGATGTTCACTAATGTGATCTGCATACCATCTATTCTTCCCTTTATTATTACATACCTGCCTTCTTTATCCTGGATTTCCTGTTCACTTTCAAATTGTATTTTGTTTGAGATTAGTATCATAACCCCCCTTTTTGCTCCTCCCTTAAATGAACTGTAGTAGGAGTTCTTATAGCCAAATCTCTTTAGTTTCACATGTTCTGCCTTGCTCAAATGTGTCTCTTGCATAAATATAATTTCAGCTTTTTCCTTCTTGAATTTTCTTATTATTCTTTCCCTTTTAACAGGTGAGTTCAGACCATTCACGTTTAGTGTCATTATCTTAAGATTTTTACCCATATTCATGTTTTTCCATTTTTTTAACTTGTGCTCCTAACCCCTTTAACAACAAAAATAACACATATTTATATAAAAACACATTAAAAAAACTCGACCTCCGTACTTTGGGCCTTTCTTCTGCCCACTGGTCCCTGTTGGTGGGTGGGGGGTTTGTCTTCACAGAGTGAAGGGCCCTCCCTAGACTTCTAATTACTATCAAAGTAATAGTCATAAGTCTAGAAATGTCCAACAAATATCACTTAAACCTCTCCTAGCCGTCTGTTTCTCTTTTACCTTGTCTTCTTGGCCTTCATTTCTTCTGTGCCTTTCTTAATCTTTGTTATGATCTAGGCTTTCAGTTGAAAGCCTTGTAGCTTGTCCTGGGCCCGCTGCTCTACGTCTCTCCCCCTTCTTCCGCCGTTCACTCGTCTCCACTCCGTCTGTCGTGGTGCGTTCAGGGCCGCCGCTGCTCCAGCCGTCTCCTTCGGCACGCTCACCTCAAGGCCCCGCTCCATCATATCCCGCGCTGCCTCTTCGGCCGTGTTGTAGGTTCTTGTGCCTTCCTCCCAATGAATCCTCATTTTCGTTAGCGGCGTTTGGAATCTAATTTTTTTCTCTTTCAGCGTTTTTTTAATATTGGCATATTTCTTCCGCTGCTGCACGATTTCTGTCGGGTAGTCATGGTCAAAAAATACCTGTTTGTCGCCGATTCGTATCTTTTTTTTCCATGCTTGCGTCAGGATTCTTTCCTTTATGTCATATTTCACAAAGTTTACCACAACTGACCTGGGTGGAGAGTTTGTTTTCGGGTTCTGTGCCGGTGTTCTGTGCGCCCGTTGAATCTGCAGATCCGTTTCTCCGGGTATTTCCAGTTCTTTTTTTAAGAACTGATCCATGAATTTTGTCATCGAGTTGCCTTCAATGCCCTCCGGAATTCCAAAGATGCGCATATTGCTTCGTCGGGATCTGCTCTCCAAGTCGTTTATTTTCTCCTGCATCCTCTGCGTTTGCGTCATCAGGGTCTGTAGTTGTTCGTTTGCCTCGCTTTTCCAATCTTCTAGTTCCGAAATTCGGGTCTGCGCTTCTGTCATACACGCCCGCTGGGAGCGCAGCTCCTCCATGTTTTCCGTTAATTTACGCTCCATTTCTCTTCGGAGGTCCATGATTTCCTCCTTAATTTCTTTTTTCAGTTCCTCCTTAAGAGCCGCTAAATCCTGTTGTAGCTGTCGCTTGAATTCTCTCAACTCTTCACCCAAACTGGCGATGCCAGCGTTCATGTTGTCGAGTCTGGTGTCCTCCATTTTCTCTGCTGTGGACATCTCGTTTTTTTGGGCTTTGCGTACAGCGGTTTTTCCTGCGTTGTTGGAGAGGAATTCTTCAATTTTACCCTGTTTTTGTCCTTGTGCCCGGTTCCTTCGTGTTTTCATCCCTTAGTTTATTGATTCGTTTATGTCGAGTTGGCCATTTACCGATGATTTTTAATCCGGCTAGGGAGAGCTCTTTGTTTAAGTGTTATGTCTCTCCGCCATCTTCCCGGAAGTCCGCACCGCTGGGTTTTGAAGTTAGGACGTCGGAGGAAGCGGCTGCTGTCCTCACAGCCGTGGAGGTGATAACTCAGCTGGGGGGCCCTTCAAGGAGACAGTGGCAGCCGTGGATGGTTTGTCTCAGGGCGGCGTGAAAAGTCCTTGGAAAAGAGTTCAAATTTGAGATCTCTTGTAGCGGGATTGACCCAAAAACTGAAGGAGAAACTTCTCAGTCTCTGTTCACTTTAAATTAGGCAAATTAAAGGTCCACTTTAATGGTGTGAAAAGTCATGAAAAAAATGAGAAAAACATTTACTAGGATAAGAATGGCTTCTGAGGTGAAGGAAAAAGTTTGAGAATTTGATTCTCTAAAAGGACGAGCTCTAAAGAAAAAGGTGGTTTCTCCTCAGTAACCAGAAAGACTTGACAAACTTCACAGAGAATAAAATAAAACTTCACAGGGCCTTGAAACGGTGGAATAAAATCTTCTTCTGAGATCTAGATTACTATTCTGCTTCTTTAATCTTAATTTAGTTCCTAATCTTTCTCAAAATCTCTTTCTTTCTTCTTTCTGTGTTTCTAATTCTTAATTCTATCACCGTTCTCTATCTTGCTACTTGTTACATTGTTACTTTACTTCTTGCTAATCTTCCTGCCTGTTCTTTGTCTGATCTTATTTCTTGCTCTGCTTACTCTGCTGATCTCTGATCTTCTCTGTTCTTTTCTCTACTGTTCTCTTACTAAACTCAAATCTAACTTCTCTCTTTTAAAGTTACCTCGCGGGGTCGTAAAACTGATGATGTCGATCGCAAGACTGACCAATCGACTTTTTCAGAAGCAGTTTGAAATGGCTGCTATCCAATGTGAGGACATTTCTTTGTTTGAGAGCAGCCAATCAAACGAAGACACCATCCCATGAAATTGCAGGGGGAAAATCAACACTCAGTCAGTTCTTATGAAATTAAATACTCAATATAAAATCTAACTAAATTAAATGACTTGGCTAATATTTGGTGATCATGCATTTATACCATTACTCCAAAAACACTCATGAATATAAAATTTCTTATACATAATTATAATACATGCATTCACATTTAGATCAAAATGCAGCAAAACATGCAGCAAACCATGGTTGGTGATAAAAGAGGGATGATTTTCAGTGTCCTTAGGATCCAGAGGATAAGCTGAAAGAAACTTAATGTTTAGAACAAATTAAAAGTCATCCTACATACTGAAAACACATTCCGTAGGTATCCGCTAGGAGGTACTGTTGAGCTGTAGATGATTTCCTTTAGTATCTGGGCGAAGACCTGGATAGTATCGTGCTATAAACCCGTCAGATTAAGCGGTTTATGACTCTTTTAAGAACACTGGTTTCCTGTGAAAAGGTACGTTATCAAATGCAGTGTTCACGTTGAGAGGTCTGGTCTCCTGAGTTTTATGTTCCTTTGAGCCTTTAAAAGCAAATTCTGATCCTTACAATCTCTGCAAGAGGCAACTGTTTACATTGGGGTCCTGGGAAAGCAAGCATCTTTGGTCAGGCCCGGAAGAGGCCTGCATGAGTCGACATAAAAGCCAGTGATATTCCTGAAAAGGCAGAAAAGTGGTATTCCTGTGTAATGAATAAAGTGAAATTCCTGTAAACTGGAGAGAAGTGATCTTCTGTCTTGGTTTGAGGAGACGATGATGCTACAAAGCGTTCGCACAAACCGTTAGCCTGAGGGTTATACGCGGTAGTGTGGTGGATTTTCACCCCCAGGCTGTGATCCACGGATGACCAGAGTTCAGAAACGAATTGGGGACCTCTGTCAGACGTTATGTCTGACGGGACTCCAAAACGCGCGACCCAAGCCGTTAAAGACGCGCGTGCAACGTCTGCTGCCGTAGGTGACGTTAGAGGGACCCCGTCTGGCCAACGCGTGGTGCGATCTACCATCGTCAAAAGGTGTGTGCACCCCTGCGACAATGGGAGAGGGCCCACCAAGTCGATATGCACATGATCAAAACTTTTAGCCGGGATGTGAAAAGGTTCTAAAGGAGCCCTAGTGTGTTTGTGTATTTTGGCTCGTTGGCATGCTACACAAGCCGCTGCCCATTCTTTGACCTGTTTACGCAACCCCGGCCAAACAAATTTTCCCCCCACCATTTTAATCGATGCGCGCACCCCTGGGCACGCCAGAGAGTGGATTAAGTCAAAAACTCGGCGGCGCCATGCAGCCGGAACTATGGGACGAGGCCGCCTGGTGGAGACATCGCAGATTAGAGGGGGCATACCTATCTGCAGCACCCTGTGCTCCAGCCTTAACCCTGTTGGTCCAGACTGGAGCGCGCGCATATCCGCGTCGTCAGCCTGCTCCGCGGCCATGGCTGCGTGATCTAAACCAACGTGGACCGGGGCTGCGAGTGCTTCTGCGCGACAGACTTGGCCCGCGGCCACGGCTGCCGAGCCTGCCCCCATGGGGCTTGGTGCTGCTACTGCACACGAAAGACAGTCTGCCACCACATTATGTTTGCCCGCAACATGCTGAATATCGGTGGTGAACTCTGATATCGCGGCCAGCTGTCTCTGTTGCCGGCCTGACGAGGGCTCTGAAATCTTGGCCATCGCAAAAGTTAATGGCTTATGGTCCACGAACGCGGTAAAACGGCGCTCTTCTAGCCAGAACTGGAAATGGCGGGTGGCCAAATGTAGGGCCAAAAGCTCCCTGTCAAACGCGCTGTAATTCCACTCGTTATCGCGCAAGGTTTTACTGAAAAACGCGAGGGGTTGCCAGCTCCCCGCCACGAACTGTTCAACGACCGCCCCCACCGCTAAATCAGAAGCGTCCATGGTGAGCGCCATACGTGCCTTTGGCACCAGGTGTGCCAACAAAACGGCGTTTGCCAGGGCTGATTTGACCTGGGAGAATGCGCGCTCCCGCTCCGGGGACCACTCGATCTTATTCGTGGGTTTTTGCTTTTTAAGCGCTGCGTACAGGGGTTGCATGAGCTGCGCTGCACCTGGGAGGAAACGGTTGTAAAAATTGACCACTCCCAAAAATTCTTGCAATGCTTTGACCGTTTGAGGTTTGGGAAAATCCGTTATTGCGCGTACTTTATCGGGCAGAGGAACCGCTCCTTCTGGTGAAACGCGATGCCCCAAAAAATCGATCTGCGGACCCCAAACTGGCACTTCGCTGGGTTAATTATTAACCCGTGCTCTGCCAGCCTCCGAAAAACCGCTGTGAGGTGGCTTTCATGTTTGTCCTCGGACGTGCTGGCTACCAAAATATCATCCAAGTAGATGAACACGAAAGGGAGGTCGCGTAGGACTGCGTCCATCATGCGCTGGAACGTCTGCGCAGCCCCTTTGAGTCCAAACGGCATACGCAAAAACTCGAAAAGTCCAAAAGGAGTTATTACCGCTGTTTTGGGTATGTCCTGAGCGCAAACTGGGACTTGATGGTACCCGCGCACCAAATCTATTTTAGAAAAAATACACGCCCCCGCCAAATGTACCGAAAAATCTTGGATGTGCGGGATCGGGTAGCGGTCGTGAGCTGAAGCGTTATTCAACCTGCGGAAATCACCGCAAGGCCGCCACGAGCCATCGGTCTTGGGGACCATATGTAGTGGCAATGCCCAGGGGCTGTTAGAGCGTCTAATGATGCCCAGTTTTTCCAGGTTGGTGAATTCGTCGTGCGCTATGGCGAGTTTAGCTGGGTCCAAACACCGAGCTTTTGCAAAAACGGGGGGACCGGTAGTAGTTATAAAGTGCTCCACCCCATGTTTAGCCACTGACGCCGAAAACGTTGGGACTGTGAGTGTTGGAAACTGAGTGAGCAATGCTTGAAACTTACCACCCGCAGCTGTGAGGTTGGGCTGTGCAGTGGGCGGGACCACCCGGGCTGTGCAGGAAATGCTGTAAAAAGACAGTGCATTAACCAGACGTCTATTAGCAAGATCAACCAATAAACCATTCGAGCACAAAAAATCAACACCTAACATGTTATGACTGACTGCTGCCACAACGAAGGTCCATTCAAATGACCGACCGTGGAAAGACAGGGGGAGGGTCTTCTTCCCGTAGGTCTTGATCGTCGAACCGTTCGCCGCCAACACCAGGGGTCCGCTGGAAGGCGCCAACCGATCAGCGTGGAGGGGTGTGATGAAACTCAGCTGGGAGCCCGTGTCCACCAGGAACTGCCTCCCTGATTTCCCGTCCGTGAGGTAGAGCAGCTTAGTCTTCGCGCCGAGAGCAGCAGCTGCTACCGACTCTCGGGCTTGGCGTTTCCCGCGCGCTTGAACTGGCAGGGGGGAATGCATCTGCGTGCCCTCTCGGCGAAGCGTCGATGATAAAAGCAGAGGGCGTCGTGCGCCCCGCGTCTCCTGGTCTCCACCGCTGCTGACGTCAGTGCATCTGCTGTCGTAGCGTCTGGCCCCTTGCCGTCTCCGGGTTTTGCGCTCAGCTCTGCTGCCGCCGTCGTGGCCGTGTGCCGTCTATGGGCGTCGACGAGTCGCTGTGCCTCCTGGCCCAGCTCGTGGTAATCTCGGTTGGTCAGCAGTTGCGAGCTGGCCAGGGTGACTGTCACCACTGACGGTAGTGTCCTGAGGAAGAGATGGGTGAAGATAAAGCCGTCATCATCCTCGCCTCTCAGGTTCAGCATTCTCGCCATCAGGTCAGCGGGCCTGTCTGCTTCGCTTTCGGTCAACATCAGGAGCCTCTCTGCCCGTTCTCCCAGCGAGGGAGTGAAGGCACGGATGAGCGTGGTTTTCAATGCGCCGTACTTGTCGACCTCTGGTGGATGGTTAGTCAGGCTCTCCACCCGCTGTGCTGTGAGGCTGTCCAGCTTTGCTACCACGTAGAAGAATTTCGTTGCATCTGCTGAAATTCCCCGAAGGTGAAATTGCGCCTCGACCGTGTTGAACCAGGCACGTGGGCTGTGCTGCCAGAATTCGGGCAGCTGGACTGCGGTAGCTGCGCTGGCCTGGTTGGCTCCTGATGAGTCTGCTGTATGAAGTTCATCCATACTTAGTCGTAGGGTCACCAGTGTAGAGAATGCGTTCAAGAATGAGGCTGAGTTTATTTCTCAGAGTCAACTTTATTGAGTGAACACATGCTCTATCAATCTCTATGTAGGAAAAGAGGCTGAGCAATCGAATACCACGTTCTTATACTCTGCTGCGGCCACAACCCACAGTCACATGTTACATAAGCAAACATATAATTACATGGCACATAGCCTCAGTCACAATGCACTCTTTCATGTCTCACTATTGTCTCTTGTCCTACGGTGTTCCGGGAATCTTCCTGGGACATCCTCTCGGAGACAAAGGTCAAGACTCACACCTACTCGTCATCTCCTGTAGATCCCTGCAGGTCCAGACCTCTTTTGTCCCACCAGATGTGGAGTCACCCATACACATACAGTCATGTATTTGTGGGGAGATATGAACTCAATATCTGCGCCACACCAGATTATAAAAGACTCTTCCATGGACTTTCCATCCTCAAAATCACAATTCTGTGAATGAGCACCACTATAAAAAGCATGTGAATATAAGAAGAAAAAAACAAAACAAAAATCGCTTGCATACAGAGGCAATTTTGAAATGTCGGATACTTGGGGAAAACAGTCACATCAGTGTTTAAATCAGCTGATAGGGTTAAAACTGAGCATCTTTTAGCTTCCTTAATTTTTTACCATGCTCGGGCATTGTACCTGATGACGAGTGCTCTTTATTTCATGTAATATTTGACTTTTTGCACAAAAATCAAGAAAATGCAGTACATGCTTATGTGTTTTTTTATTAGCACTAATATGGCGTACATGCTTGGCCACCTAAAACTAGCCTGGTGGCTAGCAATGAGCACTCTAGCCTATTCTATCTCTGTGGGACTCGGCGGAGACTAGCGCAGGGGTGATTTGCAACAGAAGGATAGCAGCTAGAGTAAAAGGGAAGATTTACAAGATGGTAGTGAGACCTGCTATGAAGCGTGGTTTGGAGACAGTGGCAGGAGGGATAGTGGATATATTGGACAAAGGATGCTGAAGATGGAGCTGCCATCTAGGAGGAAAAGAGGAAAACCACAGAGAAGATTCATGGATGTAGTGAAGGAGGACATGGAGAGGGTTGATGTTACATAGGAAGATGACTAGCTTGTAGTGAGCAGCCTTCCTGTTCAGAAAGCAAATACACGAGTCAGCTGTGTCCAATGACTTTTACTCAAAAGTGACAGAATATATCAAGGAGGAGGAAAGGTTTCCTGGTAGCTCATATTATACCCCAGTGACCCTGTTTAGCTCCAGAAACCACCACTTCTAGGTCTCATATCCAAATGACTGTGACACACGAGACGAAAAAAAAACAACAAAAAAAAACAGAGATGAAACAGTGACAGTGCGGTGGCATGGCTCCCGGCGCCGTGCAAGCGCGCCGAGAGCGAGCCCACGGCTCTCAGAGAAGGGACACAAAGTCTGTGTCCTGCAGCAGGGTTGAAGTCAGATTGAGAGTCAGAGGAGAGCATGGTTACAATGCAGTATATATACACCCAACTACAACAATACATCAAAGCATTCACAGCAGTTGGTCTGATCAAACAGATAACAGGACAGGCATGAGACATTTGCATGAAAGGCAACATTAACATTACAGAGGTGAGCCAGACGAAACGAGTCTGCCTGTAGACATTAATACACATTTCCTGTTCTGTTATTTGCTCTAGCCGAGCGCTGTGTTTGACCAGTCTGTTTGTGGGGATTTACATCAAAGCACATCTACATATGTAAGATGCTCAGAAGAAGCACAGTAAGGACAAGACGCATGAACACTATACGAGAATGGCGCATTACATCACAATACATGCATGTTTGCATCACAAATACATGAATGGCACATTGCATCTCAGTAGTGCAGCGGGAAAAACAGAGACAAGAGAGCTGAGTGTCCTTATCTGTTGTGGGGGTTAACCGAACCGCCACAACAGTAGAGTTTAAGGTATATTTGGTGCATGTGCTGTTTTTGCCTATAATGCAGAGTACAGGAATGCCATGCTGCCAGGCTCCACGTTCACCCTCAACATTTCTTCAGGACAAAGTGCTTTCACCTTTTTTTTTCTTGTTAATTTCCTTTTTGTTTTTTTTGCATAAACTTCTGACTTTTTTCTAGTAATTTTTAAAAACCTGTTTCCCATAAATCTGAGATTTTCTCTTTATGTTTCAAAATTTTTCATGTAAATTTGAGAATTTTTCTTGTACATATGCAAATTTTCTCATAAATTCACAACTTTTTCCTTATAAATTTGCTTTTTTCTTGTAATTCTAATTTTATTTCAGAACTTTGAGTTCTTCAGTCAATCAATCAATCAATCAATCAGCCTTTATTGTCATGATGCTATTCATACAACTGTAGTGCAAGCAAGATAAAATGGTGTTTCTCTAGGCAACCATATTGTAAAAAGAACATAATTAAAAAACACACTCACACACCCCCTCACCCCCACCCCGACAGCCATTCACATATCCTGAGACACATTTGGATATTACAGTAATGTTAACTTATTACAGTTGCAGTTAAAATGATAATAACTGCCTATGTATATATAAAACAATTAAAATGGCTAAGTGAATCTAAGTAGCTAAGAGAAATAAATACTTAAAACTGACTAAAACTATAATATACAGTACATAAAATATGCATAATGCCCATAAAGTACAGTAATATGTGTAAAGGATTCTGGATCAACTGTTCAGCATCCTAACAGCTTGTGGAAGGAAGCTGTTGATCAGTCTGGTGGTTCTGCCTCTGATGCTCTGGAATCGTTTGCCAGATGGCAGCAGTTCTTCTTGCAAATTTGCAATTTTTTTGTGTAATTGGTAAACTTTTTCTCATGAATTTGTAACTTTTTCTTGTAAATTTGAATTTTTTTCTCACATTATTTTTTTGTTATAAACTTGCACCCTTTTTCTTGTAAACTCACAACTTTTTCTTGTAAATTTTCCTCAGAAATTTGCTACCTATTTCTTGTAAATGAATTTGTGACTTTTTCTTGTAAATTTGCAACTTTTTTTTGTAAATTTACAATTTTTTTCTTGTAAATTTACAAGTTTTGTCTTAAACATTTCTGATCTTTTTCTTGTAAATTTGACTTTTTTTGTACATATGCACATTTTTTCATAAATTCACAACTTTTTCCTAATAAATTTATATTTTTATTGTAATTTTTAAAAATTTATTTCATATTAGGGTTTTTTTTGTAAATTTGTAACATTTTTCTCATAAATTAGCTACTTTTTTGTCATAAATTTGCACATTTTTTTTGTAAATTTGCAAGTTTTGCCAAACATTTCTGACCTTTTTCTTGAAAATTTGTGACTTGTTTTCTTGTAAATCTTCAACTTTTTCCTGGTAAATTTGCAACTTTTTTGTCATAAATTATTGGGGGGGGGGGTCTTGTACATTTGCAACATTCAAATGGACCCTCATTAAATTTTAATTCTATGTAATGGATTATTTTTTTTTCTGTTCATCTTGAGAATAGCCCAAGTTTGTTTATTTGTTTTTTAGTTTTATTCGTTGTTGGGAGGGTAGCGATTTTAAAGGCTTTGAGTTCTTCCCTATTGCAAAAATAGGTGCCACTTAACACAACCTTGCATCGGCCCCCCAAAAACCGGCCGTGTCTGTGGATGACCCTGCAGTGGCCTGACTTCCTCCCCCTGCCCCGTCCCCTCCCATGGTGCCGCTCGTTAATCACTGGGTGCAGAGATGATCATTTCTAAGAAAAACAGAGCCGGCAGGAGCGAAAACAAAAACGGTGAGAATGTGAAAGGAAAGCCAGAGTGGCAGTGAATTCATGAGGGAGAATGTTATCGCTGCAACTAAAGGCCATATTGTTCACTTCTTCCTGACAGAGAGGAGTGTAATTTAAGCATTTTAGAGAGAAGTGACGTAAGGCGGGGAGGACAGAGAAAGATTGGTTGGGAGGTAGAGACGCAACACTGTGGGCCTCACACTGCTCAAGGACACTTTCAGTTTGAAAATGTACGCAGTCATGGAGCCTGAAGTATGTTAACACGTGTGGTAGACTGCAAGTCTAATTTAAAACATTACTGGCACATGCCTCTAGGGGGAACTACCTGTATTGTTCAGCACTACTATTAAGGGGACACATTAGAACAAGAGTGTGAAAACCCCGCGCAGAATCCATGTTCAGTCATATTATGTGTGTTGCAGAATAAACGGCAGAGTTAGCCAAAGAAATAACTCAAGTGTGATCATTGCTACACGGTAGGATATCACACAATTGGCGACGAGGATTAAAAAAAAAAAATTAGCGGCGAGAAACAGAGAACATTGCAAGTGTGGCGAACTCAGGTGACTCCAGTAGTTCGAGTGCAAGTTCAGAGGAGGAAAAACGAGGTTTCCCCACCACGACGAGCAATGGCGGCTGTAATCGGAACGGTAACCCCTTTTGATAACTCGACTCAGTCATGGGAAGAATATAGTGAAATGTTGGACTTTTTCTTCCAAGCTAATGACATTGAGGAGCCAGACAAAAGGAAGGCTGTACTGTTGAGTGGAGTTGGTGCAACTACTTACAGCTTGTTGAGAAATTTAATAAGCCCTGCATTACCGAAAGATAAAACATACGACCAGCTTACTGCTGAGCTTCAGAAGCACTTCAGCCCCAAACCGAGTGAAATCGTGCAACGATTCAAATTTAATTCACGCATAAGGAGGAACACTGAGTCCATAGCAGAGTATGTGGCAGAATTGAGAAAATTAACACTGCACTGTGATTACAAAGACTCATTGGAAGAAATGTTAAGAGACAGACTTGTGTGTGGAGTGAATGATGACCGAATGCAACGGCGACTTTTATCTGAAACAAAACTCACTTTTGCAAAGGCTTTGGAATTATGCCAAGCGATGGAAACAGCATCTAAAGATGTGAGAGAGATGCAAGGGAAGCTAACAGAGGACACAGCAACGCATGTTCGTGTGCCTAAGACCCAAGTAGGTGTCCACAAAGTGTTGACTGACAAAACTCAGCACAAATTCCCCAGTTGTTATCGCTGCAAAGGCCAGCACAATGCCGCCGAGTGCAAATTTGCCACTGAGCTGTGTCATAATTGTGGCAAGCGAGGGCACATTAAGAAAGCATGTAGAATAAAGGTGGACAGCGCACAGGTGCTGAAAGCGACAGTTAATGGGCAAAAGTATGAAAACAAGGGCCCAGGAAAGGAACAGCGAGCGAATCAACTGAGAGGGGAGGGAGAAAGTGATACAGAAGACATGGATTTTCACACAATTTACAACACGTCAGAGGAGCTGACCAAGGTAGCGCCCATCACGCGTACCATGAATGTTAATGGAATTAAAGTAACATTTGAAGTTGATACAGGCTGTGGAGTAACCATATTAAGTAAACAGCAATATACACAACTGTGGAAGAAAACAGACACAGCAGAATTAAATCCCTGTTCATTAAAATTAAAAACATACACAGGAGAGAAGCTAGACGTGCTAGGCATGGCACAAGTGAAGGTGCAGCACGAAAACAAAGAAAAGGACTTACCTGTAGTAGTAGTTGGGAGCGAAGGACCAAATCTACTAGGGCGAAGTTGGCTACAAGAACTGGCCATGATGGATCAGTTGGTGAATAAAGTGGAATCTCAGCCCAAATTGCAGCTGGAGGAGATCCTCGAAAGACACGCTGAGGTGTTCAAAGAAGGCGTAGGACAGCTAAAAGGTGTCACTGCAAAGATTAATGTGGACAAGGAGGCCCAACCGCGATTCTGCAAACCCCGACCGGTACCCTATGCAGTCAAGCCACTGGTCGAAAGCGAGCTACAGAGGCTGCTGGATGACAAGATCATTGAGCCAGTGCAGGTTGCAGAATGGGCGGCGCCCATAGTCCCAGTGAGAAAGCCGGATGGCTCCATTAGAATATGTGGAGATTACAAACTCACTGTCAATCGAGCATCACGGGTGGATCAGTATCCAATTCCTAAAGTGGAGGACCTCTTCGCACAGCTGAATGGCGGCCGACACTTCACGAAATTAGACATGAGTCACGCCTACCAACAGATAGTCCTGGAAGAAGAATCAAGAAAGTATGTAACCATCAATACACACAAAGGCTTATATACCTACACACGCTTACCATTTGGAGTAGCTTCCAGTCCTGCTATATTCCAGAGAACTATGGAGGGCATCCTAGGTGGAATTCCGAATGTTGCCATTTATTTGGATGACATCCTTTGTACAGGACCAAATGAACAAGAACATCTGAAAACGCTGGAGGAAGTGCTTCAACGGTTGGAGAAAAGCGGTCTGAGGTTGAAAAGAAGCAAGTGTGAGTTCATGGGAAAAGAGGTGGTGTTCCTAGGCCACAAGATCAACACCAGTGGTCTACACCCTCTAACAGACAAAGTGGAAGCCATTGCGGAGGCGCCTGAGCCACAAAATGTTACTGAGTTAAAAGCCTACCTGGGCTTGTTGAACTATTACCATAGGTTCCTCCCAAAGCTCTCCACGCTGCTGGCACCACTACATACCTTACTTAAGAAGGAAGAAAAATGGTCATGGGGGGTCAAGCAGCAGAAGGCGTTTGAAGAGTCCAAAGCGCTACTTCAGTCCTGTAGTGTGTTAGTGCACTATGATTCAAACAAACCACTCATCCTGGCGTGTGACGCATCACCCTACGGTGTGTGTGCTGTACTCTCTCATCGTATGGAGGATGGCTCAGAGAGACCCATAGGGTTCGTCTCAAGAACTCTTAGTGCAGCTGAGAAAAACTACTCCCAGCTAGACAAGGAGGGCCTTGCAGTAGTATTTGGTGTAAAAAAATTCCACAAATACCTGTACGGGAGACAGTTCGCTATAGTGACTGACCACAAGCCACTAATTTCACTGTTCAGTGAAATGAGAGCCATACCCCAGATGACATCTCAGAGAATTCAGAGATGGGCCGTTACATTAGCAGCGTATGAGTACACCATCGTTTACAAAGCCGGACGGGACCATACAAATGCTGACGCGATGAGTAGGCTACCCTTGGATGGAGGAAGAGACAGCACGCCTGAGGAGGAGGAGAGAGTGCTATTGTTTGAAGATATCGGCGTGCCCCTGGTGAACGCACAACAAATAAAGAAGTGGACAGACAAAGACCCTGTTCTAGCAAGAGTGCGAGAATACATCTTGCGAGGATGGCCGAAGATGAACAGTCCTGAGTTCATTCCCTATGCCCGACGACAGGATGAGCTCAGCACCCAGGAAGGTTGTATCCTGTGGGGAGGACGCGTGGTTGTTCCACCACCTGGTAGGAATGCCTTACTGCAACAACTACACCAAGCACACCCTGGCATCACTCGCATGAAAGCGTTGGCGAGGAGTTACATGTGGTGGCCCAACATGGATGCAGAGGTGGAGGCGCTTGTGAAGTCATGTGCGGCATGCCAGGAGAACAGGAACAGTCCTCCAGCAGCCCCACTACATCCCTGGGAAGTTCCAGATAAACCATGGAGAAGAATTCACATTGACTACGCAGGTCCATGGATGGGAAGAATGTTCCTGATCATAGTTGACGCATACTCAAAGTGGATCGATGCATATTCTGTGAGTAGCTCTACTTCTACTGTTACCATTGAATGTCTTAGAAAGAGTTTCAGCCAACATGGGCTACCTGAAATCATAGTATCAGATAACGGTACATGTTTTACGAGTGAACAGTTCCAAGAGTTTTCTGAAAAGAATGGCATACGTCACATCACGACTGCGCCATACCATCCTTCTTCTAACGGCTTAGCCGAGAGGGCCATGCAGACATTCAAGTCACTCATGAAAAAGATGACAGGAGACTCTATTGAAACCCGAATGTCGAGAGCTCTGTTCAGCTATCGAATAACACCCCAATCTACAACTGGCAAGTCACCAGCTGAGCTGTTGTGTGGAAGGAAGTTGAGGTCAACATTTGACTTAATACATCCAGACTTCAGAAACAAAGTGCATGATAAACAAGAGAAACAAAAAGGTTATCATGACATGCATGCTAGAGAGAGAATACTGAGAGAAGGAGACGTGGTCTACACCCGCAACTTTGGCTCAGGACCAGCCTGGGTACCAGGAGAAATAACAGAAAAGACAGGCCCTGTGTCATTCAAGGTGACATTAGGTCATGGACAAGTGGTGAGGCGACACATCGACCAAGTTCGTGGTAGGAGCTCCATTCCCCTGCCGATGGCACCAGAGGTGTTGTCTGACACCCATTCTGAGGAGAGCATCAACGAACCACCACTTCAGGTGATACCTGAGGTACCCGTCTCTGCAGATTCTACGGGCAGCACTGCAGCAGCCGAAACAGTGGAGCAGTCTGAGTCTTCACCTGCAGTTGGCTCACCCGCCGTGAGAAGATCTCAGCGAGCTAGGAAAGCTCCAGACTACTTGAAGGACTATACTTAGTCAGTAGTGAGTTCCCCAGCCACAGGACAAGAATGCGTCCTGGAACCTCACTGGGATGCGGTAGTCAAACCAAATCCCCAGTTAGACTGTTATGTGTGTTATACATGTAAAAAAAAAAAAAGAGAAAGAAATTATGTGTATGGCACATGTGTTTAAGAAGTTAAAAGTAACTGTGATTGTTTAGGGTTAAATGGGAGTTCCAGGATGTCTAGCATAATTGGCTAGTGTAATTAAAAGTAGTTTAATCTAGAGGGGAGGGATGTGGTAGACTGCAAGTCTAATTTAAAACATTACTGGCACATGCCTCTAGGGGGAACTACCTGTATTGTTCAGCACTACTATTAAGGGGACACATTAGAACAAGAGTGTGAAAACCCCGCGCAGAATCCATGTTCAGTCATATTATGTGTGTTGCAGAATAAACGGCAGAGTTAGCCAAAGAAATAACTCAAGTGTGATCATTGCTACACGGTAGGATATCACAACACGCTAACGCTGACTCCTGCTTTTTTGACTCTCAAAATGTGTTGTGATTTTAATTTAAATCTTAATACATTTAACAGCCTATTCTGTGAGGAAAGAATAGGTTGCAGCTCAATTATTGACCACAGGTGTCACTAAAAACAAGGATTTTCCAGGGTTACAGTGAGAGACTTTTATTACACACAGCAGACCACGGTGAAACTGGAGGGAAATTAGTCTCAAAACGGCAATGAGCATGAAAACATGAGAAGCAACTGAAGAGCCCCAATTCTGCTTTATTTTAGTGTGTTCTGTAGGATTTCTGTGACATTATATGGCCTAAAAATTCAAATAGCTCAAAGTCCTCCTGAACAGGAGTCCTCCTCTCCCACAGAATCTAGAACTCCAGAGCTCTCTGAAACGCCTCGTTTGGATTGGCTGTTCTCTTCTGTGAGATTACGTCATTAGGCTACTTAACAGACCTGCCTCCTGGATAGTCTGGTTCATCTTCTCTTCAGAGGAGGAGGAAGTTTCCCACTGAGCCTCGAAACTCACATAGCTACAGTGCAGCTAGCTTAGCTAGCAGGCCATCTGTAGTTTTTAGAGCTCTTTTCTGTAAACTCTAGTCACCTGTTAGACAGCCGTGGTCCAAGCTCATTCATTAATCCACAATTGATAAGATACCTCATGTCATTTTGGACTATTTTAGTATTTTTTTCCTGGCATGACATGGTACCTGCACCATTGGCATTGCTAGCTTTATGGCATTAAAGGTTCAGTGTGTAAAATTTTTGCTAATCGGAAATCTTAAATTTTATGTAGCATAAAGACTTTGCTTTGTTTTCATTGTTATATAATCATTTGTTAGTAAAAGTTGTTGTGGTTTCTGCACCTTAAGATTTTTAACACACAGGAAGAGGATCCTTCACTGTGGAGGCATCCATCTTGGACCACGAAAATGTCTTTCCAAGTTTTTTTTAAAGGAAACACTCATTGAGAATCCTACAATAAGCACACTGTTACTGCTACCAAAAGCTGAGAACATAATAAGCATGAATACTGTTCTTTTGTAGCCTCAATTTCATCTGGAAAGAAAAGAAATTGAATTTTTAGCATTCATTTTGTGCACCCACATCAAGGCTCTGACTTCCGCATTTGACGACTGATTTTGGTGACGTTTCAAGTTGAACAAAGTAAAAGCTCAGTGGCTCCAGTGGATCCAACCCACACTCTTGATTATGCATCTAAATAAATGAATATTGCAGACAACAGACCTTGTGAAGATTTTGGTCACTCAGTGACAAGATCACTATTTTCACTGCTAGCATGCAACTTGCAAGGAGAGGGTGAAGATATGAGCAAAAATGATGATCAAGACTCGTCTAAAAATCATCCCGATCAATAAAGCACATACTATATTTGAAGAATAATGTCTACCCTTGCCAAAAACATGATTTGGTATTAAAATAAGAAACACTCTAGTTTCTCTAAAATCTGATGAATAATTTCGGTTGAGTTACCAATCGCTCAGGGACAACTTTTACACATTTTTTTTTTTTTAATTTAGAAGACAATCGCAAAATGGATTTCTAAATTTTCTATAATATAAAAGTAAGACAAGAAACATCAACAATGTGGCTTATATTATTCATATATCCATACTGGGTGTGTTCATATTTATATATCTGTATATTTATTCAGAATCAGAATCAGAATCAGAATCAGGTTTATTGCCATTGTTCATGTAGTACACAAACTAGGAATTTGTCTCGGTACAATGCTGCAACATTAAACATGATAAGATAAGAGAAATAAACTATACATGTAATAAAGTGTAGGATAAGATTAAGTGATACTGGTCAACAGTTAAAATATATATTAGCCAGCAGCAGATACTGTGGAGAACTATATAGTGCAGTCGGTAATGCAGGAAGAAAACAGTGATGATTGACATGAGTCTGGTTGAGCTGCTGTACATGGTGCACGAGAGTCACTTAGTGTTCAGCAGTCTAATGGCAGAGGGGAAGAAGCTGTTCATGTGACGGGAGGTTTTAGTCTGGATGGACCGAAGTCTTCTACCAGAGGGGAGGGGGGCAAACAGTACATGACCAGGGTGTGAGGGATCGGCTATGATCCGGCCAGCACGCCTCCGGGTCCTGGAGATGTACAGATCCTGGAGAGATGGGAGCTTGCAGCCGATCACCTTCTCAGCAGTGCGCACGACGCGCTGCAGCCTTAGTCTGTCCCTGGCAGTGGCTCCTGCGTACCACACGGTTATGGAGGTGGTGAGGATGGACTCGATGATGGCTGTGTAGAACTGCACTAACATCTTGGTGGGTAGCTTGAGCTTCCTCAGCTGCCGCAGGAAGAACATCCTCTGCTGGGCTTTTTTGATGAGTGAGCTGATGGTCAGCTCCCATTTGAGGTCCCTGGTGATGGTAGTGCCTAGGAAGCGGAAGGAATCAGCAGTGGTGATGGGAGAGCCTGAGAGGGTGAGGGGGGGGCAGAGGAGTAGTGACTTTCCTGAAGTCTACAATCATCTCCACTGTCTTCAGAGCGTTCAGCTGCAGGTTGTTATTGCTGCACCAGGACGCCAGCTGGGCCACCTCTCTCCTGTAGGCGGACTCGTCGCCATTGGAGATGAGCCCGATGAGGGTGGTGTCGTCCGCAAACTTGATCAACTTGACAGACTGGTGGCTGGAGGTGCAGGAGTTGGTGTAAAGGGAGAAGAGTAGGGGGGAAAGTACACAGCCCTGGGGTGATCCGGTGCTGATGCTAGTATAGTCTGAGACAGTCTTTCCCAGCCGCACATGCTGCCTCCGGTCCGTCAGGAAGTCGATGATCCACCTGCAGAGGGAGTCAGGCACGTTGAGCAGGGACAGCTTGTCCCGGAGCAGAGCGGGGCGGATGGTGTTGAATGCGGAATTGAATTCCATCTAGCTATGGAATTCTAGTTGAATTCCATCTAGCTACAGTGCTCCGCACTGTGTTTTTATATATCTATATATTTATTCCATCTAGCTACAATGCTCCGCACTGTGTGTGTTTATATACTTACATATTTATTCCACCTAGCTGCAATGCTCCGTACTGTGGGTGTTTATATATTTACATATTTATTCCATCTAGCTACAATGCTCTGCACTGTGTTTATATATTCATATATTTATTCCATCCAGCTACAATGCTCTGCACTGTGTGTCTGTGTGTGTGTGTATATATATATATTTTATAGTAATATGTACATATGTATATTAGCTGCTCTTGCTTGCTTGTTTTTTTTTTTTTCTTGCCTTCTGATTGTTGCTCTGAGTGTTGCTATCCCTGTGCTGTTGCAGTCCTGGAATTTCCCCGTTGTGGGACTAATAAAGGCTTATCTTATCTTATCTTATCTTATACCTACATATGTATAGACATAAGTGGAATGTTTAGAGATTGCATATGGGGAATGACCTCACGTCTCAGAGCAGGACAAGAGGTCTCGACCACCGGTGAAGATCAAGGAGCAGACAGAGTCGCAGCGGTGGAGACCTGATCGAACTTCCTGACCCCACAGGGTCAGGTGGAGGAGAGAGAGGACAATGGAGAGGGATTACGCTAATGCGGGATGTCAGCTTTGATATGCAATGTCTTTTGTTGAGTGTGGGTATAAGTATGAAGGTCTGACTGCGCTCAGTCTCTTGATTCTGCTTCTGCACTGAGGTAAGACACGTTAGGGACTGGAAGCTGATAATAAAACTTGATTCATAAAGTCACATCGCTTCTTCATTTCGAGCTCCCTACATTGGTGACCAGACGTGAGGATGGACCAAAGATGTTCTCCCGCTACAAGCTCATCAGAGGCGACCCAGGCAAGCGCCGTGGCTAACGCAGACAGGGCAACGGATGGAAGACGTTCCCCCACAGCAGAATCGTCAGAGAGGGCTCAACCGAGCACCGTCCCCAGCTCCGCCGCGAGAACGGAAGAAAGGCGTTCTCGCCCTGCAGACACATCAGAGATGGCCCAGGCAAGCGCCGTCACCGTCAAACTCCCAGAGTTCTGGCAAAACGACCCGAGCTCGTGGTTCCAGCAAGCTGAGGCTCAGTTTGCACTGGCGGGGATAACGGCGGATGAAACAAAATTTTACCACATCATCGCCAGACTCGATGCCGCCACATCAAGATGCGCGCGGAGCGTGATTCAACAACCGCCCGCCCACGACAAATACAAAGAACTGAAGGCGATCCTCATCGAGAGCTCCGTCCCCTCAGCCGAGGAAAGGGCAGGGAGGATTCTGGCGATTTACGGCCACAGAGGACACAGACCGATGGCCCTCATGGAGGACATGCTGCAGCTGAGGGAGGCAGACAATGACAACTTCCTCTTTCAACATATCTTCCTCAGCACTCTGCCGTCGCACATGAGAGGGACCCTGGCCAACATGCAGTGCAGCACCCAGCAGGACTTCCGCGCGCTGGCCCGAGAAGCGCAGCGGCTCATCAACTCTTGCGGCGAACAGATGGCCACAGCAGCATCTGCAGATCTCGGCGCGGAAGCCCAGAGCAGCGGAGAACCGCAGACAACAGAGCAGAGCCTGCCCACCATGGCAGCGACGCGACCAAGGCGCAGCAAGCGGAACGACCTCTGCTATTATCATCAACGTTTCGCTGAGAGGGCGTACAAATGCGTGCCCCCCTGCAATTTCAAGAGCACGGGAAACCCCAAAGCCGGGAACCGTTAGCAGCTACGGCTCTCGGCGAGACAAACAAGCTGCTCTACGTGACTGACGGACGCTCCGGGAGACAGTTCCTAATCGACACTGGAGCTCAGGTGAGCTTCATCACCCCGTCCAACGCAGACCGGGCAATGGGACCCCGTGGAAACGGAGCGATGGCAGCTAACGGCTCGATCATCGACACCTTCGGTGAAAGAAACCTACCTCTGTCCATTCATGGCCGCAACTATAGGTGGACATTTATTATAGCGGCGGTGAGTTTTAACTTGTTGGGCGCTGATTTCTTGTGTGCACATGGGTTGTTAGTCGATCTTGCAAACAGACACTTGGTTAATGCATTTTCTTCTATCCCCTGCTCAGCTCGAGTTTCTCCACCACCCGTGCAGGCCAGCGTCACCACAGCAGGAGGTAAGTTTGACCAACTCCTCACCCAATTTCCAGCACTCACAGTTCCCAAATTTTCAGCAACGGTAGCGAAACACGGGGTTGAACACTTCATCCCCACAACAGGCCCACCTGTTTTTGCCAAAGCTCGGCGCTTAGACGCGACCAAGCTCGTCATAGCACGCGACAAGTTTGCCAGCCTTGAAAAATTGGGCATTATTCGGCACTTGAAAAGCCCTTGGACATCACCACTACATATGGTCCCGAAAACCGACGGTTCTTGGAGACCTTGCGGTGATTACCGCAGATTAAACAATGCGACAGCGCATGACCACTACCCAATCCCTCACATCCAAGATTTTTCACTACATCTGGCGGGTACACGCATTTTCTCTAAAATAGACCTGGTCCGCGGCTACCACCAAGTTCCGGTTCGACCAGAGGACGTTCCTAAAACGGCTGTAATAACCCCTTTTGGTCTTTTTGAATTTTTGCGAATGCCGTTTGGCCTCAAAGGCGCTGCTCAAACTTTTCAGCGTATGATGGACGCGGTATTACGCGACCTCCCCTTCGTGTTCGTCTACCTCGACAATATTCTGGTAGCCAGCTCGTCAGAGGAAGAACACGAACAACACCTCACTACAGTTTTTCAGAGACTAGAAGAGCACGGGTTAATAATCAACCCAGCCAAATGCCAATTCGGTGTGTCACAAATTGATTTTTTGGGACACAGAGTTTCACCAGAGGGGGCAGTTCCATTGCCGGACAAAGTGCGCGCGGTAGCAAATTTCCCACGACCACAAACGGTCAGATCGCTACAAGAATTTTTGGGAATGGTGAATTTTTACAACCGTTTCCTCCCCCGCGCAGCTCAACTCATGCAGCCCCTGTATGCCGTGCTCAGAAAACAAAAGCCCTCCAACGAGGTCGAATGGACCCCAGAGCGGGAACGCGCCTTCGCGGAAGTAAAAAGTGCACTAGCGAATGCCGCATTGCTGGTTCACCCCGATCCCTCGGCCCGCATAGCGTTAACCACAGATGCTTCAGACCTGGCCATAGGGGCAGTCGTGGAATAACATGTTGGCGGAACCTGGCAACCGTTAGCATTTTTTAGCAAATCCTTAAACCAAACAGAGCGCAAATACAACACTTTTGACAGGGAGCTGCTAGCGCTTCATTTATCCATCCGCCACTTCCAGTTCTGGCTGGAAGGGCGGCGTTTCACGGCTTTTGTAGACCAAAGACCACTCACTTTTACGATGGCTAAAATTTCAGAACCACGGTCAGGCAGGCAACAAAGACAGCTAGCTGCAATTTCAGAGTTCACCATAGATATTCGACATGTGGCAGGCAAGCTTAATGTGGTAGCAGACTGCCTCTCCCGCGCTGTGACATCGTCAGAGCGCGAGGAAGCAGATTACACTACTGCGGCCGCAGAACTCATGGCCAACGCGGACGCGTACGCGGCCCCAATCCACGTAGGGATAGATTACGCGGCCATGGCAGCGGAACAAAGCAGTGACGCGGACATGCGCGCGCTCCAGTCTGGACCAACAGGGTTAAGACTGGAGGAAAGGGGTTTGCGTGACGGTGTCCCCCCCCTAATCTGCGATGTGTCAACCGGCCGGCCTCGCCCGGTAGTTCCAGCCGCATGGCGCCGCCGCATTTTTGACTTGGTTCACTCCCTCGCGCACCCAGGGGTGCGCGCCTCAGTTAAAGTGGTCGCGGAGAAGTTTGTTTGGCCAGGCCTGCGTAAAAATGTAAAGGAATGGGCAAAGACTTGCATGTCTTGCCAACGCGCCAAAATACACAAACACACAAAAGCTCCTCTAGAACCTTTCCGAATTCCAGCCAGGAGGTTTGACCACGTACACGTCAACCTCGTGGGCCCACTACCATCGTCGCAAGGGTTCACACACCTGTTAACAATGGTAGACCGTACCACGCGCTGGCCGGAGGCGGTCCCACTGGCGTCAACCACAGCTGCGGAAGTCGCTCGCGTTTTTTTAACAAACTGGGTGACGCGTTTCGGCGTCCCATCGGACATCACGTCCGATAGGGGGCCTCAATTTGTCTCAGAGCTGTGGTCAGCCATGGCCAGCAGCTTAGGGGCGACAATTCATCGCACCACCGCGTATCACCCTCAGGCTAATGGGTTATGTGAGCGTTTTCATAGGTCTTTAAAGGCCGCCCTCAGGGTCTCACTAACGGATACAGATTGGGTGAATAAACTTCCCTGGGTTTTATTAGGGTTGCGTTCTGCGCCTAAGGAGGATCTAGACGCCTCCCCGGCAGAATTAGTTTTTGCACAACCTCTCAGGCTCCCAGGTGAGTTCTTACCAGAGCATCCAGAGCCCGGGCACCTACCAGCCCTGAGGCCCCTAAGCAGCACGGGACCGGACACGCTCCCCGGACCCGTACATCACTCTTTTCCGCGGGTTTTTGTCCCCCAAGCTTTGAAAAACGCCGAGTTCGTTTTTGTTAGACACAAAGCTTTAAAACCAACCCTCCGCCCTCCATACGATGGATCATACAGAGTGCTGGAACCTGGTGATAAGCATTTTGTGCTTGATTTAGGGGACAGAAAAGAAACAGTCAGCATTGACAGACTTAAACCTGCTTTCTTGTTGAGCGACGAACCTGCACGGGTGGCGAGAGCACCTCGGCAGGGTAGACCCCCCAAGAAAAAAAACTCAGCCTCCCCGCAGGGAACAAATAACCACTCTCCTCCCCAAGCTGCAGATCCCTTACAGGACGGTCCCGCCAGGACGCCAAAGCGGGCCTACAGCAGATTCGGGAGAAGATTTAAACCCAGACGACACATAGACTGATGTAAAATTGACAAAGAGTTGTTAACTATGTTGTCGGATTGTGCCGTTGCAGTTTTAAGGCTGACTTGTGACATTAACTATACTGCTGTTGTTTCCACTGAATCTTTAACAGGATCATGCTGCATAACTTGAAGGTTAACATGACTGCTGAAAATATTTTTCCTTTTTCCTGTTGAGATGCATAACGGTATATGTCACAGATGTTATCTTAAGCTGTAAACTTAATTTGATTGTCCTTTTCTTAGACGTTTGGGGGGGGCTGTGGCTTATATTATTCATATATCTATACCTACATATGTATAGACATAAGTGGAATGTTTAGAGATTGCATATGGGGAATGACCTCACGTCTCAGAGCAGGACAAGAGGTCTCGGCCACCGGTGAAGATCAAGGAGCAGACGGAGTCCCAGCGGTGGAGACCTGATCGAACTTCCTGACCCCACAGGGTCAGGTGGAGGAGAGAGAGGACAATGGAGAGGGATTACGCTAATGCGGGATGTCAGCTTTGATATGCAATGTCTTTTGTTGAGTGTGGGTATAAGTATGAAGGTCTGACTGCGCTCAGCCTCTTGATTCTGCTTCTGCACTGAGATGAGACATGTTAGGGACTGGAAGCTGATAATAAAAATTGATTCATAAAGTCACATCGCTTCTTCATTTCGAGCTCCCTACAAACAAATACATTTACACGTACCAGTTCACAGTGTTGTTAGGGTTAAACTGTGACTTATCTTCATTTCTCCTTGGTTCATCATCACGGACATTCAGCCCAGAGAAGGCGCACCGACTCGGGTTGCCCGCTCTGATCCAGCGGCTCACATGGGACGGCCGCTGCGGGGCTCATGTCGCCGGGGCTTGGAGGTGAAGGAAGCACCACCGGTAGACTCGGACAATGGTTTGGTGGAAGTTTAAAAGCCGCTTCAGCCACCGGCGGGACAATGAGGGAGGAGCAGCCGGGCAGGAGGACTGGAGCTAACGGCTAACAGGGAGCAGCTGGACCGTGAAAAAACCCTCCAGGACAGATTAAAGAGGAACTCACCATCTGGCTATCTTGGACCCAGTTCATGCAGATAAACTGCAGGGATTGCAGCCACAGCATTAGCATCACTAGCTTGTTTTTGCTGTCGGCTTTGTTATGTCTTAATAATGCGAGATGTGAGCCATGTTGTACCAAGCAATGGATTGAACTTTATTTAGATTCATGCTCAATATATATTCTGGCCGTAGCCCGCCTGACGTCACCATGTCAACTGCCTGGCGTCGGCTACGGCAAGCCCCAAGGGTCAAATCCCCACACAACACCCCCCCTTTACAAAACGTGAAGAACACAAATTAAAATAACCCCCTTCTCTTTTAAATTTAACAGAAAAACCCCACAGAACACATATGTTATATTTTCATTTTTAAAAAAAAACATTTTACAAAACACACACAAAATAACAAGCCTAATGAGCTAAATGTGCACCTGGGTAGACTGCCAGGGTACCTTCCCGTGTTGGGGCGGGTTATTTTGCCACCCATGCCCAACACGCTTCGGCTAAAGCTACTTCCTCCACAAAGTCATTGAGGTGTCTGGGCCTCTGACGCATCCTAGCCGAGCGCCTCACCAGATGAGGATCTGCTCCAGGCTCCGTCGGCCGCACCCAAGTGTCCCCAACACCCCCTTCAGGCAAGTCCCAACCCTCATCAGTCACATACGCTGCAGCTCCCTGACCCTGGGCCGGCAGCGACTTCCTGAGGTGGCTGGAATGCCACTGTGACCTGTCTGAGAGCCTGAACGTGTCCGGGCCCAGCTGCTTCACAATCTGCAGAGGTCCCGTCCAGAAGGGCTGCAGCTTATGCATATGGTTAGGGTGCTTGATACTGACCCAGTTTAACTCATCGAGTCCATGGGCCCTCGCCCTGTACTTCCTGTAGAAACGCCATTCCATTTTACGCTGTTGGGCGACAACCCCGTCTCGTGATGGATCTGTGTCCGCTGGAGGGGAGGTCACGGGCGGGTGCAGCTGGTCCAGGGACAGATGTAATTCATGCCCCAGCATGAGCTTCACTGGGGAGCACCCCATCATGGCGTGGGCTGTCGCCCTGTAGTGGAAGAGCGTGTTCTGAAGGGCATCAGAGAACATGAAGCCGTCCGCCAGATGGCCTGCAGACAATTTTTCAGTCTTATTGAAATGTTCTACACCCCATTGGCCTGTGGGTGATAAAATGTGGTTCTGATGTGCTCCACGCCCCTTTCTCCCAAAAACTCCTCAACCCCCCCCAGAGGTGAACTGTGGGCCATTGTCTGTTGTGGTGGCATCCGGAACCCCCCACCTGGCGAACAGCGACGAAAGGAAACCGGTGACCACAACCATCGTGACTGAGTTAGTGGGTATCACTTCCAGCCATTTTGAAAACAGACTGTAGACCATCAGTAGGAAACGGCTGTTTGTGGGTGCCGTGTGTAGTTCACCACAAATGTCCAACTGGATGTGCTTCCAAGGGCCCTCTGGGTACTGTAATGGTCGCAGAGGCAGAGGAGGTGGCACACCAGTCTTTCCACTTTCCAAACACGGAACACAGTTCTTAACCATAGTCTCAATGTCTTTATCAATGCCAGGCCACCAAACCAAATCTCTGCAGTGTTGTTTCACCCTGACCAACCCCAGATAACCCTTGTGGATCATCGCCAAGATGTACGATCTCAGAAACACCGGAATCAGCGTGCAGTGTCTTCTCGCCACACACAAATCATTCCAGCAACTTAGTTCATCCCTGAACCTGTGAAAAGGTGCCAGATCACCCTGCACTTTCGTGGGCCAACCCTCCCTGATGACAGAGCAAAGTTGTGACAATGTCGGGTCCCGTTCCGACTCCGCCTGGAGTCCCTAGAGAGACACCATATCCCGGAGGGGTCCGTGCAGCGTGTTGACCAGATCCGCCTCCAATGAGTCACTGTCGACCGGTTGTGCGGTGTTGGTAGTGGCACGGGACAGGAGGTCCGCCACTACGTTCTCTTTGCCAGGGGTGAACTGAGTAGTGAAGTTGTAGGCCCGCAGCCATTCCGTCCACCTGTGGATCCGCAGGGGCCTGTGTCCCGAACCAGTCATCTCTAGCAGCGTTGTCAGCACCCGATGGTCCATGTGCAGGGTAAAATGGTGTCTGTAGAGGTAGATATGCCACCGTTTGCATGCCCAAACACATGCGAGCGCCTCTCTCTCACCCACGATGTACTTCTACTCAGCTGGCGAGACGGACCTCGACGCGAACACCACTGGGCGCTCTGTACCATTTTGCACTTGAAACATAACCGTCTCCACCGCTGAACCAGATGCGTCACGAGTAAGAAAAGTGGGCCATCCATCCATCCATCCATCCATCTTCTACTGCTTTTCTGGAGGTCCAGGTCATGGAGGCAGCAGTTCAAGCAGAGAAGTCCAGACTTCCCTCTCCCCAACCACCTGCTCCAGCTCTTCAGAGAGGATACCAAGGCGTTCCCAGACCAGCTGAGAGACATAGTCTCTCCACCGAGTCCTGGGTCTGCCCCGGGGTCTCCTCCCAGTGGGATGTGCCCAAAACACCTCAAGTGGGAGGCGTCCAGGAGGCATCCTGATCAAATGCCTATACCACCTCAACTGACTCCTTTCAATGTGGAGGAGCAATGGTTCTACTCTGTGCCTCTCCCGGATGACTGAGCTCCTTACCCTGTCTCTGAGGGTGAGTCCAGCAATCCTACGAAGAAAGCTCATTTCAGCCGCTTGTATCCGCAATCTTGTTTTTTCGGTCATTACTCAAAGCTCATGACCATAGGTGAGGGTAGGAACGTAGATTGACTGGTAAATCGACAGCTTTGGCCTAGAGCTTAGCTCCCTTTTCACCACAACAGACTGGTACAACGTCCACATCACTGCAGATGCTGCTCCGATCCATCTGTCAATCTCTCGCTCCATTCTCCCCTCACTCGTGAATAAGACCCCAAGATACTTAAACTCCTCCACTTGGGGCAGGAGCCTGTCCCCAACCCAGAGAGGACAATCCACCCTTTTCTGGCTGAGGACCATGGACTCGGACTTGGAGGTACTGATTCTCATCCCAGCCGCTTCACACTCAGTGGCAAACCATCCCAGTAAGACCTGTAGGTCACTGGTGGATGAAGCCAGCAGGACAACATCATCTGCAAACAACAGAGATGAGATCCTGTGGTCACCAAGCATGACACCCTCCATTCCCTGGCTGCGCCTAGAAATCCTGTCCATAAAAATTATGAACAGGATCAGTAACAAAGGGCAGCCCTGGCAGAGTCTAACTCTCACTGGGAATGAGTCCGACCGAGTGTTGGCAATATGAACCAAACTATCACAGCGGTCGTACAGAGAGAGAAAAGTGGGCCATTTTGGCTCAAAATGAGCCAACACTGGCGGGAAGGTGAGTTGAGACTTCAGGTTAGCTACCACCGCTGAGCAGACCGGAGTCCATTGCCATGGAGCATCCTGCTTCAGGAGAGCTCCGAGAGGTTCGATAGTCTCTGAATAGTGGGGAATGAAATGCCCATAGAAGTTCGCCATACCCAGAAACGAGGAGATTTGCACAGGTGTTGTGGGGCTGGGGAGACGCAGGACCACCTCCACGTTCGAGTGCAGGGGGCTCAGGCCCTCAGCCGATAACTGGAACCCAACAAACTCAATGGAACCTGCTGCGAGGATGCACTTTTCCCCATTCAGCGTTATGGGGAAGCGTTATGGGGAAACGTTCCAAATGTTCATCATGTGCTTCCCGTGACGTGCCGTGGACCACGATGTCTCCAGGTACACCACCACACCCATGAGACGGCAAGGATTGTAGACATAATTTTTTGAAAACAGCTTGGTGCCGAACTCAGACCAAAAGGCATGTGGGTGTATCTGAAAACACCCATGTGGGTCACAAACGCTGTCAAGTCATGGCTGGCTGGGTGGAGGGGCACCTGCAGATAACCTTGGCGGAGGTCCAGCTTTGGGAACACCATCGAGCTGCTGAACATCGCGGTGAGTTCCTCCATCGTGGGAAGTGAGTATTTGTCCAGGATGACCGCTTTATTATCCATGCTGAGGTCGACACACAGTCGGATGCCGCCCGCCTTCTTCTTGGCCACCATGATGTTTGAGATCCATGGCGAGACATCCACTTTCTCGATAATGCCAACCTTAAGCAATTTATTCTGTTCCACCGTAACGTCGTCCCACAGGGCGAGGGGAAGTCGCCGTAGCGGTTGGATCTTTGGCGTCACACCCAGGTCAATGAGTGGGTGGTGGTTAAAAGCCTTCACACAACCCAGGCCCGCAAACAACACTGGCCAGTGACCATGCCACCCTGGAGACACAGTCAACACAGTCAAGCCCACTAGATCCATGATGGAGAATCCTAACTCTCCTAATAAGTCAATTCCCAACAAGTCCGCCCCCTGGCGTGAAACCTGAAAGGTAAATGCGGAAATAGTCTTTGACCCACACACTACTGAGAAACTGGCCCTGCCCACCGTGCCAATCTTAGCGTGCCCGTAGCCAAACATTTTCACAGCACCTGCCTTAATAGGTTTCTTTGAGAAAAATCTTCTTCTAGTGGACATGCTCAGTAAGGATTTACCTGCACCTGAGTCCACCATGAGCGGCACATCGACCCCGTCAAGCTGTAAAATGTACCACTTCAATGGCCACTTCTTGCCACCTGCTACACACACCAACGTTATGCCCCCGGGCTCCGAGTCCATTGGCTTGTTGGCGGTGATGCAAACCCTAGCCCAGTGATTAGCACAGCCACAGTTGTAGCACTTCTTCCCACTAGCGGGGCAAGTGGACAAGCCCGCCGGGTGACAAGGGTAGCCACAGCCACCACACAGTCCCCGAGTTCCCGTTCCTGCCCATGCCACAGTCCGCTGCCTTTTGGGGGTCCGCCCTGAGGAGTTAGCTGAGTTGCTAGCGGCCTGACGTGGAGGAGGAGCTTGGGCGGCTAGGTTTTCTTTAGCCAGTACTTGCAAACTTAGCTGGGTAGCGGACTCTATTTGGCTGGTCATCTACATTACTTGCTTCAGCGTGAAAACATCCTTAGTTAGCATTAGCTTTTCCTTAAGCCACTCGTTGCTTGTGCCGTGTGCTAGCTTATCACGAACTAGCTCTTCCTCTACAGGCCCAAAAGCGCACGTGCTTGCTAGGTTACGGAGCTCTATAACAAAGTGCTGAGTGGACTCACCGGCTTGTTGACAGTGGTCGAAGAACCTGTGTCTTCACGCCATGATGTTGCACTGATCAACACAGAAATTGTCCATCATGTCCAAACACTCTTTTAATGAGTCCTTGCTACCCATCACGCAAAACAGACAGTGGCCTTTTTACCGAGGCAGTGGATTAGCATGCTCTTCCGTCTCTTTTCGTCGGCGCCGCCCAAGCCAGCCACGGTAACGTAGTCACCAAACACCTCCAACACGTAACACATTACAAATGCGTTACTGTAACGCCACTAGTTTTGCAGTAATTAGCTGTGTAACAAAATTACTGTTTTAAAATTCAATCATGCATTACAGTTACTGAAATTAACCGGAGTGGTGGCTCAGTTGGTAGAGCATCCGCCCCACACCCGGGAGGCAGGGGTTCAAATCCCGGCCGGGTCATGCCGAAGACCATATAAAAAGCGGAACTTCTTGCCGTCCAGCTTGGTGCTCAGCAATAATGGAATAAAGGACGGAAATCTGTGGCGGCGCCTTGCATGGCAGCGGCCTTCTGATTCTACATATGGGGTGTGTGTGATTAACACTGTAGATAGGAAAAACACAATTTTGTTCTACTGTACATGATTGGTTGTATGGTTGAATGACAATAAAGGGTGATTAGATATGGATATATTTTTAGTGAAAATGAATATACAAAGTGACCCTACCGTACCTGAAATGCAGCTGTCAGTTGACACAACCTGTTTCAAAGAGCCATGAATCCTCATCATTCTGACCGGGATACAGCGGAGGAAGAGCACCCCCTGCACGTGCATGATTATTTGCACTACTTACTACTGTCTTACTTTCTTCCATCCATCCATCCATCCATCCATCCATCCATCCATCCATCTTCTTCCGCTTAATCCTTTTCAGGTCACGGGGGGCTTGGAGCCTATCCCAGCATCTCTGGGCAACAGGCAGGGTACACCCTGTACAGATCACCAGTCCATCGCAGGGGCAACACAGAGAAACAGACAACCATTCACTCTCACAGTCATACTTAAGGACAATTTAGAATCCCCAGTTTTGATGCCATATAACCTAACTTGCATGTTTTTTGGCATGTGGGAGGAAACCGGAGAAACCCCGGAGTAAACCCACGCAGACACGGGGAGAACATGCAAACTCCACACAGATCACTGCTGGTCGGGGGCTGGGATCGAACCCAGGATCTCCCGGCCAAGGGTGAGTTGCTGTGCTGCCGCAGTGCTAACCACTCCGCCACGAGCTGCCCTGCCTTGCTTTCTTTTCTCCTCATTTTTCTTCTTTCTTTTGTCACTGCCAAACTGATAACTTCACTTAATTTTCACACAGCTGCTTGTTATGAGGGATTTTATTATGGAATGCAGTGTGATGATGTCACCTTCCGGCTGCGTCATCACACCAGCATATATAAGGGAGCGTCCGCCATTAGGGGCTCTCTTGCCCAGACGACTCCACTGTGGACCACATACTGTATATTGTATTGTGATCAGTTCTCTAATAAAGCCCAGTTCCAGTGAAGCATCCTCGTCCATCTCTTTCATGCCAGGTTTGTGGACATAACATTTGGCAACTGAGGATTAACACATGTGTAACACCATTGCGGCCTTTACTGGCGCTCCCCGGGGAACCGCCAGTTCCATGGCCACCCTGGTTGGAAGCTTTCAAAACCTACATCACAGCGTTGGTTGGACCTGGGGAAGCTGGATAAGGTGAGGACGCAAGCGCTACTTGTCCACAACCTAGGCATTGAGGGCCAAAGAATTCTCCAGATGCTCGGCGCGACGGACTCGTACAAGGATGTCGTGGAGCTGCTAGCTAACCATTTCACCACACCGGACAGTGTGATGGTACGACACATTCACTTTTGCCAGAGACACCAAAGAGTCAGTGAGCCAATTCAGCAGTTTGTCGCTGACCTAAGACAGTTAGCTAGTGTGTGCTGTTTTGGGCCGTTGGAGAATGAGATGGTGCAGGACCAATTGGCCGAACACACGTGTAGTGCTGGGCTATGGGCTAGGTTGCTAACGGCACCTAATGACTTAACGGTAGCTAGAGCAGTGGAGCTAGCTCTTCAGTTGGAGGCCACAGATAAGCTAGCCTCGGAGCTAAATTGGCATCAGTCATAGAAGACGCTGGAGCAGATGACATCGGCTAATGCAGTGGACTCGGAGGACGAAGAGAGCATGGTGGAAGACTATGAGGATAATGTGGCATTAGCCGCATTATGCCACATTATGGATGACCTTAGCCATAGGTCTGCTCTGTGAGGCTCTGTCTGTGGGGTTTGTGGGTCCCCAACATACCAGATTAAACTGCGAGTGTGCCCGGCAAGAGGAAGGCGGTGCAGTAAATGTGGGCGCATGAACCATTTCGCCAGCATATGCTGGTCTTCAGCATCGTGAAGCCCACCAAGTAAGCCAGCCCTCCCGCCTCCAGCGACCATCCACAGGGTGAGTCCCGACGCCAATGGTTATTCCTATTGCATGGTGGAATTGGATGGTGTAGCTTTACCACTACTACTCAACACGGCGGCGGTACAGTCGATGCTGAACTGGGCCACGGAGAAAACGTTTTTTCCACATCACAGAATCAGGAGTAACCCAGTGCTGCTGTACAGATACGGTGGGAATAGACTGTGCAATGTTGAAACTGTGGAGTTGACTGTTCGCTATAAGACCGAAGCTGTGTACGACTTCATGTTCCAGGGTGAGGCGCATGGCGATAACATCATGGGGTGTGGCCTGTTCTACGGACTGGGTTTCGCCATCATGGACAGCGCTGGGTTCAAGTGGTCTGGGTGTGGACGTTGGAGCTCGCCGGACCTGGTGAATGACGTTGTGGTGTGAGATGAGGTACTTCCAGATGGTACCGACACCAAAGCGCACACCTCATGCTCTCGGGAGGAGAGCCGCTCAGTGGAGGAACCAGACGGCTTCAGTGCCCACGCTCGGCCAGCTGCAGTTAGCGCAACCGAGTTGGTGGGTGAAGAGTCCGTTCTGACGAGCAACACCAGGGAGGCACCGGATTCCTTCAGTGCCCATGTTGAGTTTTGGTCGACGATGGGTGAGGGGTCCGCTGTGACAACGGTGACTGCTGTACCGCCACAGTGTTACGACGGCGCCAGACGGAAGGAGGGCATGGAGCTGCCAAAAGCACAGCAGCACATCAGGCCAAGCAAGGTATCACTCTAGGTTATGGACTGGGCTCGGGTTTGTGCCGATGAAAGACCAGGGTAACAATCGGCTGGATCACAGCCGGCAAAACATTGGGCGCCACTGAGGATTGTGCTGAAGTTGGGAGCGGCATGTTTCTGGCTGACGGATGGCTCGGTTCGACATGCGAACCAGCTGCAGCGTGTCCAGGTGGACGCTCCAGGTGACAAGGCTGCGCAGGAGTTGGCAAAGGTGGTGTGGGATCCGAGCTCCTGTGTTATGAAGATTGGCCCTTGTCCCGGGGGCCTGCCGCCTCCAGGGGCATGTCAGCTGTGGGGCTGCCACAGGGCCCTCCCAGTAAACCCACCCTTACCATGGGAGGCTGTAAAAAAGAAAAGGAGGACTGTTTAGGTAGGAGCATGGTGGGACCACCACTAAGCAGCAGAATACGCCACTTGGCCGTGCTGGGCTTTGTGCTAGTCCACTCACGGGCTGTAGTTTAGTTAATGTTTACTGTTTGTTGTTTTGGTTTGCCTATTGGGGTTTCTGTTTTTACCAAATTGGGGAGGGTTTTAATTGGATGTGTTTTGTGTTTTGTAAAGGGGGGGGGGTGTTATGAGGGATTTTATTATGGTATGTGGTGTGATGACGTCACCTTCTGGCTGCGTCATCACACCAGCATATATAAGGAAGCGTCCGCCATTAGGGGCTCTCTTGCCCGGACGACTCCACTGCGGACCACATATATTGTATTGTGATCAGTTCTCTAATAAAGCCCAGTTCCAGTGCAGCATCCTTGTCTGTCTCTTTCATGCCAGGTTTGTGGACATAAACCGCTCTCAGTTGTTTGTTTACTTTTCCTCATAAATTTGTTACTTTTTTCCTTGTAAATTTGCAACTTTTTCCTCATAAATTTGTTAGTTTTTCTTGTAAAATTATTACTTTTTTCTTGCAAATTTGATAACTTTTTCTTGTAATTTTGGCTTTCTCATAAATTTGCCACTTTTTTACTGTAATCTTGCAACTTTTTCCTCATGAATTTGTTACCTTTTTCCTTTTAAATTTGCTATTTTCTTGTAAATTTGTGACTTTTTAACATAAATTTGTGACATTTTTCCTGTAAATTGGGAACTTTTTTTTTTTCTACTGTAAACTTACAAGTTTTCCTCATAAATCTGGGATGTTTTTCTCATAAATTTTATGTACTTGTTATATTTGCTACTTTTTTGTTAATTTTCAACTTTTTCTAATTTTTTCCTCATAAATTTGGGACTTTTTTCTTGTAAATTTGCTATTTTTTTGTAAGTTTGTAACTCTTTTCAAGTAATTTTACATTTTTTCTTGTAAATTTGCAACTTTTTTCTTCTAAATTTTCACTTTTTTCTTTGCAACTTTTCCTAGTAAATTTAAGACTTTTTTCTCATAAAATTGCTACTTTTTTTTGTTGCAAATTTGCCTTTTGTTCCTTAAAAATTTTCCACATTTTTTTCTTAGAAATTTGTGACTTTTGCATCATTTTGCCCGTGTGTAACTGAAACCTGCTCAGCCGCATTAAACCCATGTGGGGTCCAGTAGGTTTAAAGTGGGTGAACATGTTACCTGCTCACCTGTATCACAGGTAACGTCCACGCGGTTAAACAGATGGGGCAGAGAAGCCAGCATATGGAAAAACAGCATAATGGGGGCTTTTTTTGGGGGGGGGGGGAGGCTCCATATAAATCTATGAGCACATCCCCACAGTGGGGGAGTAATGGTCTACCACTGACAGAAGGGCGGACACATCAGCCTAAAATATCTGAAACTTTGGAAAGTACCCCCCCATAAAAAAAAAAAAAGTTTCCTGTTTGCTGATTGGTCCAACATGCCTGTTGGTGCCTGGGGCTGTCCCTCATATCTGTGATATTGTTCAGCTCCAGGACCTGTGTTCTTCTAAGCACGGATAAATGAAAACTGTGTGTGTGTGATTGTTTTAGGAGGGTGTTTCTCTTGGCCGATGCTCAGAAAGGAAAAAAAAAGAAAAGAAAGAATGAGGGAGGGAGACTTGGAACATATCAGTGTTTGCAGTGACTGTTTTTTTTTCTTCTTTCAAATAACACCAATGTTTTTATTAATAATCAGTTTCCAAACATAGTTGGATTAAGTCCACATACACACACTGTTTTTTAATCAGGCGGACTTTACCGTGGCTAAGTTCGTTTCCTACGGACCTCAGAGTGAAGGAAAAAATCCACCTTACATGTTTCTGGCCTGCAGAGCTCTAATACTGGAGAGCTTTGGGGAGTTTCTGGCTCCTCACCAGAGAAACGCGAAGACAGCACCGCGGACCAGAGGGAAAACACATTTTTATTTTGTGGTAAACTGATAATGAAAACTACAAGTGTATCTTGTTTCCCCTTGTGACAAGCAGAGGCTTGGACTGTGAAACAACTTCAGCAGACCAAAGTTCAGTCACGGCATCGGGATCAAGATAAACAGTCAAAAGAAGGTGGTTATCAGCTCCATTATTCAACTCGGACTTTCCTGATTTGTTTCACAGTAGGGCTGTGCGATATGACGATATATGTCAGTGACGTCATGAAAACGTCTACTGTTGTTTATATACGTATATAGTATTGTTTATATCGGGATTTAAAAGACACATACCCTGTTTCTACTGGTCACTGCCCGCCTCTCCCTGCAGTGCCAGGTGTGGGTTCCGGTGGTTAGCATAGCAGCTAACTGCAAGCTGATGTTTTGGTCTGTTTGCCAGGGATGTTGGACTTTTTCCCACCGTGCTGCATCAGCGAGGATAGCCCTCTAACCTCACTTTAACTGGAGGTAAGTAACGTTAACGCCATCTCTCTCTAATTATAAAACAGCAAATGCTAAATGACGATGCTAACTTGCCACTAGTAGGAAACATAGTGTATCAGACCATCATTTGGTTTAAATTACTGATGAGTTTCTTAATTGTGTCTGAAAAAATATTACTAAAGGTGCATTCACACCAAATGCGAACAGGCAATTTTTTTGTGCGTCACGATTCCATTATAACTCAATTTAAACACTCCAACAGACATGAATAGTGAGATGCAGACTAGGCGAAGTTGTCTTTAAAACTTCTGCAGCTGTGTTCAACCTGCTGTGGAAATTCCCAAAATAACGTCATGCTCATGTTTACATTATCCGACTGGGGGCTCACCTGAAAACTATGTCTCAAGCCTCCATCACTTCACAGATGATCCCGTGTTTACGTTGCTAGCTAGCTTGCTAGGACGTCAGTGGCGGAAACCGTGGGTAAATAACTCCAAAAACCCCATTCAGCTGAAGAGTTCTCGGTCCTCCTGTCTCCCAGTGAGTGAGTTTCATTTTCTAACTAGTTTACACTGCAATGGTGATAATTTTACTTCGTCCGCTAGCTAGCGGACACGAACGCGCAAGGATAAAAATTAGCGTGTACTTGCGTCTTCCCATTGATTTTCTATGGATTTGCGCCGCCCGTTTGCATTTGGTGTGAACACAGCTTAACGCTGCAAAAGTGCGTGACAGCGGCCGCATACACACTAAATGCTCCGCAATGCTCCGCACTATGTGTTTATATATTCACATATTCATTCCATCTAGCTACAATAGTCCACACTGTGTGTTTATATACTCATATATTTATTCCATCCAGCCACAATGCTCCGCACTGTGTTTATATATTTATATATCTATCCCATCTAGCTACAATGCTCCGCACTGTGTGTCTATATATATATATTTATATTTATATGTACATACACTACTGTTCAAAAGTTTGGGGTCACTTAGAAATTTCCTTATTTCTGAAAGAAAAGCACTGTTTTTTTCAATGAAGATAACTTTAAACTAATCAGAAATACACTCTATACATTGCTAATGTGGTAAATGACTATTCTAGCTGCAAATGTCTGGTTTTTGGTGCAATATCTACATAGGTGTATAAAGGCCCATTTCCAGCAACCATCACTCCAGTGTTCTAATGGTACAATGTGTTTGCTCATTGCATCAGAAGGCTAATGGATGATTAGAAAACCCTTGTGCAATCATGTTAGCACAGCTGAAAACAGTTTAGCTGGTTAGAGAAGCTATAAAACTGACCTTCCTTTGAGCAGGTTGAGTATCTGGAGCATCACATTTGTGGGGTCGATTAAATGCTCAAAATGGCCAGAATAAGAGAACTTTCATGTGAAACTCGACAGTCTATTCTTGTTCTTAGAAACGAAGGCTATTCCATGCGAGAAATTGCCAAGAAACTGAAGATTTCCTGCAACGGTGTGTACTACTCCCTTCAGAGAACAGCACAAACAGTCTCTAACCAGAGTAGAAAGAGAAGTGGGAGGCCCCGCTGCACAACTGAGCAAGAAGATAAGTACATTAGAGTTTCTAGTTTGAGAAATAGATGCCTCACAGGTCCTCAACTGGCAGCTTCATTAAATAGTACCTGCAAAACGCCAGTGTCAACATCTACAGTGAAGAGGCGACTCCGGGATGCTGGCCTTCAGGGCAGAGTGGCAAAGAAAAAGCCATATCTGAGACTGGCCAATAAAAGAAAAAGATTAATATGGGCAAAAGAACACAGACATTGGACAGAGGAAGATTGGAAAAAAGTGTTATGGACGGACAAATCGAAGTTTGAGGTGTTTGGATCACACAGAAGAACATTTGCGAGATGCAGAACAACTGAAAAGATGCTGGAAGAGTGCCTGACGCCATCTGTCAAGCAAGGTGGGGGTAACGTGATGGTCTGGGGTTGCTTTGGTGCTGGTAAGGTGGGAGATTTGTTCAGGGTAAAAGGGATTTTGAATAAGGAAGGCTATCACTCCATTTTGCAACGCCATGCCATACCCTGTGGACAGTGTTTGATTGGAGCCAATTTCATCCTACAACAGGACAATGACCCAAAGCACACCTCCAAATTGTGCAAGAACTATTTAGAGAAGAAGCAGGCAGCTGGTATTCTATCTGTAATGGAGTGGCCAGCGCAGTCACCAGATCTAAACCCCATTGAGCTGTTGTGGGAGCAGCTTGACCGTATGGTACGCAAGAAGTGCCCATCCAGCCAATCCAAGTTGTGGGAGGGGCTTCTAGAAGCGTGGGGTGAAATTTCTCCAGATTACCTCAACAAATTAACAGCTAGAATGCCAAAGATCTGCAATGCTGTAATTGCTGCAAATGGAGGATTCTTTGACGAAAGCAAAGTTTGAAGGAAAAAATTATTATTTCAAATACAAATCATTATTTCTAACCTTGTCAATGTCTTGACTATATTTTCTATTCATTTTACAACTCATGGTGGTAAATAAAAGTGTGACTTTTCATGGAAAACACAAAATTGTCTGAGTGACCCCAAACTTTTGAACGGTAGTGTATGTATACTTGCTGCTCTTGTTTTTTCTCTTGCCTTCTGATTGTTGCTCTGAGTGTTGCTATCCCTGTGCTGTTGCAATCCTGGAATTTCCCCATTGTGGGACTAATAAAGGCTTATCTTATCTTATCTTAAATAAATAATGAATTAAAACTGTCAGAGGAACAAACTGGCTCTTAATGTAACTAGATTTCTAATAATTGTTAATTAGTCAAGTAGTGATCATGAATAAAGTTGAAGTCATCTCAAATGCATATTAAAAAAACAATTTTATAACAACACTGCAAAATTAAAGGAGGAAAAGTGCATAAAATTAATGGCAGATGAGTTTGTACAATTGATTTTTTTGACTTTTAAAATGTAGAAAACGAGATGGTCCTTGTTATTGGTTATTATTATATACTGTATATAAACTATAGAATTTACATAAAATGTATATCGAGATACAGTATATATCAGTATCATCACTTAAGATGACATATTGTGATATGAAATTTTGGTCATATCGCACAGCCCCCTTTCATGGGGTCATTCAAATGAACTAGGTGTTTAATTCGGTCTACCCCTGGATTTACACTGACTCTGGGTCCAGTCCGTTATGGCTGCGACCCGGTCAGCAAGTAGTTTCCATTCTTGTCAATGTTCTAATCCCCACCTGTTCCGGACCATTCCGGCTCATCGGATTCGAATCGCTAATGAAATGCAACAAGTCTATTTTTGACGGATGCCGGATCCAATCCACAAGGAAATGTCATGGTATTTATTAGCTGTTTGTTGATTAACCTCTTGTGCTCCGTTGTACCGCGGACGGGCAAGTATCTGCGTCCTAGTGCGCACGAGGGTGCTCTCGTGCGCCCTCGTGCGCTCTCGGACGCATGATCCTGATGGTGGTGATGTAGGTGGTGATGGCGTCCAAGCGCGCACTGAAAATAAAAGCTGCAGACACAGCCGCGAACAGATTAGTTCATCTGATTGACCTCTCATTCGACTAATAAGAGCCTTGAATTGGGTTTCTGAAACCTTGAAGAACCAATGAATGAAAACCTAGGAAGGAGGACCCGCCTACTGTGAATGCAGGAGCCAATTGAAGCACAGAAGTTCGGGCTGGGTGAAGAGAGACTTACTGCTGCCACAGATGAAAAAAAAGGATGCAGGAAGAACCTGCTGCAGACCCAGCAGCACGGAGGCCACCCACAAGTGCGACCTGCACTCATTTCAACAGAATAGACGTTTAGGATTCTCTTCCGTCATCATAGACCGATGGAGGCCGACGACAAAGGTCGTAAATCATTCGCCAAAACCGCAATAATGGAATTATGTTTTGACCGGGATCTGCGAGCGGACCAGCGTTGCGTTCGTCTGACAATGGAGAAGAGAAGTTCGCCAGGACAATGTGGCTGTGAAGAGGTAAGTGTTATAAGCTAAATTATTATTTATCCCTGAAAATTGTAATCAAAAAATGACTTTTGACCGATCGGTAAATTACAACTGTAATGCGCACGAAGTACGAAGTGCGTGCGCCGCGTTACACGGTTCTTCGCCGCCTCCAAACCGTGAACGCCCCCCCCCGCCGCTACGATTCTGTAGCGGGGGGGTGGGGGGAGCCGCGGTGACAGCGTTGCTGTGGAAACATGCCACATCCGAGTGTAATCCGTCATGTAGCGAGGGCCGATCTCCGTCCTCTGTAGCGGGGGGTGGGGTGGGGGGACAACCCCCCCCCACACACACACACACAGAGCCCTGAATGTGACCTTTCATTTGAGCCCAAGATGAAGCTTCTATGTTGAATCATTCAAAAGTTACAGACGCTTTTCCAAACTGTGCCATTTGGCACAATTTGGCACAGTTCCAAAACGCCTGGGAACAGCCTGAGAACAAAGCTGTATAATATATTCATTTTTTGTGGTATTGTTACAAAATTTGGACCTCAGTTGGATAACACTTGGTTCTACATTTCTGTTGCATTTTCCAGCCCGGATCTGAAGCTGTGTGTTATTTGCAAGCATTTGTATCCAAAAAAACACCCAGGCCAAATTTATTTTCTTCAAGTTCACTATGTTTAGATGACTGTAACTCAGTGGCCGGAGCACTTAGAGAGATGATGTTTTCTTTTAATGAGACCAACCCCATGAAGATGCTGCAAAGGGTTGAATAACAGCTTTCGATTTACTTTGGGCACATTATTTTTTTGCGTTTTTAGGAAAATTGACCGGAGTGCAAGGGGTTAAAAACGATTTAAGGATCATCTGTTATTTTCTGAAGTCTACTCCTCCACCAATGTGTCAGAGAAGTTAAAAACTCTGACATAACATACAAACGCTTCATAGAATTACAATTAACGGGCTGCTTACATATTATTAGAGCACAAAAATCCAGGTGGAGAGCCGGTACATCACGCTTGCTTGTTATCACATGATCGCGATCGGTTCTCCTCAGTCTTGCTCAGGTCTTTCTTGAGATCTCGCATTATTTTATATAATTATCACGCGAACTTGCATTTCGAGCCTTGTTCTTATCCATGCCACTTCAAAACACAAACGGGGCTGGTAGGGATGGATGCAAGGCTCCGTCCGCGCTGCATCCGTAACAGACTGCATCTGGAGTCAGAGGAAATCCAGGGTTATTCAGGGTCGGGTCAGGTCAGTTTGGCTTGCTACTCTGTAGCCCAGTAATATCTGTTGATGGAGTGCCAGGTGTGGGAGGCCTGGTGGTGGTGGTGGTGGGGAGACAATCATAAAACTGCAGTGTTTTTATTGCAAATTTGCAACTTTTTCTCATAAAGTTAAAACTTTTTTCTTATAAATTTGCAACTTTTTTCTTATACATTTAAACATTTTTTCATAAATTTGCAGTGTTTTATTGTAAATTTGCAACTTTTTTGGTGTAAATTTGCAACTTTTTAAAATTTTACATCTACAACTATTTTCTTGTACATTTGCTTATTTTTTTTTATTGTAAATCTGTAATTTTTCCCATAAATTTGCAACTTTTTCCAAGTTTTTTCTTGTACATTTGCAGTTCTTTTATTCTAAATTTGCAACTTTTCCTCATAAATTTAAAACTTTTTTCTCATAAATTTTTCAAATTTTTTCTCTCATACGTTTAAAACTGTTTTCATAAATTTTCAGTGTTTTATTGTAAATTTGCAACTTTTTTCTCATACATTTAACTTTTTTCTCATAAATTTGCCATTTTTCTGGTAAATTTGCAATTTTTTCTTTTCTTGGAAACTTTCCAACTTTTTCTTGTAAAATTGCAGTTTTTTAAATTTTAAATCTATAACTGTTTTCTTGTAAATTTTCTAATTTTTTCTTGGAAATGTGAATTTTTTTTCCTCATAAATTTGCAACTTTCCCCCCTTTTTCTTGTAAATTTGCAGTGTTTTTATTGTAGCTGCAACTTTTTTTTCCTCATAAATTTGCAGCTTTTTTCTTTTAAATCTGCAACTTTTTTCTCATAAATTTGCAACTTTTTTCATAAAACTAACTTTTTTTATTGCAAAATTTGTGACTATTTCTTCTGAAGTTGCAACATTCATATGGATGCTGGCTTAATTTTTATTATTCTGTCTAATTGATTAAATTTTTTTTGTTCATCTAGACAATGGCTCAAGTTTTCCCCCGCTGGTCGAAGCCCAAAGGGTTTGTAGAACGAAGACTGAAGGGGGATTATGTTACGGGTCAGTCCGTCTGTCCGTCCATCCGTTCATCCATCTGTCTGTCTGTCCCACTTTTGTGAAGTCAACTCCTCTTATAGTTTTGGTCCAATTATTTTGAAACTTGGTATCATGGTTTGATATACACTGAGGATGCACATATTGCAATTTGGTTCGGCTCGGATGATTTCTGCGAGAATTGTAGCCCCTGACCTCTGACCTCCTGTTTCACCTCACTTTATAGACAGTAACTGTCTTATGAAATCAACTCCTCCTACAGTTTTGGTCCGATTGTTTTGAAACTTGGTACCATGGTTTGATATACTCTGATGATGTGCATATTGCTGTTTCACTCTCATCGGATGACCTTGAGGTCAAAGGTCAGGTCACATTTTTCCCTAAATCTTCTAAACACAATAACTACTGAAAGAAATGATGTAGGCTTTTCAAATCAATACGGTAGTTGTATCTAATATACATCTTGGATGCCTTACACCCTGACCTAACTATGGGTTTGGGGTCAAGGGGTCAAAGGTTCAAAGTTAACATTGCAGTTGCACTATGGTAAATGCTACGTTTACTATCTACCTATAAATGCAGCATATCTCTGTCTGTTTGTGTGTCTGTCAGTGTGTGTCTGTCTGTCTGTGTGTTCCTCACATATCTCTCAAACCGTTCGTCAGACTGGCCTCAGATTTTATAAGTGCTTTGCTGAGGTTACGAGGGTGTGCATCCCCGAGTATGGAGTTGCTCAGTGAAAATATGTAATTTTTGTCAATAAAAGTTCAGCCATCGCTTTCTTCATGCTCTGGCTTCTAGAAATGTGGGTGGGGCTTCGGATTGACTCCTTGGATAATACGGCATCACGACCAGTCACCAGAGCGCTCCACAAACAAAACAAGGAAGTGAAAAGCGACAAATTTGACCAGAAAAAGAGAATACTGACGATTTAATACTTAAAAAAATTATACTATAATGTTGCTGTGATTGCGTAGCTGTAAAGGATATTTTGGCATATTGATGGCTGAAATGCAAAACCTTCTATCTGCAGGATTTTCTGATTTGCGGATTTCACTTTAGATGATGAGAACAACGAAGGCTGCTCATATTTGTCTGCAAGACAGTCCCGCCCTTTATTGTGACAGAAAATTATTCTGATGAAAAAAAAATAGCATAGCATTCTGCAAGAAAACAAAAAGTTTTTAGTTTTCTCAAAAAGTGCATTTTTCAGATAGGTTTTGCACTACAATGGGTCTCAAATATTTGTAAATGTGTCCTGTTATAAACTAGATAAGATAAGCCTTTATTAGTCCCACAATGGGGAAATTCCAGGATTTCAACAGCACAGGGATAGTAACACTCAGAGCAATAATTTAGAAGATAAGAAAATAAGAGCAGTGAATATACATATGTACACATAAATATATAAATATATATACACAGTGCGGAGCATTGTAGCTAGATGGAATAAACAGCATAACCGTCTATTTAGTTACCCTACATAGTAACTAATAGTTACTGCTAGTTACTAATAGTACTAGTTACTAATAGTAACTACACATATAAACTAAAACAGTTATAATAATGACTGAACAACTCCCATTCCCCGAAGTCCAAGATACAACACTGATGAATATAGCTCATAAAAGATCACACAAATAAGTCTGACAAATAAACAAGGGTTCTTAAACAGTCGCTAATATTGGATGTCCCACTCATTTTCAGTAATTCTGTAATTAATATTCACACAATCAAATAAATCTTAGTGATCAGTCCTTTTCTTATTTGTCAAAGTCTAACATGTGTGATTGCATACATATAGGATACACTTCTTTGTATTCCACTTTCAAACACAGCCTACATTTGGGCCTGGAAAGCCAAACTGGGCTACCTGTCTTCAGACAAGAATACTTGCTTTCTACGAACATGCACTAGTTACTATAAAACAAGTAAAGCTAGGGCCACCAAACCTGGTACACAGGTTCACCTTCGAATCTTGACCTCTGACTGTGGATTTGGGGTCAAAAAGCCAAAGATAGAGCTTAACATTCCATATGCCTTATTACTGTACAACGAATAAAGTTGGGGTTGTGGTGCACATATATGTAGTTTCACGGGCTCACATGTATACGACTGTTCATATGCTCTCATGTATATTCCTGTGTGTTTATTTTGGCTTCACGTCTGAAGAGGAACAAAAGGTCTGGACCTCCTAGGGATAAGAGGAGGATGAGAGAGTTGGGCTTTTGATATGCAAAGAGATGGACATGAATGATTGCCTGACCACCCAGGTTGGGGTGGAAGCGAGAGGAACTGTAGGGGGGATGCATTGTGTTTGGGATTTAAAGACAATGGGATTTTGTACTTTGATGTCAGGGGTATAAGACTGGCAGATGTTGGGGGTTTTTCCTTCTTCTGCTTTTGAATGTTGGAGAGTGTGTTGTGAATAAAATGGAACCTGAGAAATAACTCTGCCTCATCCTTTCCACACAATCTCCACAGGGTCACCAATCTTGGTACACAGGTTCACCTTGTGACCCTGAAGTGTAACTATGGTTTTGGGATCTCAAGGCCAAAGGTCAACATCAAAATGGCTTATAAATTATATTTCAACAACAAAGAAAGCTAGGATCACCAAACTTGCTACACAGGTTCACCTTGGGATCCTGACCTCAGACTATGGGTTTGGAGTCAAAAGGTCAAGGTTAACATTCCTTATGCTTTATTACTGTATGAGTAAAGCTAGCGGTACACAGGTTCACCTTGTGACCCTGAAGTGTGACTGTGGTTTTGGGATTGCAAGGTCAAAGGTCAACATTAAAATGGCTTATAAACTATATCTCAACAACAAAGAAAGCTATGGTCACCAAACCTGGTACACAGGTTCACTCTGAGACCATAACCTCTGACTACAGGTTTGTTGTCAAAAGGTCAAATATCAAGGTTGGCACTCCCCTATGATCTCTTACTATAGAATGTGTAAAGCTCTCTAGGGTCACCATACTTGCTGCACAGGTTCCCCTTGGGATCTTGACCTACAACTATGGGTTGTATAATCTGACTGGAAAAAAGCTGTCGTCATACCAGTTCATAAATCAGGCAGTAAAGACGATATATGCAATTACCGCCCAATCTCTATTTTACCAGTCCTATCTAAGGTTCTTGAAAAAGTTGTAGCTACACAGCTGATAGACTATTTACAAGACAGTCAACTTCTTCATCCACATCAATTTGGTTTTAGACCAGGATACTCAACAGAAACAGCAAATTGTTGCCTTATTGAAAACGTCAAACAGTCCTTGGACAGGGGTAATGTGGTAGGAGCTGTTTTTCTAGATCTCAAAAAGGCTTTCGATACTGTAAACCACAGTTTGCTTTTATCCAAAATGGTATCTTTTAACTTCTCCCCAAATACATTAGAATGGTTTGCATCTTATCTCCAGAATAGAGAACAGTGTGTAAAAGTTCACCAGGATAAATCCTCATTTTTAAACAACCGCATGGGTATCCCACAAGGGTCCATTCTTGGTCCTTTACTTTTCAGCATTTTTATTAATGACTTGCCGCTACACTGCTCTGCTGCAACATGCCAACTTTATGCAGATGATGCAGTTATTTACACAGCTGCCAAGACTCCAGCACAGGCTGCAGATGTACTGTCTACAAGTATGGTTGATGTCCAAGAGTGGCTCCTCAAGAACCATCTATTGCTGAACCTTCAGAAAACAGTCTCAATGTGCTTTTCAATCAAAAAATGTAACCTGCAACGTTTTAAAGTTAATATACATGATCATGACATCAGTTTAGCTACAGAATTCAAATACCTTGGCATTGTACTAGATCCTCAACTCAAATTTACTAACTAACTAACTAACCTGCACTTATATAGCGCTTTTCTAGTCACAAAGACCACTCAAAGCGCTTTCATTAATACTAACCCTCTATTCTAAGGGCCTATAGGAAACAAATATCTAGGGACAATTTAGAACAGCCAATTAACCTAACATGCATGTTTTTGGCATGTGGGAGGAAACCGGAGAAATCCCGGAGTAAACCCACGCAACACGAGGAGAACATGCAAACTCCACACAGATCACTGTTGGTCGGGGGCTGGGATCGAACCCACGATCCCCACAATCCCCCGGCCAAGGGTAAACTGTGCTGCCGCAGTGCTAACCACTGCGCCACCGTGCAGCCAATTTAATCTTCATATAAAGAAAATTTCAAAAACAGTAAAAAAAAATCTGAACTGCTTTAAATTAATTAGATATTACATACCTTACGAAGCAGCTGTACTGTATATGCATTCTATGGTTTTTTCTCATATATCATACTGTCTGACAGTCTGGGCTCAAGCAGCCCCTTCCACAATAAGACACATAGGTTCATTATATAATCAAACCCTAAAAATCTTGGACAAAAAGCCCATTAGGTGGCATCACTGTAATGTTTTAAAAAAATACAACCTATTGAGTTTTGAGAGCTTCATTGACCTCTGTTTTCTGAAATTAACATTCAAATGTTTCCATAAATCAGCACCTGAGCCACTTGCTGGTTTCGTCCAAAGACAGGACAGCAGCAGAGCCACCAGGAGTTCTGTTAACAATAACTGTAAAATATTCCACTGCAGAACCACATTTGGACAAACAGCTTTCTCTATAAAGGGCAGTCACATCTGGAACACAATGCCAAATGTAATTAAAATAATAACGGACTTTAAAACATTCACTAAAAAGGTTAAAAACTGGCTGAAAAATAAACAAGAATGTACTCATGTATGAATTAATTGTCTGCAAAGTGAGAGTGAATGAAGGGAAGGAATAAATGTGTTTGTTTATAGTGAGTGACGAAGGGAGGGAGGCCTGAAATAGGCAAACGTGAGTTATGTTATATGTGTTAAATGTGAGTCAGGCTGTTATATTTGTGTATTTATAATATTTATAATATTTATTTTAAATGTGAATCAGGCTGTTATATTTGTGTATTTATAATATTTATAATATTTATAATTGTGTATTTATAATCTTTCTGCATTGATGTATGTGGTTATTGTGTATATATATATATATATATATATATACTGTATATATATTTTTTTTCATCTTTTACTTGATTCTCTTTTCTAAAGCCCATCCAGGGACAAGAGTTGCAAATTAGCTAATAGCTATACACTCTATGTGCAACACATCAGATTGATTGTCTTTGATTAATTGTCTATGTTTATTGCACTGTCCCTGTCAAATAAACTAATCTACTACTACTAATTTGTTGTATATTCATGGATGATAGGCTTATCATAATTTGGTTCTGTCAGTAAGTATTGGGATCTTCAAAGAAAACTGAGGCGGGGGATGTTGCACTCGCCTCAGAGTGCTCTTGTTATAGTAGTGTTTTTGTTTTTAAGGGTTTGAACTCTTCTGCGTTATGAATATAGGGGCTGTTAAACACAATCTTGCATAGGGCCCTAGACTACAATAACACCTATAGCAGGGGTGTCAAACTCATTCCATGGAGGGCCAAGACCCTGCAGGTTTTACCTCCACCCAGTGTCTTCAGCAGGTGTTTTCATTGATCAGCAATCAGTGAGGGGAAATTCAGTGAAATCTCCTGTTGAAGACACTGGGTGGAGGTAAAACCTGCAGGGTCTTGGCCCTCCATGGAATGAGTTTGACACCCCTGACCTATAGTGTCCCCCTCGGTCTTTACTCTTGAGAAAATGTTGTTTAGCGGGGTTCAAACCACCAACCTTCAGGTTATTGGATGACCTGCTCTAATTCTAAATGCACCCTTTGTTTGAGGTCACGAACAGATGGCCGGACATTCTCCTTCAGCATTTTTTGGTAGGCACTCAAATTTATGGTTCCATTCACCACAGCAAGTCTTCCAGGTCCTAAAGCAGCAAAACAACCCCAAACCATCACACTATCACCACCATATTTTGCTGTTGGTATAACGTTCAATTCAATTCAGTTCAATTCAACTTTATTTATATAGCACCATTTCACAACAAGAGTCATCTCATAGCACTTTCAACTGTAGGGAAAACCCCCATAATTGCAGAAAGACCCCAGCAATCAGGTGATCCCCTGTGAGCAAGCACTTGGTGACGGTGGAGAGGAAAAACTCCCTTTTAACAGGAAAAAAACCTCCAGCAGAACCAAGCTCAGGGAAGGGCAATCATCTGCTGCGACTGGCTGGGGGGTGAGGGGATAGAGAAGAAGAAGAAAAGAACAGACATGTAGAGCGCACACAGCACGATGGGGACTCAATCTATGGGAGAGAACAAACAGATATTAATGACCAGTAAAAATATTTCATTAAGTGTGAAGAAAGGAGTGAAGCCCACTGCATTGTTGGAGGTCCCCCGGCTGTCTAAACCTATTAGCAGCATAACTAAGGGAGGGGTCAGGGGCACATGATCCCTCCCTCATTATAGGCTATATCAAAAAGGAAGGTTTTAACCCTGTTCTTAAAAACAGAGATCAAGTCTTACTCCCGAATCCAGATTGGCAGCTGGTTCCACAGGAGAGGAGCTTGATAACTGAAGGCTCTGCCTCCCATTGTACTTTTGGAGATTCTAGGTATTACAAGTAATCCTGCATTTTGGGAGCATAGTGCTCTGTTAGGATGATAGGGTAGTATCAGATCTTTTAAATTAAAAGGGGCCTTATTATTTAGAGCTTTGTAAGTGAGAGGAAGGATTTTAAACTTACAGTAATTCTAAACTCTACTGAAAGCCAATGAAGGGAGGCCAAAACCAGAGAGATATGATTTCTCTTTCTAGTACCTGTTAAAACTTTTGCTGCAGCATTTTGGATCAGTTGAAGACTTTTTAAAGATGTTTTAGGACAACCTGATAATAAAGAGTTACAATAATCTAATCTAGCACTAACAAAAGCATGGATTAGTTTCTCAGCATCACTCTGAGACAAGTTGCTCCTAATCTTGGCAGTATTGCGTAAATGATAGAAGGCAGTCTTAGAAACAAGTTTAATATATGAATTGAAAAAAAACATATCTTGATCAAAAATAACTCCAAGGTTCCTCACAGAACTATTAAGAGAAAGAGTAACCACATCCAAACTAAGAGTTTGATTTGGAAAAGTATTTCTAAGGTTTTTTGGACCAGCTAGAATGACTTCAGTCTTATCTGAATTTAATAGTAGGAAATTACAAGTCATCCAAGCTTTGATTTCCTTAAGACAGGCCTCTAACTTGGCTAATTGATTACTATTATGTGGCTTCACTGGCAGGTATAATTGTGTGTCATCTGCATAACAATGAAAATGTATACAGTGCTTTCTAATAATGTTGCCTAGTGGAAGCATATATAAACTAAAAAGAGTAGGGCCTAGCACAGATCCCTGTGGAACTCCATGACTGAGCTTTGAGTTGGAAGAAAACTCATTATTGATATGAACAAACTGAAATCTATTGGACAAATAAGATCTAAACCACTGCAGTGAAGTACCATTTAGTCCAACATAGTGTTCTAATCTATCAAGTAGAATATTATGATCGATAGTATCAAAAGCTGCACTAAGGTCTAAAAGAACAAGTACAGAAACAAGTCCATTATCAGTTGCAGTAAGGAGGTCGTTAGTGACCTTCACTAAAGCTGTTTCAGTACTATGACGGATTCTAAACCCAGATTGAAACTCTTCAAATAAACCATTTCCCTGCATCATCATCATCATCATAGCAGTCTGTCGTGGGCGACAATGACTGTTTCATTTAGGTCTGATCAGATTCCTCCACACAGCTCTGTCCTTCACCTTCCACTGTCAGGAACTCCTGTCTATATCCAACTTCTTCAAGTTTCTTTTTACAGTGTCTTTAAATCTGAGCCTTGGTCTACCCTGATTGCGTTTGCCCTCACATAACTGTGAGTAGAAATTGACCATTTCATGAAACTGCTTGCAAAGTATTTGAGTACTGCTAGCTTTTGCTGGACTAGCAGCACATTCTTGGCAGATAAAGGTATTATCAGTGGCAAGGACAGGCCAAGACAAACTGACTCCAGTATCTGCAAGTGGTCAAATAATTGCGTAGCAACAGCTCTTTCTAAGATTTTTGAAATGAAAGGCAGATTAGAGATTGGTCTATAGTTAGCTAAAACTCCTGGATCCAGCGTTGGCTTTTTGAGTAAGGGTTTAATTACAGCAGTTTTAAAAGCCTGCGGTACATGGCCTAATGTTAATGAAGAATTGATTGATGAATTGATGTTCCTTTTCTGAAATGCTGTGTTACTTTTACGCCGGATGTAATGTGACACACACCTTCCAAAAAGTTCAACTTTTGTCTTGTTAGTCCACAGAGTATTTTCCCAAAAGTCTTGGGGATCAACAAGATGTTTTCTGGCAAAACTGAGATGAGCCTTTATGTTCTTTTTGCTCAGCAGTGGTTTTTGTCTTGGAACTCTGCCATGCAGGCCATTTTTGCCCAGTCTCTTTCTTATGGTGGAGTCATGAACACTTACCTTAGCTGAGGCAAGTGAGGCCTGCAGTTCTTTGGCTGTTGTTGTGGGGTCTTTGGTGACCACTTGGATGAGTCGTTGCTGCGCTCTGGGGGTAATCTTGGTTGGCCGGCCACTCATGGGAAGGTTCACCACTGTTCCAATGTTTTCGCCATTTGTGGATAATGGCTGTCACTGGTTCACTGGAGTCCCAAAGCTTTAGAAATGGCTTTATAATCTTTTCCAGACTGATAGATCTCAGTTACTTTGTTTCCCATTTGCTCCTGAATCTCTTTGGATCACAGCATGATGTCTAGCTTTTGAGGATCTTTTGGTCTGCTTCACTTTGTCAGGCAGGTCTTATTTAAGTGATTTCTTGATTGAAAACAGGTGTGGCAGTAATCAGGCCTGGGTGTGGCTAGAGAAACTGAACTCAGCTTTCCAAAGATGTGATAAACCACAGTTATTTTATGTTGTAATGGGGGAGGGGGGGCAATCACTTTTTCACAGGTTTGGATTTTTTTTTACCCTTACTAATAAACACCACTTAACAACTGCATTTTGTGTTTAGTTGTGTTATCTTTGTCTAATATTTAAATTGTTTGATGATCTGAAACATTTAAGTGTGACAAACATACAAAAAAAATGAGAAATCAGGAAGGGGGCAAACACTTTTTCACACCACTGTATATAATATAAATAAAACTTGAAAAATGTTAGTATTAAAGCAGAAATTACTTTTCAAGAAGTAAGCTTAAAGATGTTAAATGTAAACTTAAAATTTAAAAAATGTTAGCTTATATGCTAAAACAGTCAAATTTTGATGGACTACCATGTTAATTACTGAATTTTGCTGAAAAACCTACCTGACTATAAATGTGAAAATTAAAAAAAAAATGTAAAAGTTATCAAAAAGACGAATGGAAGTTAAGTAGCTGAAAGTATTAGAAAAAAATAAAAGTAGAATAGTTGCTGTAGCTGACAAATTGCAGAAGTTATAAAGCATAAAAGCAGAAGTTGAAGAAGCAGAATTGGCAGAAGTTCTCCATAAGAATGAGTGGAGTCAGGGTTTCCTGTGGTAACATTTCCTCGTGGCGGGCCACCACCCTTGAAGTTATGCCGCCACACCAAGGAAATATAAAATTAAGAAAAAAATAGGAAGCAGTGATGCTCCGCAAACACACACGTGAACAACGCGTATGACCGTTATGTACAGCCTTAACACTATGCATGACACAAACATGTTGGCGCAGGCACGGTTGACAACATCACACCATGCCTGTAATAACAGACTGGTCTTTGGTGCTCTGTCTCTAGTCATACACAGCCTGCACCTTGCTAATATTAGGTTGTTTTATCTGTTCCACGTGCTACTAGTCTTGGCTAATACAAGGCACTGCTCAGCACAGCCACTGTCTCCGCTGTCCCTCATTCACAGACACAACAACCGTCATCTGCACGGAGTTCGGAAGTGCCCCGCACACCCACGTGACTATCCCAGTCTGCATGCAGAATGTCTCTCTAGTGTTGCTGTCCGAGAAAAGCATGAGCTTATTAAAGTACTTTAAATGTAGGAAAAAAGCAAAAGAGATATACAAGCAGTGGAGGCATTTATGGTGGTTTTAACCTGCTGGTAATGGGAGCAATAATGAAGAGTCGCTTAGCTAACAGGTGTGATTAGGCTTCATAGGCAGGGAAAGGCAAGAGTGACTGATGAATCGCTGAGGATTGACTTCACTAGCCATGACAACATTAACTAATTTATATTTTCATTATTTGTGGGGGGTGCTTCTGGAGTATGGGGTATCGGGCTTGTTGTTACGAGCTATTCGGTCTCTGTGTGACCATTGTGAGAGTTTGGTTTGTATTGCCAACACTCGGTCGGACTCATTCCCAGTGAGAGTTGGACTCCACCAGGGCTGCCCTTTGTCACCAATCCTGTTCATAATTGTTATGGACAGGATTTCTGGGCGCAGCCAGGGAATGGAGGGCGTCATGCTTGGTGACCACAGGATCTCATCTCTGTTGTTTGCAGATGATGTTGTCCTGCTGGCTTCATCCAGCAATGACTTACAGGTCTTACTGAGACGGTTTGTTGCTGAGTGTGAAGCGGCTGGGATGAGAATCAGTACCTCCAAGTCCATGGTCCTCAACCGGAAAAAGGTGGATTGTCCTCTCCAGGTTGGGGACAAGCTCCTTCCCCAAGTGGAGGAGTTTAAGTATCTTGGGGCCTTATTCACGAGTGAGGGGAGAATGGAGCGAGAGATTGACAGACGGATCGGAGCAGTATCTGCAGTGATGCGGATGTTGTACCTGTCTGTTGTGGTGAAAAGGGAGCTAAGCTCTAAGCCAAAGCTGTCGATTTACCAGTCAGTCTACATTCCTACCCTCACCTATGGTCATGAGCTTTGGGTAATGACTGAAAGAATGAGATCACGGATACAAGCCGCTAAAATGAGCTTTCTTCATAGAATTGCTGGACTAACCCTCAGAGACAGGGTGAGGAGCTCAGTCATCCGAGAGAGGCTCAGAGTAGAACCGCAGCTCCTCCACATTGAAAAAGAGCCAGTTGAAGTGGTATGGGCATCTGATCAGGATGCCTCCTGGACGCCTCCCACTTGAGGTGTTTCTGGCATGTCCCTTGGGAGGAGACCTTGGGGCAGACCCAGGACTTGCTGGAGAGACTATGTCTCCCAGTTGGTCTGGAAATGCCTTGGTATCCTCTCTGAAGAGCTGGAGCGGGTGGCTGGGGAGAGGGAAGTCTGGACTTCTCTGCTTGAACTGCTGCCTCTGCGACCTGGACCTCTGGAAAAGCGGTAGAAGATGGATGGATGGATATTTTAATTATTATTTACTTGGCAATTTAAGATGACCGGAATTCACAAAGTCAGTGACTTTAATTCGTCAACAGCCTTCAAACAAACTAAACGTGCCAACATTTGGATTTCAAAATAAGGGAGGTTTTTCTTGCTGTCTGGTTGGTGAGGAAAGTTCTAAAAAAAAACTATAAATATATAGAAATATTATAAGAGAAATAACTGCATCTTGGTTCCAAGGTTGTCATAGCCAGGAGCGGCACTGGGGTTAAGCTCCCAGTGCTCATAAAATGCTCCTTACGGCGTGCGTCTCGAAAAGCCTCTGACAACTAAGTCCAACTCCTAGCCTGCCCGTGTGGTTTAGTCTCTAAGCCCGGCGGAACTGCTTTTACTAATAGGAGAAGGGGCGAGGGCGGATCTCTGGCGCCTTAAAACCAGATGCTTCGGGTAGATGGTGGCTCGTCAACCTGGGAAGGTAGCCCATCTAGGGGAAGGTAAACCCTGATTTCAAACCTCTGCTGCCTTGCGGCACACCCGGTCACGGGAAAGGCTTCGAGAGTCAACCCTGAGGAAAAATCCGGAGTCGGAGCCCCTAAGCAGTTCTCTGTTGTGCTCAACATCGTTCTGGCAGCTCCTGCGACGACGCTGGTGCCAAACTATAGCAGCCCTGCTGTTCCTTTGGATTCATCAGTGACGTGGAGAGGGGGGACATGCTGCATGGGTAACATTTTGTCCTCCATATCTTCCTGCCCAGGCTTGAATCCTACCAATGTCCAACGCTGGAAGGTAGAACACTGGTGCGCATCGGCCTGTTCAGCCACAGGTGGTGCTGTTCCAGCAGAGTAGACGTTTAGGATTCTCTTCCATGGTCATCATAGACCGACGGAGGCCGATGAACTGCATCTTTGGTAATTTCAGTTAATTTATTTAATTAAATATAATTTTATTAATATTTTTTCTTTGAAATCAGAGTTAAATTATTGTTCTGTTCTGGCTCTGCAAAATTATTGTCATGAACGCACCCATTCACGAGCGAAAAATAGGACACTAAATGCTCACCGTAGGTTTGCACATTTATTAACAAAAACGCAAACAAAAAACGTCACATACAAATACAGTAAATGAAATGAGAGGACACATATTCTGGAGGAAAGTTGGGCTCAACGTCAGTGGTACAAAAATCAGGGAACGCCTGATTAGGAGAAACACTCAGCCAGAGGACCCCGAGAGCAATGGGGCTTGACGACTGAGGGTAAAAAAAACAGAGAGGGAAAAAGGCACCACGACGGAGTACACAGCTTACCTCGACAGCGGGACCTAAACCATGAATGTAGGTCATGGCAGGATAAAGAGGGCTGGAGATTGGAGATGGAAGAAGGACACGACAGCGGACAAGGGTTGCCGTGTCTCTTAAATAACCAACACATAATCACAGACAGGTGTAATTCATGAATAGTCAAGGGGCAGCAGCTGTGCAGTGCCCCAACGGAATTGACAGCCGGAAGCTGCACAGCACTGTCAAAATAAACCAACCGGAAACAAGAAAATACAACAAAACAGAAGTCAAAAATATCACAGTAATCTTCGAGATAACAGAAAATAAACCAAAAAATGTTCACTGGGCAGAGAAACTGGGCACGGCTCTAACCTGTGCCTCAGGATCATGACAGAGCCCCCCCCCCCACAAGGGGTGGAAACCAGACACCCCAGGGTAACATCACAAAAAAGGCAAGAAAAAAACAAACCTCCCACACACAAAGAAACAACCCACCCTGGGGGGGAAGGAGGGGGAACCCAGGAATGGAGGGACCGAAACTAGAACAAAAAACAAAAAGAAAACACTCAAGAATCACACTCAGTCTATCAGGTGGCCAAACGGGACTCTAAACCCGACCGATCAGTGGGCGGAGCAGTTCAGGCGGTCTTCACAAGTCCCTTGACCCCTGGTATCTGTGTTGGAACACATCCGGTGGCCTCCCCGTGCCCCGGAACCCATGGAGCAGCAGGGGTGGTTCAGGCAGTCTACCTAAGTCCCAAGACCACCGGCATCTGTGCTGGGACATGTCTGGTGGCCTCCCCGTGCCCCAGAACCAGCGAAGCAACAGGGGTGTTTTGGGCAGTCTCCCAGCATCGCTAGGCCAATGAGTCATTGGAGCTAGCAGGCGGCATCCCCCAGCAACAGGCGGCTGTCCAAGGGGAACTTTACGGGATGCACCCACAGTGGCCCCGGACTGGGGCTGAGTTGCACCCGCGGTGGCCCCGGACTGAAGCAGAGCTGCACCCGCGGTGGCCCCGGACTGAAGCAGAGCTGCACCCGCGGTGGCCCCGGACTGAAGCAGAGCTGCACCCGCGGTGGCCCCAGACTGAAGCAGAGCTGCACCTGCGATGGCCTTGGGCTGAAGCAGAGCTGCAACCACAGTGGCCTCGGGCCGAAGCAGAGCTGCACCCACAGTGGCCCCGGACTGAAGCAGAGCTGCATCCATGGTGGCCTCGGGCTGAAGTAGAGCTGCACCTGCGGTGGCTCCGGGCTGGAGCGTTGCAGTACCCGCATTGGCTCCGGGCTGGACCATTGAAGCACCTGCGATGGCTTTGGGCTGGAGCAGTGCTGCACCCTCGGTGGCTCCGGGCTGTAGCAATGCTGCACCCTCAGTGGCTCTGGGCTGGAGCAACGCTGCACCCTCGGTGGCTCCGGGCTGGGGAAACGCTGCACCCTCGGTGGCTCCGGGCTGGGGAAACGCTGCACCCTCGGTGACTCCGGGCTGGGGCAACGCTGCACCCTCGGTGGCTCCGGGCTGGGGCAACGCTGCACCCTCGGTGGCTCCGGGCTGGGGCAACGCTGCACCCTCGGTGGCTCCGGGCTGGGGCAACGCTGCACCCTCGGTGGCTCTGGGCTGGGGCAATGCTGCACCCTCGGTGGCTCTGGGCTGGGGCAATGCTGCACCCTCGGTGGCTCTGGGCTGGGGCAATGCTGCACCCTCGGGGGCTCCGGGCTGGGGCAACGTTGCACCCTCGGTGGCTCTGGGCTGGGGCAACGCTGCACCCTCAGTGACTTCAGCTGGAGAGGAAGCAGCACCCATGGAGGTCCCGGGCTGGGACGGAGAGTCCGCAACGACCTCAGCGGGAGAAGCTAAACCCACGATGGCTTTGTGCGGCGAGCCTGGATCCACGGAGACTTCTGGCTCAGGTGGATCTTCCCCGGCGACCCTGGGAGAAGGCTCGGGAAAAACAAGCAGAAGAACAGTGTCAGGGTTACCAGCAGCGGCAGAGCCCAGCGAGGTGAGCTCAGATGCAGCTGATGGCTGCACTTGGCTCTCCTCCACATAAGCCAGATAAGACCTCTCCAATAAAGAAGCAGGAGAAACAGAAGAGGGCACTTGCCTGAACTCGAGCTCCACCGCCGTCCAGGACTCCGTTGATCCAGGCAGCGATGCTCCAGGCTCAGTCCTCTGAAGATCCAGCTGTAACTCTGCTGCGGCGGCCTCCGCAGCAGGCATGATGGTGTGTGCAGTCTCATGTTCCCCAGATAAGATAAGATAAGATAAGATAAGCCTTTATTAGTCCCACAACGGGGAAATTCCAGGATTGCAACAGCACAAGGATAGCAACACTCAGAGCAACAATCAGAAGGCAAGAAAAAAAACAAGCAAGCAAGAGCAGCTAATATACATATGTACATATTACTATAAAATATATATATACACACACACAGACACACAGTGTAGAGCATTGTAGCTGGATGGAATAAATATATGAATATGTAAACACCCAGTGCGGAGCAATGTAGCTAGATGGAATAATATGTAGATATATAAACACACAGTGCGGAGCATTGTAGCTAGATGGAATAAATATATAGATATATAAACATAAACACACCCAGTGCGGAGCATTGTAGCTAGATGGAATAAATATGTAAATATATAAACACACACAGTGCAGAGCATTGTTGCTAGATGGGATGAAACAGCACAACCGTCTACTTAGTTATCCTACATGGTAGGATTATGTGCCCATACATATTCTCACCCTCCATAGCGACCGGTATTTTCCTAGTTGTATGCCGGAGGGGACCATTGTGTAAGTCTATTGCATCTTTTGCATTCAAAAAACTATTAGTTTGTTACGTCTTTTTGCTATCTCTGCGAGCAGCACTGCTTAGGTTGTACAGTCTGACAGCCGTTGGTAGGAAGGACCTGCGAAACCTCTCGGTTGTGCGCCTGGGATGATGTAGTCTGCTGCTAAATGAGCTCCTCAGTGCATTCAGTATGTCCTGCATAGGGTGGAACTCGGACTCCAGCAGAGATGACAGTTTAGCCACCGTCCTTCTCTCTCCTATCTCCTCCACCGGATCAAGGCGCTGCCCCAGGACAGAGCTAGCTTTCTTGATCAGTTTGTTCAGTCTCTTCCTATCGGCTGCAGTAATGCCACTGCCCCAGCAGACCACTCCAAAAGTGATGGCTGATGCCACCACCGTGTCATAGAATGTCTTCAACAGCGCGCCTTGTACACCAAAAGACCTGAGTCTTCTCAGATGAAGTGGACCACACTGGTGGCTTGTCTGGCGTGACAGCTGGGGTTCGGCTCCACACTGGGTTCGGGTCCTCCAGGGCCACTGGCTCCTCCATGGTCCAGTGGTGCCGTTCAGGGACCAGTGGACACTCAGAGACAGATGGCGGAGACGCGGAGGGAGTAGGTGAGATACAAGTATTAGCAGCCGGTGGAGAAAACCCAGTGAACTGCAGAGACTGGGTTTTCTCTCCAGGAACCAGGCAAGGATTTTCATTTTTTAGAGATGGAAAACAAGAGTTCACTTGCCTGAATTCCTGGGAGGTGATGTTTTCAGCTACTGCTCCGGGATCAGGTTCCGTCTCTCTGGGAGCCTTGAGAGCTGTCTGGGCGGAGGGTGATGACGTGGACTTAAGGCGGGAGTGGCGAGCCTTCTGCCCCTGTGAATGCTTCTTTAGCCTGGGTGGAGCTGAGGAAGAATCTCCCAACAGCTCCACAACTCGTCTCATTTTGTAAATCATAGTTAGGAGAGTTAGACCTGGGTAGCTCCAGAGGTTGGGGCAATTCTCAACGAACCTGGCTGCTATGTTTACAAAGCTGAAAACGGTCTCGGGAGAGCGGGTGATCTGAGCCTTAGAGGCAAACTCCACAACAAAATTTGCCACCGCACACTCCTCCTTACTCAGTCCAAGTACCTTAAAGTCCATGGTGGTCATACCTCTTTAACCTCAGACAGATAAAAAAAAAAGAAAAACGGTGAAACCAACAGCGGCTGGTGTCCACACTGGTCGTGTCCTTCTGTCGTGAATGCTCCCGTTCACAGGGGAAAAATAGGGCACCAAACACTCGCTGTAGGTTTGCACATTTATTAACAAAAACACAAACAAAAAACGTCACATACAAATACAATCAATGAAATGAGATAACACATGTGCTGGAGGAAAGTTGGGCTCAATGTCAGTGGTACAAAAATCAGGGAATTTCTGATCAGGAGAAGCGCTTAGCCAGAGGACCCCGAGAGCAATGGGGCTCAACGGCTGAGGGGAAAAAAAAAAACAGAGAGGGAAAAAGGCACCACGACGGAGCACACAGCTAACCTCGACAGCAGGACCTAAACCATGAATGTAGGTCATGGCAGGATAAAGAGGGTTGGAGATTGGAGATGGAAGAAGGACATGACAACGGACAGGGGTTGTCATGTCTCTTAAATAGCCAACACATAATCACAGACAGGTGTGATTATAATCATAATTATAATCAACACATAATTGATTATAATCAACACATAATCACAGACAGGTGTGTCATGAGTAAGTAGTCAAGGGGCAGCAGCTGTGCAGCCCCGAAGGAATTGACAGCCGGAAGCTGCACAGCGCTGTCAAAATAAACAAACCGGAAACAAGAAAATACAACACAACAGAAGTCAAAAATATCATAATAATCTTAGAGATAACAGAAAATAAACAAAAAATGTTCACTGGGCAGAGAAACTGGGCACGGCTCTAACCCGTGCCCCAGGATCATGACAGTTATGGTCAAAACTGTTAATTGTATGAGGAAAAAAAGTCAAAATTTTACCACAATCTGTTTCAAATTTATATAAAAAACCAAACCAAAACGGTAATTTTATTAAAAAAAATAGACAAAACATTTGTAAATTGTTTTTAAGGACAGTGTAAGTTGATGTGCATTGATATCAATCAATGTAAACTTGCCAGATTGTAGCCAGTGGCTAATTTCCATCTGTTGTCCGTGGGTTATAATGGCTATAAATTATCCACAAGTTTATAATAAAGTCTCAAATGTACAAGAAAAGTCAATTTTACAAGAGGAAATTGCAAATGAGGAAAATGGTTTCAAATTTAGATAAATTTGCAGAGAAAAGTAGAAAACTATAAGAAAATTGTTATAAATTGTGGACAAAAACCCCAAACCTTCAACACTGAAGTCATTTCTCAAGTTGTTAAGGGGGTGCTCTTTGTATCCTTAAATCAACTAGAAATATTTGGTTGTCTGCTTTTAATTATTAATTTCATAGCACTGCTTTTACATGAGTAGCATTTCTGGCTACTATACCCACCTCTGATCATATAATTTAAGTATGCATGAGTAAATTACTATTATGAATGTTTTTTTCCCTTTCCTTTCCTACTCTTTCTCAATGCAAAAAAGAAAGACTAGAATAAAAATACAAATAAAATACACATATTTTTGTCATTTATGTAAACCATGACAAAAAAATCCTGCAGGACAGAACATGACACTTGGTATTTTCAAACCTGTTTGTATATCACTATAGACAGAGAGAGAACCTGAATTAGACAGAGCTCAGAGAGGGAACGATGAGACAGAAGAGAGGAGCCAAGGAGAGAAAAGTGTTCAGGCAGAGGGTCCAGGAGAGGAGAAGGATGACACCAGTAAAAAGTACAAACACAGGATGTCTGGGTGGGACCCCAACTGGCTCAATATTCCAACATTCAAGCCTTGGTTGTACAATACGTCAGATGGTGTGAAAAATTTTAAAAAAGAAATAAATACTATAAAATTAACATATTCTGGTTACAATAGTGTCATGTGTTTTCTGCCCCCCTTCCCCCCCAAAAATATATATATATTGCCACCGTGCCAAGGTCTTTAAGCCAGAGGAAACACTGGATTTGTTTGGGATGAAAAATCATAGTTTTTATAAAAAAAAGTATAGAAGTTGTAAAGAACAAAAACACAAGCACACTTGTCCTGAAAAAGCTGAACATTTTGATCCCAGAATGATGTAGCACAAAAACTGCAGAACTAGTTAGTCCAAAAAAATGACCAAAGAAGCTAATAGGAGAATACAGATGTGTGACACATTTACTTTTAAAACATCTTTATAGTTCTTTGAACAGCTGCTGTGTTTCTCAGAGTCACTACCACACAGTTACAGAGTCTTGCATGTGTAATGGATATGAAATGTAACTTCATTTCTGTGAGACTATGCAAGAAGAATGGCGGTCAAGTTACAGAAGTATCTGCACCTTTTTTCCTCTCAGTATGATATGTGTCTTTGTTAGCTTCTGACACCAGATGAACTTCCTACTGAGAATGACGACGTGTCACTGCAACAGTTGGCTTCAAATGCTGATAATCTCAAAGGAATAGCCAGTATGCTCATATTTGTCCCTCTGTAGGTTAAACTGGGCTGTCTTATGGATCCCATGTGGGTTTGTCCACGGGTTCCATGTTGACCTCATCCGTGTTTGCCCACATGGACTTTCTCTATAGAACAGGTGAGCGGGTTATCTGCTTACCTGTTTTAAACCCATTTCAGAATCAGAATCAGAATCAGAATCAGCTTTATTGCCAAGTATATTTACAAGTAAACACACAAGGAATTTGACTTGACATAAGACGCGCACGTTAGGCGCATCCAATGACGCGTCGCCATACAAGGCGCCTGTCAACAGTGGAGGTAAAGAGGGGGGGGGGGGGGGAGGAAAACACAATAGGAGAGAGAAAAAACATAGTAATCAGAATAAACGCTCATATGTGAGCCAAATTTTGACTACACAGAAAAAAACCCTCATGCATTAGCATACAATAGAATTCACAAGACACAAGAGAGCAGTGTACAGTATCTTTAATCAGTTCATGAATCAATGTGTGTGCGGTGTTGAGCAGTGTTGATGATAATAAGAGAGACCCAAGGACCCTTGGCAGAAGATTGTTTTGTCTGTCTGGCGCCCAGTCTTATCTGGCGCTGCAGCTGGCTGTCCAAGGCCTTGTGCTCATGATTTTGAAAAAAACACAGACTGCAGACAGCCAGGAGGAATTTTCATGGGGAATAATAGTGCCAAATAGGACTGATCACAGAGAAGACTTGTATTTCTTCTGTAGATTCAGTACATTAATCCTTCATTGCGCAGCTTTGAATTCGTCGTGGAAAGACCTGAGCGAACCCATGATGTAATCCACCTTACGAGACAGTTCTCCAGTAGTCGCTATCATGGTCTTCTCCAGTTTCTCAATTTGTTGGATGCACCTCGCCTGGCCAGCATTTTGATAGGTTGAATCCATCTTCAGCAATTTGCGGTAAACCAAGACAATTCCTGTCCCAATCAGAATTATCCCAATCACCAAGATTACGAAGATAAACAGATCTTCAATATCTTCGATAGAAAGATTAGAGAGACACAGCATTTTCCATTTACCCGTGTCACATAGATAGCCCACTGGAGCCGTTCCAGCGGGGCAGACAGCTTCCCCCGGAGCACTTTTCCTTGTTGAAAAAATAGTGTCAATTGTGTTCAAAGCCCAGCTTATTAACTCCATAATTTCTTTTCGGCGGTCGCAGTTAGACGCAGGCAGACAACAGCAAGCTGGGATCTAGTAATAACAGGAGGGGAGGAAAAAATCAGCAGGAGAGAAGAAAAAAGCGTCTGCTCTCTTGGGAGGGCGGAAGTAGAGACCCCCATTTGAGTCCCACATGGGTTTAATGTGGGTGAGCAGGTTTCAGTAGCGATGGGACCATAGGCAAAATTATGAGAAAAAAGTCACAAATTTATGAGAAAAAATTTGGAAAATTTATGAAAAATTCAAAATTTTACAAAAAAAAAAAGTAGCAAATGTATGAGGAAAAATCACATTTACTGGAAACAAGTCACAAATATATGAGGAGAAAATGTGAAAATTTAGGAGGAAAAAAAAGTCCAGGGATGTCAATTTTCCGCTGATCTGCGGATTTCCGCCGATTTATTTCAAATTGATAATTTCTGTGAATTGTCTAAATCCGTTGAGAAAATTTTAGGGGGGGTAAGGTACCTTATTGTTACCGATTTTAGCGAAAATCAACACGATTACATAAGCGCTCGGCACTTCCCCGGGTCAAGTCTCCCGCGATAGCCCGGATGTACTGAAGCTACTGCTGTATTGTAAACAGCCCTGCGATTGGATAGTTGCAAACGATTGGACCAATCAAATGGCTCGTTGTATGCTTTGTCAAAAATTCATGGCGGCTTGTTCTCAGGGATGTGATTTTTCTGGTAATTCGCCGAATTCCGCTTTATTTTATCTTCCAGGAAGATAAAGTATGTTAAGTACGTTAGCGGCTTGTGGTCCATGAACGCAGTGAAGGTGCGCCCTTTCAGGCAGAACTGGAAGTGGCGTATGGCCAGGTGGAGAGCCATTAACTCTCTGTCGAACACGCTGTATTTACGCTCACTGTCGTGCAAAGACCTGCTAAAAAAAAAGGTGAGCGGCTGCCAAGAACCGGCAACGCATTGCTCCATGACGGCCGCTATGCCCATGTCTGAGGCGTCGGTAGTGAGCGCTGTTTTAACCTCAGAACGCCTGCTCCCGTTCAGAAGTCCAGTCGACTCTGTCCGTCGGTTTCCGTTTGAGTGCAGCGTACAACGGCTGTATGAGCTGGGCTGCGCGGGGGAGGAAACGGTTATAAAAGTTAACCGTCCCCCAAAACTCTTGCAGTGCCCTGACATTGATGTTGAGGAGAAAAAATAGCAAAACAATTTAGTTAGATTACGTTTATGATTCTAAACAGTTTGAAATTGACAGTGCACAGTGGATACTGACTCATAACTTTTGAATATTTCTAAGACTTGGCTGTATCAGTGATTGTGCAAAATGAACTACTCAAGTCTCAATGGAGATTGAAACTGGTGATCTGAAATGAATGCTGAAATTATAAAAAGTAATGGTATGTTGGAATTTTATTTCTATTATGGAATAGATAAAATTAACTGATTTCGATTTGATCAAGTGTTAAAGCATGTGATGGATAATGCTTGCTTTAACACTTGATCAAATCAAAAAAGCATGTGATGGATGATGCTTGCCCCCTCATGGATCGTCACCTTATCGTGGTGGGGGGGTTTGCGTGCCCCAGTGATCCCAGGAGCTATGTTGTCCGGGGCAATTTGCCTCTGATAGGGTCTCCCAAGACAAACTGGTTCTGGGTGAAGGGCCAGACTAAGAACGATCCAACAGACTCTCATGATAAATTGTATATCAAGGATTCAGTGTACCCTGCCCGGTATGGGGTTACCGGGGCCCCACCCTGGAGCCAGGCCTGGGGGAGGGGCTCGAAGGCTAGCGTCTGGTGGCCGGGTTTCCACCCATGGGACCCGGCCGGGCTCAGCCCGAAGGAGTTACATGGGTCCGCCCTCCAGTGGGTTCACCACCTGCAGGAGGGATCATGGGGGTCCGGTGCTATGTGGATTAGGTGGCGGTCAAAGGCGGAGACCTTGGTGGACTGATCCCAAGCTTTCTAAACTGGCTTTTGGTACGTGGAATGTCACCTCTCTGGTGGGGAAGGAGCCTGAGCTGGTGTACGAGGTTGAGCGATACTGGCTAGATATAGTCGGCCTCACCTCAACACACAGCTCCGGTTCCGGAACCAGTCTCCTGGAGAGGGGCTGGAGCTTGGCCTTTTCTGGAGTTGCCCCGGGCGAGAGGCGACGAGCAGGGGTGGGTATTCTTGTATCGCCCCACCTTGCTGCCTCTATATTGGAGTTTTCCCCGGTGGACGAAAGGGTTGCTTCCCTGCGCCTTCGGGTTGGGAAGCAGGTCCTGACCATCATTTGTGCCTATGCACCAAATGATGTTTCAGAGTACCCACCCTTTTTGGAGTCTGTGACTGGGGTGCTGGAGGGTGCTCCTCCTGGAGACTCCATTGTCCTACTGGGGGACTTCAATGCGCACGTGGGCAACGACAGTGAAACCTGGAGGGGGGTGATTGAGAGGAACGGCCTGCCCGATCTGAACCCGAGTGGTGTTCAGTTATTGGACTTCTGTGCTAACCACAGTCTGTCCATAACGAACACCATGTTCAAGCATAAGGGTGTCCATATGTGCACCTGGCACCAGGACACCCTAGGTCGCAGGTCGATGATTGATTTTGTTATCGTATCATCAGACCTGCGACCGTATGTCTTGGACACCCGAGTAAAGAGAGGTGCAGAGCTGTCAACTGATCACCACCTGGTGGTGAGTTGGATCCAATGGCAGGGGAGGAAGTCATTCAGACCTGGTAGACCCAAACGTATAGTGAGGGTGTGCTGGGAGCGTCTGGCTGAGGCCCCTGTCCGGGAGGTCTTCAACTCCCACCTCCGGAAGAACTTCAACCACATTCCGAGGGAGTCTGGAGACATGGAGTCTGAATGGGCCATGTTCTCCACCTCTGTTGTTGAAGCGGCGGCCCAGAGCTGCAGCCGCAAGGTGGTCGGTGCATCTCGTGGTGGCAACCCCCGAACCAAGTGGTGGACACCAGTGGTGAGGGGGGCCATTAAGCTGAAGAAGGAGTCCTATCAAGCTTGGTTGGCTTGTGGGACTCCCGAAGCAGCTGAGGTGTACCGGCAGGCCAAGCGGAGTGCAGCTCGGGTGGTTGCTGAAGCAAAAACCCGGGTATGGGAGGAGTTCGGTGAGGCCATGGAACAAGACTTTCGGTCGGCTTAAAAGAGATTCTGGCAAACTGTTCGGCGGCTCAGGAGGGGAAAGCAGCTCCCCGTCCACACTGTGTATGGTGCGGATGGGACACTGTTGACTTCAACTGGAGATATCGTCGGACGGTGGAAGGAATACTTCGAGGATCTCCTCAATCCCACTGATACGCCTTCCACAGAGGAAGCAGGGTTTGGGGACGAGGGGGATGACTCGCCTATCACAGGGGCTGAGGTCGCCAAGGTGGTTAAAAATTTCCTTGGTGGCCGGGCCCCGGGGGTGGACGAGATTCGCCCCGAGTACCTCAAGGCCCTGGATGTTGTTGGGTTGTCATGGTTGACACGCCCCTGCAACATTGCGTGGAGGTCGGGGGCAGTGCCTTTGGCATGGCAAACCGGGGTGGTGGTTCCTCTCTTCAAAAAAGGGGACCGGAGGGTGTGCTCCAACTTTAGAGGGATCACACTCCTCAGCCTCCCTGGGAAGGTCTATGCCAAGGTACTGGAGAGGAGAGTCCGGCCGTTGGTCGAACCTCGGATTCAGGAGGAGCAATGTGGTTTTCGTCCTGGCCGTGGCACATCGGACCAGCTCTTTACCCTCTCGAGAATTCTTGAGGGTTCGTGGGAGTTTGCCCAACCAGTTTACATGTGTTTTGTGGACTTGGAGAAGGCATTTGACCGCGTCCCTCGTGGATTTTTGTGGGGGGTGCTTCGGGAGTATGGGGTATCGGGCTTGTTGTTACGAGCTATTCGGTCTCTGTACGACCGTTGTGAGAGTTTAGTTCGTATTGCCAACACTCGGTCGGAGTCATTCCCAGTGAGAGTTGGACTCCGCCAGGGCTGCCCTTTGTCACCGATCCTGTTCATAATTTTTATGGACAGGATTTCTAGGCGCAGCCAGGGAATGGAGGGTGTCATGCTTGGTGACCACAGGATCTCATCTCTGTTGTTTGCAGATGATGTTGTCCTGTTGGCTTCATCCAGCAATGACCTACAGCTCTTGCTGGGACGGTTTGCCGCTGAGTGTGAAGCGGCTGGGATGAGAATCAGCACCTCCAAGTCTGAGTCCATGGTCCTCAGCCGGAAAAAAGGTGGATTGTCCTCTCCGGGTTGGGGACAGGCTCCTGCCCCAAGTGGAGGAGTTTAAGTATCTTGGGGTCTTGTTCACGAGTGAGGGGAAAATGGAGCGAGAGATCGACAGACGGATTGGAGCAGCATCTGCAGTGATGCGGACGTTGTACCGGTCTGTTGTGGTGAAGAGGGAGCTTAGTTCTAAGGCAAAGCTGTCGATTTACCAGTCAATCTACGTTCCTACTCTTACCTATGGTCACGAGCTTTGGGTAATGACCGAAAGAACGAGATCGTGGATACAAGCGGCTGAAATGAGCTTTCTCCGTAGGATTGCTGGACTCACCCTCAGAGATAGGGTGAGGAGCTCAGTCATCCGGGAGAGGCTCAGAGTAGAACCGCTGTTCCTCCACATTGAAAGGAGTCAGTTGAGGTGGTATGGGCATCTGATTAGGATGCCTCCTGGATGCCTCCCACTTGAGGTGTTTCAGGCACATCCCACTGGGAGGAGACCCCGGGGCAGACCCAGGACTCGGTGGAGAGACTATGTCTCCCAGCTGGTCTGGGAACGCCTTGGTATCCCCTCTGAAGAGCTGAAGCAGGTGGCTGGGGAGAGCGAAGTCTGGGCTTCTCTGCTTGAACTGCTGCCTCCGCGACCCGGACCTCCGGAAAAGCGGTAGAAGATGGATGGATGGATAGATGGATGGATAATGCTTGTTGGAATATTTTAGGAATGCTATCTTCTTGGAACATAAGTCAATATTATACAGTAATAAGTGGCATTCAGCTGTTTGTTTTATGTCATTTAAGCACAGTTGTGGTGCTTAAAAATCATAAAAACCCAGGAGCTTCGGGGGGCGTAGACCCCTGAACCCACCCCAATGGGGCTCTGCCCCAGACCCCGCTGGGGGATTGTGTCCCCCAGACCCCCTGCAAAATTTTCAGATAATTTCACCAACCCCAAATCACATCCCTGGTTCATGTTGGAATTCTGAGCTTTCGGTATTGTTTTCAGTGGAATTATGAGATTTTTATCCAAGGATCAGGAGTCATCAGTGCTAGAAATAGACAAAAATGTCAAAAATAAGTTCCGATGGAATTGGCTTGAGAGAAAAGTGACAGTAAAGGTGAAAATTGGCTCAAAGTTCGACGAGGTAACAGAAACACTCGGACAGTTTCTGAAGAAACCAGAAAAGGAGATGAAGTTCAAAGTTCAGAGACTGACACAGCTTGCTGCCAAAAGGAAGAAAGTTTCACATTAGAAGTGACTTGGTGACCAGTGTAAATAGTGTAATAAACTTTTATAGAACTGTTAAATATGTTGGACTCAAGACAGTGAGACAACATTGAAGAAAAAGTAAGTTAACTTTTCATTAAATTTAATGATTTATCTAAGTCTAGTATTTCATTTTTTTTAATCATTTTTTTCAGTCTAAATTACTTCTGTTTTACTGAAAACCTCCCAGCTTCAGGGGGGCTGTGCCCCCGGCCCCCCCATAAGTCAATCGACCAAATTAGATTTCAGCTGAAATCAGAATTTCCTGTTGCCATCCCTGAAAGTCTGATTTACAAGAAAAAAAATTGTGAAATTACTTGGAAAAAGTTAAACTTACAAGAAAAAAATAGCAAATTTACAAGAAAAAAGGCACAAATTTATGATGAAACTAGAAAAGCACTCGGAGAGCGCAGACCTCCGCCAAGCGGCACAGTTCCCCCCATAGAGTGTTTGTGTGTACGTTTTCAGATTCCCTGAGCATGAAAAGATATGAGTAGCAATTGGATTCACAATGATTATTTGTTTATTTGACATGGACAGTGCAATAAACAGACAATTAATGAATGACAATCAATGTGATAGTGATAGGATTAGTGGTTCAGTAGTGTAAAATGGGGCTATAAGGGACGGCGGGTTAATAAGGGACACTTTTGTGGGAAATGTTTTAAATGTAATTCTGCTTTTTTTATTTTGAGCAGGACGCTGAGTTGTGTTGTTATTGTCAAATATCCATGAATCCTTCATCAAATCTAGGCGGAAGCAAAATTAAAAAAGCAGAATTACATTTAGAAAAGTGTCCCATATTACCCCGCCGTCCCTTATAGCCCCGTTTTACGGTTGTAAAAGCATTGCCTCCTTGGCGGAGGTAATAAACTGAAGTGTTGGTGTGTCCATCTCCTCCACTGACGGATGCAGATTGGTTAGACAGGTTGCCGTGGGTTTTATATTATATTGGGGTTGCGCTCCGCAGCAAAACAGAATTTAGAATCTTCCCCGGCAGAGAGGTCGTTTTTACGCAGCGCCTATAGCTGGGCGGGGAATTTGTGGCAAATAATCGGGCGGCGGACAGGTGTCCGTGTCAGGTTTTGCAGCGTGGCGCAAAAGCAGTCACGCTGGCGGGCCCAGGGCAGCAGTGTTTTCCGTGTGCTTTTGTGCCTAAAACGTTGAAGAACGCGGAGTTTGTGTTGGTCAGACACGACGACCAGCGCAATGTGCGCAGCGCCTATGGCTGGCACAGGCACGCTGGGGGTCCGAGGCCAGCAGTGTTTTCCGCATGCTTTTGTGGCTAAAACGTTGAAGAAGGCGGAGTTTGTGTTGGTCAGACACGACGCCCAGCGGCCTCCATTGCGCCTGCGCACATGTTGAAAATGGCCCTATGTCACAGTGTTGAAAAATGCTTTAAAAAAATTCCTGTATCCAGACGGTGAACCGGATCACCCCCAAAATTTAATCAGTCCTTCCTTGTACCATTTCCAACAACGCCTGAAAGTTTCATGCAAATCCGTCCAAGACTTTTTGAGTTATCTTGCTAACCAACAGACAAACAGACAGACAAACAGACAAACAAACCGACAAACACACAAACCCTGGCAAAAACATAACCTCCTCCTGGCCTTTTCGGCCTGGTGGAAGTAAAAATTAGAAAAAGTTGCAAATTAACAAAACAGTAACAAATATGCTGTGTATGAGTAAATAAAATGAAAATTTACAAGAAAAAAAATTACAAATTTATGAGAAAAAGTCAAATGTATAAGGGGAAAAAAAGGCAAGTTTACAGTAAAAAAAAATTGATTTTTTTTTTTTTTTTAGAATGTTCCATATTTACAAGAAAAATGTTTGCACATTTCTGGGGAAAAGTCACAAATTTACAAAAAATACCAAATTTACAAGGAAATAAGCAACAAATTTGTGAGAAAGTTGCAGGATTAAAAAAAAATTACAATAGAGCAAGTTTCCAAACAACCACTTGGCACTTGTAGAGCAAACGACCACCACGGCAAAGTGGCATGGGGTGCACACCAGCCGCCACTGCTGTCCTCTGCTAGGTTGCAAGCTACACACCACCGCCCAAAAGCACACTGCAAGTCCCCACTAGTGCTTTTGCGCTTATCATATCCAAAGCATTAAAAGTTAACACTGTCGCGACTGTTTGGAGCAGGAGTGTCCAATCATGTGCCATGGAGGGCCAAGATCCTGCAGGTTTTCTCTTCTACCCAGTCTCTTCAGCAGGTATTTTCACTTATCAGCAGTCAGTGGGAAGAAATTCATTGAAATCTGCTGTTGAAGACATTGGTTGGAGGTAAAGCCTGCAGGGTTTTGGCCCTCCATGGCACATGATTGGACACCCCTGGTTTAGATGAACAACTAGATCAACTGTATATCGCATGCAACCACACATGCACCGAGGCTGGCTCCGGTCTGCAGCTGGACAGTGGACGAGCACAGCTGGGGACAGAACAGCTCTGTGCCTTTCAGCCGTTACCAAACAACACCACAGCGATAGAATAGACTAGAGTGCTCATCACTAGCCACCAGGCTAATTTTTGATGGCCAAGCGCGGACGCCATATTGGTGCTGATAAAAAACACAAAGATGCCATTGATCCACATAGACATGTGCTGCATTTTCTTCATTTTTGTGCAAGAAGTCAAATATTACATGAAAAAAAAACAGCACTCGTCAGGTACAATGCCTGAGGTTGTTAAAAAATTAAGGAAAAATAGCTGCTCAGTTTTAACATTATTAATTGATTTAAACACTGATGTGACTGTTTTCAGCAACCAAGTATCCGACATTTCAAGACTGTCTCTGTATAAAAGTGATTTTTTTTCCTTTCTTCTTATATTCATATGCTTTTTGTGATGCTCATTCACAGAATTGTAATTGTGAGGATGGCAAGTCCAAACCGACAGGGTATTTGAGAAGAGCTAATTTTTAATAATAAGATTTAATAATGTTACTACTGTCACAATCTGAGCACGGGGGGATTCCGCCATGCTCGGTCTCTTTGCCTTTCTTCCATATTGGTATAGTGTTGTATTTTTGAGTTCTAATTCCTGTTATTTTATCTTTGGTTAGTTTTCACATATTCTGTATTGTTTCTTGGCGTGACTTATTTTCCTGTTTACATTCATTGTAGTTTTGTTATTTACATATTTGGGTTTACTTGTCTTTATTTGTCATCACAATATATTGTATCTTGCCGGTTCTTTCTCGGGCAGCGCGGTGGCGGAGTGGTTAGCACTGCGGCAGCACAGCAACTCACCCTTGGCCGGGGGATCCTGGGTTCAATCCCAGCCCTTGACCAACAGTGATCTGTGTGGAGTTTGCATGTTCTCCCCGTGTCTGCATGGGTTTACTCCGGGATTTCTCCGGTTTCCTCCCACATGCCAAAAACATGCAAGTTAGGTTAATTGGCATCAAACTGGGGATTCTAAATTGTCCTTAGGTATGACTGTGAGAGTGAATAGTTGTCTGTCTCTCTGTGTTGGCCCTGCGATGGACTGGCGATCTGTCCAGGGTGTACCCTGCCTGTCACCCAAAGATGCTGGGATAGGCTCCAGCCCCCCCGCGACCCGAAAAGGATTAAGCGGAAGAAGATGTATGGATGGACGGTTCTTTCTCTCTCTCTCTCTCTCTCTCTCCCCGGGGTTGCAGCTGTCAGAGGCACTTCCGGATTTTTTCCCTGGTTGTGTGTGGTGCCCCTGCCAAGCTGTCAGCCCCGTCTCCTGTCCTCATGACTCACAGCTGATTGTCATTACCTTCTCCTTCAGCTCGCTCATGTGATCCACACCTGCTTTCATTTCTGTTCATTTGTTTTTGGCTCTATTTGAGGACGGTTATTTCTTTTCCTTATTGCTGGAGTCTAAAAGTGTCATTTGCATCAGAACCCTGTTCCCATTCTGATGTTTATCATCTGTGGAATCCTGTCTTCTCCGTTGCTGCTTCAGTTCATAAGTTTTTCTTTATGCACTGTTTGGATTTTTGTGTTTTGTTAATCAATATCACAAACTGCAGTTCAGCATCTGGGTGTCACCTCTCTGCCCCGAGGGGCAATTCATGACAACTACTACTACTACTCCATCCATCTTCTTCCGCTTAATCCTTTTCAGGTCGCGGGGGGGGGGGGGGGTGCTGGAGCCTATCCCAGCATCTTTGGGCGAGAGGCAGGGTACACCCTGGACAGATCGCCAGTTCAGCACAGGGCCAACACAGAGAGACAGACAACCATTCACTCTCACAGTGAATGGTTGTCACTGTGAGAGTGACAACCATTGGACAATTTAGAATCCCCAGTTTGATGCCAATTTACCTAACTTGCATGTTTTTGGCATGTGGGAGGAAACCAGAGAAATCCCGGAATAAATCCATGCAGACACGGGGAGAACATGCAAACTCCACACAGATCACTGTTGGTCGAGGGCTGGGATCAATCCCAGGATCCCCCGGCCAAGGGTGAGTTGCTGTGCTGCCGCAGTGCTAACCACTCCGCCACCGTGCTACCCACTACTACTACTAATAATAATAATTATAACAATAATGAGTAATAATGAGTATTAGAGTATCACAGCCATTGTTAGTGTAATCATGATACCGTAATTAACTTGAGTGTAATATTTCTTTTTATATAACAGTTCCGCAAGCACAATTTATTAAATGATAGCAATACTGGAAGAAATATTGTGATTTCTTTGTTTAACCAATTCTTTTGCACAGCAGAGGAAAAAATAGTTCCTTCTAAATGTAGCCAGTAACTGCTGCTAAACATCTCAATCAGCATGAAGATGTCTATTGTCATTTCACACACATAAACAAATTAAATATTCATTCATTCATTCATTCATCTTCTTCCACTTAATCCTTTTCGGGTCGCGGGGGGGCTGGAGCCTATCCCAGCATCTTTTGAGCGAGAGGCAGGGTCCACCCTGGACAGATCGCCAGTCCATCGCAGGGCCAACACAGAGAGACAGACAACAACTGTTCACTCTCACAGTCATACCTAAGAACAATTTAGAATCCCCAGTTTGATGCCAATTAACCTAACTTGCATGTTTTTAGCATGTTGTCAAGTGCAAAAGTAATAAGTGTTTATAAAACATTCCTGTTGAGTCAGTATCCATTATTACTACTACAGAAGATCCCAGATCAAAATGTATCCAATGCTGGGTCGCCAGAACCACCGGTAGTTAGCCGGTAGCTAGTAGTTAGTATGCTAGTGATTTAGCACATTTTGCTCACTTTTCTTTGCATTTTCAGATGAAACAAAGAGTCCATCACCACAAAAGTATTGCGATTTGTTAATCAAGACAATAAATCAAACTCAAGCACTGCCTTTTTTTTTTTTTTAACAGACATGAACTCTCTTAATGACAGCAGGGCCGGGGTAGATGGAGCACCTTTTTCAAAAGGGTGGGACTTCTGGGTCACAGATGTATAAATCCTTGTCAAACAGTGCCTCACAGTGGAAATTAAGGTATCCAAAACAGTACTGCAATTGTCAGAGAGTTGAGAGAAAGTTACTGTTAGTAATTAACGGTTACTAGAACACCTTTGAAATGGAGTGATGCATATCCAGTGAGATTGAAGTGCAATTATTGTGGATTATAGTAACTTCTGGAATCCTTATTGTCCAATCAAATTGCTCGGTCAGCACTAACTTGTTTAATTGTATTTACACAATATATTTACAATACAACACGTCACCATGTCATGACGTCACTATGTTACGTTACCTTACATTATCAGCTGATCTGTCCACTTTTTTCTGTTTTGTACAGTCATATGAAAAAATTAGGACACCCTATGAAAGCCTGTGTATTTTTTTTAACATATTTGGACACATGGATATTTAATATCAATTTTAACAATACTGGGAGATTCAAGTAATATAACTAAACAATTAAAATTGAAGAAAAGACTTTTTAAAATTTTCTGTAAAATGTAATTCTAAAAACATGCAATTTCTGGTGAGGAATAAATTAGGACACCCCCACATTTATTCCCACTTAAAATAGCTAAAATCACACACAGGTGTATCACATCAGGTGCACATGATTAGAACATCGTTACTCAGCATTTTGAAAGAGGCTTGACATATAGTTTGGTGTGCTCCTGACAAAGTGAGAGTGAACACCATGGTGAGATTGAAAGAATTGTCTGAAGCCTTCAGAAAGAAGATTGTAGCAGCTTATGAGTCTGGTAAAAGATTTATAAAGATCCCAAAAGAATTTGAAATAAGCCATTCCATTGTCCGGAAAATAGTCTACAAGTGGAGAACATTCAAAATAACTGCAACATGCCCAGGTCTGGATGTCCAAGCAAGTTCACCCCGAGAGCAGACCGCAAGATACTAAAAGAAGTCTCCAAAAACCCTAAAATGTCATCACGGGACCTACAGCAGGCTCGTGCTACTGTTGATGTGAAAATGCATGCCTATACAATCGGAACGAGACTGCACAGGTTTAGCTTGCATGGGAGGCATGCAAGGAGGAGACCTTTGCTCTCTAAGAGAAACATGACGGCCAGACTGAAGTTTGCCAGCGAGAATGCAGATAAAGACCAGGACTTCTGGAATAATGTTCTTTGGATAGATGAGTCTAAAATTGAATTATTTGGACACAAGAACAGAGGACGTGTTTGGTGTAGACTAAATACAGCATTCCAGGAAAAAAAAACTCATACCAACTGTGGAAATGTCATGGTTTGGGGATGTTTTGCTGCAGCAGGACCTGGCCAGCTCACCATCATAGAATCCACTATGAATTTTACCATGTATCAGAGGGTGCTTGAGGACCACGTGAGACCATCTGTAAAAAAAAAAAATTTAAATTAAATTAAAGCTGAAGCGGAACTGGACCCTGCAACATGACAGTGACCCCAAGCATGCCAGTAAATCCACCAAGGACTGGCTAAAAACTAAGAAATGGAGAGTTCAGGAATGACTGAGTCAAAGCCCAGATCTTAATCCCATTGAGATGCTGTGGTGTGACTTGAAACAGGCTGTACATGCAACAAACCCCTCAAACATCTCATAGTTGAAAGAATTCTGTGTTGAGGGGTGGGGCAAACTGTCCTCAGAGTGATGTCAGAGACTGGTAGATGGCTACAAGAAGCGTCTCACTGAAGTTATTTCAGCCAAAGGGGTTAACACTAGCTATTAGGCGGTAGGGTGTTCTAACTTTTTCCCCAGTTAGAATACACATTTTTGTTGATATATTTTGTTTAATGAGTAAACAAGGTTAATTTTTGTTATTTCGTCGTCGGCCTCCATCGGTCTATGATGACCATGGAAGAGAATCCTAAACGTCTACTCTGCTGGAACAGCACCGCCTGTGGCTGAACAGGCCGATGCGCACCGGTGTTCTACCTTCCAGCGTTGGGCGTTGGTAGGATTCAAGCCTGGGCAGGAAGATATGGAGGACAAGATGTTACCCATGCAGCATGTCCCCCCTCTCCACGTCACTGATGAATCCAAAGGAACAGCAGGGCTGCTATAGTTTGGCACCAGCGTCGTCGCAGGAGCTGCCAGAACGATGTTGAGCACAACAGAGAACTGCCTTAGGGGCTCCGACTCTGGATTTTTCCTCAGGGTTGACTCCCGAAGCCTTTCCCGTGACCGGGTGTGCCGCAAGGCAGCGGAGGTTTGAAATCAGGGTTTACCTCCCCCTAGATGGGCTACCTTCCCAGGTTGACGAGCCACCATCTACCCGAAGCATCTGGTTTTAAGGCGCCAGAGATCCGCCCTTGCCCCTTCTCCTATTAGTAAAAGCAGTTCCGCCTGGCTTAGAGTCTAAACCACACGGGCAGGCTAGGAGTTGGACTTAGTTGTCAGAGGCTTTTCGAGACGCACGCCGTAAGGAGCATTTTATGAGCACTGGGAGCTTAACCCCAGTGCCGCTCCTGGCTATGACAACCTTGGAAACTTTTTGTTATTTACTGGCAATTAAATCACATTCTTTTCTAGAGATAAATAAAAACAAGATGAGACATCAATATGTGAACATTTCTTAATAAAGAAATGAATATTTAATGGGGTGTACTAATTTTGTCACATGACTGTATATCGAAATAAATGACATGCCTGCCCATCCTACTTTTACGCACAGGTAAATATTGATCTACTATAATATTACAACCATATCTCGGTGTTTACAACTTTACATTGTCAGTCAATGTCAAACATCCATCCATCCGTTGGGGGCTGCACGGTGGCGCAGTGGTTTAGCACTGTGGCAGCACAGTTTTACCCTCGGCCGGGGGACCGTGGGGATCATGAGATCATGGGTTCGATCCCAGCCCCCGACCAACAGTGAGCTGTGTGAGGTTTGCATGTTCTCCCCGTGTTGCGCGGGTTTACTCCGGGATTTCTCCGGTTTCCTCCCGCACACCAAAAACATGTAGGTTTAGGGCGCTCGCGCACGCAGCGACCAGCAGCCGGTGGCTTGTCACCAGACTGCAAACCAAGTCTACCTACGGGTACAAATAAGTAACAAAAAAAAAAAAAAAAAAAAAAAAAAAAAAAAAAAAAAAATCCATCTTCTACTGCTTTTCTGGAGGTCCGGGTCGTGGAGGCAGCAGTTCAAGCAGAGAAGCCCAGACTTCTCTCTCCCCAGCCACCTGCTCCAGCTCCTCAGAGAGGATACCAAGGTGTTCCCAGACCAGCTGGGATACATAGTCTCTCCAGCGAGTCCTCTTGGGTCTACCCCGGGGTCTCCTCCCAGTGGGATGTGCCTGAAACACTTCAAGTGGGAGGTGTTGAGGAGGCATCCTGATTAGATGCCCAAACCACCTCAACTGGCTACTTTCAATGTGGAGGAGCAGTGGTTCTACTCTGAGCCTCTCATGGATGGCTGAGCTCCTCACCCCATCTCTAAGGGTGAGTCCTGCAATCCTACAAAGCTTATTTCAGCCGCTTGTATCCACAATCTCATTCTTTTGGTCATTACCCAAGGCTCATGGCCATAGGTGAGGGTAGGAACGTAGATTGACCGGTAAATCGACAGCTTTGCCTGAGAGCTTAGCTCCCTCTTCACCACAAGAGACTGGTACAACGTCCGCATCACTGCAGATGCTGCTTCGATCAGTCTGTCAATCTCTCACGCCATTCTCCCCTCACTCGTGAATAAGACCCCAAGATACTTAAACTCCTCCACTTGGGGCAGGAGCTTGTCCCCAACCTGGAGAGGACAATCCACCTTTTTCCGGCTGAGGACCATGGACTCAGACTTGGAGGTGCTGATTCTCATCCCAGCTGCTTCATAGTCAGCGGAAAACCGTCCCAGTCAGACCTTTAGGTCGTTGCTGGATGAAGCCAACAGGACAACATCATCTACAAACAACAGAGATGAGATCCTGTGGTCACCAACCATGACACCCTCCGTTCCCTGGCTGTGCCTAGAAATTCTGTCCATAAAAATTATGAACAGGATCGGTGACAAAGGGCCTCATCGGGAATGAGTCCGAACGAGTGTTGGCAATACTAACCAAACTCTCACAACGGTCATATAGAGACCGGATAGCTCGTAATAACAAGCCCGACACCCCATACTCCTGAAGCACCCCCCACAAAATAACACAAGGGATACGGTCAAATGCCTTCTCCAGGTCCACAAAACACATGTAAACTGGTTGGGCAAACTCCCACAAACCCTCGAGGATTCTCGAGCGAGTAAAGAGATAGTCCTATGTTCTACGACCAGGACGAAAACCACATTGCGCTTCCTGAGTCCGAGATTCAACCAACAGCCGGACTCTCCTCTCCAGTACCTTGGCATAGACCTTTCCAGGGAGGCTGAGGAGTGTGATCCCTCTGAAGTTGGAACACACCCTCTGGCCCCCTTTTTTAAAGAGAGGCACCACCACCTCGGTTTGGAATGCCAAAGGCACTGTCCCCAACCTCCACTCAATGTTGCAGAGGTGTGTCAACCATGACAGCCCTACAACATCCAGGACCTTGAGATATTCAGGACGAATCTCATCCACCCCTGGGGCCTGACCACCAAAGAGATTTTTAACCACCTTGGCGACCTCAGTACCTGTGATGGGCGAGTCATCCCCCTCGTCCACAAGCCCTGCTTCCTCTGTTAAAGGCGTGTCAGTGGGATTGAGGAGATCCTGGAAATATTCCTTCCACCGCCCAACGATATCCCCAGTCGAAGTCAGCAGTGCCCCATCCGCACCACACACAGTGTGGACAGGGAGCTGCTTCCCCCTCCTGAGCCACCGGACAGTTTGCCAGAATCTTTTCGACGCTGACTGACAGTCTTGTTCCATGGCCTCACCGAACTCCTCCCACATCCAAGTTTTTGCTTCAGCAACCGCCCGAGCTGCACTCCGGTTGGCCTGCCGATACACCTCAGCTGCTTTGGGAGTCCCACAAGCCAACCAAGCTTTATAGGACTCCTTCTTCAGCTTAATGGTTCCCCTCACCACTGGTGTCCACCACTTGGTCCAGGGGTTGCCCCCATGAGATGCACCAACGACCTTGCAGCCACAGCTCTGGGCAGCTGCTTCAACATTGGAGGTAGAGAACACGCCCTCGGAATGTGGTTGAAGTTCTTCCGGAGGTGGGAGTTGAAGACCTCCCAGATAGGGGCTTCAGCCAGATGTTCCCAGCACACCCTCACTATATGTGTGGGTGTACCAGGTCTGAATGGCATCCTCCCCTGCCATCAGATCCAACTCGCCACCAGGTGGTGATGAGTTGACAGCTCTGCACCTCTCTTTACCCGAGTGTCCAAGACATATGGTTGCAGGTCTGATGACATGATAACAAACTCGATCATCAACCTGCGACCTAGGGTGTCCTGGTGCCAGGTGCACATATAGACACCCTTTTGCTTGAACATGGTGTTCGTTATGAACAAACTGTGGTTAGCACAGAAATCCAATAACTGAACACCACTCGGGTTCAGATCGGGCAGGCCGTTCCTCCCAATCACCCCCCTCCAGGTTTCACTGCCGTTGCCCACGTGTGCATTGAAGTCCCCCAGTAGGACAATGGAGTCTCCAAGAGGAGCATTCTCCAGCACCCCAGTCAGGGACTCCAAAAAGGGTGGGTACGCTGAACCATCATTTGGTGCATAGACACAAATGATGGTCAGGACCCGTTTCCCAACCCGAAGGCACAGGGAAACAACCTTTTTGTCCACCGGGGAAAACTCCAATATAGAGGCAGCAAGGTGGGGGGATACAAGAAAACCCATCCCTGCTCACCGCCTCTCGTCTGGGGAAACTTCAGAGTAGCCCAAGCATCAGCCTCTCTCCAAGAGACTGGGTCCGGAACCGGAGCTGTGTGTTGAGATGTGGCCGACTATATCTAGCTGGTATCTCTCAACCTCATACACCAGCTCAGGCTCCTTCCCCACCAGAGAGGTGACATTCCACGTCCCAAAAGCCAGTTTAGGAACCCTGGGATCAGACCGCCAAGGTCTCCGCCTTTGACCGCCACCTGATCCACATAGCACCTAACCCCCATGGTCCTTCCTGCAGGTGGTGAGCTCACTGGAGGGTGTACCCATGTAACTCCTTCGGGCTGAGCCTGGCCGGGTCCCATGGGCAGAAACCCGGCCACCAAGTGCTAGCTATTGAGCCCCTCTCCCAGGCCTGGCTCTTCAGGGTGGGGCCCCGGTAAGCCCTTACCGGCCGGGGTACACTGAATCATCAACGTCAAACAAACAGTGTTTATAATCTGCATATTCAGTTTCACTTTCCATTTTTAAAGTTTTTTTGCTGCTCCAAACGTACACCAAACATGACAAAAATATTCGGAAAAACATGATGGAAATTGTTTATCATAACTATGGTTTTACTTGCCCTATCAACACAATTTAAAAACTGGGTGAGAGTGTCGAATTTGCACTTTCAACACAAGTTGAAATGTCAATGCTATAAGGCTGTGTCTTGCTTCTAACTTGTCCTGAAGCAGTCACGTGATTTGGACGCATTGGTGGGACTTTTCACAATCATAGAAGACCACCTATATGATCACCTTTTGACATTCTACACCGCAACACAACAAAAGTACCCCCTGAGGATGTACGATCTACCTCCCTTTGGGACCGGTGGGGGATAAAAAAAAATTAAACAATTATTGTGTATATCACTCAACACTGCTGATATCATGGGGCGTATAAATTGGCCTATAGGCTATAATATACCCGGGGTATAATCTAACCTTGGCCGCTTTAACCCCGGGTATAGTCTGGACTGGGGATATACTGTGGCCTGTTACACCGGATCTGATTTTCAGGTTTTCATCTGCAAACCCTCACAATTGCAGCCACAGCCAGGGTGAAAATCTGATTTTATTTTGGAGTGAACTGTTAAAGGGGTCATTGACTGAAAAATGGTGTGTTTGTAGGTTTTAACTGTCTGAAATGAGTCGACTGGTCATCTAATTATCCAAAAATTTTCAAAACAGTCAATTCTCTTAAAAAAACAAAACAAAACACAGCCTTTATCTTGTTTTTTTCTCCCAGAAACACCAGAAACAATTTTTGACTTTTTTTGTGGAAATCATTAATGTCACGTTTAGAAAAAGCCAACCCACCGGCGTCCTTGAGACCAACCCACTGCTAACTACTACTACTACTAACTAACCTATACTTATATAGCGCTTTTCTAGTCACAAAGACCACTCAAAGCGCTTTCACTAGTACCAACCCTCTATTCTAAGGGCCTATAGGAAACAGATATCTAGGGACAATTTAGAACAGCCAATTAACCTAACCTAACCTGCTCTATTATTGGCCCACCTAGCTGTCTGTTATGTATATGGAAGTAGTGCTAAAGGTAACCTATTAGCCCCCAAGCTAACACTGGTAACAGGAAGCTCGAACTGAGCGCGGCTTATATTGTTATTTTCTTCAGATCTTAGTCACCCCCAATAGCCATCCCTGTTACCCTGGTTCATTGGTCCGCGGTCCATAATGTGCCTTGTGTCGCTTTGGCCTGAAAGCGCATGCGCAAAGACGCAGGGGAGCACGTCTCTATAAGTAGCACAAAATTATAGAACACCGGCATCGGCATGCCAGTCACGGGGAGCTGAGAGCCAGCGGAGCTGCTGAGAGCTGCTAAAAGCCGCTTTGTGATGGGACATTCCCCGACCAGCCAATGGCTGAGATCCTGTGGCTTGGCCACCGTCCTTGGTTTGCAGTGATCGGTGGAGTGTGCGGTGCTGGCGATTTAATGTGGCATCTCGGCAGGGTTTTTGGGGGACGGGCCGGGATGGCGCGAGATGCACAAACGACTGCAGATCAGTGAACCAGCGCTGCTCATCCAAGCTGGAAAGAGCCGGCTAGAAGCTACTCAGCTAATGGCTAACTGATGTAAAAGGGAGGGTAGCGTTGAACAGCTGAAGTCTGTTTCTTAAAGTAAGAGGCTTTAAATCAGAGCATTTCAAGAAAGCCAAGAAAAATTAAAAAAAAAAAATTTGCTTCAGTAATTTAAAAAAATTAAAGAAAATATGAACAAAATATGTCACACATACTTCATTAAGACATGAGTGCACTGTTAAAATGTGTTAAAAGTGCAGTCAATGACCCTTTAATACAAACCAAAAACAGATCTTAAAACCCCCAAACTTAATGTCTCTTTTTAAGTGGCAACAGCTCTTTGTCCCTCTGTTGTGATCTTGAGGACAGATTTCTGTTTGTCGCAACATGAGTAATTGATCTGAAATGATTACTTCACGTCAGTACGGCTGCTCTGAGTCAATGAGAGAGGCTTTTTTTAAAAAATTGTTACCGTGTAAAAGATTGCCAGCACACCAATAAACATTGAAGTTGTTATCAACAGAAATCAGCAACATCTGGCCTCAAAAGCATCCAGAGCATAGGCCAGTTTGAAATGATTACCGCCCATCCTGATTCAGCCGTATTCCACAGAGGAAGGCAACCAGCTCTTGGATGTGTACTCTGTTTGGTCAACGAGCACCAGATTTCTATTTGCAGCCAAACTCTTTTTCTTGTTTAGTCTTTATGTGTTGATTTATTACCTGCTAAATGTACGTACAACTTGCACAGGAAAGGTTTTTTTCCCCACTGTGGCCCACCAAGGTAATTTCTTTACTCTCCGATGATAAAAATACAATAACAATAAAACTATGGGTCCTAACGAGCAGCAGTCTTTGACAATGAGACATTGAATTTTATAAATAAAATCAGAGCTTGGGACTGGAGAGACAATAGGAGAAAGAATGAGGGGAAAAAGAGAGTGAGGGAGAAGAAAGCGAGGCCAGAAGGGAGTAAAAAGACAAAAAGATTGGAAGGGGACTGAGGCAGGAGGGAGTTGACTTTGCGGGGGAGTCGGTCAGCTCGCCTCTACATATCCCTGTCAAGACTTGGCTGCTGTTCAGGATTTCACTCAGGCTGTGTGTCTGAGACTGTAGTGATCACAGCGTGGAGACTAGAAAACTTCTACATTTCATTATAGGGTTCTCTGAAGGTAAAGATATGCAGTATTTTTCAGGATTGAGTTAGGCTATGTCTCCAAGGAATAAATCAAAGTCAAACCAAAGTTAAACCAAAGTTCTCCTGCCGCTCATATATGACGAGCCAAGTTTTGCGTCTTTATTTCTCTCACCAAAGAGGACATGTGATGAAAATGTCAAATTTTCAGTGCTTTTGTGTATGAATTTTGGTATCTGGAGTGGCTACTGATGCAAAAACTCCAAAAAGACAACATTGTCACTCTTAGGGTCCACCTTGGTCCCACTAGGCCTCATTAATTTAGCTACTTTGATTTGAGATGTAAGAACCAGAGCACATTGGAATGATAGTTTTATCTCCACCCGTTTTAATGATGGTGGGAGTAGACATGTATCCATTAGCTTTTCAAAGCCAAACACAGACAATGGAGCAAGCCTAGATACAGTGGGGCAAAAAAGTATTTAGTCAGCCACCAATTGTGCAAGTTCTCCCACTTAAAAGATGAGAGAGGTCTCCAATTTTCATCATAGGTATACCCCAACTATGAGAGACAAAATGAGAAAAAAAAAATCCAGAAAATCACATTGAAGGATTTTTAATGAATTAATTGGTAAATTCCTCGGTAAAATAAGTGTTTGGTCAATAACAAAAGTTCATCTCAATACTTTGTTATATACCCTTTGTTGGCAATGACAGAGGTCAAATGTTTTCTGTAAGTCTTCACAAGGTTTTCACACACTGTTGCTGGTATTTTGGCCCATTCCTCCATGCAGATCTTCTCTAGAGCAGTGATGTTTTGGGGCTGCCACTGGGCAACATGGACTTTCAACTCCCTCCAAAGATTTTCTATGGGGTTGAGATCTGGAGACTGGCTAGGCCACTCCAGGACCTTGAAATGCTTCTTACGAAGCCACTCCTTCGTTGCCCGGGCGGTGTGTTTGGGATCATTGTCATACTGAAAGACCCAGCCACATTTCATCTTCAATGCCCTTGCTGATGGGAGGAGGTTTTCACTCAAAATCTCACGGTACGGACAGGCAGTTGTAGATCCTTTAGAAATTAATAGTGCCTTTAGAGATTATTATGAAAAACTATATGATACAAAAAATGAAACTGACTTAACAAAACTAAATGGGTTTTTGGATGGATTATCTATACTGTGTATTCCAAATGAAAACAGGGAGATACTGGAGTCTAAAATTAGTCAAGAAGAAGTTGGGTTAGCCACTGATGATATGAAATCAGGAAAAGGAGCAGGACCAGATGGTCTTCCAGTTGACCTCTATAAAAAATTTAAGAATAAATTAATAAAACCACTTTTGGAAATGGTTTTAGAAGCTTTCCAAAATAGTAATTTACCACCATACAAGAATAATGCCTTAATTATAATGTTGCCAAAACCAGGTAAACCCTCTAATAAATGTGAAAACATGAGACCAATAAGCCTATTAAATGCTGACCTTAAGATAATCTGTAAAATTTTAGCAAGACGACTACAAGAAATATTACCAAATATTATTAACCGAGATCAGAATGGCTTTATAATGGGAAGACAAGGCTTCCATAATGTAAGAAGACTATTTAATATTATTTATTCCAATAAAGAAGCACCGGATACAGCTCTCCTATCATTGGACGCCGAAAAGGCCTTTGATAGGGTCGAATGGCTCTATCTTTTTGAAGTCCTACAAAGGTTTGGACTTGGAAATAATTTCATAAAATGGGTTCAGATAATATACAATAATGCTACAGCAGAAATCCTAACAAACAGCAATATCTCAAAATCAATAAAAATCAATACAGGATGTCGACAAGGCTGTCCACTTTCACCCTTATTGTTTACAATGGCAATTGAACCTTTAGCGATGGCAGTACGTTTACATCCACAAATATATGGAATTAAAGTAGGACCAACAGAACATAAAATCTCCCTGTATGCCGATGACATAATTTTGTTTATGTCGAATTTTAAAAAATAAATTCCGACCTTGTTAAATTTAATAAAGAACTTTGGGGAAATATCAGGATATAAAATAAATAAAACTAAATCTTCAATATTAATGCTAAATGAGACCCAGAGAAACCACCCAGCGTCTGAGGTAAATCAATTCAAAGTTGTGAACCAGTTTAAATATTTAGGAATTCAAATTGTGCCTAAGCTAGAATCAGTCGCCAGTGCCAACTATGAAGCCTTAATGACAGATATTAATGAGTTACTTCAGAGATGGATGTCACTACCAATGTCGATGGTCGGGAGAGTTAATATACTTAAAAGTAATATCTTACCCAAAATACTTTATTTATTTCAATACATTCCTTTACAACCACCTTCAGATCTATTCTCAAGAATTAAAAAAAAGTTAGTGGAATTTATATGGAACGATAGGAAGGCTAGATTACGTCTGTCCTTACTATATTTACCATTTGATCGTGGAGGTCTGAAATGTCCAAACTTTATGTTGTATTACTGGTCAGCACAACTGAGGTCTATGACATATTATTTTTCATCAAATGATCTCCCTCACTGGACTGAAATGGAATCATACAATTTACCTTTACCTCTTCCCTTATTCATATACTCAGACACGGCTAAAAAATTACAGAAACAAGTTAAAAATCCAATTGTAAAGCATATGATCAAAATATGGTGTGAAACCAAAAAATATTTAAAAGAACCACACTTATTGTCACAATTTAGCCCAATATGGGGTAATCCATATTTTACACCAGGGAGAGCGGATGTTGTATTTAAAGTATGGAATTTAAAAGGGATTCAAAAGATTCAAGACTTATTTGTCACGTTCAGATAACATAATGTCTTCTGAAGAACTGAGGATCAAATTCAATCTTAATAGAACACATTTTTTTAAATATCTCCAGCTTAGGAATTTTATTCGATCAAATCAAAATAATGCTCTCACCTGACCTACTTATTCATCCTTGGAAAAAATTTTGACGAAAGATAGTAAGAGAAAGGGTATTATTTCAGAGTTTTATAACTCATTGACACTATCCTCAAGTGAAAACTCACAGAAAAGACCGAATTATTGGAAAGAAGACCTGCAAATTGAAATTTCAGAGGAACAATGGGAATTGGCTTGTACAGAAGCTCAAACCAAATCAATAAATGTACGTCTTAAATTGATACATTTTAAATGGTTAATGCGGATGTATGTTACACCAGTGGAGTTAAATAGATATAACAAAAACATACCAGATACATGCACAAAATGTATGGAAAGTAAAGGAACCCTATTTCACTGCTTATGGGAATGTAGAAAAATCAGAATGTTTTGGGAAGAGGTGAGGGTAACAATTGAAAAAATAATTTCAAAACAATTCACTTTTTTTTTTTTTTTTGTTTTTGTTACTTATTTGTACCCGTAGGTAGATTTGGTTTGCAGTCTGGTGACAAGCCACCGGCTGCCGGTCGCTGCGTGCGCGAGCGCCCTAAACCTACATGTTTTTGGTATGCGGGAGGAAACCGGAGAAATCCCGGAGTAAACCCACGCAACACGGGGAGAACATGCAAACTCCACACAGCTCACTGTTGGTCGGGGGCTGGGATTGAACCCACGATCTCATGATTCCCGCGATCCCCCGGCCGAGGGTAAAACTGTGCTGTCACAGTGCTAAACCACTGCTCCACCCACATTGAACCCTAAACTGTTTTTGTTGGGTCTGTATCCAGAAAAGCATAACTTTAATAAGAGTGAAAGAGCATTCATAGACCTCAGTTTGCTTAATGCCAAAAAATGTATTGCACTACTGTGGAAAAAGACTCATAGACCAGATGTGACTCAGTGGTTAAGACAGATGTTAACAAACCTTCCACTAGAAAGAATAACATACATACTGAAATCAAAGGAAAATGTGTTTGAGAATATATGGAGACCTTTCATTGATTATGTAAAGAAATTAAATATAACTTCTGAAGAAGAAGGTGAATGATGTGTGTGGACCTTGCAAATTCCAAATTGGTGAATGTATAATATGTATACTTATGTAATAGATTACCTAGACTAAACAGAGGAGCATTGTTGATGACTTGCCTTTGTTAGTGGTTGTTGGTGTTTTTAGTATTTTTTTGTAGTTAGTTTTTTTAAATTTATTTTTAAATTACTTTAGTGTTAGTGTTTGATTGTTTGTGCCATGTTTGTAAAAAAAAAAAGGTTCAATAAAAAATATTGTGGAAAAAAAAATCTCACGATACATGGCCCCATTCATTCTTTCCTTTACACTGATCAGTCGTCCTGGTCCCTTTGCAGAAAAACAGCCCCAAAGCATGATGTTTCTACTCCCATGCTTCACAGTAGGTATGGTGTTCTTTCTCCTCCAAACACGACAAGTTGAGTTTTTACAATAAAGTTCTATTTTGGTTTCATCTGACTATATGACATTCTCCCAATCCTCTTCTGGATCATCCAAATGCTCTCTAGCAAACTTCAGACAGGTCTGGACATGTACTGGCTTAAGCAGGGGGACACGTCTGGCACTGCAGGATTTGAGTCCCTGGCGGCGTAGTGCGTTACTGATGGTAGCCTTTGTTACTTTGGCCCCAGCTCTCTGCAGGTCATTCACTAGGTCCCCCCGTGTGGTTCTGGGATTTTTGCTCACCGTTCTCGTGATCATTTTGACCCCACGGGGTGAGCTCTTGCGTGGTGCCCCAGATCGAGGGAGATTATCAGTGGTCTTGTATGTCTTCCATTTTCTAATAATTGCTTCCACAGTTGATTTCTTCACACCAAGCTGCTTACCTATTGCAGATTCAGTCTTCCCAGCCTGGTGCAGGTCTACAATTTTGTTTCTGGTGTCCTTTGACAGCTCTTTGGTCTTGGCCATAGTGGAGTTTGGAGTCTGACTGTTTGAGGTTGTGGACAGGTGTCTTTTATACTAATAACGAGTTCAAACAGGTGCCATTAATACAGGTAACGAGTGGAGGACAGAGGAGCCTCTTAAAGAAGAAGTTACAGGTCTGTGAGAGCCAGAAATCTTGCTTGTTTGTAGGTGACCAAATACTTATTTTACCGAGGAATTTACCAATTAATTCATTAAAAATCCTTCAATGTGATTTTCTGGATTTTTTTTCTCATTTTGTCTCTCATGGTTGAGGTATACCTATGATGAAAATTGGAGACCTCTCTCATCTTTTAAGTGGGAGAACTTGCACAATTGGTGGCTGACTAAATACTTTTTTGCCCCACTGTAGGTAGATGTACTTTATTGATCCCAAACTGGGATCAATAATTCAATTCAGCTCAATTCAGCTTTATTTATTTAGCACCATTTCGCAACAACAGTCATCTCATAGCACTTTCAACTGTAGGGGAAACCCCCACAATTGCAGAAAGACCCCAGCAATCAGGTGATCCCCTGTGAGCAAGCACTTGGCAATGGTGGAGAGGAAAAACTCCCTTTTAACAGGAAGAAACCTCCAGCAGAACCAGGCTCAGGGAGGGGCAGTCATCTGCTGTGACTGGCTGGGGGGTGAGGGGATAAATAAAGCCTAATTAAGCCTAATTAGCTTAGTGGTGCAAATTCAGTTTTTATGGCTACTCTCACCACAACAGGCAGCCATGTTCCCTGATGGCTCTTTAGTCTACACCAGGCCTACTCAATTAGCGACCCGTGGGCCACATGCAGCCCAGAACCAACTTCGGAGTGGCCCAGGCCCAGTCTGTGGTCCAGCCAGAGAAGCAAAGGCCAACATGTTTCACAGAATTGCAGAAATCCATTAATTACTACAGACCGTAAATGCAACACTCCGAGTAGCCTAGCAACCGTCAACCCACAATGCAGTGCATTTGTTTTGAAGTGTGAACTCTATTATTATGACTGTGGCTAACGGTGCTCGTGGCAAGATCCCAAGCCTACACCAAATGCAAACAGGTGGCGCAAATGCATACAAAGTCAATGGAAAGAGGCGAGCACACCCGAAATCTTGCATTCACGTCCAAGGGATAGCACTGGCTTTGACATTCTGCCGCCAACAGAGTAAAAGTATCAACATTGGAGAATAAACTAGTTTGAAAATGAGACTGTCACTCACCTGGAGAAAGAAGGACTGGGAGCTCTTCAGTTGAATCGGGATGTCGTTGTTATTTACCCACAGACTCCTGCCATGGATGTGGTAACAAGGCTAGCAGGCTAGCAATGTAAATGCCTATCATCTTGTGAAGTTTTGGAGTTAGGGACAACTTTTTCAGGTGAGACCCCCATTGGATAATATAAACCTAAGCATGACGTTATTTTGTGGATTTCAACAGCAGGTTGAACACAGCTGCAGAAGTTATAAAGGCAACTTCGCCTGTCTGCAACTTACTCATATGGTGAATTCATGGCTATTTAAGTGTTTACATTGAGTTATAATGTAATCGTGCCGCGTGAAAAATTCAACCGTTCGCGTTTGGTGTGAAGGCATCTTAACACATGTCATTGTCAACTCTGAAGCATAAAATTGATGATGAAAATCATTGGTTTAATACTGCCTGGACTGATATGTGTGTGTAATGGAATGTGTAGTTATAAAAAGTGGTGCCTACTCTCACACGTGATTTAAAACAAACCACAATAGTGGATGTGCAATGTTTGTTAATGTTATCAATCTTTTCTTGCGGGGGGTTGTGCACTGAAGTGTTTGACAGTTCATTTTTTATTTAGCTAAATGCACTTTGTGATGTACCATGGTCAGTTATGACCAGGATGTAGTATATTTTATTTCAAAAGGGAAACAGATGTTAATGCTACTAACAGTGCACATTGAGTTTTTATGTACTTTGAGATATGCCTCAGTAAGATGTGACCAAAATGGTTTACAGAATTTTATTTTTTTAATTGTATTTATTTAATTTTTGTTCAAGAGGAAACATATTTCTAGTACTTCAAGTTCTGCTTAACCCCAGCACTGTTATTGTGTATTTATGCACCTTTGATGTGCCTTTGTCATGTGCCAAGTGCACATGTAAAACCAAGACAATGAATAAAAAGTGCATATTTTTCGACATATCGATCTGTGCTGATTTGAAATTTGTCATATTCAACAGCTCGCTGAATATGTGCGCCCCAGTTACAAGTCTTGATTTAAAATTGTGGCCCAACTGATTTTGTAATTGAATAGCCCTGGTCTACACTCTATCATATATCTCACTTCCAGGCAGCATTCTGGCTTGTTTTCTTATGCTTTGGCCACACCGATAAACATGCTAACAGAATTAGCTTAACTTATCCTCTGCTTTTGCTCCCAAGGAATCACCTACCCCATCCAACCTCAGTGATCCAAGCCAGATCTACTTACACTTGACCATAAGCCCACAAGTTTTTGAAACCGTACACTGACAGTGCAGCTAGTCTAATTAACTTAGTGGTGTGATCTCAGTTTTTATGGCTACTCAGGTTCAGGTTCAGGTTACTTTATTTGTACCCGTAGGTAGATTTGTTTTGCAGTCTGGTGACATCCTTATTTACAAGCCACTAATTACATTCAACATAGACACAAACACAGGCACACATGAAGCTGACTATAAACATGATAAAAATACTCAAGGCTCCATCAATCAGGGTATAAAAAGACAAAGAGATGAGAGAGAAACCAGAGGTAAGAGAGAAGGGTCATATTAAAGGTTAAAAACTAGTCAAAGAGGTTAAAAAACTCAAAGGTCTAAAACTCAATAAAATATTTAGAACCCAAGTGACATCCTACAAAAATAAGTAAATATAAAATGAAATTAATAAATAGGTACCTAAATTATGTACAATATATTTTTACAGCTTGTTCAACTCTTTGACAGCAGCAGGGACAAAGCTGTTTTTGTAGAGCTGGGTTCTACTTTTTGGGACAGCAAACCTCCGTCTTGAGGGAAGAAGCTGAAAGTGGCAGTGCAAAGGGTGGGAGTCATCATTTAAAATGGAGGTAGCCATCCTCTGTACTTGTCTGGTGTACAGGGATGTCAGGCTCAGCTGTGACTCACCAAGCAAACGACTGGACCATCTAACTACCTGATCCAAGGATTTCCTCTGTTTCAGTTTTATCTGACCAAACCATGACACTAAAGAAAAGGATAAAACAGATTCAATAAAAGCCCGATAAAACATTGTCATTATGGTTCGGTCGACTTGGAAGCGTGCAAGTTTTCTCAAGCAATGCAAATGTTGCTGACCCTTTTTGCACACCCTTTCACAGTTCACTTCAAAGTTTAAATTACTATCAATAATCGTCCCAAGATATTTGTACGATTGTACACATTCGGTGGTCTGGCCTTTTAGTATGGTGACTTTGTGCCTGGGACTTTTCCTCCTAAAGTCAATAATCATATCTTTAGTTTTTATTGTATTCAGCTGCAGGTAGGAATCCTCACACCAGTGAACAAAATCATCAACTACTGGGCCGTGGCCACTCTCACCATCCTGGAGGAGACTGACAATAACTGAGTCATCAGCATACTTTATAATGTGTCTGTTGTCATGTCTGCTCCGACACATGTTTGTGTACAAGATGAAGAGTAGTGGTGACAACACACACCCCTGAGGAGAGCCAGTAGAAGAGCACTTTAGGTCAGACAATGTACCATTGACCCTTACTCTCTGCGTCCTGTTGGTTAAGAAATCCAGAATCCAACCCACCAGATTATTGCTCAAGTCAAATTGTTGCAGGAGCCTTTCAACTAAGATATGAGGTTGGATTGCATTAAAGGCGGAAGAAAAGTCCACAAATAAAAGCCTGGCATGTGTCCCATTAAAATCCAGATGTTTAAAAAGCATGTTAAACAGAGTGACAGTGGCATCCTCCACTCCTCTGTGAGGCCTATAGGCAAACTGCAGAGGATCCAATGCATGTTCAGTCTGCCTTAGGACCTCACATCTGACCAGTTTTTCAAAAGTTTTCATTAAAATTGAAGTCAAAGCAACTGGTCTAAAGTCGTTTACCGTTTTAGGACAGCTGGATTTTGGAACGGGAACAACCACGGCTTCTTTCCAGGTCTTAGGCACATGTTGTGTCTGTAAGGACTTATTGAAAATGTAATGAAATATAGGACTCAGTTCATGTGCACAGGACCTTACCAAGCGCCCACATATATTATCAGGGCCCTGACTTTTGTTCACTTTTACAGCGCAGAACTCCCTTTTAACATCCTGCACCTCAATATTAAAGTGCTGATTGTCTTTGAGTTTCTGTTTCAAATCTTGGATTTCTGTGCTGAAATCAAAGGAGTCAAAACGACCATAAAAACAATTAAGAGCATTAGCCAGCTCTGTGTCTGAATTAAAACCATCTAAAAACACACGATTACTGCGCTCTGTGCTCTGAAGGCCTGCAATAGTTTTCATACAGGCCCAGGCTGAACCAAGTTTCTTTGTTGCCATCTTGCTTTCCAACTCTGATTTATAATTCTGTTTCGCTCTTAAAATTTCGGCCTTCAGCTCCTTTGTGGCAACCTGTAGTTCAGAAACAGACCCCTGTTTAAAGGCAAGTGCTTTCCTCTTTAAGCAGGATTTAACTGACTTTGTAACCCATGGTTTAAAGGCAAGTGCTTTCCTCTTTAAGCAGGATTTAACTGACTTTGTAACCCATGGTTTGTTGTTGGCCCCCTCATGGATCGTCACCTTATCGTGGTGGGGGGGTTTGCGTGCCCCAGTGATCCCAGGAGCTATGTTGTCCGGGGCAATTTGCCTCTGATAGGGTCTCCCAAGACAAACTGGTCCTGGGTGAAGGGCCAGACTAAGAACGATCCAACAGACTCTCATGATAAATTGTATATCAAGGATTCAGTGTACCCCGCCCGGTATGGGGTTACCGGGGCCCCACCCTGGAGCCAGGCCTGGGGGAGGGGCTCGAAGGCTAGCGTCTGGTGGCCAGGTTTCCACCCATGGGACCCGGCCGGGCTCAGCCCGAAGGAGTTACATGGGTCCGCCCTCCAGTAGGTTCACCACCTGCAGGAGGGATCATGGAAGTCCGGTGCTATGTGGATTAGGTGGCAGTCAAAGGCGGAGACCTTGGCGGACTGATCCCAAGCTTTCTAAACTGGCTTTTGGTACGTGGAATGTCACCTCTCTGGTGGGGAAGGAGCCTGAGCTGGTGTACGAGATTGAGCGATACCGGCTAGATATAGTCGGCCTCACCTCAACACACAGCTCCGGTTCCGGAACCAGTCTCCTGGAGAGGGGCTGGAGCTTGGCCTTTTCTGGAGTTGCCCCGGGCGAGAGGCGACGAGCAGGGGTAGGTATTCTTGTATCGCCCCACCTTGCTGCCTCTATATTGGAGTTTTCCCCGGTGGACGAAAGGGTTGCTTCCCTGCGCCTTCGGGTTGGGAAACGGGTCCTGACCATCATTTGTGCCTATGCACCAAATGATGTTTCAGAGTACCCACCCTTTTTGGAGTCTGTGACTGGGGTGCTGGAGGGTGCTCCTCCTGGAGACTCCATTGTCCTACTGGGGGACTTCAATGCGCACGTGGGCAACGACAGTGAAACCTGGAGGGGGGTGATTGGGAGGAACGGCCTGCCCGATCTGAACCCGAGTGGTGTTCAGTTATTGGACTTCTGTGCTAACCACAGTCTGTCCATAACGAACACCATGTTCAAGCATAAGGGTGTCCATATGTGCACCTGGCACCAGGACACCCTAGGCCGCAGGTCGATGATCGATTTTGTTATCGTATCATCAGACCTGCGACCGTATGTCTTGGACACCCGAGTAAAGAGAGGTGCAGAGCTGTCAACTGATCACCACCTGGTGGTGAGTTGGATCCGATGGCAGGGGAGGAAGCCATTCAGACCTGGTAGACCCAAACGTATAGTGAGGGTGTGCTGGGAGCGTCTGGCTGAGGCCCCTGTCCGGGAGGTCTTCAACTCCCACCTCCGGAAGAACTTCAACCACATTCCGAGGGAGTCTGGAGACATGGAGTCTGAATGGGCCATGTTCTCCACCTCTGTTGTTGAAGCGGCGGCCCAGAGCTGCGGCCGCAAGGTGGTCGGTGCATCTCGTGGTGGCAACCCCCGAACCAAGTGGTGGACACCAGTGGTGAGGGGGGCCATTAAGCTGAAGAAGGAGTCCTATCAAGCTTGGTTGGCTTGTGGGACTCCCGAAGCAGCTGAGGTGTACCGGCAGGCCAAGCGGAGTGCAGCTCGGGTGGTTGCTGAAGCAAAAACCCGGGTATGGGAGGAGTTCGGTGAGGCCATGGAACAAGACTTTCGGTCGGCTTCAAAGAGATTCTGGCAAACTGTTCGGCGGCTCAGGAGGGGAAAGCAGCTCCCCGTCCACACTGTGTATGGTGCGGATGGGACACTGTTGACTTCAACTGGGGATATCGTCGGGCGGTGGAAGGAATACTTCGAGGATCTCCTCAATCCCACTGATACGCCTTCCACAGAGGAAGCAGGGTTTGGGGACAAGGGGGATGACTGGCCTATCACAGGGGCTGAGGTCGCCAAGGTGGTTAAAAATTTCCTTGGTGGCCGGGCCCCGGGGGTGGACGAGATTCGCCCCGAGTACCTCAAGGCCCTGGATGTTGTTGGGTTGTCATGGTTGACACGCCTCTGCAACATTGCGTGGAGGTCGGGGGCAGTGCCTTTGGCATGGCAAACCGGGGTGGTGGTTCCTCTCTTCAAAAAAGGGGACCGGAGGGTGTGCTCCAACTTTAGAGGGATCACACTCCTCAGCCTCCCTGGGAAGGTCTATGCCAAGGTACTGGAGATGAGAGTCCGGCCGTTGGTCGAACCTCGGATTCAGGAGGAGCAATGTGGTTTTCGTCCTGGCCGTGGCACATCGGACCAGCTCTTTACCTTCTCGAGAATTCTTGAGGGTTCGTGGGAGTTTGCCCAACCAGTTTACATGTGTTTTGTGGACTTGGAGAAGGCATTTGACCGCGTCCCTCGTGGATTTTTGTGGGGGGTGCTTCGGGAGTATGGGGTATCGGGCTTGTTGTTACGAGCTATTCGGTCTCTGTACGACCGTTGTGAGAGTTTAGTTCGTATTGCCAACACTCGGTCGGAGTCATTCCCAGTGAGAGTTGGACTCCACCAGGGCTGCCCTTTGTCACCGGTCCTGTTCATAATTTTTATGGACAGGATTTCTAGGCGCAGCCAGGGAATGGAGGGTGTCATGCTTGGTGACCACAGGATCTCATCTCTGTTGTTTGCAGATGATGTTGTCCTGTTGGCTTCATCCACCAATGACCTACAGCTCTTGCTGGGACGGTTTGCCGCTGAGTGTGAAGCGGCTGGGATGAGAATCAGCACCTCCAAGTCCGAGTCCATGGTCCTCAGCCGGAAAAAGGTGGATTGTCCTCTCCGGGTTGGGGACAGGCTCCTGCCCCAAGTGGAGGAGTTTACGTATCTTGGGGTCTTGTTCACGAGTGAGGGGAAAATGGAGCGAGAGATCGACAGACGGATTGGAGCAGCATCTGCAGTGATGCGGACGTTGTACCGGTCTGTTGTGGTGAAGAGGGAGCTTAGTTCTAAGGCAAAGCTGTCGATTTACCAGTCAATCTACGTTCCTACTCTCACCTATGGTCACGAGCTTTGGGTAATGACCGAAAGAACGAGATTGCGGATACAAGCGGCTGAAATGAGTTTTCTCCGTAGGATTGCTGGACTCACCCTCAGAGATAGGGTGAGGAGCTCAGTCATCCGGGAGAGGCTCAGAGTAGAACCGCTGCTCCTCCACATTGAAAGGAGTCAGTTGAGGTGGTATGGGCATCTGATTAGGATGCCTCCTGGACGTCTCCCACTTGAGGTGTTTCAGGCACGTCCCACTGGGAGGAGACCCCGGGGCAGACCCAGGACTCGGTGGAGAGACTATGTCTCCCAGCTAGTCTGGGAACGCCTTGGTATCCCCTCTGAAGAGCTGGAGCAGGTGGCTGGGGAGAGGGAAGTCTGGGATTCTCTGCTTGAACTGCTGCCTCCGCGACCCGGACCTCCGGAAAAGCGGTAGAAGATGGATGGATGGATGGATGGATGGGTTTGTTGTTGGGATATATTTTGACACGTTTACGTGGAACAATCTTATTCTTACAGAAAGACATGTATGAGCATGTGAGGTCAGCCAGAGAGTCCAAATCATCCCCGCAGGCCAGTTTGAACATCTCCCAGTCTGTACAGTCAAAGCATTCCTGGAGGCTGTGCTCTGAATCTTCTGTCCACACATCTATGTCTCTGGTCTCCACCTTGCCTCTTCTGAGAGCAGTTTTATATGTGGGCAGCAAATGTACACAGTTGTGATCTGAGGATCCTAAAGGAGGAAGGGGAAGTGATTTATAGGCCCTCTCTATGGATCCATAGCACAGGTCCAATGTCTTTTTTTGCCTGGTTGGGCAGGAGACATACTGATAAAAGTTTTTAAGTGTCTTCTTTAAAGAAACATGGTTAAAATCCCCAAGAATGAAGTTTGGCGCCTCTGGAGAAATTGATTGCAGCTGCTGGATCACATCAAAGATGGTGCTGGAGGCGGAGTCAGCATCTGCCCTCGGGTGAATGTACACAGTTGTGATGAAAAGTTGGGGGAACTCGCGAGGCAGATAAAAGGGGCGTAGTGACACAGACAGCAGCTCCACATCGGGTGTACAGATGCGCTCTCTGACCGTGACAGATGTGCAGTACTGCTTATTAATATATAAACATACTCCGCCTGTACTCTCACCACAACAGGAGGCCGTGTTCCCAGATGGCTCTTTAGTCTACACTCTATCATATATCTCACTTCCGTGCAGCATTCTAGCTTGTTTTCTTATATTTTGGCCACACCAATAAACATGCTAACAGAGTTAGCTTAGCCTCTGCTTTTAATTCCAATGACTCACCTACCCCATCCAACCTCAGTGATCCAAGCCGGATCTGCTTACACTTGACCATAAGCCCACAAGCTTTTGAAGCCGTACACTGACAGTGCAGCTAGTGTAATTAGCTTAGTGGTGCAGCCTCAGTTTTTATGGCTACTCTTACCCGAATTAATAAATCTGTTCTCAGATGATTTATTAATCTACAGTACATTCTATAATATTTCTCATGTCCAATTGCTATTCTGCCTTATTTTGTTATACTTTGGCCAGGATAACCCTGTAATCGCAATCATAGAGATGCTAACTGAGTTAGCTTAGTTTAGCCTCTGTTTTTGGCTCCCGGTGGCATAACTGACCCACTTCAGCCAACATCAGTGATCTAAGCCGGATCATCTACTTACACTTGACAACATGCCTCATTCTAGATGCTATTTTAGTTTGGGTTTTTTTCTAGTTTGTTGTACATTCGCACCAGCATCGGTTATCTGCAGCTAGCAAGGCCAGCTATTCACTCAGGGTTGTTTCTGTGCTTATTATATCCCAGGGGGCAGGCCCAATCTGTAATTTTCCAGTTTGGGATCAATAAAGTACATATCTCTCTCTCTCTCTCACTCTCAAACTACTAGCTTAAATTTAGCACCTAAAGAAACATGCACTAAAGAAGAAGGGTGTTTAATCTGTGTGGAAAAGGGTTCTATAGTGTTAACGTGGAAAAAAAAGACATGACGCTCACATTTACTCTGAGCTCTCTATCATGCCAACGGCCCACCGGCTCCATCACCCCCAGCAGACCCTGCAGGCGTAGCCGTGGAGCTGAGTGAAACCTAAGGAGAGTGGGTCTCCTTGGGGGGGCGACGGCGGTGTTGGAGCCAGATTGAGGCCAGATGGTGCAGATGTAAGCATGAGCCAACGGGACTCAGATCCATTTATGGGGTCAGCCCTGACTCATTGCATAACGGTATACTGATGAAGAACTGCTCTGAAGGGAGAACTTCACAGAATGTTTTTATCCTTTGAGTTTTTAAATACAATACAAATGCCAGCCAGGCTCAAACATCTAAAAAGGCGACTCCTTAAAAGCTGCAAAAAAGTTTTGATTTATTGAGAAATAAGGGGAAAGTGAGAGCAAATAAAAACCTTTATATACTGTTGTAAATATTTGGGGAGGATAGGTGCTTTCCAGCTAAACAGTACTAGAACTTTTGAGGAAAACTGTTGTCTTGCACATTTCTTCTCCTTTCGGCTGCTTCCTTTAGAGGTCTCCACAGCAGATCATCTGCCTCCAGCACACCCTATCCCTTGCATCTTCATCTCTATCACTAAACCCATCCATGTCCCCCTTAACAACATCCGTGATTGTTCTCTGTGGTCGAATTTAGCATAAGATACAAATGTATGAATGTAAATTTGAAAAAATAAAGGTGGTAAAAGATGCTAATTTAACATTTTTTTAAATCATAAATTTACCACAACGAAGTCCCAAATTTATGAAAATAAGTTAAATTTACTAGATTGGGAAAAGTTGAAAAAAGTTTGAGGAGGAGAGTCGCAACTTTATGAAACTGATGGGAAAAAGTCACATTTACAAAATTGGGGATAAAAAAAACCCGTAAATTTACAAGATGGGAAACGGTGCAAATTTACAAAACTGGGGAGAAAGTCACAAATTTACAAGATGGGAAAAAGTCTCCAATTTACAAAACTGGGTGGAAAAAGGTTGCAAATTTACAAAACTGGCGAGAAAAGGTTGCAAATTTACAAGATGGAAAAAAGTCACAAATTTACAAAACTGGGGAGAAAACATTGCAAGATGGAAAAAAGTCACAAATTTACAAAGCTGGGGAGAAAACGTTGCAAATTTACAAAATGGAAAAAGTTTTAAATTTACAAAACTGGGTGAAAAAAGTTGCAAATTTACAAGATGGGGAAAAAAAAGTCACAAATTTACAAAACTAAGGAGAAAAAGTCAAATTTCCAAGATGGGAAAAAAGTCTCAAATTTACAAAACTGGGTGAAAAAAGTCACAAATTACCAAATAGGGTCAAAAAGTTGGAAATTTATGAAACTTGGAGAAAAAGTCACAAATTTACAAAACTGGAGCAAAGTCATAAATTTGCATTACTGAGGGGAAAAGTTGCAAATTTACAAAACTGTGGGGGAAAATGTGGTGTTTGAACATGGTGGCTCGCCGTAGGTGATGTCATCACGTGGTGAACTGGCTGTGGTGTCATACGGCGCCAGCCTTCTGGAAAAAATTGTTGGTACCCCTCTGTTAACGAAAGAAAAACCCACAATGGTCACAGAAATAACTTGAATCTGACAAAAGTGGTAATGAATAAAAATTCTATGAAAATTAACCATTGAAAATCAGGCAATGCTTTTGAATTGTGGTTCAACAGAATTATTTTAAAAAACAAACTCATGAAACAGGCCTGGACAAAAATGATGGTACCCCTAGAAAAGATTGAAAATAATGTGACCATAGGGACATGTTCAACCAAGATGTGTCCTGTGGTCTATATTAATCATATATTCCATAACCTACATATGCTGAAGCATGTGGAAATGTTTGGTAATTACATATGTAAAGCAACTTCACACCTCTGAAAGGACAAAGGCTCTCAACCGCCAAGTGAAGAACAAAGACGTTCCCAGACACTGCGGTGGAGACCGGAGGAGCTACCCTCACCCCCTGGGCGAGGAGAGGAAATACCAAGACAATGGGGGGATTAAGACAATGAGGGATGTCAGCCTTTGTTATGCATGTCTTTTGTTATGTGCAGGTATAAAGTCAGTGAGCCGGAGATTTTCGGTCTCTTTTTCTTCTACCACCTCTGCACTGAATGAGACTTGTTAGGAGAGCTGATAAATAAACTTTGGTTTATATATCAAATCGCCTCATCATTTCAAGCTCTTCTACACTGGTGACCCTGATGCGAGTATGGATCTGAGGCGTTCCCCCGCAGTCGACTCATCCGTGGCGACCCAGGCAGACGCCAGCGCCCACGCAGACAGGGGAACAGATGGACGTCTTTCCCCCCCGGCAGAAGGGATTGAGAGGGCTCAACCGAGTACCAGCACCGCTGTGAGAGCCGAAGCAAGGCATTCTCACCCTGCGGACACAGCAGTGATGGTATACATGAATGCCGTCGCTGTCAAGCTGCCAGACTTCTGGCAAGAAGACCCCGCCTCGTGGTTTCAGCAAGCTGAAGCCCAGTTTGCACTGGCGGGCATCACGGCTGACGATATGAAATTCTATCATATCGTCTCCAAACTCGACGCCGCCACTTCGAGGTGTGTGCGGAGCATGATCCAGCGGCCGCCGGCCCAAGACAAGTATGAAATACTGAAAGCAACCATCGTGGCAAATTACGTCCCCTCAGCTGAAGAGAGAGCCGAGAAGATCCTGGCGGTCTACGGCCACAGAGGGTGCAAGCCTAAAGCCCTCATGGAGGATTTGCTGCAGCTTAAAGAAGAAGACAACGACAACTTCCTCCTCCAATTCATATTCCTCAGCACACTGCCGCCACACATGAGAGGGACACTCGCCAACACGAGATGCAGCACCCAGCAAGACTTCCGTGTGCTCGCCAACGAAGCTCAACGGCTCATCAACACCTGCAAGGAGCTGACACCCACAGCAGCATCCGCAGACCTCAACGCTGACGCCCAGAACCACGAAGAGCCACAACCCACTGAGCAGATTCAGCCCGCGGTGACAGCGACACGGCCAAAACTTAACAGACAGAGCGACGTCTGTTATTATCACCACCGTTTCGCCGAGAAGGCTCACAAATGTGTTCCCCCCTGCAAATTTAAACGCCAAAGCCGAGAGCCGTTAACGGCAGCGGTTCTCGGCGAGAAGAATAAGCTGTTGTATGTGACGGATGGACACACCGGCAAGCAGTTCCTCATCGACACAGGAGCTCAGCTGAGTTTCGTCATGCCCTCCCACGCAGATCGAGCCATGGGCACCCGGGGCAACGGAGCGGTGGCAGCCAACGGCTCTAACATCGACACTTTCGGCGAAAAGAGCCTGCACCTCCACATCCACGGCCGCAACTACAGATGGACATTTGTTGTAGCTGCGGTGAGGTTTAACTTGTTAGGCGCAGATTTTTTGTGTGCACATGGGTTATTAGTGGATCTAGCAAATAGGCGCTTGATTAATGCACTGTCCTTTGCTTCTATTCCATGCTCAGCTCGAGTTTCTCCACCACCTGTGCAGGCTAACGTCACCACGGCAGGAGGTAAGTCTGAGCAACTCCTCACCCAATTTCCAGCGCTCACAATTCCCAAATTCTCAGCCACTGTGGCTAAACACGGGGTTGAACACTTTATTCCCACAACGGGCCCACCCGTATTTGCCAAAGCTCGCCGCTTAGACGCGGCCAAGCTCAACATAGCACGGGACGAGTTTATGACCCTTGAAAAACTGGGCATTGTTAGACGCTCGAAGAGCCCTTGGGCCTCGCCACTTCACATGGTTCCGAAATCCGATGGTTCTTGGAGACCGTGCGGAGATTACCGCAGATTAAACAATGCTACAGCGCATGACCACTACCCAATTCCTCACATTCAAGATTTTTCACTACATCTGGCGGGTGCGCGCATTTTTTCAAAAATAGACTTAGTCCGCGGTTATCATCAAGTCCCAGTCCGAGCGGAGGACATTCCTAAAACAGCTGTAATAACCCCTTTCGGTCTTTTTGAATTTCTGCGAATGCCTTTCGGCCTCAAAGGCGCTGCTCAAACTTTTCAACGAATGATGGACTCAGTATTACGCGACCTTCCTTTTGTCTTTGTCTACCTCGACGACATGCTGGTAGCCAGCTCGTCTGAGGAAGAACACGAGCAGCACCTCACTACGGTTTTGCAGAGACTAGAAGAGCACGGGCTAATAATCAATCCAGCCAAATGCAAATTCGGCGTGTCACAAATTGATTTTTTAGGACACAAAGTCTCTCCGAAGGGGGCAGTTCCACTTCCAGACAAAGTTCACGCGATAAAAAGTTTCCCACGGCCACAGACGGTCAAATCGCTACAAGAATTTTTAGGAATGGTTAATTTTTACAACCGTTTCCTCCCCCACGCAGCTCAGCTCATGCAGCCACTATGTGACGCGCTCAAAAAAAAGAAAGCTTCCAACGCGGTCGAATGGACCCCGGAGCGCGAACACGCCTTCGCGGAAGTAAAGAGCGCTCTAGCTAACGCTACATTGTTAGTTCACCCAGATCCCTCGGCCCGCATCGCGCTAACCACAGACGCTTCGGACCTGGCTATAGGGGCAGTTGTAGAACAGCATGTCAGCGGGATCTGGCAACCTTTAGCATTCTTTAGCAAATTGCTAAACCAAACTGAGCGTAAATACAGCACTTTTGACAGGGAGCTGCTAGCGCTTCATTTATCCATCCGCCACTTCCAGTTCTGGTTAGAAGGGCGGAGTTTCATGGCTTTTGTAGACCATAAACCGCTCACCTTTGCTATGGCTAAAATTTCAGAACCATGGTCAGGCAGGCAACAAAGACAGCTGGCTGCGATTTCAGAGTTCACCACAGACATTCGACACGTGGCAGGCAAACTTAACGTGGTAGCAGACTGCCTCTCTCGTGCTGTGACATCACCAGAGCGCGAGGAGACAGATTATACTGCCTCAGCAGCAGAACTCTTCACTAACGCAGACACATACGCAGCACCTATCCATGCAGGGATAGATTATGCAGCCATGGCAGAGGAACAAAGCAGTGACGCGGACGTGCGCGCACTCCTGTCTGGACCAACAGGGTTAAGGCTGGAGAAAAAGGGTCTACGCGACGGCGTGCCCCCCCTAATATGCGATGTTTCAACTGGCCGACCTCACCCGTTAGTACCAGCTACATGGCGCCGCCGTATTTTCGACGCAATTTACTCCCTCGCACACCCAGGTGTGTGCGCCTTGGCTAAAATGGTCGCCGAAAAGTTTGTGTGGCCAGGCCTGCACAAAAACGTAAAAGAATGGGCAAAAACTTGCATTTCTTGTCAGCGCGCCAAAATACACAGACACACAAAAGCCCCTCTGGAGCCTTTTCCAATCCCTGCTAGAAGGTTCGACCACGTTCATGTTGACCTCGTGGGACCACTACCTTCCTCCCAGGGTTTCACACACCTGTTAACAATGATAGACCGCACCACACGCTGGCCAGAGGCAGTCCCTCTAGCGGCAACCACAGCGGAGGAAGTCGCTCGCGTCTTTTTGACAAACTGGGTAGCACGGTTCGGCGTCCCATCGGACATCACGTCAGATAGGGGGCCTCAATTTGTCTCAGAGCTTTGGTCAGCCATGTCCAGCAGCTTAGGGGCAACAATTCATCGCACCACCGCTTATCACCCTCAGGCTAATGGGTTATGCGAGCGTTTTCACAGGTCTTTAAAGGCTGCCCTCAGAACCTCACTAACGGATACAAATTGGGTAAATAAACTTCCCTGGGTTTTATTGGGGTTGCGTGCTGCGCCTAAAGAGGATCTAGACGCCTCTCCTGCAGAACTAGTTTTTGCACAACCTCTCAGGCTCCCAGGTGAATTTTTACCAGAGAACCCAGAGCCAGGGCACCTTCCAGTCCCAAGGTTTTTAGGCAGCAACGGACCGGACTCTCTCCCCGGTCCAGCTCATCACTCCTTCCCACGGGTTTTTGTCCCTCAAGCTTTAAAAAACGCTGAGTTCGTTTTTGTTAGGCATGAAGCTTTAAAACCGACTTTCCGCCCAGCATACGATGGGCCATTCAGAGTGCTGGAACATGGTGATAAACACTTTGTGCTTGATTTTGGGGATAGAAAAGGAACAGTCAGCATTGACAGACTTAAGCCTGCCTTCTTGTTGAAAGACGAGCCTGCACAGTTGGCGAGAGCACCTCGGCGGGGTAGACCCCCCAAGAGAAAAGACTCAGCCCCCCGGCAGGGAACAATTAACCTCTCTACTTCCCACACTGCAGATTCCTCACAAGAAGGTCCCAGCAGGACGCCTAAACCAACCTACGGCAGTTTTGGGAGAAGATTAAAACCCAGACAGCACAGGGACTGATGCAAACCACTCCACAATTGTTCACTAATTGTGCTGCAACAGTTTAGGACTGACTTATGATTTTACTATGCTGTTATGATTACCACTGAACTCTCTTAGGAGCATGGCTGCTGGAAAGTTTCTTCTGTGGCAAGAGATGTAACACTTAGTATGTCATAGTAATTATCTTAGACTGTGAACCTTTCTATTGTCTTTTCTTAGTTGTTTGGGGGGGCTGTGGTCTATATTAATCATATATTCCATAACCTACATATGTTGAAGCATGTGGAAATGTTTGGTAATTACATATGTAAAGCAACTTCACACCTCTGAAAGGACAAAGGCTCTCAACCGCCAAGTGAAGAACAAAGACGTTCCCAGACACTGCGGTGGAGACCGGAGGAGCTACCCTCACCCCCTGGGCGAGGAGAGGAAATACCAAGACAATGGGGGGATTAAGATAATGAGGGATGTCAGCCTTTGTTATGCATGTCTTTTGTTATGTGCAGGTATAAAGTCAGTGAGCCGGAGATATTCGGTCTCTTTTCCTTCTACCACCTCTGCACTGAATGAGACTTGTTAGGAGAGCTGATAAATAAACTTTGGTTTATATATCAAATCGCCTCATCATTTCAAGCTCTTCTACATGTCCTCTAATTAACATCACAGGTGTCTACAAACTTGTAATCAGTCAGTCGGCCTATTTAAAGGGTGACAAGTAGTCACTGTGCTGTTTGGTGACATGGTGTGTGCCACACTAAACATGGACCAGAGGAAGCAAAGGAGAGAGTTGTCTCAGGAGATTAGAAAGAAAATTATAGACAAGCATGTTAAAGGTAAAGGCTATAAGACCATCTCCAAGCAGCTTGATGTTCCTGTGACTACAGTTGCACATATTATTCAGAAATTTAAGATCCATGGGACTGTAGCCAACCTCCCTGGACGTGGCCGCAGGAGGAGACGGATAATACGAATGGTAACAAAAGAGCCCAGAACAACCTCTAAACACATTCATGGTGAACTCCAAGGTCAAGGTACATCAGTGTCAGATCGCACCATCTGTCGTTGTTTGAGCCAAAGTAGACTTCATGGGAGATGACCAAGGAAGACACCACTGTTGAAAACAAATCATAAAAAAGCCAGACTGGAATTTGCCAAACTGCATGTTGACAAGCCACAAAGCTTCTGGGAGAATGTCCTATGGACAGACGAGACAAAACTGGAACTTTTTGGCAAGGCACATCAGTGCTATGTTCACAGATGCAAAAATGAAGCATACCAAGAAAAGAACACTGTCCCTACTGTGAAACATGGAAGAGGTTCTGTTATGTTCTGGGGCTGCTTTACTGCATCTGGCACAGGGTGTCTTGAATCTGTGCAGGGTACAATGAAATCTCAAGACTATCAAGGTATTCTAGAGAGAAATGTGCTGCCCAGTGTCAGACAGCTTGGTCTCAGTTGCAGGTCATGGGTCTTGCAACAGGATAATGACCCAAAACACAGAGCTAAAAACACCCAAGAATGGCTAAGAGCAAAACATTGGACTATTCTAAAGTGGCCTTCTATGAGCCCTGATCTAAATCCTATTGAACATCTGTGGAAGGAGCTGAAACATGCCGTCTGGAGAAGGCACCCTTCAAACCTGAGACAACTGGAGCAGTTTGCTCATGAGGAGTGGGCCAAAATACCTGCTGAGAGGTGCAGAAGTCTCATTGACAGTTATAGAAATCGTTTGATTGCAGTGATTGCCTCAAAAGGTTGTGCAACAAAATATTAAGTTAAGGGTACCATCATTTTTGTCCAGGCCTGTTTCATGAGTTTGTTTTTTAAAATAATTCTGTTGAACCACAATTCAAAAGCATTGTCTGATTTTCACTGGTTAATTTTCATAGAATTTTTATTTATTACCACTTATGTCAGATTCAAGTTATTTCTGTGACCATTGTGGGTTTTTCTTTCATTAACAGAGGGGTACCAACAATTTTGTCCACGTCTGTAGTTCAGTTGTGTGTTGAATAAAGGAGAGTGCAGTTCATATCCAGTGTCCATGCCTCATTCCCAGACATAACAAATGGTGACAAGGATAAACTCTAATAACTCCGACATGAAAGCGTGCTTGGAACCTCTACAGCCATTCCTCACTCTGCCAGGTGAGCCGCCAATCCCATGGCCCTGCTGGCATAAGAGGTTTCAGAATTATATCACCGCTGCTGGCTTAGATGATGCTAATGACAAGAAGCTAAAGGGGATCCTAACGTACTATCTTGGCACCGAAGGACAGTGTATGCTTCACTCTCTGGGCCCTAAGGACACATTCAACGACTGTGTGGCTGCAATGAACACGCTTTATGCTGACAAAAACAGTGTAACGGCACAGAGAGGGATTTTGTTCCGGTGCCACCAGCATGAGGGTGAGTCAGTCTGGCATTACAGTATGTAGCAGACCTCTGGAACCTAGCAAGCACCTGTGATTTTGGAGGGTTGATGAAAGAGATGATACGCAATAAGTTAGTGGAGAGGACTAACGACATGAGGCTGCAGAGCAGGCTGTTTTCAACAGCAGACAAACTAACACTGGATGAGACTGTGAAATTGGCATCCCAGATGGGAGGCAGAGGACGAGCTATTATTGCAGCTAACGCCGCCTAGCCAGTGAGCGCCTTGTCCAACCCCACGAACACAGGTCATCACCGCCGCTGCCCAGCACTCCAGCCCTGCACCTTCCCGCTACAACTGAAAGAAGAAGGGTAGCGAAATGGGACAACACAGGTGAGCGCCCATACTGCAGTGATTGTGGTTCATCTAGACATCAGACTCAGTCACCCGCCTGCCAAGCCAGAGGGGTGAAATGCTATCGCTGCAGGATGCTAGACCATTTTGCCAGGGTCTGCTGCTCAACCTGCACAGACTCAGCGGCCCGCTTACTGTGCTCAGCCGCTGTTCACTCAATTGGCACCACATACTCACCATTCAGGTGGGGCATGGTGGAACTGGACAGCGTCGACGTGCCGCTGCTGCTGGACACGACAGCCTTGAGGTCCCTTCTGAGCGTGTCTACGGTCAGGAATCTGTTCCCTCAGAAAACCATCACAGTTGATGTGGAAGACTTATTCGGTTATGGCCACACCACAATCGATATGGTAGGGACGGTCAGTTTTTCTGTGCGATATGGCTCCAAGGCCATTTCATTGTTCACCTTCCAAGTGATGCGCCAGGGGGACAATCTGCTGGACACCGACCTGATCAGTGAGCTGGGTTTCTCCATCACCAACCCAATGGGCGCCACTGTTCTGGCGGTCACCTGGCAACACCGATGGCCAACACTTTTCACGGGGCTGGGCTGCCTCACCTCTTTCAACCACCAACTGCTCATTGACACGATGATGCCGCCGAAAATTCAGCCTCTGCGCCGGCTACCCCTTGCACTACAGGACAACGTCATGACAGAGCTGCAGAAGTTGTTCGATGCCGGCATCATCAAGTGGCTCAATGCATCTCCCTCGATCTCAAATTTGGTGGTAGCAAAGAAGAAGATGGGTGGCCTACAACCATGTATCAACCTCAGAATGGTAAACAAAGCGGTGATCCCCAACAAATATCCCTGCCCATGACAGTGTAGCATCATCGTCTCCTCAAACCAAGACAGAAGATCACTTCTCTCCATTTTACAGGAATTTCACTTTATTCCTTATACAGGAATACCACTTTTCTGCCTTTTTCAGGAATATCACTGGCTTTCCTGTTGACCCATCCAGGCCTCTTCCAGGCCTGACCAAAAGATGTTTGCTTTCCCAGGACCCCAATGTAAACAGTTGCCTCTTGCAGAGATTGTAAGAATCAGAATTTGCTTTTAAAGGCTCAAAGGAACATAAACTCGGGAGACCAGACCTCCAATGTGAACACTGCATTTGGATAACGTACCTGTTCACATGAAACCAATGTTCTTAAAAGAGTCATAAACCGCTTAATCTGACGGGTTTATAGCCCCCGATGCTGTCCAGGTTTCCTCTCCAGATACCATGGACCTAAAGGAAATCATTCACAGCTCAACAGTACCTCCTAGCGGATACCTACGAAATATGTTTCAGTACTTAGGATGACTTTTAATTTGTTCTAAACATTGTTTCTTTCAGCTTATCCTTATTCTTGGATCCTAAGGACACTGAAAATCATCCCTCTTTTATCACCAACCATGATTTGCTGTACTATTAAGCTTTGATCTAAATATGAATGCATGTATTATAATTATGTATAAGAAATGTTATATTCATGAGTGTTATTCAAACAAAGGTAATATTGGAGTAATGGTATAAATGCATGATCACCAAATATTAGCCAAGTCATTTAATTTAGTTAGATTTTATATTGAGCCCCTAATCTCATAAGAACTGACTGAGTGTTGATTTTCCCTCTGCAATTTCATGGGATGGTGTCTTCGTTTGATTGGCTGCTCTCAAACAAAGAAATGTTCTCACATTGGATGGCAGCCATTTCAAACTGCTTCTGAAAAAGCCGATTGGTCAGTCTTGCGATTGACATCATCATTTTACGACCCGGCGAGGTAACTTTAAAAGAGAGAAGTTAGATTTGAGGTGTTTTTTTTAGCAAGAAGTAAAGTAACAATGTAACAAGAACAGCAAGACAGAGAACGGTGAGAGAATTAAGAATTAGAAACACAGAAAGAAGAAAGAAAGCGATTTTGAGAAAGATTAGGAACTAAATTAAGATTAAAGAAGCAGAATAGTAATCTAGATCTCAGAAGAAGATTTTATTCCACCGTTTCAAGGTCCTGTGAAGTTTTATTCTGTTCTTTGTGAAGTTTGTCAAGTCTTTCGTTATTTTCTGGTTACTGAGGAGAAACCATTTTTTTCTTTAGAGCTCGTTCTTTTAGAGAATCAAATTCTCAAACTTTTTCCTTCACCTCAGAAGCCATTCTTATCCTAGTAAATGTTTTTCTCATATTTTTCCATGACTTTTCACGCCATTAGAGTGGACCTTTAATTTTCCTAATTTAAAGTGAACAGAGACTGAGAAGTTTCTCCTTCAGTTTTTTTGGTCTATCCCGCTACAAGAGACCTCAAATTTGGACTCTTTTCCAAAGACTTTTCACGGCGCCCTGAGACAAACCATCCACGGCTGCAACTGTCTCCTTGAAGGGCCCCCAGCTGAGTTATCACCTCCACGGCTGTGAGGACAGCAACCACTTCCTCCGACGTCCTAACTTCAAAACACAGCGGTACTGACCCACGGAAACGTGGACCTACAGCTGTTGTGTGAGTGAAGCTCCTACTTTTCTTATCTCCTGGGTTAAAACGTGATGTCCTAACAATTAAATTACAATTGAATATGGCCCGTATTTCAGGGCTCAATTAGTCTCTCAGCCACAGGATAAAGCTATAAACTGAAGGAAAACTCTTAGCCATTTTTAAGTAACTGCCCTTAAATTTTTGTAGATTAATTCAGAAGTCCTTTTTAGATAATTAGCTTATGAATTTTCCCCATAAAATTGCGTTGTTTGTTAAAACATTTCAGCCTCATTTACCTTTGAAACATAAGTCTGGTTCCTCCTTGGTTCTACAGAGGTGTAACACTGGATGTTATGTTCAGGAATCCAATATCAGTTGGTGTGATATATTACGCTGTTATCATTTAAATCTGTTTATTCATCATTTGAACGCCATGCCATGTAACCTGAATGAGTTTAATAAAAGGGTGAATGAGAGAAGTTGAAGCGTTTTTCGTTCGCATATACATGTTTCCTAATCACGACAGGAAAAGAACTCACTGAAACTTTGAGACTGATTCATTAAGTAATTGAAGGTACAAAATTAATTAAACTTAAAGTTAATATTATTGTCCGTTAGGACTGGTGCCCCTTTTATGAGTGCTTTTATTTAATTTAGCGGGTGTAGAAGTGATGGTTTAACTCCGCCCCCTTTCACACCCACTATTAAATAAAATAAATAATTCCTGTACCTTATGACAAATATTTTTATAGGCAATTCATTACTACAGTTTATTGGGGCTCCCGTGCGCGGCCTGTGTAATTGGGAAACGTATATGCAGAAAGAAAAATCATTGAAATCATAAGCTGTTTTTTTTTTTTTTTTTTTTTCCTGCAAATATTGATCCACTTTATTCGGCGAGCCTGTGTGTTTGTTTGGGAGAGAGAGTCTGCGTCTCCTCCTGCCTGTGTGTCTGCTGTGTTTGTTTACCTAACCTCCCGCTGAGGAGTCTGGTGTGATAGCTGCAAAAGGGGGGTGAGTGATTCACCCATTAAGGTCAACAGTTTTTGATGCATGCAAAAAGAAGTTTGAAGTATTATTATATGCTGGATTAAGAAAAATAAAGGCCTAGAGTGACAGAAACGCGAAGAAAACTGTCCTGTCTCTCGCCAGTTTAACCTTCCGGCGATTATCCCGAAAGGAGTAATTAAACTGGCCAGTTCTGTAATTACCCAAGCGTGATGACGTCAGATTAAGCTGGACGCGGTTTGATCTGGTCACTGAATAAACCGCTGGGGAAGTAGCACTAAACTATACCCGGAATTAAAGGGGTAACGTTATTTGTGAAAGTTGGAGATTAAACTCTCATTTTGAAAAGCAAGGCGTGGCGTTGTCGCTAAGACTCGCGCCCGCATCACGTGTCACGTGAATACGCACAGTCGCGCGTGTGACCGAAAGGCATGCACGAAAACTGCGCATGAGCAGAGTAAGCGTGCAGACGCCATTTTGAAGACGCTAAGAGGGAGTCACCCTAGCCGCCATTTTGAGTGAGACCGGTAGACCCACCCAGAGCGACGTCACCAGTGTCTCCTCCTCCTGGGAGGGCAGCGATAACTGCCTCCATCGTGTGGTCAACTATAGGAGTTGCATTTCTTGCATGAATGCACACTCGGATTAAAGCAGAGCAAATCTATTAAGCTGATTTATAATCAAACAGAGCTTCCAAATTAACTTTAAATCAATCCGAGTTATCCGGAACAACCTAAATTTAAACCCAAATCAAAGTTTTATCCCAAGAACAAAAAGGAAAAAGAAACTTGTGGGTTTGAAGTTTGTTCTCATTGGTGGAAGAGCTTTGACTGCATATATACACAGTGGAAGAACATAGAAGCAGAGACTTTGTATTTACTCACGTATGTTAACCACATATTTTAATCTTTTTAGTTAAAAGCATATATTCACACATCTTACGCTAAAAGTCTGCAAACTTTGAAGCTATATATATATGTGTTTTGTTTTTAAAGATCACTTTGTGCGATTTCTTTCACAGGAAGCCATTCAACTTAGGGACTCAAATAAATGATAATGTTCATTTAAACTCAAGTTAATGTTAATCCTGTGCATGTTGGTAAAAGATTTAGTGATTTACTAAATATTAAACAAAAAATTTTTTTTTTCCAAAATTAGGAAACCACATTCAGCAATTAACACTTGAAAGCTTTAGCTTATTTACAGTCAGTGTTGCTTTTGACTCATGTTTCCTCCCCAGGAGAAGGAAAACATTTAACCAGCTCACTATTTCTCACCAGGATTTGAAATAAGTCAAATGGTGGAAACTTTGACTAGTCTGTAAAACTTTTTTTTTTCTCTTCCTTTTTTTTAAATAATCATTAACTTTAATCCTAAGGAAGCCTTAGTGACAATACGCAAAGACGATTCATTTGTTTCCTAACTTGTAAATATTAAAACATTGAAAGGCTTTAAATGAAGATAAGCTTTATCAAATAGAACAAAGCCAATTCTAACTTTAAAACAAAGTGAAGACTTATACTGTAACCCTAAAGCCTTAAAGCATTTAACCTTTTCTGTTTTTGTTGCTTTCTTTTGTAAATAAAATCATTACTTTCAAGTGAGATTCAACAAAAAAGTCACAACCTAGTTGAGGACTATTCCAAAGCTACACTTTGATAACTGAACTGAAAGAAGTCAATCGACACAAAATTTTTTTTGCTTTTGTCTTGTGAAATACAAATCAGAATACAGTGTCAACAAATAAATTAACACGTATTCCACATTTCTAAAGAATTCCAAAATATTTGCTTTCCTTCTTACAAGCCTGGAAGTTGAAACAAACTCCAAAAGGAGGCTTGTAATTACCCTCACTGTAAAACAACACTCAAGGTTAACCCTTGACTCACAACTTTAGCTATAATCAACGAATTGATTTCAAGCTAAGCGTTACACAAACGGTCAAACATGTCGAGTCCACTTGACGAATTAAATGACCTTCAAGTAACATTGGAAGAGTTGGCTTCGGACCTTATACCCGGTTTCTCCAAACAAGTTCAGGATACTCCACCAAAAGATTTGAAGCAAATCACGAAAAAACTTTTGGATGAATGCGAAGCTAACCCACCGAAAGCAAAGGAAATCCCCGGTGTGTTAGGGAAGTTTGCACTAGCATTAGTTGCAAGGCTAAAACGAGCTGAAACCCAAGTACTCTACGCTGAAAAGGAACTGGTGAAACAACAAACAACCATCCTTTCTCTTCAGGAAGAGAACAAATCTCTTGTGAAAAAGCAGGAACAAGCTCGCATAGAGAAAGAAGACACCCAAGCTACGCTTGATCAGACGTTGCTAAATCTGGAACAAGCAGAGGAAGAAAAGCAACGACTAGAAGACAACAATACCTCACTTCAGCAAGAAAATGAGGAATTGAAAACCGCCCTGCTTCACAAAGAGAATCAACTCAAGGAAGTTGAAGGTCAATTGGACGAAACAAGCTCCGATTATGGGAAATGCAAACTGCTCTTACGAGAAGCACAACAAGGTCTTCAGGACGTCAAAGAAGAGCTGGAAGACCACCGCAAACGAAGGGATCTGAGACCAGAAGCCATGAACAGGCCAGTTCCCTCGACAAAGGGGGGTATCCCCTCATGGGATGGGGACTCCCCCGGCTCACACTCACCTGACCCGTTCAGACCCAAATGGCAACGCGAAAGACATTTGCAAATTCCATCTGATGGAGATCTCAATAAGATCGCTTGTCACATCACGAAATTTGACCCCTCAACCAGTGGGTCACCTGATACCAGGGCTTATTTGCAAGACATTGACTACTACTTGCGTAAATACCCTGATGCTACTGTTGATGACCGCATTTATTTGATCAAGTTGACATCCAACAGGTCGGTATCAAAATTTATAGATCGTCAACCATTTGACATCAAGATGAACCACCGGAAACTCTATGAAGCCATCGAAAAAGAGTTCTCCGACGACTGCTTACAGTCAGGGCTAGCAACAGCCCTAGCTGTGAAACAGGGTCGCTTAGAGCCCCCACAGGCATACTATCAGCGACTCCTGCGCGCATATTTCGGATCTCAAAACACACCTGAGATGGAAGAAGACCACAACTTCAAGGCTCTGTTCATTCAGAATCTCCATCCCACGATTGGACACCACCTTGGAGTCATGGCTAACCCAAAGACAAACTCAATAAACCAACTAAGAGAGTTCGCACATTATGCATTCCAGAAACAGCGACAAAGCAATCGGAAGCATACCGAGTCTACCGAGTTAGCTGTCAACACCGCATCAGACACCCTGGACCTAGAGGGCGCCCCAAGGCCAGCCCCTGTTCCAGCATCTCGGTCACAAATAAAACAACGACAGTCCTCTAGTCAAGATAAGTCGAGTCATGACCCAGGAAAATTTTTGACACCAAGTTCCAAGCCAACATCACCAAAACCTGACTACCGTCAGAGACTAAGCCCACCAGGTAAGTCACGAGAATACGGTACAGATACCTGGGATGAAAGACATCGATTTTGAGACTCGCATAACCGCGGGAGGTGGTCACCTCCTTCGTACCGCCAAGAAAACTTTGACAGGGAAGCAAGACCTCCCCCTGGAAAGTTTAGCTCCAAACCCTGGGAGAAGAAAGAAAAGCCCATTTCCAGCCGAGAAGACCTGGAAACTCTCCAACGCATACTTGACGAACTGAAGAGGAAAAAGGAGGCGAAAGAGGACAAGAAACCAGATGTCCTAGCCATAAATATTATGACCACCCCAAACGATCCTTTAGGTTTGCCACAAGTCAATCCTGAGGAATCTCCTACTACAAAGGGGAAAGATACTGAAGACACAACCGAGGATCCTCCACCCAAAACTCAGGAGGAGCTCCAAAATGCAACGCCACCCAGTGTCATTTTGGTAGTCCAGCTACCTGGGAAACCTCACTCGCCCGAAACCGGCGACTCTTTAATCTACGTTGAACCACCGGTCCAAGAATTCCTGTGTGATTTGACCGAGAGGGGGGTTGCACGAAAATTTTTCCTCTCATTGACCCTGGAAGATGTGATGACGCACGAAGCCCTACTGGATACCGCAGCAGACATCACACTCATGTCGCGTGACCTTTTTGAACACCTACGTGTCACTGCTAACCTTGCGCACAAAGACTTGAAACTAAGACCTTGCTCCTTAGCTATTCAACCTTATGCACCCTCAAACACGACTGTGTCACACGTCATTGATACAAATCTCCATTGGGCCCATGACCCTGATCCATCCGGTCTATGTGTCCAATCTCAACTCAATTCCATTGCTGATAGGCAAGGATCTACTTAATCGCTTTGAGCCTCTGATAGACTTCAAGAATCTCAAGCTATGGGCTCAAGTTCGACAACCTCTTCCAACCACTCTACCTGAAGCAACCGGAGCACAGTGCTACACTCTTGACACCTTGGATGTTCCAGGAGTCAACCCACTCGCACTGCTGACCCAACAAAGTTTGACGGAAAGTGACCTCGGGGACCAGGCCAAAACAGGCACCCCTTTTCAGGTCACCACATCTGACAACCCAACCTTAAATGAACACAGTTCATTTCTTTGCACCCTAAAACCAGGGGCAGCCGATGAAGAGTACTGCCCCCAAGTAGTCAAAGGACTAGTTATCCAAAGCTCCCACGTAGAAGACGTGGTACTGGCTCTCTGGGCTGATAAATCTGCAATCAGCCAGACACTTTTCGACTCTCTACATGAGAAATACCCTGACCTTATGGTCACTAACAAGTCTTTTCATTTACCTGCTGGGAAATGAAAAGACCCTCCACCTTCAGTGGAACCACAGACTGCTAACGCATCCCTTCTTGGTCATTCCCGACCTGCCACATGCAGTCTACATTGGCAGTGATCTTCTTGTTAGACTCGGAACCCAGGTTGATACCATAAACAATGTCTTATGGTCTCTCACCTCAGTTTGAGACGCTCATTCTAAACCAGATCTTGACACTCTAAAGGCAGGCCAGACCATCCCTGAGGCCTGCCAGGTACTGAACACTCAACATTGTCTCATACCTGCTAATGTCACGTGCTACCTGGTCCAACTATGCATTCAGATCGGACAGAAACTTATGCATCCACAAGCATTTTTCCAACAGGCTCCTTTGCTTGACGATCTAGGCTTAACTCTGGAGGCCATGCCCCTTCTAAGCCTAGAATACAGAACCACCACATTACCGGTAAACAATCCCACGGCAGAGACCATCATCCTGCCCAAGGCCACGCCTCTTGGCTGGCTCATCACCACAGATTTCCACGATTTTGAACTGACTGTTCCTGTGCTAGGCGGCCTCCCTGATTCTCTTCGGGCCGACTCTCTTGAAACTACAGTCATTTACACTAAGCCTTCTAAGGCCATTGCTCTTGTGTCAATGCCAACCCCTGACAAAGAGTCAGTGGGACGAAGCGACTTGACCAACAATGACCAAATGCTTGTCCAAGCCATTGAACTCCTTCCATCGGAGTCTGATCAGCAAACCAATGACAATCCCAGCGATGCTCCACCGAAACCGGTCCTCACTATCGCTGAAGAGATTACACAGGTGGTAGCTGATGCTGATGCCCTAACCTCTGACGAAGAACGTGAAAAACTTCACCAAGTTCTTCTTAAATACGAACAATCCTTCTCCAAAGACTCCTTGGACTGTGGACTAACCGCAATCCACTCAGTACGCATTCCTACATCACCTGACGCTCCTCCAACCTACGTCAGGCAGTACAAGATTCCCTTGGCCTCGTACGGCCCAGTACAAGAAATAATCGATGATTTACTGGACCGTGGCATAATCAGGCCATGCAACAGTACCTACTCGGCTCCCTTATGGCCTGTCCTAAAGCCCAATGATAAGTGGAGACTCACCATTGATTACAGGAAATTGAACACGCAAGTTCCTCTCTCTAGGTGGCCTATGACTCAACTGGAGCAAGAACTCCCTAGAGTCAAAGATGCCAAATACTTCTCAACACTGGACATTGCTTCTGGTTTTTGGACTATTCCTGTCCAAGCTGAAGACCAACACAAACTGGCCTTCACGTTTGCGAATCGCCAATACACATTCACCCGATGCCCTTTTGGTTATGCTAACTCTCCTGTAGAGTTCAACATTTTCTTGAACAAAGCATGTCCAGACGCCCGAGACAGAGGTAACCTCATCTATGTTGACGACATTCTCATTTGGAGTCCAACTCTGGACACTCACCTCACTGAAATTGACCATGTTCTTGGCCAGCTCACGTGAGCTGGAGCCAAAATTTCTCTCTCCAAGTGCCAATGGTGCAAAACCAAAGTCAACTATGTTGGTATCTTGGTAGGATCCAAAGGGGTCCTACCACAAACGGCACGAATTCAAGGTGTGCTAAACATCAAAGCCCCTACCAACATCTCCGAACTCCGGAGCTTCCTAGGGGTATGGAATTACTCACGTCAGTTTATTGAGGATTATGCAGACTTGGCAAAACCCCTTACAGACCTCCTACGAAAGGACACCCCTTTCATTTGGTCTGAGGCTCAAGAACAGGCTATGCTAGCGTTGAAGCAAAAGCTATGCACAGCACCATGTTTGGCCTATCCCAACTGCGACCAGCCATTCTTCTTACAAGTGGGGTTCTCTGCCAACTGCTTAAGCGCTGGATTATACCAAATCTACGACCGCGACAAACGAGTCGTGGCCTATGCCAGCAAAACCCTCTCTGGTCCGGAACTGAAATACTCAGACTGTGAAAAAGCCCTTCTGGCCACTGTATGGGCAGTCAAACATTTCTCCAACTATGTGGGAGGCCAGAGAATCACAGTTGAGACTCACCACCAACCAGTGGTCTTCCTTAACAGTCAACGCATCAGAGAAGGCGTTGTAACAAATGCCAGAATAGCCTCCTGGTTGATGGCTCTACAAAGCTTTGACGTGGAGGTCCGCTACGCACAAAAGTTGAGAAGCCCTCTCGGCACAGACTTGGCTGCCTGTCAACAGTGCTCTGAGGACACTCCAGGACCATCCATACGTGCAGAGCCACCTACAGTCACTGAAGACCCAAACCATCACTACTTTGACCAGAACATCTGTCAAGATATGGTCACCGCTTATGTCGATGGTTGTTCTTTTCACCATGAAACTCACATTCGTGCTGGTGTGGGTGTGGCATGGCTGAACAATCAGCCTTGTGAACCCCACAACTATCAACTGGGTTCCCAATCTTCCCAGTATGCGGAAATCGCAGGTGTGCTCATTACACTGCAACTTGCCGTAGACCATGGCATTCGCACATTGGTCATCTGCACTGACTCCAACTACGCACGCCTCAGTTTCACTTGTCATTTAGCACTCTGGAAGGCCAAAGGTTTTGTAACCTCCAACCGCAAACCGGTTAAACATCAAGACCTTTTCAAGGCATGTGATCACCTGGTCACCTCCAACAACCTCCAGGTGTACTGGAAAAAGGTCAGAGGTCACTCGCGCACACCAGGTCAGGACAAAGAATGGAATGACCTTGTGGACTCACTTGCAAAACAAGGAGCCATACAAGGCACACCCTGGTCCTTTGATTCTGCTCAGGTGCCGACTTCACAGTTCCACCCACCCACCCCTACAATCTGCGCAGTCACTAGGGCCCAGACTAACAGGGCCCAAGACATGACACAAACCACAGGTCCCCTTGCGGTTGACCCTGTTTTCACTGATGCTGACCTTATCTCTCTTCAAACCCTTGACCCTGCGATCCATAAAATGATACAATACCTCTCAGATCCTACTCTTAATGCACCATCCGACTCGGATCTCACTGACACTCCAGACTTAAAACCACTTTTTGCCGCACGATCGTCCTTGCAGCTGCGAAATGGCATTCTAGTTCATGTTTCCGATGAACTCCCTGCGCCTGCGCTTGTGGTCCCTCGTAACCAGAGGGGGGTGATGATTGTTCATGCCCACGATCTCCCAACTGCAGGACACAAAGGCGTCAAAGCGACATGCAACGCGCTCAAACAAGTGGCATATTGGCCATACATGCGAAAGGATGTAGCGGACTACATCAAGGGATGTCTCGTATGTTGCCAGTTTCAACCAACCAACCCGATTCATCGAGCACCCCTACAGAAAAGAGGCATTTCATTCCCATGGTCTGACCTCCAAATTGACTGGGTAGGTCCCCTTCCACGGTCAGCCAGAGGAAACAAATACTTCCTCACAGTCACATGTGCTTTCACCAAATGGGTCGAGTGCCTGCCTGCTCCTAATGACACGGCAGAAACCACGGCCTACTTGTTGATGAACCATGTGTTCTCTAGATTTGGTCTGCCAAGCCGAATCAACTCTGACCGCGGCACTCATTTCACCGCCGAAGTCATGCGACAACTGTGGGAAACCTTGGGAGTTAAAGCTAACTTCCATATTAGCCACCACCCACAATCCTCCGGACAGGTTGAAAGAACCCACCGAACTGTGATCAACATACTGAAGAAGTATGTTTCACCACATCAAAAAGACTGGGATGTAAAACTCCCGCTGGTCTTAATGGCCATCCGAGCCACACCCCATGAAGCTACGGGGGTGTCACCCTTTGAAATGATGACAGGCCGGCAAATGACTTTGCCCCTGCATTTACTCTACCAACCTGGAGAAGCCAGTGTTGCTACAGCTTACACTACTCACCAGTACATGACTGACCTGACCAAACATCTCCAACAGACTTTTGCCTTTGCCCAAAAACATTTGGACCGATCAGCTGAAGGACGCAAAGCCTACTACGATCAGAAAGCCTCACATGACAAACTCCAAGTGGGAGACAAGGTTTTCTATTATGCTTTCATTCCTCAGACAGGACAGACCAATGCGCGAGCAGGAAAACTCGCTCGGAAGTTCCTCCCCAGGTGGACAGGTCCACACACGATCACAGATAAACTCTCTCCGGTCGTTTAACAAATCAAAATAAGCAAAGGTCGCCAGGACCCCATCTCCAAATGGGTCCATCGTAATCAAATCAAAGCTTACAAAAACCCCATGGGACTCGTCGGGGACAACACTGTTCCATTAAGTCAGTAAACAAACCTAAAATCTTGTTTGTGCCCGATAGATAACTGTTAGCTGACTATCAGCCTCAGGCACGCTCGGTCGCATTTCTTTTCCTCAATCAGGTAACTGCATTAAACCTTCAAAAGGAGAAAGTTAACCCAAACTAACTGACTTCCTTAAAATCTAACTTTAAAAGACCCTGCAAAATTTCATTCAGTATCATCAAGTTACTATTTCAAAGTAGTACAAACAAAATCAACAACATCACTAGCTTAAGTCAATAATCACAAAACCCTCTAAAGGTGATAGACACTTATAGCCTAGAGCTCAGTCTGTAACAAAGTTGTTCCACCACTGAGAATAACTTTCACCTACCGCTCAGGTACCTCAAGAAAAGGAAAACCGACAAGAAGCTCAAGATTAAAATAACTCACTTCTATTCGTTGGCCAGGACGATGGCCCTCCTGTTTTTCAGTTTAGCTCTCTACCTAGCACTCTCACCTACTTTCGCCCAGTTAGAACTGGACAGAGTCCAGACAAGAAGTCAACAATCCTTAGGTAGATTCTCAACCACGGCCTCATCATTAGGGCTCCTTGCTAGCCTTAGCACGTCTACTGTTAAATCAGTCAACACCGCTACACTGAAATGCCAGATAGTTGAACCACCAACTGTTACCAGAACTTTGCAAGATACTGTGTTGGTTTTGAATGTTTGCTCCAAAGCCTCATTCAAACTCAACAAGGTCTTGGACTTGTCACTCTTCATGTCAGAGGGTGACCATGCTCACCCACATCTAATGCCTGTGTTTCTTCGAAAGGTAGCTAGAAATATTAGACTTTCAGCTAACACTTTGACAATGAGTCTGCCTTCACCTCTTCTTGCCCCTGTTTCAGATGTCACAAAGTTATTCCTCATTGCCACTCAAAGAACAATGATGACTTTCCATGTTTGCTCAGTCTTCCAGAACAAAGGTCTCAAACACCTTCTGAGTAAGACCTCTGTGGAACCATGGTTTAGTCCAGCTAAACCAATTCAATCCGAACCTCCCTGAATCAACCCAATATTGCTTAACTTAAACATCTACCTCAAATAAGCAATACATTTTTGTTTTGCATTCTTTGTTTTGACTTTTATTTTTCTTTATTTTTAGAATTTTTGAAGTTATATGCATGCTTATATACAAACATATATTTTTATATATAGTTCTTGCACTCCATTTTGATTTTTGTACCCATTCAAACTATTTTTAAACAACTATGATAGCTATTTCATCGTAAACCAAAATTCCTACCTCAGGTATGTAAGACTATGCTCTTATTTTTGTAACCAGAATTTTTGAGTCATTTCAAGACATATGCCTTAGCTTACTACTCCAAGTCAATTTTATAATCTACATTTGTCCATACTCAAATTATTTTTGGAAATTCATGGAAGTCCTTCCAGTAAACCAAAGTCAAAGATCTGTACTTAGTAATAGATACTGTTTGCATGCTAGTGTGTATGGACATCACAAAAACCTTTTAACCCAGTATTTAGGTCAAGTGTTGCCAAGGAGACGAAGTTGCCATGGGTGTGTACCAACGCTGACCGATGCTCACCATTGCTACAAAGGGGGGAACTGTAGCATCATCGTCTCCTCAAACCAAGACAGAAGATCACTTCTCTCCATTTTACAGGAATTTCACTTTATTCCTTATACAGGAATACCACTTTTCTGCCTTTTTCAGGAATATCACTGGCTTTCCTGTTGACCCATCCAGGCCTCTTCCAGGCCTGACCAAAGGATGTTTGCTTTCCCAGGACCCCAATGTAAACAGTTGCCTCTTGCAGAGATTGTAAGGATCAGAATTTGCTTTTAAAGGCTCAAAGGAACATAAACTCGGGAGACCAGACCTCCAATGTGAACACTGCATTTGGATAATGTACCTGTTCACAGGAAACCAATGTTCTTAAAAGAGTCATAAACCTCTTAATCCGACGGGTTTATAGCCCCCGATGCTGTCCAGGTTTCCTCTCCAGATACCATGGACCTAAAGGAAATCATTCACAGCTCAACAGTTCCTCCTAGCGGATACCTACGAAATGTGTTTCAGTACTTAGGATGACTTTTAATTTGTTCTAAACATTGTTTCTTTCAGCTTATCCTTATTCTTGGATCCTAAGGACACTGAAAATCATCCCTCTTTTATCACCAACCATGATTTGCTGTACTATTAAGCTTTGATCTAAATATGAATGCATGTATTATAATTATGTATAAGAAATGTTATATTCATGAGTGTTATTCAAACAAAGGTAATATTGGAGTAATGGTATAAATGCATGATCACCAAATATTAGCCAAGTCTTTTAATTTAGTTAGATTTTATATTGAGCCCCTAATCTCATAAGAGCTGACTGAGTGTTGATTTTCCCTCTGCAGTTTCATGGGATGGTGTCTTCGTTTGATTGGCTGCTCTCAAACAAAGAAATGTTCTCACATTGGATGGCAGCCATTTCAAATTGCTTCTGAAAAAGTCGATTGGTCAGTCTTGCGATTGACATCATTTTACGACCCGGCGAGGTAACTTTAAAAGAGAGAAGTTAGATTTGAGCTTTTTTTTTTTTTAGCAAGAAGTAAAGTAACAATGTAACAAGAACAGCAAGACAGAGAACGGTGAGAGAATTAAGAATTAGAAACACAGAAAGAAGAAAGAAAGATTTTGAGAAAGATTAGGAACTAAATTAAGATTAAAGAAGCAGAATAGTAATCTAGATCTCAGAAGAAGATTTTATTCCACCGTTTCAAGATCCTGTGAAGTTTTATTCTGTTCTTTGTGAAGTTTGTCAAGTCTTTCATTATTTTCTGGTTACTGAGGAGAAACCATTTTTTTCTTTAGAGCTCGTTCTTTTAGAGAATCAAATTCTCAAACTTTTTCCTTCACCTCAGAAGCCATTCTTATCCTAGTAAATGTTTTTCTCATTTTTTTCCATGACTTTTCACGCCATTAGAGTGGACCTTTAATTTTCCTAATTTAAAGTGAACAGAGACTGAGAAGTTTCTCCTTCAGTTTTTTTGGTCTATCCCGCTACAAGAGACCCCAGATTTGGACTCTTTTCCAAGGACTTTTCACGCCGCCCTGAGACAAACCATCCACGGCTGCAACTGTCTCCTTGAAGGGCCCCCAGCTGAGTTATCACCTCCACGGCTGTGAGAACAGCAGCCACTTCCTCCGACGTCCTAACTTCAAAACCCAGCGGTACTGGCTATTTACGGGTGACAAGTGTTTGGAGGATCTTGTGCCTGAGTAATCTCTCTATTGAAGATATTGAAGATTTGTATATCTTCGTAATAATGGTGACTGGGATCGTTCTGATTGGAACTGGGACTGTCCTGGTGTACCGCAAATTGCTGAAGACGGATACAACCTATCAAAATGCTGGCCACGCGAGGTGCATCCATCAAATTGGAAAAATGGAGGAGACTTTGATAGCGACAAATGGAGAACTGTCTCGGAAGGTGGATTACATCTACACTTAAGTCTATCCACGATGGACTCAAAGCCCCGCAATGAAGGATTAAGCACTGAATCTGCAGAAGAAAATAAAGTTCTTTCTCTGTGTTCAGTCTATTTGGCTCAATTTCCCTTACAAAAATCCTCCTGATAATCCCCAGTCTTTGTTTTTCAAAACACTGAGCACACGGCCTCTGGACAGTAGCTGCTTGGGACAATTGCCAAGGACAATTGCTGCAGCCAGACAAAACATCTTCTGCCAAAGTGTCCTTGTGCTCATATTGATACAACATTGCTTCAACACTACATCCACACTGACCCAGAAACTGACAACAAGATAACATTCACTGCTCTCCTTGTGTCCTGTGAACTCTGGTCTTGAATGTGCATCGTGGGCTTTTTTTGTCTTTGTAATCATAATATTGATTACTTATGGTCAATATTCTGAATTCAATGATTTTTTTGCTTCTTCCTATTGTATGATTTCTTATCTGTACCATCCTATTGGCAGGCACGTCCCCGATGCAGCCGTGTCACTGGAAATGCAGGTTCATTTTCTGTGTCAAGTCAAATTCTCTCGTATGTTATCAGTGATCTGTTAATGTACTTGGCAATAAATCTTTTTCTGATTCTGATTCTGATTCTACTGACCCGCGGAAACGTGGACCTACAGCTGTTGTGTGAGTGACGCTCCTACTGTTCTTATCTCCTGGGTTAAAACGTGATGTCCTAACAATTAAATTACAATTGAATATGGCCCGTATTTCAGGGCTCAATTAGTCTCTCAGCCACAGGATAAAGCTATAAACTGAAGGAAAACTCTTAGTCATTTTTAAGTAACTGCCCTTAAATTTTTGTAGATTAATTCAGAAGTCCTTTTTAGATAATTAGCTTATGAATTTTCCCCATAAAATTGCGTTGTTTGTTAAAACATTTCAGCCTCATTTACCGTTGAAACATAAGTCTGGTTCCTCCTTGGTTCTACAGAGGTGTAACGCTGGATGTTATGTTCAGGAATCCAATATCAGTTGGTGTGATATATTACGCTGTTATCATTTAAATCTGTTTATTCATCATTTGAACGCCATGCCATGTAACCTGAATGAGTTTAATAAAAGGGTGAATGAGAGAAGTTGAAGCGTTTTTCGTTCGCATATACATGTTTCCTAATCAGAACAGGAAAAGAACTCACTGAAACTTTGAGACTGATTCATTAAGTAATTGAAGGTACAAAATTAATTAAAATTAAAGTTAATATTATTGTCCGTTAGGACTGGTGCCCCTTTTACGAGTGCTTTTATTTAATTTAGCGGGTGTAGAAGTGACGGTTTAATTCCGCCCCCTTTCACACCCACTATTAAATAAAATAAATAATTCCTGTACCTTATGACAAATATTTTTATAGGCAATTCATTACTACAACAGAGGAGCTGATGGCAGTGTTCCATGGTTCGAAGGTTTTATCCAAGCTGGATCTCTGCCAAGGCTACCTACAGGTTCCCTTTCACCTGTTCAGCTGCAACCTGACAGCCTTCATAACCCACATGGGAGTATTCAGGTACACCCGTATGCCCTTCGGCCTTAGTTACACTCCGAGCTGCTTTCAAAAGATCATAGCTACCATTTTCACCAGTCTCCCAGGGGTGGTGGTGTACTTGGACGAAATTGTGGTGCATGGCGCAACATCGGCCTCCCGCGACGCTTAAAGTTATGGAGGTACTAGCAAAACACGGCCTCACACTCAACGGGTGCATCTTTGGAGTGATAACCAAAAGTGACAACCATTGAGTTTGTGGGTTTCCCCCTGTCTGCCAAGGGCCTGAGTCCCGTGCACTTGAATGTTGAGGCGATACTCTATCTACCTGAACCATCATGCCCTGCGCAGCTCTCGTCCTTCTTGGGCATAGTGAATTTTTGTGGGTGTTTTATCCTTTAATACTCAGAGACGATAGAGCCTCTACGCACCCTCCTGAAGCAGGATGCACCTTGGGTATGGACCCCGGCGTGCTCCGCCGCCATCAGTGAATTGAAGATGCAGCTCACCTCCCTACCAGTACTCACCCACTTTGAGCCACAAAGCCCCACGTCTGTGATGAGCAACACTTCCACACAGCAGTAGGAGTCGTTCTATTGCAACTACAAGGAGGAACCGAGCGCCCAGTGGCGTTTGCCTTGAGGTCATTCATCTTGGCCAAGCAGAAGTACTCAGTGGGAGAGAGGGAGGCGCTGGCGTGCATTTAAGCATGCCAACGCTGGCACATGTACCTACATGGATGAGGCGTCACGCTGCGGACAGACCACAGAGCCCTCACGACACTGCTGGAAACATTGGGGCCGGGGCACAGACCCCTGCGCATCTACAGGTGGATAGAAAGACTACAACGGCACAACTTTAACACCCAGTTTACACCGGGCAGAGAAAATGTGGTGACGGACCTCATGTCCCGGGCCACATCTAACCCCGCTCTGAACGGTGATCAAGACCCCCTCAAGCCGGAACTGATTCACATGCTGCATGGGCCACTCCAAAATGCCATCTCCCTACAAGAGCTCCAGGAGGTGTCTGAACAGGATCCGACACTGACCCAGCTGTGCACCTTCATTCGCGAGGGCTGGCGGCCAACGTGCCAGGGGAATTGGCACGTTTCCACAGAGTCAAGGACGATTTATCATGCTGGAACGCTGTTGCGTGGCAAGGGGGCACTGCACGGTGATTCTGGAGGTGCTTAAAGGCCGCATCCTGACCATGTTACACGAGGGCCACCTGGGCGTTGTCAGGGTTAAATGGTGTAGAGGCTCAGTATGGTGGCCAGGAATCGTCAAAGACATGGAGATCATGGTGAAAGACTGTGCGCCCTGCCTGGCCAGCTGGAAAACTGGCGTTTTCCATGGCCATCAGCCCCATGGAAACGTCCAACTGGACATATGCGGTGAACTGTAGGGCGCCCCTCAGCACCAACGCTTTCTATTAGTGGCCTACGACCTCCACTCAAAATGGCCCAAGGTGTGGCCCATGTGCCGGACACAATCACAATGGACAACGGACCGCAATTCACCTCAGCGGATTTCAAGGCCTTTGTGAAAGAAAAGGGCGTCAAACACATAAGAACCACCTTCTACCACCCTCAGGCGAACGGGGGGTGGAGAGATTCAACCAGACCCTCAAGAACAGTCACAGGGCACATCTAGCGGTGGGCTCCCATTTTCAGCCACACTACAGAGCACCCTACTACATTATAGAGCCACATCTTATGCCATGACGGGCAGCTCTCCGGCATTACTGATGCTGGGATGCAAGATGAGCCTTCTCCTGGACCGACTATGCCCCCCATAGGCCGCTACACCACCGGAGATGGCCTCACCTAGAGGGAAGGTGATCAGACAACAACAACAGATGAAGCAAAGGTTTGAAAAGAAGCGCAGGGCGAGGGGACCCAAACTGGCAGTGCTGGACTGGGTTTGGATCTGGTGTCCCAACCGCGTCCACAGGTTGCAGTCCTTTTGGACAACACTGATACAGATCACAGCGCAGTTGGGCCCAGTCACCTTTCGTCTCGCTGATGGGTCACGGTGGCATGTCAGCCGCCTCAGAAAAGTGACACTGAATTCAGCCCCGGATCAGGAGATGGCTACGGACACGGAGAGATCAGGCTGGGACTTTGGCCACACAGACCCACAACCCCCGACAAATGTCTGCCAGAGCCAGCGACAGTGACACAGCCCGAGCGCCACTTGGCTTGGGTTCGGCAGAGACCCCGCTACCTTAGGGACTTTGTAACTAACTTTTGAAATAGTGGACTCTTAAGTGTCGCCAGGACGTGACCGACAACAGTGGCAGAATAATCCATTCGGTCACGTGGGCATACTGGTTGTCTACCCGGGTGCTCAGGTAGTTGTACATAGTTCTTTGGGTTTTTCAAGGACAGGGGGAGGGGGGTAAAAGTGGTGTTTGAACGTGGTGGCTCGCCATAGGTGACGTCATCATGGGGTGAACTGGCCATGGCACCATATGGCACCACCCTTCTGTATATAGTTCAGTTGCGTGTTGAATAAAGGAGAGTGCAGTTCATATCTGCTCTCTGCGCCTTATTCCCAGACATAACAGAAAAGTCATAAATTTGCAACACTGGGGGGAAAAGTCACAAATTTATGAAAATGGGGGGAAAAGTCACATATTTACAAAACTTGGGGAACAAAACTGTCCCTCCTAGTCACACCCAATGAGAATCTTAGCATCTTCAACTCTGCCGCTTCCCGCTCTGCCTCTTGTGTTTTTGTCAGTGCCACCGTCTTCAAACCATACATCATAGCAGGTCTCACTACCATCTTGTAAATCTTCCCTTTCACTCTAGTTGCAATCCTTCTGTCATAGATCAGCCCTGACACTCGTCTCCACCCACTCCACCTTGCCTGCTCTCTCTACATCACCTCTCTTGTGCACTGTGCATTGCTTTGGGTGGTTGAGCCCAGGTATTTAAACTCCTCTAATCCTTGCATCTTCACTGTTACACCTGCCTCCCTCTCATTCACACATGTATTCTGTCTTGCTTCTAATGTTTCATTTTTCTCATTAATGTGCAACTTTTTCTTAAGAACCTGTAATTTTTCTTCAGTTTTTTCTTTCAAAAAGGGGAAACTTTTCTCCATAAATTTGTGACATTTTTTGGCTCTGTTTCCTTGATAACTGGTGACTTTGTCCTTTTTTTCTTATAAATATGCAAATTTTTCCTCATAAACTTGCATCTCCTCAATGTGCAGTAACCCTGAAACTAAATTATGCCAGTAAAATGTCCCTCACACAAAAGACCCTCCAAATCCCCCTTACTTTTGAGGTCAGGGTTTCAGGTTTTTCCTTTATTACAATACAATCCAGCCATAGAGAAATTAACTGGCCCACTGACAGACACAACACCCGATTGTTTAAAGGTTTGTGAGATTATCTGGAACCCTCCATAACAGACGTTAAACACCAAGTTCTCCACACCTCATCATCCAACCTCAAGCTTCTTTCCAACATATTTTATTCAGTTTTGAGGCTGCAGCTTTGACAAGTGAAAAAATGAACATTGTGGTGTTGTTATTTGAGAGGAGACACTGCACCTTCCAAGAAAGTGCCATTGTTGAAGAGTTTCACCCACAGAGAAAGAAAAACACCTACAACAGCAGACGGGATTGACAGCTCATATCTATAGTATAAACTAACAGGCCATAATGCATATTTTTCCTGCAGCGTCTTTGAATAAAAAAAAAAAAAAAATCTAGACTCCCTGATTGGAAAGGTCTGGAGCCCTGGTGTTGAGTTTGTTTTTATTTACGCAAATGAATGACTACTGTAATGCGATGAACGTAAACTTGAAACATTTTAGAGGTTGCCGAGTTGGTGGTTGAGGTCAGCATAACCGCTCTGTGTTCTCCTCTGGAGTTCCAGGTCCTCAGGTGGTCCAGAGAGGAGTTTGGCAACACAAACCACTCACTCTATTGTTCTGCTGTGTCCTAATTCTTGTCCTTTTGTCGCCATGTGGTAGATCTGGCCTTGTGTTTGCAATGATGGATCTGAGTGGAGAAGAAGTGTAGGTACCAATTTTGAAAAGCGAGAGAGCTGAAGTTGGGACATTGTGTAAAACATAAATAAAAAGAAAATACAATGATTTCAAAATCCTTTTCAACCTATGTTCAATTGAATACCCTACAAAGACAAGATATTTAATGTTCAAACTGATAAACTTTATTGTTCTTTTTTAAATAGTCACTTGTTTTGAATTTAATTCCTGCAACACGTTCCAAAAATGCTGGGGCAACAAAAGACTAGGAAAGTTGAGGAATACTCAGAAACCTTTCTGGAACATTCCACAGGTGGACAGGTTTTTTTTTTTTTTTTCCACAATATCTTTATTGAACCTTTTTTTTTTTTTTTTAACAAACATGATACAAACAATCAAACACTAACACTAAAGTACTACAAAAAAAAAAAAATGCACTAAAAACACCAACAACCACCAACAAAATCAAGTCTTCAACAATGCTCCTCTGTTTAGTCTAGACAATCCAATACATAAGTATACATATTATGTTCACCAGTTTGGAATTTACAAGGTCCACACACATCATTCACCTTCTTCTTCAAGAGTTATGTTTAAATTTTTTACATAATCAATAAAAGGTCTCCATATATTCTCAAACACAATTTCCTTTGATTTTAGTATATATGTTATTCTTTCTAATGGAAGGTTTGTTAACATCTGTCTTAACCACTGAGTCACATCTGGTCTATGAGTCTTTTTCCATAATAGTGCAATACATTTTTTGGCATTAAGCAAACTGAGGTCTATGAATGTTCTTTCACTTTTATTAAAATTATGCTTTTCTGGGTACAGACCCAACAAAAACAGTTTAGGATTCAATATGATTTGTTTTGAGATTATTTTTTCAATTGTTACCCTCACCTCTTCCCAAAACATTCTTATTAATCTACATTCCCATAAACAATGAAATAGGGTTCCTTTACTTTCCATGCATTTTGTGCATGTATCTGGTATATTTTTGTTATATCTATTTAACTCCTCCGGTGTAACATACATCCGCATTAACCATTTGAAATGTATCAATTTAAGGCGTGCATTTATTGATTTGGTTTGAGCTTCTGTACAAGCCAATTCCCATTGTTCCTCTGAAATTTCAGTTTGCAGATCTTCTTTCCAGTAGTTTAATCTTTTCAGTGAATTTTCACTTGAAGATAGTGTCAGTGAGTTATAAAACTCTGAAATAATACCCTTTCTTTTACTATCTTTCATCATCATTTTTTCCAAGGATGAATAAATAGGTCGAGTGAGAGCTTTATTTTGATTTGATCGAATAAAGTTTCTAAGTTGAAGATATTTAAAAAAATGTGTTCTATTGAGATTAAATTTGATCCTCAGCTCTTCAAAAGACATTATGTTGTCTGCACATGGCAAATATAAATCCTGAATCTTTTGTATCCCTTTTAAATTCCATACTTTAAATACAGCGTCCGCTCTCCCTGGTTTAAAATATTGATTACCCCATATTGGACTAAATTGTGACAATAACTGTGGTTCTTTTAAATAGTTTTTAGCTTCACACCATATTTTGATCATATGCTTTACAAATGGATTTTTAACTTGTTTTTGTAGTTTTTTTGCCGAATCTGAGTATATGAATATGGGAAGAGGTAAAGGTAAATTGTATGATTCCATTTCAGTCCAGTGAGGGAGATCATTTGATGAAAAATAATATGTCATAGACCTCAGTTGTGCCGACCAATAATACAACATAAAATTTGGACATTTCAGACCTCCACGATCAAATGGTAAATATAATAAAGACAAACGTAATCTAGCCCTCCTGTTGTTCCATATAAATTCCACTAACTTTTTTTTTATTCTTGAGAATAGATCTAAAGGTGGTGATAAGGGAATGTATTGAAATAAATAAAGTATTTTAGGTAAAATATTACTTTTAAGTATATTGATTCTCCCGATCATCGACATTGGTAGTGACATCCATCTCTGAGTTAACTCATTGATATCTGACATTAAGGCTTCATAGTTGACACTGGCGACTGATTCTAGCTTAGGCATAATTTGGATTCCTAAATATTTAAACTGATTTACAACATTGAATTGATTTACCTCAGGGGCTGGGTAATTTCTCTGGGTCTCATTTAGCATTAATATTGAAGATTTAGTTTTATTTATTTTATATCCTGATATTTCCCCAAAATTCTTTATTAAATTCAACAAGGTTGGAATTGATTTTTTTAGATTCGACATAAACAAAATTATGTCATCGGCGTACAGGGAGATTTTATGTTCTGTTGGTCCAACTTTAATTCCATATATTTGTGAATGTAAACGTATCGCTATCGCTAAAGGTTCAATTGCCATAGTAAACAGTAAAGGTGAAAGTGGACAGCCTTGTCGACATCCTCTATTGATTTTTATTGGTTTTGAAATATTGTTATTTGTTAGGATTTCTGCTGTAGCATTATTGTATATTATTTGAACCCATTTTATGAAATTATTTCCAAGTCCAAACCTTTGTAGGACTTCAAAAAGAAAGGGCCATTCAACTCTATCAAAGGCCTTTTCGGCGTCCAATGATAGGAGAGCTGTATCCGGTGCTTCTTTATTAAAATAAATAATATTAAATAGTCTTCTTACATTATGGAAGCCTTGTCTACCCTTTATAAAGCCATTCTGATCTCGATTAATAATATTTGGTAAAATTTCTTGTATTCGTCTTGCTAAAATTTTACAGATTATCTTAAGGTCGGCGTTTAATAGGCTTATTGGTCTCATATTTTCACATTTATTAGAGGGCTTACCTGGTTTTGGCAGCAGTATAATTAAGGCATTATTTATGTATGATGGTAAATTATTATTTTGAAATGCTTCTAAAACCATTTCCAAAAAAGGTTTTATTAATTTATTCTTAAATTTTTTATAAAGGTCAACTGGAAGACCATCTGGTCCTGCACTTTTTCCTGATTTCATATTATCAATGGCTAGCCCAACTTCTTCTTGACTAATTTTAGAATCCAATATCTCCCTGTTTTCATTTGGAATACACGGTATAGATAGTTCGTTCAAAAACCCATTTAGTTTTGTTAAATCAGGTTCATTTTTGGTATCATATAATTTTTCATAGTAATCTCTAAAGGCTCTATTAATTTCTAAAGGATCTATAACTACCTGTCCATTACTTATAATACTGGTAATTGGTGTTTTAATTTCCAATTGTTTAATCTGCCATGCTAATAATTTTCCCGATTTTTCACCTTGTTCATAAAAAGATTGTTTCAATCTTAGAAGACTCGAGGCAGCTCTATTCGCTGATTTTTTGTCGTATTCAGCTCTCAAAATCAGTAATTCATTCTCCAACCTTGGGTCACTTCCTGCATACACTTTTTCCTGAAGATTTTTTATTTTATGTTCCAATTTAGCTCTCTCCTCTCGAGTCTTCTTAGATTTTGATCCTGTATAACTAATAATATGTCCCCTAATAAAAGCTTTGAAAGCCTCCCACTTTACACATGCTGATGTTTGTGTAGTATTGATGTCAAAGAACTCGTCTATCTGTTTTTCTATATACTTGACAAATTCCTCATCCTGAAGCCATTTATGCTGAAATTGCCATCTACCTGATTCCTTTGTCAATTTTTTATCTACATATATTAGACAACAGGGTGCATGATCAGAGATCACGATGTTATCATAAAAGCAGTTTTGAATCTTGGACCTTAATTCTGTGGAAATCAAAAAATAATCAATACGTGAGAATGTCTTGTAGGTACTGGAATAACAAGAATAGGCTTTAACTTGTGGTTTCATTTCTCTCCATATATCTAACAATCTCAATTCTTTCATAAAATGATTAATAGTCATCCTACATCCAATGTGCGTACAATCCAGTCCTGTTGATCTATCCACACCTGGATTCAATGTACAATTAAAATCCCCTGCTATTATATGTTGCCCTGTAAGTGATGATAAGATGAGAAATAAATTAGCAAAGAACTTCTGATCATCTATATTGGGACCATATAAGTTCACAAGATTTATATTTTCTAATAGCAAAGAACCTTGAATGATTACATATCTTCCAAATTTGTCTCCAATTACATTTTTCACTTGAAAAGGAACTGATTTATGTATGAGAGTCATAACTCCCCTGGCTCGGGATGAAAATGAAGAGGTGAATACACTTCCCTGCCATCTACTCCTAATTCTTTTAACATCCTCCTCTATCAGATGAGTTTCTTGTAAAAACACAATTCTTGAACCCATGTCCTTTATTTTATTCATAACTTGTTTAAGTTTTTTTAAATTTTGTAGACCTCTGCAATTCCATGAAGTTAAATTAAGGTTAACACTTTGGTCCATGATCAATAGAGAGTTTGGGATTACCTTGCAGTGTAAACATGCTCATACAGAGAAGCAAAAACATGAGTGGTTGAACATTCATCCTACAAACTACACACAAACAAATTTCCCCTTCCCACACTTGTGGCAAACCCCCCAAAATCAAAAGAAAAATTCTGTCTCCCGATATAGCCATCGACCGTTCCACACCCACGGGGAACAGCCTAAGCCACTCCTTCTTCATCCTCCCAATCACCCTAACTCTACTGCTTTTAATGACGTAACATTAACTCTCCTCTGTAGTTTTCCAACTTAACTCCAAAATTTTTAACAACTTTGTACATCATAGTTTTTTTTTTTTTTGTTTGTTTTGTTTTGTTTTTTTTTAATATATAATACAATCTATATTTTGTAAACTTACTATTTACTTCAAGTCAGTCAGATGCCTGTGCAAATGCTTAATTATTCTACCTTATATTTTGTTCATGCTTAGCTCCCACCCGTCTCTTCTTCTTCTTTGATCTTCTTGATGAACTCCTGCGCCTCCTCTGGGGTCTTGAAGATGTGGGTTCTGCCCTCATACGTGGTCAACAGTCTCGCAGGATAAATTACACCATGACGAATCCCAAGGTTGCGCAGCTCCTTACGTACGGGATCAAACTGCTTCCTCAATTGCTGGATTCCTGTGGCCAAATCTGGGTAGAACCGCACCTGCTGGTCCTGGTGTTTAATCTCTCCTTTAGCACGTGCAGCGTTGAAGATCTTCATCCTGTCTCTGTTGCTAAGAAACTTCATAATTAAGGTCCTCGGCGGTCCCTTATCTCTCCGTGGGCCAATACGATGTGCTTTTTCCAGAATCACTGCTGATTGCAACTCCTCGCTGCCCAGCACCTCCGGAATCCACTTTTCCAGAAAGGAACATACGTCCCGACCTTCTGATTCCTCTGGAAGACCCACCAGCCTCAAATTATTCTGTCTCGACCGAGATTCCAAATCCAAAATATTATCTTCCAGAGATTTATTTTTTTTTTCCAAAGTGCGCACCTTTAATTGAAGACGGGTGACGTCATCTTCAGCACTAGCGAGACGGAGCTCCATCTGCGCCGTTCGTTCTACACAGTCACCCAATTCCTTTCTTATTCCTTCCAACGCTGTCATAATCCCATCAAATCTAGAGGAAAAGTCCGCTCTCATTGAACTCATGGCAGCCATCAGCGCATCTGCGCCATTCCCCGCAGAAATCGCACCGCCGCCAGCCTCCTCCGCCATATATGGAGCCTTGTTTGCTGCGTCACAGACCTGAAAGTCCGTTAATTTGGACTGTTTCGGCGGCTCGCTTTTTCCTTTTCCTGGTTTTCCAGCCTTAGGCTTCGCCGACATATCCTCGCCCAAACGCTGGGATACGTTCTGTCCCAAATGAGAGAGTTATTTGCCGATTTTTTTTCTCCAGGAGCAGAGCAGAGCGAGACACGTCCGTCCTACGTGGCAGCCATAACCGGAAGTCAGGTGGACAGGTTAATTGGAAACAGGTGCGTGTCAGGATTACAGTGGTGTGAAAAAGTGTTTGCACCCTTCCTGATTTCTCATTTTTTTGTATGTTTGTCACACTTAAATGTTTCAGATCATAAAACAAATTTAAATATTAGACAAAGATAACACAAGTAGACTTCCGGTTATGGCTGCCACGTGAGAAGGACACGTCTCACTCTGCTCTGCTCCTGGAGAAAAAAAATCGGCAAATAACTCTCTCATTTGGGACAGAACGTATCCCAGCGTTTGGGCGAGGATATGTCAGTGAAGCCTAAGGCTGGAAAACCAGGTAGAGGAAAAAGCAAGCCGCCGAAACAGTCCAAATTAACGGACTTTCAGGTCTGTGACGCAGCAGATAAAGCTCCATATATGGTGGAGGAAGCTAGCAGCGGTGCGGTGTCTGCGGGAAACGGCACAGGTGCGGTGCTAGCTGCCATAAGTTCAATGAGAGCAGACTTTTCCTCTAAATTTGATGGGATTATGGCAGCGTTGGAAGGAATGAGAAAGGAATTGGGTGACTGTGTAGAACGAATGGCGCAGGTGGAGCTTTGTGTCTCTAGTGCTGAAGATGACGTCACCTATCTTCAATTAAAGGTGCGCACTTTGGAAAAAAAAAAAAAATGTCTGGAAGATAATGTCCTGGATTTGGAGTCCCGGTCGAGACGGAACAACTTGAGGCTGGTGGGTCTACCAGAGGAATCCGAAGGTCGGGACTCATGTTCCTTTCTGGAAAAGTGGATTCCGGAGGCGCTGGGCAGCGCGGAGCTGCAATCAGCAGTGGTTCTGGAAAGCGCACACCGTATTGGCCCACGGAGAGATAAGGGACCACCGAGGACCCTAATTATGAAGTTCCTCAGCAACAGAGACAGGATGAAGATCTTCAACGCTGCACGAGCTAAAGGAGAGATTAAACACCAGGACCAGCAGGTGCAGTTCTACCCAGATTTGGCCACAGGAATCCAACAATTGAGGAAGCAGTTTGATCCCGTACGTAAAGAGCTGCGCAACCTTGGGATTCGTCATGGTGTAATTTATCCTGCGAGACTGTTGACCACGTATGGGGGCAGAACCCACATCTTCAAGACCCCAGAGGAGGCGCAGGAGTTCATCAAGAAGATCCAAGAAGAGACTGGTGGGAGCTAAGCATGAACAAAATATAAGGTAGAATATTTAAGCATTTGCACAGGCATCTGACTGACTTGAAGCAAATAGCAAGTTTACAAAATATAGATTGTATTATATATTTTAAAAAAAACAAAAAAAAAACTATGATGTACAAAGTTGCTAAAAATTTTGGAGTTAAGTTGGAAAACTACAGAGGAGAGTTAATGTTACGTCATTAAAAGCAGTAGAGTTAGGGTGATTGGGAGGATGAAGAAGGAGTGGCTTTGGCTGTTCCTCGTGGGTGTGGAGCGGTCGATGGCTATATCGGGAGACGGAATTTTTCTTTTGATTTTGGGGGGATCGCCACAAATGTGGGAAGGGGGAATTTGTTTGTGTGTAGTTTGTAGGATGAATGTTCAACCACTCATTTTTTTGCTTCTCTGTATGAGCATGTTTACATTGCAAGGTAATCCCAAACTCCCTATTGATCATAAACCAAAGCGTTAATCTTAATTTAACTTCATGGAATTGCAGAGGTCTACAAAATTTAAAAAAACTTAAACAAGTTATGAATAAAATAAAAGACATGGGTTCAAAAATTGTGCTTTTACAAGAAACTCATCTAATAGAGGAGGATGTAAAAAGAATTAGGAGTAGATGGCAAGGAAGTGTTTTCACCTCATCATTTTCATCCCGAGCCAGGGGAGTTATGACTCTCATACATAAATCAGTCCCATTTCAAGTGAAAAATGTAATTGGAGACAAATTTGGAAGATATGTAATCATTCAAGGATCTTTGCTATTAGAAAATATAAATTTGGTGAACTTATATGGTCCCGATATAGATGATCAAAAGTTCTTTGCTAATTTATTTCTCATCTTATCATCACTTACAGGGCAACATATAATAGCAGGGGATTTTAATTGTACATTGAATCCCGGTATAGATAGATCAACAGGACTGGACTGTACGCACAATCGATGTAGGATGACCATTAATCATTTTATGAAAGAATTGAGATTGCTAGATATATGGAGAGAAATGAAACCACAAGTTAAAGCCTACTCTTGTTATTCCAGTACCTACAAGACATTCTCACGTATTGATTATTTTTTGATCTCCACAGAATTAAGGTCCAAGATTCAAAACTGCTTTTATGATAACATCATGATCTCTGATCATGCACCCTGCTGTCTAATATATGTAGATAAGAAATTGACAAAGGAATCAGGTAGATGGCAATTTCAGCATAAATGGCTTCAGGATGAGGAATTTGTCAAGTACATAGAAAAACAGATAGATGAGTTCTTTGACATCAATACTACACAAACATCAGCATGTGTAAAGTGGGAGGCTTTCAAAGCTTTTATTAGGGGACATATTATTAGTTATACAGGTTCAAAATCTAAGAAGACTCGAGAGGAGAGAGCCCAATTGGAACATAAAATAAAAAGTCTTCAGGAAAAAGTGTATGCAGGAAGTGATCCAAGGTTGGAGAACGAATTACTGATTTTGAGAGCTGAATATGACAAAAAATCAGCGAATAGAGCTGCCTCGAGTCTTCTAAGATTGAAACAATCTTTTTATGAACAAGGTGAAAAATCAGGAAAATTATTGGCATGGCAGATTAAACTATTAGAATTTAAAACACCAATTACCAGTATTATAAGTAATGGACAGGTAGTTATAGATCCTTTAGAAATTAATAGAGCCTTTAGAGATTACTATGAAAAATTATATGATACCAAAAATGAATCTGATTTAACAAAACTAAATGGGTTTTTGAACGAACTATCTATACCGTGTATTCCAAATGAAAACAGGGAGATATTGGAGTCTAAAATTAGTCAAGAAGAAGTTGGGCTAGCCATTGATAATATGAAATCAGGAAAAAGTACAGGACCAGATGGTCTTCCAGTTGACCTTTATAAAAAATTTAAGAATAAATTAATAAAACCTTTATTGGAAATGGTTTTAGAAGCATTTCAAAATAGTAATTTACCATCATACATGAATAATGCCTTAATTATACTGTTGCCAAAACCAGGTAAACCCTCTAATAAATGTGAAAATATGAGACCAATAAGCCTATTAAATGCCGACCTTAAGATAATCTGTAAAAATTTTAGCAAGACGAATACAAGAAATTTTACCAAATATTATTAATCGAGATCAGAATGGCTTTATAAAGGGAAGACAAGGCTTCCATAATGTAAGAAGACTATTTAATATTATTTATTCTAATAAAGAAGCACCGAATACAGCTCTCCTATCACTGGACGCCGAAAAGGCCTTTGATAGAGTCGAATGGCCCTTAAAATAAATAAATAATTTCATAAAATGGGTTCAGATAATATACAATAATGCTACAGCAGAAATCCTAACAAATAATATTTCAAAATCAATAAAAATCAATAGAGGATGTCGACAAGGCTGTCCACTTTCACCTTTACTGTTTACTATGGCAATTGAACCTTTAGCGATGGCGATACGTTTACATTCACAAATATATGGAATTAAAGTTGGACCAACAGAACATAAAATCTCCCTGTACACCGATGACATAATTTTGTTTATGTCGAATCTTAAAAAATCAATTCCGACCTTGTTGAATTTAATAAAGAATTTTGGGGAAATATCAGGATATAAAATAAATAAAACTAAATCTTCAATATTAATGCTAAATGAGACCCAGAGAAATTACCCAGCCCCTGAGGTAAATCAATTCAACGTTGTAAATCAGTTTAAATATTTAGGAATCCAAATTGTGCCTAAGCTAGAATCAGTCGCCAGTGTCAACTATGAAGCCTTAATGACAGATATCAATGAGTTAATTCAGAGATGGATGTCACTACCAATGTCGATGATCAGGAGAATCAATATACTTAAAAGTAATATTTTACCTAAAATACTTTATTTATTTCAATACATTCCCTTACCACCACCTTTAGATTTATTCTCAAGAATTAAAAAAAAGTTAGTGGAATTTATATGGAACAACAGGAGGGCTAGATTACGTCTGTCTTTATTATATTTACCATTTGATCGTGGAGGTCCGAAATGTCCAAATTTTATGTTGTATTATTGGTCGGCACAACTGAGGTCTATGACATATTATTTTTCATTAAATGATCTCCCTCACTGGACTGAAATGGAATCATACAATTTACCTTTACCTCTTCCCATATTCATATACTCAGATTCGGCAAAAAAATTACAAAAACAAGTTAAAAATCCATTTGTAAAGTATATGATCAAAATATGGTGTGAAGCTAAAAACTATTTAAAAGAACCACACTTATTGTCACAATTTAGCCCAATATGGGGTCATCAATATTTTAAACCAGGGAGAGCGGATGCTGTATTTAAAGTATGGAATTTAAAAGGGATTCAAAAGATTCAAGATTTATATTTGCCATGTGCAGATAACATAATGTCTTTTGAAGAGCTGAGGATCAAATTTAATCTTAATAGAACACATTTTTTTAAATATCTTCAACTTAGAAACTTTATTCGATCAAATCAAAATAAAGCTCTCACTCAACCTATTTATTCATCCTTGGAAAAAATGTTGATGAAAGATAATAAAAGAAAGGGTATTATTTCAGAGTTTTATAACTCATTGACACTATCCTCAAGTGAAAACTCACAGAAAAGATTAAACTACTGGAAAGAAGATCTGCAAACTGAAATTTCAGAGGAACAATGGGAATTGGCTTGTACAGAAGCTCAAACCAAATCAATAAATGTACGTCATAAATTGATACATTTTAAATGGTTAATGCAGATGTATGTTACACCGGAGGAGTTAAATAGATATAACAAAAACATACCAGATACGTGCACAAAATGCATGGAAAGTAAAGGAACCCTATTTCATTGTGTATGGGAATGTAGAATAAATAGAATGTTTTGGGAAGAGGTGAGGGTAACAATTGGAAAAATAATCTCAAAACAAATCATATTGAATCCTAAACTGTTTTTGTTGGGTCTGTACCCAGAAAAGCATAACTTTAATAAAAGTGAAAGAACATTCATAGACCTCAGTTTGCTTAATGCTAAAAAATGTATTGCACTACTTTGGAAAAAGACTCATAGACCAGATGTGACTCAGTGGTTAAGACAGATGTTAACAAACCTTCCATTAGAAAGAATAACATACATACTGAAATCAAAGGAAATTGTGTTTGAGAATATATGGAGACCTTTTATTGATTATGTAAAAAATTTAAACATAACTCTTGAAGAAGAAGGTGAATGATGTGTGTGGACCTTGTAAATTCCAAACTGGTGAACATAATATGTATACTTATGTAATGGATTGTCTAGACTAAACAGAGGAGCATTGTTGAAGACTTGATTTTGTTGGTGGTTGTGGGTGTTTTTAGTGCATTTTTATTTTTATTTTTTTTTGTAGTACTTTAGTGTTAGTGTTTGATTGTTTGTGTCATGGTTGTTAAAAAAAAGGTTCAATAAAGATATTGTGGAAAAAAAAAAGATAACACAAGTAAACACAAAATGCAGTTTTTAAATGAAGGTGTTTATTATTAAGGGGGGAAAAAAATCCAAACCTGCATGGCCCTGTGTGAAAAAGTGATTGCCCCCTAAAACTAATAACTGGTTGGGCCACCCTTAGCAGCAACAACTGCAATCAGGCATTTGCATTAACTCGCACTGAGTCTTTTATAGCTCTGTGGAGGAATTTTGGCCCATTCATCTTTGCAGAATTGTTGTAATTCAGCCACATTGGAGGGTTTTTGAGCATGAACCGCCTTTTTAAGGTCATGCCACAGCATCCCAATCAGATTCAGGTCAGGACTTTGACTAGGCCCCTCCAAAGTCTTCATTTTGTTTTTCTTAAGTCATTCAGAGGTGGACTTGCTGGTGTGTTTTGGATCACTGTCCTGCTGCAGAACTCAAGTGCGCTTCAGCTTGAGGTCACGAATAGATGGCTGGACATTCTCCTTCAGGATTTTTTGGTAGACAGCAGAATTCATGGTTCCATTTACCACAGCAAGTCTTCCAAGTCCTGAAGCAGCAAAACAGCCCCAGACCATCACACTACCACCACATTTTACTGTTGGTATGATGTTCCTTTTCTGAAATGCTGTTACTTTTACGCTGGATGTAATGGGACACACATCTTCCAAAAAGTTCAACTTTTGACTCGTCAGTCCACAGAGTATTTTCCCAAAAGTCTAGGGGATCAACAAGATGTTTTCTGGCAAAACTGAGACAAGCCTTTCTGTTCTTTTTGCTCAGCAGTGGTTTTGGTCTTGGAACTCTGCCATGCAGGTGATTTTTGCCCAGTCTCTGTCTTATGGTGGAGTCATGAACACTGACCTTAATTGAGGCAAATGAGGCCTGCAGTTCTTTGCTTGATGTTGTGGGCTCTTTTGTGACCTCTTGGATGAGTTGTCGCTGCGCTCTGGGGGTGATTTTGGTCGGCCGGCCACTCCTGGGAAGGTTCACCACTGTTCCATGTTTTCCCCATTTGTGGATAATGGCTCTCACTGTGGTTTGCTGGAGTCCCAAAGCTTTAGAAATGGCTTTATAACCTTTTTATCCTTTTTTTTTTTCCTTTGAAAGACAAAAGTAAAATAGAAAGATGTCTTTACCTTCTTTACATGTTTCAACTGCACTGCAGCCTTCATCAGAAGAGTCAGCTGACTCTGAAAGACATCTTTCTATTTTACTTTTGTCTTTCAAAGGAAAAAAAAAAGGATAAATAATTAAAAGAAGACAAAATGAACCTGTTTGGCTTTATAACCTTTTCCAGATTGACACATCTCAGTTACTTTGTTTCTCATTTGTTCCTTAATATCTTTGGATTGCACCATGATGTCTGGCTTTTGAGGATCTTTTGGTCTACTTCACTTTATCAGGCAGGTCCCCATTTAAGTGATTTCTTGATTGAGAACAGGTGTGGCAGTAATCAGGCCTAGGTGTGGCAGTAATCAGGCCTGGGTGTGGCTAAAGAAATTGAACTCAGCTTTCCAAAGATGTGATAAACCACATTTAATTTATGTTTTAACAAGGGGGGGGGGCAATCACTTTTTCACACAGGGCCATATAGGTTTGGATTTTTTTTTACCCTTAATAATAAACACCTTCATTTAAAAACTGCATTTTGTGTTTACTTGTGTAATTTTTGTCTAATATTTAAATGTGTTTGATGATCTGAAACAAATTTAAGTGTAACAAACATACAAAAAAATGAGAAATCAGGAAGGGGGCAAACACTTTTTCACATCACTGTAGGTATAAAAGGAGCATCTCTGAAAGGCTCAATTGTTCACAAGCAAGAATGGGGCGAGGTTCACCATTTTGTGAACAACTGCATGGGCAAATACTCCAACAGCTTAAGAACGTTTCTTAACATGCAATTGCAAGGAATTTAGGGATTTCATCATCTACAGTCCATAATATCATCAAAAAATTCAGAGAATCTGGAGAAATTTCTGCATGTAAGCAGCAAGGCCAAAAACCAACATTGAATACCTGTGACCTTTGATCCCTCAGGTAGCGCTGCATGAAAAACCAACATCATTCTGTAAAGGATATTACCATGTGGGCTTAGGAGCACTTCAGAAAACCATTATCAGTTAACACAATTCGTTTCTACATCTGTGGTGTTTGGACTTGGCGACTTGCTGTAGATGGCATGATGACGTAGGAAGCTCGCCTTGGGCATACTGTTATGTATGGTAAAATACCTTTGAAAGGATAAGGCCAGGTGACTGGACAAACTTAGTTTTATTAAGTGTTGAACTACAACGGACACACAACAGACACCAGGCAGAGGGCACCGACCGAAGACAGTGTGTAATGGATGCCCTCTGCTACTTGTAGAGTGGTGCAGTGGTGGAACAGGAAGTGGCTGCCACTACACTGCACTTCACAATAAAGGTGTTAAACCCCAACACCACATTTCCTCCACCTCTTAGAAAGTCCAAAACCAGTCACTCAATTAAGACCCTCCCCAATTTGCGACCTGAATCATGCACTAACAAAACGAAAACTGGTATTTCTAAAGGGCCTAACACATTCACACAACAAAACCTAAAATAGGGAGGATGGGTGGACTACTGTCCTGCCCACACTGCAAGGTGGATTATTCTGCCACCTGCTAAAATAAAGCAAAGTCCATTAATAAACTAAAATCATTGCCGTGTTCCTAAACTAGCAAAAAACAAAAAACAAAACACCAAACAATAACATTTTATCGCATACATAAACATATGAACACTAGAACTATATAACAAAATTTACAGCACTGTCCCTTGGGCAGGAAGGGTAGAACTGGCATGGGAGGGCCCAGGGCAGCCCCTCAGCAGACACGTCCCTGGAAGCATCAGGCCCCCAGGACAATGGTCGATCTTCCGGATGAAAACACCTCTCCTCTTCACCACCGACTCCCGCTCTCATCCAGCCCCAGCACCAGAAGCCTCCTCTTGGACATGTCAAAGCTGATTGGCGAGTCTCGCTGAGCCATCAGACAGCTGGAAGTATGCTGTGCCCAGTTTAGCTACTATGCACACACACTCCTGATGTTTCGCAGGCTGTCATCTGGCCCATCTTTGCCATGGACATTCCTCTCCTTGAACCCGGAGCAAGTTCATAACCCTAAGAGGGGCTCGGCTCGGCATGACATAGTGCTGCTTGGCACGTGGTTTCTCCGTGCCAGTCGGTCTGGCCCCGTCCTCTTCTGAAGCCGTCGTAGCGGTCGCCATCGTAACTGCAGTTTCTCCATCCCTCTGCAGCCAAACTCCGCAGAAATCTGGGGCTAGCACATCGGCGTAACTTGCCAGCACCGGTACCTCACCGTCACGCTCGGTACCCCCCTCTACCGTTTCCTGAGCGCTGGCACCGAGACCCTCCTGTGCCAAACCTGAGTGAGCCTGGTCCTGCTTGACCACCATAGTGTCTGTTAGTTCTACGTCCCACACAATGCCATCCTTGACCATCGGAGCTGGAGGGTTCCACTGGCCACAACCCAACCATTCTTCTCCAGTGTCGTCTTTAATGGTGAAACCCAGTTCATAAAACAAGTCACAGCCCATGATGTTGTTGCCTCGGGCTGTCACATGGAACGTGAAGTCAGCCATCATCGCAGACTTGTACCGAACCATTAACTCCAACGTTCCAACTGTGCACAGCCTGCCACCTCCGGAACCATAAAGCAGTGCTGGGTTACCTCTTACTCTGTAGTGGGGGAAAAACTTCCTCACTGTGGCCCAATTCAGCAGCAACCCCACTGCCCCCCTGTCGAGCAGCAGCGGTATCTCCACTCAATCCAGGTCCACTGTGCAGAAAGTGTACCTGTTGGTACTGGGGGACACTGTATGGATGATTGTCAGGGGCGGGCGGAGTGATTTCTTCCGTGGGCTCTCCGGCTCAGATACATGGCACTCTAGCATAATGGTTCAAGCGTCCACATCTGCTACAATGCTTCCCTCTAGCCGGGCAGTCCCTAGCCTTATTTTGGTGTTTCACGGACCCACAACCCTTGCAAAGGGGTTTTCCTGGGGCAGAACTTCGGCTGGCAGCATTGGTTTCTGTACTGTCATCATCCAAGCTATCCTCGCTATCCAAGTCTGCTACTAATGCTGTGTTGGGAGGCTCCGGCTGCCACTGTGACTGGCACCAATTTAGCTCCAAAGCTAGCTTGTCTGCGGCCTCCAATTGGAGAGCTAGCACAACAGCCCTGGCTAACGTGTCCCTCGGCGCCAAGAGAAGCCTAGCCCTTATTACGGCACTGCTCGTGTGCTCCGCAAGCTGGTCACGTTCCAATTCAGCCTCCTGCGGGCCAAAACGACACTTGCTAGCTAACTGCCTCAGGTCGGCAACAAACTGGTGGATAGGCTCACCTACACGTTGATGTCGCTGCTGGAACTGAATCCTCCAGACAGTCACGCTATCCGGGGTGTGAAAGTGGCTTGCTAACAGTTCAACGATGTCCTCAAACAAGTCCGATGCGCTGAGAGTGCGCAGGACACACTGGCCCTCAATCCCAAGGTTGTGAACAAGAAGCGCACCTGCTCTTAACTTATCGAGCTTACCCAGGTTGAGTGTGGTGATGTAAAATGGTAAAATGGTAAATGGCACTCACTTATATAGCGCTTTTTTTTCATCTCTTGATGACCAAAGCGCTTTACAGATCCTGCTATCCACCCATTCACACACACATTCACACACTGATGGTGGCATGCTGCCTAACATGGCGCTTCCAGACCCACCAGGGGCAATTGGGGTGAAGTGTCTTGCCCAGGGACACAACGGCAGGATATCTGGGGAGAGCGGGATTCGAACCGCCGACCATGTGGTTATTGGACGACCTGCTCTACCTCCTGAGCCACTGCCGTCCCCATGTAAGTCTGAAAGGCCTCAAACCATCTCGGCCAGGGCACAGGCGGCTTGCCCGGGAGCTCGAGTTAGTTAATTCTCCCCCTTCCACAGCATGTGGAACATCAATTGGTGTATGGGGCGGCGCCTATCTCCGTTTCACTGACCCTAGGCCACACAACTACTACAAGTAGTGAAAGCTACAGTGGGGGGTCAGTCCTCTGGTAGCTCTGTGCGTAACTTTTTTTTCCCCATTCTATTATGCTGAGCACCACGCTAGAAGGCAGAAAGTACCATTTTTATATGGTCTTTGGTATGACCCGGCCGGGATTTGAACCCCTGCCTCCCGGATGTGGGGCGGATGCTCTACCAACTGAGCCACCACTCCGGTCAGCTCGAGGAAGGGGCAAATTGGTGTGATACACGCCTCCAGTTATGTATGGTAAAATACTTTTGAAAGGATGAGGCCAGGTGACTGGATGAACTCAGCTTTATTAAGTGTTAAACCACAATGGACACACAACAGACACTAGGCAGAGGGCACCGGTTGAAGAGAATGTATAATGGATGCTCTCTGCTATTTATAGGGTGGCACAGTGGCGGAACAGGAAGTGGCCGCCACTACACCGCACTTCACAATAAAGGTGTTAAACCCCAACACCACACATACGGTGCCAATATTCTGTATATAGTTAGTTGTGTGTTGAATAAAGGAGACATTCGCTGTCTGTGCCTCATTCCTAAACATCACAAATGGTGACAAGGATAAACCCTAATAACCTCAATATGAAAGTGTGCTTAGCACCCCCACATCCATTCCTCGCTCTAACAGGTGAGCCACCGATCCCATGGCCCCGCTGGCACGAGTTATTTCAGACGTTTGTCGCTGCCGCAGGGGCAAACAGTGCTAATGACGAGAAGTTAAAGGGGATGATAACCTACTATCGCCGTGGCGAAGGACAGCATGTGCTTTACTCTCTGGGTCTTACGGACACATATAAAGACTGTGGCCACGATGAACATGCTTTACGCTGACAAAAGTATTGTAACAGCACAGAGAGCGATCATCCAACCGGTGCCGCCAGCGTGAGGGTGAGTCGGTCCAGCATTTTGTGGCAGATGTCATGGACCTAGCAAGCACCTGTGATTATGGAGGGTTGATGGAAGAGATAGTACGTGGTAAGCTAGCAGAAAATACTAACAACATGAGGCTGTGGAGTAAGCTGTTTTCAATGGCAGACAAGCTAGCATTGGAAGAGACTACGAGATTGGCATCCCAAATGGAGGCAGAGGATGAGCTATTATTGCAGCTAACGCCATCTAGCAAACAAATGCCTTGTCCGACCCCAGCGAACACAGGTCGTCGCCACCACGGCCTGATGTGCTGGTCCCACTTTTCCCCACCACAACTGGAAGAAGAAGGGTAGGAAGCGGGACAACACGGGCGAGCGCCCACCCTGCAACAGCTGTGGTTCATCTAGGCACAAAACCCAGTCTGCCACCTGCCCAGCCAAAGGGATGAAATGCTGCCGCTGTAAGAAACTGAACCATTTTGCTAGAGTCTGTTGCTCGACCACCACAGACATGACAGCGCGCTCACTCGGCTCAGCCACCATTTATGCAGTTGGTGCAAAAAACTGGCCATTCAGATGGTGCAATGTGGAACTGGATGGCATCAGGTCCCTCCTGAGCAAGTCTATGGTCAGGAAACTGTTCCCTAGGAAGACAATCATTGCGGATGTGGAGGACTTATTTGGTTATGGTGACGCCAAAATAGGTATGATGGGAAGGGTCAGCTTTGCTGTGCGATACGGCTCCAAGGCCGTTCTTTCATTCACTTTCCAGGTGACGTGGAAGGGGGCCGATCTGCTGGGCATCGATCTGATCAGCGAGCTGGGTTTCTTCCTCACTGACCCAATGGACACCACTGTCCTGACAGTTGCCTCATCCTGGCATCAACGTAGGCCAGCGCTTTTTGCGGGGCTGGGCTGCCTCATCCCTTTCAACTACCGACCGCTCACCGATCCGACGATATCCCCGAAAATTCAGCCTCTCCACCGGTTACCCTTTGCACTACGGGACGACATCAGCGCAGAACTGCAGAAGCTGTTAGACGCCGGCATCATCAAGTGGATCTATGCTTCTCCCTGGATCTCAGACTTGGTGGTGGCAAAGAAGAAGATGGACCACATGTGACTGTGTATTGACCTCAGAATGGTAAACAAAGCGGTGATCCCCGACAAATATCCCCTGCCCACAACGGAGGAGCTGACAGCAGCGTTCCATGATTTGAAGGTTTTTTTTCCAAACTGGATCTCTGCCAAGACTACCTACAGGTTCCCCTTCACTCGGACAGCCACAACTTGACAGCCTTCATCACCCACATGGGAGTATTCAGGTACACCCGCATGCCCTTCGGCCTTAGTTCTGCTCCGAGCTGCTTTCAAAAGATCATGGCTACCATTTTCGCCAGTCTCTCAGGGGTGGTGGTGTACTTGGACGACAAGCTGCAGTCATTGTGGACAACACCGATGCAGAGCCCAGCCACTTTTCGTCTCACTGATGGGTCACTGGTGTTATGTCCACAAACCTTGTAATAAAGAAGACTGACTGCGAGGTAGCACTGAACACTGCTTTATTATATATTGGGAACACAGCACACGACACACCGTGGCGGAGTCATCCAGGGCAAGAGGAAGCCGTCATGGCGGATGCCCCTTAATATACGGTGGTGTGATGACGCGGCAGGAAGGCGGCATCATCACACCGCACTTCATAATAAAACCCCACACAACACCCCCCCCTTTACAAAGTACTAAAAGACACGTCGAATTAAACCCACCCTAATCTGCAAACAAACTCAAAATGCACACAAAATAAAACCGTTAAAAAAGGAAAATCACAGCATAAAAACACTAAAAAACTAAAATAGGACCAGTGGGTCGACTACCACATGGCCGTGGCCATGGCAGTGGGTTATTCTGCCACTTTTCTGTCCTTTTGTTTTTTAAACAAACCAAAAACAGCCGTGCTCCTAACTAACACAGAACTGAGAACTATTAAACAACTTTGAGTCTCTTATGCACAGTCCTCCATGCAAATGGTGGGTCAGGCGGGGGGGGGGGGGGGCTGCGGCAGCCCCGCAGCAGACGTAACCCTGGAGGTAGCAGGCCCCCGGGGCAAGGACCGATCTTCAAGACGCAGGAGCCCGGATCCCAAACCACCTTCTCAGACTCCTGCTCAGCCTTACCACCCAGAGCGTCCCCCTGGACACACTGCAGCTGGTTAGCATGCCTCATCGAACTGTTTGACAGCCGGAAGCACGCCACTCCTAACTTCGCCACAATCCTCAGTGGCACCCGATGTTTCGCCGGCTGCCGTTGGGCCCAACTTCACCTAGGTCTTTCATCAACCCGAACCCGAGCCCAGTCCATGACCTGGAGTGAGACCTTACTCGGCCTGATGTGCTGCAAACAAGGTCTCTCAAGGTAGATCTTTGGTTTGTTGCATTAGCCTCAGGTTCAGGTTCAAGTTACTTTATTTGTACCTGTAGGTAGATTTGTTTTGCAGTCTGGTGACATCCATATTTACAAGCCACAATTACATTCAACATAAACACAAGCACAGGCACACATGAAGCTGACTATAAACATGATAAAAATACTCAAGGCTCCATCAATCAGGGTATAAAGACAAAGAGATGAGAGAAAAACCAGAGATAAGAGAGAAGGGTCATATTAAAAAGTTAAAGACTAGTCAAAGAGGTTAAAAACTCAAAGGTCTAAAACCCAATAAAAGATTTAGAACCCAAATAAAATCCTACAAAAATAAGTAAATATAAAATGGAGTTAATAAATAGATCCCTAAATTATGTTCAATATATTGTTACAACTTGTTCAACTCTTTGACAGCAGCAGGAACAAAGCTGTTTTTGTAGCGCTGGGTTTTGCTTTTTGGGACAGCAAACCTCCGTCTTGAGGGAAGAAGCTGAAAGTTGCAGTGCAAAGGGTGGGAGTCATCATTTAAAATGGAGGTAGCCATCCTCTGTACTTGTCTGGTGTAGAAGGATGTCAGGCTCAGCTGTGACTCACCAAGCAAACGACTGGACCATCTAACTACCTGATCCAAGGATTTCCTCTGTTTCAGTTTTATCTGACCAAACCATGACACTAAAGAAAAGGATAAAACAGATTCAATAAAAGCCCGATAAAACATTGTCATTATGGTTCGGTCAATTTGGAAGCGTGCAAATTTCCTCAAGCAATGCAAATGTTGCTGACCCTTTTTGCACACCCTTTCACAGTTCTCTTCAAAGTTTAAATTACTATCAATAATAGACTACCTCGTAGTCTTCATCCATGCTGTCTTTGTCCTCTGGGTCCATAACATTTGCTGACGTGGGTGTCTCCAGCGGCTTCTGTTACTGCCACGAGTTTAGCTCCAAAGCTAGCTTATCGGAGGCCACCAACTGGAGAGCTAGCTCGACAGCCCTAGCTAATGTCAAGTCATTAGACGCCGTTAATAGCCTAGCATGTAGCCCAGTGTTGCACGTGTGCTCAGCCAATTGGTCTTGCACCATCTCATCTTCCAGCAGCCCAAAACAGCACTCACTAGCTAGCTGCCTAAGGTCAGCGACATACTGATGAATTGGCTCACCGACCTTCTGGCGTCTCTGGCGAAAGCGAATTCTCCATACCATCACGCTGTCCGGAGTGGTGAAATGGTTAACCAGCAGCTCCACAACGTCCTTGTACGAGTCCGTCACACCGAGTGTCCGCAGAATCCTCTGGCCTTCAATACCCACGTTGTGGACAAGGAGCGCACGTGCCCTCACCTTATCTAGCTTCCCAAGGTCCAGTGCCGCAACATACGTCTGGAAAGCCTCTAACCAGTGAGGCCATGGCACCAGCAGCTCACCAGGAAGCTCCAGGAAGGGCCTGAGTGGTGTAACACACGCCTCCATCTGTTAATCCTCAGTCGCCAAATGTTATGTCCACAAACCTGGTAATAAAGGAGGCCGACGGAGAAGTAGCATTGAACGTTGCTTTATTATATATTGGGAACACACAGCACACGACACACCATGGCGGAGTCATCCAGGGCAAGAGGAAGCCCTCATGGCGGAGTCCCCTTAATATAGGGTGGTGTGATGACGTGACAGGAAGGCGGAGTCATCACACCACACTTCAAAATAAAAACCCACACAACAGGTGGCACGCCAACCACCTCAGGAAGGTGACGCCAACAGTGGCCCCGGATCAGTAGACAGCTGCGGACACAATGAGATCAAGATGGGACTTAAGCAACACAGGACCCGCAACTCATGAGGAGCATCCACCAGGGCCAGTGGCGGCAGCACAGCCTGATCGCCATTCGGCATGGATTTGTTGGAGACCCCGCCTCCTGAAGGACTTTGTGATGAACTTTTGAGTGTAGCCAGAACATGACCAGCAACAGTGGGAGAAAAACCCACTCGGTCACATGGGCATACTGGTAAGTCTACCCGGGTGCCCAGGTAGCTGTACAAAGTTGTTTGGGGTTTTCAAGGGGAGGATGGGAGTAAATGTGGTGTTTGGACTTGGTGACTTGCCGTAGATGGCGTGATGACATGGGGGGTTGGCCATGGGCATCCATCCATCCATCCATCTTCTACCGCTTTTCCGGAGGTCCGGATCGCGGAGGCAGCAGTTCAAGCAGAGAAGCCCAGACTTCCCTCTCCCCCGCCACCTGCTCCAGCTCTTCAGAGAGGATACCAAGGCATTCCCAGACCAGCTGGGAGACATAGTCTCTCCACCGAGTCCTGGGTCTGCCCCGGGGTCTCCTCCCAGTGGGACGTGCCTGAAACACCTCAAGTGGGAGGCGTCCAGGAGGCATCCTAATCAGATGCCCATACCACCTCAACTGACTCCTTTCAATGTGGAGGAGCAGCGGTTCTACTCTGAGCCTCTCCCGGATGACTGAGCTCCTCACCCTATCTCTGAGGGTGAGTCCAGCAATCCTACAGAGAAAACTCATTTCAGCCGCTTGTATCCGCGATCTCGTTCTTTTGGTCATTACCCAAAGCTCGTGACCATAGGTGAGAGTAGGAACGTAGATTGACTGGTAAATCGACAGCCAGCTTTGCCTTAGAACTAAGCTCCCTCTTCACCACAACAGACCGGTACAACGTCCGCATCACTGCAGATGCTGCTCCAATCCGTCTGTCAATCTCTCGCTCCATTTTTCCCTCACTCGTGAACAAGACTCCAAGATACTTAATCTCCTTAAACTCCTCCACTTGGGGCAGGAGCCTGTCCCCAACCCAGAGAGGACAATCCACCTTTTTCCGGCTGAGGACCATGGACTCGGACTTGGAGGTGCTGATTCTCATCCCAGCCGCTTCACACTCAGCGGCAAACCATCCCAGCAAGAGCTGTAGGTCATTGCTGGATGAAGCCAACAGGACAACATCATCTGCAAACAACAGAGATGAGATCCTGTGGTCACCAAACATGACACCCTCCATTCCCTGGCTGCGCCTAGAAATCCTGTCCATAAAAATTATGAACAGGATCGGTGACAAAGGGCAGCCCTGGCGGAGTCCAACTCTCACCGGGAATGAATCCGACTGAGTGTTGGCAATACGAACCAAACTCTCACAACGGTCATACAGAGACCGAATAGCTTGTAACAACAAGCCCGGGAGTATGGGGCCATGGGCATACAGCGCCAATATTCTGTATATACAGTGATCCCTCACTTATCGCGGTTAATGGGTTCCAGAACCGACCGCGAAAAGTGAAAAACCGCGAAGTAGCGTCACCCCCCTTTGTGGAATTCCAGGCTGATCTCGTTAGTTTTTTGATACATAAAATAACTCACTCTCTCTCTCTCGGGAGAGAGAAAGAGCGAGAGAATGAAAAGAATCTCGCGAGAGTGCATCTCTCGCGAGATTCCCGAGCTGAGTCAACACGAGAACAAAATCTAGAGTCGGGAGTGATCTCTTAGAGGGGAGATGCTGGCCAGCGAATCAGAGAGGTGAATTTTGAGTTGTGCGGGCTCTCCGTGTTGATACGTGATGTTCTAATGTATTTTTTCTCAATTTTGAATTTTTGATGAATATTTTTGAAAAATCCGCGATGCACTGAGGGTGCAAAAGGTGAAGCGCGAAGTAGCGAGGGATCACTGTAGTTAGTTGTGTGTTGAATAAAGGAGAGTATGGTCGACATTCGCTGTCTGCGCCTCATTCTTAAACATCACAACATCTACAAGTGCAAGTTAAACCTCTACCATACAAAGCCAAAGCCATATATCAACAACACCCAGAAACACCGCTGGTTGCTCTGGGCCCAAGCTCATCTGAGATGGACTGACACAAAGTGGAAAAGTGCTGTGGTCTGACAGTCCACATTTCAGATTGTTTTTTTGGAAATCACAGTACAGGTTGTGACCGCTGCTCTTAAAAAGCAGCTTTGTCAGGATCTTCACGCAAGTTTTTACTGAAGCCCTAATTTTTTCTTAATTATTTCATATAGAACTAATAATAAAATTTAACCATCAAATCCTTCTGTTTCACACTGGAATCTCAGGTCACCTCAGCTTTGTTTTCCTCTAAGTAAAACTAGAGATCTGCAGGAATGATACAACCACACACAATGAACTATGGGAACCTATCAGTGTTTTTTCAGCGCAGAAATGAAACAATAATCTCCGCAGGAGGAATTCAAAGAGTGGAAAACTCTTTCTTGTTCTTCAGGTCGGCTCCACCTCCTTCCACCTCTTCCCCCTCCTCCTCCTCCTGTTGCTGCTGCTTACAAGTTACGGGGAGGGCAGGAGCAGCGGCGGAGGAGTCAGAAGGATTAGCTCTGCCATTGTTCCGGAGCTCTGAGGACGGGACTGGACAGAGCGGCGCTGGTCGGGTTAGCGGGCGGCGGTCTGTCGTTATGACGGGCTCCGGTCCGAAGCTGGGAGTGCTGCTGCTGCTGGCGGTGCTGCTGCAGACCGTGGTGGTCACCATCACCGTGCTGCACTTCACCACGGCTCTGAACTCGGTAAGGAACGGGGGCCGGGGTCCACCGGGGAGAGCAACCAGAGACGCGCAGTGCAGCGTGGGCTTTTACGCACCGATGGCGCACAAGCTGCCCCAAGTTTTTAGCCGTTTAAGCTTTGCCTTGACCTTGGACATGCTGCTGACTGCTGAAATCACTCCAGATTGTATTGCATAATCGTGTTTTTATAGTTTTTATTTTGCAGAAAGTCTATAAAACGTTTGTGCGCGCTAAGGTTCTGCTCCAGAGCACAAAAAGCCCACCTCCGATTTCTGCTTTTTGTGCCAAAAAAAAGTGATTGAGGCCACACATGCTGCTTTCGGATCATGCATTTGGTGCAAAAAAAAAAAAAAAACAACCAAAAAAACAAAACAAAAACATGCACATGCAAATCCTCCTGGCGCAAACGAAGAAAAACAAGGAAGTAAAAGAAGTGGGCAGCTACAGAGGTGAATTGCGGTTCTTTTTATGATTACATGTGATTGGAAGTTAATCAGGAAAACTTTTTTTTTTTTTTTTTTTTTTTACTGCGTGCGTGTGCTTATTTAACTGAAGCCAGAGCCGTTTATGTGTTTGGATTCAGTCCAAGTAAATTCCCAACATGTTTACAGTAATCAGTCATTAACCAGAATGAGATGCAGCAGCAGACTGGTGGGAAATGAAAGCGAACCAAACATGTAAAGAAAGAATTCTGATGACTCGGCAAAAATAATAAATAAATCCGGGGTCTGCAACCTGTAGATATAATCAGTAGCAGTTCTTAAAAACATTTAAAAATGTAAAAACATTTTTCAAAATGTAATTTTAAAAAAATACAGGAACAAAAGTCATAAATGTACAAAGAAAGATTCTGAACTTTTGAGGAAAAATGTGCAAACTTACAAGAACGTGTCATCTTTAATAGGGAAAAAAGCTTCAATATTCCTAGAAAAAATCTCAAATTTATGAGTAAAGTTATGAATGCAAAAGGTTTGCATTTATTATATTATAGTAAATTTATAAGTTAATATTTTTACATGAAAAAACACAGTAACAAGAAACAAAAGGATAAATGTACATGAAAAATTGCAAATGTACTAGAAAAAAGTTGAATAATGCATTTTTATGCAAAAAAGTCATAAATTTATAACAATAAAGGGACACATTTTTAAGAAAAAGTTGCACATTTACAAGGATAAACAGTGGGCAATTTATTTCTTAACAAGGGTTGTTTTTTATGTAAATTTAGCATAAGGTGCAGACATGTGTAAACCACATACAAATTTGAAGGAAAAAAGATGCCAATTTAAATTTTTTAAAAGTTGCAAATTATAATTTGGTTGCATATAATGAAAATTTAACCAGCATTCAGATGAATGGTGCAGACTTGCAAGAAAAAAGTGGAAAATTTATGTGGAAAAAAATTAGAAGATTTACAGGGAAAAAAAGTTGCACATGTATGATTAAAAGTTATGAATTTTTTTAGGAAAAAAGATGCAAATTTATAAGAAAAAAGTTGCTGATTTTTTTAGAAAAAAAATTTAAATTTTTGAGAACAACGTTGCAAGTTTATTAGAAAAAAATACATTTTTTGAGAAAAATTAAATTTGTGAGGTGAAAAATTTACAGGAAAAAATTTACAATAAAAAATTACAAATTTATATTAAAAAATTAGCAATTTTGCGGGAAAAAGTTGCAAATTTATAAGCAAAAGGTTACAAATCTACAAGAAAAAAGTTGCAAATTTATGAGATTTTTACATTTATTTTCTGCTCAAAATTGGTGTTTCAAAGTCAATGCTGCAACAAAATGGAAAATTTATGGGAAAACAAAAAAAAATTACAGGTAAAAAGTTTTGGTTTTATGAAAAAAGTTGTAAATCTTGGAGAAAAAAAGCTGCAAATTTAGAGTAGGATAGGCTTTATTGTCATTGTACAGTACAAGGAAATTGTGGGTGCTACACCAGGCTACTGTGCAGTAAAGTAAGAGAGAAGGATTAGATAAAACACGGTTGCAGAACACACGATTAAACACACGACTGAAATAAAAATGGCTCAGGATTATGGAAATATACACAGGTATGAGCCACCGCTCAATTGGCGTAGAGCGCGGCGCCAGGGGTTGTTCCCGACGGTGGGAGGGATCATCGGATCTCACTGGACAGCTACCGCCCGCCTCAAGCTGGGCAGCCCCCAGCCAATAAGGTGTTGTCCCGCCACAGCTTGCTTTCCTCATTGGGTGCATGGGGATGAGGAGAAGTCCGAACAGCAGGCTGAGAACCTTCGCACCAGGCAAGACAAAAAAACAAAAGAGACCAACTCTAAAACTGGGAACTTGGAACGTCCGCACTATGATGACAGGACTCGCTGCTAACCTCAAGGACATCAACGACACCAGGAAGACTGCCATCATCAATAATGAGCTGAAGAGACTGGGAGTGGATATCGCCACTCTCCAGGAAACACGGTTGGCTGACGCAGGCACACTGAGAGAGAAGGACTACACGTTCTACTGGCAGGGAAAGGGCAGTGACGAACACAGGGAACACAGAGTGGGCTTCGCAGTGAAGAACACCTTGCTGAAGATGGTGGAACCAGGTAGCAATGGCTCTGCACGACTCCTCACCCTCCGCCTCAACACCACTCAAGGCCCAGTCACCCTCGTCAGTGTGTATGCCCCAACACTGACAGCCACACCAGAGGCAAAAGATGAGTTCTACGAGAATCTCGCAACAACTGTCAGGATCATCCCCAACTCTGAACAACTCATTCTCCTTGGAGACTTCAATGCCAGAGTGGGTGCTGACCACGACTCCTGGCCCTCCTGTCTTGGACCATTTGGCGTGGGCAGAATGAACGACAACGGACAGCGGCTGCTCGAGTTCTGCACATATCACGATCTATGCATCACAAACTCGTTCTTCAAGACCAAGCCCCAACACAAGGTTTCCTGGCGACATCCGCGCTCAAAGCACTGGCACCAGCTAGACTTGATCCTGACCAGGCACACCTCACTGAAGAACGTGCTAATCACCCGTTCGTCCCAGAGTGCAGATTGCGACACAGACCATTCATTGGTGTGTTGCAAGGTCAAGCTGCAGCTGAAGAAATTCCATTGTGCTAGATAGCCTGGAAAGGCACGGATTGACACCAGCAAGATGGCCCAACCAGAACTTGTTGAGCAGTTTGCCTCCACCTTTGAGAAGGAACTTGGTGTACCACAAGAAGGAGAATCTGCAAAGCAGAAGTGGGAAGAGCTGCGAAACACCATCCACCGCACAGCCTTGGCTACCTTTGGGAGGAAGACCTCGAAGTCACAGGACTGGTTTGATGCCAAGTTGACCGAGATGACCCCCGTCATTGAAGCCAAGCGCTCAGCACTTGCTGAGTACAAGAAGTACCCAAACGAGAAGAATCTCCAGATTCTCAGGGCTGCGAGAAGCAAAGTTCAGCAGACTGCTCGGCACTGTGCCAACAAGTACTGGACTCAGCTCAACCAAGACATTCAAACCGCTGCCATAACAGGGAACATCCGTGGTATGTACGATGGCATCAAGAAAGCACTTGGTCCGGCTCAGAGCAAGACGGCCCCCCTCAAATCCTCCACTGGGGAGATGATCACAGAAAAGAACAAGCAGATGGAGAGATGGGTGGAACACTACTCCGACCTCTACTCCAGACAGATCACGGTGACACTGTCAGCCCTTGATGCCATCAACTGCCTGCCATCCATGGACGAACTTGACGTCGAGCCAACCATCGACGAACTCAGCAAGGCCATTGATAGCTTGGCTGCTGGCAAGGCACCCGGCAACGACGGCATACTCCCCGACCTGATCAAGCACTGCAAGACCGCCCTACTGCTGCCATTGCATGACGTCCTCTGCCAGTGCTGGAAGGAAGGTGCCGTACCACAGGACATGAGGGACGCCAAGATCATCACCCTCTACAAAAACAAAGGGGAGAGAAGCGACTGCAACAACTACAGGGGCATCTCCCTCCTCAGCGTTGTTGGCAAAGTCTATTCACGAGTTGTTCTCGTTCGTCTACAGAAGCTTGCCGAACGTGTCTACCCCGAGTCTCAGTGTGGCTTCCGCGCTGAGCGATCGACGGTAGACATGATATTCTCCATCCGCCAACTCCAGGAGAAATGCAGAGAACAGAACATGCTCCTGTACGTCGCCTTCATCGACCTCACCAAAGTGTTCGATGTGGTCAGCAGAGAGGGCCTTTTCAAGATCCTGCAAAAGATAGGATGCCCACCAAAGTTGCAAAGCCTCATTGAATCGTTTCACACCAACATGCAGGGGATAGTGCAGCACGACGGCAACGTCTCAGAGCCATTCAACATACACAGCAGAGTGAAACAGGGCTGTGTACTTGCGCCAACCCTCTTTGGGATTTTCTTTGCTATGCTCCTGAGGCATGCCTTCAGCACAGCAACAGAGGGAATCTACCTGCACACAAGATCTGACGGCAGGCTTTTCAACCTTGCCCGCCTGAAAGCCAGAACCAAAGTACGCGAGGCTCTAATCAGAGACCTGCTGTTCGCAGACGACACTGCAGTCGCAACCCACACACAGCAGGAGCTTCAGACCCTGATGGACCGCTTCTCCCAGGCATGCATGGACTTCGGGCTTACCATCAGCCTGAAGAAGACTAACGTCTTGGCGCAAGGCACGGAAGCACCACCAACCATCACCATCGACGACTACGAGCTGGAGGTCGTGAATCCGTTCACGTACCTGGGGTCCACGATCAGCAACAACCTCTCCCTTGATACAGAGATCAACAAGAGGATTGGAAAATCAGCCTTCCCACTCGCTTGCCTCACCACACGAGTGTGGGAGAATCCCAAACTCTCTGTCAAGACGAAGATGGCAGTGTACAATGCCTGCGTTATCAGCACACTGCTCTATGGGAGTGAGACGTGGACAACATACGCCCGGCAGGAAAAGAGACCGAGCTCCTTCCACTTGCGCTGCATTCGCCACATCCTGGACATATCCTGGCAGGACAAAGTGCCCAACACAGAAGTTCTGTCCCACGCCGGCCTTCCCTCCATGTTCACTCTACTCAGGCAGCACAGGCTCCGCTGGCTAGGCCACGTTCACCGTATGGAGGATGGCAGAATCCCCAAAGACGTCCTCTATGGAGAACTGGCGACTGGCAGGAGAGACGTTGGCCGCCCACAGCTGCGCTTTAGAGACGTCTGCAAGAGAGACATGAAGGCCCTGGAGATCAACACAGAGCGCTGGGAGGACCTTGCAACAGACCGCTCCAAATGGAGAGGCACCCTGACCAGACAGCTCAAGGCGTGTGAAGAGAGACTGACTGCTGCAGCAGATGAAAAAAGGACCCGCAGGAAGAACCGCCACAAACCCAGCAGCACGGAGACCACCCACAAGTGCGACCTGTGTGACAGGGACTGCCATTCGCGCATCGGCCTGTTCAGCCACAGGCGGTACTGTTCCAGCAGAGTAGACGTTTAGGATTCTCTTCCACGGTCATCATAGACCGACGGAGGCCAACGCCACAGGTATGGTAGTGGCTTCACAGATGGAACTGTGTACATAAGAGTGCGGAGTGCAGACATACGGTGAACACACAATTGAGTAAAATGGACCAATGATTATGGAAAATATACATAGTAGTGGTTTCACGGATGGGTCAATGAACATGAAAGTGTGGAGTGCAAAAACAGGTGTGTGATTGTGATAATTAAAAATGTCCTCAGTTCTGTGCATGTGAGCATTCGGAGGCTGGGGCCTCTAGCTGTTTGCAATCTGGATGGCCCAGGAGAAGAAACTATTTGTCAGTCTGGAGGTGTGGGACCTGATCGATTTGAACCGTCGTCCAGAGGGAAGCAGGCCAGTCAGGTGGTGGGCGGGATGTGAGGGGTCTCCTTTGATGGTCTTGATCTTTCTGAGATAGGAGGATCTGGAGATGTCTTCCAGGGAGGACAGAGGGTCGCCAATGATTTTTTTTTGGGGGGGTGTTGATGACCCTCTGCACAGCCTTCCTGTTCTCAGCTGTGGAGCCAGCGTACCACACACCCAGACAGGAGGTGAGCACGCTGTCCACTGAGCAGTGATAGAAGGCCAGCAGCAGCTTCTGGTCCAGGTTGTTCTTCAGGCCACTGAGGAAGTGCAGCCACTGCTGGGTTTTCTTCACCAGGACTTTGGTGTTGACAGTCCAGGAGAGGTTAGACGAGATGTGGGTGCCCAGGAACCTGAAAGCAGGGATGTTTTCCATGCAGTCACCATTTATTGGGGGGGGGGGGCATGTCTGTTCTGTTCTTCCTGAAGTCCAGTATTAATTAAGTTCAAAATTTATGAGAAAAAAGTTGAAAATTTACAGGGAAAAAATGGCAAATTTACAAGAAAAAAAAATTACAAATTTACAAGAAAAAAGTTGCAAATATGAGAAGTTTAAAAGCTACAAGAAAAAAGTTGCAAATTTACAGGAAAATTTTGCAAATTTATGAAAAAAGTTACAAATCTACAAGAAAAAAGTTGCAAGTTTACAGAAAAAAAATTGCCAATTTGTAAGAAAAAGTTGCAAGTTTATAAGATTTTTTAAAATTATTATTTCTGCTTAAAACTGGTGTTTCAAAGTCATTTTATTCAGTTATGTAACATAGAAAGGTTTAAGATGAGATGAGTCTTTATTAGTCCCACAATAGGGAAATTCCAGGATTGTAGTGGCGCAGAGATAGCAGCACTCAAAGCAATAGTAAATAAGATAAGAATTGGTTAGCCAAAGCAGTAAATAGATATACATACAGTATGTACACAGTTATATACACAGTGCAGGAGCATTGCAGCTAGATGGAATAAACAGTATTATGGTTAGTTAAATTACCCAGCTGAATATAAATATGGATCCAGACAGTATATTTCACATATGAATGAACAGTGTTGTTGCCACCGTCAATCATGATTGTAATTGTCTTAGTTGTGTATTGGAGGGGGACGATCTCTATTGTGCAAAGTTGTGACATTTAATACGGCTTCTATGAGCAGTGCTGGTTAGATGATACATTATGATGATATTGGGGGGACAATTATCTCTTTTTTTCCAGGTTGGGGTGGAAATTGGGTTGGGCAGTGCGGTGGTGCTGTGGTTAGCACTGTGCCAGCACAGCAACTCACCCTTGGCCATGGGATCCTTGGTTCGATCCCAGCCCCTGACCAACAGTGATCTGTGTGGAGTTTGCATGTTCTCCCCGTATCTGCGTGGGTTTACTCCGGGATTTCTCCGGTTCCTCCCGCAGGCCAAAAACATGCAGGTTAGGTTAATTGATCAAGAAAGCTAGCGCTGTCCTGGGGCAGCGCCTTGACCCGGTGGAGGAGATAGGAGAGAGAAGGACGGTGGCTAAACTGTCATCTCTGCTGGAGTCCGAGTTCCACCCTATGCAGGACATACTGAATGCACTGAGGAGCTCATTTAGCAGCAGACTACATCATCCCGGGTGCACAACCGAGAGGTTTCGCAGGTCCTTCCTACCAACGGCTGTCAGACTGTACAACCTAAGCAGGGCTGCTCGCAGAGATAGCAAAAAGACGTAACAACCTAATAGTTTTTGAATGCAAAAGATGCAATAGACTTACACAATGGTCCCCTCCGGCATACAACTAGGAAAATACCGGTCTCTATGGAGGGTGAGAATATGTATGGGCACATAATCATGCCATGTAGGATAACTAAGTAGACGGTTGTGCTGTTTCATCCCATCTAGCAACAATGCTCTGCACTGTGTGTGTTTATATATTTACATATTTATTCCATCTGGCTACAATGCTCCGCACTGTGTGTGTTTATATATCTACATATTTATTCCATCTAGCTACAATGCTCCGTACTGTGGGTGTTTATATATTTACATATTTAGTCCACCTAGCTGCAATGCTCCGTACTGTGGGTGTTTATACTGTATATCTACATATTTATTCCATCTAGCTACAATGCTCTGCACTGTGTGTCTGTGTATATATATATATTTATAGTAATATGTACATATGTATATTATTAACATATATCATATTATCATATCATAACATATATCATAACATATTAACATTATTAACATCTGTGCTGACCCATCACACCCCGGCCACAAACTGTTTGAACTTCTATCTTCTGGTCGTCGTTACAGATCACTGAAGGTCAAAACCACCCGTCACAGGAACAGTTTCTTTCCTCAAGCCATCACTCTGATGAACTCCTAACATTCACCTAGTCCTACCTGTTGCTGTACTCATGACTTTTCATCCATTATTACATTGCACATAACTCTCACACTGCTTTTTACTTCATTCACATTATATCACTGAATCTGAGTTCACATTGAAATACTGTGTGACTGTATATTTTTTCATATATTTCTGCAAAGTGTGGTTAGTCTGAGTAAATAACTGCATATATTCCTGTATATATTTGCATCCTTTTATAGAAACGTGGACAGACTGTAATTTACTGTACATACTCTGTTGTCATTGAATCCTTATTTAAATCCTCCACCTGAACAATGAGAGCAAGTTTTTAGTCAAAGTCAAATTCCTTGTATGTGTTGTGCATACTTGGCCAATAAAGCTGATTCTGATTCTGATTCTGATTCTGATTAGCTGCTCTTGCTTTTTTTTCTTGCCTTCTGATTGTTGCTCTGAGTGTTGCTATCCCTGTGCTGTTGCAATCCTGGAATTTCCCCATTGTGGGACTAATAAAGGCTTATCTTATCTTAATTGGAGACTCTAAAGTGGCCCTAGGTGTGAATGGTTAAGGGATAGCGCTGTACCGTGGCTACTTCATCCATCCATGTGGATGCCCTTGTGGCGGTTTGGGAAAACCCCCACAAACAGACTAAGGACAGACAGCTCGCTACTTCTGGATTTTTCCGCTGCATGCTGTGATCTAATCAGCCATTTATGCATTTCACTGCTGTGAGGTTAATGTGTCACCTTTCATGTATTGTGTTCATGCATCCTGTCTGTGTCTCACAAATGCAAATATCTCATGCCTGTTCTGCAGTCCCTTTGATCAGACAAACTGCTGTGAATCTGCTTTGATGTATTGTTTGAGTTGGGTATAAATACTGCACAGGTCCTGTAACACGTTCTCTCACTCACACTTCAACCTCTGCTGCAGACACGCGCTCTGTGTCTTCTCCTCTGAGAGCCAGAGGATCCCCATCCAGCCTGCACACACTTGGGCTGGAGAGGGGATCCCGTGACGGCGGTATGATATAATAAACTCTACTTAAAACCTCCAACAACGCCGCTTTATTTCATGCCGCCGCACTGGTGACCCGACGCTGAATCGAACACGCTGCCAGCGAATGCAACACCCGGCGGTGATTCTCTGACGACAAGCGAACGCGGCAGCCTGACTGATCTGCCCTCCCTTCTGCTCCAGGGAGACCGCAACGCGGAGTTTCCAGGTGAAACTCCACGGAGAACACCCACGACCGGGAAAGCTGAGCAACGTTTCATGGTGAGATCTGCACGCCTAGATCGGCACATCCATGCTGGACCGGCCGTGCTCACAGCTCCTCCACACCGTGAGCGCATGCACCTCGTCCCCCTCTCCACGACGGCGATCCCCATGGCCGACGGCGCACACGTGGACCTGAACGCACCATGACCGAGCGAGTGACAGAGCGTCTACTTTCCTTCACCGCTCCAACAGACAACAGGGATGATCTCCAGCAAGCTCCCTGACCCTGGGTCTCCTCTCCAGCGGCCCACCCACGCACGGGACCCCGGCACACGCACCGGGGAGTCACGGGCACGGCGCACCACGCACGGGACACATACGGCTCCACAGACTACCTTCCTCCTTCGCCGCTGCCCTTCAGGGCTGCTCGCTCACCTGAGGCACGCATGCAGCATGCTCGAAGGATTTGTTAATGGTCTCAGCCACGGCACACATAGGGAATTCAGCTGTTTTGCGATTCCCGAGGACTTTAGGGCTGCGCCCGCACCTAAAGAGACACACCACGTCCCTCTGCTTTTGTTTTTCCCCCACAGCCGCCCCTGCTTTTCTTCATGGCCACGAGAGGAGCCAGTGACTAATTTTTCTTCTTGTGGACCTCTGCACGTTCAGCGGGACCAGCCCTTCGACATCGCGGACCCACAAGCAATTTTTGCGCGGCCCAGACTTTTCATCGTCTCCGGCCGGCTTTTACCCCCCCTCCACCACCCTCCACCCCCTCCTGCACAGAGCTTTTCCCTGCTCGCTACCCAAGCTGCACTATCGAGGTCTCGACCACCTGCCGAGCCCTCTGGGGGGGAGCTGTGGCGGTTTGGGAAAACCCCCACAAACAGACTAAGGACAGACAGCTTGCTACTTCTGGATTTTTCCACTGCATGCTGTGATCTAATCAGCCATTTATGCATTTCACTGCTGTGAGGTTAATGTGTCACCTTTCATGTATTGTGTTCATGCATCCTGTCTGTGTCTCACAAATGCAAATATCTCATGCCTGTTCTGCAGTCCCTTTGATCAGACAAACTGCTGTGAATCTGCTTTGATGTATTGTTTGAGTTGGGTATAAATACTGCACAGGTCCTGTAACACGTTCTCTCACTCACACTTCAACCTCTGCTGCAGACACGCACTCTGTGTCTTCTCCTCTGAGAGCCAGAGGATCCCCATCCAGCCTGCACACACTTGGGCTGGAGAGGGGATCCCGTGACGGCGGTATGATATAATAAACTCTACTTAAAACCTCCAACAACGCCGCCTTATTTCATGCCGCCGCACCCTCAATTTCCCCTCTGGGGATCAATAAAGTATACAAAATCAAAAAAAAAAATCAAAATCAAATGTTGAGTCTACTCCTTAATTTTCAAATTGACATTAAAAAGTTAGAAATAGACTTCAGAAATGTCTCATTTATCTGGAAAAGGTTGTAAATTTATATGAATAAAGTAATAGATGTTTGATTTGTTTGAAAATTTAAAATTCGCACAAAAAAGTCTTAAAAAATGTGAACAATCAAAATGAAATGTTGCAAATTTACGTGAAAAAGCTGCAAATTTACATTAAAAATAGGGTAAAAGTAGCAAATTTACAACAAAAAGTCCAAAATTCTTGCAAATTAATGAAAAAAGTTGCAAATTTATGAGAAAAAAAGTTGCACATTAAATGAAAGTTCAAATTAACAAGAAAAAAGTTGCAAGTTTACATGAAAAAATTGTAACTTTACATGGAAAAAAGTTGCAAATTAAGGAGAAAGTTGCAAATTTACAGGAAAAAGTTGCAAATTTACATGAAGTGAGGGGAAAAATAGCAAATTTACAAAAAAAAATGTTAAATTTTTGCAAATGAGAAAAAAGTTGCAAATTAATGACAAAAGTTACAAGTTAATTAGGAACAAAAAGTTGCACATTTACATGAAAAAAATTGCAAATTAACAAGAAAAAAGTTGCAAATTAACTCTTTAGCTGTACAGCGACTGGAACGGTTAAAGGGTGGTCAAGAGTGATAAATTTTTGTCAATAAAATAGTTCCGATTTCCAAGGCTATAACATGAAAGTTGCAAGAGATAATGGCTTACTGTCAATAAGAAAGATATAGACCAGGGGTCACCAACGCAGTGCCAGCGGGCACCATGTCGCCCGCAGGGACCACATGTGTCGCCCGCAGGCCTGTTCTAAAAATAGTACAACTCGCAAGTGAGCTGCAGATGTAATTTTTTCTGCCGCTATTTTTTTTAAAATATTTTTTAAAATCACACTTGCATTTATATAGATTTTAAAATGACAATGTCTTAAAAATAAAAAAAATGAAAATATGTTTATTATACGTAAAGTTAAGGTGAACTCTGACCTAGTTCAAAGGTCAGTATTGTGCGCATGACAAAACCTTCGCGCTTGTGGAGCGTAAGCTTAGCTAGCGGGCAGTTAAGATGGTGGGCGCAGTGCGGTTTCCAAGCCCAAAAACATGGCAAAAAAAGGACATAAAATTTATCATTTTCAAAGTGAGCGGGAGGAAGAGTTCTTTTTTACTACCGTGAAAGGAAGCTGCGTGTATTTCATTTGCGGGGCGATGGCGAAGCGCTACTTCACTACCCACTCTTTTTTTTTTTTTTTTTTTTTTGGACTTATCTTGACAAGCCACCAGCCGCTGCGTGCGCAAGCGCCCCTTAACTCCCTAACCTGCATGTTTTTGCATGAAAAACGAGAACATGCAAACTCCACACAGATCACTGTTGGCCGGGGGCAGGGATCGAACCCACGATCCCCCGGCCGAGGGTAAATTGCTGCCGCGGTGGTAACCACTGCCCCACCGTGCATATAAGCACTCTCAGTGCTGTTTAGTTTCTTCTCATGAAAGGACAGTGCTGGTTGCTCAAGCATGATTCTTGGCAAGAACTGTATGGATATAATTCCAGTGAAGAAGAACACACAAAAGTGTGTTTATTAAATGTAACAGATTTTGAGCAGAATTGCAGCAGATTTGTTCAGTTAAAAATGTGATAAGATTTATTTAATATGAAAGTTGATTTTTCTTAAATGTTGCATAACTTTTTCAAACATGGTTCAACATAGTTCATGAATTAAAAGGGTTTATTTTTTTATGGTTAAAAGGGACTGGTGAAAACTGGACATTTTTTTATGAAATGTAGAAGGGATCATCTGAACAATTGCTGAGATTAATAAAAATAAAGTGTTGAATATTGATCTTGTCTGTTACCCACTCTAAGTTATTGATAATTATTTATTTATGTGTGTATGTGTGTGTGTATATATATATATATACTGTATATATACTGTATATATATATATACACACACACACACACACACACACACACAATTTGTTATTTTAGAGGAGTGTGCCAAGCTGGTGCCCTTCACATGACTCGATACCCATGAAGTAGCTCTTGGTTTCAAAAAGGTTGGTGAGCCCTGATATAGACTATGATCCAAAGTTTCAGATAGGAATAAATTTACGCATCTAATTTGCATAATGTCGCGGCAGCTATATAAATTACATAACTCAGTCAAAAGTGGACTTTGGACACATTTACACAAAGAATGGTTTGGTTTTTTTGATACCGTTTTGTCTACAGGAGTATGTTTTTATCTAATCTTCAAAGCATATGAACTAGAAAAATCAATAAAATGTAAAAAAAAAACCCACCAAAAAACATATATTCATCTCTTACCTGTTGCGGGGGGGGGGGGGGGGGGGGGCTCGCTCGCTCACGTGACTAGTCCGTTTTCGTCCATCGTGGTCGTTGTTTTGCGTTTGCGCTGTCATTTACACTCTCTACCACATCTAGAAACTCTTATGATTATCCCACATGAATTTTGTGGCTATTTTTCCTGTTTGATGCATTTTTCCTGTGAGAATCCGTGACGACGTGGGCGCCGCCATCTTGGTGTTGTGAGCTCAGTTTTTCGCCCATCGTGGTCGTTGTTTTGCGTCTGGTCGGTCATTTATACCCTCTACCACATCTACAAATGCTTATGATTATCCCATGTGAATTTCGTTTGTATTACGCGGCTATTTTTCATGTATAATGCAGTTTCAGTCAGAATCGCCACCGCCATGACCGATCATGGCGACGGCCACATTGGTGTTGTGAGCTCAAAGCGGAAAAAGGAAGAATAATAATGAGGATTTCTTGTTCTTTGCTGTATTCCATGTCAGCCATGATTCCTTCGACGCGTGTCTGCCACCTTCTGAGCTGTCAGATCAATACAGATCAGTACAAATTCTCAGTATAGCCCAGGGACGTCAATAAGTTGACCGGTGCAGTTGCTGCGCTGTGCCACTGGGTGCGCACGACCTGTCCATTTAATGTGGACAGTTAAAGAGTTAACAAGAAAAAAGTTGCAAGTTTACATAAAAAAGCTTCAAATTAATGAGAAAAAAGGTAATTAAAATTTAAAGATAAATTTGAAAATTCAAGAGCCAGTTTTTTTTCTTATAGTAGTTTGCTGACTCCTGATCTAAATAATTTCAATAATAACCAGAAAATGGGTCTGTTAGGAATGTTTTGTTGTGTTTAAAGTTTAAAACGCCTGCACATTGTAACTGTTCACAGCTCCGTTTGACGTTTTCTCTCTGCTCCACAGATGAAGGAGACGTTCGCGCGGAGCAGTGTCTCCTGCCTGACGGGCGCCAACCTGCAGAGCGTCACGGCGGTTCAGGGGGACCCGTGCTGGCAGGTCACCCAGCAGCTGCACCTCCTCATAGAGAAGGTAAGATGTGCCGCACCCTTTGCCAAATCTGAATGCTGGACCACTTGATTTTTGACCTTCACAGACAAAAGGCAGTGTGTTTGAACTGTGGTGATCTTTGAACGTGGTCAGAAACAGCAGACCAGATGTTCCAATGATCTTGCTACCTAGGATAACTTGTCATGAATTTCTGACAGTATGTTTTGGATGCAGTTAAAAAAAAGTATGGGCGGATATTTCGTTTCACTGTTTGGGGGGGGGGGTGTCAACAGAACACTTTTCCAGAGTAAACAATTGAGGGGGACACTATACTGTAGATGTTATTATAGTCAAGGCCATTCCTAGGTTTTGGGGGCAGTATGCAAGATTTTGTAATGAGGAAGAATTCAAACCCTATAAAATTTGGAAAAAATACGTGTGTGTGTGTGTGTGTGTGTGTGTGTAAAACCTAAATAAAACAAAATGGGGTCATTGTCTAGATAAACAAAAAAAAATAACTGTTACATAGATTAAAAATTTAACCAGCATCCATGTGAACAATCTCAAATTTGATGCAAGATGGCGCCCACCAATGGCGAATGTCTTTGCTCGTTCCGCTCTCGAATGCCAACTTTTCTCCTTTTTTGCATAGTTGCTGTTCTTTCTACAGTGCATGGAGGTCATGCACTGCTACCATATGACCGACAGACACTACTGGATATCGCCAAGTCAAGCAGTCACATGGAGTTGACTGGCTTTATACCACCCGATCTACAATACATTGTGCGACCACGCAGTGATCAGCCCCCCCCCCCCCCCAGTAAGGCCCCAAAGCACCAAGCCCGCATGAGCATGCTGACCCTAAGGGAGTGCGTCGGAGGCGGGGCCAAAGGTGAGGCAAGAGAGGAGGGCTATGTGCTAGGCTAAAGGCTCACTCTAGCCGGCCACTGCTACCCATTCTCTTAATGGAAAACGTTCAGTCTTTGGAAAATAAGCTAGATGAACTAAGAGCAAGGATTGAAGACCAGCGGAAGACAAGAGAGTGGTGTGTCCTAATTTTCTGTGAGACCTGGCTTTCAGACAGAGTCCCAGAGAGCGCTATTCAGCTACAGACCCACTCAACACACCGGGCAGACACAACAGGAGACTTTGATGAGAGGGGGAGGTGTGTGTATATTTATAAACCACTCATGGTGTGGAGATGTACAGACCGTCCACAAGCACTGCTCGCCCGACGTGGAGTTTTTACTGCTGAAATGCCATCCCTATTACCTAGCGAGGGAATTTACCGCTGTGTTTTTGGCCGCTGTATACATTTGTCTGCAGAACAACTACACAGTACTGCTAAACAAACTCCATGACGTCATCAGCGCAGTAGAGCCAAAACATCCCGATGCTGTTTTTATTATTGCTGGTGACTTTAACCAGTGCAATTTATGTACTGTACTCCCCCAAAATTACCAGCATGTGGACATTCCCACCCACGATAAAAGCACATTGGATCATGTTTATTCCAATATATGTGGCACCTACAGAGCAGCTCCCCGCCCCCGCTTTGGGCAGTCAGATCACATCTCACTGTTTATGTACCCAGCCTACAGACAAAAGCTGAAACAAACAAACCCTGTTATTAAGCAAATTAAGCGCTGGACTCCAGAGACTGAAAGCACCCTACAAGACTGTTTTGCCTGCACAGACTGGGATGTGTTTAAAGCTGCAGCCACCCGAGGAGACTCTTCTGTAAACATATAGGATGATGCTGAATATGTGACAATATGTGGGTACATCAGCACGTGCGTTGACACAATCGTACCCACCCTACAGGTCAGGAAGTTCCCCAATCAGAAGCCTTGGATCAACAGTCGGGTACGTCAGATGCTGCATGCTTGCTCTTGTGCATTTAAATCAGGCTGTGAGGTCGAGTACAAAGCTGCAAAGTATGGACTAAGAAAGGCTATAACAACAGCCAAGAGGCAGTACAGAGAAAAGCTGGACAGCCTCTACTCCACTCCTGACCCGGAGCACCTGTGGCAAGGCCTGCAACACATCACAGACTACAAGAGGACCAACAGCAGCACCACTAGCTCCCACAGACAGTCTGCTGGATGATCTCAACATCTTTTACATCCACTTTGAGACCACCAGTGACAGTACAGAGAGGAGACACACACTCACGCACCCCCCCCCCCCCCCACTAAGAGTTTCACCAGGCCAGGTAAGCAAAGCACTGAAGAATATCAACCCCCGCAAGGCAGCAGGACCAGACAACATACCTGGGTGGGCCTTCAGAGCATGCGCTACCGAGCTGACCGGCGTTCTGGCATCAATATTCAACCGCTCCCTCAACCAGAACATAGCCCCCTCCTGCTTCAAAACAACAACCATTATCCCCCTCCCTAAAAGGAGCCCGCCGACCTGTCTGAATGATTACAGACCAGTAGCACTCACTCCAATCATCATGAAGTGCTTCGAGAGAGTGGTGTTGCCCCTCATTCAGGACAGCATACCGGGCACCCTGGACCCCCTGCAGTATGCCTATCGGCCCAACAGGTCCATCTCGGATGCCATTGCTGCAACACTCCATTATTCTCTCTCCCACCTGGAAGATAAAGACTCCTACATTACGATGCTCTTTGTTGACTACAGCTCTGCCTTCAACATGGTCATCCCCCACAAACTCACCGACAAACTGTCTTCACTTGGCCTGCACCCCACCCTCTGCGACTGGCTACTGGACTTTCTAACTGGCAGGCCCCAGTCTGTCAGGATGGGTAACAGGACCTCAGCCAGTATCATCACAAACACAGGTGTCCCACAGGGTTGTGTTCTCAGCCCCATCCTCTACAGCCTCTTCACCCATGACTGTGTTGCCTCCCACAAGGACAATATCATCCTAATGTTTGCGGATGACACAGCAGTGATAGGACGCATCACTGGTGATGACGAAGCATCCTACAGGAGGGAGGTGGCCAACCTGGTGTCATGGTGTGAGGACAACAACCTCACCCTCAACACGGACAAGACAAAGGAGATGATAGTGGACATGAGGAAAGGGAGGAGGAGACCCCATCGACCACGGTTCAGAGCTGGCTTTTGGGACGTGGAATGTCATCTCTCTGGTGGGGAAGAAGCTGGAACTGGTGCACGAGGTTGAGAGATACCGACTAGATATAGTTGGGCTCACCTCAACGCACAGCTCCAGTTCTGGAACCAGTTTCCTGGAGAGGGGCTGGAGCTTGGCCTACTCTGGAGTTGCCCCGGTTGAGAGGCGACGGGCAGGGGTGGGTATTCTTGTATCCCCCCGCCTTGCTGCCTCCACATTGGAGTTCTTCCTGGTGGACGAAAGAGTAGTTTCCCTGCACTTTCTGGTTGGGAAATGGGGCCTGACCCTCATTTGTGCCTCTGCACCAAATGATGGTTCAGAGTACCAACCCTTTTTGGAGTCTGTGACTGGGGTGCTGGAGAGTGCTTCTCTTGGAGACTCCATTGTCCTACTTGGGGACTTCAGTGCACACATGGGCAATGACAGTGAAACCTGGAGGGGCGTGATTGGGAGGAACAGCCTGCCAGATCTGAATTCAAGTGGTGTTCAGTTATTGGACTTCAGTGCCAACCACAGTTTGTCCATAATGAACACCATGCTCAAGCATAAGGGTGTCCATATGTGCACATGGCACCAGGACACCCTAGGTCACAGGTCGATGATCGAGTTTGTTATCATGTCATCAGACCTTCGACCACATGTCTTGGAGACTCAGGTAAAGAGAGGTGCAGAGCTGTCAACTGATCACCACCTGGTGGTGAGTTGGATCCGATGGCAGGGGAGGATGCCATTCAGACCTGGTAGACCCAAACGTATAGTGAGGGTGTACTGGGAACGTCTGGCTGTGAGGCCCCTGTCTGGGAGGTCTTCAGCTCCCACCTCCGGAAGAACTTCAACCACATTCCGAGGGAGTCTGGAGACATGGAGTCTGAATGGGCCATGTTCTCCACCTCCATTGTTGAAGCAGCTGTCCAGAGCTGTGGCCGCAAGGTTGTTAATGCATCTCATGGTGGCAACCCCTGAACCAAGTGGTGGTCACCAGTGGTGAGGGGGGCCATCAAGCTGAAGAAGGAATCCTATCGAGCTTGGTTGGCTTGTGGGACTCCTGAAGAAGCTGAGGTGTATGGGCAGGCTAAGCGGAGTGCAGCTCGGGTGGTTGCTGAAGCAAAAACCTGGGTGTGGGCGAAGTTCGGTGAGCCCATGGAACAAGACTTTCGGTTGGCCTCGAAGAGATTCTGGCAAACTGTCTGGCGACTCAGGAGGGGGAAGCAGCTACCTGTCCACACTGTGTATAGTGCGGATGGGGCGCTGCTGACTTCCACTGGGGACATCGTCAGGCGATGGAAGGAATACTTCGAGGATCTCCTCAATCCCACTGACACACCTTCCACAGATGAAGCAGGGCTTGAGGATGAAGGGGACAACTCACCCACCCATCACAGGCACTGAGGTCACCGAAGTGGTTAAAAAACTCTTTTGTGGCCAGGCCCCGGGGGTGGACGAGGTTCGCCTTGAGTACATCAAGGCTCTGGATGTTGTAGGGCTGTCATGGTTGACACGCCTCTGCAACATTGCATGGGAGATGGGGACAGTGCCTTTGGCATGGCAAACTGGGGTGGTGGCTTCTCTTTTTAAAAAGGGGAACTGGAGGGTGTGTTCCAACCTTAGGGGGATCACACTCCTCAGCCTCCCTGAGAAAGTCTATGCCAGGGTGCTAGAGAGGAGAGTCCGACTGCTGGTCCAACCTCGGATCCAGGAGGAGCAATGTGGTTTTTGTCCTGGCCATGGCACATCGGACCAACTCCTTACCCTCTCGAGAATCCTCAAGGGTTTGGGGGAGTTTGCCAAACCAGTCCACGTGTGTTTTGTGGACTTGGGGAAAGCATTCGACCACGTCCCGTGGGGAGGTGCTGCGGGAGTATGGGGTATTAGGCTTGTTGTTACAAGCTATCCGGTCCCTATATGACTGTTGCAAGAGTTTGGTTCGTATTGCCAACACCCAATCAAACTCATTCCCAGTGAGAGTTGGATTCCGCCAGGGCTGCCCTTTGTTACCGATCCTGTTCATATTTTTTATGGATAGGATATTTAGGCGCAGCCAAGGATTGGAGGGTGTCATGTTTGGTGACCACAGGATCTCATCTCTGCTGTTTGCAGATGATGTCCTGTTGGCTTCATCCAGCAATGACCTACAGGCCTTACAGGGATGGTTTGCTAATGAGTGTGAAGTGGCTGGGATGATTATCAACACTTCCAAGTCCGATTCCTGGTCCTCAGCCGGAAAAAGGTGGATTGTTCTCTCTGGGTTGGGGACAAGCTCCTGCCCCAAGTGGAGGAGTATAAGTATCTCTGGGTCTCAATTACGAGTGAGGGGAGAATGGAGCGAGAGATTAACAGACGGATCGGAGCAGCATCTGCAGTGATGCGGACGTTGTATCGGTCCGTTGTGGTGAAGAGGGAGCTGAGTTCTATAGCAAAGCTGTCGATTTACCAGTCAATCTACGTTCCTACCCTCACCTATGGTCATGAACTTTGGGTAATGACCGAAAGAATAAGATCGTGGATACAAGCGGCTGAAATGAGCTTTATCCGTGGGACTGTTGGAATCCATCCTCAGCGATAGGGTGAGGAGCTCAGTCATCCGGGAGAAGCTCAGAGTAGAACCACTGCTCCTCCACACTGAAAGGAGCCAGTTGCCTGAGGTGGTTTGGGCATCTGATCAGGATGCCTCCTCAGCGCCTCCCACTTGAGATGTTTCTGGCACGTCCAGCTGGGAGGAGATCCTGGGGCAGACCCAGGACACACTGGAGAGGCTACGTCTCCCAGCTGGCCTGGGAACGTCTTGGTATCCTCTCTGAAGGGCTGGAGCAGGTGGCTGGGAAGAGGGAAGTCTGGGTTTTTCTGCTTGAGCTGCTGCCTCCGTGACCCGGACATCTGGAAAAGCGGTAGAAAATGGTTGGATGAATGGATTTATAAGAAAAAAGTTGCAAATTAACAAGGAAAAAACTGCAAATTCATGAGAAAAAGGTACAAATTAATGAGAAAGGTGCCAATTTACATGAAAAAGTTGCAGATTTACATGAAAAAAGTTGAAAATTTACATGAAAAAAGTTTGAAATTAATGAGAAAATGAAATCACCAAGGTGCTGATGCCTCGGTGCCTGTGGCATGGGGGGGGGGGGGCCTGTAAAAAAAGTCACACTGCCACTTCTAGTAGGCTGGCATAGTTATTGCAATACGTTTTTTTGCAGCTGCATTGATGGAAAAGCTGAGTTAAATTTGTGTTTATTTTGAAAACAGTCTTATCTGGAAAATGTGACAAATTAAAGTCAAGAAAATATGGTGATGCAATGATACAAGCCTTTAGTTCCAGTAGATTTTGAGGTGGTGAGCTGAAAAGCTGCTAACAGACAGACAGACAGATACAGACACAGACACATGGAGTGATTACCATATGCCTACGTTGCCTTTGCACCAACGCATAAAAATGCAAAAGCACAAGAATAAAATTAGGAGCACAAACAGTAACAGATTTTGAATGCATGTATAGTTACACGATGGCATGCAATAGCAGGTAAACATCAAAATTTCCAGAAGTAAAAGCATAATTATGAATATTAAATCAGAACGGTTTGGAATGTTTCACACTTTTGTGTAGTGAATATTGAGTTTCTTAAATCTTGCAAAAAATGAACTTTGCCCAAATATTAATCTATTGAAGTACAGTAGCAGTTTCTGGTATAAACAGTAATCATGTAATATTCTTTTTTAGCTTCCAGCCTGTTATCTTCACAGCTGCTCTGACTGATGACCCTCAGGTTCACCACCATGGACCTCAGAGAGACAAAGAGGAAAGAAAAACAGCAAAAAAATGTGATTATTGTTACAGATGTGATAGATATAAAAAGTACAAGTCATGTTAATTCAGCTTAATAAATTGCTTGTTTAGTGAGTGAATCATTTTAAAGTGAGTGAACAAAGCATGACACACTGTGGTGTTTTTATATGACTGACATTATTATTAAGACTTAAAACAAAGCCTTATCTTGAAATTCTGGCAAATTAAAGGGCCTATATCATGCTATTTTAAGCCTTTCAGAGTAAACTATATGTATGTATGTGATAGTATATTACCTTTGGTACACTGGAGAATGAATTTCTTATGAAATATGAGTTATTTTCGCGAGCTACTTTTCCAACCCGGAAGTAAGATGCCTCAATCTCTGAGGCTCCGCCTCTCCTTCTTGTGGCTGCCGCCCATTTCATGACGTAACCCCTGAGCCGGCTGCTGCAGCGTGTCGCTGGGTTCCGCCCACGAAAACTTAGAAGACATTGTCTTACGTCAAAAAGCAAAGAGTTGTTGTCACTGAGCAGATTAGGTGCGAGAGGAACTACTTCTTCACAGCATCAATGCTAAAGTGAAAGAGTTTTGCCGATCACCGCTTCGTTAGCTGCGCGGAGAAAGTGGGTGTGTGCGTTAGCCTGGGGGCGGTGCTGGCAGCACAGGCACTTCCTGAAGTGGGCGGCTCACCCACGTTCATACGTATGAACGTGGGGACCCAGTCATTATCAGGGACAGGGCAGAGCAGCAGCTCAGAGAGCAGGGATGAGGAGGAATACTCAGAGATGCGTGAATGGAGCAAAATACCACTTTGGGGGTGTTTTTAGTGAGGAATTAACATTATAACATGCTTAAAAGCTCAAAAAAGTCAATTTTGCATGATATAGGCCCTTTAAAAATCGAGAAAATATGGTGACACAATGATAGAAGCTTTTAGTTGCACTTAATTTTGACCAGCTGAGCTGAAACAGACAGGTGGACAGATACAACCAACCAACTACACACACAGACACATTGATCGATTACCATATACCTTGGTTTTCATCGAGGCATAAAAATTGCAGATTAATGAGAAAAAAGCTGTGAATTTACAAGAAATGGTGAAGATGCAAGGCATAGAGATAGTGAAGATAGACAAGTTTAAATACCTGGGGTCACCCATCCAAAGCAATGGATGGTGCACAGGAGAGGTGAAGAGGAGAGTGCAGGCAGTGTTAATGGCGCATGTCAGTACTCATCCTGAGCAACTGCCCTGATGCTCGCCAAACTCACAGAGCGATTCTCAGGTGGGCATGCATCAAGGTTGAGCCTAAGGTCAGGGGTCAGGTCTCATGGTGGGTCTATCAGCTACGCCGTCAGTTTTTGCAAGATAACATTTGTTCTGTAATTTAGTTCCTGCTCAAAAAACAGAAGTCAAAATTGCTTACAAAGCAAATGCTGGAGAAGCTTTATTGTTCTTAAATTTATTGCAGTGTCTTCATAACTGAGAGCCTTCCCCCGATGGTAATCAAACATGAACTAGTCCACAGGAAACAGGAGCAGCACCTTCCCTCCAACAGAGCTCCATTGTTATCCAAAACTATTAATTTTGACTCATCCTTGGATCCTTTACTTTTTCTTCTTTTTTTTTTTTTTTTGGCAGAAACTGCAGAAAAAATGTGGAATAAAGCCAGCTTTATCTCTTTTTTCCCTTCGTTATTATTATCATTAGGGGCTTCCTGTGGACGTTCAAAATGAGCCAAAATCAGTGTGTGAACAATGAGCTCCTTCATGGCAGGAAGATGCGATGTGATCCTGAGAGGGGTTTAATCAGGGCAGGAATGTATTCACCTGCACACAGACACACAATAACATGCACACACGTGCATGCACAATGGGGGAAGTAAGTATTGACAGTGTCAGCATGTTTGTGAGGTACATATATTTCCAATGAGGCTGCTCACGTGAAGTTTTCAAAAAGTCAAAATATTTAGGTTGATGAATAAATTTAAGTGTAATAAAGTGGAATGAAACAGGAAAAGTGTTGAACATGGTAGCTGTAATGTGTAATACATAGTGGACATAGGTGTAAATCAGGGGGAACTCACTGTATCAGTGTTCATAACAGAATAAAATGCATTTGATACATTTGAAACACCAGTGCTAAATAAAAAAAAGATGCTTGTAAATTTGGAAGATTTTTCATAAATTTGATACTTTAAAAAAAACAAAAAAACTTTTTTCTCATAAATTTCCAACTTTTTTGGAAATTTGCAACTTTTGTCTTGTAAATTTGAAACTTTTTTTGCTTTAAATTTGCAACTGTTTTCTTTAAATTTGCAACCTTTTTTCTTGTAAATATGCAACTTTTGTCCTCATAGATTTCCAGCTTTTGGGGAAATGTGCAACTTTTTTCTTGCCAATTCGAAACTTTTTTCTTGTAAATTTGCAGCTTTTTCTTTGAAATTTGCAACTTATTTTTGTGTAAATTGGTAGCTTTTTCATTTGAATTTGTAACTTTGTTCTTGTAAATGTGCAACTTTTTTCTTCAAATTTGCAGCTTTTTTTTTAAATTTGCATTTTTTTCCTGATATATTTGCAACGTTTTTTCTTGTAAATTTCCAGCATTTTTTCTTGTAAATATCCATCTTTTTTTTTCCTTATAAAAATACTGTGGAGAAAGGAATAGGCAAGGCAATGAACTGGATGACACAGAAACTTTATTCCATCTCCAACAGACAGTACAGTAAAGGAGCTCCCGGGTCTCTGTGCATTCCTCTTTTATAGCTTTAATACCATGCATTGGGACCCAGAACTTCCGACCATCATACATTGAGTTTAGAACAAAGCCTGTGTGGCACATTAACATGACATAATGCCGGCGCCGCTCTCACACCCTTCTTCTTCCAGTGGCTCTGGCATTTACTCCTCTCCCCGGGGGGCACATAGTCCTTACTGTCCCATCTGATACCCCCCGGTGACACCTCTTCTTTCGGTCCACTGTTCCCCCCTTCCCCAGTTGCCTTCGTCTCTGGGTGGAGAAGTCCCACACCATGCCTCCACACAGCCCCCCCCCCCCCCCGAACACCCAGAAAGGGCACTACCCCCCCCCCCCCCCCCCCCCGTCCTTTGGGCTTGAGCCGGCACCCATAGCGACTGTAGCGGGGGGTCGCCAATCCAGTCGAACCACCCTGCTGGCAGGGTGTACAGGAGGGCATGTCAGTCTGTGGAGGGAAAAAGGGAGGGGGAGAAAACACATCATCTTCACAAGCGCAGGTCCCTGCCGAGGGATTGCCAACTTGCGCAGCCACCAACAGTGGGTGTCCGCACCGGGGAGCGTGGGCCAACACCACCTGTTTGTCTGCCAACACAAAAGCGGGCTTGAGCTTGCCAATGCAGACGGTCTCCCTACATCCCTCCCATGTCTAACACAAAATGCTTCGCCCCAGGTTCCAACACCCTGAACGGTCCATTGTACAGTGGGCACAGCGGGTCCGGTGCGCATCGTGCCTGACAAAAACAAAACTGGCGTTCTGCAAGCTTCTTGGGATGAAGGTGCGGGGAGAACAATGGTGGGCCGGGCCCAGTACTTTAAAAGTCTCTATACTGTGCAAAATTTACACGGGTGGATCAGCCTCGGGTGCAGGGTTTTCTGGTAAAAAGTCTCCGGGGATCCGTAGCTGCTGAGAAAAAACGAGTTCTGCCAGGGAGGCTGCCAAATCCTCCTTAGGTGCAGAGCGCAACCCTAAAAGAACCCAGGGCAGGTGGTAGACCCAATGTGCATCCATGAGCGGAGCGCTGCTTTAAGCAACCTATGAAAACGCTTGCATAACCCATTAGCCTGGGGGTTGTACACGGTAGTGCGGTGAATTTTGACCCCCAGGCTGTGGGCCATCGCGGACCAGAGTTCCGAAACAAATTGTGGACCCCTGTCGGAAGTGATGTCCGACGGGGAGCCAAACTGTGCAACCCAAGCCAACAAAAAAGCACGTTCTGCGGACGTTGTAGAAGCCAGCGGGACCACTTCAGGCCAGCGCGTGGTGCAGTCCACGATTGTTAAAAGGTACGTAAAACCTTGCGACGGTGGGAGGGGTCCCACCAAATGCACGTGGAAGTGGTCAAACCTCCTGGCCAGGATTTGGAACGGCTCAAGGGGGGCTCTGGTATGCTTGTGCACTTTGGTCTGCTGGCACGTGACGCAAGCGTGGCCAGATGAATTTTGCCCCCACTAGCTTCACCGAAGCGTGCACTCCCGGATGCGAAAGGGAGTGGATTGACTCAAAAACGTGACAGCGCCAAGAGCTCGGAGCCACCGGGCACGGAGATGTCGCAGAGCAAGGGAGGGCATCTTTCTTGCACCACTCTGCTCTCCAGCCTTAACCCAGCAGGCACAGACTGGAGCGCGCAAATGTCCACGTCCCCGGCCTGCTCCGTGGCCATCACGGGGAAATCTATTCCCATGTACACCGGGGAGACTAACGTGCTCGACAGACAATCGGCCATGACGTTGAGCTTACTGGCGACGTGTTGAATGTCGGTAGTAAACACCGAAATTGCGGCCAAATGCTGTTGCTGCCAGACCCCCACGGTTCCAAGACCTTGGCCATCGCATACGTCAGTGGCTTACGGTCCACGAACGTAGTGAACTCGTGCCCCTCTAACCAAAATTGGAAATGGCGCATCGTCAGGTGGAGAGCCAGCAATTCTCTATCAAACTTGCTGTATTTGTGTTCGTTGTTGCGCAAAGTTCAGCTGAAAAATGCAAGCAGCTGCGACGAACCTGAGACGTACTGCTCCACCGCTGCCCCTATGGCAACATCAGACGCGTCTGTAGTGAGCGCTATCCATGCAGACGTATCCGGGTGGGCTAACAACACAGCATCTGCAAGTGCTGTTTTGGCATTAGTAAAAGCCTGGACTCGCTCGGGAGTCCAGTCGATGGCTTCCGTGGGCTTCTTTTTTTTAAGTGCGGCATACAACGGCTGCATCAGCTGGGCTGCCCAGGGAAGGAAACAGTTATAAAAATTAACCATTCCGTGGGTGCGGAAAGTCCGACACAGCGTGCACCTTATCCAGTAACGGAATCGCACCCTCCGGCAAAATGCAGTGGCCCAAAAAAATCAATCTCAGGCACACCGAACTGGCACTTCGCCGGGTTAACTATCAGCCTGTGCACCTCCAACCTCTGGAAAACCATCTTGAAATGGGCAATGTGCTCCTCCTCGAACGCGCTAGCTACCAGAATGTCGTCTAAGTAGACAAAAATGAAGGACAAGTCACGAAGCACTGCGTCCATCATCCTCTGGAAAGTCTGCACCGTGCCTTTTAATCCAAACGGTATGCATAAAAACTCGAAAAGGTCAAAAGAAGTTATTACCGCTGTTTATGGAACATCTTCCGCACGCACCGGGACCTGATGGTATCCGCGGACCAGATCCACTTTCGAAAAAACACAAGCCCTGGCCAGATGCACAGAAAAATCCTGGATGTTGCGAATGGGATAACGATCATTTTCCGTGGTGTTAATCAAGCGCCGAAAATCGCTGCATGGTCGCCACGACCCGTCAGCTTTAGACACCATGTGTAGCGGGGATCCCCACTGGCTGTTGGAGTGCCTGATGATGCCCAGCTGCTCTAAGTTGGCAAACTCCTCTCGCGCGCTGGCCAGTTTAGCTGCGTCCAAATGCCGAGGTCACGCGAACACCAGTGGGCCTTTTGTCCTTATAAAGTGTTCGACCCCGTGTTTCGTTACCGTAGCCAAAAAAGTTGGGACCGTGAGTGCTGGGAACTGTGCAAGCAAATGTTGATACTTACCCCCTGGAGCTATAATGTTAGCCAGCGTTGTCGAACCAGCTCCCCAAGCTGTACAGGGCAGTGAGGTAAAAGAGACAGTGTCCACTAATCTCTTATTAGCAACAACTAACAACCCATAAGCACATAAAAAAATCTGCATCTAAAATGTGGCTAGAACATGCAGCTTTCACAAAGTCCCACTGAAAGTTGCATCCGTGTAAGCATATCATCAGTGTCCACTCGCCAGATGTCATGATGGTGGATCCGGTGGCGGTCGTGAGCTCGGGACCGCTGCGTCCTGCCACCCTTTCTGCGTTGACTGGCAGTATGAGGCTCTTCTGGGAGCCGGAGTCCACCAAAAACCGTCTCCCCGAGCGCGTGTCCATGACATAAAGCAGTCTGTTCCTGTCACCATCGGTTGCAGCTGCCACTGAATTCCGAACGTGCTGTCTTCCTAGCTTCTTGAATTGGCATGGCGATAGGCAGCGTTTGGCATTTGAGCCGAAGTGGCGATGATTAAAACAGATCGCCCTGTTCCTTTGTCTCCTGGTGTTCGTCCTGGCTACCACAAACGGCTCTTTGACCTCGCTGGAGTCCCTCATGGATGCCGGTGCCACTGTCTGCACGCTGAGAGTTCTGGTTGCCAATATGATGCGGTCCGCTTCCTGCGCCTTAGCAACCAGCCGCAGCGAGTTGGCCAGGATCGCCCTCACTGTAGCCGGTAGGTTCCTGAGGAACAAGTGTGCGAACAGGAAAGATTCATCGTCCTTCCCCCTCAGTACCAACATGCTCTCCATGAACTCCACTGCTGATCTGTCCCTTAACTCCAAACGCGTTAGGAGTCTCTCTGCCCTCTCACTGTCAGAAAGGGTATAGCGCTGGAGAAGCATCCTCTTGAGCACTTAATATTTTCTTGGGGCTGGTGGCTCCTGGAGCAGGGTTGTCACCTGTTGTGTGACGTGCGCATCCAGCGCAGCGACCACATAGTAATACTTGGTATCATCCGTTGTTATCCCGTGGAGTGCGAACTGGGCTTCTATGTGCAAGAACCACACAGTCGGGTTGTGAAGCCAGAAGTCTGGGAGCTGGACTGAGACCACGTGTGCAACGCTGGTGCTCCCCCTCCAGGCAGTCTCCGGGGCGGTGCTCGGCTCGCTTTCCATGGCATGTCTTAGGGTTACCAATGTAGAGAAAGGAGGTTGGTGAGGCAACGAGCTGGACAACACAAACTTTATTCCATCTCCAACATACAGTACAGTAAAAGAGCTCTTGGGTCTCTGTGCATTCCTCTTTTATATCTTTAATACCATGCATTGGGACCCGGAACTTCCGACCATCATACATTGTGTTTAGAACAAAGCCTCTGTGGCACATTAACATGACATAATGCCGGCGACGCTTTCATACCCTTCTTCTTCCAGCGGCTCTGGCATTTACTCCTCTTCCTGGGGGGCGCATAGTCCTTACTGTCCCAGCTGATACCCCCCGGTGACACCTCCTCTTTCGGTCCATTGTTCCCCCCTTCCCCAGTTGCCTTCGTCTCTGGGTGGAGAAGTCCCACACCATGCCCCCACAATGCAACTTATAATTCTGCAGCTTTTGTCTCATAAATTTGTGCCATTTTTCAATAGCACAAATAATACTTAGTGTCCCCCTCAATATGCACTCGTGATAAAATGTTCTGTTTATTGCCCCCCCCAACAGTGAAATGAAATATCTGCCCATGATAGAGATGATAGAGTTTTAGAGTTAGATTAAATAATTTCCTCATCTAAGCCTTCAGCTTGTCTTTTAGACCCTATTCCTACCAGGTTATTTAAAGAAGTCTTCTCATTTATTGGTAGCTCTGTTCTTCAAATAATCAGTTCTTCATTAACATTAGGCCATGTACCACAGGCTTTTAAAACTGCTGTAATTAAGCCCTTACTCAAAAAGCCAGTGCTGGATCCAGGAGTTTTAGCTAACTATAGACCAATCTCTAATCTGCCTTTCATTTCAGAAATGTTAAGAGTTGTTGCGCCGCAATTATTTAACCACTTGCAGGGAAATGTTTTTTTTTTTTGAAGAGTTTCAATCTGAGTTTAGAATCCATCATAGTACTGAAGCAGCTTTAGTGAAGGTCACTAATGACCTCCTTATCGCATCTGATAATGGACTTGTTTCTGTACTTGTCCTTTTAGACCTTAGTGTAGCTTTTGATATTATTGATCATAATATTCTACTTGATAGATTAGAACACCATATTGGACTTAATGGAACTTCGTTGCAGTGGTTTAGATCTTATTTATCTGATAGGTTCCAGTTTGTTCATGTCAATAATGAGTTTTCTTCCAACTCAAAGCTCAGTCATGGAGTTCCACGGGGATCTGTGCTAGGCCCTACTCTTTTTGGTTTATATACAGTGGGGGAAAAAAGTATTTAGTCAGCCACCAATTGTGCAAGTTCTCCCACTTAAAAGATGAGAGAGGTCTCCAATTTTCATCATAGGTATACCTCAACTATGAGAGACAAAATGAGGGAAAAAAAAATCCAGAAAATCACATTGAAGGATTTTTAATGAATTAATTGGTAAATCCCTCGGTAAAATAAGTATTTGGTCACCTACAAACAAGCAAGATTTCTGGCTCTCACAGACCTGTAACTTCTTCTTTAAGAGGCTCCTCTGTCCTCCACTCGTTACCTGTATTAATGGCACCTGTTTGAACTCGTTATCAGTATAAAAGACACCTGTCCACAACCTCAAACAGTCAGACTCCAAACTCCACTATGGCCAAGACCAAGGAGCTGTCAAAGGACACCAGAAACAAAATTGTAGACCTGCACCAGGCTGGGAAGACTGAATCTGCAATAGGTAAGCAGCTTGGTGTGAAGAAATCAATTGTGGGAGCAATTATTAGAAAATGGAAGACATACAACACCACTGATAATCTCCCTCGATCTGGGGTTCCACGCAAGATCTCACCCCGTGGGGTCAAAATGATCACGAGAACGGTGAGCAAAAATCCCAGAACCACACGGGGGGGACCTAGTGAATGACCTGCAGAGAGCTGGGACCAAAGTAACAAAGGCTACATCAGTAACACACTACGCTGCCAGGGACTCAAATCCTGCAGTGCCAGATGTGTCCCCCTGCTTAAGCCAGTACATGTCCAGGCCCGTCTGAAGTTTGCTAGAGAGCATTTGGATGATCCACAAGAGGATTGGGAGAATGTCATATGGTCAGATGAAACCAAAATAGAACTTTTTGGTAAAAACTCAACTTGTCGTGTTTGGAGGAGAAAGAACATCATACCTACTGTGAAGCATGGGGGTGGAAACATCATGCTTTGGGGCTGTTTTTCTGCAAAGGGACCAGGACGACTGATCCGTGTAAAGGAAAGAATGAATGGGGCAATGTATCGTGAGATTTTGAGTGAAAACCTCCTTCCACCAGCAAGGGCATTGAAGATGAAACGTGGCTGGATCTTTCAGCATGACAATGATCCCAAACACACCACCCGGGCAATGAAGGAGTGGCTTTGTAAGAAGCATTTCAAGGTCCTGGAGTGGCCTAGCCAGTCTCCAGATCTCAACCCCATAGAAAATCTTTGGAGGGAGTTGAAAGTCCGTGTTGCCCAGTGACAGCCCCAAAACATCACTGCTCTAAAGGAGATCTGCATGGAGAAATGGGCCAAAATACCAGCAACAGTGTGTGAAAACCTTGTGAAGACTTACAGAAAACGTTTGACCTCTGTCACTGCCAGAGAAGGGTATATAACAAAGTATTGAGATGAACTTTTGTTATTGACCAAATACTTATTTTACCGGGGAATTTAACAATTAATTCATTAAAAATCATTCAATGTGATTTTCTGGATTTTTTTTTTTCTCATTTTGTCTCTCATAGTTGAGGTATACCTATGATGAAAATTGGAGACCTCTCTCATCTTTTAAGTGGGAGAACTTGCACAATTGGTGGCTGACTAAATACTTTTTTGCCCCACTTTATGCTTCTGCTAGGCAACATTATTAGAAAGCATTGTATACATTTTCATTGTTATGCAGATGAAACACAGTTATACCTGTCAATGAAGCCAGATGATGGCAATGAATTAGTCAAGTTGGAGGCCTGTCTTAAGGAAATCAAAGCTTGGATGACTTGTAATTTCCTGCTATTAAATTTAGATAAGAATGAAGTCATTCTAGTTGGTCCAAAAAAACCTTAGAAATACCTTTCCAAATCAAACTCTTAGTTTGGATGCGTTTACTCTCGTAATAGTTCTGTGAGGAACCTTGGAGTTATTTTTGGTCAAGATCTGTTTTTTAATTCACATATTAAACTTGTTTCTAAGACTGCCTTCTATCATTTGCGTAATATTGCCAAGATTAGGAGCATCTTGTCTCAGAGTGATGCTGAGAAACTAATCCATGCTTTTGTTAGCTCTAGATTACATTATTGTAACTCTTTATTATCAGGTTGTCCTAAAATATCTTTAAAAAGTCTTCAGCTGATCCAAAATGCTGCAGCAAGAGTTTTAACAAGTGCTAGAAAGAGAGATCATATCTCTGGTTCTGGCCTCCCTTTATTGGCTTCCCATAGAGTTTAGAACTAAGTTTAAAATCCTTTTTCTCACTTACAAAGCTCTAAATAATCAGGCTCCTTTTTATTTAAAAGATCTGATACTACCCTGTTATCCTAACAGAGCACTACGCTCCTAAAATGCAGGATTACTTGTAATACAGTGGGGTAAAAAAGTATTTAGTCAGCCACCAATTGTGCAAGTTCTCCCACTTAAAAGATGATTTTCATCATCAATATTCACCAATTTTCATCATAGGTATACCTCAACTATGAGACAAAATAAGAAAAAAAATCCAGAAAATCACATTGAAGGATTTTTAATGAATTAATTGGTAAATTCCTCGGTAAAATAAGTATTTGGTCAATAACAAAAGTTCATCTCAATACTTTGTTATATACCCTTTGTTGGCAATGACAGAGGTCAAATGTTTTCTGCAAGTTTTCACAAGGTTTTCCACACACTGTTGCTGGTATTTTGGCCCATTCCTCCATGCAGATCTCCTCTAGAGCACTGATGTTTTGGGGCTGTTGCTGGGCAACACAGACTTTCAACTCCCTCCAAAGATTTTCTATGGGGTTTAGATCTGGAGACTGGCTAGGCCACTCCAGGACCTTGAAATGCTTCTTACAAAGCCACTCCTTCGTTGCCCGGGCAGTGTGTTTGGGATCATTGTCATGCTGAAAGACCCAGCCACGTTTGATCTTCAGTGCCCTTGCTGGTGGAAGGAGGTTTTCACTCAAAATTTCACGATACATGGCCCCATTCATTCTTTCCTTTACACGGATCAGTCGTCCTGGTCCCTTTGCAGAAAAACAGCCCCAAAGTATGATGTTTCCACCCCCATGCTTCACAGTAGGTATGATGTTCTTTCTCCTCCAAACACGACAAGTTGAGTTTTTACCAAAAAGTTCTATTTTGGTTTCATCTGACCATATGACATTCTCCCAATCCTCTTGTGGATCATCCAAATGCTCTCTAGCAAACTTCAGACGGGCCTGGACATGTACTGGCTTAAGCAGGGGGACACATCTGGCACTGCAGGATTTGAGTCCCTGGCGGTGTAGTGTGTTTCTGATGTAGCCTTTGTTACTTTGGTCCCAGCTGTTGGCAGGTCATTCACTAGGTCCCCCCATGTGGTTCTGGGATTTTTGCTCACCGTTCTCGTGATAATTTTGACCCCACGGGGTGAGATCTTGCGTGGAGCCCCAGATCGAGGGAGATTATCAGTGGTGTTGTATGTCTTCCATTTCCTAATAATTGCTCCCACAGTTGATTTCTTCACACCAAGCTGCTTACCTATTGCAGATTCAGTCTTCCCAGCCTGGTGCAGGTCTACAATTTTGTTTCTGGTGTCCTTTGACAGCTCTTTGGTCTTGGCCATAGTGGAGTTTGGAGTCTGACTGTTTGAGGTTGTGGACAGGTGTCTTTTATACTGATAACGAGTTCAAACAGGTGTCATTAATACAGGTAACGAGTGGAGGACAGAGGAGCCTCATATAGGCCTTTTCCACGGGCCCCGCTTTCCCCAGCACCGCACCAGGGCCCCGGTGTTTGTGCATTTTCCATGAGCCCCAGCACCGGTTAGCAGGCGCGATTTTCGTACCTGATCGAGGGCAGGGTCGCTCACGGCCCCGGCTCGGCCGGCCCGGGGCTGTGATGTGACGTCAACAGACTGGTCGCCGCTGATTGGTCCGGTCGTAACGTCACGATAATAGCGACGGTCTTCCCCGTCTTCTGATAACTGCCATTTGCAATATTGTCATGGACTAAGTCGGTCACGGAGTGAATATGATATTAATACAGACAGCGTTGTAGGTTTTGCGGCACTCTACACCGTGGTCCAATGAAAGGTGCGGAGTTTTCTCTGCTTTGTGGCAGATCCACAGTGAGGAGTGACCCGGACCTATGGCTGCACAGAAACCAGAGAATGGACCAGCTGTAGACGAAAACCATCTATTTATATGGTGAGTGATTTGTAATAATGTGCATCTACTTGCTTATTTATCCTATTGGTGGTACGGTCACTTTTTTTGAGCCATTACAGTGCTGTTCTGTGCTGGCTAACGTTTTAAAGCTAACGTTTTTAATTTGCTAGCTAGCAAGTACCAACTGGTGAATCGCGCATGTTTTCTCCTAAATATTCGCTTGTGAGAGCAAAACAATGAAATATGTTAATCCTGATTAAAGTCCTGGTTTGTGTTTTTGGATAAAAACTTCAGATTTTGACTGAGTGAGTCCATACTCGGTGATTCACAGCATCAGTTAACGTTATTAATTCATTCTGATTGCTGAAGCCACAGTAAAAACAAATGATTTTTAATGTAACGCAGCCCCTGAAAAATCTACCGAAGCGCAGCTACATGAAAACTGTGGTTAAATACAGCAACGAAGTACTTTATTGTCACATTCAAATTGTAATCGCTCCTGTTTTGTTTTTCTTTTGAATACTTGGATGAAATATGGTGGGCAATATAAGCTGCGGCTTCAGCCATCACCCATTTCAGATAACCTATGTTGAACTGTAGAATCAGAGGAGTTATTGTTTAATTTGACCTTGTTAAATTTTTCCCCCTTTGTTATATTATTCTATTTTCTTTTAATCTTTACCTTTAATCAACCCGAAATTAAGATTCATTCATTAATTCACATTCCACCACTGGCTTTTAGCAACAAGTGTATTTCCCAAATATGTGTTAAACTTGCTTTAACTAACCACCACCCATTTGTCTTTTGTGTAGGCAAGAGGGAAACTGTCACCCCAACTGGACCTTGCCTCACTATTTACAGAGATGCAGGCTGAAGATCTGCTGGACCAGGACCAGGGGCCGATCCGGTTGCTTCTCAGTGAGGGAGCGTGGCAGCCGTGTGTGACCCATTCAAATTTTATTCTTTTTTACAGTTTGAATTTTGCACATTCTGAATAATCTGGAATTTGCTGCTGATTGTAATAAAGAATTTAGTGACTTAAGTGTTTGCATCATGATTTTCCATTTTGTCTGTTAAGACACCGTTGGGAAAAGAGTCAACTGTACAAAGGATTTATCTGTGACCTTGAAAATAATGGCTCATTTTTAAGAAAAAAGTAACCAACACAATAATTTTATTAACTGAACACTGTATTGTTGGATGTATATGGAGGAATTCTGGGTCATATTAGCATCTGCTCTTCATCATAATGGGTTTTGGGCGGGGGTGTCTAATCATGTGCCATGGAGGGCAAAGACCCTGCAGGCTTTACCTCCAACCAGTGTCTTCAACAGCAGATTCCACTGAACTTCTTCCACTGACTGATCAGTGACAACACCTGCTGAAGCGACTGGGTAGAAGAGAGAACCTGCAGGGTCTTGACCCCCCATGACAACTGATTGGAAGCCCCCGGATTAGGTTTAATGGGATTTAACATTTAACACAAACTGCTTTATGGTTCATAATATTATATAATACAATATGGCTCATAATTTTGATGAGACTTACACCCAACCAAAAGTGATTTCTCAAAATGCTAGATTGTTCTTAGCTTTTCCAATCTTTCAGTGTTTAATTTGTGCCACATGGTGGTAACCTTCAGATATATAAAAAAGAGACATCTGCCAAAAATTCACAGGTTTATTGTCAGTGCAATTCCCAGTGCAATACTACATGAATGCATGTATAGTACATTGTTGATGCAGAGAATATACATTTCTACAGTACATGTATCGAGGAAATCAATTATTTTCCATGTGACTTTATGACTGCATTATTTTAATTGCCTTTTTGTAATTAAAGTTTTTATTGACTTTATACAAGATGGTACTACACATATTGATCTTCCAAGTATCACATCAGTCTCCAAAAAGGATAAATAGGGTGAAAAAAATATATATGTATACATATACTGGATTACAAAGCAAGAATATCAGTGAGGGAAGGCAATAACCCCCCCCCAGAAGAAAAAAAAAACAGAGAAAGACAGGCCTTCATTAACATTACCTATTTTGAACTATTTTACATAATTGCCTTTAATCCTAGATCAAGTTTGTTTTGGCCTATAATACATCATAACTATAAAATATATCTTATACGTAACTCAGTACTGTTTACTTTTTGAATAGATATTTTGTGGCTAATATAGTTATTAAACTGGCGATCAAGTTGTGTCAGCTGATCAATTTTTTCTATGACCACACCTCAGACTGCTGCAGAAGCAGGTACAGTCTCTCCATGATTTTCACACAGAGCAGAGTAATTTGTTGTACAGGAAATGAACGTTTCTACAGAAATTCTTAAGCTCTATAACCACTGATCGTTGGTGAAGCTGTGCAGACATTAGTGCCAGGCTGATGACAGTGAGAGGAGTTGCTGAGCCAGAACGACCATTTGAAGAGGTAATTTCTCAACAACAGAGCCATCTGAAACACACACACACACAGCATACATATTTTAGTACCTAACTTGCAGACATTACAGTGTAGCACGACGTACTTACAGCAAACTAGCATTAGCAACCATTAGCTTACCTAGTTTGTATCCTCATGTCTTCGGCTCTCCCAGAAGCTGCAGAACTATTCCAGAGTGTTTAGTCTCGCTGCCCGTACCCTTATCTGGCGGTGCTTTTTGGTATTTACGGCGAAAAAAGCCACAAACCGAGGAGTCGCCTTGTAGAGCAGCCATGTTATGTTTGTTTGGGTCGCGCGCTTCACGTCACGAGAGTGAAGCGCCGCCTTGCTGTTAAGAAATCCCACCCAGCCGCGGCCGGGCTGCAGTACTGTTGAAAAGCAATTGAGGGACCATGGAGCCGCGCCGACCCGAGTCGTGTTCTCGGGCCGAGGCTGACCGGGGCCCATGGAAAAGTGCCTTTAAAGAAGAAGTTACAGGTCTTTGAGAGCCAGAAATCTTGCTTGTTTGTAGCAGGGATGGCAATTTTCCGCCGATCCGCGGATTTCCGCCGATTTATTTTCAAATTGATCATTTCTGTGAATCGTCTAAATCCGTTGAGAAAATTTTAGGGGGGGTAAGGTACCTTATTGTTACCGATTTTAGCGAAAATCAACACGATTACATAAGCGCTCGGCACTTCCCCGGGTCAAGTCTCCCGCGATAACCCGGATGTACTCAAGCTACTGCTGTATTGTAAACAGCCCTGCGATTGGATAGTTGCAAACGATTGGACCAATCAAATGGCTCGTTGTATGCTTTGCTAAAAATTCATGGCGGCGTGTTTGTCAGGGATGTGATTTTACCGCTAATTCGCAGAATTCCGCTTTTTTTTTATCTTCCAGGAAGATAAAGTACGTTAAGTACGTTAGCGGCTTGTGGTCCACGAACGCAGTGAAGGTGCGCCCTTTCAGGCAGAACTGGAAGTGGCGTATGGCCAGGTGGAGAGCCATTAACTCTCTGTCGAACACGCTGTATTTACGCTCACTGTCGTGCAAAGACCTGCTAAAAAAGGTGAGCGGCTGCCAAGAACCGGCAACGCATTGCTCCACGACGGCCCCTATGCCCATGTCCGAGGCGTCGGTAGTGACCGCTATCCGAGCCACCGGGTCTGGGTGCGCCAGTAGTGCAGCGTTCGCCAGAGCTGTTTTAACCTCAGAGAGAACGCCTGCACCCGCTCAGGAGTCCAGTCGACTCTGTCTGCTGGTTTCCGTTTCTTGAGTGCGGCGTACAACGGCTGTATGAGCAGCCATCCCCCAAAACTCCTGCAGCGCCCTGACATTGATGTTGAGGAGAAAAAAATAGCAAAACAATTTAGTTAGATTACTTTTATGATTCCAAACAGTTTGAAATTGACAGTGCACAGTGGACATTGACTCATAACTTTTGAATATTTCTAAGACTTAGCTACATCAGTGATTGTGCAAAATGAACTGCTCAAGACTCAATGGAGATTGAAACTGGTGATCTGAAATGGATGCTGAAATTATAAAAAGTAATGGTATGAATGAATTTTATTTCTATTATGGAATAGATAAAATTAACTGATTTTGATTTGATCAAGTGTTAAAGCATGTGATGGACAATGCTTGTTGGAATATTTTAGGAATGCTATCTTCTTGGAACATAAGTCAATATTATACAGTAATAAGTGGCATTCAGCTGTTTGTTTTATGTCATTTAAGCACAGTTGTGGTACTTAAAAATCATAAAAACCCAGGAGCTTCGGGGGGCCTTGCCCCCCCAACGGGGCTCTGCCCTGGACCCCAATGGGGGAGTGTGTCCCCCAGACCCCCAGCTAAATTTTCAGATAATTTACCCAACCCCAAATCACATCCCTGGTTTGTGTTGGAATTCTGAGCTTTCAGTGTCGTTTTCAACGGAATTGAGATTTTTATCGAAGGATCAGGAGTCATCAGTGCTAGAAATAGACAAAAGTGTCAAAAATAAGTTCTGATGGAATTGGCTTGAGAGAAAAGTGACGGTAAAGGTGAGAATTGGCTCAAAGTTTGACGAGGTAACAGAAACACTCGGACAAACCAGAAAAGGAGATGAAGTTCAAAGTTCAGAGACTGACACAGCTTGCTGCCAAAAGGAAGAAAGTTTCACATTAGAAGTGACTTGGTGACCAGTGTAAATAGTGTAATAAACTCTTATAGAACTGTTAAATATGTTGGAATAAAGACAGTGAGACAACATTGAAGAAAAAGTAAGTTAACTTTTCATTAAATGTAGTGATTTAGTAATGATTTATTACTAATATTTCATTTTTTTAAATAATTTTTTTCAGTCTAAATTACTTCTGTTTTACTGAAAACCTTTCAGCTTCAGGGGGGCTGCGCCCCCCGGCACCCCCATAAGTCAATCGACCAAATTAGATTTCAGCTGAAATCAGAATTTCCTGTTGCCATGCCTGTTGTAGGTGACCAAATACTTATTTTACTGAGGAATTTACCAATTAATTCATTAAAAATCCTTCAATGTGATTTTCTGGATTTTTTTTTCTCATTTTGTCTCTCATAGTTGAGGTATACCTATGATGAAAATTGGAGACCTCTCTCATCTTTTAAGTGGGAGAACTTACACAACTGGTGGCTGACTAAATACTTTTTTGCCCCACTGTACCTAGAATCTCCAAAAGTACAATGGGAGGCAGAGCCTTCAGTTATCAAGCTTCTCTCCTGTGGAACCAGCTGCCAATCTAGATTTGGGAGTCAGACTCGATCTCTGTTTTTAAGAATAGGGTTAAAACCTTCCTTTTTGATATAGCCTATAATTAGGGTGGGATCATGTGCTCCTGAACCCTCCCTTAGTTATGCTGCTAATAGGTTTAGACAGCCGGGGAACCTCCAACAGTCCACTGGGCTTCACTCCTTTCTTCACTCTCAATGAAATATTTTTGCTGGTCATTAACATATGTTTGTTCTTTTACATAGATTGAGTCCTCGTCATGCTGTTTGCTCTCTACATGTCTGCTCTTTTCTTCTTCTTCTCTATCCCCTCACCCCCCAGCCAATCGCAGCAGATTACTGCCCCTCCCTGAGCCTGGTTTTGCTGGAGGTTTCTTCCTGCTGAAAGGGAGTTTTTCCTCTCCACTGTCGCCAAGTGCTTGCTCACAGGGGATCGCCTGATTGCTGGGGTCTTTCTGCAATTGTGGGGGTTTCCCCTACAGTTGAAAGTGCTATGAGATGACTGTTGTTGTAAAATGGTGCTATATAAATAAAGTTGAATTGAAAATTGATAGCGGAGAAGGCACGTTCATTACCCTTCCTGTAGAAAGAAACCTTCCTCGGTGCTCAGGTGGGACTTTGACCCATTCTTCTATACAGACTGGCTTAAGATTCTAGAGGGACATCTTGTGAATCCTGATTTCAGTCAGATTTAAGTTAGATGACTGATTTCCTTTGTTACAAACTAGTATAGACAAACTAGTATAGAGTTTCCTTCTCTGTGTATTTTGGATCATTGTCCCTGCTGGAAGCTCCGCCCCCGTCTCATCCTCATCATTTTGATGGATGGCAGCAGATTATTTTCAAGAATACTTCCTTACATGGCTCCATTTATTGTTCCTTTATTTATATGAAGTCTGCCAGTGCCATCAGATGGAAAACAACCCCACACCATAATGCTTCCATCTCCAAAAGTCACTGTTGGAGTAGTATATTTTAGGTGATGTGCAGTGCCATTTCTCCTCCAAACATGGTATGTCGTACAGCAGCCAAAAAGTTCTAGTTTCATATAATCTGACTACACTACATTCTTCCAGTATTTCATAGACTTGTCCAAATGCTGCCTAGCAAACTTTATGCAAGCTTCAGCATGTGTTTTCGTTAATAATGGAGTCTTGTGAGGTGACGGTGGAGTGCATTCCCTCTTGTTTTCTCTGTACCTGCTGCCCCCAGTCTTTCTGCAGCTCTTTGAGTTCTCATTGGCTCTTGGGTTACTCTTCTGACTATCCTTCTGACTTCCTGGTCAGATATCTTGTGAGGAGCTCCTGTGTGTTTCCAGTTGACAGTAGAGTGATGTTCCTTCCACTTGTGGATAATGGCCCCAGTGATGCTAATTGGAAGATTCGGGAATTTTGATATAACCAGATCAATCAATGTGTTTTACATCAATCAGGTTGTGAAGGTCTTGGGAGAGCTCTTGGATTTTAACACACCTGCAGCTATGGTGCAGGTGTAGTGTGGCTGACTACTGATCGGAGGGTCAGGGGTTCGATTCCCGCTCTGTCTGCAGTCTGCATGTCGAAGTGTCCTTGAGCAAGACACTGAACCCCCAGTTGCTCCTGGTGGGTCAGGACAGCGCCAGTGTATGGCAGCTACACTGCCATCAGTGTGTGAATGGGTGGACAGCAGGATATGTAAAGTGCTTTGGTCATATAGAGATGAGAATAAAAGCGCTATATAAGTGAATGCCTTTTACCATAAGATGCTTCTTGTATGACGCCTTGGTAACAGAAAATCTTTTTATAGCTGATGTTAATTTCCACAGATAAGAGGTAGAACTACTTTCTAAGAGCATGGATTTCAGCTCCTCGCCTTGCCGTACTGCTTTTTATAATGCGTCCCAATACTTTTTTCCCTGTTTCATTCCACTTTAAGCAGCAATAGTTTATTTTCTTTTCCTTGCTATTTGTGCTCATCGTTTGTTTTTGTTCTCTTCTCCTCCTAAATACCTCCAGTTGGGTATTTTCTGACCCTGATTAAATATAGTTCAGAATCTAAACACGGCAATGGGAAACTCTGTTTGTGCTCTTAACTCATGACGATTTACGATATAATCTGCACAGTCCAAAGAGTGACACGTAAAATTAGAGCATCCAAGATTCTTTAAAAATACCTATCATGGTTTTCCTTTTTTCACATTTATGCATCCAAATACAGTTCCATTTATTCATCAGTCAGACACTAGTTGTTGATTATTTGTGTGAAATGGAAGTAAAGTGAAAGAGTTGCACACTGACTTGATTTTTAACCACTGGAATGAACTTCCTCATGCTGATGTTGGCACATTTCAGGGTCACATGTTTGTTTGGCACAGTGGCAGTATAAAGTGATGAGTCGTTTTATATAATTCTTGTTTGCTGCACATGAAATGAGATATTTAGTGCTTTTCACTTAAGATGGTTTCAATCACATTCTTGTGATATACAGTAAAGCAGGGCTGTACAGTGAGACATGTGTGCAACATGTGCTATGAGAAAATGGGTCGATGCTGCCAATAATTCTTAACTTGTAGCACCAGTGCTGCAAGAGACAGAGAGATGTCGCTCTAGCGCCTTGCTATAACCAGAGGATTTCAGTAAGACTAAAGAAGCCATCTCTGCTTCTGCTGCACGGTGGCGCAGTGGTTTAGCACTGTGGCAGCACAGTTTTACCCTCGGCCGGGGGATCGTGGGGATCATGAGATCGTGGGTTCGATCCCAGCCCCCGACCAACAGTGAGCTGTGTGGAGTTTGCATGTTCTCCCCGTGTTGCGCGGGTTTACTCCGGGATTTCTCCGGTTTCCTCCCGCATACCAAAAACATGTAGGTTTAGGGCGCTCGCGCACGCAGCGACCAGCAGCCGGTGGCTTGTCACCAGACTGCAAACCAAGTCTACCTACGGGTACAAATAAGTAACAAAAAAAAAAAAAAAAAAAAAAAAAAAAATCTCTATTGTCATTCAGTCCATACAGCCAATTATGTACAGTAGAACGAAATTGCATTTCTCCTATCTACAATGTTAATCACATGTAGAATCAGAGGGGTCGCTGCCATGCAAGGCACTGCCACAAACAACTTTTCCTTCCCCCATTCTATTATGTTGAGCACCAAGCTAGAAGGCGGGAAGTACCATTTTTATATGGTCTTTGGTATGTCCCAGCCGGGACTTGAACCCCTAACCTTCCGGTTGTGGGGCGGATGCTCTATCAACTAGGCCATATAATGCTCTTAAATTTTCTTTTTTCTTATAGATTTGCAACTTTTTTCTCTTAAAATTGCTAATCTTTTGTCATAAATTTGTAATTTTTTCTTGTAAATAAGGAAAAAAATGTTCCTGTAAATTTTCATTTTTTTCTCATAAATTTTGCTCAATTTTTCTCATAGAATCTAATTTTTTCTTGTAAAAAAAAAAAATAATAAAAAATTATGGACCTGGAGCAACACAGGCGTCTTTTGGAGCAACGCGTCGAGGATCTTGAACAACGTTCTTGTATTGATGACCTAGTTATAAGTGGACTAGACATCAGATATCAGTCATACGCCCATGCCGCAACAGGACTGAATGGTGAAAATGCTCCCTTGAGTGAATCATTGTCCTTAGAAAATCAAGTGCTTCAGTTCCTTAATAATAGTGACATTAAGGTAGAAGCCAATGCAATCTCAGCCTGTTATGCTCTACCGAAGAAAGATAACAAAACAAAGAAATCAATTGTGATGCGCTTTGTGAACAGAAGGGTAAAGAATGACATACTGAGGCAGGCCAAAAAGCTAAAGGATACTCAAGTTTACCTAAATGAACACCTGACAAAAAAAAAAACGCTGAATTAGCACGACAGGCACGGATGCTAAAAAAACAAAATAAGATACAAGCAACTTGGACAAGAAATTGTAGAATTTGGATTAAACTAAATGGATCACCTGAGCAAGCAAAGAGTATAATGATCAGAGATGCTACTGACTTAGATAAATACAGATGAACACTGATTAAGAAAATTATGAGTCAATGATAATCCATATTCATACACACGATAAGAATAGTTCTTTTGATACACCATGCCAAGGTACTTTAAAAAAAATAAGCAAAATAAACAAAAACTTATGACCGACTCGAGTAGACATCAATTATCCCCAGTTGGAGGAAGTCATTTGACACAGAATGAGGAAACTCAAACTCTGAAAACATACCATTATGCTGAACATAAACCACAAGAGATGGAGAATGATATTGATCCTGATAACCACTTTTTCAATAATATTCATAACCACTGTGAATACTACACTGAAAAACAATTCAAAAGTCAAGTGCAATTAGATGGTAAACTGTCAATAATACACTTCAATAGCAGAAGTCTTAACAAAAACTTTCCACAGATTCAGGACTATTTAAAACAGCTAGACAGAAAATTCACAGCTATTGCAGTCTCTGAAACCTGGCTTAATGAAGAACAGGCTCCCCTGATGGCAATAGAGGGATATCAGATGTTTTATATTAACAGATCTCAAAAAAAGGGTGGTGGTGTTGCACTGTATATTGATGACCTGTATAGGTGTAAGCTTGTAAATGAAATGTCCTCAGCACTACCAGGGATTTTGGAATGTGTTACTGTTGAGATTGACCTAGACAAAACAAAAAATCTAATCATAAGCTGCATATATAGAACACCGGGAACTTACATTGAGACATTCAGAGATAAATTAGTCGAGCTGTACAATAATATTACTAGTAAGAAAATGGTAGCAATTTGTGGAGATTTCAATATTGATTTACTGAATCCACATCAACAAAATGTAGTTACAGAGTTCATGAACTCTATGTACAGCATGAGTCTATATCCCACAATAACACATCCCAGTAGAATCACAGTTCACTCTGCTACACTTATTGACAACCTGTTTGTCAATGTTTTCGATAAGAAAATAGAAAGTGGATTATTGATAAATGATATAAGTGACCACTTGCCAACCTTTGCACTTATCCATGGCCACATGGGGCCCAACGCAGAAAAAATTTCAAAATCGTTCAGACACAAATCACCAAATGCAATCAGTTCTCTTAAAGAGGACTTGCTGAAGCAAGACTGGACAGAAGTCTATGTATCAGATGTAAACGAAGCCTATGACACATTTATAAACATTGTAACCACTCTTTATGAAAAAAACTGCCCATTAGTAAAAAAAAAAGCTTAAACACAAATTTGCTGATAAGCCATGGTTAACCAAAGGACTACAAAAGGCGTGTAAAAAGAAAAATTTATTATATAAAGCTTTCCTAAAGAAAAGAACAAAAGAAGCAGAGCAGCGGTATAAAACATACAAAAATAAGTTAACATATATAATAAGATGTAGTAAAAGAGACTATTACAGTAAAGAACTGATGAAAAACAAAGACAATATTAAAAATACATGGACAATACTCAACAGTATCCTTGGAAATAAAAGCAGAAATACAAGCTACCCAACTAATATTCCAAAAAATAATAAAACGACTCAGAGTGTGAATATAGCTTCACCTGCAGATGAATTTAATAATTTTTTTGTTAACATTGGACCTAAACTGGCCCGAGAAATACCCACTCCGGTGCCTACAGGTGATACAATGTGCAATAACACTGCTGTAAAAGACTCCATCTTCATTAAGAACACAGACGAAAGAGAGGTCATTGAAATTGTTAAATCGTTCAAAAGTAAAACATCTACGGACTGTGATGGTATCGACATGCTACTAGTCAAAACTGTTATCGAATGCATAGTAAAACCACTGACGTATATCTGTAACCTGTCTCTCCAATCAGGTATATTTCCCAATGCAATGAAAATAGCTAAAGTAATTCCGATATACAAGACGGGCGACAGAGGGGAACTCTCAAACTATAGACCAATTTCACTATTACCGCAATTTTCCAAGATACTTGAAAAAATATTCTATGAGAGAATTGACAACTTCATACTGAAGAATGATTTATTGTGTGAGCAACAATATGGGTTCAGACACAAGAGGACAACTGCATATGCCCTAATGGGATTTACAGAAAAAATATCAACAGCCATTGAAAATAAAGAGTATTCAGTTGGAGTATTCCTAGATCTTAAAAAAGCATTTGATACAGTAGATCATAATTTATTATTAAAGAAACTACAAAATTGTGGTATTAGAGGGGTAGCACTGTCCTGGTTAAGTAGTTACTTAAAGAATAGATATCAGTATGTATGTGTTGGCAACAAAAATTCAGAGTTGCTGAAGGTCACCTGTGGAGTCCCACAGGGTTCAGTTTTGGGACCATTATTATTCAATATGTATATAAACGATATATGTAAAGTCTCAGAAAAAATGGACTTAATATTGTTTGCCGATGACACTAATCTGCTATGCAGTGGAAACAATTTGGAACAACTTCTGGATACACTCGGAAAGGAATTAGGAAAGCTTAAACTGTGGTTTGATTCAAACAAATTAACGCTCAATTTAAGTAAGACAAAATTTATAGTCTTTAACAACCATCACAACAACCCAGTACCCAAACTCAGTGTAAATGGTGTAGAGATTGAAAGGGTATCTGAAACTAAATTCCTTGGAGTAATAATTGATAACAAACTGTGTTGGAAGTCACATATTAATTATATTAAAGGTAAAGTATCCAAATCAATTGCAATATTACACAGAGTGAAATATTTGCTGAATCAACCCACACTATACACCTTGTATCATTCATTAATACTCCCATACATGACATATTGTAATGAAGTATGGGGAAATACATATAAAACAAACATATATCCACTCTTTATGCTTCAAAAGAGAGCTATTAGAATAATAAATAAAGCAGCTTACAGGGAACCAACAAACCCACTTTTTCTTAAACAAAAAACTCTCAAGTTGAAAGATCTGGTTGACTTTAAAACCGCAATAATAATGTTCAAAGTGAAGAATTTATCACTGCCCGCAAATATCCAAAAGTTGTTCCAAACAAGGGAGAAACGATATCACTTCAGAGGAACATGTATATTTCAAAAGCCTACAGTGAGAACAACCACCAAGCAGCACTGTATTTCAGTGCAAGGAGTCAGATTATGGAACGATTTTGGACCTGAATTAAAATCATGTACAACGCTTGGACAATTTAAACAAAAACTAAAGGAAGAAATACTCCAAACATATTTACAAGACGACATGTAAACTCACATAAGGATTGACATATCCAGCCTGTGTTGTGTTGTAGCTTAGTTTTTTTTTTTTCTCTCTCTGTGACATTTTGTCTTAGATTTGTTTTGAATAATAACCGCTTAACTTAGCTTAGCTTAGTTTTCTTTCTTTCTTTTTTTTTTCTTCTCTCAGTCACATTTTGTCTTAGCTTTGTTTTAAATTGTAATCGCTCTTGTCTTGTTTTCTCTTTTTTCTCTTTTGAATTCTTGGATGGAATATGGGTGGGCAACATAAGCTGCGGCTTCAGCCATCACCCATTTCGGATAACTCACGTGGAATTGTATAGTAGAAGGAGTCCTTGTCTAATTTGACCTTGTTGTTATATTATACAGTTTCTTTTAACCTGTACTGTCCTATCCGAAATAAAATAAATAAATTCAAATAAATAAATTCAATTCAATTTGCAAAATTTTTTCTCATAAATTTGTGATTTTTTTTCTTTTAAATCTGTGAATGTTTTCCTGTACATTTTCAACTTTTTTTCTTGTAGATTTGCAACTTTGTCATAAAGTTACAATTTTTTTTCTCATTAATTTTTATATTTTTTTCTCATAAATTTACAATTTTTTGTGTAAATTTGCAATTTTTTTCCTGTAAATTTTCTGCTTTTTTTTCCCTCATGAATTTGCTAATTTTTTGTCATAAAAATGCAGTTTTTTTTTCTTGTAAATTTGCAATCGTTTTCTTTTAAGTTTGCAATTTTGATCTTGATGCTGCTTAAATTTTTATCCCCAGCTGGTTGAAGCCCAAAGGGGATTATGTTATGGGCCAGTCCATCTGTCTGTCCGTCCGTCTGTCCTACTTTTGTGAACTCAACTCCTCCTACAGTTTTGGTCTGATTGTTTTGAAACTTGGTACCATGGTTTGATATACAATGATGACGCACATATTGCAATTTTGTTCTGATCAGATGATTTCTGCAGGAGTTGTAGCCCCTGACCTATGACCTCCTGTTTCATCTCACTTCATAGACAGTAGCTGTCTTGTGAAATCAACTCCTCCTACAGTTTTATTCCAATTGTTTTGAAACTTGGTACCGTGGTTTGACATATTCTGATGATGCGCATATTGCAATTTCACTCTCATCGGATGACCTTGAGGTCAATGATTAGGTCAGATTTTTCCCTAAATCTTCTAAACACAGTAACTACTGAAAGAAATGATGTAGGCTTTTCAAATCGATACAGTAGCTGTATCTAATACACATCTTGGACAACTTACACCCTGACCTAACTATGGGTTTGGGGTCAAGGGGTCAAAGGTTCAAAGTTAACATTGCAGTTGCACTATGGTAAATGCTACATTTACTATTACTATAAAACGAGTAAAGGTAGGGTCACCAAACTTACTGCACAGGTAGACCTTGTGATCCTGAACTCTGACTATGGGTTTGGGGTCAAAAGGTCAAAGGTCAAGGTTAACATGCCTTATTACTGTACAACACATAAAGATGGGGCCACCAAACCTGGTGTACAGGTTCACCTTAGAATTCTGACCGACTATGGGTTTGGGGTCAAAAGGTCAAGGTTAGTATTCCCTATGCCTTATTACTGTACAACGAGTAAAGCTAGGGTCACCAAACTTGGTACACAGGTTCACCCTGTGACCCTGAAGTATGACTATGGTTTTGGGACCGCAAGGTCAAAGGTCAACATCAAAATGGCTTATAAACTATATCTCAACAACAAAGAAAGCTAGGGTCACCAAACTTGCTACACAGGTTCACCTTGGGATCCTAACTTGTGACTATGGGTTTGGGGTCAAAGGTCAAGGTTAACATTCCTTGTGCCTTATTAGTGTACGAGTAAACCTAAGGCCACCAAATTTGGTACACAGGTTCACCCTGTGACCCTGAAGTGTGACTGTGGTTTTGGGATTGCAAGGTCAAAGGTCAACATCCACATGGCTTATAAACTATATCTCAACAACAAATAAAGCTAGGGTCACCAAACCTGGTACACAGGTTCACTCTGAGACCATAACCTCTGACTACAGGTTTGGGGTCAAAAGGTCAAGGTTGGCAAACCTATGATCTCTTACTATAGAGCGTGTAAAGCTCTCTAGGGTCATCATACTTGCTACACAGGTTCACCTTGGGATCCTTACCTACAACTATGGGTTATCTACTTTGTTGTATATTCGTGGATGATGGGCTTAACATAATTTGGTTCTGCCACAGTAATTATATTGAAAAGTTGAAAACTGCTCTCCGTCAGCAAGTATTGGGATCTTCAAAGAAAACGGAGGAGGGGGATATTGCTCTCGCCTCAGAATACTCTTACTATATGGGATTAAACTGTAATTTGTGACATTTTAAATTTTTTCAAATTGACATCTGTCATATTTTCTAATCTTTATTCTTGCAAATTTATATATAATTTACATTTATACATCTGTACCATATGCTAAATTGGTGAATACCTCCCTTCCCCCTTGTTAAAAAATAAATTGCCCACTGACTGTAGGCAACATTAATGCCAGTTGCCTGTCACAGCCTGTTTTATTGATAAACTGCACTACTTGTGGTTGAATTTAGAGATGCAACTGAACTATCATATTTTGTGCTACAAGGCTATCAGCCTCTTTAGCACCAGTGATATGGACAGAGAAGTTAAAGCACAGTCCTGTACTTGCCAACACTTGTGCACACCTGCAATGTGCACTTTAGGTTCACATGTGGAGACACTTGGCTCTGTCGGTCTACTTCGCTTCACTTGACTATGTCAATCCTATGTCACTCCTTATGTGAGTTTACATGTCGTCTTGTAAATATGTTTGGAGTATTTCTTCCTTTAGTTTTTGTTTAAATTGTCCAAGCGTTGTACATGATTTTAATTCAGGTCCAAAATCGTTCCATAATCTGACTCCTTGCACTGAAATACAGTGTTGCTTGGTGGTTGTTCTCACTGTAGGCTTTTGAAATATACATGTTCCTCTGAAGTGATATCGTTTCTCCCTTGTTTGGAACAACTTTTGGATATTTGCGGGCAGTGATAAATTCTTCACTTTGAACATTATTATTGCGGTTTTAAAGTCAACCAGATCTTTCAACTTGAGAGTTTTTTGTTTAAGAAAAAGTGGGTTTGTTGGTTCCCTGTAAGCTGATTTGTTTATTATTCTAATAGCTCTCTTTTGAAGCATAAAGAGTGGATATATGTTTGTTTTATATGTATTTCCCCATACTTCATTACAATATGTCATGTATGGGAGTATTAATGAATGATACAAGGTGTATAGTGTGGGTTGATTCAGCAAATATTTCACTCTGTGTAATATTGCAATTGATTTGGATACTTTACCTTTAATATAATTAATATGTGACTTCCAACACAGTTTATCAATTATTACTCCAAGAAATTTAGTTTCAGATACCCTTTCAATCTCTACACCATTTACACTGAGTTTGGGTACTGGGTTGTTGTGATGGTTGTTAAAGACTATAAATTTTGTCTTACTTAAATTGAGCGTTAATTTGTTTGAATCAAACCACAGTTTAAGCTTTCCTAATTCCTTTCCGAGTGTATCCAGAAGTTGTTCCAAATTGTTTCCACTGCATAGCAGATTAGTGTCATCGGCAAACAATATTAAGTCCATTTTTTCTGAAACTTTACATATATCGTTTATATACATATTGAATAATAATGGTCCCAAAACTGAACCCTGTGGGACTCCACAGGTGACCTTCAGTAACTCTGAATTTTTGTTGCTAACACATACATACTGATATCTATTCTTTAAGTAACTACTTAACCAGGACAGTGCTACCCCTCTAATACCACAATTTTGTAGTTTCTTTAATAATAAATTGTGATCTACTGTATCAAATGCTTTTTTAAGATCTAGGAATACTCCAACTGAATACTCTTTATTTTCAATGGCTGTTGATATTTTTTCTGTAAATTCCATTAGGGCATATGCAGTTGTCCTCTTGTGTCTGAACCCATATTGTTGCTCACACAATAAATCATTCTTCAGTATGAAGTTGTCAATTCTCTCATAGAATATTTTTTCAAGTATCTTGGAAAATTGCGGTAATAGTGAAATTGGTCTATAGTTTGAGAGTTCCCCTCTGTCGCCCGTCTTGTATATCGGAATTACTTTAGCTATTTTCATTGCATTGGGAAATATACCTGATTGGAGAGACAGGTTACAGATATACGTCAGTGGTTTTACTATGCATTCGATAACAGTTTTGACTAATAGCATGTCAATACCATCACAGTCCGTAGATGTTTTACTTTTGAACGATTTAACAATTTTAATGACCTCTCTTTTGTCTGTGTTCTTTATGAAGATGGAGTCTTTTACAGCAGTGTTATTGCATATTGTATCACTTGTAGGCACCGTAGTGGGTATTTCTCGGGCCAGTTTAGGTCCAATGTTAACAAAAAAATTATTAAATTCATCTGCAGGTGAAGCTATATTCACACTCTGAGTCGTTTTATTATTTTTTGGAATATTAGTTGGGTAGCTTGTATTTCTGCTTTTATTTCCAAGGATACTGTTGAGTATTGTCCATGTATTTTTAATATTGTCTTTGTTTTTCTCCAGTTCTTTACTGTAATAGTCTCTTTTACTACATCTTATTATATATGTTAACTTATTTTTGTATGTTTTATACCGCTGCTCTGCTTCTATTGTCCTTTTCTTTAGGAAAGCTTTATATAATAAATTTTTCTTTTTACACGCCTTTTGTAGTCCTTTGGTTAACCATGGCTTATCAGCAAATTTGTGTTTAAGCTTTTTTTTAACTAATGGGCAGTTTTTTTCATAAAGAGTGGTTACAATGTTTATAAATGTGTCATAGGCTTCGTTTACATCTGATACATAGACTTCTGTCCAGTCTTGCTTCAGCAAGTCCTCTTTAAGAGAATTGATTGCATTTGGTGATTTGTGTCTGAACGATTTTGAAATTTTTTCTGCGTTGGGCCCCGTGTGGCCATGGATAAGTGCAAAGGTTGGCAAGTGGTCACTTATATCATTTATCAATAATCCACTTTCTATTTTCTTATCGATAACATTGACAAACAGGTTGTCAATAAGTGTAGCAGAGTGAACTGTGATTCTACTGGGATGTGTTATTGTGGGATATAGACTCATGCTGTACATAGAGTTCATGAGCTCTGTAACTACATTTTGTTGATGTGGATTCAGTAAATCAATATTGAAATCTCCACAAATTGCTACCATTTTCTTACTAGTAATATTATTGTACAGCTCGACTAATTTATCTCTGAATGTCTCAATGCAAGTTCCCGGCGTTCTATATATGCAGTTTATGATTAGATTTTTTGTTTTGTCTAGGTCAATCTCAACAGTAACACATTCCAAAATCCCTGGTAGTGCAGAGGACATTTCATTTACAAGCTTACACCTATACAGGTCATCAATATACAGTGCAACACCACCACCCTTTTTTTGAGTTCTGTTAATATAAAACATCTGATATCCCTCTGTTGCCATCAGGGGAGCCTGATCTTCATTAAGCCAGGTTTCAGAGACTGCAATAGCTGTGAATTTTCTGTCTAGCTGTTTTAAATAGTCCTGAATCTGTGGAAAGTTTTTGTTAAGACTTCTGCTATTGAAGTGTATTATTGACAGTTTACCATCTAATTGCACTTGACTTTTGAATTGCTTTTCAGTGTAATATTCACAGTGGTTGTGAATATTATTGAAAAAGTGGTTATCAGGATCAATATCATTCTCCATCTCTTGTGGTTTATGTTCAGCATAGTGGCATATTTTCAGAGTTTGAGTTTCCTCACTCTGTGTCAGATGACTTCTTCCAGCTGGGGATAATTGATGTCTACTCGAGTCGATCATAAGTTTTTGTTTATTTTGCTTATTTTTTTTAAAGTACTTTGGCATGGTGTATCAAAAGAACTATTCTTATCGTGTGTATGAATATGGATTATCATTGACTCATAATTTTTTTAATCCGTGTTCATCTATATTTATTTAAGTCAGTAGCATCTCTGATCATTATACTCCTTGCTTGCTCAGGTGTTCCATTTAGTTTAATCCAAATTCTACAATTTCTTGTCCAGGTTGCCCGTATCTTATTTTGTTTTTTTCAGCATCCGTGCCTGCCGTGCTAATTCAGCGGTTTTTTTTGTCAGGTGTTCGTTTAGGTAAACTTGAGTTTCCTTTAGCTTTTTGCCCTGCCTCAGTATGTCATTCTTTACCCTTCTGTTCACAAAGCGCATCACAATTGATTTCTTTGTTTTGTTATCTTTCTTCGGTAGAGCATAACAGTCTGAGATTGCATTGGCTTCTACCTTAATGTTTCTATTATTAAGGAACTGAAGCACTTGATTTTCTAAGGACACTGATTCACTCATGGGAGCATCTTCACCACTCAGTCCTGTTGTGGCATGGGCGTATGATTGATATCTGATGTCTAGTCCACTTATAACTAGGTCATCAATGCGAGAACCTTGTTCAAGATCCTCGACGCGTTGCTCCAAAAGACGCCCATGTTGCTCCAGGTCCATAATTTTTTTGTCTTTTTCTTGAATTATTAAATGTAGGGCTTGTACCTCTTCTATTAGGCCTATTATTTTGGCCTGCTGGCTAGTCAATTTGGCCAATTCTTCTGACATAAAGTTCAGAGATTTTTTAATTTCTTCCATTTCCTCTTTTTTTGGTGGCATTTTACTGACCTGTGGATAGAAATAAACAGAGAATCCGGCTAGGCCTCAACTAGCCCGGCCGCTGCTGGACCCGCCGCAACCGAGCTCCTGCACAGCTCCTCCGCCAAGTAACGCTGCACAGCTCCGCAGATCACCGCCGTCGATCGCTGCCGGCGCAGCCGAACTCCACTGATCACCGCCGCCTGCCGCCGTCTGCCTAGGTGGCACCTCCGCAAGGCCCCGTCACCAACCGCCGTCAGTCTGGTTGTTCCTCAGCTGGGCCTCGCAATTGGGCTTCGACTCAGGATGTTTGCTGGGTCCAGGTGGCCCCCATCTCTCACCAACGCCGCGCCCGAGCTCCCAACTGCCGCCTCAGTTGGTTCCTCCGGTTAGCCCTCACCGGGGACTGAGTCGCTTCGTGTCGGAGTTAGGTGGCGCACTGGGGCCAGCGTTAAGCTAACTAGCGTTAGCTTGGCAATCGCTTCGGGTAGAGCGCAGCAGTTCTGCCCGATTAAAGGGGTATTCCAATGGGATTTTGACGGAGGTGGAAATTCAGCCCGTGGGTGTCCGTCACGAGCGCCGATCGCTGTTGGTTAGGTACTTTTAATGGGAAAATCAGCGACTTTGTCTCAGCGCTGAAAAAGTGTGACCATCCCGGTCGCCATCTTGTTTTGCGATCTATCACTATCACTTAAATAAGGATGTGAACAGGCATTTCAGCATAGTATATACAAGTACTGGGCTGTAAATACAAGTGGACGTACAGGTGTTGGCAAATATTTGAGAGTGGCTTCACTTAAGCTTCTTTCAAACATGTTCTTACTGTATGTCTACACTTGCATATACCTGCCATGTGCACAGGTGTTTCAGCACAGAATGCAGGCACAAGTACTGTATGTGGGCACAAATACAAGTAATGATACAGGTGTTATAGCAAGTGTTCTCAAGCAGAGGAAGGCAGAAGAAAGCATGCAGGCACAGGTGACAGCTGAAGGTATTCCTAAGTATCTACAGGTGTACATGTGTTTGGTAAGTCGGTGCTCCGCATTGCCTCACTTGAGCTGACATCTGAACACTTTTGCATTTATTTCTCCAGTCACTTACAGATACTTGGAGATACCTGCAGTCGCATATAGCAAATGCAAAGATGATTTCTGTTTTTACTTTTAAAACTTTATTTTGTGCTCCACATACACCATTACCATTTGGGTCAGTGTTTGCTACACTTCTATGAACTGATACAGTGGTGTGAAAAAGTGTTTGCCCCCTTCCTGATTTCTCATTTTTTTGTATGTTTGTCACACTTAAATGTTTCAGATCATCAAACAAATTTAAATATTAGACAACACAAACACAAAACGCCATTTTTAAATGAAGGTGTTTATTATTTGCGGGGGGGAACCTACATGGCCCTGTGTGGAAAAAGTGCTTGTTCCCTAAACCTAATAACTGGTTGGGCCACCCTTAGCAGCAACAACTGCAGTCAAGCATATGCGATAACTGGCAGTGAGTCTTTTATAGCGCTGTGGAGAATTTTGGCCGACTCATCTTTGCAGAATTGTTGTAATTCAGCCACATTGGAGGGTTTTTCGAGCATGAACCGCCTTTATAAAGTCATGCCACAGCATCTCAATCGGATTCAGGTCAGGACTTTGACTAGGCCACTTCAGAATCAGAATCAGAATCAGAATCAGAATCAGGTTTATTGCCATTGTTCATGTAGTACACAAACTAGGAATTTGTCTCGGTGCAATGCTGCAACATTAAACATGATAAGATAAAAGAAATAAACTATACATGCAATAAAGTGTAGAATAATAGTAAGTGATACTGGTCAGCAGTTAAAATATATTAGCGAGCAGCAGATACTGTGGAGAACTATATAGTGCAGTCGGTAATGCAGGAAGAAAACAGTGATGATTGACATGAGTCTGGTTGAGCTGCTGTACATAGTGCACGAGAGTCAATAAGTCATTTAGTGTTCAGCAGTCTGATGGCAGAGGGGAAGAAGCTGTTCATGTGACGGGAGGTTTTAGTCTGGATGGACCGAAGTCTTCTACCAGAGGGGAGGGGGGCAAACAGTACGTGACCAGGGTGTGAGGGATCGGCTATGATCCGGCCAGCACGCCTCCAGGTCCTGGAGATGTACAGATCCTGGAGAGATGGGAGCTTGCAGCCGATCACCTTCTCAGCAGTGCGCACGACGCGCTGCAGCCTTAGTCTGTCCCTGGCAGTGGCTCCTGCGTACCACACGGTTATGGAGGTGGTGAGGATGGACTCGATGATGGCTGTGTAGAACTGCACTAACATCTTGGTGGGTAGCTTGAGCTTCCTCAGCTGCCGCAGGAAGAACATCCTCTGCTGGGCTTTTTTGATGAGTGAGCTGATGGTCGGCTCCCATTTGAGGTCCCTGGTGATGGTAGTGCCTAGGAAGCGGAAGGAATCAGCAGTGGTGATGGGAGAGCCTGAGAGGGTGAGGGGGGGCAGAGGGGTAGTGACTTTCCTGAAGTCTACAATCATCTCCACTGTCTTCAGAGCGTTCAGCTGCAGGTTGTTATTGTTGCACCAGGACGCCAGCTGGGCCACCTCTCTCCTGTAGGCGGACTCGTCGCCGTTGGAGATGAGCCCGATGAGGGTGGTGTCGTCCGCAAACTTGATCAACTTGACAGACTGGTGGCTGGAGGTGCAGGAGTTGGTGTAAAGGGAGAAGAGTAGGGGGGAAAGTACACAGCCCTGGGGTGATCCGGTGCTGATGCTAGTAGAGTCTGAGACAGTCTTTCCCAGCCGCACATGCTGCCTCCGGTCCGTCAGGAAGTCGGTGATCCACCTGCAGAGGGAGTCAGGCACGTTGAGCAGGGACAGCTTGTCCCGGAGCAGAGCGGGGCGGATGGTGTTGAATGCGGAGCTGAAGTCCACAAACAGGATCCTGGCGTAGGTTCCCGGGGAGTCCAGGTGCTGCAGGATGGAGTGGAGGGCCAGGTTGACTGCGTCGTCTACAGACCTGTTGGCTCGGTAGGCAAACTGCAGCGGGTCCAGGAGAGGGGTGGTGATGGACTTGAGGTGGGGCAGGACCAGGCGCTCAAAGGACTTCATGACTACAGAGGTGAGCGCTACAGGTCTGTAGTCATTAAGTCCAGTGATCCGTGGCTTCTTGGGGACAGGGACGATGGTGGAGGATTTGAGGCAGGACGGCACGTGGCATAACTTAAGGGAGGTGTTAAAAATGTCTGTGAAGACAGGAGCCAGTTGTTTCGCACAGTGTCTCAGGGTGGAGGGAGACACGCCGTCCGGGCCGGGGGCCTTGCGCGGGTTCAGTCTGGAGAACTGTTTGAGCACATCCTGCTCACTGATGATAAGGGCAAAGTCTTTATTTTGTTTTTCTTGAGTCATTCAGAGGTGGACTTGCTGGTGTGTTTTGGATCACTGTCCTGCTGCAGAACCCAAGTGTGCTTCAGCTTGAGGTCACGAACAGATGACCGGACATTCTCCTTCAGGATTTTTTGGTAGACAGCAGAATTCATGGTTCCATTTACCACAGCAAGTCTTCCAGGTCCTGAAGCAGCAAAACAGCCCCAGACCATCACACTACCACCACCATATTTTACTGTTGGTATGATGTTCCTTTTCTGAAATACTGTTACTTCTATGCCGGATGTAATGGGACACACATTTTCCAAAAAGTTCAACTTTTGTCTCGTCAGTCCACAGAGTATTTTCCCAAAAGTCTTGGGGATCATCAAGATGTTTTCTGGCAAAACTGAGACGAGCCTTTATGTTCTTTTTGCTCAGCAGTAGTTTTTGTTTTGGAACTGTACCATGCAGGCCATTTTTGCCCAGTCTCTTTCTTATGGTGGAGTCATGAACACTGACCTTAACTAAGGGAAGTGAGGCCTACAGTTCTTTGGATGTTGTTGTGGGGTCTTTTGTGACCTCTTGGATGAGTTCTTGCTGCACTATTGGGGTAATTTTGGTTGGCCGGCCACTCCTGGGAAGGTTCACCACTGTTCCATGTTTTCACCATTTGTGGATAATGGCTCTCACTGTGGTTCACTGGAGTCCCAAAGCTTTAGAAATGGCTTTATAACCATTTCCAGACTGATAGATCTCAATTACTTTGTTTCTGTCACCATGGGGTGAGACGCCGGCTCGGCGCTCAGCCCATGCTCCTTTTATCCCTGCCTCTCATTGGGCAGTGCCTCAGCTGGTTCCCAGCTGTCAGTGTCACGGGACAGCTGGGGCCAATTAATCCTCATCAGCTGGGGCGCTGTTAATGAGTATAAAGAGGAGCGGCTTCGATCATTCGGGGCTGCGACATAAGCACTGCTAGGCTGAAGCCCCTTCGTCTGGTGTCAGCCTCAACTCCCCTTGCAGCATTCCGGTGTTTGTATCCCGCTGTGAGTATGCACGTCTTGTTACCCCCATGTCCGGTACGAGCTACCTACCCCTGCGCTGTGCAGCCTGAGAATGTACGTCTGTATGAGTGTCTGTGCTCTCCTCATCCCTTATCCCTTACCCAGAATAAAACATCTCGACTCACTGGCTTGTCCCTGGCTCTGATTGCCCGGCTCCCTAGAGCCGGATATGACAGTATGTCGCAGCCAGAAGAGTTGCCGGCGGCCGTGAGTCGCCGTGGAAATGTACCTTTCTGTCCGGGTGTCAGCGCTGCTAGCATGCCGTTTCCCAGGAGTCACTTCCGGCGCCAGGGCGACGAGCTGAGGTCCATCTCGGAGGCTGTCGACGGGACGTTCTTCACCCCGCACGACGCCTCCAACGCGAGACGCTGGCATCCGGGCCGTGCTGAGGAACTCCTGGACTGTCACCCTCACTCTCTGTACCATCTGGAGGACAGTGCCAGGATAGACGCTGCAGGTACACAGCGAGAGAAGCTCCACGGGGTGGATGGAAATCCCGGCAGGGAGTCGAAGTGGGCGACGTCTTTCCCCGCTTCGGAGTCCCGTTCCTGCCGCTATTCCAGTCCGGGAGTTCGCGCCAACCAGAGGACTTCCCCCGACCTGCGCCACGTCACTCGGGATTCCCTTCAAGGAGCCGCAGCTGACAGCAGTTATGTCTGGGGTCGAGTGGCTGTCGCGAGCTCTACTGTGTTCCCTGTCACCACCTTCAGGCATGTGGCGGCGGCAGTGAGATTGATGGTGAGGACTTCAGGGCTACGAAGCTTTCCCGTGCTCGACGCCTTCCTCGTCTCGATCTCCGATCTGGAGTGGCGAATCCTGGGTTTCCCCCTCGCTTCGTCCCCTGGGAGTAGTCGTCATCACATCGCCGAGTCACCTCTGCACGAACCTCGTCCGGATCCAGTTCTGGGTCATCGTCAGGACCGTTCCTCCCACGCAGCTGTCATCCCTTCGCCTCGTCAGTGTGGAGATTCTACAGCCTCGTCCCCTGAGCCTCGTTCCCCCGCTGTCATTCCTGGACATTCGGGCTGGCTCACCCCGGCTGTTTCCCCCTCCTCCTCGACGCGCTTCCTGACCGCTGTGTGTGCCTGGAATCCCGGCCTGGTGAGCTCTCTGCTGGAGACAACGCGAGCGATCCTCAGACGAATTCCCGGGGGGTCCTCCGTTATCGCCGGGCGGGGAGAGGAAGAAGCAGATTCCACTACAGCAGGTGATACTCAACCTCCAGGGGGCAGGCAAGTCATTGTTTTTTCACACCTGCTTAATGATTTGCTCTGTCACATCCCTGGAGGAGAAGTTCAGGGTTCGCAGCTCCCTGAACTCTCCCCACCTGCTGTAACCTGTATTCCTAATCCCGCATCCTCTGTGTCTCTCTCCGCCGAGCGGTCCCCGGCTCCGGGTCAACGTGGTGGGATATGGAGAGGGCCTGTGGTTCCGCTGCTACATTGCGGACGGAGGAGGGGGACTGACTGCTGCGTGGAGTCTACGCTGACGACTGAGCGTCCCTGGGTCTCCACGGAGGAGCGGTTCGGTCCAGCGGGACGAGATTCTTCTGGCTTCACGCCGAGTGGGTCGTCGGCGGGGTTACCTGAGCTGGAGGGATCTCAAGCTGCGCTGACCATCGTGCTGGCTGCGGGGCCCGACGCGGCTAGATGGGAGCCTGACAACGACCTCCTGACGACGGATCCTGGATCTTCGCAGTCCTGGACGGCGTCAGAACCCGAGATCAGGCGAGTGCTCTCCTTTCTTTTCTCTCTTTTTATCTTTGAGCACTTCAGCCTATCTCCAGGGGAGACGAGCAGGGTGCAGCCGCCCGCTGTGTCTGAGCTCGTCTCGCCGGGTTCTGGCGCTGCCGGTGATCCTGATCCCGGTTCTGTTTTCTCTTCTGAGCCTTCTTCCAGGGTCACCGGCGAGGAGTTGCTGTTCCTCGTGGTGCTGGAGGGTCCGGGTTCAACGTTGGAGGTCGGTTCTGGTGCAGTGTCCAACGTGGGTTCGCCCGAGACCCAATCGGGGTCCAACGTGGGTTCGCCTGAGGCCCGATCGGGGTCCGACGTGGGTGCTGCCCCAGTGTTGTCCAGGTCCGGTGAGGAGGTGGCCGTTTCCCTGAGGCCCGCCGCCCTCGTCATCGGCTCTCCCCTGAGCCTCTTCCACCGGGATCCGCTCTGACCCTTCGTCCGTCTCAACGGTCCTGGTGGTTGAGTGATGCGGGTCGACGACCCGACCCGCAAAACTTTCGGTTCGGCGATCTGGTTTTCCCCCACTGGTCTGTGTTTGCCTTTGGGCGGCCTGGTTCGGCAGCCGTTGGACTGGATTCCTGGGATCTGGGCCCAGAGTTCGCCGTCCGAACATTTCTCTTCCCCGGGTTGCCAACTGGACAATGGGCGGGGAGATTACCAGAACAATTCCGGCCGTTTTGGACTCTGCCTGCCGTCTCCTCGGGTGTCCTTTACTTCTTTTATTATTATTGAAGTCACTCGGGTGTAGTTTCTTTGTCCATTAGGGGAATATATGTTTTTGTGCTGTGTGTTGTTTTTTTTAACCATACTCAGCATTTTTATCGTATTGTTATCCTGTTACCCTGTCACCTTTTTTTCCTCTTGGTGACTCACCTTATGTATCGCGCTGTGTATTGCATTTTCTTATCTTTACTCAGCGTTTTCATTCATCCTTACCTTAGCCTTGGCCTCGTCGGTGCATCATGGAGTATGCGTGTGGTTTCCTGTTCAACCATACTCTGTGATCACCCCATTCTGTCTTATTATCCTCGTGGGGGGCCTTCCCTAGCCCCGACTTTAACATTGACTGTGTTTGTTATTGTTTGAAGTAATGTGTTTCATTCCCACTTAACCGTACTTCATTATTACCCATTTGTCCTTGTCACCTCTGTTTCTTTAGGTGATCTTTTATATATTCAGTGCTGTGTGTTTTGTTTTCTTTAGTATCCATGCACAGCGTTTTTCATCATTTTTTGTCCTGACCTTTGTCTTGTTGGTGCATTATGGAGTAGTGTGTTTTGTTCCCCTTAACTATACTCTGTGATTGCTTTATTCATTCCTGCCACCTTTTTGGTGGGTTTTTGGTTTTCTTTTTTTTGCCCCGATCTATACGTTATTTGTATGCTGTCTGTAGTCATATTTGGTATTTTCCCTACCTGTGTCCTAACTCAGTTTTCTCCCTAACTGTGCTCTGGGTTAATCCTTTTCCCTGTGTTGTAGGGTATTGTATTTGGGGTTTTTTTTCTCTGCCCTGCTGCCCTACATTGGTCTATTGTTTTTTTTTGTCCTTCCCTTTGCATCTTCCCCTCCGGTCCTGCCTCCCTTCCGCCCACCCTAGGTGGGGAGGGGGGGGGGGGCTGGGATGTTCCTGGTCGTTCGGGAGCCCGACCGTGAGGGGGAGGCTCTGTCACCATGGGGTGAGACGCCGGCTCGGCGCTCAGCCCATGCTCCTTTTATCCCTGCCTCTCATTGGGCAGTGCCTCAGCTGGTTCCCAGCTGTCAGTGTCACGGGACAGCTGGGGCCAATTAATCCTCATCAGCTGGGGCGCTGTTAATGAGTATAAAGAGGAGCGGCTTCGATCATTCGGGGCTGCGACATAAGCACTGCTAGGCTGAAGCCCCTTCGTCTGGTGTCAGCCTCAACTCCCCTTGCAGCATTCCGGTGTTTGTATCCCGCTGTGAGTATGCACGTCTTGTTACCCCCATGTCCGGTACGAGCTACCTACCCCTGCGCTGTGCAGCCTGAGAATGTACGTCTGTATGAGTGTCTGTGCTCTCCTCATCCCTTATCCCTTACCCAGAATAAAACATCTCGACTCACTGGCTTGTCCCTGGCTCTGATTGCCCGGCTCCCTAGAGCCGGATATGACAGTTTCCCATTTGTTCCTGAATCTCTTTGGATTGCAGCATGATGTCTAACTTTTGAGGATCTTTTGGTCTACTTCACTTTGTCAGGCAGGTCCAATTAAAGTGATTTCTTGATTGAGAACAGGTATGGCAGTAATCAGGCCTGGGTGTGGCTAGAGAAATTGGACTCAGCTTTCCAAAGATGTGATAAACCACAGTTGATTTATGTTTTAACGGGGGGGGGGGGGGCACTTTTTCCCACAGGGCCATGTAGGTTTGGATTTTTTTTTACTCTTGATAGTAAACACCTTCATTTAAAAACTGCATTTCCATTTTCTAGATTTCTTTTTAGCCAGTAACCAGTAACTCTATTGTGAGGGACATCACAGACACTGAAATATGTTCAAATCAAGCTATTAGTGATCACCATCCAGTATCTCTTACACTAGTAAATAGGAAAGCTACAAGGGAAACTAGGAGCTGGAAATTTAATATATCACTACTGAAAGACAAAGACTTTATTAACTACTTTAATAAAGAGTGGGAATCATATCTAGAATATAATGATGCGTCAGGAATATCCCCAGGTGTTCTTTGGGAGGCAGCAAAAGCGGTCATGCGAGGTAAAATAATCTCTTACTGTTCATCCATCCATCCATCCATCCATCTTCTACCGCTTTTCCGGAGGTCCGGGTCGCGGAGGCAGCAGTTCAAGCAGAGAAGCCCAGACTTCCCTCTCCCCAGCCACCTGCTCCAGCTCTTCAGAGGGGATACCAAGGTGTTCCCAGACCAGCTGGGAGACATAGTCTCTCCACCGAGTCCTGGGTCTGCCCCGGGGTCTCCTCCCAGTGGGACGTGCCTGAAACACCTCAAGTGGGAGGCGTCCAGGAGGCATCCTAATCAGATGCCCATACCACCTCAACTGACTCCTTTCAATGTGGAGGAGCAGCGGTTCTACTCTGAGCCTCTCCCGGATGACTGAGCTCCTCACCCTATCTCTCAGGGTGAGTCCAGCAATCCTACGGAGAAAGCTCATTTCAGCCGCTTGTATCCGCGATCTCGTTCTTTCGGTCATTACCCAAAGCTCGTGACCATAGGTGAGAGTAGGAACTTAGATTGACTGGTAAATCGACAGCTTTGCCTTAGAACTAAGCTCCCTCTTCACCACAACAGACCGGTACAACGTCCGCATCACTGCAGATGCTGCTCCAATCTGTCTGTCGATCTCTCGCTCCATTTTCCCCTCACTCGTGAACAAGACCCCAAGATACTTAAACTCCTCCACTTGGGGCAGGAGCCTGTCCCCAACCCGGAGAGGACAATCCACCTTTTTCCTGCTGAGGACCATGGACTCGGACTTGGAGGTGCTGATTCTCATCCCAGCCGCTTCACACTCAGCGGCAAACCGTCCCAGCAAGAGCTGTAGGTCATTGCTGGATGAAGCCAACAGGACAACATCATCTGCAAACAACAGAGATGAGATCCTGTGGTCACCAAGCATGACACCCTCCATTCCCTGGCTGCGCCTAGAAATCCTGTCCATAAAAATTATGAACAGGATCGGTGACAAAGGGCAGCCCTGGCGGAGTCCAACTCTCACTGGGAATGACTCCGACCGAGTGTTGGCAATACGAACCAAACTCTCACAACGGTCGTACAGAGACCGAATAGCTCGTAACAACAAGCCCGATACCCCATACTCCCGAAGCACCCCCCACAAAAATCTACGAGGGACGCGGTCAAATGCCTTCTCCAAGTCCACAAAACACATGTAAACTGGTTGGACAAACTCCCACGAACCCTCAAGAATTCTCGAGAGGGTAAAGAGCTGGTCCGATGTGCCACGGCCAGGACGAAAACCACATTGCTCCTCCTGAATCCGAGGTTCGACCAACGGCCGGACTCTCCTCTCCAGTACCTTGGCATAGACCTTCCCAGGGAGGCTGAGGAGTGTGATCCCTCTAAAGTTGGAGCACACCCTCCGGTCCCCTTTTTGAAGAGAGGAACCACCACCCCGGTTTGCCATGCCAAAGGCACTGCCCCCGACCTCCACGCAATGTTGCAGAGGCGTGTCAACCATGACAACCCAACAACATCCAGGGCCTTGAGGTACTCAGGGCGAATCTCGTCCACCCCCGGGGCCCGGCCACCAAGGAGATTTTTAACCACCTTGGCGACCTCAGCCCCTGTGATAGGTGAGTCATCCCCCTCGTCCCCAAACCCTGCTTCCTCTGTGGAAGGCGTATCAGTGGGATTGAGGAGATCCTCGAAGTATTCCTTCCACCGCCCGACGATATCCCCAGTTGAAGTCAACAGTGTCCCATCCGCACCATACACAGTGTGGACGGGGAGCTGCTTTCCCCTTCTGAGCCGCCGAACAGTTTGCCAGAATCTCTTTGAAGCCGACCGAAAGTCTTGTTCCATGGCCTCACCGAACTCCTCCCATACCCGGGTTTTTGCTTCAGCAACCGCCCGAGCTGCACTCCGCTTGGTCTGCCGGTACACCTCAGCTGCTTCGGGAGTCCCACAAGCCAACCAAGCTTGATAGGACTCCTTCTTCCCCCTCATGGATCGTCACCTTGTCGTGGTGGGGGGGTTTGCGTGCCCCAGTGATCCCAGGAGCTATGTTGTCCGGGGCAATTTGCCTCTGATAGGGTCTCCCAAGACAAACTGGTCCTGGGTGAAGGGCCAGACTAAGAACGATCCAACAGACTCTCATGATAAATTGTATATCAAGGATTCAGTGTACCCCGCCCGGTATGGGGTTACCGGGGCCCCACCCTGGAGCCAGGCCTGGGGGAGGGACTCGAAGGCTAGCGTCTGGTGGCCGGGTTTCCACCCATGGGACCCGGCCGGTCTCAGCCCGAAGGAGTTACATGGGTCCGCCCTCCAGTGAGTTCACCACCTGCAGGAGGGATCATGGGGGTCCGGTGCTATGTGGATTAGGTGGCGGTCAAAGGCGGAGACCTTGGCGGACTGATCCCAAGCTTTCTAAACTTGCTCTTACTGTTCATATAAGAATAAAAAGAAAAAGCACTGGTACTGGAGTTAGAACAGAAAATTAAATCACTGGAGACGACCTGTGCCGTTTCTCCACAGGAACCGACACTTAAAGATCTGAGAAAATTAAAGCTGGAATTAAAAGAAATTACAAACAAAAGAGCACAGTTTTTAATACAAAGACTGCGTCTTGAGAAGTTTGAACACAGTAGTAAATTGGGGTGATATCTTGCAAACCAGCTTAGATCAAGGATATGACTGGAAATATTACCCATGAGCCTGAAGAAATAAATAACTCCTTCAGAAAGTTTTATGAAAACCTCTACTCATCTCAAATTAACCCAGCTGACTCAGAGATAAATTTTTGGACAATATTAACTTACCACTATTAAATAATGAACAGATTGCAGCTCTGGATGCACCTCTTCAGGTGTCTGAACTCCAGGAGGCACTTAAGCACATCCCAAACAACAAAGCTCCGGGACCAGATGGTTTTCCAGTCGAATTTTCTAAAGAATTTTGGCCTGTGATGGCACCTTTCTTTAAACTGGTGAACCAAATTAAAGAAGATAATGTAATCCTTCCAAATATGAATTTGGCTAGTATTATCCTGCTCTTTAAACCCGGAAAAGAGCCTATGCTTCCATCCAGCTACCGTCCCATCTCACTTACGAATGTCGATCTTAAAAGAATTTGCAAAGCTCTCGCCAAAAGACTGGAAAGGATTATTCCATTTATTGTACACCCAGATCAAACAGGTTTCATCAAGGGTAGGCACTCGGCTGATAATACATGCAGGCTATTAAATTTAATAGACTACTGCAAGATCAATAATGTAGAAACTACAATCTTGTCCCTGGATACAGAGAAAGCCTTTGACCGTCTTAACTGGAAATTTTATTTTATGGTGTTAAACAAGTTCGGGTTTGGTTCATCTTTCATAAACTGGATTAAAACACTATATAGCTGTCCAGCTGCATCTGTCCAAACAAATGATCAGACTTCCCGAAGCTTTAATCTCCAGAGAGGTACTAGGCAGGGGTGTCCACTCTCTCCCTCACTTTTTACCATCTTTATTGAACCATTAGCAGCAGCCATATGACAAAATGTTGATATCAGAGGTATCCAAGCTGGAGAAAAAGAACACAAGATAAGTCTTTATGCTGATGATGTATTGATTTTCCTTGAAAACTCACAAAGATCTCTTCTCAGACAGTGGCGCTCATTGATAAATTATCAGAATACTCTATTAACTGGGGTAAATCAATAGTTCTACTTATAAATTGTAATTTCTCAAATACATCTACAGTACTATTCCAATGCAGTCAGGTAATATTAAATATTTAGGAATAGATATTTCCCCCAGGCTTTCAGAGTTATTGCGACTAAATCACATTCCCCTTTTAAAAACGATACAAGACGACCTTACGCGCTGGAGGACACTACCTATTGTATATCACTAATGGGAAGAGTTGCAACCGTTAAAATGATGGTCCTTCCTAAAATCAACTATTTGTTCTCAATGATTCCTACCCAACCATCAATGGCTTGGTTTAAGTCTCTAGACTCAAATATAAGTAAATTTTTATGGAAGGATAAACTATCACAGATTAGTTTAAAAACTCTTCAAAAAGCGAGAGTGTGGAGGCTTAGCTCTACCAAATTTTTAAAATTACTTTTTAGCCAGTCGACTAAAGTTTGTTTCAAAATGGACAAAATCAACCCCACTAGGAAACCCATGGTTAGATACTGAACAGGCTCTCTGCGGGTCGCTAAATCTCGCTGACTTACCTTTTATAAGTCCCAGTATTAAAAGCCATGACTGTTTTAAAAGTATTAATATCAGCTCCTCTCTGACAGCTTGGTGGAAATTTTTAAAAATAACGGGGTCTTCACTTGTCCCCTGTAAACTCACGCCCATTTGGAATAATCCTTATATCTTGCAACAAAAGAGGACATTAAAATTTCCACTATGGCAAGAGAAGGGAATAAATAACTTAGAACATCTTATTCAAGGTGGAAATTTTATCCAATTTCAGGAACTAGTGTCACAGTACGGCATCAGTGATAAAAAGTATTTTGAATACCAACAGCTTAAATCCACAATAAAAGCAAGATTTAATCTTAATCAGACAGATTTAGAGGTACCAGTTAAGGTGGCAGAGTTTCTAAATCTTTGTTCCCCTAAATTGATATCAAAAATACATGGACTGTTATCAAAGCTGGATGAGTCCGTATCTCTTCCAATATCAAAATGAGAGACAGACCTATCGATCAATAAGGAGGAAAATTTCTGGACACAAATATGTTTAAACACTTTTAAGATGACTAAAAACTCTAACTTACAGCTTATACTGTATAAAGTTCTACATAGAATTCATTATACAAGACAAAGGATGTTCAAAATGGGCCTGAGTCACACAAATATCTGCTCTCACTGCACCAGCAACGTCCCAGATAGCTATATGCATGCTATGTGGTCCTGTGCACCAGTTCAAAAGTTCTGGCAGAAGACATGTGAGGACTTGTCGGCATGGCTTGGGTATAGTGTCCCATCCTCACCCACACTTTGCATATTAGGTGATTTAAGTGAAATAAATTTAGATGCAAGGATGTCACACACGGTTCTCACTGCCTTATGCATCACAAAGAAAACTATTATGAATTGGAAATCAAGAAATAACTTATGCATGACTTATTATAATAACTTACTATTAGATTATATTAGCCTGGAGAAATTGTCAGCTTCCTCAAACAATCAATTAGCAGAATTCAATTCTCTCTGGTCCCCGCTTATTAATTCTATAACCTAAGGGGTGGCGGGCAGTGGCTCGCTTTCCTTGGCGCCTGTGGCGGCTGGCTGCGCCCCGACCGCGGTTGTCCGGGGGGCCTGTTCCGGGGTGGCCATTTGTCTGGCCTGGTGGGGTTTGGTTTGGGGCGGGGGGTGGGCTGTGGCCCCCCGCCGGCTGACCTCACCTTCCGGGGTGGGGGGTGGGGGGTCTGGGTCTGGCCCTGGGCCCCTGGTGCTGGGGGGGGTGTTCCCCCCCTGGGCCAGGGTCGGGTGTGCGCCGGTGGTACGGGTTGGCCCTGGTGCGTAATTGCGCGGCGGGGGCGTGTTTTCCCTGGGGCCCTGGCGGCACCCACGGGTAGGTGCCTGCATCCTGGGTCGCCCTCCCTGTCCACTGGGATCTGCGGGTGTGGGTGTGTGTATGTGTGTGAGTGGGGGCTTGTGTGTGTGTTGTGAGTGGGCAGGTGGGGCTGTGTGGGTGTAGGTGGGGATGTGTGATGGTGGGTGGGGGTACGTGTGTGTATGGGTAGGAGAACTTTGTTGGGTGGCAGGGGTGGGGCAGTCCATCTAGTGGTATGGGGGTTGGCGTTTTGGGGCCTGCTTGTCCCGGCCGTCCTGCTGGTGTGTCGCGGGGTTTGTCACATTGCCCCTGGTGTCGTTGGCGGCGGGTGTGTGTTGGTGCTTGAAGGTGGTTGGGGGGGGCCGTTGGCGCAGGTCGGTGGCCATGTTTCCATCGGGTTGCTCCGGGGTGGCTGTGGCCGCAGGGCGGCCTACCACTGTCGGTGTGCATCTGGGGTGGATAGTCGGTGGGCTTGCGTGGACGCTTGGGGGTGTCGCTTGGCATGTAGGGCACCGTGTGGGTCTGGCCCATTGTTCACTATTGTGACTATTGTTGTCCATGTTTGTGTGTGTAAGATGAGTGGGAATTGGTTTGGCTGCCCCATCATGTCTATGGTGCTGGGAGTGCCGGGGCGCGATGCTTGTGGGTCCTGGGCTGCTTGCACTGGCGGCCCTTGCCCTGGGTTGGGATTTGGGGGCAGTGGGTGGCCTCATGAACCAGTTTGCAAGCTGGCTTCTGGGGAAGGGGGGTGGCCACACTTTTAGACCGCCTCCCTCCCAGTCTTATTTCCTGCCCTCCCCCTGACTCTGGGTGGAATATACATTTTCTTGGATACATTTAGGGCTTTGGGGTGGGGGGGGGTGCCGCACTGTGTCGGCGAAGGGGATACCTATGCTGCGCGGTGGGGGCTGCACTCACCTCAATTTTAAAGGGCTTGGGCAGATAGGGCCCCCGCTGCCCATCAAAGTGGCTAGCGGTGCTCCAATCACTGTCCCCCCAATTTTAATTGCACTTTGGTAGTCCACACATTTTTACACAATTACATCATAAAACCGACAGACACCCACCATGTTTTGTGGGGGGGGTGGGGGTCTCCCCCCACCCCTGTTGCCCTCCTCCTGCTGGGGGCATGGGGGCCCGGTGGGGAGCCTGGGACCCATCATGTTGTCAAAATCCCTGGGTGCTGCTGAATGTATAGATACAACTAACGAAGTGAGAGGGGGACTGAATATTGAGTGTGAGAGTGAGGGGGTGATGAATGGAGGTGGTGATGGTGGGTCGGTTTTGTGCGGCGCTTTGCATGTCAGGTGGCATCTTGGGGCGCCTGCGGTGGTCTGCTGATCAGTCGCTCAGGTGGGCGCCGGGGGTGGGGGTCTACTTCTGTGGCCTGCGCCGGTGGTCTCCCTGGTCACTGCCGGGCACTGGCACGTTCAGGCTTCCTGCATCTGCTTCGCAGCCACCTTATGAAACAAGGGTGAATGAGGGGTGAGTTTGAATGGGTACAGGAGTGAGAGAGAATGGGTTGGTCCGGGTGAGTGAGAGTGAGTTAGTGCATATGGGTGCACATGGGAGCATGTGGGTGTGACGGTGTGGGGAGGGGTGTGTCTGCGAGTCAGGAGGTGCTGGATTAAGGGGGGTAGTGCCTCTTGGCAATATGGGCTCCCCTGGGCGGGGGGGACTTCTTTGGGCATCGGGGTCCCCGGGGTGTGTGGCAGTGGCGCTGGGGCGGGCCCGCTGTGGGAGTGCCTGGGGGGGCTCGCACCGGGGGGCGGGGTCGCTGGCCTCAAGGTGCCTGGGGCCCAGGAGTGGGCGTTGGCCCCACTGGGGGGGTAGGGTTCGGGTGGGTCCGGGGGTACGGGCTTGCCGCGTCGGCCGCCGAGCAACCTGACCTCCCTCGATTGTCCTTCCGGGGGCGGAGGCCTGGCTTTCCTGGGGCTTGCTGACCTCGGACGTTTGTGCTCTATGGTGGTTGGTGGCACTGCCTAGCCTGCTCAGCTTTCCCAGGGGGAGAGCTTCTGCGACCGGCCCTCCGCTTCGTATGTTTCCTGACAAACCACTCACATACACACTTATTTTGCGTGTGCTCTCATATATATGCACACAGACATACATGCACAAGTGTCTCTCCTTTAACAGGTGCGGAAACCAGACTTGTGTTGAGACATCTTCGGTGGAAGAAGCAGTTTGTCTTTTGTTTGTTTTAGTTGTTGGTTTGTTTGGGTTTTTTTTTATCTGTTCCCCTCCCTTTTCTTTCTCCCTCCACACATTTCCTTTCCCTCTTCCCCATCTTGTCGGGTCTTCATTGGTTAAAATAATTAAAATAAAGTACTGAAAGTTATTACAGGAGGAGTTTACAACAGTATACAATACACAGTTAGGTACTATATAAAGCTCCTCTTGGCAAAGTAAATCTGTTTTGGCACAATAAGGGTGACGGATCCCCATTCTGCTTGCCTCGCTGCCTGACAGGACAAGGGGGGGAGGGGGGGATGCATTTTGTGTTTACTTGTGTCATCTTTGTCTAATATTTAAATTTGTTTGATGATCTGAAACATTTAAGTGTGACAGACATGCCAAAAAATGAGAAATCAGGAAGGGGGCAAACACTTTTTCACATCACTGTACATCACCACAGGTATTCACAGGTACACGTCTGTGTGACCGAGGGCTGATCAGGGGGCTATAGATTGTAGCTCATTTTTCAACATCCAGTGACTTTTAGTGGCTTAAAATTAATTTTTCCATCGTAGAAGTTGCAGACTCTGTTACAGATTCATCAGGTCCACTAATTATTTTTTGGATTTGTATTTTGTGTACTTTATTAATCCCCAGAGGGAAATTCAGGGCATCCACCTGGATGGATGAGGCAGCCACGGTATGGCATCAATCCCTTCAGCATTCACACACACACACTCACACCTAGGGCCACTTTAGAGTCTCCAATTAACCTAACCTGCATGTTTTTGGCATGTGGGAGGAAACTGGAGTACCCGGGGTAAACGCACGCAGACACGGGGAGAACATGCAAACTTGACACAGAAGGGTCACTGATGGTCAGGGGGTGGGGTCAAACCCACGATGGTCAGGGTCATGATCGATCCCGTGACCTTCTTACTGTGCTGCCGCAGTGCTAACCACTGCTCCATCAAGGGTATAATTAGACTAACGAGTTCTCATCTGTTTTTTTCTCCATTCTCTATCGCAGCGTTATCAGAAGCATATCTCATCAGCAGTCAGAGGTAAGAAAAATAAACCAGAAGCCTTGAATTTACCACTTTTTTCCATATAAATATGCAGCTTTTTCATTCTAAATTTAGAGGTTTTGTTGGTTAAATTTGTAGTTTTGCTAATAAACTTAGGGATTTATTTATTGAATTTTTTCCCCATTTTTTTGATTTCTTGTAACTTATAATTTTTTTCTTATACACCATTTTTCCTTTCAAATTTTTTTTATTTTTTTCACCTTAAATTAACTTATTTTTTTGTGAATTTTATTTTTTTAGCCTTAAAATTTGTGGGAATTGTCCAGTATTTGTGTTTTACCTTTTTTAAAATTGCAAAAAAAATTTTTTAAAAAAATAAATCAATGAATGTCCATATAATTGAATATATATTTGGATACAGCCCTACAGAACATGCACTGTGATTATAACCAAACAATTAAGGATCATGTATATTCTGGATGTGTTTTTTTGTCTCTGTTCTCTGCAGCATCTTTTCCTGTTTATTGTTGTTAATGGAGCTTTTTTCGGTTGCTTATTTATTTATTATTTTAATTAAAATTTTAGATGAAGTATCTCGAGTGCTGCCCTCGCTTGTGATGGACGATAAAACTTCACCTCGGCCCAAAGTCGCGGCTCACGTCACTGGCAGCTTCTTGTCCAAACAGGAGCGAGAGGGACGAGGTAGGACTGATGAAAAATGAAATAAATGAATAAATAAAGCCAGTTTTTATTCCTGAATTTACTTTTTAAATGTCTAGTCATGAGAGGTAAAAAGAACAATAAATTTACCCAAATTTACCAGAAAAAAGCCTCAAATTTGTCTTCCCGAACTGACCAGATCTTTCTGACCCTGTTCCAGCTCCAGTGTCAGTGGGGCGGCGGGTTCATGGTCAGAAGATTTCATGGTGGGAGGGTCAAAAGGGGCTGGCCTTCCTCCAGGACGTGCGGCTGGTGGATGGCGAGCTGGTGGTACCGCAGCCGGGCCTGTACTACGTCTACGCCCAGACCTACTTCAGACACAGCCATGGTGCCGAGGAAGAGGAGCAGGAGGAGCAGGAGGGGGACAGAGGGAAGCCGCTGCTGCAGTACGTCTATAAGAAGGTGAGGAGCGATGTATCGTTTGTGAATGATTCGTTTAAAAGAACTGGTTCTTTTGGGAGCTGAACCACTCAGCAGTTTGTTCATTTGACAATTCAGTTAAGTGAACAAAAATTAGCCGTGAGTGACAAAGTGAGCAAAGACAAACCTACTGGCAGAAAAAATAAAGCTGCTTGTATCGAAAAGGAATGTGGCATCCATCCACATAGTATGTGAGGACTGACTCTATTTCATCTGGAGATTCCAAGAAAAAGTGAGCGAAGTGCATTTAAACTAGCAGGGCCTGCCACGAAGCTAAACCACTGTTAGCCGCTAACAACTATCCACGTCAGCTGAACCGTTTTACCGTGGGAAATGAACAACCAAATGAACAAGCTGAGGTTGGATTTAAGAACCCGTTCAGCAACTCGTAATCCCTAGGTAGAGATAACATAATCATGACTCCTTCAATGCAGCTAACAAGCTAATTAACCGCAGCCATGAGTCACGTGACCCACAAGCCCTGAAGAGGTATGTATATAAACACTCACTTCTGCACTGGACGATATTTAATTTGGTTACATATGTGTGAAATTATATTATGCTCACTTACTACAGAATCACTGCAGTGATATATTCATTGATACCACACTCTTTTGTAATATTGCTTAATTACGTCCCTCGTCAGTGAACTATTTTTTTGTTTTGTTTTTTTTTTTTTGGGGGGGGGGGGGATTCAAATAACCGTGAAGCTGATTTAAGATCAAAATGCCACACCCTAAGTTATTGTATACCATTGTTTGTTGTGAAATGAACTGCCTTCATGTTCTTCCTCCTTGTGTTGTTTGGTTCTGGCTGGGCAAAGGTTTGCTTATGCACTTTTCCCTGTAAGCACAAATTAGCTTTGTGTTTGCAGATGTCCACCGTTAGTGATCACAGTTTATTAGAAAAACTTTTTTTTTTTTTTTTTACATTTTCCAGCCTTTTTATTGGAAATGATTCAGTGAAACTGCAGAGAGAGAAATTGATATATACGTATATATATATATTTAAATGTCTTGTTTTTCAGGGTTTTTTTTCCCCATCTCTGCTTGGCTTGTTCTGCATTCTATAAGACATCTTGGGGCTGAATTATTTATCATGATAATCACTGTCTAAAACATGATCAGTTACAGTCGTTTTCCAATAAATTTTGACATCTTTGGTCCTGTTTTTGGACCCAGTTTTTAGTTTCGGGGCCCCCCTGTAATTGAGTTTGACTCCCTGGTCTAGTTTGTGGCCAGCCTCAGGCTCTGTAGTTTTTTTTTTTTCTCTGCATTAGTTCTGGTTTCTCTTGACCTATGTTTACATTTTAGAGATTGACGATAACTCTTATTTTGGCGGGGTGGTTTTGTTTTCATTCAGCGAAATTCCCCCCAACGCCAGAGTAAAACAGAATCTATTATGATGATTCATTACAGGGACACACCTGCACAGTAATCCAATGATGTGAACATTGCAGACTGATGATTCTGTTTTGTTGCTGACTAATGGCTTTAATGAGTCATATGAGTCCAGACAGTGTGCACTTGTGATATATCTCTGTTGAAGGTTGTTGTGTGTATTGTGTTCATGTTTTGGGGGGGCATAGTGGAATTTGGGTGATGATGCTGAAAATGGGAAAGTTCTGTCTCACATGGTTGCTGTGAATTTACCATTCCAAATTACTAGTTAATATAAAGCAAAAAAACATGTTAGAATTCCTTTGAGGGCTTGGTCCTCAGTATTGGGTTCCGTTGGTGGAACACCAGAATTTTGAGAGGTTAAATTTGCAACTTTTTTCTCAAAAATTTGCAACTTTTTTCTTGTAAATATACAACTTTTTTTCTCAAAAATTTAAATTTTTTTTCTTGTAAATCTGCAACTTTTTTCTTAAAATTTGCATTTTTTTCTTGTAATTTTTAAACTTTTTTCTAAAATATTTGCAACTTTCGTCCTGTAAATTTTCAACTTTTTTCTTACAGATTTGAAACTTCTTTTAAATTTACAGCTTTTTTTCTCAAAAATGTGCAACTTTTCTCAAAAATTTTCAACTTTTTTCCTGTAAATTTTTAACTTTTTTCTTATTTGTAACTTTTTCCTTTAAATTTGCAACTTTTTTCTCATAAAACTGCAACTTTTTTCTTGAAAATTTATGACTTTTCTCAAATATGTATTTGCAACTTTCCTTTAAATTTGCAACTTTTTTCTTGTAAATCTGCAGCTTTTTTCTCAAATATTTTCAAGTTTTTCCTTTAAATTTGCAACTTGTTCCTAGTAAACCTGCCATTTTTTTCTTGAAATTTTTAAATTCTCTCTGGTGTTGAATTCACCACCTGCCCCCTGGATCCCCATCCCCTCCTTGCTTGTCAAAAGCCTGTGTTCCCTGTCTCACTCCGCTTATCCTCGGCATCCTCAATTCCTTCTTACCACTGGTACTGTTCCTCCTTCCTTCAAGCTTGCCACTATCACACCCATCCTCAAGAAAACCAACCTCAACCCAGAAAACCCTGACAATTTTAGACACATCTCTAACCTCCCATTTCCCTCCAAAATACTGGAACGTGCTGTTGCCTCTCAGCTCAATCAGTCTCTCTGTCAAGTTCTGTTGAGTCATGTACGGCCCCTGGTGATTTCACACACTAACTTTCTCCATCCTTCTCGATCCCTTGTCCTTTCCTTCAAGAGCACTAGTGACATTCCCGTGGCTTCAGTAATGCCCTCCATCCGTCTTTGTTGTGGCCTTCCTCTTCTATCGCACCTGTCCAGCATGAGACTTTTCTCCAGACTCTTGTCCTTCCTCATTATATGCCCAAAGAACTTGAGCCTCCTCTTCACAATTTTGCCTTCAAGAAATGTTTTAGGACTTATTCTGTCAAGTGCAGACTTGTTGGTTTCCTTCCTGGTCCAAGGAGTCTCAGTACTCTTATCCAGCACCATAGCTTAAATGAATCTCTACGACATCTGTCCCGTTTCCTGATGGTCCAAGTCTCACATCCGTATATGGCCACGGGAAACACAAGCATAGTCACCATGTTGATCTTGGTCTTTTTGCTGAGTCTGCTGCTTTTCATCAGGTGTTTGGGCTTTATCATAGCTATTCTTGCCAGGTCGAGCCTTCTCTTGATCTCTGCAGAAGTTGTACTGTCCTTGGTAATCAAGCTGCCGAGGAAATTGAATGGTTGTATAACTTCAGTGTTCTCCCCATTCACCTCGAATTCACTTGTTTCGTCAGTCATCATGACTTTTGTCTTTCTGATATTTAGATGCAATCCTGCTTTAACACTTTATTGCTTGACCTTGGTGATCATCCTCTTCAGGTCTCAAACAGTACCTCCACTCAAATCAACTATATGAGACATTTCAATCCGGCTTCCGCCCCCATCACAGCACTGAAACTACTTTGCTTAAAGTCACCAATGACCTCCTGCTTGCCTCTGACTCCGGTCTCTTCAACATCCTCCTCCTTCTCAACCTCAGTGCTGCCTTTGACACCATAGACCACTCCATCCTCCTCAGTTGCCTGCAATCATCCATAACTGGCTCTGCGCTTTCCTGGTTTAAATCCTACCTTTCAGACAGATTCCAATACATTTCAGCAATAAATAACTAAATCCCACACTACCCCAGTTCTTCATAGTGTCCCCCAAGACTCAGTACTCAGTCCCTCCTCTGCATTGATGGTTACACTGTTACCTCCTTCCCTCTTGTCAGAAACCTTGGCACCACCATGAACTCAACTCGCTCCTTCAAACAACATATCAATAATGTCACAAAAACATTTTTTTTTCCAACTTCGCAACAGTGCATGTCTCCAGTCCATCCCGTCCTCTTCTGCTGCTGAAATCCTTATCCACGCATTCATAACCTTCAGACTGGACTACTGCAACATACTCTATGACCTACCCTCCTCTGACCTCAAAAAACTACAATATGTACAGAACTCTGTTGCAAGACTGCTCACCGACTCCTGTTCCAGAGGCCACATTACACCCATTTTGAAAAACCTACACTGGTTACTGGTACAACGCATCCACTTCAAGATCATGCTCTTCACTGACAAAGCCCTTAACAGCCTCGCCCCTCCATACCTGACAGACCTCTTCCAATGTCACGTCCCCACTCGCCAACTCAGATCGTCAAATGCAAACCTCCTGACCCCATCACTAGAACTAAGCAACGTACAGTGGGGGACTGAGCTTTCGCCATTGCCGCCCCAACCCTTTGGAAGTCCCTGCCCTCAGATATCCGCAATACGGACTCACTCCGCCCCTTTAAGAATCATCTTAACAAACACCTCTTCAAGAAAGCTTTCAACTGAATGGACCATAATCTAATCTTTTTTTTAATACCTGTAAAGCAATTTTGAGTTCCCAAAAAAGTGCTATATAAATCTGATGTATCAAAATCAGAATCAGAATCACTTTATTGCCAAGCATGTTTACAAAATAAACATACGAGGAATTTGACTTGACATTGGGCGCGCTCTATAAGCGCATTCCAATGACGCGGCAGCCATGAAGGCGCCTGTCATACAGTGAAGGGTAAAGAGGGGAATGGGGGGGGAATGACACAATGGGCAGAGAGAAAAAAACATAGTTAATCAAAATAAAGCTCGTTATGAGCAAAATTGTGATTACATAGAAAAAAACCCTCAAATGCACAATTAGCAGACAACAAATCACACAATAACAGAGGAGCGAGAGAGACCAGTGTGTGTAGTCAGCATATAATCAGTATGAAGCAGTGTGGATGTATCAGTTGCTGGTGATCAACAAAGGAGCGCCTCTGGCAACGGATAGATGTTATGTTCATGTATTCTAAACACAGATAAGCATGTATTATTATCATGCTACGATGTTTTAGGACATCCTTGGTCATGTGACCTCAGAAACATCATTTCTGCTTTAGAAGTTGCAGCGGATGTCTTGTCTGATTCCCACATACAGTGGTGTGAAAAAGTGTGTGCCCCCTTCCTGATTTCTCTTTTTTTTTTGTTTGTGTCACACTTAAATGTTTCAGATCATCAAACGAATTTAAATATTAGACAAAGGGCTATTTATTATTTTTACTTTTATTTTTACTTCAGTCGTATGGTTAATCGTGTGTTCTGTAACTGTTTTATTCCAAATTCTTCTCACTTAATTGATTGCGCAGTAGCCTGGTGGAGCACCCACAATTTTGTTGTGCAGCACAACTGTACAATGACAATAAAGCCTATTCTATTCTAACACAAGTAAACACAAAATGCAGTTTTTATATGAAGGTATTTATTATTAAGGGTAAAAAAAAAATCCAAACCTACATGGCCCTGTGTGAAAAAGTGACCCCCCCCCCCCCCCATTAAAACATAAATTAACTGTGGTTTATCACATCTTTGGAAAGCTGAGTTCAATTTCTCTAGCCACACCCAGGCCTGATTACTGCCATACCTGTTCTTAATTAAGAAATCACTTAAATAGGACCTGCCTGACAAGGTGAAGTAGACCAAAAGATCCTCAAAAGCTAGACATCATGCTGTAATCCATAGAGATTCAGGAACAAATGAGAAACAAAGTCATTGAGATCTATCAGTCTGGAAGAGGTTATAAAGCCATTTCTAAAGCTTTGGGACGCCAGCAAACCACAGTGAGAGCCATTATCCACAAATGGCAAAAACATGGAACAGTGGTGAACCTTCCCAGGAGTGGCCGGCCAACCAAAATTACCCCAATAGTGCAGCAACAACTCATCCAAGAGGTCACAAAAGACTCCACAACCACATCCAAAGAACTGCAGGCCTCACTTGCCTCAGTTAAGGTCAGTGTTCATGACTCCACCATAAGACAGAGACTAGGCGAAAATGGCCTGCATGGCAGAGTTCCAAGACGAAAACCACCGCTGAGCAAAAAGAACAAAGGCTCATCTCAGTTTTGCCAGAAAATATCTTGATGATCCCCAAGACTTTTAGGAAAATACTCTGTGGACTGACGAGACAAAAGTTGAACTTTTTGGAAAATGTGTGTCCCATTACACCTGGCGTAAAAGAAGCACAGCATTTCAGAAAAGGAACACCATACCAACAGTAAAATATGGTGGTGGTAGTGTGATGGTCTGGGGCTGTTTTGCTGCTTCAGGACCTGGAAGACTTGCTGTGGTAAATGGAACCATGAATTCTGCTGTCTATCAAAAAATCCTGAAGGAGAATGTCCGCCCATCTGTCTGTGACTTCAAGCTGAAGCGCACTTGGGTTCTGCAGCAGGACAATTATCCAAAACACACCAGCAAGTCCACCTCTGAATGGCATAAGAAAAACAAAATGAAGTCTTTGGAGTGGCCTAGTCAAAGTCCTGACCTGAATCCGATTGAGATGCTGTGACATGACCTTAAAAGGTGGTTCATACTCGAAAACCCTCCAGTGTGGCTGAATTGTATCAATTCTGCAAAGATGAGTGGGCCAAAATTCCTCCACAATGCTGTAAAAGACTCATTGCCAGTTATTGCAAACACTTGATTGCAGTTTTTGCTGCTAAGGGTGGCCCAACCACTTATTAGGTTTAGGGGGCAATCACTTTTTCACACAGGGCCATGTAGGTTTGGATTTTTTTTCCCCTTAATAATAAACACCTTCATTTAAAAACTACATTTTGTGTTTACTTGTGTTATCTTTGTCAAATATTTAAATTTGTTTGATGATCTAAAACATTTAAGTGTGACAAACATACAAAAAGATGAGAAATCAGGAAGGGGGCAAACACTTTTTTCACACCACTGTAGCTGATCCATGACATTTTAGAGTTATGCTTTTCAGTACTGCTTACAATTTAATGTTTTCATGAAACAAGCCTTGAGGATTTGTGTATTTGCTCAACATTTCCAGATGTCGATAGACATTGCTGTCCATTTCATGTTGAACAGTAATGTCACAGATGCTTTGATTCTGTCTGAAAGTGGACTTGTTCGTATTAGCAGACTGGGGGGGGGGCTGGTAATGTTTCCAAAAATGTTTAAAGTATGTGAAAACATGTAAAGTTATGCTGAATGTTTTATCTGATTACAGAGCATGTGGGTCTGGGTTCTTCTGTGTGTTTTTCTGAGCTGTAGTCAGCAGGCGATTCGAAGGGGGTGGGGTGTCATCCCCCTTGTTGGCAAACTGACCAAAAATCAGCCCCTTTGTGAAGCTGCCATCCCCCCCATCCCCATAAAGAGTCCAAGGATATGATAATAATGACATTATAATTACATTTACTGCATGCACTCGAGTAGTGTTTTTTTTTTTACAAAGAAAAGAAAAAAGCCCCCCCCATTCATACATGTGCGACTTTTTACCATTTTGCAAATTTGCAAACCCTCCCCATATTTTCATAAATTTGGATGTTTCCCCATCTTGTAAATTTATGACTTTTACCCCCAGTTTCGTAAATTTGCAACTTTTTCCCGTTTTGTAAATTTGCGACTTTCCCCCCAGTTTTGTAAAGTTGCGACTTTTGCCCAACTTGTTAATTTGTGTCCTTTCCCCAGTTATATAAAATTGCGATGCTTCCCCTATCTTGTAAATTTGTGCCTTTTTCTCCATCTTGTACATTTGTGACTTTTACCTCCAGTTTTGTAAAAATGCGACGTTTCCCCCATCTTGTAAATTTGCGACTTTCCCCCCAGTTTCATAAAATTGCAAATTTAATCTAAACAAGGAATATCTACGGTCAAGTGTCTAGGGTCAAATAATTGCTAAATATACCAGATTTAGATGACAACGGAGATGTGAGGTAATTTACAAGTTTCTACAGAAGTGTTTTGTAAATGAATCACGAAAGATGGGTGTTTCGTCTTGACTGTGAGAAAGTCCAACCGACTGTGATACAAAAAGCCATGATGAGTACAAAAACTGCAGTTCATGATAAAATGTAACGCCATTATAGTAGACTGGATTTAACTGTTGAAGTATGGACAGGGCAGTGTGACAATAAACTATATCTCCATAATTTAAGACAGACATCAGAGTAGACTGTACAAAATTTTTACGGCTGGATGGGGGACAATTCTTGATGCTACATAAAAAGCCCAACTTGATCATTAATTTTTGAACCAGATGGACAATGTGAGTTTGAAATATTAAATCTGTTGTCAAGACATACACCTAGGTATTTACATAAAATGGTATCATCGGCAAAAACCCAGCCACAGGGGGTGCACAAGCCAGTGTACACTTAGTGCCGGTCCCAAGCCCAGGTAAATGGGGAGGGGTTGTGTCAGGAAGGTCATCCGATGTAAAACCTTTGCCAGATCAAACATGCAGATCATGACAAATGAGACTTTCATACCGGATCGGTCGAGGCCCAGGTTAACAACAAGCACCACCAATGCTGTTAACCGACAGGGTGCCAGTGGAAATTGGGCTACTTTTGGTCGAAGATCGAGGAGGAGGAGAGGGGGAAGGCATGTTAGGAGGGAGAGAGAGAAAAGGAAAGGTAGAAGTGTGGAGGTGAGAGTAGGGATGTTAAATGTAGGGACTATGACTGATAAAGGCAGAGAGTTGGCTGATATGATGGAGAGAAGAAAGGTAGATATACTGTGTGTTCAAGAAACCAGATGGAAGGCAAGCAAGGCTAGGATCATTGGAGGTGGATTTAAACTGTTCTACCGTGGTATAGATAGGAAGAGAAGTGGAGTAGGAGTAATCTTGAAGGAAGAGCATGTGAAGAGTGTTCAGGAGGTTAAGAGGGAGTCAGACAGAATCATGAGTTTGAAGCTATAAGTCAGAGGTGTGATGCTAAATGTTGTCAGTGTGTATGCCCCACAAGTTGGATGTCAGGTAGAAGAGAGAGGAATTCTGGAGTAAGTTGGATGAAGGAGTAGAGAGTGTTCCCAGGGGGCAGAGAGTGGTGATTGGAGCGGACTTTAATGGGCAAGGGACAGAGGTGATGAGGAGGTCCTGGGTAGGTATGGAATTAAGGAGAGAAATGTGGAAGGACAGATGGTTGTGGATTTTGCTAAAAGGACGGAAATGGTTGTTGTGAACACATACTTCAAGAACAGGGAGGAACATCGGGTGACTTACAAGAGTGGAGGAAGGTGCACTACATCTTATGCAGAAGCAGAAATCTGAAAGAGATGGGAGACTGCAAGGTGGTGGCAGGGGAGAATGTAGATAGATAGCATCGGATGGTAGTCTGTAGGATGACTTTGAAAAGCAATAAGAGGAAGAGAGTGAAGGTAGAGCCAAAGATTTAAGTTGGGAAGTTACAGAAGGATGAAGGTTGCACAGAGTTCAGGAAGGATAATTTGTTGTGAAATGGCGCTATATAAAGTTGAACTGAAGGAGTTGATACATGCTCTGGGTGGTAGGGAAGAATTACCAGATGACTGGGAAAGTACAACAAAAGTATTGAGGGAAACGGGTAGAAAGGTATGTGGTGTATCCAGTGGACAGAGGAAGGACGACTAGGAGACTTGGTGGTGGAATGAGGAGGGACAGGAAAGTATTCAAAGGAAAAGGTTAGCAAAGAAAAAGTGGGATAGTAAGGGAGATGAAGAAAGTAGACAGGAGTATTTTGAATCTAGGTTCATGGCAAAGAGAGAAGTGGCAAAGGAAAAGGCATATAGTGAGTTGTATGAGAGGCTGGACACTAAGGAAGGAGAAAAGGACTTGTATTGACTGGCTAGACAGAGGTCAAGCTGGAAAGGATGTGCAGCAGGTTAGGTTGATTAAGGACAGAAATAGTAATGTACTAACAAATGACAAAATTGTGTTGAGAAGGTGGAAGGAGTACTTTGAAGAGCTGATGAATAAAGAAAATGAGAGAGAGTAGAATGGATGAAGGAAAGATGGTGAACAAGGAAGTCCCAAGGATTAGCAAGGCAGAAGTGAGGGCAGTTTTGAAGTGAATGAAGAATGGAAAGGCGGTTGGTCCAGATGACATACCTGTGGAGGTATGGAGATATTTAGCAGAAATGGCAGCAGACTTTTTAACCAGATTGTTTAACACAGAGAGTGACAGTATGTCTGAGGAGTGGAGAAGAAGTGTTTTGGTACTAATTTTCAAGAACAAAGGTGATGCTCAGAGCTGTAGTAACTACAGAGGCATAAAGTTGGTCAGCCACACTATGAAGATATGGGAAAGAGTTGTTGAAGCCAGGTTAAGAGAAGAGGTGACAATCAGTGAGCAGCGGTATGGTTTCATGCCAAGAAAGAGTACTACAGATGCAATGTTTGCTTTAAGAGTGTTGATGGCGAAGTATAGAGAAGGTCAGAAGGAGTTGTACTGTGTCTTTGTGAAACTAGAGAAAGCACATGATAGGGTGCCAAGAGAGAAAGTGTGGTATTGTATGAGAAAGTCAGGAGTGGCAGAGAAGTATGTGAGGGTGGTGCAGGACATGTATGAGGCCAGCGAGACAGTGGTGAGGTGTGCTATAGGAGTGACAGATGGGTTCAAGGTGGGGGTGGGGTTACATCAGGGATCAGCTCTGAGCAGGTCAGGCAGGAGTCTCCATGGACTATGATGTTTGCAGATGACATTATGATCTGTAGTGAGAGTAGGGAGCAAGTGGAAGAGAACATGGAGAGGTAGAGGTATGCTCTGGAGAGAAGAGGAATGAAAGTCAGTAGAAGCCAGACACAATACATGAGTGTGAATGAGAGGGAGGTAGGTGTAATGGTGAAGATGGAAGGAGTAGAGGTAGTGAAAGTAGATGAGTATAAATCAACCCTCCAAAGCCATGGAAACTGTACAAGAGGTGAAGAAGAGAATACAGACAGGGTGGAGTGGGTGGAGACGAGTGTCAGGGGTGATCTGTGACAGAAGGGTAGCAGCAAGAGTGAAAGGGAAAATTTACTAGACGGTAGTAAGACCTGCTATGATGTATGGTTTGGAGACGATGGTGCTGACAAAAAGACAGGAGATGGAGCTGGCAGAGTTGAAGATGCTAAGATTTTCATTGGGAGTGATTAGGAGGGACAACATTAGAAATTATGTCAGAGGGACAGCTCACATTGAGCGGTTTGGAGACAAAGTAAGAGAGGCGAGGCTGAGATGGTTTGAACATGTGCAGAGGAGAGATAGTGGATATGTTGGACAAAGGATGTTGGAGATGGAGCTGCCAAGCAGGAGGAGAAGAGGAAGACCATAGAGAAGATTCATTGATGTAGTGAAGGAGCACATGGAGAGGGTTGGTGTTACCGAGGAAAATGCAAGGGATAGGGTGAGATGGAGGCAGATGATCCACTGTGGCAACCCCTAAAGGGAGCAGCCAAAAGAAGATGGTATCATTGGGGGGGGGGAGGATTTTGAAGAAGTTGTTCGATATGATTAGGTTATTAATGTATATTGTACATGGCAGTGGTCCATGGATAGAGCCCTGTGGCGCCCCAGCCTATTCAATGATCCACAACTGAATATATCTCTCTTACTGTTCTGGCTTTTTAAAACCATTTTGGCTGTAAATAGCCAGGTAGATTAGATTGCTAATGTTAGCTGTTCAGAAGGATTATTGATCAACTGTGAGGTTGACCTTTCAGGTTCAAACTTGGAGAGGAGTCTGCTAGCCTAGCCACCCATTCATGTCTGTTTTCTACAGTGGGGCAAAAAAGTATTTAGTCAGCCACCAATTGTGCAAGTTCTCCCACTTAAAAGATGAGAGAAGTCTCCAATTTTCATCATAGGTATACCTCAACTATGAGAGACAAAATGAGAAAAAAAAAATCCAGAAAATCACATTGAAGGATTTTTAATGAATTAATTTGTAAATTCCTCGGTAAAATAAGTATTTGGTCAATAACAAAAGTTCATCTCAATACTTTGTTATATACCCTTTGTTGGCAGTGACAGAGGTCAAGCGTTTTCTGTAAGTCTTCACAAGGTTTTCACACACTGTTGCTGGTATTTTGGCCCATTTCTCCATGCAGATCTCCTCTAGAGCAGTGATGTTTTGGGGCTGTCGCTGGGCAACATGGACTTTCAACTCCCTCCAAAGATTTTCTATGGGGTTGAGATCTGGAGACTGGCTAGGCCACTCCAGGACCTTGAAATGCTTCTTACGAAGCCACTCCTTCATTGCCCGGGTGGTGTGTTTGGGATCATTGTCATGCTGAAAGACCCAGCCATGTTTCATCTTCAATGCCCTTGCTGATGGAAGGAGGTTTTCACTCAAAATCTCACGATACATGGCCCCATTCATTCTTTCCTTTACACGGATCAGTCGTCCTGGTCCCTTTGCAGAAAAACAGCCCCAAAGCATGATGTTTCCACCCCCATGCTTCACAGTAGGTATGGTGTTCTTTCTCCTCCAAACACGACAAGTTGAGTTTTTACCAAAAAGTTCTATTTTGGTTTCATCTGACCATATGACATTCTCCCAGTCCTCTTCTGGATCATCCAAATGCTCTCTAGCAAACTTGAGATGGGCCTGGACATGTACTGGCTTAAGCAGGGGGACACGTCTGGCACTGCAGGATTTGAGTCCCTGGCGGCGTAGTGTGTTACTGATGGTAGCCTTTGTTACTTTGGTCCCAGCTCTCCACAGGCCATTCACTAGGTCCCCCCGTGTGGTTCTGGGATTTTTGCTCACCGTTCTCGTGATCATTTTGACCCCACGGGGTGAGATCTTGCGTGGAGCCCCAGATCGAGGGAGATTATCAGTGGTCTTGTATGTCTTCCATTTTCTAATAATTGCTCCCACAGTTGATTTCTTCACACCAAGCTGCTTACCTATTGCAGATTCAGTCTTCCCAGCCTGGTGCAGGTCTACAGTTTTGTTTCTGGTGTCCCTTGACAGCTCTTTGGTCTTGGCCATAGTGGAGTTTGGAGTCTGACTGTTTGAGGTTGTGGACAGGTGTCTTTTATACTGATAACAAGTTCAAACAGGTGCCATTAATACAGGTAACGAGTGGAGGACAGAGGAGCCTCTTAAAGAAGAAGTTACAGGTCTGTGAGAGCCAGAAATCTTGCTTGTTTGTAGGTGACCAAATACTTATTTTACCGAGGAATTTACCAATTAATTCATTAAAAATCCTTCAATGTGATTTTCTGGATTTTTTTTTCTCATTTTGTCTCTCATAGTTGAGGTATACCTATGATGAAAATTGGAGACCTCGCTCATCTTTTAAGTGGGAGAACTTGCACAATTGGTGGCTGACGAAATACTTTTTTGCCCCACTGTATATTCTTTCCATCCCTGCTAGACACCCATTTTCACGGCCGGATCATCTACCAACCCTTGACCATATATTTCATTCATATACTTTATTTTAGTTTATTACACTCTGGATCAAATACCTCCTCGTATAGCATTGGTTAGCTGCCACTAGCATAGTCAGCCTTTCACTCATTCAGGGTTGTTTCCATCCATCTTCTTCCGCTTAATCCTTTTCGGGTTGCGGGGGGGGCTGGAGCTTATCCCAGCATCTTTGGGCAACAGGCAGGGTACACCCTGGACAAATCGCCAGTCCATCGCAGGGCCAACACAGAGAGACAGACAACCATTCACTCTCACATTCATACCTAAGGACAATTTAGAATCCCCAGTTTGATGCCAATTTACCTAACTTGCATGTTTTTGGCATGTGGGAGGAAACCAGAGAAATCCCGGAGTAAACCCACGCAGACACAGGGAGAACATGCAAACTCCACACAGATCACATTTGGTCAGGGGCTGGAATCGAACCCAGGATCCCCTGGCCAAGGGTGAGTTGCTGTGCTGCCGCAGTGCTAACCACTCCGCCACCGCGCTTATTAAATCCTAGGGGCTGGTCATATGCTAACCACCACTTAAAACAAAAAACCTCTGTTTTCCTATAATGATTTCTCGGGCTTTTAAACTCTTAACATTCAGACAACATTTGTTAATGTGTTACTTAGCTTTTAGCTTCAGTTATCAGACTAATAATAGCCTCAAACAGGCCACCTTGCCATTTAAAAAAATGAACCTTAGAGAAATGACACAAGGAGGGTGGGATGACATGGAGATCATTAGCATTCAAAACAATATGCCAAAAAAGCAGCCTGTGTTTGATGATAGCTCTTTCCTCGTGTGTAAGATGGTACTGTAGTCATTAAACCCTGAGGTGTTTGTGCCAACTTGCACTTGTGCTCCTCCTCCTTTTCCACTCACAGGACAGCTCCTACCAGGTTCCCATCCTGCTGATGAAAACAAGCCGAACCTCCTGCTGGTCCCGGAGCTCCCAGTTCTCCCTGCACTCTGCCCACCAGGGGGGGCTTTTCCCGCTGAGCACCGGAGACCGCCTGTTCGTCACGGTGACCAATGCCTCCGCTGTGGAGATGGACGAGAAGACCAGCTTCTTCGGGGCATTTCTCATCAGCTAGGATAGCCTCTTGGAGGTAAAACGTCAAACTGCTGCATCTCCTGGATTTGGAAGTAAAAACCTCACGAAGAGCTGAAAAACTTCATCAACATGACACTGGTTTGGTGGATGGAGACGAGGCTGATGAGGATTTGAGGCTGGACTAATGTGACCCGTGCTGGCAAAATGAGTCACAGTGAGGAAATTTTCAAAACTGAGGTAGCATTATTTTCATATTCTGTATTGAAAGACCTTCAAAATAATATTTAATTTGTAGGAATTGCTCAAAAATTGATCAGCATAAACCAGTTTTGTTTATATTTTGGCTGGTTTGAAAATTTGCGTTTGATCGGTCCTGAGTTACAGTACGTCTTCCTCAAAAATGTGTATTTTTAGAAAGTAGGAGTTCCAAGCTTTACAATGATACCAGGCACTGACGGAGGTTTCCCAGGACTTGCCGCCAGCAAAGAAAGAAAGAATCATGATTTATGACTTCATGTGGCTGTAGCTCGTAATTACCCGGTGCACAGTCCAACTCATTTTGCCAGCACGGGTCACAAATGTGTGAGAGCAGACAAAGCTCAAAAAATGTTCAAAGTGTAAAATAAGTGGGTGAGACTCACCAAAATTATCGCTGTGTAAACATCTTCAAGGGAAAGTGCTGTCAATGCTTTAGGACAATAACAAACTCAAACATGTTCAAAGAGTTCAGAGCTCAAACATCACTTAAGTGCTCTAACCAATTTCAGAACCTTCTACAGTGTCTGATCCACTCAAGATTCTGATTTAAGACCTGGATCCACACCAAATTCTACACACTCGGTCTGCCACTCTGTCATGACCATGCTCCCCATCAAATAACTGATTAAAACCAAAATAGAATAACAGAATAACAAACACTTGAATATACTGTACATCTGCATGATAAGAACTACCTACAAGATCAGAAACGACCTTTTGGAAAATGTATTTGAGGAGCATTTTTACTTTTTCTTTTGGCAATATGCCACACACAATAATGGGTTTTGGCAGGGTTTATCGTTTTATTGTAGCCAGCGATCAGAGGGCGATAAAGATGCGTGAGCTTCACTTATGGAGAGCTCTCATATCCATCTTTATTTTACAGTCTATACCAGGGGTCAGCAACCTGCACTACACAAAGAGCCACTTTGAGTGATTTTTGTCTAAAGTCTGCATGGAGCCACAAAAATATCTGAGCCTAAAAACTGTGGTAAAATAGCAGGATTACAGCTACAATCTGGCTTGACAACATCAGGATTAAGAGTTTTTTCTTGTAAATTTGCAGCTTTTTTATTGCAGTGTTGTTACTTTTTCCTCACAAACTACTACTTTTTCTGGTAGATTTTTGATTTTTGTAAGAAGTTTGTCCTTTTTTTCTTGCAAAATTAAGTGGGTGTTTTCTTTGTTAAACTAATTTTTTAAATTTGTTATTTTTTGGCATCAATGTGTTTTGCTTTTTTTCTAAATTTACCATATTTTTCTTTGCAAATTTAAAACCTTTATCAAATTAAAAACTTTTTCCATGTAAATTTGTGACATTTTTCCCAAAAAATTTGTAAGATTTTTTCATAATTGTTTTGGTTTTTTTTTTTTTGGCATAATCTACTTTTCTCATAAGATTGTTTTATCTACCCTTGGGTAAAAATGCTGTCTTTTTTATATAAATTTGCAACTGTTTTCTAATAAAATTAGGTTTTTTTTGGCAAACTTGTGACTTTTTTCATTACCAATTTATTGTGTGTGTGTGGGGGGGGGGGTTCTGCAAAATTGCAACATTTTACCTATATTTCCCTATTTTTTCGCATAAATTTTCAGTTTTTCTGATAAATTTGACGGTAAGTTTTGCTTTGCAATTTTATTACCTTTCAGGTGTAAAACTGCAGCATTTCTTACATTGTTCTCATAAAATTCCAACTTTTTCCAGCAAATTTGTGATTTATTTTCCAGAAATTTTGTGACTTTTTCTTGCAAATTCATGGCTGTTTCCTTCAGGAAATTGCAAAAATCTTCCCTAAATTTGTGAGGTTTTTTTTGCATTAATTTTCAGATTTTCTCATTTTCTGCTTTTTAGGATATTTTTCTTATCGGTGTGCAACCTTTTTTTCCATGTAAATTTATTGCTTCTGTTCTTGGAAATGTTCCCAGAGGCCTTTCCTCAAGTGGCTGTGGCTCCCTGAGGCCTTTCTGAAGGCCTCAGGGAGCCACTTTCTATGGGGAAAAGAGCCACATGTGGCCCCAGAGCCGCAGGTTGCAGACCCCTGGTATATATGTACTGTGGCCCAGAGGTCTCAACAAAATGCAAAATCTGTAGTGCAACGGAAAATGCTGCAACACAAATAGAAAAACCACGGCACAAATACGCAAACACAAATGCCTCAACACAAATACAAAAAGTCACCGCATAAACATTAGTATGCTTTTGTATTTGTTGTGAAACATTAGCATCAGTGCGAACGTTAGCGTGCGTTTGCATTTGTGTTACAGCTTTTGTAAGTGAGTTGTGAAAATTTAGCATCAGTGCTAATATTAGCATGCAAACATCAGCATTAATACTAACATTAGTATGCTATTGTTCTTATGCAACTGTTTCATGTTAGCGTTAAGTAGCTAACATTAGCATGCTAATGTAAATGGTAGCATTACCATTAGCATGCTAACGGTAGCAAGTTAGTAAGTAACAAGCTAACTTGCTTGTTAGCATGTTCACATTAGCATCAATGTTTACATGCATGCTAATTTATGAAACGGCTGTATAATAATGTTAGCATGCTAATGTTAGCATTGATGCTAACATTGGAATGCTTTTGCATTTGTGCTGTGGCTTTTGCATTAAAAAATTCAGATAAAACACAAACTACACTGTATGTGTTCTCGAGTTGTGCCATTGAAAGTGTTTGTATAAAACTTAAGATCAGCTGAAACTATAGAATGTTTTGTATGAGCCCACATTTAATGGGGACTTTAATGTTTATTTGTTTAGATGTAAATATTTCACTGTATTTTGTTTTGTTTTTTTACCAAGACTTCACACAGTCGACAGTCTGGAGCTCTTCACTCTGTACCCATCAGATTTCTGACACGTGGCTGGAAGTTTAAACCTCTGAGATCATATATGGCCCATCAGACTCAGTTTTTTCAAAAATTTGCACATTTTTTCCTTGTAAATTTGCATTTTTTTTTCCAGTAAAATTTTGAATCTTTTTCTTGTAGATTTGCAACTTTTTACCCGAGTACCTTACTTTTGCCCCGAGTACCTCAAGGCCCTGGATGTTGTTGGGTTGTCATGGTTGACACGCCTCTGCAACATTGCGTGGAGGTCGGGGGCAGTGCCTTTGGCATGGCAAACCGGGGTGGTGGTTCCTCTCTTCAAAAAAGGGGACCGGAGGGTGTGCTCCAACTTTAGAGGGATCACACTCCTCAGCCTCCCTGGGAAGGTCTATGCCAAGGTACTGGAGAGGAGAGTCCGGCCGTTGGTTGAACCTCGGATTCAGGAGGAGCAATGTGGTTTTCGTCCTGGCCGTGGCACATCGGACCAGCTCTTTACCCTCTCGAGAATTCTTGAGGGTTCGTGGGAGTTTGCCCAACCAGTTTACATGTGTTTTGTGGACTTGGAGAAGGCATTTGACCGCGTCCCTCGTGGATTTTTGTGGGGGGTGCTTCGGGAGTATGGGGTATCGGGCTTGTTGTTACGAGCTATTCGGTCTCTGTACGACCGTTGTGAGAGTTTAGTTCGTATTGCCAACACTCGGTCGGAGTCATTCCCAGTGAGAGTTGGACTCCGCCAGGGCTGCCCTTTGTCACCGGTCCTGTTCATAATTTTTATGGACAGGATTTCTAGGCGCAGCCAGGGAATGGAGGGTGTCATGCTTGGTGACCACAGGATCTCATCTCTGTTGTTTGCAGATGATGTTGTCCTGTTGGCTTCATCCAGCAATGACCTACAGCTCTTGCTGGGACGGTTTGCCGCTGAGTGTGAAGCGGCTGGGATGAGAATCAGCACCTCCAAGTCCGAGTCCATGGTCCTCAGCCGGAAAAAGGTGGATTGTCCTCTCCGGGTTGGGGACAGGCTCCTGCCCCAAGTGGAGGAGTTTAAGTATCTTGGGGTCTTGTTCACGAGTGAGGGGAAAATGGAGCGAGAGATCGACAGACGGATTGGAGCAGCATCTGCAGTGATGCGGACGTTGTACCGGTCTGTTGTGGTGAAGAGGGAGCTTAGTTCTAAGGCAAAGCTGTCGATTTACCAGTCAATCTACGTTCCTACTCTCACCTATGGTCACGAGCTTTGGGTAATGACCGAAAGAACGAGATCGCGGATACAAGCGGCTGAAATGAGCTTTCTCCGTAGGATTGCTGGACTCACCCTCAGAGATAGGGTGAGGAGCTCAGTCATCCGGGAGAGGCTCAGAGTAGAACCGCTGCTCCTCCACATTGAAAGGAGTCAGTTGAGGTGGTATGGGCATCTGATTAGGATGCCTCCTGGACGTCTCCCACTTGAGGTGTTTCAGGCACGTCCCACTGGGAGGAGACCCCGGGGCAGACCCAGGACTCGGTGGAGAGACTATGTCTCCCAGCTAGTCTGGGAACGCCTTGGTATCCCCTCTGAAGAGCTGGAGCAGGTGGCTGGGGAGAGGGAAGTCTGGGCTTCTCTGCTTGAACTGCTGCCTCCGCGACCCGGACCTCCGGAAAAGCGGTAGAAGATGGATGGATGGATGGATGGATTTGCAACTTTTTCATCAAATTTTACAATTATTTTCTCTCATAAATTTGCAGCTTTTCTTGTAAATTTGCAACTTTTTTTTCATACATTTGTGACCGTTGTCTCATAAATTAGAAACTTTTCTCCGAAATTTGCATTTTTTTCTTGGAAATTTTCAACTTTTTTCTGTGAATTTGCAACCCTCATCTGGATGCTGGTTAAATTTTTATTCTGTGTAATTAAATTGCATTTTGTGACCTTTTATTTTTTTTAATTGGCATTTTTCATCATATCTTTGCACATTTATTCTTGCAGATTTGTAGCTAATTTACATTTAGATGTTTGTACCTCATTTTAGATTTTTTTTAGATTTAGTATACTTTATTGATCCCCAGAGGGGAAATTGAGGGCATCCACCACCTGGATGGATGAAGCAGCCACGATATGGCGCTATCCCTTTACCATTCACACACACATTCACACCTAGGGCCACTTTAGAGTCTCCAATTAACCTAACCTGCATGTTTTTGGCCTGTGGGAGGAAGCCGGAGAAATCCCGGAGTAAACCCACGCAAACACGGGGAGAACATGCAAACTCCACACAGATCACTGTTGGTCGGGGGCTGGGATCGAACCCACGATCCCCACAATCCCCCGGCCAAGGGTAAACTGTGCTGCCGCAGTGCTAACCACTGCGCCACCGTGTGCAGTAACATGGTATTCACCATGTTAAATTGGTGAATACCCCTGTGCCCCTTGTTTAAAAAATAAATCACCTGCCGAGTAAAATCACAGGTTTTTATTTGGAAATGTGCATAAGAGTAAAAAGTATCTTCTGATAAACCTGCTAACAAAAGTACAGTTTTGTGGAAAAGTAAGTACATGTATTTGAGTAAATGTATTAAGTTACTACCCACTTCTGACAATAGTTAAACTTGAGAAACTTCTTTTTTCTAGTATAACATGAACCTAACCCCTCCTTTCATTTGTTGTCCAAGTACGAATGTCTTAATTTTGGTTTCCACAGATTATACTGACAGGCGTGTTTATTTTTTTACAGTTTGATCAAACAAAAATGTATCTTCATTTCTAATCCTGTTGCTCCCAATGAGAATCTCAGCATCTTCAGCTCCGCCTCCTGTCTTTTTGTCAGCGCCACCATCTCCAAACCATACATCATAGCAGGTCTCACTACCTGCCCTTTCACTCTAGCTGCTATCCTTCCAAATCACCCCTGCCTGCACCCCTCTATTGTGCATCTGTCCATGGCATTGGATGGTTGACCACATGTATTTAAACTTATCCACCTTCATCTTCACTGTTACACCTGCCTCCCTCTCATTCACTCATGTATTCTGTCTTGCTTCTACCGACTTCTCTTCTGTCCAGTGCATACAGTACCTTCATCTTTCCAGGTTCTTTTCCACCTGCTCCCTACCCTTGCTGTAGATCACAGTCATCTGCCAACGTCACGGTTCACGGAGACTACATCAGACTGTCCATCACCATGGCAGACAAGAAGGGGCTCAGAACCGTTCCCTGATGTAATCCCACCCTCACTGTTTTGTCCTCATGTCCTGCACCACCCTCACATACTTCTCTGCCACTCCTGACTTTCTTATACAGTACCGTAGCTCCTCAAAGACACAGTGCAACTCCTGACCTTCTCTATACTTCTTAAAACTCTTAAAGCAAAAATTGCATCTGTAACTTTCTGTAATATGGATCTTTATATTGTTAACATGAATGTTTCTGATGAAACTGTGATGTAAATAAAGTTTAAACTTTCAGCCTTCACAATCTGCAGCCACATATTCTCCTTAAAAACAAACAAAAAAGGAGGAACAAAAATGAATTGTACACCAGTGAGATTTTTGATGTTGTCTTTCGCTGGAGTTTTGCCAGATGGATTAAAAGTAAATGTGAATGTAAATAAGTCAGTGTTGTTTTTGTAAATATGTGAAAGAGCGACTCAATAAAGACTATAAAAATGTGTGGTTGTTATTGTCAAACACTGCTGTACTAAACTCCTGAATTTTTAACAATACATATTCATATTGTACAGAAATATATAATAATTTAAAGGCATGAATAAAATGTATGTAATAGACAACTATAATTATGACTCATAGGTCTATTTACCATATGATTTTACCCATTTTTAAATTTTTTCAGTATTTGTAATTTTTTAAGGAGGCCCACAAGTGTAAAGAAAAAGAATTATATGCAAGCTTTTATGACCTTAATATATATGAAAATTACAACAGAAGTTTCAAGTTCGATTTGAATCAAGTTTGATTAAATATTAAGTAAATCAATGGGATGTAAATGTTCGTTCCTAAATACATTACTGTAACGAATCCATTTAAAATTTTATTTTAAATTTTCTGGTTGTGAATATTTTCATAAATTTTAATAAAAGAAGCCGTCTTCTAATTAATGCATTTATATGTAATCGCAATTAAACTTTAAATTATACCAAGTTTTTAGTTTACTTACTGACTGCTGTTAGGTGGTAAATTGTAAATTTGGCCATTAAAATATGAAGACATATTTTATTCATCCATTCATCTTGTTCCGCTTAATCCTTTTCGGGTTGCAGGGGGGCTTGGGCCTATCCCAGCATCTCTGGGCGAGAGGCAGGGTCCACCCTGGACAGATCGCCAGTCCATCGCAGAGAGACAGACAACCATTCACTCTCACAGTCACACCTAAGGACAATTTAGAATCCCCAGTTTGATGCCAATTAACCTAACTTGCATGTTTTTGGCATGTGGGAGGAAACCGGAGAAATCCTGGAGTAAACCCACGCAGACATGGGGAGAACATGCAAACTCCACACAGATCACTGCTGGTTGGGGGCTGGGCTCGAACCCAGGATCCCCCGGCCAAGGGTGAGTTGCTGTGCTGCCACAGTGCTAACCACTCCGCCACCGCGCTGCTTCAGTCAATTTATAAACTACAGCAAGCGGATAGCAGAACTGAACCAATACATGTTAGTTTGATTCGTTATAAAGAGGCTCCAGTTTTCTGACACGATATAATCCAATATGCAAAATTATGCTGATACTATTATTACTACAGTTTTTCTAAAAATTATAAATTTGCAAGTGTTGGATATTTAATGAATACAAATGTCATTTTTGTGAAATTCCTAAGTACTGTTTTTATTACAATAACTGTTTTACCAGAGTTAGGGTTTTAAAATAGTAATTTAATATATTTAAATAGAAAAAGAATATTCTGGAAATCCAGATCCAACCTGATGAAAACCAATGAAGACCACTCCAAAATGGGGGCGGCTGTGGCGCAGGTGTACAGTGTGGCCAACTACCGATCAGAGGGTCAGGGGTTCGATTCCCGCTTTGTCTGCATGTCCGAAGTGTCCCTGAGCAAGACACTGAGCCCCCAGTTGCTCCTGGTGGGTCAGGGCAGCGCCTGCGGATGACAGCAGGACCTGCAAAGCGATTTGGTCGTCTAGAGATGAAAGAAAGCGCTGTGTAAGTAAACGCCATTTACCGTAATGTGAGATTTGGCAAACAATGAAGTTTGTAAAAACTATTAGAAATGGGAAGAAAACTAACTGAAAATATCAAGTAATGATTAAATTCTAGGTTTTGAAACTTAAGTGTATCATGGATACATACATGAGAACATTGAACCTGCTCTGCCCCCTGCTGGTCTATCTTATTAAGTACAACACAAAGTCCTATACTGCCCTCTACTGTGCATCCTCTGCATTACAAGCAGGACCAAAAAACCAATAAGGCCGAGTGCGTTTTAGTGATCGATCGATCCGCATCGAGGTAGTACACATTTATTTTTATTTTTTTTACATATAATCTTTTCTATTTTTGTTAAATCTGAGAAAATTTGTTGGCAGCCTCGGTTCGCTCTCATTTTTTAATGAACGTACTTGTTTATAGTCAGCCCTCTCCAGCATTTTTCAGAACAGCGCTAGCGAATGAACCAATCATGTTGCGGTATTGTCCCCCAGGTGACCACATGCGCCAATCACGTTCGACTGAGCCGGTCCGTGTGACAGCTTGATTTTATTAAGAAGAAACCTCCCAAAACCCACAAACAGATCAAGACTGTAATAACCTGTACCTCCTCTAAAACTGCCTGATGGTATTTGATAATGAATTGCATTTTACTTCACTGCGTTTTTCTACGTGTTTATAAGAGTTATATTAGTTACTTTTCTTCTTCACAGTAAATTTGTACTGTCACCTGTTTTTTTTTTTTTTAATTCCTGTTAATCTGCCACCTTTTTAACCCCTATATTTGTCAGCTGACCTTTGGTCTCGGTAAATTTCCCACCTTTTTGCCCCCCACAAGTAAAAATGAACATATACATCTGCCACAATTTCAACCCCTTAAACTGATCGCCTTTAACCAGGAGGATATTCATCAACTTAACATGAGGTACAAACGTATAGTAAATGTCAATTAGGTACATTTGCAAGAATAAAGGTGCAAAAATATGATAAAAGCAAATTCTAATTCAATTGCATAGAAATAAGAAAAAAAAAACAGCATTCGGAGCAAAATTGCAAATTTTACGAGAAAAAAAAGTTGCAGATTTCTGAGAAAAAGTCAAATTTATCAGGAAAAAAGTTGCAATTTTACAAGTTACAAATTTATGAGAAAAATTTTAAAATTTACAGGGAGAAATGTGGTTATTGATGAGAAAACTAAATATTTCAGAAAAAAGTTGATTATGAGGAAAATGTCAAATTTATCTGAAAAAAATGGCAATTTTACAAGAAGTCAAAGATTTATTAGAAAAGTCAAATTTATGAGAAAAAGAAAATTTACAAGAAAAAAATAGGAAGTTAATGAGAAAAAAAATTGCAAGTCTAGAGAAAAAAGTGGATTTCTGAGAAAAAAAATCACAAATTTATCAGGAAAAAAAAGCTGAAAAGGCAAATTTATGAGTTTAAAATTTACAGGGGAAATGTGGTTATTGAAGATAAAACTGCAAATTTTACTGAAAATCTGATTTATGCGAAAAAGCCAAACTTGTATGAAAAACTTGCAGTTTTAAGAGAAGCCACAAATTTATGAGGAAAAAAAATTAAAGTTTACAGGAGGAAAAACGTGGTTATAGGAAACTGCAACCTCTTTGGAAAAAAGTTGCAGATTTATGAAAGTCACATTTATGAGAAAAAAGCTGCAGATTTATGAGCAAAAATGGCAAATTTACAAGAGAAAAAACAAATTTAAGAGAAAAAAAAACGTTGCAAATTTACAAGAAAAAAATTAGGAAATTAGTGAGGAAAAAAGTTGCAGGTTTACCACAAGGGAAAAAAAACTTTGAGAAAAGAAAAAGTTGCAAATTTACAAGAAAAAAAACTGCAGGTTTTATAATAAAAAGGAAAAGGACTGCGAAGTCCCAAAATAAATCAAATATATGAGTAAAGTCAAACATCTCAATTTACAGTTGGGACGATGACCTACCGGCACCCTCTGCTGTTCATCCTCGGCATTACAGCCAAATAACCACACAACACTGAGTAAGGTTTGGATTTTCTTTTTTTTGTGGAAATATGTTACAGCTATATTACAGGTATTTAAATGCCCAGAGGGAGAAAAAAAAATGTTCAGAAACACCAGAAACAAAATCCCAAGAATACGATGGAGGAAGCTGAACCAAAATAGGCGGGGGAAACAAAACGGCGCCCAACATGTGACCTGTTAGGAGACATCCAATAAATACTGCAGATGCTGTTAATGCAACAGATTCTTCCTCCTTAAAGTTCGTTGTTTTTTTTTTTTTTTAATTTTAGCAGCATGTGTGTAGCTTCCAGAAACCAAAAATAGAATAAAATAATGGGGAGCAGCACAAAGGATCTGCAGTCAACCAGACTTAACCAGTAATTTGATTTTTTTTTAAACTGTGGAATACAAAAACAACGACCACAGGGTGCAGGGCCGACTTTAAAAAGTCACCATTTTAGGCAAACATTCATCCATCCATCCATCTTTTACCACGTAATCCTTTTTGGGTAGCGGCGGGGTGGAGCCTATCCCAGCATCTTTGGGTGAGAGGCAGGGGCCACCCTGGACAGATCGCCAGTCCATCGCAGGGCCAACACAGAGAGACATTCACACTCACATTCACACCTAAGGACAATTTAGAATCCCCAGTTGATGCCAATTAATCTAACCTGCACGTCTTTGCTCTGTGGGAGGAAACCAGAGTACCCGGAGTAAACCCACGCAGACACGGGGAGAACATGCACACAGAAGGGTCACCCATGGTCTGGGATCGACCCCGTGACCTTCCCACTGTGCTGATGCAGTGCTGCCACTAGACAAACAACAAAGGGTTAATATTTAGCTGAGGTGGCTCAACATTCAACAGGCATCAGTCAAAAAAAATTATATAAAAAAAATTGGTTGGTGTTAAAAAATCGTATCCTTGTTCAGGGGTCAGCAAACTGTACGATGAGACATTATTGACAAAAAATATATATGCAGTATGATCTTTAAAATGAAGGGAAAAAAACACCTGATTCCTACAGTGCATCCAGAAAGTATTCACAGCGCTTCACTTTCTCCACATTTTGTTGTTACAGCCTGATTCCAAAAGGGATTAAATTCATTTTTTTCCCTCAAAATTCTACACATAATATCTCATGATGACAACGTGAAAAAAGCTTCGAGAGTTTCACAAATTTATTAAAAATTAAGAAATCACATCCGGTCCTCAGCCGGAAAAAGGTGGATTGTCCTCTCTGGGTTGGGGACAGGCTCCTGCCCCAAGTGGAGGAGTTTAAGTATCTTGGGGTCTTGTTCACGAGTGAGGGGAAAATGGAGCGAGAGATCGACAGACGGATCGGAGCAGCATCTGCAGTGATGTGGACGTTGTACCGGTCTGTTGTGGTGAAGAGGGAGCTGAGCTCTAAGGCAAAGCTGTCGATTTACCAGTCAATCTACGTTCCTACTCTCACCTATGGTCACGAGCTTTGGGCAATGACCGAAAAAACAAGATCGCGGATACAAGCGGCTGAAATGAGCTTTCTCCGCAGGATCGCTGGACTCACCCTCAGAGATAGGGTGAGGAGCTCAGTCATCCGGGAGAGGCTCAGAGTAGAACTGCTTCTCCTCCACATTGAAAGAAGTCAGTTGAGGTGGTATGGGCATCTGATTAGGATGCCTCCTGGACGCCTCCCACTTGAGGTGTTTCAGGCACGTCCCACTGGGAGGAGACCCTGGGGCAAACCCAGGACTCAGTGGAGAGACTATGTCTCCCAGCTGGTCTGGGAACGCCTTGGTATCCTCTCTGAAGAGCTGGAGCAGGTGGCTGGGGAGATGGAAGTCTGGGCTTCTCTGCTTGAACTGCTGCCTCCGTGACCCGGACCTCCGGAAAAGCGGTAGAAGATGGATGGATGGATGGAAGAAATCACATGTACATAAGTATTCACAGCCTTTGCTCAACACTTTGTTGATGCACCTTTGGTAGTAATTACAGCCTCAAGTCTGAATATGATGCCACAAGCTAGGCACACCTATCTTTGGGCAGTTTCACCCATTCCTCTTTGCAGCACTTCTCAAGCTCCATCAGCTTGGATGGGAAGCATCGGTGCACAGCCATTTTCAGATCTCTCCAGAGATGTTCAATTAGATTCAAGTTTGGGCTCTGGCTGGGCCACTCAAGGACATTCACAGAGTTGTCCTGAAGCCACTCCTTTGATATCTGGGCTGTGTGCTTAGGGTTGCTGTCCTGCTGAAAGATGAACAATCACCCCAGTCTGAGGTCAAGAGCGCTCTGGAGCAGGTTTCCCTGCCCCTGAAAAACATCCCCACAGCATGATGCTTCCACCACCATTGGGATGGTTATGAGCGGTGTCTGGTTTCCTCCTAACATGACGCCTGGCATTCACGCCAAAGAGTTCAATCTTTGTCTCATCAGACCAGAAAATTATTTCTCATGGTCTGACAGTCCTTCAAGTGCCTTTTGGCAAACTCCAGGCGGGCTGTCATGTACCTTTTACTAAGGAGTGGCTTCCATCTGGTCACTCTACCATACAAGCCTGATTGGATTATTGCTGCAAAGATGGCTGTTCTTCCGGAAGGTTCTCCTCTCTTCACAGAGGAACACAGGAGCTCTGATAGAGTGACCATCGGGCTCTTGGTCACCTCCCTGACTAAGGCCCTTCTTCCCTGATCGCTCAGTTTAGACAGCTGGCCAGCTCTAGGAAGAGTCCTGGTGGTTCCGAACTTCTTCCATTTATGGATGATGGAGGCCACTTTGCTCAATGGGACCTTCAAAGCAGCAGAAATTTTTCTGTACCCTTCACCAGATTTGTGCCTCGAGACAATCTTGTCTCGGAGGTCTACAGACAATTCCTTTGACTTTGTGCTTGGTTTGTGCTCTGACATGCACTGTCAACTGTGGGACCTTATATAGACAGCTGTGTTCCTTTCCAAGTCATGTCCAATCAACTGAATTTACCACAGGTGGACTCCAATGAAGCTGTAGAAACATCTCAAGGATGATCAGTGGAAACAAGATGCATCTGAGCTCAATTTTGAGCTTCATGGCAAAGGCTGTGAATACTTACACTACTGTTCAAAAGTTTGGGATCACTTAGAAATTTCCTTATTTTTGAAAGAAAAGCACTCTTTTTCAATGAAGATAACTAATCAGAAATACACTCTATACATTGCTAATGTGGTAAATGACTATTCTAGCTGCAAATGTCTGGTTTTTGGTGCAATATCTACATAGGTGTATAGAGGCCCATTTCCAGCAACTATCACTCCAGTGTTCTAATGGTACAGTGTGTTTGCTCATTGCATCAGAAGGCTAATGGATGATTAGAAAACCCTTGTGCAATCATGTTAGGTCTGCAATGCTGTAATTGCTGCAAATGGAGGATTCTTTGACAAAAGCAAAGTTTGAAGGAAAAAATTATTATTTCAAATACAAATCATTATTTCCAACCTTGTCAATGTCTTGACTATATTTTCTATCCATTTTACAACTCATGGTGGTAAATAAGTGACTTTTCAAGGAAAACACAAAATACTTGTCTGGGTGACCCCAAACTTTTGAACGGTAGTGTAGGCACATGTCATTTCTTATTTTTTAATTTTTAATACATTAGCAAAAATCTCAATTTTTTTTTCACATTGTCATTATGGGGTATTGTGTGTAGAATTTTGATTAAAAAAAAGGAATTTAATCCCTTTTGGAATAAGGCAACATAAAATGTGGACAAAGTGAAGCACTGTTAAGACTTTCTGGATGCACTGTATGTATAAAGATAATTTCCTCTTTCATAAATTTGACACTTTTTCCTGAATGTTTCTTGTAAATATTAACTTGTTCTGATAAATCTTATTAAAAAAAATTAGTTTTACTTTTTTTTTTTTTTTAAAAAGACTTTTCCCCAGGAAATTTGCCTCCATTTTCCACCTGTGAATTAACCATTTTTGCCACCTTGTTTCACCCTTAAATGAACATCCTTTTAACCCCATGACTGAGTCACTTTTTCCTTCTCAGTACATCTGCGCTCCCTCCTTTCAATCTTCCTCCAAATCTGCCACCTTTTAAACCTCACAAATTTGTCAGCGGTTTTTCTCCCTGGTACCTTTGCACCCCCGTGTAAATCTGCATCACCACCTCTGGGCGCATGCGCACGCAGCGACCGGCAGCTGGTGAAAAAAAGTCACCTGAACCACCTTTATTATCCCTGCTAATTTACCACATTTTCACTCTCTAAAAACAACTTTATTCTCAGAAATTTGCAGAAACACTTGTGGATTTTATCTTTAATTTTTCCTGTGTAAATGCACCAGTTTTCTTCAACATTTGTAACCAGCTGGCAAAGGGTGCAAAGCTGTGATAAAAGATGCCAATTTAAAAACGTCATGTTACAATTTAATTACACACAATAAAACAAATGTAAATTTTTGAGGAAAAAAGTCAAATTTATAAGAAAAAAGTTGCAAATTTACAAAAACGGGGGTGGCATCCTCCTCGTCTCTGACCGTAATACCGCCTTTACACAGGGGTGGAGATCGTTGAAAGATCTGACCAATTCTTGATCCATCACTGATCTTCAGCCGTCACGGTCTCCTCAAAGTTTCGACTCAGTCAAGGACGCCCCAGACATCAAAAACTTGCCCCGTCTGCCATCGAGCTGCGTGCCGTGTTAAAGGGGCCCTAAATGTGAAGTTCTACGAGACGTGCCTCTGGAACCACAGACTGCAGACCCCTGCTCTAGTGCAAACATTTTATGATGCGCTGTAATGATTTTAGTCTCCTTTAACAACAAAAAAACCCTAATTATACCAGTGTGTAAATGTTCTGGTTGAATGCAGATTTTTGGCGCTGCAGCGACTTGCGTTGGTTTGAAAGTAAATTTTAACATTTATCATAAAACGTCTTCAGTCCACGTACAAAAACATCTCAAATATAAATTACACCAGTCTGATGAGGATGTGTCTGTCCCTGGCAAAAAAAAGCCTCTCATACACACACAAAGCGGTGTGAAAAAGTGTTTGCCCCCTTCCTGATTTCTCTTTTTTTTTTTTTATGTCCGTCACACTTACATGTTTCAGATCATCAAACAAATTTAAATATTAGACAAAGATAACAAGTAAAAACAAAATGCAGTTTTTAAATGAAGGTGTTTATTATTAAGGGTAAAAAAAGAAAGTCCAAACCTGCATGGCCCTGTGTGAAAAAGTGATTGCCCCCCCATTAAAACAAATTAACTGTGGTTTGTCACATCTTTGGAAAGCTGAGTCCAATTTCTCTAGCCACACCCAGGCCTGATTACTGCCACACCTGTTCTCAATCAAGAAATCACTTAAACGGGACCTGCCTGACAAAGTGAAGTGGACTAAAAGATCCTCAAAAACTAGACATCATGCTGTGATCCACAGAGATTCAGGAACAAATGAGAAACAAAGCAATTGAGATCTATCAGTCTGGAAAAGGTTTTAAAACCATTTCTAAAGCTTTGGGACTTCAGCAAACCACAGTGAGAGCCATTATCCACAAATGGCGAAAATATGGAACAGTGGTGAAGCTCCCAGGAGTGGCTGGCAGACCGAAATTACCCCAGGAGCACAGTGACGACTCATCCAAGAGGTCACAAAAGACCCCACAACAAAGAACTGCAGGCCTCACTTGCCTCAGTTAAGGTCAGTGTTCATGACTCCACCATCAGAATTCATACATGTGTAATGACAATAAAGTTGAATCTCATCATCTCATCAGAAAGAGACTGGGCAAAAATGGCCTGCATAGTAGAGCTCCAAGACGAAAACCACTGCTGAGCCAAAAGAACACAAAGGCTCATCTCAGTTTTGCCAGAGAACATCTTGATGATCCCAAGACTTTGGGGACAATACTCTGGACTGAGGAGACAAAAGTTGAACTTTTTGGAAGGTGTGTGTCCCATTACATCCGGCGTAAAAGTAGCACAGCATTTCAGAAAAAGAACATAATACCAACAGTAAAATATGGTGGTGGTAGTGTGATGGTCTGGGGCTGTTTTGCTGCTTCAGGACCTGGAAGACTTGCTGTGGTAAATGGAAGCATGAATTCTGTTGTCTACCAAAAAATCCTGAAGGAGAATGTCTGGCCATCTGTTCGTGACCTCAAGCTGAAGCACACTTGGGTTCTGCAGCAGGACAGTGATCCAAAACACACCAGCAAATCCACCTCTGAATGGCTTAAGAAAAACAAAATTAAGACTTTGGAGTGGCCTAGTCAAAGTCCTGACCTGAATCCGATTGAGATGATGTGACATGACCTTAAAAAGGCGGTTCATGCTCGAAAACCCTCCAATGTGGCTGAATTTCAATTCTGCAAAGATGAGTGGGCCAAAATTCCTCCACAGTGCTGTAAAAGACTCATTGCCAGTTATCACAAACGCTTGATTGCAGTTGTTGCTGCTAAGGGTGGCCCAACCAGTTATTAGGTTTAGGGGGCAATCACTTTTTCACACAGGGCCATGTAGGTTTGGATATTTTTCCCTTAATAATAAACACCTTCATTTAAAAACTGCATTTTGTGTTTACTTGTGTTATCTTTGTCTAATATTTAAATTTGTTTGATGATCTGAAACATTCAAGTGTGACAAACATACAAAAAAAATGAGAAGTCAGGAAGGGGGCAAACACTTTTTCATACCACTATACAACATGCTCTACACCAGGGGTCTGCAACCTGCTGCACCAGAGTCATATGTGGGTCTTTTGGTGACATCCACTTTCCATACGTGTCTTTAAACAAAAAAAAAGTGCAAACGTGTGGGAAAAAAACCTGCAAAATAACTTGAAGTCATAATTTGGAGGTAAATAGTTGCAACTTTAAAAAAGAAAAAAAGTTGCAAATTTGCAAGAAAAAAGTTAAAAAAAATTAGGACAAAAATTTGAGAAAAAGTAGCAAATTTATTTTAAAAAAAGTCAAAAACTGATGAGAAAAATGTAAAATTAAGGAGAAAAAGTAGCAAATTTACAAGAAAAAAAAAGCCAAAAATTGAGAAATAAATGTCAAATTGAGGAGGAAAGGGTTGTTAATTTACAAGGAAAAAAGTAAAAAATTCACAAGAAAAAATTAAAAATTTAGGATGAAAAGTAGCAAATTTACAAGAAAAGTTAAAATTGATGAGAAAAAAAAATATGAGGGAAAAAGTTGCAAATTTGCAAGTTAAAAAAATTTGAGAGAAAAATGTAAAATTTAGGAGAAAAAAGCTGCAAATTCACAAGTTAAAAGTTGGAAATTTACATTAAAAAGTCAAATTTACAAGAGAAAATGCAACTGTCTGAGTAACAGTGTTCCTGTTTTTGTGTCAGCTGTTTAATTTGTGGCTCCATGCTGATTTTCTCCAGGATAAAAACTCCTCCCACAGTCCAGGTTACCGACCCCTGATCTACACATTACCCACGGTCTGAAATGAAACCTCTGAACATACAGTAATGCTACATCTCCTCCTTCCTTCTTCTCTGTACGAAAACTAGACGGAAGGCGACGCCTGTGAGCCCCCCTTCACCATCTGTCCGTTAGTGTAGCTGCCTTGATCCGCCTCCGCCACCGCGAGGAAAAACCAAAAACATCCGGCGTGAACAGGGGCGGGGAATGTGCGTGGCGACCGACCGCAGGAGGAGACGCGAGCAAAAGAACCTCAGCAGTTGAATTGCATCTCCAGAGAGTCGTCGAAGCCCCGGCTGTCGTGACCCGCCCCTGACAGGAAGGCGGCAGCGGTCACAGGCGCCCCCGTTGCCGTGGTGACGTTGAGAAGGGTGCCGCCCGGTGAGCTGGTGGCCGGGCTGCGGAGGGCGGCGGCGGCGATGCTCGTCAGGTTGATGCCCAGCGTGAGCCGGGTCTGCTCCAGGGCCTTCTCGGGCACGGCGAACGCCTCCAGCTTCTTCTCGCCGTTGGCCATGTAGGAATTCTGGCAGCCGCGGCAGATGCAGTCCAGACAGGCCTGAAGACGACAAACCAACATCTGGATAAAAACTAAATAAGCAGAGTGGTCGTGTTTCATTTCAGCTTTTAAACGCCACCACTGAGCCAGTGTTTGTTAGAGAGTTACTTAGTTGCAACCGGCGCTGGTGCTTGGCAGCGCCGGTCACCGTGTCAGTGTGGACGGCAGGATGTGTGAAAGGCTTTGGTCGTCTAGAGATGACAAAAAAGCGTTCTATAAGTGAACGCCATTTAGTCCGACAACTACAGTTAAAAGCTAATGTTAGCCTCAAACATCTCAAAGAAATGATGGGGGGGGGGGGGGGCAACATGGCTTCATTAGAATTTAAAGCAACATGCCATAAAACAGCCTGTATTGAGGATTTAGGAGAAAAAAGTTGAAAACTTGTAAGCCAAAATTTAATGCGAAACAAATGTAAAATTTGAGAAAAGAGATTTATAAAGTCAAAAATTGACAAGAAAATTTTTAAATTTGAGGAAAAAAGTAGCAAATTTGCAATAAAAAAGTTAAAAAAAAAATTGACAAGAAAAAAGTAAAATTTAAATAATTAAAAAGTTGCAAATTTATAAGAAAAAAAGGTCAAAATTAACAAGAAAAAACTAAAATTTAGGAGAAAAAAAGTTGCAAATTTAAATTGACCAAAAAAAAAGTAAAATTTAGGAGAATAAAGTTTAAAATTTACAAGAAAAAAGGTAAAAAAAAATTGACAAGAAAAAAAAAAAGTAAAATTCTGAAGAAAAAATTTGCAAATTTGCAACAAGTTAAAAGATTGACAAGAAAAAAAAAAAGTAAAATTTAAAAAAAATTCTTACGTTGCAACTTTACGAGAAAAAAGGTCAAAATTTAACGAAAAAAAATTGTAAAATTTAGGAGAAAATTGCAAATTTATAAGAAAAAAAGGTCAAAAATTGACAAGAAAAAAAAAATGCAAAATTTAGGAGAAAAAAGTTGCAAATTCACGAGTAAAAAGTTAGCTGAGTGTTTGAGCGCCTTCCCTGTGTGTGAAATGTTGCTGCAGTAATTGAACCCTGAGGCGTTTGGACCGAAGCGTGTCACAGACGTTTCAATAATGTCAACATGTGGTAAAAAAGCCGTGACAGGAGTCTTTAACTGCTCTTACTAATGTTAACACATCAGTTTAATCTTTTGACTTCAGATATTCACTCTTAAGTGTGAACATTTGGGTTTCTGTGGGAAATTTTTCTACTTTCACTTCTTTAATCGGTCAAAAAGGACAGAAAAAAGTAAAATAACCTGCTGCTGTTGAGCTCTGGTGCCTCCAGAACCGATGCACAGCAATGGCAAATTAATTGCAATTTCGGGACCAATTAAGAAGTGAAATTAGAAAATTTCCCACGGAAACCTGAACGTTCCAGGGACCCCATTTAAGAACCGCTGTGTTAAATATTTGAAGCCCCAGAACTGGTTTATTCTGGACCGCCTTAACTGTCTTCACTATAAATGACAGGATGACTTCTGCAACCACACTTGCTGCCACCTGCTGGGTTTAAAATAGAACTGCAGGTTTAAATCACTTGAAACTGCATCCATCTTTGTGTAGTCTCCGTTCTGTCCTTACCTTGCGGTTGGAGTAGCAGGGGCAGCGCTGCCCCCTGCAGGTCAACACTGACGGGTTCTGCGTGGCTCGGCCGCACTTGCAGCCCTTCTTCTCCACGGGCTTCTTGTACAGCGGCTTGGAGGGGCTCTGTGGGTGGGTCAGGGGGTGGGCGTGGGGGTGTGTGGGTACCCTGTCCCGGGGCTGTGTCCGTGGTTTCGGGACCCCTTGCCTGGCCTTCGTGTAGGCCTTCTTGATGGCCCCATGGTGCTCCACAGTCTTTTTCAATGCCTTGTTGGGAACGAGCACAGTCTTGCCCACCTTAGGGGGGCCGCCGTTAGGCACCGGGGCGAGGTGGGTGTGAGGCGTGACTGCGGGGAACTTGGGCTCTGGCTTGGTGGTGGCCCCGAGGTTCGGGTAGTGGAGCGAGCTGGGGGGCCCCTTAAGGAGGCTGGAAATGGGGAGGGGCTGCACCTTCTCGCTGTCGCTTTCTGATCGAGAACGTTTTCGGTGGCAGCGAAGGGGAACGCGGGGGATGATGGTTGAGAGCTGAGGGGGAGGCTGCAGCGAGGGCTGGGGGTGTGGCTGAAGGGGGCGGGGGCTGTTTTCAGGGGGCAACGAGGGGACGGCGTGGGGGGAGTTGGTTCCAGTGGGGCAGTGAGGTCCGTTGAGGCTGGACTTTGGTATGGGGGGGTGGCAGTCCAGCTGGGAGGTGGGGTCAGGGGACGGGTCGGGGTCAGAGTCTGTATCCAGAGTCCTGAGGACCTCCTCGACGCTCAACAACAAAGGTCCCCCGCCGTGTTTCAGCTCATCCCCAAAAGTGCTGATGTCACAAAGTCCCGCCTCCCCGGTCCCCGTGACGCTCACACACACCGGGATCTCCTCGGAAAAACTTTCCTGCTTCACCACGCCCCCACCAGTTTCTATGGTGACAGGCTGCAGAGAGTCCGAACCAACCAGGCCATTACAGTCATGGAGTCTGTTAACGCTCGTGGAGCTTGGCTCCTCCCTCTTGAGCTCCTTCGTGGGCAGAACCTCTGCATTTTGAACCACCTCAGAGTTGGACGCCGTCTGACAAGCGTCCAAAAAGTCCTCCGCTTCCGGCTCCCTTTCGGCCAGCGCGAGGCCCTCGTTGAGGACGGCCTGCAGGTCCGGCGAGTTCCCGGCGGCACCGGCTATGTGCAGAGAGAGCGGCGACTGTGTGATGTAGAGACACAGCTTCCTGTAACAGTGGACGAGCAGAGAGAGCTGCCGGTTCTCCTCAAAGCGGGAGTAGTCCTTACACCAGCTGCAGGACGGCTTCAGCTGCATCCTCTGACCTTTACAGCCCCGACACACGTAGTGCTGGCATGACGAGTTGGTGGGGGCGATGGGGTCCTGCAGCAGGTTACCTGGACACAGGAGGGGAAACATTAAGGCGTCACACACACGTCAGGGTAGCAGCACAGAACTGCTCACAGTGATGATTAACAGGCTTCACACCAGGCATGTGATTAAAACCTTTATTTAGAGACTGCTGCTGGCTGGGCTGCAAATCACAGCGACTCCGCAGTTCAAACGCTCATGAAAAATACATTTCTGATTTAAATATGACGTCATCACAATTAGACAAATGCACATCTGCTGGGGAATATTAAATCTGGGAGGAAAAAAAGTTCATCTGGTCATGCAGAACTTGGTGGGAAAATTGTCACATTTTTAGTTTTCTTCCACTTCACAAAACTTCAGCAATAATAATCTGAAATTTAACAGAAAAACTGTAAAAGGATGTGTTGGCGTCTAGTTCAGCTGCTGTCATGGGGTCAGATTTCACAGAATTACACTGGTCAACACCAAATTTATTGTCCAAGTTGTTTTTTTTAGCTGATTTAGGACAATTTTGATGTGCTGAATCCAAAAATCACTTTGGTTTTGCTCAATCAGGTCAACTTTTTGAACTATGGCCACATGTTTTTTTTACGTTTTTGTTTACATGTACGGGTATTTTCGCTTTATACGATGCAAAATTCTTTTATTTCTTGAAATTTCTCAAACTCTGAAGAGTTTGCATGCATATGTCATGCATGGCATGATGTCAAATTGTCATGATGGCTCATTACTGTTGGACTCTGAAGAGAGACATCCCTGCCGCTGAGCATTCTACAGGTTCCAATAAACCCAAGTTGAAGCTCGGAATTTTGAACAATGATGACGCAACATTCAATTTACATGTACTCACCTTTATCAGTGTCTACTATTCAATTTACAGTAATCGAAGTTTGTAACAGTAATCGAAGTTTGTAACATTTAATCAATAAATTGTGTTAGAAAATGATTTTTTTCCTCTTAAAAATCTATTTCGGATGAGACATTAACAAAAATCAAATGATAATGTCACAAAAATGTAATTGATTTAGTCAGAAGATCAGATAAAAAAAAAACAAAAAAAAAAACAAAAAAAAAAAAAATCAACTAAGCATAAAGACCTGACCTGATGGAAACGGATGTCATTTTCGGATTCAGCGGTGCAAAATTGTCTTAAATCAGGTGAAAAAACTGACAAAAATTATTTTTGTAACGCTGTGTTATGAACTGAAGGAAAGTCATGTGAACCATAACGTCGTCAACATTTTAAATGACAAACTGATGAATTCAGATTGTTTGGTCCCAGCCGAGGCTGCAGCCTCACCTCTGAACTAATAAACAGAAAAATCACAAATTATGGAAAAGCGGCTGAATTTTTTTTTTTTTTTTTTTGGTGGGGGGGGTGTGTGCAAATTTAAAACAACTGCTCATATTTTGACAAAGGGAAAAACTTTTGAGCTTTTGTGACTTTCCTTACAAATGTGCAAATTTTTCCCTTGTGGAGCCCATAGTTATAACCTATGTGACTCACATGTGGCTAGCTGAATTCAGCCAAGAGAGACTTTGAGCTAGCCATGTGTATTGACTTCACACCTCAAGAGGAAGACATGTCTGCACCCCCTGGGGACTCAGGAGAGAGGAGAAGATTACCCGGCCTGACCTTTGGGGGTCGGAAAGGAGAACAGAAGGACTCTGGGTGTTCTATTACAGATGAAAGGATGTAGCTGAGTATTGAGACTTTTGTGTGATGTATTGTTAGAGATGAGTGTATAAATGTATGTGTGTGACTGCGTCCTGTCTCTTTTCACTCCGATCGAGAGAGGACGTAGGATGAGTGAGAATTAAAGCAGTTACTGGAAAAACCATCCAGTCTCCTCAATTTTTGACTCCTACAATTGGTGACCTACGCATGAATCTGAGCACGCCGAGGCTGGAGGACAGCCTCGTGATCGATATGGAAGAGCTGGGAGACAGCCACTCAGACCCAGATTCACCGGGGAATGCAAGCAGGGGCACAAGACTGATTAAGCTCCCCGAGTTCTGGCAAAGCGACCCGCACTCGTGGTTCCAGCATGTGAAGTCACAGTTCCTGCTCGGGGGAGTTTCAGCAGATGACATTAAATTCCATAATGTCATCGCGACGCTCGACAGCCGCACAGCTGGGTGTGTGCGGAGCCTGGTGCAGCAACCACCCGCTGTCGGCAAATACGATGCGCTGAAAGCCGCCCTCATCAGGAGCTTCGTGCCGTCGTCTGAGGCAAGAGCCAGGCAGCTACTGGACCTGCGCGACAGAGGTGGACGCAGGCCGACTGTCCTCATGGAGGACATGCTGCAAATGATCGGGACGGACAACGACGCGTTCCTTTTCAAACATATTTTCCTGAGAACCCTCCCAGCGCACACAAGAGGTTCCCTGTCCAGCAGGAGATGCTTGACCCAGCAGGACTTCCGCGACCTAGCCCAAGAGGCGGAGCGGCTCCTCAACGCCTGCGAGGAACAAGAGGCTTCTGTGGCAGTGGCAGACCTCGGCGCGGCGGCCGGGGGCAGTGTGCAGCCAGAGACGGCAGTGACCACCTCAGCGGCGACAGCAGCGGCGAGATTCCGTGGCAGGGGAGATGACGGCCTCTGTTTTTACCATCGACGTTTCGCTGGGAAGGCGCACAAATGCATCCCGCCCTGCAAGTTCAAAAAGCAGGGAAACGACCAGGCCGGGAGCCGTTAGCAGCTTCCACTCTCGGCGAACGGAACAAGCTGCTTTATCTTACAGACGCGGGCTCCGGGCGGCAATTCCTAGTGGACACCGGAGCCCAGAGAAGCTTCATCACTGCCACCTATGCTAATCGGGTCGCGGGACCCCGCGGAGACGGAGCGACAGCGGCCAACGGCTCCAGCATCAAGACGTACGGAGAGAGAACCTTGTCTCTGTCCTTCCACGGCCGCACCTATGAGTGGAATTTCATCGTGGCGGCAGTGAGCTTCAATATGTTAGGTGCTGATTTTCTGTGTTCACATGGTTTGTTGATCTGGCTAACAAACGACTAGTAAATGCACTCTCTTTCTGTTCTATCCCTTGTGCAGCTCGGGTGTGCCCGCCGCCAGTTCAGACCAACGTCGCCACAGCAGGTGGTAAGTTTCACAGCCTTCTACACCAGTTCCCAGCACTCACAGTTCCTACTTTTTCAGCTAAGGTGGCGAAGCACGGGGTGGAGCACTTTATTACCACGAGTGGCCCACCCGTTTTTGCGAAGGCTCGGCGCTTGGATGCAGCTAAACTCTCCATTGCGCGTGAGGAGTTCGCCAACCTGGAAAGGTTGGGCATAATTCGCCGCTCGAAGTCCGCTTGGGCTTCCCCCCTCCACATGGTACCTAAAGCTGACGGCTCATGGAGACCTTGTGACGATTACCGCAGGTTGAACAATGCCACAGCGCAGGACCGGTACCCGATTCCGCATATCCAGGACTTTTCAGTGCATTTGGCGAAGGCGCGCATTTTTTCTAAAATAGACCTGGTCCGCGGTTATCACCAAGTCCCGGTCCGACCAGAGGACATCCCCAAAACAGCCGTAATAACCCCGTTCGGGCTTTTTGAGTTTTTACGAATGCCTTTTGGCCTTAAAGGCGCCGCACAAACCTTCCAACGGATGATGGATGCAGTGTTGCGCGACCTTTCGTTTTTGTCTATTTAGACGACATTTTGGTAGCCAGCACCTCCGAGAAGGAGCACGCAAAACACCTCGCGACAGTTTTTCAGAGGTTAGGAGAGCATGGGTTGATAATCAACCCGGCCAAGTGCCATTTTGGCGTGGCACAAATCGACTTTTTAGGGCACCGCGTTTCCTCGGAGGGAGCAGTTCCTCTGCCGGCCAAAGTACGCGCAGTGGCAGATTTTCCCCAGCCTCGAACGGTAAAAGCGTTGGCAAGAATTTTTGGGGATGGTAAATTTTTATAACCGTTTCATACCCCACGCAGCGCAGCTTATGCAGCCCTTGTACACCGCGCTCAAAAAGCAGAAGCCCTCCCATGTGATTGAATGGTCCCCGGAGCGGGAGCGCGCATTCACAGAGGTTAAACGGGCACTGGCAAACGCGGCACTGTTGGCCCACCCAGACCCGGCAGCCCGCATAGCGCTAACCACGGACGCGTCAGATGTGGCCATAGGGGCCGTAGTGGAGCAGCAGGTTGCCGGTGTTTGGCAACCACTCGCATTCTTCAGCAGATCCCTACGCGAGGCTGAGCGAAAATACAGCGCGTTTGACAGGGAGCTGCTGGCGCTCCACTTGGCTATTCGCCATTTCCAGTTCTGGTTGGAAGGGCGGCGTTTCACCGCGTTTGTCGACCACAAACCGCTCACTTTTGCGATGTCCAAAACTTCAGAACTGTGGTCAGGGCGGCAACAGAGACAGCTGGCTGCAATTTCTGAATTTACCACCGATATTCAGCACGTAGCCGGTAAAATCAATGTGGTGGCAGACTGTCTGTCACGTGCAGTAACAGCACCCGTCCGCGCGGAAACGGATTGCGTGGCCGCTTGCCCAGAGCGCGGTAACGGCGCGGACACGCGCGCGGCTCCGATCCACGTGGGAATAGATTATGCAGCCATGGCGGCGGAGCAGAGCGAGGACGCGGACGTGCGCGCGCTCCTGTCTGGACCAACAGGGTTAAGGCTGGAACGCAGAAATCTACAAACCGGTTTCCCCCCGCTTATTTGCGATGTATCCACAGGGCGACTGCGCCCGGTGGTGCCAGCCGCGTGGCGCCGTCGCGTTTTTGACGCCGTGCACTCCCTAGCGCACCCAGGGGTGCGCGCTTCGGTGAAAATGGTGGCGGAGAAGTTTGTTTGGCCGAGCCTGCGCAAGCACGTGAAGGAGTGGGCTAAAACCTGCATGGCTTGCCAGCGCGCTAAGATTCACAGGCACACTAAGGCGCCCTTAGAACCGTTCCACATTCCGGCTAAAAGGTTCGATCATGTGCATGTGGACCTCGTGGGCCCCCTGCCCACTTCACAAGGGTTCACACATCTCTTGACAACGGTAGACTGAACCACTCGTTGGCCGGAAGTGGTCCCGTTAACATCGACCACAGCGGCAGAGGTGGCACGCGCTTTCTTAACAGCCTGGGTAGCGCGGTTCGGGATCCCGTCAGATATTACGTCTGATAGGGGACCTCAATTTGCGTCGGAACTGTGGTCAGCAGTGGCCAGCGGCTTAGGAGCGGCAGTACATCGCACGACCGCTTACCATCCCCAGGCCAACGGTTTATGCGAGCGTTTTCACAGGTCTTTGAAGGCAGCCCTCAGAGCGTCACTGACGGACACAAATTGGGTAAACAAACTACCATGGGTTTTATTGGGGTTGCGTTCGGCACCCAAAGAGGATCTAGATGCCTCACCAGCAGAATTGGTCTTCGCACAACCGCTCAGGCTGCCAGGCGAGTTTTTACCCGACCACACGGCACTAGGGCCCTCCCCGATCCGGGGGTCTCTGAGTAACACGGGAGCAGAAATGCTCCCGGGCCCCGCTCATCACTCTTTCCCGCGTGTGTTCGTGCCCTAGGCTTTATGAGACGCAGAGTTTGTTTTTGTCAGGCACGATGCTCAGCGCCCTAGTCTCCGCCCACCTTACGACGGTCCATTTCGAGTGCTGGAAACCGGGGAGAAATATTTTGTGCTAGATTCGGGGGGCAGGAGGGAGACGATCAGTATCGATAGATTAAAGCCTGCTTTTGTGTTGCATAACGAGTCTGTACGGCCGGCGGGCGTGCCTCGACACGGCAGGCCTCCGAAGGGGCGGCCCCGGGACCCCCCACGGGGGGCAAATGACCCTTCTCCCCCTCACTCCACAAATGCACAGCAGGACGGCCCAACACAGAGCAGGAGACCTGCATACAGCAGATTCGGGAGAAGATTGAAACCTAAGCTGCATGCAGAATGATGTGTTTTTTGGTCAGGTTGTTTGGGTTGCTGTGAGATTCTGTTGGGGGGGTGACGTGCTGTATGACTGTTGTATGACTGTATGTGGGTGCCCAGTCTTTTGCGTGGAAGGGGGGAGTGATGTGGAGCCCATAGTTATAATCTATGTGACTCACATGTGGCTGGCTGAATTCAGCCAAGAGAGACTTTGAGCTAGCCATGTGTATTGACTTCACACCTCAAGAGGAAGACATGTCTGCACCCCCTGGGGACTCAGGAGAGGGGAGAAGATTACCCGGCCTGACCTTTGGGGGTCAGAGAGGAGAACAGAAGGACTCTGGGTGTTCTATTACAGATGAAAGGATGTAGCTGAGTATTGTGACTTTTGTGTGATGTATTGTTAGAGATGAGTGTATAAATGTATGTGTGTGACTGCGTCCTGTCTCTTTTCACTCCGATCGAGAGAGGACGTAGGATGAATGAGAATTAAAGCAGTTACTGGAAAAATCATCCAGTCTCCTCAATTCTTGACTCCTACACCCTGTTAATTTCATACTTTCTTCTCAAATCTGTATTTGTCATAAACTTGGATTTTTTTTTTCCTTGTAGACTGGCAACTTTTCTCCTCAAATCTGCATATTTTTCTCGTATATTTACAACTTATTACAATTTTGTGACTCATAAATTTGCAAATTTTTGTCTTGTAAATCTGCAACTTTTCTCCTGTTCATTTCAGACTTTCTTCTCACAAATTTGCAAAATTTCCTCATGAACTTGAATGTTTTTTTTCTAGATTTTAAACTTTTTTTTCCTCAAATCTGCTATTTTTTTCCCTTGTAGATTCGCACCTTTTTGCTTGAAACTGTGACTTCTCATAAATTTGCGACTTCTTCCCTGTTAATTTCATACCTTCTCACAAATTTGCTACTTTTTTCCTCCAATCTGCAAATTTTTCTTCTAGATTTGCAACTTTTTTGATACTTTTCTCATAAATTTGCAAATTTTTTCTTGTAACACTGCAACCTCTCCTGTTCATTTCAAGCTTCTCTCATATATTTGCAACTTTTTTCTTAAAGATTTATGACTTCTCAAATTTGCCATTTTTTCTTGTAGATTTGCAACTTTTCCTCAAATCTGCAAATTTCTCATAAATTTGCAGATTTTTTTCTTGTAAATTTGCAGCTTTTCTCCTGTTCATTTCAACCTTTCATCTCAAATTTGCAACTTTCCACAAAACTAACTTTTCTCATAAATTTGCATCTTTTTCTTGTAGATTTGCAACTTATTTCCTCATAAATCTGCAACTTTTCCACAAAAATTTGCAGTTTTTTTCTGCAAGTTTATGAGAAAAGCTGTAAATTTAAAAAAGTTATAATTTTATGACATTTACGAAGAAAATCTGCAAAATTAAACAAAAACAAGTTCCAAATTTGGACAAAAAAGTCCAAAATTTATCAAGATAATAATGCTAATCTACTGCTAACAGCTGCAAAATTATAAGGATAAATTTGAAAATTTTACATCAAAATGTTATAAAATAACTTTGCTAATTTTGATTTTTAAAAAAATGATAAATTAAGAATAAACAAATTTGCAGCAAATTCACAAGTTGCATTTTTAGGAGGGAAAAAAATCTCGGGCCATTTTATTCTTTAACTTCTGTCTTACTTTAGTGTTTTTCAGACCCAAATATAGTTTGTGGCTCTATTTAGACAAAAATCCTTCTTTTAATCATAGATGCGAACAAACTCGGGTCTAATAGAGCAAATGGAATCTTGCAAAAATTCAGAAATGACTTAATGTCCAGTCTGTCCATTCACAGAAACCTTTAGCTCCTCCTCTGCTGTTTTCAGTCGGCCTCCCACACCGAGTGGTATTGATAAAGCCACCCGTTCGTGGCCGGATTAGATGACAGCTGCTCTGAGAGGAGCTTCCTTAGCAACGCTGGCCATAAAGAGCCCAGCTGCAGATAGATGAGGAGGGAAGGGAGGAAAAGGGATGAATGTCCATTCATAAGAAACAACCAAGGCCGCACACGCCTCGCTGCCTGAATCCCAAATAACTCTGGTAATAACGCACTGTAGTCATTTATTATTCATATCCATAGGAGACAGACGAACGATTCACAACACAAAACATGAGAAATACTAATTTATGCAAGACTGACATCCTTTTCATGGTACCCAAACCCATTTTATTTCCTGCAATCTATCCATCCCCAAAACACTGATCTCCATTAAGATGTCCATCTATTTTGGATCACAACTTCTTATTCATTGTGGTTTTTAAATTTATTTCTGATGACAGGGAGAAGATTAGGCTGCCGAAATCTGACATGAGCAAAGTCATGAAGCCAGAAGGCCGCCATGCAGCCAGACCACAAACACAGAGGAGGGGGTGTGTCACGGTGGGCGGGGCCGAGGCCGTGAGGCATTCAGAGGCTGACGGAATTTACAAAATCATACTTCATGAGTACAACTGGACTAATACGTCAGAGGCATAGGCGCATGTTTCATGTCACTGCTGGGGGGGGGGGGGGGGGGGGGGGACAGTGTCCCGAACATTTTCTCCAGAGTAAATACTGAGGGGGAAATTGTCAGTGTTATTGCACTCAGGGCTGTTTCTAGCTTTTTGGGTGTCCTGTGCAAGATCGTGTTTGGGGGGGGGGGGCACTGTTTTTGTAATGAGGAAGCGTTCAAACCCTTTAAAATGAAAAAGAAGAAAAGATTACATCCTTAAAGAATATAAATTCAACCAGCATCCATATCAATATTGGAACCCCCTCACCAAAAAAAAGGCAAATTTGCAAGGAAAAAGGTCCCAACTTTATGGGAAAATCCTGTAAATTTAAGAGAAACAAATTGCAAATTTATGAGGAAAAAAAGCTGCAAATTTATGAAGACAAAGTCAAATTTATTTATTACAAAAATCACAACTGAGTACAAAAAGGCTGTAAATTTATGAGGAATTAAAAAATTTATTGAGAAAAAAAAATCTGAGTTAAAAAAAAAGCTGCACATTTCTGAGAAGCTGCAAATTCCTGAGAAGCTGCAAATTTGAGGGAAAAAAATGCTAATTTATGAGAAAAAAAGTTGAAAAATTACACATTTTAAATTTACAAGACAAATTTAAAGTCAATTTTAATAAGAAAAAGCAGCAAATTCACAATTTTTAATTTTTTTTTTAAAATTGAAGGGAATTTAAATTCTCCCCCCTAAAAAATATTGAGGATGAACTTGTAGCTTAACAGCTGAGGGGGGGCCGCTGCATTTGCGGACTCCGCTTTATATCTAGAAACGGCCCTGATGATCGCTTTAAAATGCTGAATAAATTCAGCGCCACTCACCGCACACCAGGCAGGACAGGGACTGGCGGAAAAAGGGCAGCAGCTTGCAGAGCTCCGCCAGGGCCCGGGGGTCTCGGGGGTCGCACTGCAGCACCGAGCGGCTCACGGACACGTACAGAGAGGTGGCATTCACCGGGTTCATCTCAGCTGCCCGGCCCGGTCCGTTGACGGTGGTTTTTCAGTTAAGAAAGCTGCGCAATCACATCAAACACGCAAGACGTCTGGGGGCTTTGGAGAGAGCATAGATGGGTGGGTGTCACGGCTTTAGGTCCGGTCCCCCCCGTGGGTAAATCTCCACATAAAGAGCAGTCTGTGCACGGAGCAATCCCGGATACTCATCTCCCAAAGATCAGTCACATCCAATCCATCCTCGATGTGATGCTCCAGCAACTCTGCAAGCACCGGAGCCGCGAATCAAACAGGGGGCTTTAATGGCAAGCTGATCGGGTTCGTGGTGCTTCTTCGGGATGCATTCCATGCTCGGCCACGGCTCCCTAGCTGCTGTCACACCCCACACCGGGGCTCGTATTTCCCTCCCCGGCAGGCTGGTCCGGGCTGTTGTTATTGTCCGCGGTGGAGATTCATGGCGGCTCCGAAAAAAACAAAACAGGCCGCCCCGGCTTCAAACGCTCCTCTCCGATGACACACGACGACAGCTCCCCGTCGAGGAGGCGGATAACGAGCGGGCGAGCAGTTGTGGTTCTAAAAGCAGAAATTTGCTAAAAAGTCGAAGCGCAGACGGTTCTGTAGGTGAAAGGGGGGATACGACAACCGGAGCACCGGGCTCTGGTGACAGCGATAGCCGAGTGTGGCGCACTGGGAAGCCGGCTACAAAAGCAGGCCGCCGCTCCTCCTCCTCTTCACCGGATTAGCGGTCGTCACCCGATTTCCGCAGCGATGTGGTGCGAAACGGAGAATACAAAAAATATAGTGTCCTCCAGCAGCTTTATGTAGACTCCCGGTGAGCCAGCGGAGACCAAAGGTGTTTTACTCCCCAATTAGTGAAGCTTGCTATGGTTAGCAGCAGCCGAGGAGTCCTCTCATCTACCGCCGCGTTTCCCCATACAAACACAAGGGGGCGGTGTTGACTAGATCTCGCGATAACACCATAACAGCGGGTGATTTAAAAAGTCACCAAAAATGCCAAAATCTACCAAAAATTGAGTTTAAAATTCGCCCGAATAAATACCAAAATCTAACAACAAATAATTAAAAAAGGAAAGAAAGAAAGAACTGGAAAAAGCTGAAAAAGACAACGGAGTGTTTTTTTTTCTTTTTCCTGGTTTTTAAAATTGAACTAGGGCTGCAGCTATGGATTCATCGATTGATTATGATTAAAAAAAAATTGTGTCCTTTTTTTCTTTTGATTGGAGACCTTTTGACCAACATCTTGCTGTTTATGTATTAAGCAAGCTTGTACTGACCAGTCTGTGCTGAACCTAGAGTGGTAACCAGGAGCAGGGCCACCTTAACTTGCCATTAGGCCCTTGGGCTGAGAGGTTTTGTAGCCCCCCACCCCCAACAGGATCTCAATTTAAAAATATGTTATAGCTATGTTTGTAATAATGGATTTCATTTATATAGCACTTTCATGACACCCAACACTTAAAAATGTGTCCATTATTCATTCACACCACAGACGATGATAGTGTGAAGCTACTTCTGTAGCCACAGCTGCCCTGGGGCAGACTGACAAAAATGTGGCTGCCAATCCATGCCAACTGAACATTTATTCACATTCATACACCAGTGTCATGAACACACTGGAGGCAAGGTAGGTAAAGTGTCTTGCCCAAGGACACAACAGTAAGGTGAGGGAGTGGGATCAAACTGCCAACTTTCCAGTTATTGGGCGACCTGCTCTACCTCCTGAGCCACGACCGCCTCGTTTTTCTCTCTCTTTGAGAATTAATGCAACTGTGAGCTTGAAACAACTACACTACAAAAAGTCAAATATAAGTAAAATGAAATAAATTAAGGCTGTTTGTTTTTTTTTTGTCTGACAAGATATTTATTTTTACCGTGCAGTTTATGTGTAAGAAAATTTAACATACTTTCAGATAGTTTCAACTTCTTTTAAGCAGTTTGACAAGTCAAATTTTCTTGCTCTGTTGGCAGATAATTTTACTTAAAATAAGCAAAAAAATTCTGGCAATAAATAATTTTAGTTAAAATTAGAAAAAAAAATATCTGCCAACAAAGTATGATTAAATTTCTTAAAGCAAGTAAAATCTTACAGAAAACTGTACAACAAAAAGAAATTCTTGTCTTGTCAAAATTATCTTGTGGGAGAAAAATCAAACATATACAGTGGTGTGAGAAAGTGTTTGCCGCTCCTGATTTCTCATTTTTCTTGTATGTTTGTCACACTTAAATGTTTCAGATCAAACAAATTTAAATATTAGACAAAGATAACAAGTAGACAAAAAACAGTTTTTAAATGAAGGTGTTTATTATTAAGAGAAAAAAAAATCCAAACCTACATGGCCCTGTGTGAAAAAGTGATTCCCCCCTCTCCCGTTAAAACAAAAATTAACTGTGATTTATCACATCTTTGGAAAGTTGAGTTCAGTTTGTCTAGCCACACCCATGCCTGATTACTGCTACACCTGTTCTCAATCAAGAAATCACTTAAATAGGACCTGCCTGACAAAGTGAAGTAGACCAAAAGATCCTCAAAAGCTAGATATCATGCTGCGATCCAAGGAAATTCAGGAACAAATGAGAAACAAAGTAATTGAGATCTATCAGTCTGGAAAAGGTTATAAAGCCATTTCTAAAGCTTTGGGACTCCAGCGAACCACAGCGCGAGCTATTATCCACAAATGGGGAAAACATGGAACAGTAGTGAACCTTCCCAGGAGTGGTCAGTCAACCAAAATTACCCCAAAAGTGCAGCGACAACTCTGCCAAGAGGTCAGAAAAGACCCCACAACATCCAAAGAACTGCAGGCCTCACTTGCCTCAGTTAAGGTCAGTGTTCATGACTCCACCATAAAGCTGGATTCATGCTGCAGCTCCGCTGTCTGTGTACGTCCAACCGGAAACCTCGTGTGACGAAATTTACGTCATCGTCTCCACTCCGCTAGTGTATGCAGGGCTTTACTGTGGACGACCGTGTGCAGCCCAAATTTTGTGACCAAGCGGCCTGCCCACGATCTGAACACGTTGACAGAGCATGCGCAAGACTAAATGTCCCATTTACACGATGGCGCTACCAACACAGCATGCAACGACAAAGTAGATGAGGAAGACAATGAGGACATGGAAGACAAGAGTAAACATACATGAATCCTTTTGCAGGAGCAGCAGCTTGAGTGGAGAAGAGCACTGGAAAATGGTAATTCCTCCTTTTCTTTTTCCTCCTCCAAAAATGAAGACTTTGGAGTGGCCTAGTCAAAGTCCTGACCTGAATCCTATTGAGATGTTGTGGCATGACCTTAAAAAGGCGGTTCATGCTCGAAAACTCTCCAATGTGGCTGAATTACAATAATTCTGCAAAGATGAGTGGGCCAAAATTCCTCCACAGTGGTGTGAAAGACTCATTGCCAGTTATCGCAAATGCTTGACTGCAGTTGTTGCTGCTAAGGGTGGCCCAACCAATTATTAGGTTTAGGGGGCAATCACTTTTTCCACACAGGGCCATGTAGGTTTGGATTTTTTTCCCCTTAATAATAAACACCTTCATTTAAAAACTGCATTTTGTGTTTACTTGTGTTATCTTTGTCTAATATTTAAATTTGTTTGATGATCTGAAACATTTATGTGTGACAAACATACAAAAAAAAAAAGAAATCAGTACGGGGTAAACACTTTTTCACACCACTGTAGCCTTGATTTAGGATATTTTATCTTACTAAGATTTTCATTTTTACAGTGACAGAACTACTGGCTTCAGCATAAACACAGATTAGTCCAATCTCTCTCTCTCTCTCTCTCAGACACAGACACACAGAGCACCATGGCCTAAACAACACCAGGTATCAGAGGATGACACTGATCAACAATTACAGTCTAATGATGACAGCAGAACACAAAGTTACACTACCATTCAAAAGTTTGGGGTCACCCAGACAATTTTGTGTTTTCCATGAAAAGTCACACTTTTATTTACCACCATGAGTTGTAAAATGAATAGAAAATATAGTCAAGACATTGACAAGGTTAGAAATAATGATTTGTATTTGAAATAATAATTTTTTCCTTCAAACTTTGCTTTCGTCAAAGAATCCTCCATTTGCAGCAATTACAGCATTGCAGACCTTTGGCATTCTAGCTGTTAATTTGTTGAGGTAATCTGGAGAAATTTCACCCCACACTTCTAGAAGCCCCTCCCACAAGTTGGATTGGCTGGATGGGCACTTCTTGCGTACCATACGGTCAAGCTGCTCCCACAACAGCTCAATGGGGTTTAGATCTGGTGACTGTGCTGGCCACTCCTTTACAGATAGAATACCAGCTGCCTGCTTCTTCTCTAAATAGTTCTTGTACAATTTGGAGGTGTGCTTTGGGTCATTGTCCTGTTGTAGGATGAAATTGGCTCCAATCAAACACTGTCCACAGGGTATGGCATGGCGTTGCAAAATGGAGTGATAGCCTTCCTTATTCAAAATCCCTTTTACCCTGAACAAATCTCCCACCTTACCAGCACCAAAGCAACCCCAGACCATCACGTTACCCCCACCTTGCTTGACAGATGGCGTCAGGCACTCTTCCAGCATCTTTTCAGTTGTTCTGCGTCTCACAAATGTTCTTCTGTGTGATCCAAACACCTCAAACTTCGATTTGTCCGTCCATAACACTTTTTTCCAATCTTCCTCTGTCCAATGTCTGTGTTCTTTTGCCCATATTAATCTTTTTCTTTTATTGGCCAGTCTCAGATATGGCTTTTTCTTTGCCACTCTGCCCTGAAGGCCAGCATCCCGGAGTCGCCTCTTCACTGTAGATGTTGACACTGGCGTTTTGCAGGTACTATTTAATGAAGCTGCCAGTTGAGGACCTGTGAGGCATCTATTTCTCAAACTAGAGACTCTAATGTACTTATCTTCTTGCTCAGTTGTGCAGCGGGGCCTCCCACTTCTCTTTCTACTCTGGTTAGAGACTGTTTGTGCTGTTCTCTGAAGGGAGTAGTACACACCGTTGTAGGAAATCTTCAGTTTCTTGGCAATTTCTCGCATGGAATAGCCTTCATTTCTAAGAACAAGAATAGACTGTCGAGTTTCACATGAAAGTTCTCTTTTTCTGGCCATTTTGAGCATTTAATCAACCCCACAAATGTGATGCTCCAGATACTCAACCTGCTCAAAGGAAGGTCAGTTTTATAGCTTCTCTAACCAGCTAAACTGTTTTCAGCTGTGCTAACATGATTGCACAAAGGTTTTCTAATCATCCATTAGCCTTCTGACGCAATGAGCAAACACATTGTACCATTAGAACACTGGAGTGATAGTTGCTGGTGTAACGGACTCGAACTAGTCAGCTACATTAAAATAACAAAATAAAATAAATCTTGGCCGATGCAGAGAAGTAGACGTCAGGCAGAATCTGGACGGGCTAGACGCACTAGGCTCACGAACACTCACTTCCTCCTTAACGTCTGGCATGGAGTAAGCGACAGCCGCGGTCACCTTAGATGGTTCAACTCCCACTGGCTTCCTCTTGGACAGGAACTCCCTCTGATACTCATCGATCGCTTCCTGCACCTCTGTCAAAGACCACTTGCTCATAGGTTTACTCTTAAATACACTGGACAGCTCAGGATCATTGCAGTTCCTAATAAACATCATGGATATTCCAGCATTCATGTTCTCCAATTTCCTGCCTTGCTTTTTCAGGAGACGATCTGCCTGCTCTGCTGCTGTATTCAAGCGCACCCAATAATCCACTGGATTCTCACCCACACTGGGCTGAGTGGCATAAAAATCAGCCAACGGTAAGCATGATGCAGGGGACTCACTGAAATACTTCCGCAGGATATCATAGATCATGTCTGGCTGGACTGCATGGTCCGGGGTTAAGCTACTCCTTATTCCCACTTTAACTATTTTCTTGGCCTTTCCCATCAGATGACTCAGGATCTCATCAACTTGATCTGAAGTGGGGAATTTCTTTTTGCGTAAATACATTTCCATCAGCTCTATCCATTCCTGTACTGAGCATTTATCAGACCCCTCCCCTCTGAACACAGCAGGCTCACGAACATCTGACTTGACTACCACATTGGCATTGGTGAGATCAAGAGTGTCACTGATGTTACTAGATTGTTCATGCCTGTCTGGCGCCATTGGAGAGACTGGGTCACATGACTGTGTGACAGGCTGAGTAGAAGGTAACAGCCGACTGGCTATGGAATCTCCAATTCGATTCCCTAATTCAGTAATTAGATCACGCAGCTCAGCTGAGGGGTCATTGCTACCAGGCGGAAACATGGGCGTGGAGGATGCGGGCCCTACCTCACATGCCTGTGCTGGTAAATCCCCCTCCCCATCACTGATATGTGGCTGTGGTGTCTGTACAACATAAGTAGCCCCCACTGGGTGTGTATGCATAGTACCACCCTCTCCCACCATGTCAGTGAAAGTTAACTGTTTAACTCCCCCACCCCTCAACAAAAAAAGACCCCTGCCTCTACCTGCCCCAGCTACAGGGGTGTGAGAATAAAGGCTATGAGACATATCACCATCCATTACTAAAAACTAGCTCAATTAAATGGTAATGAACACAAAATAGAAATTCCAAAACAGGCTACTCTGATATAACACACATAAAATAAAATTCAAAGCCAAATAATACTGAATGAGCTTCTGTCAAAAACCTTAAGTAACTGAAGGATGCGTTGTGTTGATGAAGACTGGACTCTCCTTGCGAACCTCCACTCAGCAGGCAGCTGGACCCCGGAGATCAGCTGTGGCTGATCAGAAGAATCCTTGAAAGGTCACGGCACCAGTTTATGTAACGGACTCGAACTAGTCAGCTACATTAAAATAACAAAATAAAATAAATCTTGGCCGATGCAGAGAAGTAGACGTCAGGCAGGGTCTCGATCAGTCAGTAGTCTGTTTATTTCTGAAACAGATTGGGGCAGACAATTTACACATGACACGGGAATGGGGACAAGTGCTGGCATTCCCCTTCCCAGGCTTCCAAAGTGTGAGATAGCTTACAGCTACTTGGACTACATAACTTTAGATCGTATAGTTACAGTATACCACAAGCAAAGAAAAAGTTTAGCACCAAATACATGACAGCATTACATGACAGAGTTACATGACTGATCGTTTTTTCTATTTTTTACAACAGTACATTTAACATTTTAACATACCTGAAACAGATTGGGGCAGACAATTTACACATGACACGGGAATGGGGACAAGTGCTGGCATTCCTACAGAACAATGGACTCGTTAGCGCCTACTTAACTAGCCATCAATCATCGGTATTTATGACGTTACTTTGAATATTTTACATCGGTATTGCAAACGAAAATGTAACAGAAAATCTTACAATCAAAATTAGTACAATAACTTAAAGAAAACTACAGTAAATCAATCACATTAATCAATTTCGTTCCCTAAGGAATTACACACAACTTACCCCTTCCCAGGCTTCCAAAGTGTGAGGAAGTTCCCAGATGTGTCACACTAATTATCGCCCCATCAGAAACACTTGACATATTTACAACACGGACACTTTGGGAAGTTCATTACTGCAGGAACATATTTATTCTTAAGACTACTACACTGGAAATGGGCCTCTATACACCTATGTAGATATTGCACCAAAAACCAGACATTTGCAGCTAGAATAGTCATTTACCACATAAGCAATAGTCCCAAGGTTGTCATAGCCGGGGGTGGAAGTGGGGATAAGCTCCCACTATCTATAAAGTGCTCCCATATGGCGTGCGTCTCTTACAGCCTCTGACAACTAAGTCCAGCTCCTGCTGTGCTTGTCGCGGGACTGCTTCTACTGACAGGAGAAGGGGCAAAGGGGGGTTTCTGGCACCTTAAAACCAGATTGCTTCGGGTAGGTGGGGCTCGACAGCCGGGAAGGCAGCTCACCTAGGGGAAGGAAAACCCTGATTTCAAACCTTCGCTGCCTTGCGGTATACCTGTTTACGGGAAAGGCTTCGGGAGTCAACCCTGAGGAAAAATCCGGAGTCGGAGCCCCTAAGGCAGTTCGTTGCTGTCTACAACGTCACTCTGGCAGCTCCTGCGACAGCGCTGGAACCAAGTGTACTGGCTTTTGCCTTTCCATTGGATCATTTCAGTGATGTGGAGAGGGGGGACCTGCTGCATGGGTAACAGCTTCACCTCCTTATCAACTTACCCAGGCTTTGCACAATGGAGAGGACACTCCAGCTTCGCTACGCAGCGTCGATACAACACGGGAAGCAGCAGTCTACCGGTTATAAGTCTCCACTCGATTGGCGTAGAGCTCGACGCCAGGGGCTGCTTCCGACGGTGGGAGGGGCCATCGTGCTCCATTGGGCAGCTACCGCCCGCCTTAAGCTGGGCAGCCCCCAGCCAATAAGGTGCTGCCTCACCACGGAACGTTAACCTCACTGGGTGTGTGGGGTCTAGGGTGAAAACCAACAAGCGGTTCGATAACCTCGCACCAAACAACAAGAACAGAAAGAAGAAAACACCCGCCCTAAAGATGGGCACATGGAACGTCAGAACAATGACACCAGGTTTCTCTGACGATCTTCAGGAAATCAGCGATGCTCGCAAGACAGCAGTCATTGACATGGAACTGAGCAGACTGCAGATGGACATCGTCGCTCTCCAAGAGACCAGGCTCGCAGGGTCAGGATCTGTGAGAGAGAGGGACTTCTCCTTTTTCTGCCAGGGGAAACCACCTGACGAGACCAGGGAACATGGAGTTGGATTTGCGATTAGGAACACCCTCCTGGGATCCATTATTCCACCCACAGAGGGAAGTGAACGTATTCTGTCCCTTCAGCTTCACTCCTCAGAGGGGACAGTCAGTTTAATCAGTGCCTACGCACCAACACTGACGTCTATGGCGGAAGCTAAAGACAAATTCTACGACGTCCTCAGTACCGCCATAGAGAAAATCCCAAAACAGGAGCCATTATTCATCCTCGGCGACTTTAACGCTAGAGTTGGTGCCGATTACAACTCTTGGCCTACCTGTTTGGGCCAGTTCGGCACAGGAAGGATGAATGAAAATGGACAACGCCTACTGGAACTCTGTTGCCACCACGGTCTCTGCATCACAAATACATTCTTTAACACGAAGCCCCAACACAGAGTCTCCTGGAGACATCCAAGATCCAAACACTGGCACCAGCTTAATTTGATTCTCACCAGACGCAGCTGTCTACCCAGCGTCCAGATCACACAAAGCTACCAGAGTGCTGACTGTGATACAGATCACTCCCTAGTATGCAGCAAGGTCAAATTTCAAGCAAAGAAAGTGCACCACACGATAAGGGAAGGCAGGCCTTGCATCGACACAAGTAAGACGCACGACCAGGAGAAAGTGGAGGAATTTGCACGCGTGCTTGAGGAATCTCTTCCAGGCCGTTCTGGCGCTAGTGCCCAAGAAAGGTGGCAGCACTTCAGAGATGCCATGTACAAGGCTGCCATGACCACCTTTGACAAGAAAACCAGCAGGTCAGCAAACTGGTTTGAGGGTCACTCCGATGAAATGATCCCAGTAATCGAAGAGAAGCGGAATGCCTTGGTAGCTTATAAAGCCTGCCCCAGTGAACGCAACCTGCAAGTCCTCCGGGCCGCCCGTAGCAAAGTCCAGCAGCGTGCCAGGAGATGCGCCAACGACTACTGGCTTCAGCTCTGCTCCCAGATACAGCTGGCTGCAGACACGGGCAACATCAAGAGGATGTACGATGGAATCAAGCTGGCCTTGGGCCCTATACAGAAGAAAATCGCTCCCTTAAAGGCTGCCACAGGGGAGGTAATCCAGGATCGGGCACAACAGATGGAGCGCTGGGTAGAGCACTACTCTGAGCTGTATGCCAGGGAGAACATAGTCACTGATGATGCCCTGAATGCCATCGAGTGTATGCCTGTATTGGGGGAGTTTGATGGAGAACCGACCATCGATGAACTGAGCGAGGCCCTTGACTCCCTTGCCACCGGCAAAGCCCCTGGGAAGGACGGCATCCCTGCCGAGGTCCTGAAGTACTGCAAAGGGTCATTGATCACGGAGCTGCATGAAATCCTCTGCCTGTGCTGGAGAGAAGGTGAAGTGCCACAGGACATGAGGGACGCCAACATCGTCACATTATATAAGAACAAAGGTGACAGGAGCGACTGCAATAACTACCATGGCATCTCTCTCCTCAGCATCGTTGGGAAGCTGTTCGCTCGTGTTGCCCTCAAGAGGCTTCAAGTTCTGGCAGAGAGAGTCTACCCTGAATCGCAGTGCGGGTTCTGAGCCAACAGGTCTACAATCGACATGGTGTTCTCTCTCAGACAGCTGCAGGAGAAATGCAGGGAACAGAGGCAGCCACTCTTCGTAGCCTTCATTGACCTGACGAAGGCTTTCGACCTTGTCAGTAGGGATGACCTCTTCAAAATCCTCCCCAAGATCGGATGTCCGCCCAAGTTGCTCAGCATCATCTGATCATTTCACAATGACATGAAGGGCACAGTCGTCTTTGACGGCTCAACTTCATCCACCTTTGATATTAGAAGCGGAGTGAAACAGGGATGCGTTCTCGCACCAACTCTGTTCGGAATCTTCTTTGCCGTCATGCTGAAATACGCCTTTGGTTCTGCCAAAGAGGGCATCTACCTTAGAACTAGATCGGATGGAAAGCTCTTCAACCTCTCCAGACTAAGAGCAAAGTCCAAGGTCCAGCTAAAATGTCTGCGTGACCTCCTCTTTGCAGATGATGCAGCAATCACCGCCCACTCAGCTGAGGACCTTCAGCAGCTCATGACTCGTTTCAGCGAGGCTTGTCGCGACTTCGGACTCACCATCAGCCTGAAGAAAACACAGGTCATGGGACAAGGTGTGGATTCTCCACCCAGCATCAGTATCTTCGATCATGAACTAGATGCTGTCCATGACTTTGTCTACCTGGGATCCACCATCAATGACTCCCTCTCTCTCGACACGGAGCTCAATAAGCGCATCGGCAAAGCAGCTATGACCATGTCCAGACTGACAAAGAGAGTGTGGACCAATGGCAAGCTGACAGAGCACACCAAAATCCAGGTCTACAGAGCTTGCGTCCTCAGCACCCTCCTGTATGGCAGCGAGTCCTGGACCCTGCAAGCCCGATAGGAAAAGAAGCTCAACGCATTTCACATGCGCTGTCTCCATTGCATCCTGCACATCACCTGGCAGGACAAAGTCACAAACAACAGCGTCCTGGAGAGAGTTGGAATCCCCAGCATGTACACGCTGCTGAAGCAGAGACGCATGCGGTGGCTGGGGCATGTGATATGCATGGACAATGGCAGGATCCCCAAGGATCTCCTCTACGGTGTCCTAGCTCAAGGCAAACGCCCGTCAGGCAGACCCCAACTGCGTTACAAAGATGTCTGCAAAAGGGACTTGATGGCCATGGATGTCGACCTCACCACGTGGGAAGCTGTAGCCTCAGACCGGACAGCCTTGGAGGCAGATTGTGCAGAAAGGCCTGTCCAGCTTTGAACAGTCACTTACACAGCAAGCTGAGGCGAAGCGACAGAGGAGAAAGCCCCAAGGACAGGCAGACCATCCAGCAACGGACTTCACCTGTGTCCAGTGTGGCAAGGATTGTCACTCCCGCATCGGACTTTTCAGTCACACCCAACACCGACGCTGCATCAAAACCACCCAGAGCGCAACTCCATAGTCTCCCAAGACTGACGGATGCCCAGGACATTAGCAATGTATAGAGTGTATTTCTGATTAGTTTAAAGTTATCTTCATTGAAAAAAACAGTGCTTTTCTTTCAAAAATAAGGAAATTTCTAAGTGACCCCAAACTTTTGAACGGTAGTGTATATCAGTCAAGTATTCTTGGTTCAAACAATGCACAACAGCAGCAACTAGAAAAGCACTTAGAGTGTGCATATCTCTGCCAAGGCTCCTTCCATCCCCCATGGATGACCTCTAAAACATAATGGGTTCATGTGTAGGCCACAAGCCAGTTCTGGTAAAAACTGCAGCAAAGTCTATCCAGTAGTTTTGGAGGATTCTTGCTAACACACTGTGAGAAGAGCCTTGGTGGAGGTATGTGTTCTCCAATCATCACCAAAATATAATGGGTTCCTCTCTAGCCCAAGGACCACCTCTGGTGAAAATTTCATCCAAATCCATCCAGTAGTTTTTGTGTAATCCTGCTGCACAAATGCAAACCAGGTCCTTGGTGGAGGTATGCACTCTCAAATCATCACCAAAATTTAATAGGATCATCCTTGCCCCAAGGGCTAACTCTGATGAAAATCTCATCAAAATCCATACAGTCGTTTTTACATAATCCTGCTAATAAACAGAAAAACAAAAACCATCCCGACCACATTACCTCCTTGGCGGAGGTAATTAAAAACCTGCACAGGTGACTGGAAAGCTACAAATAGCATGTCTTACCTTTTTTTTAAGTGCTTTCTTCTGGCTTTCTTTAATGAAAATTCCTTCATCATGTCCTTTAAATCCAGCTCACGAATAATGTCATACTCTATGGACATCAATGTGAGGTTACACTGTTTAAGCAGCATGCTTGATCTAGTCTATTGTCCAACGCACAGCTGTCTGATGTAAGCAATGATGGCCTTTCCAAGTGACCTGGTTTTTCTTGCTCTGGTGTCCATCTCTCAGCTTGCCTTCTCCACTGGCCTGCTCTCTTTTGGCAGGATTTGGTGGTCTTCTCCAGGTGAGTGCAGTAATACCTCTCACTGACGCTTGCATAGTCACATGTCAAAACAATTCCTCCGATAGGCTATTGTTACATTGTGGGCCACATGTAAATTGGACTAATCAGCAGCCAGCCACACACGAATATCAAGTGACAGACATTGAATTTGACCAATTAACAACAATGTGACCTTTTTTATTAGCTCATGACAGGCCCCTGATCTTCCTAGGCTCCTGGGCTTCAGCCCAGCCTAGCCCATTTATTAAAGTGGCCTTGCCCAGGAGGGAAGGGCCTGATACTCTGCTGATACCACTCTTTAGGGAAGAAGGTTCAGCACAGATTGGTCAGTGCAGGTTTGCTTAATTCATAAACAGCAAGATTTTGGTCAAAAGGTCTTCAATCAAAAGAAAAAAAAGACACAAAAAGCTTATCCGATTAATTGATAGCTGCAGCCCTAAACTGAACAACAATAAAAAGAGAGTCGGCAGCGCGGTGGCGGAGTGGTTAGCACTGTGGCAGCACAGCAACTCGCCCTTGGTCGGGGGATCCTGGATTCGATCCCAACCCCCAACCAACAGTGATCTGTGTGGAGTTTGCATGTTCTCCCTGTGTCTGCGTGGGTTTACTCTAGGATTTCTCCGGTTTCCTTCCACATGCCAAAAACATGCAAGTTAGGTTAATTGGCGTCAAAACTGGGGATTCTAAATTGTCCTTAGCTATGACTGTGAGAGTGAATGGTTGTCTGTCTCTCTGTGTTGGCCCTGTGATGAACTGGCGATCTGTCCAGGATGTACCCTGCCTCTCACCCAAAAATGCTGGGATAGGCTCCAGCCCCCCGCGACCCGAAAAGGATTAAGCGGAAGAAGATGGATAAAAACAAAAATAAAATTGATTTAAACAAAGTATATTACAAAAGTTCAATCAGGAAACTGATGTTCTCAAAATTCCCATCAACAGAAAACTGCTACACTTATTGACAACCTGTTTGTTAATATTATTGACAAGAAAACAGAAAGTGGATTTTGATAAATGACATAAGTGACCATCTGCCAGTCTTTGCACTTATCCATGGCCACACGGGGGCCAATACAGAAAAAATTTAAAATCTTTCAGATACAAATCACAAAATGCAATCAGTTCTTTTAAAGAAGACCTGCTGAAGCGAGACTGGACAAAAGTCTATGTATCAAATGTAAATGAAGCCTACAGTACATTCATGAACATTGTAACCGCTCTTTATGAAAAAAATTGTCCATTAGTTAAGAAAAAGTTTAAACAGAAATTTGTTGACAAGCCATGGTTAACCGAAGGATTACAAAAAGTGCGTAAAAAGAAAAATTCACTATATAAAGCTTTTCTAAAGAAAAGGACAAAAGAAGCAGAGCAGCGGTATAAAACATACAAAAATAAGTTAATATATATAATGAGATGTAGTAAAAGAGACTATTACAGTAAAAAACTAGAGAAAAACAGATAACACTAAAAATACATGGACAATACTTAACAATATTCTTGGAAATAAAATACAAGCTACCCACCCAATCATTCAAAAAAAATAAAATAAAAATAAAAAACAACTCAGAGTGTGAATGCAGTCTCACCTGCAGAGGAATTTAATAAATTTTTTGTTAACATTGGTCCTAATTTGGCTCGAGAAATACCCATTACGGCACCTACAGGTGATAAAATAAGCAAAAACATTGCTACAAAAAACTCAATTTTCATAAAGAACAAAGATGAGAGAGAGATCATTGAAATTGTTAAATTGTTTAAAAGTAAAACATCTATGGATTGTGATGGTATTGACATGCTTTTAGTCAAAAATATCATTGAATGCTTAGTGAAGCTACTGACATATATCTGTAATCTGTCTCTCCAAACAGGTATATTTCCCAATGCAATGAAAATAGCCAAAGTAATTCCGATATACAAGACGGGTGACAGAGGGGAATTTTCAAACTATAGGCCTATTTCACTATTGCTGCAATTTTCAAAGATACTCAAAAAAATATTCTATGAGAGAACTGACAACTTTATAATGAAGTGTGGTGATGTGAAAATGACGAGGCAGAGTTCTCTCTCAAGTCAGCTTTATTCACAACACCATCATCTCAAAGCAGAAAAAGAGATCCACACAGTAAACTCTCGTCCTTAAATATCAGGACTCTTACACTTCACAGGTCACATGTCTCACAAACCACCTTGCATTATAAAGAAAGTCACAATGCATTTTCTCTCCATGATATCACTTCCACTGTCTCCAATGCATCCCCTCTTTAATCCTTTAATTAAAACCCCCACAGTCTCAAGCCTTGCATACCAAAGCTAAGATTCTTGCAGCTTCCTGTAATCACTAAGGGAGCTGCCCTGCCTTTGTTCTGACCTAAAATGTGAGTCACAAAACAGGTCCCGTATGTGTGTCCGCCACACAAAGCCCCCCACCGCAGACACAGCAGACTGTGGCGGAAGACTATGTAGAAAAACAAACCACACCTGGTGAAACCCGACCACCACGAACCCCCCCCCCCCAATAAACAGATATTAATTTGAAAACTGAAACAAGTTCTGGGTTAATATGAGATTGTTGATAAACCAGGACTGGTAGCACTGTTATCCCCATCGACTTTAAACTGTTCTTCTTTGATTTAGTTTAGGTATGAATTATTTTGACAGGAATTGTTTTATATTGTTTTGTTGGATGGAGTGGGGCGCTGTTGTGTTCACTCACTGCTCCTGAACATCCTGCTGCCTCAGCAGTGCCGAGGCTCCATTGAGCTCAATGTTACGTGATATAACAGGTAACATTATATTTATATAATGTTACGATGAGGGGAGTGTATAATTATATTATACACTCCCCTCATCACATAGCCCTGACCTGAAGAGGGCAATCTAGAATTACTTCCAAAAAACAGAACAACAAGAGAATAACCACATGCATGCCGTGATAATATCAATACACATCAGTCCACATGCCGTATAGGCTTCAGCCTCCTGCCGTATCTGCTGTAGCTGGGATTCAACATCTCTGCGGCACTGTCCTGGGGGTTTGCCGTCTGGGGGTGGAAACCTTTTGTCAGCACCTGTGGGTGTTCTGGGGAAACATTACTCTGCGAAGCCCCCCGCGGTGGTCTGCCTCGCCGCGGGGCCCTTGCCAGCAGCACCTGCTCAGCTGCCACCACAAAAGCGGGTTTGAGTCTGTTTATGCCAATTTTCTCTTTCCTACCCCCCAAATCTATCAAAAACTGCTTGTCCCCTGTTTCTAGCACTCTGAATGGTCCGTCATAAGGCGGTCGCAGCGGGGTTCGATGCGCATCGTGTCTAACAAAAACAAACTCTGCGTTCTTCAAGGTTTTAGGCACAAAAACGCGCGGAAAACTGTGGTGCGCGGGGCCGGGCAGCGTGCTTGATTCTATGTTGCTCTGCAACAGCTGAGACGGGGAGGCGTCTGGCGCAGGGTTATCTGGGAGAAACTCCCCAGGCAGCCGGAGTGGCTGCGCAAACACGAACTCCGCTGGGGAGGCTTCTAAGTCCTCTTTAGGCGCAGAACGCAACCCCAATAACACCCATGGTAACTTGTCAACCCAATTTGCATCCGTCAGTGACGCCCTGAGAGCCGCTTTCAATGACCTATGAAAACGTTCGCATAACCCGTTAGCCTGCAGATTGTACGCGGTTGTGTGGTGAATTGTGACACCTAGGCTGCGGGCCATTGTCGACCAAAGCTCGGACACAAATTGAGGGCCTCTGTCGAACATAATGTCCGACGGAACACCGAAGCGCGCCACCCAAGCTGTTAAAAACGCGCGCGCCACCTCCTCGGCTGTGGTTGATGCCAGCGGGACCACTTCAGGCCAGCGCGTGATGCGGTCCACCATTGTCAGAAGGTGTGTGCACCTTTGTGACAGCGGGAGGGGGCCCATGAGGTCCACATGAACGTGATCGAACCTCTTGGCCGGAATATGAAACGGCTCCAAAGGAGCCCTCGTGTGCTTGTGTACTTTGGCTCGTTGACACGCCGTGCAGGCTGCTGCTCACTCCTTAACTTGTTTGCGGAGGCTCGGCCACACAAATTTCTCTCCTACCATTTTGACCGATGCGCGTACTCCAGGGTGCGCCAAGGAATGAACCTAGTCAAAAACGCGGCGGTGCCACACGGCCGGTACTACTGGACGCGGCCGTCCCGTGGAGACATCGCAGATTAGGGGGGCATACCGTCTTGCAGCACCCTGCTCTCCAGCCTTAACCCTGTTGGTCCAGACTGAAGTGCGCGCACATCCGCGTCACCAACCTGCTCTGCGGCCATGGCTGCATAATCTACCCCTACGCTGACTGGGGCCGCCACGGCGCGCGAGAGGCAATCTGCCACTACATTGAGTTTGCCCGCCACATGCTGAATATCAGTGGTAAACTCTGATATCGCGGCCAGCTGTCTCTGCTGCCGGCCTGACCACGGTTCAGAAACCTTGGCCATCGCGAATGTTAGCGGTTTGTGGTCAACGAACGCGGTGAAAGAGCGTCCTCCTAGCCAGAACTGAAAGTGGCAGATGGCCAAATGGAGAGCCAGCAGCTCCCTGTCGAACGCACTGTATTTACGCTCGCTATCGTGCAAGGTCCTGCTGAAAAATGCAAGGGGCTGCCAAACCCCGGCTACATGTTGTTCCACGACCGCCCCTATGGCCACCTCTGATGTGTCAGTGGTGAGCGCTATGCGGGCCATTGGGTCTGGGTGTGCCAACAACGCAGCCTTTGCCAAGGCTGCTTTCACCTCCGAGAACGCTTGGTCCCGCTCCGGGGGCCACTCGATCTTATCCACGGGTTTGTTTTTTTTGAGCGCGGCGTACAGCGGCTGCATGAGCTGCCCCGCGCGGGGGAGAAAACGGTTATAAAAATTCACCATTCCCAAAAACTCCTGCAACGCTCTGACCATCTGCGGCCGGGGAAAATCTGCTACCACGCGCACTTTGTCAGGAAGCGGAACTGCTCCTTTGGGGGAGACGCGGTGTCCCAAAAAATCGATCTGCGCCACCCCGAACTGACACTTCTCCAGGTTGATTATTAACCCGTGATCTCCCAACCTTCGGAAAACTGTGGCCAGGTGTTTTTCATGTTCGTCTTCAGACGCGCTGGCTACTAAAATATCGTCCAAGTAAACGAACACGAAAGGGAGATCGCGAAGCACCGCGTCCATCATGCGTTGGAACGTCTGAGCAGCCCCTTTAAGTCCGAATGGCATGTGTAAAAACTCAAATAGACCAAACGGAGTTATTACCGCTGTTTTGGGTATGTCCTCAGTGCGCACTGGGACTTGGTGGTAACTGCGGACCAAGTCTATTTTAGAAAAAACGCGCGCCCCCGCCAAATGAATGGAAAAATCTTGGATATGCGGGATTGGGTAGCGGTCGTGCGCTGTAGCGTTGTTTAACCGGCGGAAATCCCCGCAAGGTCGCCATGCTCCGTCAGCTTTCGGGACCATGTGTAGCGGGGAAGCCCACGGACTGTTTGAACGTCAGATAATGCCCAACCTCTCCAGGTTGGCAAACTCCTCGCGCGCTATGGCCAGTTTAACTGCGTCCAAGCACCGAGCTTTTGCAAAAATGGGCGGTCCGGTAGTGGTAATAAAATGCTCCACCCTGTGTTTAGCGACTGTTGCTGAAAATGTGGGGACCGTGAGTGCTGGGAACTGAATGAGCAGTGTGTGGAACTTACCGCTTGCAGCTGTGACGTTGGCTTGTGCTGTTGGCAGGGTCACTCGCGCTGTACAGGGGATAGAATTAAAAGAAAGTGCATTAACCAGGCGCCTGTTAGCGAGATCAACCAACAAACCATGTGAGCACAAAAAATCAGCCCCCAACATATTGAAATTTACTGCTGCTACAACAAAAGTCCACTCAAATGCACGGCCGTGTAGAGACAGAAGCAGAGTCTTCTCACCAAAGGTCTTAATCTCCAAGCCGTTCGCTGCCGTCACCCGGGGACTTCCGGAACCAGCTAGTCTGTCCGCGTAGGAAGGTGTGATGAAACTCAACTGGGAGCCTGTGTCGACGAGGAACTGCCTCCCGGATCGTGCGTCCGACAAGTAGAGCAGCTTGTTCTCTTCCCTGAGGGCCGCAGCTGCTACCGACCCCCGGTCTTGGCGTTTCCCGAACGCCTGAACTGGCACGGTAGTACACATTTGCGTTCCCTCTCTGCGAAGCGGCGATGATAGAAACAAAGGACGTCTGATCCGTGTTCCCTGGCCCCTGCCGCCGCCGTTGTCGGTGAGTCTGGCACCGCTGCCTCTGGCCCCTTGTCGTCTCCGGTCGTCGCGCCGAGTTCTGCTGCTGCGGCCGTGGCTGCGTGCCTCTTGGTGGCATTGACAATTCGCTGCGCCTCTCTGCCCAGTGTGCGGTAGTCCCGTTGGACCAACAGTGGCGAACTGGCCAGGGTCGCTCTCGCTGCTGATGGTAGAGTCCTGAGGAAAAGGTGGGTGAAAATGAAGTGATCGTTGTCAGAGTCTTTCAGCCTCAACAACTTCTCCATCAGGTTCGTGGGCATGTCATTTTCCAACTCCGTCAGCGCCAGGAGCCTCTCTGCTCGCTCCTCCGCCGAGGGGGTGAATTGCTGGATGAGTGCAGCCTTCAGCGTGCCATATTTGTCGCTGTCCGGCGGCTGGTCGATCAGGCTCTCCACATGCTGGACCATGTTGTTGTCCAGCTTTGCGACTACGTGGTAGAATTTTGTGGCATCTACTGATATCCCCTGGAGGTTGAACTGCGCCTCAACCGCGTTGAACCAGGAGCGCGGATTGTTCTGCCAGAAGTCCGGTAGCTGGACTGTGGCGGCATTCGCTTGGCTGGGGGCTCCTGACGAGGCTGGCCCGGGGGAATTCTCCTCTTGCATGATACGTCTCGGGTCACCAGTGTGGTGATGTGAAAATGACGAGGCAGAGTTCTCTCTCAAGTCAGCTTTATTCACAACACCATCATCTCAAAGCAGAAAAAGAGATCCACACAGTAAACTCTCGTCCTTAAATATCAGGACTCTTACACTTCACAGGTCACATGTCTCACAAACCACCTTGCTTTATAAAGAAAGTCAGAATGCATTTTCTCTCCATGATATCACTTCCACTGTCTCCAATGCATCCCCTCTTTAATCCTTTAATTAAACCCCCCACAGTCTCAAGCCTTGCACACCAAAGCTAAGATTCTTGCAGCTTCCTGTAATCACTAAGGGAGCTGCCCTGCCTTTGTTCTGACCTAAAATGTGAGTCACAAAACAGGTCCCGTATTTGTGTCCACCACAGAAGAATAATTTATTGTGTGAGCAGCAATATGGGTTCAGGCACAAGAGGACAACTGCATTTGCTCTAATGGAATTTATAGAAAAAATATCAACTGCTGTAGAAAATAAGGAGTATTCAGTTGGGGTATTCCTGGATCTCAGAAAAACATTTGATACAGTGGATCATAAATTATTATTAAAGAAACTACAAAATTATGGTATTGGGGGTAGCATTGTCGTGGTTATGTAGTTACTTAAAGAACAGATGTCAGTACGTATGTGTTGGTAGCAAAAACTCACAGTTACTGAAGGTTACTTGCCGAGTCCCACAGGGTTCAGTTTTGGGGCCATTGTTATTCAATATGTATATAAATGATACATGTAAAGTTTGGGAAAAAATGAATTTAATATTGTTTGCCGATGACACTAATTTATCATGCAGTGGAAGCAATTTGGAACAGCTTTTGGATACACTTGGAAAGGAATTAGGAAAGCTTAAACTGTGGTTTGAGTCAAACAAATTAACGCTCAATTTAAGTAAGACAAAATTTATAGTTTTTAACAACCATCACAACAACTCAGTATCTAAACTCAGTGTTAATGGTGTAGAGATTGAAAGGGTATCCAAAACTAAATTTCTTGGAGTAATAATTGATAATAAATTGTGTTGGAAGTCACATATTAATAATATTAAAGGTAAAATATCCAAATCAATCGCAATACTACACAGAGTGAACCCACACTATAGTGAACCCACACTATATACTTTGTATCATTCATTAATACTCCCATACATGACATATTGTACTGAAGTATGGGGAAATACATATAAAACAAACATATATCCAGTCTTTATGCTTCAGAAGAGAGCAATTAGAATAATAAACAAAGATGCTTACAGGGAACCAACAAACCCACTTTTTCTTAAATTAAAAGCTCTCAAGTTGAAAGATCTGGTTGATTTTAAAACTGCAGTAATGATGTTTAAAGTGAAGCATCTATCACTGCCCGCAAATATCCAAAAGTTGTTTCAAATAAGGGAGAAACAATATCATTTCAGAGGGACATGTATATTTCAAAAATCTTCAGTGAAAACTATCACCAAGTAACACTGTGTCTCGGTGCAAGGAGTCAGACTGTGGAACGCTTTTGGACCTGAATTAAAATCATGTACAACGCTTGGACAATTTAAACAAAAACTAACGGAAGAAATACTCCAAACATATATATATACAAGATGACATGTAAAATCACATAAGGATTATCATATCCAGTCTGTGTTGTGCTGTTGCTTAGTTTTGTTTTGTCATGTTTTGTCTTTGCTTTGTTTTGATTTGTAATCACTTTTATTTATTTATTTATTTTTTTTACTCTTAGATGGAACATGGGTGGGCAATATAAGCTGTGGCTTCAGCCATCACCCATTTCGGATCACTTATGTTGAATTGTATAATCCGAGGAGTTATTGTTTAATTTGACCTTGCTGGATTTTTCCCCCCTTGTTATATTATTCTGTTCCTTTCTTTTAATCTAATCTATCTGAAATAAAGATTCATTCATTCATTCATTCATTCATTCATTCATTCATTCATTCATTCATTCAAAATGTTTAAACAAGAGTTTGGCTGAAACTCCCCTCCTCTTTTGTTTCCTCTTCTCCAGCTTGTGTAAAGGGAGTAGAGCTGTAACGTTCATGAACAATTCATTCGAGTGTACTATTTCTTTTGGGTTAACAAACTTTACTGAATCACTTACCGTAACTGAACGAATCACTTAGGAAATGGTGGCCATTTCATCCTCCGCTTCCGAATCACGTATGTGTCATTGACTGGTAGCCCTCCTAGCCTTCTACAGCCTATTACAGCCTCACAAACCTGGAGCTCCAGAACATGCTGCCTTTACTGGACGAGTCGTTCACGAAAAGCTCCTCCTGCCTGGCCTGCAGGAACCAGGAAGTAAACAATGGATGGATTCAACATGACGAAATGAATCAGCAAAAGTGATTTTGAAGCAAGAAATATATCATTTAGTTGCTGAATCTGTTTTTATATAACACACGTATCTGCTCCTTTAAAAGGTTTTAGTTGACCCAGTTCAACAGCTGAAAAAAATCGCGCATGACCTGCCCAGAATGTGCCACAAAGCTTTCCACATAGACAATGAATGGGGAGTGGAAAAAAAGGCCACTCAGTAGACAGCACTGATTCGCTGTCTGCACCGCTGTACTGAATCTGTGACACACTGACCATCCGTATTTGCCTGTATCCCCGAGCTTAAATCTAGTATTAGGGAGTTAACACAAGATAGTTCCATTGACAATGCCATGTTAGCCAACTTTCTCACAAAAATCATAAACTTTAAAAGATAAACTTTATTTGTATAACTTGTCATGCACAAAATCCAAATGACAGTGCTTTATAGTAAAAGAAAGAAACTTAAAAAGTATGCACTCTCTGATCTCATCTCGTTCCCTGTTTACACTCCATGATAAAATCTGTAATATAACAATAGGGGGGACAATAAGGAAACTTCAGTGCAAGGTAATGGCATACTGTATATGAACTCTGATTGAGACAGCTGCTTAAACTGTTGGAATCGGACTTAGCCAGTCTAAGAACATGATCCATATCAGTTAAAAAGACTAAAAAATCATAATAAAACCTGCAGTCATATCTAACAATTGTTGACAAACCTCTAAAATGCCAGACTCATAAAACGTGTCTATCTGCCATGTTTAAACGCACAGCACGAATCCAAGCCGCCTTGCCCAGCTGCTGCTTTGTTCAGCTGCTTCCCTCACATTCTCAGTACATGAGGAGCAGAGACCGACACCCCGGCTGCTGTTCTCTCATGTTCTCATCGGTTCAGTCAGTGAGCATACTGAAGAGCAGTGAAGGAACGAGCTCCGCCTGTTCAGTTCAGCCGCGTTTTTCAGTTCAATGAGTGGCAGGCAGTTAGAGCTCCAGTACAGCACTGATTCGGTATATGAATCTTTAAAACAGATTTTTTTAGTGAACAAACTGAAGTGATTCATTACATTTTAATGAACTGTGGATCCCATCACTAAAAATGAGTGGAGTGGGGACGTTAAGCCTGATTTATGCTTCTCCTTGGAGTTCACGATGTCCCCACTAGAACTCACCTGTCAAGGCATGGACTCCACTAGACTCCTGAAGGTGTGCTGTGGTATCTGACACCAAGATGTTAGCAGGGGTGTACTGTACGCCCTTCTACGGAAACAGTATTCCCTGATGGCTGTGGCCTCTCTCAACAGGCTAATGCACAGTACCAGAAAGAAAAAGTGGTTCAGGAATGGTTTGAGGAGCACAGCAATGAGTTTGAGGTGCTGACTTGGCCTTCAAAATTCCCCAGATCTCAGTCCAATCAAGCATCGACTTACAGGACTGAAAGGATCTGCTGCTAACGTCTTGGTGCCAGGTACCACAGCACACCTTTAAATGGAGTCCATGCCTTGATGGGTCAGGGCTGTGTCAGCAGCAAAAGGGGAACAACATCATATCAGGCAGGTGGTGCCTGATTGTTGTATGTATAAAATGTTTGTATCTTTTTTCATTCATTCATGTTTGTGGTAATATAATACATGAAGAGAGGAACTGCAATCCCTTGCTGGAGGTCTGTTCTGTCTGAGTGTTTTCCAGTGGTTCATAGCTTGATGCATAAAAACACTGAGTGGAGCTGTTTGACAACCAGCGGGGTGACTGAAGAAGGTTAAATATGGAAGCAGAAGATTCACCAGAGTGACGACAGTCTGTAAAAATAACTACGATTCCACACCCATCAAAGACACACTAAGAAATAACATCCTGTATGTTGGAGCCACGGCTGACAGCATCTATGGGAGCCCAGCTCTTATCTTACTCTCAGCCAGGTTCCTGACCCAGACGTTCCCCTCTGCCACGATGGGCTAGATAAGGGTGAACGTTTTCTGCTTGCTGTCTTTGTAGTTGCTTCCAGATTCTTCAATTAATTTCCAAAACAAACCATTGGACAGCAGTAGTGCATAACTGAATAACATGACGTTAAACAACCAATTCTAAGGAGAAAAGCAAAAAAAAAAAAAAAAAAACTTTTACATTTTCAACTGCAAAGATATGAAACTTTTTTCTCAAACGTTTGTGACTTTTTTGTCATACATTTACATTTTTTTCTTGTAGATTTGCAACTTATTTCCTCATAAATCTGCAACTTTTTCCCTGTAGATTTGCAACTTTTTTCTTGAAATGTTACTTTTTTCTCATAAATTTGCACTTTTTCACACATAAATCTGCAACTTTTTTGTCATAAATTTCTGACCTTTTTTCTCATAAATTTGCAATTTTTTTCTTGTAGATCTGCAACTTATTTCCTCATAAATTTGTGAGATTTCACAAAAATTTGCAACTTTTTTGTTAAAAATTTGACTTTTTTCCTCATAAATATGTAAAATTTTCTTGTAAATTTGCAACGTTTTTCTTGAAGTTTTGTTACTTTTTCTCATAATTTAGCAAATTTTTTTCTTGTAAATTTGCAGCTTTTTCCTGTAAATTTCAAATGTTCTCATAAATTTGTAACTTTTTTCACATAAGTCTGCAACATTTTTCTCATAAATTTGTGACCCTTTTTCTCATAAATGTGCTAATTTTTTCTTGTAAATTTGCAAGTTTTCCTGTTAATTTCAAACTTTCTTGTCATAAATTTGCAACTTTTTTCTCATGCATTTGTGACTTTTCTCATAAATTAGCATTTTTTCTAGTAGATTTGCAACTTTTTTTTTTTTCATTCATTCATCTTCTTCCGCTTAATCCTTTTCGGGTCACGGGGGTGCTGGAGCCTATCCCAGCATCTTTGGGCGAGAGGCAGGGTACACCCTGGACAGATCGCCAGTCCATCACAGGGCCAACACAGAGAGACAGACAACCATTCACTCTCACAGTCACACCTAAGGACAATTTAGAATCCCCAGTTTGATGCCAATTAACCTAACTTGCAACTTTTCCTTGTAAATCTGCAACTTTCTTCTGCAACTTTTCAACTTTTTGTCCATAAATCTGCAACTGTTTTCTTATTAAATCTGAACTTTTTTCTCAAAAATTGCCCCTCCCCCCCAGTAAATTTTCAGCTTTTTTTCATGTAAATTTGCAACACTCATTTGGATGCTCGTTAAATGTTTACTCTGTGTAATTAAATTGTAACTTTTATTATATTTCTGCACATTTATTTTTGAAAATTTGTACCTAATTTACATTTGCACATTTGAACCTGATGTTAAAGTCCAAATGTCACGTAATTTTTTTTTTTCAAATGCCAACGAATTTTGATAAAATACACATAGCTTAAACCAAATATTCATACCGGAGACCATATCACCCACCCGTATTTACATAATTGCACAAAATACACCAGGCGAAGGCCCCGCCTTGCTCGCTGGCTTGTGACAGCCAATCCAGACCGCGGCCATGATTTTGAAGTCACAAATTTCACCCTGGCTGCCCTGCCTATCCACATTCACACTTATCAACATTGGACAATCATGACGGAAAGTGACAGCGATTGTGAACAAATTAGTTTAGTTTTGTCCTCTGGTGAATCGGACTTGGAATTCAGGGAAGACGACACCCCAGATACTGATGACGGTGGTTCAGACAGTGACAGAGGCATAGAACCTTACAGGTTCGAGCCGTCCGAGACGGAATCAGATGCTTTGTCTGATGACAACAGTTCCGACGATGACCAGAGAGCAGAACCAGTGGAAAATGTCATTGAATTGGACATTAATCGCCTCCAGAATGTTGAATGGTAAGCCAAAAGAAATCTGTGATGTTTAATAAATTAACTATAACCACCGGCAAAATTGGGAAGCCGAAGGGGGTCTGTCGAGGGCGCCCCATAAATATCGATTTTTCGGAAGCAATTATTATGACGATACAGTGGGGCGCTAGCTTACAGTAGAACCCTTTCTTTCCTCATTCAGTTGTAGCAACAAAATCAAGGATGAAATGGAAGTAATTGTGGAAAATGACTTGTATTAAAATCCCCAGGATCGTGTGTATAGGGCCATAGCCAGGAATGTTCCTTTCTCACTGTAGACGAAATAGAAATCTAGCTTGTTGTTTTGTACGCCAGCTTCAAGGTTTGATAACTAGAAATAATTGGGAAAAAACTATGTCTCTAGCATATGGCACTTCATGGGGAGGGCTTGAAAGTTCTATTAATAAACAAAGACAACATGAATAATGCAATGGATCTTTTCACTTTATTTTACATGAGTTCTGCAAGGCATTTATGAGGTGGATATGGTGTAAATAATATGGACAGGATGTGAACACATTATTGAATATTATATATATTATATTGTTACAAAATTTATAAAAGCTCACAATTGCAATGTCAACAAACCTGTGCTTACAATATCAACAAACAACCATATTTATGTATACATGCATTCAGAAAATATTTGCAAATTCTTGTACTTGAATTTTTCAATAGGTGCACCTGTGAGTGTTGCCAAGCAATGCCAGCAGTGGAGGAGAGCCGCTGCTGTCAAGAAATTGACCAAATCAGAATGAGAATGGAGGCGCATACCTGTGAAGTGATACATTTTCGCCGTATTTTAATACGGGGAAAATGCAATTTTAGCAAATACGGGCGTATTGCCATTTCTGTACGCCCAAAAGAAAAATATACGGGAAAAAAAATTATTGAGTGTGTTGAGGAACACGTTGTGTGTGTGACCCCCACAGCTAGGGGGCTGGCAGAGCGCTCAGCGTGAGCTATTATCACTACAGTTAGAAGTGTGGACTCAATCATTAGGCTGATGGCCTCACACTTTCTACTGTCCTGCAGCTCCGGAACAGAGAGGAATCGCCTTCCAAATCCAGAATTCTTCTTTTTTTATTTATTTATTTTTTTATTTAAGTTTTTGTAAAGGGTATACAGGTCGTTACAGCAATGCATTGTTTACATTTTCATCACATGTTCCCTTATTTTCTGATATCTGACAACATTGGAAGATTAATTCTTACAACACCCCCTTTTTTTTTTTTTTTAAAGTGAAAGAAAAAGTGAAATTAAAGAGAAAAAAACAAAACAAAAAACAAATAAAAAAAAACAAACAAACCAGTAAAAAACAAATAAAAAGAAAAAGTAAGTAAATAAAGATAAAAGAGCATCTGAGTAGCTTTGGAACAAAGAGCGGAACCATTATTGAAATGGTATTTGTCAAAGATTAGATCTAATGGAAGACACATATGCGGTCCAGGGTTGCCAAAAGTTCATGAACCCATCCATGTCCTGTCTCAGTGCGAATGTCAACTTTTCCATCGAGTAAATGTCTTGGATCACGTTAGTCCAATCTTCAGGTGTAGGACAGTCCTTCAACATCCATTTTTTAGTTAGAGCTTTTTTGCTTGCCAATATTAAAACATTGAATAAGTATTTTTCTCCTCGTCTTTCCAGTGAGTCCGGTAGTAAACCCAAATACAAAGTTACAAAAGAAAAGGGAACTGTAATTTTGAATATTTTCCCCAATATTGTCTGTACCTTGGTCCAATATTGGTGGATAACTGGGCATGACCAAAACACATGAAAATGATTTGCAGTCTTTTCACCACACAAGCGCCAACAGTTCAATCCCTTATGGGTAAATTTGTTTTGTGCAGGTGTTCTGAAAAATCTTGCCAAGTTTTTCCATCCAAACTCTCTCCACTGCAGGGATGAGGTACTTTTCCATTGCTGTTTATTTAGCTTTTCCCATATTTCCAGTTGTAAAGTGAAATTCCCCTCTTTTTCCCATCTCTCTTTTATATAAGATGTGTTGTCTCCTTTTAAGTCTTGAAGACCTTGGTATATTTTAGAAATGTATCTGATCCCTGGGATCCCTTTATATGCCATTAAGAAGACCTTCAGAACACCTGACTGGGCCCTTTCCAAAACCTCCTTTTTAAGTATATTGTTTATGTGGTGTCTAAGCTGGAAGAACCTGTAAAGGTCTTGATTTATTAGGCCTTGTTTTTTCAAATCTTCAAAACTTCTTAAGATTTGCCCTTTAAAAAAATCGTAATATTTTATCAGCCCTTTCTCCTTCCACTTTTTAAATCTGGTGTCTGTTTTATTAGGAGTAAAGTCCTGATCATAGGCGATCCATTGCAGAAGTCGATAGGGCTCTTTAGTTTGATTCTCTCTGACTATCTTAAACCAAATTTTTAGCGGGGTCTCTATCCACGGGTTAGTGTTATTCAAAAGCTTAGGTAAGGCATTGTTCCCTATTATCGCCTGTAGGGGGATGTCACTTGTTATTTGGCATTCGATCTCCTTCCATTGTGCAGTGTAGACTGGGTTACATATCTCTACTAAAGTTTTAATTTGTGCGGCTTTAAAGTAGTCCCTGATATTTGGCAGCGCGAGCCCACCTTTGTCTTTGTTTAGCTGTAGGGTTCTATATCTGATTCTAGGTCTCTTGCCCTGCCATATGAATCTTGAGATCCATCTGTCCAGCTCCTGCCATGTTTTTTTGGGAGGTTCTACCGGTATTGTTTGGAAAAGGTATAGAAGACGTGGAAGTATATTCATTTTGACTGCTTCAATTCTTTGTGCAGTACCCAAGAATGGTATCATATTCCATCTTGCTAGGTCAGATTTTATTTTTGTCACCAGTGGATCATAGTTTAGTGATATAATTTTGTTGAGTTGTTTCGGGATATTGACCCCCAGATATTTCATAGATTCCGACTCCCAGTTAGTTTTGAGTTTGCTTAGTGAATAATGATTTGGGTCATAGTTGAATGTTAAAACTTGGGTTTTATGCATGTTTAATTTGTACCCCGATAAATCTCCATACTCTGAAAAAACTGAGGTTAGTTCTGGTAAAGAAGTGTCCGGCTGCCCTAGGTATATTAAAATGCCATCAGCAAAGAGTGCTATTTTATGTTCCTTCTGACCAAGTGTAATACCTTGAATTTTTTGGTTTTGTCTTATCCATTGGCTCAGAGGTTCTATGAAGATTGCAAAGAGCAGTGGAGACAGGGGGCAGCCCTGACGACATCCTCTTTCCAGTTCAAAAGATGATGATAAATTACCGTTAATCCTTATTTTAGCTGTTGGTTTTTTATATAATGCCTGTATAGTTCTAATGAAGTTGTTATGAAAATTGAAACTGGATAAGATTCTATATAGAAAAGACCAGTCAACCGAATCGAATGCTTTTTCAGCATCTAATCCCAATATGACTGCATTTAAGTTATATTTTTTTATATGATGAATTATGTGTAAAGTGCGTCGAATGTTGTCTTGTGTCTGTCTTTGTCTTATAAAACCTGTTTGGTCTAAATGAATTAGGTCTGTCAGTATATTTTCTAACCTTTTGGCAAGGATAATGGTAAAAAGCTTATAGTCCTGATTTAGTACACTGATTGGTCTGTAGTTGGAGCACTCTAGTTTATCCTTTTCAGGTTTAGGTATAACTGCAATGACCCCTTCTCTCCAGGAGGGGGGGATTTCCCCTGTGTGGAGGACATAATTAAATGTTTTCAGGAGGAGAGGAGATAGTTGCTGTTTAAAGGTTTTGTACCACTCTGCTGTATAGCCATCAGCTCCTGGGGATTTGTTAGCTTTAAGTTTCATAATTGCTTTTTCCAATTCTTTAGGATGTATTTCTGACAGTAGTGTTTTATTTTGTGACTCCGTAAGTTGGGGAAGGTTTAATGTGTTTAGGAATGCCTCGGATGCGTTTTTATGTTTTTTGTGGGAGTATAAGTTCTTATAGTAATTCTCGAAGTTTTTAAGAATATCCTGAATTCTGAATTTTATTTCCTTTGATACTGGGTCTCTGATTTTGTAGATTGCTCTTTCTGTTTGATGTTTCCTCAATTTATAGGCTAGCAATTTTGCCGATTTACTGCCTGCTTCATAGTATTTTTGTTTCAGAAATGTAAGTTTCTTCTGGATTTCTATTGTGTAGATCTCATTTATTTGGTTTTTAATTTCCTTAATCTTGAACGAGTCAGTAGAATGAGTGTTGCCTTTGTGTTCTTTTTCTAGGTTCCTAAGTTCTGACTCTAATGTGGATAGTTTTTCTTGTCTTAGTTTCTTTTGGGTTGCCAGTTTTGCAATAATCTTTCCTCTTATTACAGCTTTGCATGCATCCCACAGTATTAAAGGGGATACTTCTCCATTATCGTTATCTTCCAAATATCTGAGAATATCTGATTCCAATTCATCTTTCAATGGTCCTTTCAGGACATTTGAGTTTAACCTCCAAGAAAATGTATTATTTGTGTATTTTTGGATATTTAAGTCCATGTAGATCGGACTGTGGTCGGAGAGATCCATCAGTCCTATTTTACATGTTTTTACTCTTCCAATGTCTCTATTAAACATAAAAAAATAGTCAATCCTTGAGTAAGATGAATGTGGAGTTGAGTAAAATGTATAGTCTTTTACACTGGGGTTGAGTTCCCTCCACACGTCACAGATTCCCAGTTCTTTTAGTAGCATCCGAGTCTTCCTGTTTTGGGTGTTATTTTGATGTGGGGAATTACCAGAAGCATCCCAGTATGGATTCAGTCTAAGATTGAAGTCCCCACCACATATCACTAAACCTTGAGCTTTAGTTATCATTAGGTCGAATACATTTTTATAAAATTTCCAGTTAGCCCCTGGGGGAGCATACACATTCAGCAGGGTGATATCTTCTCCCTCTAGCCGCCCAGTTACCAAACTGTATCTCCCTTCTTTATCTTTGTGTTCTGATTTTTTTTCAAATGTAATTTTGGTTGATATCAATGTCGCTACTCCCCTCCTCCTCCCTGATTTATATGAAGATGAAGAGATCATTTTAAACCCTTGTCTACTGAGTTTATTGTGTTCCACGTCTGTTAGGTGGGTTTCTTGTAAAAATATTATTCCTGCTTTGTCTTTTTTCATTTTGCCTAGAATCTTGGATCTTTTAACTGGATTCAGGATTCCTTTTACATTATATGAAATGATTTTGGTTACACCCTCTTTCTCCATTGTGTTGTTTTGTTTAGTATAACTGTGTGGTGGCCCTCTTTTGTGCTACTCAGAAACTGAAAGAACATTAAAAACAAGAAAAACATTAAGAACATAGTGTAAAAAACTTTAAAACAAAAAGCTGTCATAAGAACTTCCTGAGCTGAGGTCTTTTTAAAGACCCTGTAAGAGCCTTGATGGAGTGAAGGCCCTGAGGGAAATTCCTCAAACTCTGTTACGTGTTGAGGGCCCTCTCTTGCCACTGAAAGTAGTCCCATGCTTTTAACGTGAGTTTCAGAACCCAATCCAAACTTGTAATGATTTTTTTTTTTCCTTTTATGCCTAAACCCTGTGAAATTGTGTGCACCCTCCCACCCCCATCACATCAAACATTCACGCAAAAACAGTATTTGTTAGTATGAGGAGAACATGTGGATTATTGTCACATTTCTATTTTAACAAGTTTTTTTTTTTATTACAAAGACTTATTTGTTTCAAATAATATGATTGTTCCATGAAATGTTTTACCACATGCTGAATATGCATCTCCTTTAAAGTTTGTTACCTTGTATGAGGGGGGTTGGATGTGCGGATTGATTCAAGAGGAAGGGAAAAAAAAAAAAAAAAAAAAGGTCGCTATTCCAACCTGAAAACGGATAGTTTATCCGCGATGCTCTGGTGCTGGGTTTCCCGCTGCTGGTCCGTGGATTTTGAGGGTCTTTGTGTTGTCCATGTTTGCGCTTTGATCTTCTCACTCGGGTCTGCTGCGGGTTTAAATACCGTTACCGGGAGCCCTCTTTTCGCCATGTCAGCTGTTGCTTCTTCCGCCGAATTATAGAGACACGTTTCATCGCCGTAGAAGACCCTTAACTTCGCAGGAAATGGTGTCTGAAAGCGCAATTTCTTCTCTCTTAACACCTTTTTCGCGTCATTGTATTCCCTGCGCTTTTTAAGGACCTCCGGGGCGTAATCGTGTTCCACGTAGACTTTTCTCTCCTGGTGCATAAATCCTTTTTTCTGCCAGGCCAGTCTTACAACCTCTTGTTTTATTTTGAAATTGGAAAATCTTACCAACACCGAACGTGGGGGCGCTTCCGCCGCCGGCCTAGCGGCTAATGAACGATGTGCCTTTTCTATCTTCAGGTCGGTGGTTTGTGGAATATCCAATTTCTCTCTTAGTAAGGATTCCACGCATTCTGCCATTGAGTTAAAACCATTTTTGGTTCCTTCTATCAGACCATGAATTCTTATGTTGTCTCTTCTCTGTTTTCCTTCTTGGTCGGTTAGCTTAGCCTCTATAGCTGCTTGTCTTTTGCGTAGGTCTAGCACAGAATCTTCGAGCACTTTTATTCGATCCTCTGTTTCCAAGATTCGGTTCTCGGCCTGGTCCACTCTGCTGTTTGTCCTTTTCAATTCTTCTCTGAATTCCCGAAATTCGGCCGTAACTTCTCGGCGAAATCGTCGTAGCTCCTCAAATAGTGATTTCAGGCTAACCCTTTTGTTAGCTATCACCAGTTCCTCGTCTTCTGAACGGAGATCTTCCAGTTCAGATTCTCCGGCCGATACGTGTCCTGGCCTGGAGAATTTCAGTTTCTTCTGTTTTCCTTTAGACATGATGATTTTGTCTTTTGATTTTCACTCCTCCAAAAATCCGTTAAGTTTGATTTTCAAGGTGTTATCCTGGATTGGGTCTGAGAGCTTCAGTGTTAAGCTGCAGTCGCCATGGCGTCCAGACCGGAAGTCCCTTCTTTTTTTATTTTGAGCAGGACGCTGAGTTGTGTTGTTATTGTCAAATATCCATGAATCCTTAAAATATTTGACAATAACAACACGAATTACATTTAAAACATTTCCCAGAAAAGTGTCCCTTATTACCCAGCCGTCCCTTATAGCCCCCTTTTACGGTGCCATCCAGCAATACGATAGATGATTTATTTCTAAGGATAAAATTATTGGTCGTTGTTACGTTGGTAACAAGGGGTAACTAAGAACAAAAATAGTGACTGCCTTCCACAAACAAAGGAAAAAGACTGTCTATGTATTAAAAATATGCGGTGCCTCTTCCAGTCTCTATATAAACAATCAATCGGGATACCCCAAGCATCAAACTAAGGTACAATCTGTTTCGTCACTTCTGCCTTCTTCCCCAGGCGATTCCGGGGGCCGTGAGTAGGAACGTCAGGCCAAGCGCAGCAGTTTTAAATTAACGAATGTTCCGGCGTTACTGAAGCATATGCACCAAGACCCGAACGGATCGGTTCCCTTTTATATCTAGTTTCAAGACATTTTAAGGACCCTATTACGTGACATTTGGACTTTAAGTTGGTGAATACCTCCATCCCAGTTGTTAAAAAATAATAAATCACCTGCTGCCAAACATTGTCTGATTAACACTCATTAATTTTAAAGGAATCAAGCCTTTATATATAGTCCTTTTTAAAGGACTTGTTTAAAGGAATCCCCTCATGGATCGCCACCTTATCGTGATGGAGGGTTTGTGTGCCCTAGTGATCCCAGGAGCTATGTTGTCTGGGGCAATTTGCCTCTGGTAGGGTCTTCCAAAACAAACTGGACACGGGTGAAGGGCCAGACTAAGAGCGATCCAATAGACTCCCATGATGACCAAAAAAATCGAGGATTCAGTGTACCCCGCCTGGTATGGGATTGTCAGGGCCCTGCCCTGGAGCCAGGCCTGGAGGAGGGGCTTGATGGCTAGCACCTGGTGGCTGGGTTTCTGCTCATGGGACCCAGCCGGGCACAGCCTGGAGAAGCTACATGGGTCTGCCCTCCAGTGTGCTTGCCACCTGGCAGGAGGGACCATGGGGGTCCGGTGCAATGCGGATCAGGTGACGGTCAAAAATAGAGACCTTCGCAGTCTGATCTCTGGCTTTTGAAACTGGCTTTTGGGATGTGGAACGTTACCTCTCTGGTCAGGAAGAAGCTGGAGCTGGTGCACAAGGTTGAGAGATACTGGCAAGATATAGCTGAGCTCACCTCAATGCACAGCTCCAGTTCTGGAACCACTTTACTGGGGAGGGGCTGGAGCTTGGCATACTCTGGAGTTGCCCGTGGCGAGAGGCAACAAGCAGGGGTGGGTATTCTTGTATTCCCCCGCCTCGCTGCCTCCACAGTGGAGTTCTTCACGGTGGACGAAAGGGTAGTTTCCCTGCGCCTTCAGATTGGGAAATGGGTCCTGACCATCATTTGTACCTATGCACCAATTGATGGTTCAGAGTACCCACCCTTTCAACTGGGGTGCTGGAGAGTGCTCCTCTTGGAGATTCCATTGTCCTACTGGGGAACTTCAATGTACACGTGGGCAACGACAGTGAAACCTGGAGGGGGGTGTTTGGAAGGAACGGCCTGCCCGATCTGAACCCGAGTGGTGTTCAGTTATTGGACTTCTGTGCCAACCACATTTTGTCCATAATGAACACTATGTTCAAGCATAAGGAAGTCCATATGTGCACCTGGCACCAGGACACGCTAGGTCACAGGTTGATGATCGATTTTGTTATTGTGTCATCAGACCTGCGACCATATGTCTTGGACACTCGGGTAAAGAGAGGTGCAGAGCTGTCAACTGATCACCACCTGGTGGTGAGTTGGATCCGATGGCAGGGGAGGACACTATTCAGACCTGGTAGACCTAAACGTGTAGTGAGGGTGTGCTGGGAATGTCTGGCCGAGGCCCCTGTCCAGGAGGTCTTCAACTCTCACCTCCGGAAGAACTTCAACAACATTCCGAGGAGTCTGGAGACATGGAGTCTGAATGGGCCATGTTCTCTACCTCCATTGTTGAAGCAGTTGTCCAGAGCTGTGGTTGCAAGGTTGTTGATGCATCTCATGGTGGCAACCCCCAAACCAAGTGGTGGACACCAGTGGTGGTCGGGGGGGAGGACATCAAGCTGAAGAAGGAGTCCAATCGAGCTTGGTTGGCTTGTGAAACTCCCAAAGCAGCTGAGGTGTATCGGCAGGCCAAGCGGAGTGCAGCTTGGGTGGTTACTGAAGCAAAAACTTGGGTGTAAGAGGAGCTTGGTGAGGCCATGGAAAAAGACTTTTAGTCGGCCTTGGAGAGATTTTGGCAAACTGTCCAGCAACTAAGGAGGGTGAAGCAGCTCCCTGTTCACACTATGTATGGTGCGGATGGGGTACTGCTGACTTCAACTGGGTACATTGTCAGGCAGTGGAAGGAACACTTCGAGAATCTCCTCAATCCCACTGACACACCTTCCACAGAGGAAGCAGAGCTTGTGGACGAGGAGGACAACTTGCCCATTACAGGGGCTGAGGTCGTCAAATTGGTTAAAAAACTCTTTGGTGGCTGGGCCCCGAAGGTGGATAAGATTCACCCTGAGTACCTTAAGGCTCTGGATGTTGTAGGGCTGTCATAGCAACACGCCTCTGCAACATTGCGTGGAGGTTGGGGACAATACCTTTGGCATGGCAAACCGGGGTGGTGGTTCCTCTTTTTAAAAAGGGGGACCGGAGGGTGTGTTCCAACTTTAGGGGGATCACACTTCTCAGCCTCCCTGGGAAGGTCTATGTCAGGGTACTGGAGAGGAGGGTCTGACCACTGGTTGAGCCTCAAATTCAGGAGGAGCAATGTGGTTTTCATCCTGGCCATGACACATCGGACCAGTTCTTTACCCTCTCAAGAATCCTCAAGGCATCATGGGAGTTTGCCCAAGCAGTCCATGTGCTTTTTGGACTTGGAGAAAGCATTCGACCGTGTCCCCTGTGGTTTCTTGTGGGGGTGCTGCGGGAGAATGGGGCATCGGGCTCGTTGTTACGAGCTATCCGGTCTCTATACGACTGTTGCAAGGGTTTGGTTCATAATGCCAACACCCAGTCAAACTCATTCCCAGTGAGAGTTGGACTCAGCCAGGGCTACCCTTTGTCACTGATCCTGTTCATAATTTTTATGGACAGGATATCTAGGCACAGCCAAGGATCGGAGGCTGTCATGCTTGGTGACCACAGGATCTCATCTCTGCTGTTTGCAGATGATGTTGTCCTGCTGGCTTCATCAAGCAATGACCTACAGGCCTTGCTGGGACAGTCTGCTATTGAGTGTGAAGCGGCTGGGATGAGAATCAGCACCTCCAAGTCCGAGTCCATGGTGCTCAGCTGGAAAAAGGTGGATTGTCCTCTCTGAGTTGGGGACAAGCTCCTGCCCCAAATGGAGGAGTTGAAGTATCTTGGGGTCTCGTTCACGAGTGAAGGGAGAATGGAGTGAGAGATTGACAGATTGATCGGAGCAGTGTCTACAGTGATGTGGATGTTGTACTATTCTGTTGTGGTAAAACTATTAAAATATCAGCATTTTACTGAACTGTATAAAAAAATATGACTGTGATCAAAAAGCAGTAACATCAGTAAACAGCAGAGGACAGCAATATGCCAATTAACCCTGAGCATTCCAGACAATTTAGATAGATAGATAGATAGATAGATAGATAGATAGATAGATAGATAGATAGATAGATAGATAGATAGATAACTTTATTGTCTGTCCCAGTCAGTGACAGAAATTCTTCTTTGACACGGCTACAACAATATTACACATTCAGCACTCTCAAAAACATGTTCAAACTCACAGGATAAAAACAGTTTAAAAAAGGAAACATGGTTAAAGAGGAAACAGCAAATAAAATCATGTGGCAGAAAATATTAATAACTATTAAAAATTAATAGTGATTAATAGATAAATGCTGATAACTAATATTGATAACATTGATAGCTATGATAACTATTTGATTTTGTTTAGGATTGTTACTGCAGAAGGAATAAATGATTTCTTGTAAATGTTTTTATGGGCCAATGGAACTTTATATTGTCTGCCTGACGGCAGTAACTGAAAAGGGTGATGGAGGGGGTGAGATGGGTCCTCTGTGATCAGGGTGGCTTTCCTGATCACAGAACGCTGATACAGTTCAGACAATGGTGTCTGTGGTGAGCCAATGATTTTGCTAGCCTGATTAACTATACGGGAAAGCTTTGTTTTGTGCTTAATGAAGAGGGAGCTGTACCAGGATGAAATGTTAAAAGAAAGGATGGATTCAATTAATGAAGTGTAAACCAGAGTTAAAATGTGTCAACTGACATTAAAAGTCCTCAGTTTCCTCAACAGGTGGAGGCGTTGTTGTGCTTTTTTATAAACAGAGTCAACATGGTGTGCAAAAGACAGGCTACAGTCCATCTCTATTCCCAAGTATTTAAAAACTTGAACTTGTGCAATAGCCTGACCCTGAATACTGAGGGGTGTAAAGAGAGCTGATGAAAGTTTCTCTTTGTTCCCACAGCACAACTCCTTAGTCTTTGTAGTGTTTAACTCCAGAGAGTTTTGATTAAAAATCTGAGCTAGATCGTTGACTGCCTGCTGATAGCGGGTCATTGCAGTACTGTCTGTCAGATGGGCCACCAAGGCCATGCCATCTGCATATTTAAAAAGAGTCAATCCTTCACTGTCACAGGAGATGTTATTTGTGTATACAGAGAACAGAACCAGAGATAAAACACAACCTTGAGGAAGACCTGTGTTTAAAAATCAACTTGCTAGATGTAAAACCATTTAAAAACACTTGTTGTGGCCTGTCATATAAAAAACTGAATCAATAAAATCAATGTTGGGTGAACCTGGAGGTCTGTCAAGTGATGTAGCAAGGTACCTGTGTGTACAGTTTTAAAAGCAGAAGAAAAGTCCATAAACAAAATTCGTGTGTGTGGGTGTGAAGAATCCAGTTGTTTGGTGACAGTGTCTAGAAGTGTAAGACATGCATCCTCTACACCCCGTTTTGCCTTATAGGCAAACTGGAGGGGATCCAATTTGTGTGACAACATGTTAGTCAAAAAGTCACACACCACTCGCTTGATACATTTACAGAGCACAGAGGTCAGGGCCACTAGTCTGTAGTCTTTCAGGTCCTTAGGGTGAGTCTTTTGGGGGATTGGAATGATGGTAGATTGCTTCCACTGATCAGGGACACATCCAGAATCCAAGAGATGCTGAAAAAGTCTGGTGAGGACTCCACCTAGCTGAATGGAACATTCCTTGAGGATTCTGCCTCTGAGCCTATCAGGACCAGCGGCTTTGTGTTGGTTGACCCTATGTAGGATGGACGTCACAAGTTGCTCCTCAATGATAAGGGGTTCATGGGGGGAGATGGAAGGTGGGGAGGTCCAGGTGGTCGGTGTGCTGCTGGTATTAAAACGGGTGAAGAAGGTGTTAAGCTGTTCTGCAAAGGAAGTGGGGTCTAGGCAGTTGACCATGGCAGGTTTTGGGGTTCTGCCCATCATGATGTTTAGACCCTGCCAAGCCTCTCTTGCACTTCCTGATGTTAATTTCTGCTCCACCTTATTCTTATAATTTATTTTAGCCAGCTTCGCCAACCTCCCAAAATCTTTCTGCAGTTCCTTCACCCTCAGCTTGTCTCCTAGTAAGAAAGTTTTTTTTCTTTTGGACCAGGCAGATTTTCATGTCCCTTGTAACCCATTTCTTATTGTTTGGGTGCATTATTATATGGTGGGTGGGAGTAACAATGTCCTCACAGAATAAGATGTAAGAGGTCAGCACATCTGTCTACATGTTAAAATCACTGCCACAGTCATTAAAGAATAGATCCCAGTCTGTCACTTCAAAGTAAGCTCTCAGTGATTCAGCTGCGTCTTTATTCCAGACTGACGGTTTTTATGGGTTTACCCGTTTTCAGTTGTGATCTGTATTTTGGCAGTAGCAGAATGACGTTATGATCTGAATGTCCAAGAGATGGACGTGATTTTGAGATATATACACCAGGGATATACGTATATATACTTGGACACAAGTCCAACATGTTTTCCTTTCTGGTGGGAATTGTGACATATTGCTCCAGATTGGGCAAATATGTGATGACGTCGCATCTGTTAAAATCCCCCAGTAAAAACACAGGCTGCTCTCCAGTCTGATTGACAGCTCTATTGTAACAGTCAGCTATGTGCTCTGCAGCTCTGCTAAAATCAGGACCTGGTACATAAGTTAAAATAACCATAATCTGAGCAAATTGTCGAGGTAGATAGTGAGGTCTGAAGGACACGGTCATTAATTCGTAGTGTTTGCAACATCCAGTCTGTCTCACTGTGAAGTTTGTTGCCCACTTACTGCTGATAGCCATGCAGAGCCCTCCCCCAATTAATTTCCGTGTTTTTTCTTTGTCCCTGTCAGCACGAATGATGTTAAAACCTTCCAAATCGAAGTCTGTATCTTCAGAAAACCATGTCTCTGTGAAACAGAAGGGACTGGTCTGGCGGTAATCCCGATCATACCTGATCAGTGTGGCGAGTTCTTCACTTTTTTGTTCTATAGCGAACGCACGTTTGACAGGGTTATGGCAAGTAATGGTAGGCGCCTGCCTCTCCCCCTCAGTCTGTTCCTTATTCCTCCTCTCGACCCTCTTTTCCTTCGTATTCGCTTCCACTTGTATCCACGGATTAACTCCTCAGGTATGTTGTCATCGTGGAGCGATGTCAGTGCGGACTCTGGCACCGAGCAGCTCAATTCCAACAGGGAGTCCCGCGAATAAGCGAGCCTACCTGGGATGGTGGTGACTGGCTGCGCCGGTTGTAAACAAAGTCCGTTTGCGCACCACAGATTCATGAGAAACAGCCAGGCACAGGCCAGGTAGAACACTGTTTCGATTGCCATTTCAGCAAGAGCATAAAAAAAGACAGAAAACATGCAAAAACAACAATAATTCTTCCACTCATTCAGCAGTGTCAGGAGTCGCTCTGACAGAGTAGCGCCCTCTGTCTGCTAAATTTCCCAAAATTTAGCAGACACAAAGACAACGAATTCTTTCTTCACTGTGTGGCAGTGGAAAATTTGAAACATCCCACCGGCAGCACAGGAATTTTAAGAGGCATAATAGAATGGCAGAAGAAAAAGTTCTTTGTGGTGGCGCCTTGCATGGCAGCGGCCCCTCTGATTCTAGATGTGATTAACATTGTAGACAGGAGAAACGTCATTTCGTTCTACTGTACATGATTGGCTATATGGATTGAATGACAATAAAGTTGGCTTCTTCTGGCTTCTTTTTCTTCTAAATTTGCCACATTTTTTCTCCTCAATTTGCAATTTTTTTACTGTAAATTTGCAACTTTTTTCTTGTAAATCTGCAACTTTTTTCTCAAAAATTTGCAACTTTTGTCTCAAAATTTGCCATTTTTTTCTTGTAAATCTTCAACTTTTTTCTTGTAAATCTGCAACTTTTTTCCTCAAAAAACTGTAACTTTTTTCTTGTAAATCTGCAACTTTTTTCCTGTAAATTTACAACTTTTTTCTCAATTTATAGCTTTTTTCTTGTAAATCTGCAACTTTTTTGTCAAAAATCTGCAACTTTTTTTTCTCAAAAATGTGCTTTTTTCTTGTAAATTTGTAACTTTTTTCTCAAAAATTGACACTTTTTTCTTTTAAATCTGCAACTTTTTCCTGCAAATTTGCAACTTTTTTCTCTTCAATTTGCATTTTTTTTCTTGTAAATCTGCAACTTTTTTTTTTATAAATCTGCAGCTTTTTCTCAGAAATTTGCAATTTTTTTCTTGTAAATCTGTGACTTTTTTCCTGTAAATTTGCAGCTTTTTTCTCCTCAATTTGCATTTTTTTCCTTGTAAATCTGCAACTTTTTTCTCCTCAATTTACAATTTTTTTCTTGTAAATTTGTAACTTTTTTCTCAAAAATTTACAATTTTTTTTCTATAAAGTTGCACCCTTTTTCTCAAAAAATTCGTTGTTTTTTTTTCCTGTAAATTTGCAACTTTTTTCTTGTAGATTTCAAACTTCTTTTAGCATTCTGGCCAATTTCCCCAAATTTAGCATACGCAAAGAAAATCAAATTCTTTCTTCAGTGAGTGGCAGCAGAAAATTTGAAACGTCCCGCTGGCGAAACACCAGAATTTTAAGAGGTTAAATATCAGGCTGAAGAAACCAAAGAAGAAGAATACACAGTCCAGTGAACTAGAGCCACACACTCACATATGCTCTGGAATTCATAGGACTGTGACAAGGTTTCACTAAAATTTGAGTTGCCAAAAAGTAGCACAGAGTACCTTTATGCTAATAAATTAGAGAAAACATTTTGAAGTAAAAAAAAGTCTACATTCACTGAAATGACAATCTTTTGGAAGCTTTATGTAATACTCTTTAAAAAAATCAAATCTGATTTCTTGAAACAAGTCACACTTTTCCTCACAAAAAGACCAGTCAGATCCCAAAAAAAAGAAACACAGAAGAGCAAATATGTGTGACGTGGAACAAGCTTGAAAATAGAAAACTGTCACAGACCCTGACACATAAGTTTAGACACACATGCAGCGTGCCAGGAACTTCTCTTTTCGGGTTTGCTGTGATTCTCAGTCTGCTCTGACTGTGTTTTTAGTTACTGTGGTAAAGGTGCAGGCTAATAATAGCTGACTGGTCAGTGTCATGAGTCTTATTCAGAGTGTGTCTGAGTTTGGGAGGATCCCATTCTGATTCATACACATGCTACTAAGAAAAAACTGACCACTTCCTCGCTGCTGTCCATTCAAATAAACATTAATCATTTGTACAATTGCACTAATAATTAATAGCATACTGCTGAAAAATAATGCCTGAAGTAATGATTTAGGACAGGGGTCTGCAACCTTTGCCAACCAAAGAGTCATTTTGCCTGTCTCCGACTAAAATAGAAGTGGTTGAGGGCCGCAATGGCAATTTGACCTTTATAAGCAGCATAATCTTTATTTTAATTTTTTTTTATATATACATACCTCTTAATATTATGTGGCATTAATGATTTCCTACTACAACAGTGGAAAAAACTGTCAAGCTTTATACAGTCATGTGAAAAAATTTGGACACACCTTTGAATATAAGTAAAGCCAACTTTATTGTCATTCAATCCATACAGTAGAATGAAATTACGTTTCTCCTATCTACAATGTTAATCACATCTAGAATTAGAGGGGTCGCTGCCATGCAAGGCGCCACCACAAATTTCCCTCCTCTGTTCCATTATTGCTAAGCACCAAGCTAGATGGCAGGAAGTTCCACTTTTATTTGGTCTTCGGCATGACCCAGCCGGGATTTGAACCCAGGCATCCCAGGTTTGGGGTGGATGCTCTACCCACTAGGCCACTGAAGTGGTGGCCTAGTGGGTAGTTCTTTATTAAAAAATGTTCACATATCTATGTCTAACCTTGTTTTTGTTTTTATTTGCATTTTTTAAACATTTATTTTAGGCACTTTAAGTGGGAATGAACGTGGGGGTGTCCTAATTTATTCCTCACAATTTGTTTAGAATTACATTTTACAGAAAATTTGAGAAAAGTCTTTAATTCATTTTTAATTGTTTAGTTGTATTACATGAATCTCCCAGTATTTTTAACATTGATATTAAATATCCATATGTCCAAATATGTTAAAAAAAACCACACAGGCTTATACAGGGTGTCCTAATTTTTTCACATGACTGTATATAGCTTCATTTATGAAATAAAAGTACTAGAAAAATATATTACAAATTGTTTTGTGCTGAAAAATAAATTTCTGAATATCTGACCATAATTTTTTGTATAGTTTTTAAATTATCAGCACATTCATAAATTGTTTTAAATCTGAAAAAATATCATCCATCTCCTGCTTTCAACAGTGATCACACAACTTTAGTTCCTGATATTTTAATAAATTAGAGATGAAAATTTTATTTAGAAGAAGCTACTTTTCATCTTTTTATGTTTCTTCATAATGCTCCTTATTCAAATGTATTAACAGTATAAATCTGTATCCTTCACCTGTTCTCCAGACTCTCAGTTTGACAACTAGTGGATTGGTTGTCTGATATTCATCTTTATTTATTTTGGAATAAAACGAAAAGAATTCTAAACGACTTTCTAAATAATATAACTTTAAAAATCGTTTGGTGCAAAGTAAGCCAATTAGAAATAATTACAGGAGCAGAGTGGAAAAAATGTTTAAAAATACCTTCTTCCGCTCAGCTAAATAGTGGTTATAATTTAAAAAAAAAAATGTGTGGCATTGGTAGACAGTCTGCACTTATAATTCACTGTCCTAAACCCCATTAAAACATCAGGTAACAAACTAGCAGTTATTCTGCAGAGAAAAAGCTGAAATATCCTTAAAATAAAAGGCTCACCTCTACATCACAGTCAGAGAATCTTCTCTCTTCTCTTTTCACTCATTTAAGATGAGATAAGCCTTTATTAGTTCCACAATGGGGAAATTCCAGGATTGCAGCAGCAAAGGGATAGCAGCACCCAGGTGAACACCCAGGTACTTGTGAGATGTCACCATGTCAATGAGATGAGCCGTCAGAGAACTTCTGAGTAACCACAAGGATAGTGCTTTAATATTACAACATGTGAGGACCACAGGAGATATCCATTCATCCATCCATCCATTCACTCATCCTCTTAAATCATGCTTAATCCTGTCAGGTCACAGGGAGCTGCAGTCTATCCCAGCTTCTTTGGGTGATTGGTGGGATACACCCTGGACAGTTTGCAAGTCCATCACAGAGTCTTAAGTACAAGTTATGCACCCGCGTCGATGAGACACAGCTGCGACATGCATTCCTATTGCGTCACCGACGTGCACCTCTCCTTCTCTGGAGAGGTGCACGTCGGTGACGCAGGCCGTAGGAGCTAAAATTGGTCCGCTTTGTCTCCTCCTTCACATTTCCTGGTTCTCGCTGCTGCTCCGCTCTGCCAGCTCATGGCGGCACAACTTCCAAAGCAAGTCGGTTAAACAACGGTCCAAATGCAAAAGAATATTGAGGAACTAAGCACATACAGATCATTTCGTGGCTCGTCATAACCCCAGTAATTACATAGCTTGTCAAATAACAGCAGTGGCAGTAGTCGCACGAATCGTTTTCTCTGACCTCTCTTCTTCTTTGTGCAGAAGAAAAGCTGCTTTTCTTAATATTTTTTAGCTCCAACTCCATCACAATCTGCTCTTGTCCATCGCTATTTCATAAACAAAAACACACAACGATCACAAATCACTGTACACATCGGCTGAAACCTGTGTTGGTAGCAGAACAAAGCATTTCACCCAACACACAAGAAAAAAATTGCTTTTCACTGCATCTGCAAAGGACGTCAATAGTGGTGTCGACGGCGTGTGGAGTAGTGAGTGTGGTGTGTGTGTGCTGCTGTACCCGCCCCTGGTGTGACGTCAGGCGGGCACGGCCCTTGTATATGAATAATCCTGTTCTGATAATAAAGTGTGGACTTGCTGCATGACGGATGAGACTCCTGTCCATCATTTTACATACATAACATAGCGGCCCAGTCTCCTGACATTCCCAAGTGCCTTACTTATAGAACATTATATTTGGAATAGCAGTCCTGCTAGCTGGCAGTCTCAAGTGTTTTACTTACACAGACCGTACATGTTCTGTTGATACATAATGTTCCGTACAGGATGCTAGCAGTCCTGCTAACTTGCGGTCCAGCCTACTAATATTCCCAAGTGTCTTACCTACATGTTCCATTGATACGTAGAGTGCAGCAGGCAGCACAGTTTCACTGCGGCCCGAGCACTGTGGGGTGACAGCTGTAGCAGCCCACGGTGAGTCCCAAGGGACGAGGTGGATCAGTTCCTCAGATTGGCCAATTGACGAAAGCTCTAAAACATACTGAACCAATGAAGCGTGAAGTGAAGCAGCAATGAGGTTTGAAGCTTTGGATGTCATCAGTCACGTGATATTAGTGTTTTGATACAAGCTCCAACACACTGAAGAGTGAGACAAGCTCTGAAGCCTCAATATCATTTGCCCATCACTATTTATGGTATGTTCCTTAGTTTCTTATTGAATTTATTCTATTCATTTATTAATAATTGCAATTGTGCTTATTTACAACTGTCATGTACGGGATATGAGCAGTATATGTATGGAACATGCTAAGTGCGGACTGCAGCTAAAGATGAAGGCATATTGACATAGAACTGATAGAAGGCAGGATCAGTGCATGTCCTGTCCGGAAGATGTTTGTTATGGAACATGTTCAGTACGGAACATTCTGTACCGTTCATTCCGTGTTTTAGTAGGCCCTTCTGTAGTGTATCATGTAGTGTTGTAAGGACAGCTTGGTGTGTATCTCTGGAAGCGGTCACCACGGTAATGGTGACTTGTTTACTTCCGATGTCTCACCGGATTGCTCTCTGTTTATGGCTATATATATTTTATTGGCAACAGACATTCAAACCACCCACACTACTACACTTTCTGCTCTGCCCTTAAAATGACTTTTATTTCACAGGCCATTATTTCCCAACAGAGCTCCCAGCAAAAATGTACCTCATCATGTTACACAAGATTTTACACTAGAAAGCACTGTATGACTAGTCGTGGCTCCATGTTTGCTGTGTGGTTGGCTGTACTGGGGTAGGTCAAAAAGTTATTCAGAAAAAAAAGCTGTGGGTGTTTTGAGAGTGATCCAACAGCTGCTCCTTGACCTTTAGTACTCTTAAGATAAAATAGAGGAAAAAAAAGCCACTTCCTTTAACAAACATTGTTTAACTCTATAATACTGTAGAGAGGGCGGTTATATTTCTGTTAAAAAGTATTCAGATATTAAAACTGAATAAACAGACAGCAATTACAGTAAATACCATTCATCTTCTACCACTTAATCCTTTTCAGATCACAGTGGGGCTGGAGCCTATCCCAGTGTCTTTGGGCAAGAGGCAGGGCCCACCCTGGACAGATCGCCAGTCCACTGCAGGGGCAATTAAACATCTCTGCAGCTAAATATTATAGGGTACACACATTTCTTTGGAACAACTCATGAATTTAGACAAAATTGCAACAACAGGGTATATAAATAAATTTAAAATGGAAGATGAAGAACTATGCAATCCACAGAGCTTCAAATTGACAGGCTAATGAGGAGCTCATCACCCAGCCAGCATGTCCATGTGGGTCCCACCAAAGGTTAAATTGAACTGTCTTATGGTTCCCATGTGGGTGTGTCTGTGGGTTCCATGTTGGCTCCATCTGTGTTTGCCCACATGGACTTTACCTGTGGTACAGGTGAGCAGGTGATCAATTTACTCACTTTAAACCCATCTGTGCCCCATATGGGTTTAAGTGGGTGAGCAGGTTTAAGTAACACGACTATGACAGGCAAAATTATGAGGGAAAAAATGTGGAAAATTTATGAGAAAAAAGATACAAATTTACAAAAAGAAAAAAGCAATGAAGCAAATTTACTGGAAAAAAGTCACAAATTTACAAGAAAAAAAAATTAAAATTACTTGGAAAAAAGTTATAAACTTACAAGAAAAATTTAACAAATTTACAAGAGAAAAGTCACAAATTTATAAGGAAAATTTTGAAAAAATTGCCAATTAGCAAAAAAGTAGCAAATATGAGTAAATTTACATGAAAAAGTTACAAATTTATCAGAAAAAAGTCACAAATTGATGAGGAAAAAGTTGCAGGATTACAGTAAAAAAGTGACAAATTTACAAGAAAAAAGTCAAATTATGAGAAAATCACAAGTTTACAGTAAAAACGTGGCAAATTTATGAAAAAGTTTAAATTTTTCAAGAAAATGTATCATCATCATCATCATAGCAGTCTGTCGGGGGGACAATGACTGTTTCATTTAGGTCTGATCAGATTCCTCCACACAGCTCTGTCAAATTTATGGGAAAAAGTCACATAATAATAATGCATCGGTTTTATATAGCGCTTTATCATATATACTCTGCACCGTGGGCTGCACGGTGGCGCAGTGGTTTAGCACTGTGGCAGCACAGTTTACCCTCGGCCGGGGGATTGCGGGGATCATGAGATCGTGGGTTCGATCCCAGCCCCCGACCAACAGTGAGCTGTGTGGAGTTTGCATGTTCTCCCCGTGTTGCACGGGTTTACTCCGGGATTTCTCCGGTTTCCTCCCGCATACCAAAAACATGTAGGTTTAGGGCGCTCGTGCACGCAGCGACTGGCAGCCTGTGGCTTGTCACCAGACTGCAAACCAAATCTACCTACGGGTACAAATAAGTAACAAAAAAAAAATACTCAAAGACGCTTTACAAATAGGTACATTATTCATTCACTCCAGACAGACAATGGTAGTGGCAAGCTACTTCTGCAGCCACAGCTGCCCTGGGGCAGGCTGACAGAAATGTGGCAGCCAATCTGCGCCAACGGCCTTTCCAGCCACCACTGAACATTTTTTATACATTTATACACATTCATACCCAGTGTTATGGACACTGGAGGCAATGCGGGTGAAGTGTCTTGCCCAGGGACACAACGGCAGGATATCTGGGGAGAGCAGGATTCGAACCGCCAACCATCAGGTTATTAGGCGACCTGCCCTACCTCCTGAGCCACTGCTGCCCCTAATATTTACAAGAATATAAAAAATTTCTGAGAAAATAAAAGCACCACAGGCGCTGATGCCTCGATGCTTGTGGCATGGGTGATGTGTCATGCCATCCATGCACGGTTTGAAATGCTTGGTATTTGTTTATGCAGGTGTGACTCTGATGTCACTGTGACAATACACAGGTATTGAGGAGGTGTATGTCATCCCAGGGCTGTACGCTGGCATTTTTGTCAAGGAGCACTGTTATGCCTCCTTGGGTCCTGTAGGTGGTGCTGTGCTCCACCTTGGTGCCGGTAATTGATTGCCAAGAGGGATCACCTGTGGCGCCCAGGTGACCCAGGGCGTTTAAGCCTGGTGGTGGGCTCAGCATTGAGGCCATTCCATTTGGGTTACTCCACCTCACGACTGGGAGTTGGAGACCTGGCCTCGCACCTCTACACACCTCTAACCTTTGTTTGTGCTTTTTCCCTTGGCAGCAGTATATCCATATTTCTATCGTTATCAACATCATCATGGGGTGCTGCTATCTGGGAACCAGATACTTACAGTGAAGGCAGAGCTCCTCATTCTGCCTTTTGCTGTCTCTCGCCTGCAGCACCCCAACTGCTCCACACAGAAATGTCCTCCCCCAAATGCCGGCATCATGGTGGTCCTGACCTAGTGATGTTATGCTTGACACCGCCCACTTGACACTGATTCAAGCAATATAAAGAAAAGTGTCATGAACAATGCTTTGAGCGCTGTTTCAGCACACCCAGTCACGTGACCATAGCAAGTGAGGCCTCGTTATGTCGGTCACATCACGTGACTTGAGGGCTCACAGGAAATTTGAGAGGGTTCTATTGGAATTAGTTTTTTTTTGTTTGCTTTGTATTGTTTGTTCCTGCCATCCAATTTTGAATAGACCTCAGATGGCCAAATGCTCAAAAAAAAAAGTATTGAGACTTTTTCAGGGCTTCCACTCAGATGCAGTTCTGACAGTCAGTCAGCAGATGGCACTCTATTAAATGTTTCATAACACTGTGTCGATCATGAAGCAATTGTCTCAAAGATGTTCATTGTTTCATAAGGCCTCAGTTTTAACATCACTATCCTGGACATTGTTGTTGCTCCTCCTCCTCAGTCATGCCCTCCTTTGGCCATTTCTTCTGGGACCAACAGCTAGTGATGGCAAAGTCGAAACAGTGTTTTAGTACGTACCGAAACCTAGGTGGAACTTTTGAATTGAACCACTGTTCCAACGTCTGCATCAGAAACACAACCTGAATCAAGCTATGGCCAGCATAGTGTTTATAGTATGTATTCATGGTCTTTTAATACACATACAAGTATACATTTATTATTTATACACCTTTATTATTATTTACAAAAATATAATTATGCATCTGATCACTAAAAGAAGCCATAGGTAGGCAAACCCCAGACACCCACTATGCTCAGAATGATTGAATGAGGTGGTAATTGTGTTTGATTCTCATTTATTGTTATGTAACTTGTCTGTCTGTTTATCTATCAATCGCTCGGCTTCGAAGGAGAGGCACGCGAACACCCTTGCCTGGCATATTTCTATCCAACGCCAATTCTCTCTCGAACAAGGTAGAAGAATTAAGACTGCTGATGCGATTTAAGGACCTCGCTTCCTCGTCTGTCATCTGTTTCTCTGAGACCTGGCTTAAAGGGAACATACCGGACAGCGCGATCACCCTCGAGGGATTTCAGCTGTTTCGTGCTGATCGCGTCACAGAGCTCTCCGGTAAGTCTATTGGAGGTGGAGTCTGCTTCTACATTAACAGCAGCTGGTGCTCTGATGTAACGGTGATTTCACAACACTGTTCTCCCGACCTAGAATTTCTCTCTATTAACTGCAAGCCATTTTATTCCCCGCGGGAGTTCGCTTCTTTCGTATTGATCGCTGTGTACGCCCCCCCCCCGACGCGGATGCGCGCGAGGCTCAGCGCGCGCTCGCAGATCACATCCAACATGCAGAGCGGACTTTCCCAGACTCCTTGGTTATTGTGGTAGGCGACTTTAACCAGAGCAATCTGAGTCACGAGCTCCCCCGATACAAACAGTTTATTAAATGTCCAACCAGAGGTGAGAACACACTAGATCACTGTTACACTACAGTGAAGGACGCGTATCGCGCTGTTCCCCGCACTGCGCTCGGACTATCTGGTCACGTGATGGTCCACCTCATTCCCACATACAGACAGAGACTGAAGCTCACTAAACCTGTTGTGACCACCACGAAGAAACTGACCAGTGAAGCTGGAGAGAAACTGAACACATGCATGGAAATAACTGACTGGGACATGTTTAAAGGAGCCACACATGATCTTAATGAGTACACAGACACTGTGAACTCATATCAACTTTTGTGAGGAGAGCATTCTCCCATCGCGCACCAGGGTGAGGTACTCTAATGATAAGCCCTGGTTCACTGCCAAGCTCACACAGATCAGGAAGGAGAAGGAAGCAGCGTTGAAAAGTGGAGACAGGGACTGCTACAGGGAGGTTAAATATCGGTTTAACAGAGAGCTGAGGAGAGCTAAATCTGTGTATTCTGAGAGACTTCAGCAGCAGTTCACTGCTAATGACTCGGCTTCTGTGTGGAGAGGACTGAGGCAAATCACCAACTATCGGCCTCAGGCTTCCAAAGGTCAGGATGACAAAGCCCTTTGTCAAAAACTGTCCCAACATTACGCCCGTTTTGACACCTCGTCAGCTGTGTCCAACTCCCCCCCTCCACCCAGCTCCACTGCCTCCTCGGCCCCTAATACATCAAAAGCGGTCCCCCCCTCCTCCTCCTCCCCCCCTGCCCTTGTCATCAGTGAGCAGGACGTGCACAGACAGTTCTCCAGACTGAACCCGCGCAAGGCCCCCGGTCCGGACAGCGTGTCTCCCTCCACCCTGAGACACTGTGCGAAAGAGCTGGCTCCTGTCTTCACAGACATTTTTAACACCTCCCTTAAGCAGTGCCACGTGCCGACCTGCCTCAAATCCTCCACCATCATCCCTGTCCCCAAGAAGCCACGGATTACTGGACTTAACGACTACAGACCTGTAGTGCTCACCTCTGTAGTCATGAAGTCCTTTGAGCGCCTGGTCCTGACCCACCTCAAGTCCATCACCACTCCCCTCCTGGACCCGCTGCAGTTTGCCTACTGTGCCAACAGGTCTGTGGACGACACAGTCAACCTGGCCCTCCACTCCACCCTGCAGCACCTGAACTCCCTGGGAACCTACGCCAGGATCCTGTTTGTGGACTTCAGCTCTGCATTCAACACCATCCGCCCCGCTCTGCTCCAGGACAAGCTGTCCCTGCTCGGCGTGCCTGACTCCCTCTGCAGGTGGCTCACCGACTTCCTGACGGACCGGAGGCAGCATGTGCGGCTGGGGAAGTCGGTCTCAGACTCTGTTAGCATCAGCATCGGATCACCCCAGGGCTGTGTACTTTCCCCCCTACTCTTCTCCCTTTATACCAACTCCTGCACCTCCTCCCACCAGTCTGTTAAGCTGATCAAGTTTGCGGACGACACCACCCTCATTGGGCTCATCTCCAATGGCGACGAGTCCGTCTACAGGAAAGAGGTGGCCCAGCTGGTGTCCTGGTGCAGCCACAACAACCTGCAGCTGAACGCTCTGAAGACAGCGGAGATGATTGTGGACTTGAGGAAAGTCACAACCCCCCTGCCCCCCCTCACCATCACAGGCTCTCCCATCACCATTGCAGATTCCTTCCACTTCTTGGGCACCACCATCACCCGGGACCTCAAATGGGAGCCAACCATCAGCTCCCTCATCAAAAAGGCCCAGCAGAGGATGTTCTTTCTGCGGCAGCTGAGGAAGCTCAAGCTACCCACCAAGATGTTAGTGCAGTTCTACACGGCCATCATCGAGTCCATCCTCACCTCCTCCATAACCGTGTGGTACGCAGGAGCCACTGCCAGGGACAGACTAAGGCTGCAGCGCGTCGTGCGCACTGCTGAGAAGGTGATCGGCTGCAAGCTCCCATCTCTCCAGGACCTGTACATCTCCAGGACCCGGAGGCGTGCAGGCCGGATCATAGCCGATCCTTCACACCCTGGTCACGTACTGTTTGCCCCCCTCCCCTCAGGTAGAAGACTTCGGTCCATTCAGACTAAAACCTCCCAGCACATGAACAGCTTTTTCCCCTCTGCCATCAGACTGCTGAACATTAAGTGACTTATTGACTCTCGTGCACTATATACAGCAGCTCAACCAGACTCATGTCATTCATCACTGTTTTTCTGTTGCATTATCGACTGCACTATGTGGTACTCCACATTATCTGCTACTTGCTAATTTATTTAAAACTGCTTTGACTAGTATTACTCATTATTATTATTATTATTTATTATTCTACACTTATTGCATGTTTTTAATTTTTTTAGTTTATCTCTTTATCTTAGCATGTCTTTAATGTTGCAGCATTGCACCGAGACAAATTCCTAGTTTGTGTACTACATGAACAATGGCAATAAATCTGATTCTGAATCGAGGTTCAGCGCTATCTCTCAGCCCCATACTTGCCCAGACGAGAATACCCTCAAGATTACTGGAAACAACATGCCGCTATATTCCCTCACCTGTTCCAGCTGGGCAGTGAGAAGTGGCGACCCCTGCCCAGTATTAGCTTTGGAAAGCGACCGAGATGTGGTCGCTCGCCTCAAAGGCGACCAAATAATAATAATAATAATGTTCCAGCGGGCCAAGACATATCTCTCCATTCCAGCCACATCATTCCGTTGCAAGAGAATATTCTCAAAAGCAGGAGAGATTTTAAACAAGGGGAGAAACCGTCTAAGTCCGAGCACTGTTGAACAGATTGTTTTTCTGAATAAAAATACTTGAATGTACACAAGCACCCTCTACAAATACTAATTAATTCATACAAATAAAACTATAAACCCAAACAAAACACGAAATGTTAAGAGATAAAAACACACACAAAAACACTTGACTGTTTGAGTGTAGTATTATAACATTTGGCCACCAGATGTCGCTGTTGGGAGATGGTTCAAATGTTCCAAAAGATCGATTCTTTTTGTGAATCAATTGTTCCAAATGATTTGATCTCGCAATCATTCCATTTCTGCCATCGCTACCAACAGCCTCCTCTCGCCTGGCTGGGCTCTCCACAGGCAGGACTTTCCTCTGGACTGCCAGAGCCCCTTTTATACCATGTGCAGTCACAGGTGCTGCACATCTCCAATCAACACAGGTGCTGCTGATTAGCAATTAGGGGAAGCACAGGGTGGAAGCAGACAACATTTCCAATTAAAAGCACATGGTTAAAATATAAAAACTACAAAACATGCAACATAAACTTAAAACTATATAAAATCCAAAAAGCACAACAAAATACTTCCACCATGTGACATCATTCTTCAGTTATGGATTCTTTGATTTGGTCCAGTTTGGTGTAATTTGGTTTAATAAAGTTATGTTTAATTTCAACTCCACTTGGTGCATCCTTTTTGTGTGGCCCTTGAGCCAGGTCATAACAGCGCATAAAAGAAAACATATAGAAGCACAAGAGTAAAATTAGGAGCAGAAAGAAAAATGCTGGATGAACAGACTTTATAAATTTAATACATGTATATTTACACTACGGCATGCAATAGGAGGTAAAAATATCAAAACTTCAAAAACTATCACCATAATCATCAACATTAAATCAGAATGGGTTGAAATGTTTCACTCTGTGTGTAGTAAGCATTGAGAGGTTCTTGAATTATCTTGCAAAAAAATACTGAAATGCAGTTTAATCTATTGTGGTAGACTGCAAGTCTAAAATAGAACATTACTGGCACATGCCTCTAGGGGGAACTACCTGTATTGTTCAGCACTACTATGAAGGGGACACATTAGAACAAGAGTGTGAAAACCCTGCGCAGAATCCATGTTCAGTCTTGTTGTGTGTGTTACAGAATAAATGGCAGAGTTAGCCAAAGAAATAACTCAAGTGTGATCATTGCTACACGGTAGGATATCACACAATTGGCGACGAGGATTAAAAGAAAAAAATCAGCGGCGAGAAACAGAGAACATTGCAAGTGTGGCGAACTCAAGTGACTCCAGTAGTTCGAGTGCAAGTTCAGAGGAGGAAAAACGAGGTTTCCCCACCACGACGAGCAATGGCGGCTGTAATCGGAACGGTAACCCCTTTTGATAACTCGACTCAGTCATGGGAAGAATATAGTGAAATGTTGGACTTTTTCTTCCAAGCTAATGACATTGAGGAGCCAGACAAAAGGAAGGCTGTACTGTTGAGTGGAGTTGGTGCAACTACTTACAGCTTGTTGAGAAATTTAATAAGCCCTGCATTACCGAAAGATAAAACGTACGACCAGCTTACTGCTGAGCTTCAGAAGCACTTCAGCCCCAAACCGAGTGAAATCGTGCAACGATTCAAATTTAATTCACGCATAAGGAGGAACACTGAGTCCATAGCAGAGTATGTGGCAGAATTGAGGAAATTAACACTGCACTGTGATTACAAAGACTCATTGGAAGAAATGTTAAGAGACAGACTTGTGTGTGGAGTGAATGATGACCGAATGCAACGGCGACTTTTATTTGAAACAAAACTCACTTTTGCAAAGGCTTTGGAATTATGCCAAGCGATGGAAACAGCATCTAAAGATGTGAGAGAAATGCAAAGGAAACTAACAGAGGACACAGCAACGCATGTTCGTGTGCCTAAGACCCAAGTAGGTGTCCACAAAGTGTCGACTGACAAAACTCAGCACAAATTCCCCAGTTGTTATCGCTGCAAAGGCCAGCACAATGCCGCCGAGTGCAAATTTGCCACTGAGCTGTGTCATAATTGTGGCAAGCGAGGGCACATTAAGAAAGCATGTAGAATAAAGGTGGACAGCGCACAGGTGCTGAAAGCGACAGTTAATGGGCAAAAGTATGAAAACAAGGGCCCAGGAAAGGAACAGCGAGCGAATCAACTGAGAGGGGAGGGAGAAAGTGATACAGAAGACATGGGTTTTCACACAATTTACAACACGTCAGAGGAGCTGACCAAGATAGCGCCCATCACGCGTACCATGAATGTTAATGGAATGAAAGTAACATTTGAAGTTGATACAGGCTGTGGAGTAACCATATTAAGTAAACAGCAATATACACAACTGTGGAAGAAAACAGACACAGCAGAATTAAATCCCTGTTCATTAAAATTAAAAACATACACAGGAGAGAAGCTAGACGTGCTAGGCATGGCACAAGTGAAGGTGCAGCACGAAAACAAAGAAAAGGACTTACCTGTAGTAGTAGTTGGGAGCGAAGGACCAAATCTACTAGGGCGAAGTTGGCTACAAGAACTGGCCATGATTGATCAGTTGGTGAATAAAGTGGAATCTCAGCCCAAATTGCAGCTGGAGGAGATCCTCGAAAGACACGCTGAGGTGTTCAAAGAAGGCGTAGGACAGCTAAAAGGTGTCACTGCAAAGATTAATGTGGACAAGGAGGCCCAACCACGATTCTGCAAACCCCGACCGGTACCCTATGCAGTCAAGCCACTGGTTGAAAGCGAGCTACAGAGGCTGCTGGATGACAAGATCATTGAGCCAGTGCAGGTTGCAGAATGGGCGGCGCCCATAGTCCCAGTGAGAAAGCCGGATGGCTCCATTAGAATATGTGGAGATTACAAACTCACTGTCAATCGAGCATCACGGGTGGATCAGTATCCAATTCCTAAAGTGGAGGACCTCTTCGCACAGCTGAACGGCGGCCGACACTTCACGAAATTAGACATGAGTCACGCCTACCAACAGATAGTCCTGGAAGAAGAATCAAGAAAGTATGTAACCATCAATACACACAAAGGCTTATATACCTACACACGCTTACCATTTGGAGTAGCTTCCAGTCCTGCTATATTCCAGAGAACTATGGAGGGCATCCTAGGTGGAATTCCGAATGTTGCCATTTATTTGGATGACATCCTTTGTACAGGACCAAATGAACAAGAACATCTGAAAACGCTGAAGGAAGTGCTTCAACGGTTGGAGAAAAGCGGTCTGAGGTTGAAAAGAAGCAAGTGTGAGTTCATGGGAAAAGAGGTGGTGTTCCTAGGCCACAAGATCAACGCCAGTGGTCTACACCCTCTAACAGACAAAGTGGAAGCCATTGCGGAGGCGCCTGAGCCACAAAATGTTACTGAGTTAAAAGCCTACCTGGGCTTGTTGAACTATTACCATAGGTTCCTCCCAAAGCTCTCCACGCTGCTGGCACCACTACATACCTTACTTAAGAAGGAAGAAAAATGGTCATGGGGGGTCAAGCAGCAGAAGGCGTTTGAAGAGTCCAAAGCGCTACTTCAGTCCTGTAGTGTGTTAGTGCACTATGATTCAAACAAACCACTCATCCTGGCGTGTGACGCATCACCCTACGGTGTGGGTGCTGTACTCTCTCATCGTATGGAGGATGGCTCAGAGAGACCCATAGGGTTCGTCTCAAGAACTCTTAGTGCAGCTGAGAAAAACTACTCCCAGCTAGACAAGGAGGGCCTTGCAGTAGTATTTGGTGTAAAAAAATTCCACAAATACCTGTACGGGAGACAGTTCGCTATAGTGACTGACCACAAGCCACTAATTTCACTGTTCAGTGAAATGAGAGCCATACCCCAGATGACATCTCAGAGAATTCAGAGATGGGCCGTTACATTAGCAGCGTATGAGTACACCATCGTTTACAAAGCCGGACGGGACCATACGAATGCTGACGCGATGAGTAGGCTACCCTTGGATGGAGGAAGAGACAGCACGCCTGAGGAGGAGGAGAGAGTGCTATTGTTTGAAGATATTGGCGTGCCCCTGGTGAACGCACAACAAATAAAGAAGTGGACAGACAAAGACCCTGTTCTAGCAAGAGTGCGAGAATACATCTTGCGAGGATGGCCGAAGATGAACAGTCCTGAGTTCATTCCCTATGCCAGACGACAGGATGAGCTCAGCACCCAGGAAGGTTGTATCCTGTGGGGAGGACGCGTGGTTGTTCCACCACCTGGTAGGAATGCCTTACTGCAACAACTACACCAAGCACACCCTGGCATCACTCGCATGAAAGCGTTGGCGAGGAGCTACATGTGGTGGCCCAACATGGATGCAGAGGTGGAGGCGCTTGTGAAGTCATGTGCGGCATGCCAGGAGAACAGGAACAGTCCTCCAGCAGCCCCACTACATCCCTGGGAAGTTCCAGATAAACCATGGAGAAGAATTCACATTGACTACGCAGGTCCATGGATGGGAAGAATGTTCCTGATCATAGTTGACGCATACTCAAAGTGGATCGATGCATATTCTGTGAGTAGCTCTACTTCTACTGTTACCATTGAATGTCTTAGAAAGAGTTTCAGCCAACATGGGCTACCTGAAATCATAGTATCAGATAACGGTACATGTTTTACGAGTGAACAGTTCCAAGAGTTTTCTGAAAAGAATGGCATACGTCACATCACGACTGCGCCATACCATCCTTCTTCTAACGGCTTAGCCGAGAGGGCCGTGCAGACGTTCAAGTCACTCATGAAAAAGATGACAGGAGACTCTATTGAAACCCGAATGTCGAGAGCTCTGTTCAGCTATCGAATAACACCCCAATCTACAACTGGCAAGTCACCAGCTGAGCTGTTGTGTGGAAGGAAGTTGAGGTCAACATTTGACTTAATACATCCAGACTTCAGAAACAAAGTGCATGATAAACAAGAGAAACAAAAAGGTTATCATGACATGCATGCTAGAGAGAGAATACTGAGAGAAGGAGACGTGGTCTACACCCGCAACTTTGGCTCAGGACCAGCCTGGGTACCAGGAGAAATAACAGAAAAGACAGGCCCTGTGTCATTCAAGGTGACATTAGGTCATGGACAAGTGGTGAGGCGACACATCGACCAAGTTCGTGGTAGGAGCTCCATTCCCCTGCCGATGGCACCAGAGGTGTTGTCTGACACCCATCCTGAGGAGAGCATCAACGAACCACCACTTCAGGTGAAACCTGAGGTAACCGTCTCTGCAGATTCTACGGGCAGCACTGCAGCAGCCGAAACAGTGGAGCAGTCTGAGTCTTCACCTGCAGTTGGCTCACCCGCCGTGAGAAGATCTCAGCGAGCTCGGAGAGCTCCAGACTACTTGAAGGACTATACTTAGTCAGTAGTGAGTTCCCCAGCCACAGGACAAGAATGCGTCCTGGAACCTCACTGGGATGCGGTAGTCAAACCAAATCCCCAGTTAGACTGTTATGTGTGTTATACATGTGAAAAAAAAAAAAAAAAAAGAAAGAAATTATGTGTATGACACATGTGTTTAAGAAATTAAAAAGTAACTGTGATAGTTCAGGGTTAAATTGGAGTTCCAGGATGTCTAGTAATTGGCTAGTGTAATTAAGAGTAGTTTAATCTAGAGGGGAGGGATGTGGTAGACTGCAAGTCTAAAATAGAACATTACTGGCACATGCCTCTAGGGGGAACTACCTGTATTGTTCAGCACTACTATGAAGGGGACACATTAGAACAAGAGTGTGAAAACCCTGCGCAGAATCCATGTTCAGTCTTGTTGTGTGTGTTACAGAATAAATGGCAGAGTTAGCCAAAGAAATAACTCAAGTGTGATCATTGCTACACGGTAGGATATCACATCTATAACGACAAGATACACTATTGTTGTGTAGCTTCCAGCCCGTTCTCTTCACAGCTGCTCTGACTGCTCACCCTCAGGTTCACAACCGTGGACCTCAGAGAGAGAAACAAGAAGGAAAAAAAATAATGAAAATGTGATTATTATTACAGATGTGATAGAACATTTTTAAAGCCAGCGTCATCAAATAAATTCTATTACAGATGTCATGTTCCTACTCAACTTAAGAAATTGTTTGGTTTTCTGTAAAAATAACCTCAAGTGGTTTTCATATTTCCCACCTCACATCAGCTTTGAGTAAATAAATCAATAACGAAATGACTGGACTGTAAAAGTTATTTTAAAGGAAATGACTCAACGACATCACACCGTGGTGTTTTCTATTACTGACATTAGTATTCATCATCATCATAGCAGTCTGTCATGGGCAACAATGACTGTTTCATTTAGGTCTGATCAGATTCCTCCACACAGCTGTGTCCTTAGCCTTCCGCTGCCAGGAACTCCTGGTATTAAGTATTAAGAGGTGAAAAAATTGTCTGAACTTTAGAGAAACCAATTTAACATTAACAAGTTAACATATGAATCATGTAACCATGGAGCCACCAGTAGCAGAGCACATCAGAAAAAATACTGCGACAAAACACAAGCTTTAAGAATCAAATGTTGCCATGTTAGAAAGTGTTAATGTGTTAACAGCGAAACTGCTGCATAATTTAAGGGCAAAACTTACTTGTAAAACTTTTTTTTTTTACCTGCTGATGTTGTCTGTCAGTTTCTTTGACTTCAGAGGAAGCTCTGCTGTGATTGGCGCATTGCACTTAAGCAATATGGGAATTGTAATTTTTACCCATGAGCTGTAAACTACAGGAAGAATGCACGTTGTCCTTTATCTTCAAAAGTACAGTGGTGTGAAAAAGTGTTTGCCCCCTCCCGATTTCTCATTTTTTTGTATGTTTACCACACTTAAACGTTTCAGGTCATCAAACAAATTTAAATATTAGACAAAGTTGCTGGCTGGGAATCTGGCTATGGCCAAGACGGATAATTTTTTCACACATAAGTTGTTCAGAACTCCTTATAAGAACTCATACAAAGATATAGAGTGATGATAATCAAGTCAGTGGCAGTAATGCGCCTGTGGGCTGGTTGCCAACTGCCAATCAAATCTAAAAGAAGAAGAAGAAGAAAAGAAGTAAACACAAAATGCAGTTTTTAAACAAAGGTGTTATTATTAAGGGTAAAAAAAATGCAAACCTACATGGCCCTGTGTGAAAAAGTGACACACACAACCCTTCCCGTTAAAACATAAATTAACTGTGGTTTATCACATCTTTGGAAAGCTGAGTCCAATTTCTCTAGCCACACCCAGGCCTGATTACTGCCACACCTGTTCTCAATCAAGAAACCACTTAAACAGGACCTGCCTGACAAAGTGAAGTAGACCAAAAGATCCTCAAAAGCTAGACATCCTGCTGCGATCCAAAGAAATTAAGGAAAAAATGAGAAACAAAGTAATTGAGCTCTGTCAGTCTGGAAAAGATTATAAAGCCATTTCTAAAGCTTTGGAACTCCAGCAAAACACAGTGAGAGCCATTATCCACAAATAGCAAAAACATGGAACAGTGGTGAACCTTCCAAGGAGTGGCCAGCCGACCAAAATTGCCCCAAGAGTGTAGCAACGACTCATCCAAGAGGTCTGAAAAGACCCCACAACTACATCCAAAGAACTGTAGGCCTCACTTGCCTCAGTTAAGGTCAGCGTTCATGACTTCACCATCAGAAAGAGACTGGGCAAAAATGGCCTGCATGGTAGAGTTCCAACATGAAAACCACTGCTGAGCAAAAAGAACATAAAGGTTCATCTCAGTTTTGCCAGAAAACACCTTGATGATCCCCAGCTTTTGGGAAAATACTCTCTGGATTGACGAGACAAAAGTTGAACTTTTTGGAAAATGTGTGTCCCATTACATTACATCCGGCATAAAAGTAACACAGCATTTCAGAAAAGGAACATCATACCAACAGTAAAATATGATGGTGGTAGTGTGATGGTCTGGGGCTGTTTTGCTGCTTCAGGACCTGGAAGACTTGCTGTGGTAAATGGAAGCATGAATTCTGTTGTCTACCAAAAAATCCGAAAGGAGAATGTCCGGCCATCTGTTTGTGACCTCAAGCTGAAGCACACTTGGGTTCTGCAGCAGGACAGTGATACAAAACACACCAGCAAGTCCACCTCTGAATGGCTCAAGAAAAACAAAATGAAGACTTTGGAGTGGCCTAGTCCAAGTCCTGACCTGAATCCAATTGATATGCTTTGGCATGACCTTAAAAAGGCAGTTCATGCTCAAAAACCCTCCAATGTGGCTGAATTACAACAACTTGTCATACCCGGCTCTAGGGAGCCGGGCAATCAGAGCCAGGGACAAGCCAGTGAGTCGAGATGTTTTATTTTGGGTAAAGGATAAGGGATGAGGAGAGCACAGACACTCATACAGACGTACATTCTCAGGCTGCACAGCGCAGGGGTAGGTAGCTCGTACCGGACATGGGGGTAACAAGACGTGCATACTCACAGCGGGATACAAACACAGGAATGCTGCAAGGGGAGTAGAGGCTGACACCAGACGAAGGAGCTTCAGCCTAGCAGTGCTTATGTCGCACCCCCGAGTCATCGAGGCTGCTCCTATTTATCCTCATTGGCAGCGCCCCAGCTGATGAAGACTAATTGGCCCCAGCCATCCATAATGCTGCCAGCTGGGGGCCTGCTGAGACGCTGCTCAATGGGAAGCAGGGATGAGGGAAAACATGGGCTGAGTGCCGAGACGGCATCTCAACCCATGGTGACAGAGACCCCCCCTCAAGGTCGGGCTCCTGAACGACCAGGAACATCCCAGCCCCCCCCCCCCCCCACCCCCACCTAGGGTGGGAGGAAGGGAGGCAGGACCGGAGGGGAAGAAGCCAAGGGAAGGACAACACCAATGGGGCAATGTAGGGTAGCAGGAAAAAAAACCCAAATACAATACTGACAAAACAGAGAATAATTAACCCAGGTACAGATGGGGAGAAGAACTGGGTCAGCACGCCGGTTACACACTACCCAGAGAGTACCAACCATGCGTGACCCAGAGCAAGGAAAAAAAACCACCAAAAAGGTACAGGGCAAAAATGCTGAGTATGGTCAAATAAAGGGGAAACACAATACACAGCACCAATATAAGTACATACACACAGTCACCAAGAAAAGTGAAGGTGACTGGAACAAATGGACAATTACAGAGCATGGTGTTACGGAAAACAAGGCACATGACTCTATAATGAACCAACAGGGCATAAAAAAGAAATACTGAGTGCAGGCAAAGAAAAACCCACACACACGAATATATAAATACCCACAGTCACCTAAAGAAATGAAAGTGACTGGAATAAATGGATAACTGCAGAGCATGGTCTGAAAGGAAACAAAACATAACTCTACAATGAAAAAACGAGGCTAAAAACATGGCACAAAAAGTAAAATGCTGAGCATGAGCGATGGAAAACACACAGCACTATAAAAACGAATCCACCAACAGGACAAAATATTACACCCGAGTGACCTTCACAAAGATAAAAGAAAAAGTGACACCTGAGGAACATGGCAGGCAGAGTCCACAAATAGCCGAGATGGCTCCGGAGATCTCCCCACCCATCGTCCCGTTGGCGAATCAGGGAAAGAGAAATGTTCGGACGGTGAACTCCGGACCCAAATCCCAGGAATCCAGTCCACCGGCAGCCGAACCAGGCCGCCCAGAGGCAAACACAGACCAGTGGGGGGAACCAGATCACCGAACCGAAAGTCTTGTGGGTCGGTCGTCGACCCGCATCACTCAACCACCAGGACCGTTGAGACGGACGAAGGGTCAGAGCGGATCCCGGTGGAAGAGGCTCAGGGGAGAGCCGATGACGAGGGCGACAGGCGTCAGGCCGCAGAAAAACGGCCACCTCCTCACCGGACCTGGACAACACTGGGGCAGCACCCACGTCGGACCCCGATCGGGCCTCAGGCGAACCCACGTTGGACCCCGATTGGGTCTCGGGCGAATCCACGTTGGATACTGCACCAGAACCGACCTCCAACGTTGAACCCGGACCCACCAGCACCACGAGGAACAGCAACTCCTCGCCAGTGACCCTGGAAGAAGGCTCAAAAGAGAAAACAGAACCGGGATCAGGATCACCGGCAGCGCCAGAACCCGGCGAGACGAGCTCAGACGCAGCGGGCGGCTGCACCCTGCTCGTCTCCCCTGGAGATAGGCTGAAGTGCTCAAAGATAAAAAGAGAGAAGAGAAAGGAGAGCACTCGCCTGATCTCGGGTTCTGACGCCGTCCAGGACTGCGAAGATCCAGGATCCGTCGTCAGGAGGTCGTTGTCAGGCTCCCATCTAGCCGCGTCGGGCCCCGCAGCCAGCACGATGGTCAGCGCAGCTTGAGATCCCTCCAGCTCCAGTAACCCCGCCGACGATCCACTCGGCGTGAAGCCAGAAGAATCTCGTCCCGCTGGACCGAACCGCTCCTCCATGGAGACCCGGGGATGCTCAGTCGTCGGCGTAGACTCCACGCAGCAGTCAGTCCCCCTCCTCTGTCCGCAATGTAGCTGCGGAACCACAGGCCCTCTCCATATCCCATCACGTTGACCCAGAGCCGGGGACCGCTCGGCGGAGAGAGACACAGAGGATGCGGGATTAGGAATACAGGTTACAGCAGGTGGGGAGAGTTCAGGGAGCTGCGAACCCTGAACTTCTCCTCCAGGGATGTGACAGAGCAAATCATTAAGCAGGTGTGAAAAAACAATGACTTGCCTGCCCCCTGGAGGTTGAGTAACGCCTGCTGTAGTGGATTCTGCTTCTTCCTCTCCCCGCCCGGCGATAACGGAGGACCCCCCGGGAATTCGTCTGAGGGTCACTCGCGTTGTCTCCAGCAGAGAGCTCACCAGGCCGGAATTCCAGGCACACACAGCGATCAGGAAGCGCGTCGAGGAGGAGGGGGAAACAGCCGGGGTGAGCCAGCCCGAATGTCCAGGAATGACAGCGGGGAAACGAGGCTCAGGGAACGAGGCTGTAGAATCTCCACACTGACGAGGCGAAGAGGTGACAGCTGCGTGGGAGGAACGGTCCTGACGATGACCCAGAACTGGATCCGGACGAGGTTCGTGCAGAGGTGACTCGGCGATGTGATGACGGCTATTCCCAGGGGACGAAGCGAGGGGGAAACCCAGGATTCGCCACTCCAGATCGGAGATCGAGGCGAGGAAGGTGTCGAGCACGGGAAAGCTTCGTAGCCCTGAAGTCCTCTCCATCAACCTCACTGCCGCCGCCACATGCCAGAAGGTGGTGGCAGGAAACACAGTAGAGCTCGCGACAGCCACTCGACCCCAGACATAACTGCTGTCAGCTGCGGCTCCTTGAAGGGAATCCCGAGTGACGTGGCGCAGGTCGGGGGAAGTCCTCTGGTGGGCGCGAACTCCCGGACTGGAATAGCGGCAGGAATGGGACTCCGAAGCGGGGAAAGACGTCGCCCACTTCGATTTCCTGCCGGGACTTCCATCCACCCCGTGGAGCTTCTCTTGCTGTGTACCTGCAGCGTCTATCCTGGCGCTGTCCTCCAGATGGTACACAGAATGAGGGTGACAGTCCAGGAGTTCCTCAGCATGGCCCGGATGCCAGCGTCTCGCGTTGGACGCGTCGTGCAGGGTGAAGAGCGTCCCGTCGACAGCCTCCGAGATGGACCTCAGCTCGTCGCCCTGGCGCCGGAAGTGACTCCTGGGAAACGGCATGCTAGCAGCGCTGACACCCGGACAGAAAGGTACAGCTCCACGGCGACTCACGGCCGCCGGTAACTCTTCTGGCTGCGACATACTGTCATACCCGGCTCTAGGGAGCCGGGCAATCAGAGCCAGGGACAAGCCAGTGAGTCGAGATGTTTTATTTTGGGTAAAGGATAAGGGATGAGGAGAGCACAGACACTCATACAGACGTACATTCTCAGGCTGCACAGCGCAGGGGTAGGTAGCTCGTACTGGACATGGGGGTAACAAGACGTGCATACTCACAGCGGGATACAAACACAGGAATGCTGCAAGGGGAGTAGAGGCTGACACCAGACGAAGGGGCTTCAGCCTAGCAGTGCTTATGTCGCAGCCCCGAGTCATCGAGGCTGCTCCTATTTATCCTCATTGGCAGCGCCCCAGCTGATGAAGACTAATTGGCCCCAGCCGTCCATAATGCTGCCAGCTGGGGGCCTGCTGAGACGCTGCTCAATGGGAAGCAGGGATGAGGGAAAACATGGGCTGAGTGCCGAGACGGCATCTCAACCCATGGTGACACAACTCTGCAAAGATGAGTGGGCCAAAATTCCTCCACAGTGCTGTAAAAGACTCATTGCCAGTTATCGCAAACGCTTGATTGCAGTTGTTGCTGCTAAGAGTGGCCCAACCAGTTATTAGGTTTAGGGGGCAATCACTTTTTCACACAGGGCCATGTAGGTTTGGATTTTTTTCCCTTAATAATAAACACCTTCATTTAAAAACTGCATTTTGTGTTTACTTGTGCTATCTTTGTCTAATATTTAAATTTGTTTGATGATCTGAAACACTGCTGGAGAGACTACATTTCCCATTTGGTCTGGGAAGGCCTTGGTATCCTCTCTGAAATGCTGGAGCAGGTGGCTGGGGAGAGGGAAGTCTGGGCTTCTCTGCTTGAACTGCTGCCTCCACGACCTGGACCTCAGAAAAAGCAGTAGAAGATGGATGGAAAGATGGATGGATCTGAAACATTTAAGTGTGACAAACCTACAAAAAAAAAAAGAGAAATCAAGAAGGGGGGCAAACACTTTTTCACACCACTGTAAACAGCAAAACGTCTCTGAAAAGAAACAATGTGTTGAATAAATAGTGTAGCACCTGAATGTGTGTTTAGTTTGCAGAAACAACTATTTCAAAAATTCAGCACGAGATCGACTGTTGACAGGAAGTGCTCAGTGGGGCTGTAATAAAGGCGCACTGCCATCTCTACCAGGGTTTCCTCTGGTAACAATTCCAGGTGGTGGCCTGCCAGGCTTGAATTTTTTCCGCCACTCTATGAGGAAATATAAATTTAACAAAAAAATATGAAGGAATGATGGTCTGCAAGCACGCACACGAACAACGTGCATGACCGTCATCCACGTGGAGTTCAGAAGTGCCTCACCCACGTGACTGTTCCAGTCACCAGGCAGAGTGTCTCACTAGCGTCACTGTCCGAGAGAAACATGAGCTTATTAAAGTACTTTAAAAGTGGAAAAAAAAGCAGAAGAGGTATGTAAGCACTGGAGGCATTTATCATGGTTTCAACCCGCTGGTAACGGAAGCAATAATGGAAGAGTCGCTTAGCTAACAGATGTGGTTAGGAGCTCGAGTTGGTTCATTTTGTCTTTAATTATTAGTTTTTTGTTTTTCTTATTTTAGACAAGAATAAAATGATGTTTTTACATTTACCTTAGTTAATATTAACTAATTTATGTTCATTATTGCTAAATTATCATTGTACAGTCTACTGGGTATTATCATTACAGAGGAATTCTCACACTGGGTGCTAATTTGTACATTGCTCATTTGCACATTATACATAGGCTTATGCCATCTCAGGTTCTTCATCATCATCATCATCATAGCAGTCTGTCGTGGATGACAATGACTATTTCATTTAGGTCTGATCAGATTCCTCCATGCAGCTCTGTCCTTCGCCTTCCACTGCCAGGAACTCCTGTCTATATCCAATGTCTTCAGGTTTCTTTTTACAGTGTCTTTATATCTGAGCCTTGGTCTACCCTGATTGTGTTTGCCCTCGCATAACTGAGGGTAGAGTAAGTGCCAAGGGAGACACTGGTGGTCCATCCTCTCAACATGTCCAAGCCAGCTCATTTCAGCACTTCTGTGTTGGTTATCTTGTCTTTCCATGAGATGTTAATTATGGCTCGAAGGTGTCTAATCATGTACGCGTGGAATTTCTTTACCTGCACTCTGTAGACAGTCCAAGTTTCAGCACTGTACAATAGAGTAGCCAGTACTGTCGCTCTGTACACTTTGCATTTCACACAGATAGACACATGTCGATTGCTCCACAGTCTCTCCCTCAAGTTTCCAAACACAGCACTCGCTCTTCTCATTCTGAGAGATTCTCTGAAACAGTACTTCCAAGATACTTGAAAGTCTTACACTTGACTAGTGGCTCTGTACCAACGTTGATCTCTTCTGGTAGTGATGTTGATTACTGGAACTTTGGTGGTTGATAAAGGCACTCTGTCTTCTTGATGTTGATTTTGAGGCTGAATTGGCTAGCTGCGCTTGCAAATTTCTGCACTAAAGATTGCATATCTTCTGCACTGTGTGCAACTAGAGCACTGTCGTCGGCAAACAGCATTTCTCTTACTACCTTTATCAATGTCTTACTCTTGGCTTTAAACTGTGCAACATTGCACAAGTCTGCTTCTTTCCTTGTTTGAATGTATACGCCTTCTGAAGTGTCTTTGAAGGCGACCTCAAGCATGGCTGCCAGATATAGCGAGAAGAGTGTAGGTGCCAGCACACACCCTTGTTTCACCCCGTTGCTTACTGAAAAGTCTTTAGACAATGAACCACTCATTGCCATGTTTGCTTGCATGCCTGTATGGAGTGCCTCAATCAGGTTGACAAACTTCTCTGTACAGCCATATTTCTTGAGTACTTGCCAAAGTTCTTGTCACGATACAGTATCAAAGGCTTTACTGAAGTCGATGAAGACTACATAAAGCGGCATGTTCTGTTCAATACACTTTTCTTGAACCTGTTTCAAGCAGAAAATCATGTCCATTGTGCTTCTTTCACTTCTAAAGTTGCACTGGGTTTCCAGTAGTACATTCTGCGAGATGTGTTCATTGAGTCTGTTCAGTAGTACATGTGAGAGAATCTTACCAACAGTGGCTAGCAGTGATATACCTCGGTAATTTCCACAATCTTTCCTGTTACCTTTCTTGAACAAAGGCACAATACTTGCACCCCTCTGTTATTGAAAGAAAAACCCACAATGGTCACAGAAATAACTTGAATCTGACAAAAGTGGTAATAAATAAAAATTCTATGAAAATTAACCAATGAAAATCAGACAAAGCTTTTGAATTGTGGTTCAACAGAATTATTTTAAAAAACAAACTCATGAAACAGGCCTGGACAAAAATGATGGTACCCTTAACTTAATATTTTTTTGCACAGCCTTTTGAGGCAATCACTGCAATCAAACTATTTCTGTAACTGTCAATGAGACTTCTGCACCTCTCAGCAGGTATTTTGGCCCACTCCTCATGAGCAAACTGCTCCAGTTGTCTCAGGTTTGAAGGGTGCCTTCTCCAGATGGCATATTTCAGCTCCTTCTACAGATGTTCAATAGGATTTAGATCAGGGCTCATAGAAGGCCACTTTAGAATAGTCCAATGTTCCGCTCTTAGCCATTCTTGGGTGTTTTTAGCTCTGTGTTTTGGGTCATTATCCTGTTGCAAGACCAATGACCTGCAACTGAGACCAAGCTGTCTGACACTGGGCAGCATATTTCTCTCTAGAATACCTTGATAGTCTTGAGATTTCATTGTACCCTGCACAGATTCAAGACACCCTGTGCCAGATGCAGCAAAGCAGCCCCAGAACATAACAGAACCTCCTCCATGTTTCACAGTAGGGACAGTGTTCTTTCTTGGTATGCTTCATTTTTGTGTCTGTGAACATAGCGCTGATGTGCCTTGCCGGAAAGTTCCAGTTTTGTCTCGTCTGTCCATAGGATATTCTCCCAGAAGCTTTGTGGCTTGTCAACATGCAGTTTGGCAAATTCCAGTCTGGCTTTTTTATGATTTGTTTTCAACAGTGGTGTCCTCCTTGGTCATCTCCCATGAAGTCCACTTTGGCTCAAACAATGACGGATGGTGCAATCTGACACTGATGTACCTTGACCTTGGAGTTCACCATGAATGTGTTTAGAGGTTGTTCTGGGCTCTTTTGTTACCATTCGTATTAGCCGTCTCCTCCTGTGGCCACGTCCAGGGAGGTTGGCTACAGTCCCGTGGATCTTAAATTTCTGAATAATATGTGCAACTGTAGTCACAGGAACATCAAGCTGCTTGCAGATGGCCTTGTAGCCTTTACCTTTAACATGCTTGTCTATAATTTTCTTTCTAATCTCCTGAAACAACGCTCTCCTTTGCTTCCTCTGGTCCATGTTTAGTGTGGTACACACCATGTCAACAAACAGCACAGTGACTACTTGTCACCCTTTAAATAGGCCGACTGACTGATTACAAGATTGTAGACACCTGTGATGTTAATTAGAAGACACATCTTGGTTGAACATGTCTCTATGGTCACATTATTTTCAATCTTTTCTAGGGGTACCATCATTTTTGTCCAGGCCTGTTTCATGAGTTTGTTTTTTAAAATAATTCTATTGAACCACAATTCAAAAGCATTGTCTGATTTTCATTGGTTAATTTTCATAGAATTTTTATTTATTACCACTTTTGTCAGATTCAGGTTATTTCTGTGACCATTGTGGGTTTTTCTTTCATTAACAGAGGGGTACCAACAATTTTGTCCACGTCTGTATCTCTAGGATGAGCTTGTGCAGGCAGTTGGTCAGCTGAACACCACCAAATTTCCACACTTCTGCTGGAATTCCATCCCTTCCTGGAGCTTTACCATCCTGTGTTGTCCTGATAGCTGCCATTAGTTCATCAAGATTTGGTGGTTCATCCAGACTTGATACAATTGGTCGCTGCACTAGAGCTTCTTTAGCCTCTTCAGTGAGATCTCCAGGGTTGTTAAGTAGTTGGTCAAAGTGGTCTGCAAATCTGTCCAGGTTCTTGTCTTTCTCCTGCAAAACAGTTTCACCATCCATAGCCTTTAGTTGGATCATGACATAATTCTCGGCCCAGGAAACACGCACGCAGGCTCAGGTAGATTTGAAAGCTTTATTCAACCAGGAAAAGTGTTTTTGGATGCATGTATGTGATATGGTAGTGGATTATGGGTGGAGGATGTGAGCAGGAACAGAGCAGCATGCTGTGCGGCCAGGCAACCCTATGGGAGAAACACAAACAAGGAGTGAGCTGGGCAAACCACACGGGAAAGTGATGCTGAGTTATGCTTTCTTGCAGGAGGAGTAGTGGCTGGCGTTGGCGAGGATTTCTGGCCTGGGAGACAGTGCCCTGCTGCGCACAAGACGGGTGTGGAGCTGCAGAAGGTGAAGATGGCGAAGGTGAGGGTATCCGCCTCCAGGGAATCCACCTGTGCACAGGGGAAGGCTGAGAAGGCAGGTAAGTAATATGACAGCTTACGTGTCGCAGCGATGAATTGCAGGCCTGAAGAAAGGATTCTGCTGAAGGATTGAGCACATTGTAAGACAGGCGGCTTCAGACCGATGCTCAGGGCGAGGTGGAATAAATAGCTCTGCGCTAATGAGGCGCAGGTGTGCGCGCAGCTGAGGTGGATGCCTGAGAGCGGTGAGTGGTGACAGTACTCCCCCCCCTAACAGCACCTCCTGGCGCTGGTTTATCCAGGTGCGCCCGGTGGAACTCCGTGATGAGATCTTGATCCAGCACAAAAGAAGAGCACACCCAGGATCTCCACTCTGGGCCATATCCCTCCCAATCCACCAAGTACTGCAGCCCATGACCTCTGCGCCGGGAGTCCAGGATGGAAGCAACACCCCACGCCGGGTGACCGTCGATCATCATGGGAGCGGGCGGCGCTCTAGGAGGAGGACAGAGTGGGTCGGAGACAACAGGCTTGACCTTGGAAACATGGAAAGTGGGACACACATGGAGGGAGGGGGGGAGGGCCAAACACACAGCCACCAGGTTGACAATCTTGGTAATAGCAAAGGGACCGAGGATTCGTGGAGCCAACTTCCTCTTCTTGGCCTTGAGATTGATGTCCTGTGAAGAAAGCCAGACCCGCTGACCCACCTGATAACTAGGAGCCGGCCTCCTGTGGCGATTGGCAGTGGTGCTGTTGCGCGCCGCCGTGCGTAAAAGCGCCTCTCTCGCCCTGGTCCACAAATTCTGGCAGCGTCTCACATGAGCCTGAATGGAGGGAACAGCCAACTCACCCTCCTGTTTGGGGAACAAGGGGGGATCGTACCCCAGCAACGCCTTGAAGGGGGACATACCAGTGGCCGAAGACCATGCCATGTGTGTACTCTACCCAGGCCAAGTAGGAGCTCCAGGAGGATGGTTTGGAGGAGGTCACGCAGCGCAGGGCAGCCTCCAGCTCCTGATTGGTACGTTCACACTGTCCGTTGGACTGGGGATGATGACCAGAGGAAAGACTCACCGTGGCCCCCAGGGCGTTACAGAAGCACCTCCACACTTGGGATACAAACTGAGGCCCACGATCTGAAATGACATCCAGAGGAATCCCATGCAGTCTGACCACATGTTGGACGAGGAGATCAGCCGTCTCTCGTGCCGAAGGAAGACCCCAAAGTGGCACAAAGTGGGCGGCCTTAGAGAACCGATCCACAATCGTCAAAACCGTGTCGTAGGTGTTAGAGACAGGGAGACCAGTGACGAAGTCGAGAGCGATGTGTGACCAGGGCCTGCCTGGAACCGGCAGGGGCTGGAGTAGACCCGCAGGTGGAGAGTTCTGAGACTTGCCAGTGGCACACTGGGGGCAAGCCTGGACGTAGTTGGCGACATCCCTTTGGAGACCCGGCCACCAGAAAGAGCGTTGAAGGAGGTCCACCAGTCAGGAGATGCCAGGGTGACAGGCGAGCTTGGACGTGTGGGCCCAGTGAATAACCTCCCCCCGAACAGCTGAAGGAACGAAGAGCCTGCCCTCCGGACCACCACCAGGGTCCGGTTCCGCCTCCTGCGCCTTACGGATCTTGTCCCTGATGGACCAGGAGACCGCCCCCACAACGCACGAGCTGGGAAGGATGGTGTGGTCCGACTCCTCCGGGGCCTCAGGAGCGAACTGTCTTGACAAGGCGTTGGGCAACCCATTCTTTGAGCCTGGACGGTAGGTGATGGTAAATTGGAATTGAGCGAAGAATAGAGACCAGTGCGCCTGGCGGGCATTCAGACGCCGCGCTGACCTCAAATATTCGAGATTCTTGTAGTCCGTCCAGACCACAAAAGGCTGAGCTGCCCTCTCCAGCCAGTGACGCCACTCCTGCAGCGCGAGCTTGACAGCAAGGAGCTCCCTGTCGCCGACGTCATAATTTCACTCGGCTGCTGACAACCGTCGAGAGAAGAAGGCGCAGGGCCGCTTATCTCCATCCACTGGTGAACGCTGGGAGAGCACTGCCCCCACCCCTGTGTCAGATGCGTCAACCTCCACCAAGCACTGCAGCACGGGGTCAACCTGGGTTAGGACCCGGGAGGATGAGAACTCCATCTTGAGGGTCTTGAATGCGGTTGCTGCCTCCTCAGACCACTGGAAGGGCACCTTAGAAGAAGTGAGGCGAGTCAGGGGAGTAACAATGGCGCCGAAGTTGGGGACAAAGCGACGGTAGAAATTGGTGAAGCCGATGAACTGTTGCACCTGTTTCCTGGAGGTAGGCGTGGGCCACTCGACCACCGCTTTTACCTTAGCGGGGTCGGGGAGGATCTGATTGTGAGAGATGACAAATCCCAGGAAAGAGGTGGTCTTGGCGTAGAATTCACATTTCTCTGCCTTGATGTAGAGCCTGTTCTCCAACAACCGCTGCAGGACCCGCCTCACATGAGCCTGGTGCTCCTCCCGTGACCTGGAGAAGATGAGTATATCATCCAGGTAGACGAAGACAAAGACCCCCAGGAAATCTCGTAGGACGTCATTAATGAGTCGCTGAAAGACGGCAGGTGCGTTGGTGAGCCCAAACGTCACTAAACATCACTAAATACTTGAAGTGGCCGCTGGGCGTCCTAAAGGCTGTCTTCCACTCATCGCCCTCCTGGATCCGAACGAGGTGGTAGGCGCTGCGGAGATCTAATTTCGTGAACCAGGTCGCCCCCTGGAGGGAGTGGAAGGCAGTGTCCATCAGAGGCAGGGTGCAGCAGTCCTTAACCGTGATGTCATTGAGAGCCCTGAAGTCAATGCAGGGGTGAAGGGACCCATCCTTCTTGGAGACAAAGAAGAAGCCAGCACCGAGCGGAGACGAGGAGGGACGGATGATCCCAGCACTGAGCGACTCCCTGATGTAGGAATCCATTGCCTCGCGTTTGGGAGCTGAAAGGCTGTAAAGACGGCCGGATGGTAAGGGTGCCCCCAGGCGGAGGTTAATGGCGCAGTCATACGGCCGGTGAGGGGGAAGAGACATGGCTTTGGACTTGCTGAATGCCATCCCCAAGTCGTGAAACTCCTGGGGCACCAGGGTGAGGTCCGGAGGCTCGGAGACCGACGCGGGCGGAGGAGAGGATGGAGCACAAGCTGCAGAATGGAGACAGGTGCTCAGGCAGAAGGAGCTCGACGAAAGGACTTTACCAGACCTCCAATCGAGGACGGGGTTGTGCAGGCGCAGCCATGGGTAGCCCAGAATGACACGGTCCGAAGAGGAAGACAAGACGTATAGGGTAAGGTTCTCACGGTGGTTGCCAGAGATTATTATGGGCACCGGCTTGGTGCGATGCGTCACTACACCCAGGGGAGAGCGAGAGAGGGTGACCAGATTAAGAGGAGTTGACAATGGCTGACAGGGTATGCCTAAACGGGTTGCCAGGCTCTTGGAAATGAAATTTTGCTCTGCCCCCGAGTCCACCAGTGCATGAGTGAGGTGCCCGATGGAATTATGGCAAAATCTGATGGGCAGTGTGCAACTAGAGAGGGTATTTGACCGGTTAGAGTCCGCGAGGACCCCTACAGTGACTCGCGGACCCCCCCGTTTGGCTTGACCGGGCACTGCTCCACGGTATGCTGGTCGTCTCCGCAATACATGCAGAGACCCAGTTCCCGCCGGCATTGTCTCTCCGCAAGAGGGAGCCTGGTGCGCCCGATCGACATGGCCTCTGACTCATCGGCGGACTCCGGAGCGGGTAACGCCAGGGGGCGAGACTGAGGAGAGCGGGCGGAAGATCCGCGCGAGCGGCTGACTGACTTCCGCTCCGCGGCCCGCTCTCGCAGCCTGTTGTCCAAACTAATCGTTAGGGAGATTAGCTCGGACAGCCGCCCTGGGAGATCTCAACTGGCCAATTCGTCCCTCAGACCTGAATTGATGCTACGGAGGAAGATGCTGCAGAGAGAAGCCTCTCCCCAACCAACCTCCTCCGCTGCCACCCGGAAGTCAACAGCGTGATCCGCCGCCACCCAGCTTCCCTGTTGGAGGCTAAGGAGCCGATCGGCGAGGACGCTGTCACGACGCAAATGATCAAACACCTCAAGGAAGTCTTGCACGAACCGGTCATAGGAGAGGTTCGCGTAGCTGGGCTTCGACATAACAGTGTAAGCCCAAGCTAACGCTCACCCCTCCAGGAGATTAGCCATGTAGCCGATATGGCTGTGGTCTGAGGGGAAATCCCCGGGAACGCGCAGGAACACTGACTCATATTGTAAAATAACCCCCCGTGCCCCACCGAGCTTCCCGTTGAAGCGAGCGGGGGTTGGGATCGGTGTGAGCCGGGTTGGCGCTCCCGAGCTAGGTTGGCCAGCCGTGGAAGCGGCTGAAGCCGAGCCGCCTTGATGGGCCGGAGGGAACGCCTGCTGGGGGTCAAGACGGTCTAACCGGTGAGTAATTATAGTCAACTGGTTGAAGATGACCTGTTGTTGATGCGCTATCATATCCACACGAGCCTCGAGGGTGGAAAAACGGCGTGTGAGCCTGCTGTCCGCTGGGCCGCTTTCCTGGAGCCATACTGACATAATTCTCGGCCCAGGAAACACGCACGCAGGCTGAATCAGAATCAGAATCAGAAAAGATTTATTGCCAAGTACATTAACAGATCACTGATAACATACGAGAGAATTTGACTTGACACAGAAAATGAACCTGCATTTCCAGTGACGCGGCAGCATCAGAGACACGCCTGCCAACAGGATAGTGAGTACAAGCATAAGAATAAGAATAATACGAGGAACAATAGGAAGGAGCAAAAAAATCATTGATTCAAAATACTGGTTACATAATTAATCAATATTAAGATTTCAAGGAAAAAAAAAGCTCTCGATGCACATTCGCTACACAGGATTCACAAGACACAAGAGAGCAGTGTGTGTATCTTTATTCAGTTCATGGATCAATGTGTGTGCGGTGTTGAGCAGTGTTGATGATAATAAGAGAGACAACAAGGACACTTGGCAGGAGATGTTTTGTCTGGCTGCCGCCGAGTCCTTATCTTGGCAGGCTATGCAGATGGCTGTCCAAGGCCTTATGCTCGATGATTTTGAAAACACAGACTGCAGACAGCCAGGAGGAATTTTCATGGGAAAATTGAGCCAAATCGGACTGATCACAGAGAAGGCTTTTTATTTCTTCTGTAGATTCAGTACTTAATCCTTCATTGCGGGGCTTTAAATCCATCGTGGAAAGACCTAAGCGAGACCATGATGTAATCCACCTTCCGAGACAGTTCTCCATTTGTCGCTATCAGGGTCTTCTCCAATTTTTCAATTTGACAGATGCACCTCGCCTGGCCAGCATTTTGATAGGTTGTATCCATCTTCAGCAATTTGCGGTACACCAGGACAATCCCAGTTCCAATCAGAAAGATCCCGATCACCATTACCACGAAGACATACAAATCTTCAATATCTTCGATAGAGAGATTAGTGAGACACAAGATTTTCCAATTACTTGTGTCACGTAAATAGCCCGCTGGAGCCGTACCTGCGGGGCAGACAGCTTCCCCCGGAGCACTTTTCCTTGTTGAAAAAATAGTGTCAATTGTGTTCAAAGCCCAGCTTATTAACTCCATAATTTCTTTCTTTCGACGGTCGCAGTTAGACGCAGACAGACAACAGCAAGCTGGGATCCAGTAGTTGGGGGGGAAGGAAAAAAAAAGTCAGAGCAGGAGAGGAGGAAAAGCGTCTACTCTCTTGGGAGGGCGGAAGTGAGAGAAGTGAGAGAGTGAGAGAGGCTCAGGTAGATTTGAAAGCTTTATTCAACCAGGAAAAGTGTGTTTGGATGCGTGTATGTGATATGGTAGTGAATTGTGGGTGGAGGATGTGAGCAGGAACAGAGCAGCACGCCGTGCGGCCAGGCAACCCTATAGGAGAAACACAAACAAGGAGTGAGCTGGGCAAACCACACGGGAAAGTGATGCTGAGTTATGCTTACTTGCAGGAAGAGTGGTGGCTGGCGTTGGCGAGGATTTCTGGCCTGGGAGACAGCGCCCTGCTGCGCACAAGACGGGTGTGGAGCTGCAGAAGGTGAAGATGGCGAAGGTGAGGGTATTTGCCGCCAGGGAATCCACCTGTGCACAGGGGAAGGCTGAGAAGGCAGGTAAGTAATATGACAGCTTACGTGTCGCAGCGATGAATTGCAGGCCTGAAGAAAGGATTCTGCTGAGGGATTGAGCGCGTTGTAAAACAAGCGGCTCCAGACCGATGCTCAGGGTGAGGTGGAATAAATAGCTCTGTGCTAACGAGGCGCAGGTGTGCGCGCAGCTGAGGTAGATGCCTGAGAGCGGCGAGTGGTGACAGATCAATCCTCTTGGTTTAGGACCATCAATTTCTCTCAAACCTGTGAAGAATGTTTTCATGTCCTTCATGTCTGCTGCAGTTTGAAGTTCCTCCACTTTTTCCACCCCACCAGTTGGACTTCATCTCTCTGGTGTACTTCTGTAGCTCATTCTGAGCCTTTGAGTATTTCTTCTTCTTCGACCTTGTGTTACACTGCAGATTATCCTGCCTAGCTGTATTCCTCACTTCTAGTAGTCTCTTCAGATGTTCATCATGCTCATCAAACCAATCTTGATGTTTCCTCTCAGCGTGGCCTAAAACATCACTCGCAGTCTGATACACCGTATCCTTCAGTGTTGCCCATTTCTCTTCTTTGTCATCCTCTGAGTTGTTGCTGTCCCAGCCTTTCAAGATTTCATCCATTTCCTGTGTAAGTTCTTCCTGCTTCTTTTGGCATTTCAGTGCACTAGTGTTTAGCTTTCGTGGTGGCTTCACACCCGTCCTGCAGTGTTGTTTTCGTCTGCAAATCCTTAATCTTTTTATGGTCTGAGTGCTGATTCTGTCCGCGCTCGGGCTGTCTGATATTTTCCCCATTCTGTTGTCATATGGCCTTCCAGGGTTTTAATTGTGACAGCGTCACGGCGGGACTTCTGGCTGTCAGAGCCGAGCTGCGCCGTGACAGCTGAATCACATTCCATTGATTACTTTCTCCTTTCCTGATTAATTGAAGTGCCTTATTTAAGGGAGCAGCTGAGGTTACTCCGAGCTGAGACCTCGCATAACGTTGGGTCCGTACAGCATTTGGCTGGAGTCCCTAACCCCGGCTCCAGTCACCCTTTGATTCTCCGTGTTTCAGTAAGTGTATTTCCTAGCCTGTGTTTATCGATATTGTGTCTTCGCTGTGGCCAATGTTCGTGTTTTCATCCCACATGGCTGTTTATTTTGTCATTTGTAGTTCTTGTTAATAAATATGCAAACTCATCGGCTGGCCTATAGCGTCTCATTAATGGCCCGCGAGGGCCATCCATGACAAATCTAGATCTCAGCATAACATGATCAGTACCACAGTCCGCACCTCTCATTGCTCTGGTGTCCAATACATCCTTTATGTCTCTCTGCCTTACTATGATGTAGTCTAACAAGTGCCAGTGCTTGGATCTTGGGTGCATCCATGTCTTCTTGTGTGTGTCCTTGTGCTTAAATGGGGTGTTGGTTATCACAAGGTTGTACTCTGAACATAGTGCAAATAGAAGTTCTCCATTAGCATTGCACTTGCCTACTCCATGACTGCCTGGCACTCTTTTCCATTTCTCAGTGTCCGAACCAACTCTAGTATTAAAATCTCCAATGAGTATCAGCCTGTCATCAGTTGGTACATTCAATTCAATTCAATTCAATTCAATTCAACTTTATTTATATAGCGCCATTTCACAACAACAGTCATCTCATAGCACTATCAACTGTAGGGGGAACCCCTGCAGTTGCAGAAAGACCCAGCAATCAGGTGATCCCCTGTGAGCAAGCACTTGGCGACGTTGGAGAGAAAAAACTCCCTTTTAACAGGAAGAAACCTCCAGCAGAACCAGGCTCAGGGAGGGGCAGTCATCTACTGCGACTGGCTGGGGAGTGAGGGGATAGAGAAGATGAAAAGAACAGACATGTAGAGAGCAAACAGCACGATGGGGACTCAATCTATGGGAGAGAACAAACAAATGTTAATGACCAGCAAAAAAAAAAATAAAAAAAATATTTCATTGAGAGTGAGGAAAGGAGTGAGGCCCCGTGCATTGCTGGAGGTCCCCCGGCTGACTAAACCTATTAGCAGCATAACTAAGGGAGGGTTCAGAAACACATGATCCCTCCCTAATTGTAGGCTATATCAAAAAGGTAGGTTTTAGCCCTATTCTTAAAAACAGAGATCGAGTCTGACTCCCGAATCCAGATTGGCAGCTGGTTCCACAGGAGAGGAGCTTGATAACTGAAGGCTCTGCCTCCCATTGTACTTTCGGAGATTCTAGGTATTACAAGTAATCCTGCATTTTGGGAGCGTAGTGCTCTGTTAGGATAATACGGTAGTATCAGATCTTTTAAATAAAAAGGAGCCTGATTGTTTAGAGCTTTGTAAGTAAGAAGGAGGATTTTAAACTTAATTCTAAACTCTATGGGAAGCCAATGAAGGGAGGCCAGAACCGGAGAGATATGATCTCTCTTTCTAGTACCTGTTAAAACTCTTGCTGCAGCATTTTGGATCAGCTGAAGACTTTTTAAAGATGTTTTAGGACAGCCTGATAATAAAGAATTACAATAATCTAATCTCGAGCTAACAAAAGCGTGGATCAGTTTCTCAGCATCACTCTGAGACAAGATGCTCCTAATCTTGGCAATATTACGCAAATGATAGAAGGCAGTCTTAGAAACAAATTTAATATGTGAATGGAAGGACAGCTCTTGATCAAAAATAATTCCAAGGTTCCTCACAGAGCTATTAAGAGAAAGAGTAACCGCATCCAAACTGAAAGTTTGATTTGGAAAGGAATTTCTAAGGTTTTTTGGACCAACAAGAATGACTTCAGTCTTATCTGAATTTAATAGCAGGAAATTACAAGTCATCCAAGCTTTGATTTCCTTAAGACAGGCTTCTAACTTGGCTAATTGATTAGTATCATCTGGCTTCATTGACAGGTATAATTGTGTGTCATCTGCATAACAATGAAAATGTATACAGTGCTTTCTAATAATGTTGCCTAACGAAAGCATATATAAAGTAAAAAGAGTAGGGCCTAGCACAGATCCCTGTGGAACTCCATGACTGAGCTTTGAGTTGAAAGAAAACTCATTATTTACATGAACAAACTGGAACCTATCAGATAAATAAGATCTAAACCACTGCAACAAAGTTCCATTAAGTCCAACATAGTGTTCTAATCTATCAAGTAGAATATTATGATCGATAGTATCAAAAGCTGCACTAAGGTCTAAAAGGACAAGTACAGAAACCAGTCCATTATCAGATGCGATGAGGAGGTCGTTAGTGACCTTCGCTAAGGCTGTTTCAGTACTATGATGGATTCTAAACCCAGATTGAAACTCTTCAAGTAAACCATTTCCCTGCAGGTGGTCAAATAATTGCGTAGCAACAACTCTTTCTAAGATTTTTGAAATGAAAGGGAGATTAGAGATTGGTCTATAGTTAGCTAAAGCTCCTGGATCTAGCGTTGGCTTTTTGAGTAAGGGTTTAATTACAGCCGTTTTAAAAGCCTGCGGTACATGGCCTAAAGTTAATGAAGAATTGATTATATGAAGAATAAAGCTACCAATAAGTGGGAAGACTTCTTTAAATAACCTGGTAGGAATAGGGTCTGAAAGACAAGTTGAAGGTTTGGATGAGGAAACTATTTTGTCTAACTCACAAAGGTCGATTGGAGTAAACTCATCAAGACAGACATCAATAGAAGGAGTTGTAGTAGTTACAGTATTTAAGTTAACTGTGGGAAGAATCTGATTGATTTTATCTCTGATGGATGAAATTTTATTATTGAAAAAGTTCATAAAGTCCTGACTAGTAAGCTCTAAGAGAATGCTAGGATTGACAGAGTCCTGACTCTTTGTCAACCTGGCTACAGTGCTGAAAAGAAACCTGGGATTATTCTTGTTCTCTTCTATTAATGCAGAGTAATAACTCGTTCTAGCTTTTCTAAGAGATTTTTTATAAATTAAAAGATGATTTCTCCAAGCTAAATAGATTTCATCTAAATTAGTGGAGCGCCATTTTCTTTCTAATTGACGAGTCTTCTGTTTTAAGCTACGAGTTTCTGTGTTGAACCAAGGAGTTAGAAATCTTTGATTAGACTTTTTCTTTTTTAAGGGGGCCACCAAGTCTAGAGTCTGATGCAGAGAAGCTGTAACACTATCCACCAAGTTATCAATTACAGAAGGAGCAAGCTGTCTATAGCTTATTTCCGTTGTGTTGACACATGGCATAGAGGAAACAATCTGCATAAATTTGGTAACAGCATCATCTGAGAGGCATCTACTGTAATAATATTTTTCTTTAGGAGCCAAATAGTCAGAAATAGTAAAATCAAAGGTTAACAGACAATGGTCTGACAGTACAGGGTTATGAGGAGACACTACAAGATTTTCTATTTCTATGCCATATGTCAGAACAAGGTCCAATGTATGGTGGAGGTAATGAGTAGAATTTCCTACTTTCTGAGAAAACCCAATCAAGTCTAATATTGAATTAAATGCCACATTAAGGCAGTCACTATCTACATCCACATGTATATTAAAGTCCCTTACTATAATTATTCTATCAGATTTCAGCACTAAATCAGCTAAGAAATCCGCAAATTCGGATAAAAATTCTGAGTAGGTTGATGGGGGACGATAAACTATGTTAAATAAAATTGGGTTTAACCTAAAATTGCTAAAGTGCCCAATACTGAGGACCAGGCCCTCAAAGGAATTATAACATGTTTTTTGCTTTACATTAACTAGTAATTTGGAATGGTAAATTGTTGCTACTCCTCCTCCACGACCAGAACTTCTGGGATTTTGACAGTTTAAATAACCAGAGGGAGTTGATTCATTTAAACCAACATAATCCTCTTGCCTTAACCAAGTCTCTGTAAGGGAAATTAAATCAATCTGATGATCAATTAACAGATCATGGACTAACAGAGACTTGGGAGTTAGAGACCTAATATTTAATAAAGCACATTTAATTTTTAAATTATGAGGAGGAACAGAGGCCAAATCATTCAATTTAGAGGCTTTATGTTTAATTTGAGTTTTACCAATATTTTGCTTAATCACTTTGGGATACTTGTATATTATATTTTTATTTACTTTGGAGGGAGCAGACAACGATTCTCTGATGGGAAAGACAGGGGCTAAGCTGAGGGGTGGCGGATGAAGAGGAGCTGCAGAGAGGCGTGTAAGACTGCGACTCTGCTTCCTGGTCCCAACTCTGAGTAGTCAAGATTTTGGAAATTTGGATAAAAAAGATGCCAGATTGTTAGATAAATGAGAAGCACCATCCAAAGTGGGATGAATGCTGTCTCATCTCATAAGACCAGGTTTTCCCCAAAAAGAGCTCCAATTGTCAATGTAGCCCACGTCATTTGCAGGACACCACACAGACAGCCAGCGGTTCAAGGATGACGAGTGGCTAAACATGTCATCACTGGTCAGATTGGGGGGGGGGGGGCCCAGAGAATACTACAGTGGCAGACATCGTTTTTGCCAAGTCACACACCGATTCTACATTAAGTTTCGTGACTTCCGACTGCCGGAGACGGATGTCATTAATGCCAGCGTGAATAACAATTGTGGAGTATTTACAGTTACTTTTAGCCAGCATTTTCAAATTTGACTCGATGTCGCCTGCTCTGGCCCCAGGAATGCATTTGACTATGGCCGCTGGAGTCTCTAGGTTCACGTTTCTGACTACAGAGTCGCCAATGATCAGAGTTTTTTCCTCAGCGGGTGTGTCGCTGAGCGGGGAAAAACGATTAGAAACGTGAACAGGCTGGTGGTGTACCGGGGCTTTGCAACTAGGCTTCCTTCTCACCGTCACCCATCCAGTCTCCTCGCTGCTGAGGAGAGCCGGAGGACCGCTAACAGGGGGGCCTAAGCTAGCTAGCTCCGCTGCAGCTAAGGGGCATCCGTCAAGAGTAACTGGCGCAGACGGTGTTTCAATGCAGCGGCGCCGGGATTCCAAATCAGACAACCTCGCCTCGAGTGCCTCAAAAAGACAACATTTATTACATTTACCGTTATCACTAAAAGAGGCAGAGGTGTAGCTAAACATCTGACAGAGAGAGCACACCAGAGGAGGAGAGGAAGGAGAGCTAGTAGCCATCGCTAGTGGCTAACCCAAAGCTCAGGGAGAGCAAACCACACAGACAGACAGCAAAACAGGAAGTGACGATACGTTACCACAAGGAAGTGACGATCAATCCAGTCCATACATGCCTGATAGTCTCACGTAAATCACTGTAGAACTCTTCCTTCACCTCCTCTGTGTTGGTCATTGTTGGGGCATACATGCTGATGAGTGTGGCATACATCTTTCGCTGTAGTGGGAGTCTCATAGTCATTATCCTGTCGTTGATTGGCACCGGTTCCTCATCAAGCATTGCTGCTATCTCCTTTCTAACTGCAAAACCCACTCCTGCTTCTCTCCTTTCTTGAGTTGATTTCCCACTTCAGAAGAAGATGTATCTATGGTCTTCCAAGCTGTCATATCCAGGCAATCTTGTTTCACTAAGTGCAGCTATGTCTACATTGTACCTGTTCATTTCCAAGGCCACAAGCGCAGTCTGTCTTTCTGGTCACTGTGATGTTGATCTGTCCAACAGAGTGCATACGTTCCATTCTGCTACACACAAGGCTCCTGTTTTTCTCTTCTTTTCTCTTCCTGCTCCGAACTTACTTTTCGCTGCCTGTTGGAGTGTGAACAGATCAGCGCGGACCTTGTTAACCCGGACGACGTCCGAGCCAGTATGAGTTGCTTTCTGACTGACCATTTCATGAAACTGCTTGCAAAGTATTTGAGTACCGCTAGCTTTTGCTGGACTAGCAGCACATTCTTGGCAGATAGAGGTATTATCAGTGGCAAGGACAAGCCAAGACAAACTGACTCCAGTATCTGTTGCAGTGACTGACCAGATGATAGGTTTGTTTATCTCTGCTCTTTGTGTAGTGTATGTCACGATACACCGACTGGCACAGTCCACCACAGACCTTGCGACATTTGTGTTTATCTGCCAGGATGTCCAGTCTCACCCCATGTAGCTGTGAGTGGTCCACCACAAACCTGTGGCAGATATTGTTTTTAGTTCTGCCAGGGTGCCCTGTTTCACCCTCCACACCCTCAGAAGGGCAGGGATGCCGATTGAGTCGCCGACGGCCCGACCCACTAGACAGGTAATCCTTCCGGCATTCAGAGAGAGCAGACGCATTTCTTCCTCCTCTCCCTCCTAATCCTCTTCCTTCTGATTCCAGCTTGCAATGTTGTGTTTTAGTCACTCTTCTTCTGCTGAATCTTAATCTAAACGGAAATTATGGATTTGGAAAGCGGCTTAAATGTGCTATTGTCACCACTTTTCAACAAGAACCGGGCCAGGGGGGAGCCCAAGAATTGGAACCTGCGTGATTCGACTGAAGTTTGGCATGATCACAGGATTTTTCTGTTTGGCCCTGGAGTTCCTGGAGTATCAAAATTATATTCGGGTGAGCTAATCAAAATGCCGACCCTGGCGTAGCTCCCCCAACAATTTCCAGTTGGGGGGAGCACGGATAGCGGCATATGGGATTAACATGGATTTACCATCTGGCATGCATTAAAGAGAGAATGGACTCTCTTGGACATGTTTACCTATGTTTCGGTAGGTGGACAACATCTGGAGCCGCTGAGTGCTTTCCAGAGAATGACTTTAAAGTTTAAGCCTGTACATGGAAATTATGAAGCACAGAATTGCATAGGGGAGGAAAATTCTATTCTCTGAGTGCACTGTGCAGATTTGACCTTGTCTTTGTGGTCCTGTTTACATTCCTCCTCGATGAAGATAAGCGGAAGGAGCGGCTCTGCTAACCCAAACAATCGACACAATTGCTGTTGTTTCAACAGACTGGATGCTTTAAGGACAGTGTACCATGTGTCAACTTACCATCTTGCAAGCAAGAGAAGAGACTCTGGACTTGCTTTAGATCGCATGATTATAACATCCATCCACTGCCAGGAGGCGCCGTCTGCTGTTCACTAGCAATTGACACACCCACACTACTGCATTCAACATTACACGACTGATACAAATACTGATACATATTTACAATACACTGACTCTCTCAACTTGTTTTGTGTGATCTGCTAATTGTGCATTTGAGAGTTTTTTTTTTTGTAATCACAATTTTGGTCATAAAATTAGCTTTATTTTGATCAACAATGCTTTTTTCTCTCTGCCTATTGTGTTTTCCCTACCCCCCCCCCCCCACTTTACCCCCCTCCATTCAACTGGTGCCTTCGGGCTGCCCCGGCTATGGGATGCGCTTACAAGGAGCACGCCCAATGTCAAGTCAAATTTCAATTCTCCTGTATGTATTGCACGTATGGTAGTATTGACAATAAACCTTATTCATTCAGGTAATACCAGTTTTCATAGTTATCCGGTAGCAAGCAAGATAACGCCTGACCTGACAGGTTCATATCATCTCTGATATTAAAATACCATTTGCGGTGGATGATAAATAAGGCAGCGATGTGAAGGTTTTTAAGTAGGTTTATTATCATACCGCCGTCACAGGAACTCCACTCCAGCCCTCGTGCAAGCAGGCTGGAGTGTGTCCTCAGGCTCTCAGCAGATAGGCAATGCGTGCAGTAGCAGAGAATGAGAGCAGGGTTACAGAATAATGCAGCTTATATACCCAACTACAGACAATACATGAAAGGCATTCACAGCAGTAGGTATGGGCATTTGCATTTGAGAGAGACACATAACAATAAGGAGATTGCTAGCCAGGATTCGCCTCTGCTCCAGAACTGTAGGACAAAAGAGGTTACAAGGCACATCTACATATTGTCATCAGTGTATAGACACAGTAAAGACAGGAAGCATGAACACAATGCATGAATGGCACATTAACATCACAGTAGTGAGCCGGAAAAAGCCAGAAGAAGCGGGCTGTCTGTAGACGTTAATACACACATTACTGTGCCTGTCCCAGCTGTTGTGGGGGTTCCCACACCATTGTCCATTATAGTCATCCAGTGAATTTTCAATTTTCATTCTTCTTGTTTCCTCTCATTTAACTGCTTTAACTGTCCTAACTGTCACGTGCCAAGCTGGCTTGGCCTTCTCCGGCTCGGCCTCAATCTCTTTGGGGGGTTGGCTTTGCTGGGGATGTGTATTTTGATGTATTCTGTACGTTTTTCCATGTTCCTAGCTACTGTCTAACAGGTAGCTATTAGTCAGCATTTGTCATCTCCTTTCTCTCATGCTGCTGACAGGCTGCCAGCCCAGCCACGCCCCCTCACTCTCCTTCTGGCTCATCAGCTGTTTCCAGTCCCCGGTAATGATCCGTCTGTGCCTTGCCCAGGTGTTCCTTATTTGTCACACCAGCGGCGTCTGTATTAAAGGAGCTCTTCGCTAGACAGACGCTGCTGGATCATTGTGTGAGTTAGATGATTGTTCTCCGCCGTCTAACCACCTCGTCTAAGGACTGTATGCTGTGTGTGCTCGCTGGGATCCTGGGATTTCTCGGACAGCCCCCCTCACTATGAATAAACTGCAGTGTGTTTATTCGCCGCTGTGCTGCCTCGCTTTCTGTAGCATTCCTCTGTGCAGCACAGCCACTACGCCGTGGCTGTTTGCCCAGTTTATCCTCCAGTGTGTGTTTGCTGGGCGTCCTGATGGACTCTTAGCGTACCCGAGCTGTCATGTCTGCTGTATGCGTCATTTTGTGTTAATAAATGTGTGTTTGGTGTAACCCTGCAGTTCAATCCTCTCGTCCTTTCTCTTCCTCCGTGCGCTGTTGGAGAAGCGCACGGAGAGTTCATAACACTAATTGCCTAATGTGTACTTATTAGTATTAGTATTTAGTATTAAGGTGTGTTTATTACCTTTATTAGTATTGATGTGTATCTATTACCTTGGCATTCGTTCGGAGAGCAGAGTAAGAATTTCATTACTCAGGAAATGTTGCATTTCTTAACTGTGCACATGATAATAAAGCCTTTGAATCTTGAATCTTATTATGTACCTGGCAGGTTAAGATGACTGAAATTCATCAAGTCAATGACTTTAATCCGTCCGCAGCCTTCAGACAAACTAAACGTGCCAACATTTGGATTTCAAAATAAGGGAGGTTTTTCCTGCTGTCTGGGTGGTGAGGAGATTTCTCAAAAAACTATAAATATATAGAAATATTATAACAGAAATAACTGCATCTTTGGTCACTTAAGTTAATTTATTCCATTAAATACAATTTCATTAATATTTTTTTCTTTGAAATCAGAGTTAAATTATTGTTCTGGCTCTACAAAATTATGGTCAAATTTGTTATAAGGAAAAAGTAATTTTTTTTTTTTTTTTACCAAAGTCTCTTTCGAATTTATAAAAAAACCCCAAAACAGTAGGTTTTTTTTCCACAATATTTTTATTGAACCTTTTTTTTACAAACATAACACAAACAATCAAACACTAACACTAAAGTAATAAAAAAATACTAAAAAAACACCAACAACCACTAACAAGAACAGGTCTTCAACAATGCTCCTCTGTTTAGTCTAGGCAATCCATTACATAAGTATACATATTATACATTCACCAGTTTGGAATTTACAAGGTCCACACACATCATTCACCTTCTTCTTCAAAAGTTATGTTTAAATTCTTTACATAATCAATGAAAGGTCTCCATATATTCTCAAACACAATAGACAAAAATTAGCCATAAAATAATCCAGAAATTTATAATAAAGTCTCAAATGTACAAGAAGTTAATTCTACAATTTTAGAAGTCAATTTTACAAGAGGAAATTACAAATTTGAGAAAAATGTTTCAAATTTAGATAAATTTACAGAGAAAAGTAGAAAACTATAAGAAAATTGTGATAAATTTTTGAGAAAAACCTCAAACCTTCAAGACTGAAGTCATTACTCAAGTTGCTAAGTGGGTGCTCTTTGTACCCTTAACTCAACTAGAAATTTTTGGTTGTCTTGTGGAGAATGTGGAAATGACGAGGCTGAGTTTATCTCACGAGTCAGGTTTATTCCATTCTCCAACATCATCAAAAACAGAAAGAGAAAGAAACCCCCAGACATTCGTCCCTTTATACCCCAGGACATCAAAGCACACAGTCACATTGTATTTAATCCCAAGTCACAATGCGTCTTCTTTCAGGTCTTCTCACCTCCACCTAAAGCCACTGGCGGCCAGGAAATCCCCCAAGGCCATCTCTTTGCATACAAAAGGCCACATTTCACATCCTTCTGTTATCTCCTAGAAGGCTCAGTCCTTTTGTTCATCTGAGACGTGAAGCATACAGTAAGCATACAGTAATATACATGTGAAGCATATGAAACCCACATATGTGTCCCACATATGTGTCCCACATGACCCCCCCCAAATGTGTAAGATGGAACAACGTAATAGTCTGCATGTCATGATAAAATCACACACATCAGTCCACATGCTGCTTGGGCCTCAGTCTTCTCCCGTATCTGCTGTAAGCGGGCTTTACCACCTCCGCGGTGCCCTCCTGCTGGGGAGCTGCTGTCTGAGGATGAGAACTGTTAGTCAATCCCTGTGGGAGCTCTGGGGAATGCTCCCTAGGGGGTCTGCCGTGCTGAGGGGCCCTGGCCAACTGCACACCTTCGTCAGCCACCACAAAAGCGGGTTTGAGCCTGTTTATGCCAATCATTTCTTTTCTGCCCCCCAAATCTAGCAAAAAATACTTATCTCCTGTCTCCAGCACTCTAAATGGTCCATCATAAGGTGGTCGCAACGATGGGCGACGGGCATCGTGCCTGACAAAAACAAACTCCGCATTTTTTAAAGCCTTAGGCACAAAAACGCACGGAAAACTGTGGTGAACGGGGCCAGGCAGTGTGCTCGATTCCGTGCTACTCTGCAACCGCTGAGCTGGGGAGCACTCTGGCGCCGGATTATCTGGGAGAAATTCCCTGGGCAGCCAAAGTGGCTGTGCAAAAACTAGCTCAGCCGGGGAGGCTTCTAAATCCTCTTTAGGTGCAGAACGCAACCCCAATAAAACCCATGGTAGCTTGTCCACCCAATTTGAATCCGTAAGCGACGCTCTGAAGGCCGCCTTCAATGACCTGTGGAAACGTTTGCATAACCCGTTAGCCTGCGGATTGTACGCGGTCGTGCGGTGAATTGTTGCCCCCAGGCTGCGGGCCATCACTGACCAAAGTTCGGAAACAAATTGAGGGCCTCTGTCGGACGTAATGTCCGACGGAACTCCAAAATGCACTACCCATGCCGTTAAAAACGCGCGCGCCACCTCCTCGGCTGTGGTTGACGACAGTGGGACCACTTCCGGCCAGCGCGTGGTGTGGTCAACCATTGTCAGAAGATGAGTGCACCCCTGTGAGGGCGGGAGGGGGGCCTACGAGGTCCACGTGAACATGATCAAACCTCTTAGCTGGGATGTGAAACGGCTCCAAGGGAGCTCTCATGTGTCTGTGTACCTTGGCTTGTTGACAAGCCATGCAGGCTGCCGCCCACTCTCTAACTTGTTTGCGCAGGCTCGGCCATACAAATTTCTCTCCCACCATTTTGACCGACGCGCGCACTCCCGGGTGCGCCAGAGAATGAATCGAGTCAAAAACGTGGCGGCGCCACACGGCCGGTACCACAGGACGCGGTCGCCCAGTGGAGACATCGCAAATTAGGGGGGGCATACCGTCTTGCAGCACCCTGTTCTCCAGCCTTAACCCTGTTGGTCCAGACTGGAGCGCGCGCACGTCCGCGTCGCTAACCTGATCCGCGGCCATGGCTGCAAAATCTACCCCTACACGGGCTGGAGCCGCCACGGCGAGCGAAAGGCAGTCTGCCACTACATTAAGTTTACCCGCCACATGCTGGATATCGGTAGTAAACTCTGAGATCGCGGCTAGTTGTCTCTGCTGCCGGCCCGACCACGGTTCTGAAACCTTGGCCATTGCGAAAGTCAGCAGCTTGTGGTCCACGAACGCGGTGAAACGGCGTCCTTCCAGCCAGAACTGGAAGTGGCGAATGGCCAAGTGGAGAGCTAACAACTCCCTGTCGAATGCGCTGTATTTTCGTTCACTATCGCGCAAGGTCCTGCTGAAAAAGGCGAGTGGTTGCCAAGTTCCGGCTACATACTGCTCCACGACCGCCCCTATGGCCACATCTGACGCGTCAGTAGTGAGCGCTATGCGGGCCGTTGGGACTGGATGTGCTAACAACGCAGCATTTGTCAGGGCTGTTTTAACTTCCAAGAATGCGCGCTCTCGCTCCGGAGACCATTCGATTTTATTTGTGGGGTTTTGTTTTTTTAGTGCAGCATACAATGGTTGCATGAGCTGCGCTGCGCGGGGGAGGAAACGGTTATAAAAATTCACCATTCCCAAAAACTCCTGTAACGCTATGACCGTTTGTGGCTGGGGAAAATTTGTTACTGCGCGCACTTTGTCAGGCAGAGGAACTGCTCCTTCTGGAGAGACGCGATGCCCCAAAAAATCAATCTGCGTCACCCCGAACTGACACTTCGCTGGGTTGATTATTAACCCGTGCTCTCCCAACCTCCGGAAAACTGCCGTGAGGTGGTTTTTGTGTTCGTCTTCGGACGCGCTGGCTACCAATATGTCATCCAGGTAGACGAACACGAAGGGGAGATCGCACAACACCGCGTCCATCATGCGTTGGAACATCTGCGCCGTGCCTTTAAGCCCAAACGGCATGCGCAAAAACTCGAATAGCCCGAACGGAGTTATTACCGCTGTTTTGGGTATGTCCTCAGCGCGCACTGGGACCTGGTGGTAACCGCGTACCAAGTCTATCTTAGAAAAAACGCGCGCCCCCACCAAATGAACTGAAAAATCTTGGATATGCGGGATTGGGTAGCGGTCGTGCGCTGTAGCGTTGTTCAACCTGCGGAAATCTCCGCAAGGTCGCCACGAGCCATCAGCTTTCGGGACCATGTGAAGCGGTGAAGCCCATGGGCTTTTCGAACGCCTGATGATGCCCAACTTTTCCAGGTTGGCGAACTCCTCGTGCGCTATGGTCAGTTTAGCTGAATCCAAGCGCCGAGCTTTTACAAAAACGGGCGGTCTGGTGGTAGTAATAAAATGTTCCACCCCGTGTTTAGCCATGGTCGCCGAAAATGTTGGGACCGTGAGTGCTGGGAACTGAGTGAGCAGTGTGTGGAACTTACCACTTGCAGCTGTGACGTTGGCTTGTGCTGTTGGCAGGGCCACTCGAGCTCTACAGGGAATAGAATAAAAAGAGAGTGCATTAACCAGGCGCCTGTTAGCAAGATCAACCAACAAACCATGTGAGCACAGAAAATCCGCCCCTAACATATTGAAATTGACTGCAACTATGACGAAAGTCCACTCAAAAGTATGGCCGTGTAGGGACAGAAGCAGAGTCCTTTCACCAAAGGTCTTAATCGCCGAGCCGTTCGCTGCTGACACCCCGGGACCACTGGAAGGCGCCAGCCGGTCAGCGGAGGAAGGTGTGATGAAACTCAGCTGGGAGCCTGTGTCCACGAGGAAATGCCTCCCCGAGCACGCATCTTTCAAGTAGAGCAGCTTGTTCTCCTCCCTGAGGGCCGCAGCTGCTACCGACCCCCGGTCTTGGCGTTTCTCAAGCGCTTGGAATGGCACGGTGGTATACATTTGCGTGCCCTCTCTGCGAAGCGGCGATGGTAGAAACAAAGGACATCGTCTGCTTCTTGTTTCTTGGCCCCTGCCGCCGCTGCCGTCGGTGAGTCTGGTACTGCTGCCTCTGGCCCCCTGCCATCTCCGGACGATGCGCTGAGCTCCGCTGCCGCGGCTGTGGCCGCACGCCGTTTATTGATGTTGATGAGTCGCTGCGCCTCCTGGCCCAGCTCGCGGTAGTCTCGTCGGGCCAACAGTGGTGAACTGGCCAGGGTCACTCTCACCGCTGACGGTAGGGTCCTGAGGAAAAGGTGGGTGAAGATGAAGTGATCATCGTCAGAGTCTTTCGGCCTCAACAGCTTCTCCATCAGGTCCGCAGGCCTGTCGCTTTCAAATTCAGTCAGCGCCAGGAGCCCCTCTGCTCGCTCCTCCACCGAGGGGGTGAAGTACCGGATGAGTGCAGCCTTCAAAGCGCCGTACTTGTCGCTGTCCGGCGGCTGGTTGATCAGGCTCTCCACCCGCTGGGCTGTGTGGTTGTCCAGCTTTGCAACCACATGGTAGAACTTTGTGGCGTCTACCGAAATCCTCCGGAGGTTGAACTGCGCCTCGACCGCATTAAACCAGGAGCGCGGATTGTTCTGCCAGAAGTCTGGTAGCTGAACTGTGGCTGCATTCGTTTGGCTGGCTCCTGACAAATCTGGCTCAGGAGAATTTCTTTCACTCATGATACGTCTTGGGGTCACCAGTGTGGAGAATGTGGAAATGACGAGGCTGAGTTTATCTCACGAGTCAGGTTTATTCCATTCTCCAACATCATCAAAAACAGAAAGAGAAAGAAACCCCCAGACATTCGTCCCTTTATACCCCAGGACATCAAAGCACACAGTCACATTGTATTTAATCCCAAGTCACAATGCGTCTTCTTCCAGGTCTTTTCACCTCCACCTAAAACCACTGGCGGCCAGGAAATCCCCCAAGGCCATCTCTTTGCATACAAAAGGCCACTTTTCACATCCTTCTGTTATCTCCTAGAAGGCTCAGTCCTTTTGTTCATCTGAGACGTGAAGCATACAGTAAGCATACAGTAATATACATGTGAAGCATATGAAACCCACATATGTGTCCCACAGTCTACTTTTAATTATTAATTTCAAAGCACTGCTTTTACATGAGTAGAATTTCTGGCTACTATACCCACCTCTGATTATGTAATTTAAGTATGCATGAGTAAATTACTATTATGAATGTTTTTTGCCTTCTCTACTCTCTCAATGAAAAAAAAAAAGAAATACTAGAATAAAAATACAAAAAAAAATACACATTTTGGTCATTTATGTAAGCCATGACAAAAAAATCCTGCATGACAAAACATGACACTTGATATTTTCTAATCTGTTTGTATACCACCATAGCCAGAGAGAGAACCTGAATTAGACAGGGCTCAGAGAGGGAAAGATGAGACAGAAGAGAGGAGCCAGGGAGAGGAAAATGTTCAGGCAGAGGGTTCAAGAGAGGTGAGAGCAGAAGAAGGAGAGAAAAATGACACCACTAAAAAGTTCAAACACAGGACATCTGGGTGAGACCCCAACTGGCCCAATATTCCAACATTCAAGCCTCGGTTGTACAATACTTCAAATGGTAAGTTCCATATGCAAAGTTACTGTGCAAAATTAAAAAAAAAGAAATAAATAGTATAAAATTAACATATTCTGGTTACAATAGTGTAATGTGTTTTCTGCCCTGTAATCTGTTTTCTGAAAATATCGCCATACAATGATACAAGACTTCAGTTGCACTTAATTTTGACTGGGCGAACTGAAACAGAAAGGCGGACAGACAACAGATGCATTGAGTGATTACCGTATGCCTCCGTTTTCACCGAGGCATAATAAGTTAAAAATAGGTAAACAGGTAAAGTCCATATGGGCAAACACAGATGGGGACAACACAGATGGGGACAAATCCACATGGACCCATAAGACAGCCCAGATTAAGCCTTTGGTGGAACCCACATGGACATGCTGGCTGGGTACACAGCTCAGGAAAAAATGAACAGAACAAAGAGACAGCTGCAAAATTATCACTTTATCTGGTTTTACTATTTATATGTTTGTGTTTCAGTCAAAATAGCATCATTTACAGAAAATGACAACTAGCCAAAATAACAAAAATGTTGTTTTTAGTTCCAATAATGCAAAGACAACAAGTTTGTCATCATTCTAAAATGCTACAATACTGAAGTTTTAACTGAGTAAGAACTCAGAAATCTGTATTTGTGTAACAAGTGCATACCCGTGCATGCCCGTAGAAACCAAGTATAAGCAAGTATTTCTGCATGCCCGTAGAAAGCAAGTGTAAGCAAGCATTTCTGCGTGCCCGTAGAAAGTTACTGTTACCATGGCAACAGTAACCATGGTGATGCCTGCCTTTGTCATGGTCTTTTGAGCGTGCGCCCCCTCCTTCCCGTTTCTCTCCTCCTCAGGTAATCAACGCACCTGGGAGATTGGACGCACCTGCTGCCTCTGCTCTGCCAGCGCTTATTAGAACCATCTCTTCGGTTCAGTGCTGGCTCGTTTGGGTATACTGCCTCGCAGTGATAACGTAGCAAGTATTGTTGGAGTTTTCAGTGAAGTTTATGCACTCATCTGTTTTTCCTTGTGTCTCTTTGTTCTCAGGTTGCTGCCATCAGTGCGGGTGCGTCTTCGGGGACTGCACGCGCTCACCTGCCCCTCAATCCACACTCAACAGCAACTGTTCTCCACCCGGTCAGGCACCATTGGCTCCATTCCATTCCCTCTCACGACCCGCTCCATCCTGCTGGTTCATCTCTCCCCGCTGGGGTCCCTGCTGGTTCTCTTGTGCAGCTCACGTAAGAGGTATTTTGGCTAGCCATCTCCCCGTTCTCCGTTCCTCCTTTCACAGCTCTCTTTTCTCTCTCCACAGGCCACTTCCTCTGGCGAGTGACGTTTTCTGTAGCTGTTTCCGTGCCCTTTGAGATTTAATAAAGATTCTCAAACGTGTTTTCTGGTGTTCCTTTGTTGTCGCATTCTGCACGTGAGCTGTCAGCCTATTAATCATGGCAGAACGAGCCAGCCAGAACCTCGGCTCAGCGAGTGCAGCAGCATCGGAACATTCCAATCTGGACTGCTTAGACGCGACTGAAAGGCAGGTGGCCATGCTCACTCAACGGATGCAGACTTTTATGCAGCAGTGGGGCACGGTCGCCAAATGTTTGGCTAACTTGGCTCCTCCGGGTCCTCCCATTCCTCCTGCTCCTGTTGTTCAAACCACGATCCGCCATACTACTTCCGTTCCCACACCTGCCCTGTACACAGGGGAGGTGGGGAAATGTAAGGAGTTTTTGTGTAAGGTGCAGCTATATCTGGAGCAGGTGGGGGGGCACCCGAGCGACTCTGCTAAAATCCATTTCACGATCCTCTTGCTTCGGGACCGGGCCCTTAGTTGGGCATGGTCCATTCTCGACAGCCCGGAGGGGGCTGCTTACACGTTTGAGCGATTTGTGGTCGAGTTCACCCGTGCTTTTGATCATACGGAGAGTCAGGAGAACATCATGAGCCGCCTCTTGTCTCTCTGCCAGGGAACCCGGTCTGTGGCAGAGTTCTCAGTGGAGTTTTGGGTCGAAGTGGCGGACTCGGGGTGGAACGAGGCTGTGTTATGCAGTGCATTCCTCCACGGTTTAAACTCTCACCTCCATGATGACCTGGCAGTTTATGTGGTCCCCGACTCTCTGGACGGTCTTATTGATCAGGCTGTTGGGTTAGACAACCGCTACCGCGACCGCGAGAAGGAGTGACAGTTCTCCTTTCCCCCATATGCCGTGCAGGTGCCCACCACGGCTACTGACAAAGGGGGCGCTGGTCCTTCTTCCGAGCCGATGGAGCTCAGTCGGTTTCAGCTAACCGACGAAGAGTGTCAGTGGAGAAGAAGGACCGCCGCGTTCTTGTACTGTGGTTCTATGAAGCACAGGCGGGACGATTGCCCCCTATTGCCAAAAGACGCGGCCCGTCAGTAGCTGTGGGGGGTCTGGCAGGCGGAACCAAATGCAATCCCCCTGTTAATTTCTCTATTTCAGCCCTCGTCCAAATACCAGGGGTTGACAGGAGGGCTATGGCGTTAGTGGATTCAGGGGCAGAGGAGAATTTCATCTTCTCCCAGCTCGTGCGGGACATGGGTATTCCCACTCATAAATTGCCCACATCTTGTAATATCACCACTATATCTGGCCAAAGGATAGCAGTAGTCTCTAAACACACGGCACCCATCGCAGTCCTTTTCGGGAACCATCAAGAGGAACTTTCGTTCTTTGTGTTTCCCAATTCATCCTCCTCGATGGTTCTTGGCTACCCGTGGCTCCGGAGGCATAACCCCATAATAAATTGGGCACAAAACTCCATCTCCTCCTGCAGCCCATACTGTTTGGCTTCCTGTTTGAGTTCGGCCGAGTATTCGCCGTCTCTACCCATCTCCTCTCCTCCGGCTGAGCCGCCGGACCTCAGCCTCGTCCCTGAGGTCTATCATGATCTGGGGGAGGTCTTCAGCAAATCTAGAGCACTGTCGCTTCTGCCTCATCGCTCTTATGACTGTGCGGCGGAACTCCTCCCGGGGGTGCGGTTGCTGTCTAGCCGGCTCTATAGTATTTCTGGCCCCGAGAGAGAGGGAATGGAGAGATACATTAAAGACTCTCTGAACGCCGGCCTTATTCGGTCATCTTCGGCTCAACTCGGATCAGGTTTCTTTTTTGTTGGAAAGAAGGACAGGTCATTGCATCCGTGCATTGACTACCGTGAGCTCAATGCAATCACAGTTAAAGATAAATATCCTCTGCCTTTGATCAACTCCACGTTTGAGCTCCTTCAGCGCACGTGGGTGTTCACCAATTTAGAGCTCCGCAGCGCTTACCATTTAATCTGTATAGGCGAAGGAGATGAGTGGAAGACAGCATTTAAGACTCACTTGGGGCAATTTGAATATTTGGTCATGCTGTTTGGGCTCACTAACGCCCCCGCCGTCTTCCAGCAGCTCATTAACGATGTCCTTCACGATATGGTTAACCGATTTGTTTTTGTTTATCTAGGTGACATTAATCTTGTCCCGCTCGCCAGAGGAACATGAGGTCCATGTTAGGGCCGTTTTACAATGGCTTTTGGAGAACCAGCTCTACGTTAAAGCCGAGAAGTGTGTTGTCCACCAACACCATCTCCTTCTTGGGCTTCATAGTGGCTGAAGGGAAGCTGATTGCCGACCCTGCCAAGGTGAAGGCTGTGCTTGACTGGCCAACACCCCACTCCCGTTGGGAGCTTCAGTGCTTCCTAGGGTTTGCAAATTTTTATCGCTGGTTCATTCAGAACTACAGTGGAGTAGCACAGCGTCTCACACTGCTGACCTCTGTTAAGGTACCATGTTGCTGGTCCAAGCCAGCTGAGCAGGCCTTTGTTAAATTAAAAAGCCTGTCCTTTTCTACATTCATCTTGACACAAGTCGACCCTCAGCTCCAATTTATCCTCGAGGTGGATGCTTCCGACTCGGGGGTCGGCGCAGCCATTTCACAGCGCTCATCCCCCAACCAGAAGCTCCACCCGTGCACGTTTTTCTCTCGGCGGCTCACGCCAGCCGAGATGAATTACAACATAAGAAATAGAGCTCTTGGCCATTAAGTTGGCTTTGGGGGAATGGAGACATTAGTTAGAAGGGGCTATTCACCCCATAGTCATGTGGACTGACCACAAAAACTTAGAATATCTTCGGTCGGCCTGCTGACTCAATGCCAGGCAGGCCCACTGCGCCTTGTTTTTCAATACTTTAATACTTCAGCACTTTAATATTGAGGTGCAGGATATTAAAAGGGCGTTCTGTGCTGTAAAAGTGAACAAAAGTCAGGGCCCTGATAATATACAGTGGGGTAAAAAAGTATTTAGTCAGCCACCAATTGCGCAAGTTCTCCCACTTAAAAGATGAGAGAGGTCTCCAATTTTCATCATAGGTATACCTCAACTATGAGAGACAAAATAAGAAAAAAAAATCCAGAAAATCACATTGAAGGATTTTTAATGAATTAATTGGTAAATTCCTCAGTAAAATAAGTATTTGGTCAATAACAAAAGTTCATCTCAATACTTTGTTATATACCCTTTGTTGGCAATGACAGAGGTCAAACGTTTTCTGTAAGTTTTCACAAGGTTTTCACACACTGTTGCTGGTATTTTGGCCCATTCCTCCATGCAGATCTCCTCTAGAGCAGTGATGTTTTGGGGCTGTCGCTGGGCAACACAGACTTTCAACTCCCTCCAATGATTTTCTATGGGGTTGAGATCTGGAGACTGGCTAGGCCACTCCAGGACCTTGAAATGCTTCTTACGAAGCCACTCCTTCATTGCCCGGGCGGTGTGTTTGGGATCATTGTCATGCTGAAAGACCCAGCCACGTTTCATCTTGAATGCCCTTGCTGGTGGAAGGAGGTTTTCACTCAAAATCTCACGATACATGGCCCCATTCATTCTTTCCTTTACACGGATCAGTCGTCCTGGTCCCTTTGCAGAAAAACAGCCCCAAAGTATGATGTTTCCACTCCCATGCTTCACAGTAGGTATGGTGTTCTTTCTCCTCCAAACACGACAAGTTGAGTTTTTACCAAAAAGTTCTATTTTGGTTTCATCTGACCATATGACATTCACCCAGTCCTCTTCTGGATCATCCAAATGCTCTCTAGCAAACTTCAGATGGGCCTGGACATGTACTGGCTTAAGCAGGGGGACACGTCTGGCACTGCAGGATTTGAGTCCCTGGCGGCGTTGTGTGTTTCTGATGTAGACTTTGTTACTTTGGTCCCAGCTCTCTGCAGGTCATTCACTAGGTCCCCCCATGTGGTTCTGGGATTTTTGCTCACCGTTCTCGTGATCATTTTGACCCCACGGGGTGAGATCTTACGTGGAGCTCCAGATCGAGGGAGATTATCAGTGGTCTTGTATGTCTTCCATTTTCTAATAATTGCTCCCACAGCTGATTTCTTCACATCAAGCTGCTTACCTATTGCAGATTCAGTCTTCCCAGCCTGGTGCAGGTCTACAATTTTGTTTCTGGTGTCCTTTGACAGCTCTTTGGTCTTGGCCATAGTGGAGTTTGGTCTGACTGTTTGAGATTGTGGACAGGTGTCTTTTATACTGATAACGAGTTCAAACAGGTGCCATTAATACAGGTAACAAGTGGAGGACAGAGGAGCCTCTTAAAGAAGAAGTTACAGGTCTGTGAGAGCCAGAAATCTTGCTTGTTTGTAGGTGACCAAATACTTATTTTACTGAGGAATTTGCCAATTAATTCATTAAAAATCCTTCAATGTGATTTTCTGGATTTTTTTTCTCATTTTGTCTCTCATAGTTGAGGTATACCTATGATGAAAATTGGAGACCTCTCTCATCTTTTAAGTAGGAGAACTTGTACAATTGGTGGCTGACTAAATACTTTTTTGCCCCACTGTATGTGGGCGATTGGTAAAGTCCTGTGCACATGAATTGAGTCCTGTATTTCACTACATTTTCAATAAGTCCTTACAGACACAACATGTGCCTAAGATCTGGAAAGATGCCGTGGTTGTCCCCGTTCCAAAATCCAGCTGTCCTAAAACGGTAAACGACTTTAGACCAGTTGCTTTGACTTCAATTTTAATGAAAATTTTTGAAAAACTGGTCAGATTTGAGGTCCTAAAGCAGACTGAGCATGCATTGGATCCTCTGCAGTTTGCCTATAGGCCTCACAGAGGAGAGGAGGATGCCACTGTCACTCTGTTTAACATGCTTTTTAAACATCTGGATTTTAATAGGACACACGCCAGGCTTTTATTTGTGGACTTTTCTTCCGCCTTGAATACAATCCAACCTCATATTTTAGTTGAAAGGCTCCTGCAACAATTTGATTTGAGTAATAATCCGGTGGGTTGGATTCTGGATTTTTTAACCAACAGGACACAGAGAGTAAGGGTCAATGGTACATTGTCTGACCAAAAGTGTTCTTCTGCTGGCTCTCCTCAAGGGTGTGTGTTGTCACCACTACTCTTTATCCTGTACACAAACATGTGTCGGAGCAGACATGACAACAGACACATTATAAAGTATGCTGATGATTCAGTTGTTGTCAGTCTCCTCCAGGATGGTGAGAGTGGCCACGGCCCAGTAGTTGATGATTTTGTTCACTGGTGTGAGGATTCCTACCTGCAGCTGAATACGACAAAAACTAAAGATATGATTATTGACTTTAGGAGGAAAACTCCCAGGCATGAAGTCACTGTACTAAAAGGTCAGACCACTGAATGTGTACAATCCTACAAATATCTTGGGACGATTATTGATAGTAATTTAAACTTTGAAGAGAACTGTGAAAGGGTGTGCAAAAAGGGTCAGCAACATTTGCATTGTTTAAGGAAACTTGCACACTTCCAAATTGACCGAACCATAATGACAATGTTTTATTGGGCTTTTATTGAATCTGTTTTATCCTTTTCTTTAGTGTCATGGTTTGGTCAGATAAAACTGAAACAGAGGAAATCCTTTGATCAGGTAGTTAGATGGTCCAGTCGTTTGCTTGGTGAGTCACAGCTGAGCCTGACATCCCTGTACACCAGACAGGTACAGAGGATGGCTACCTCCATTTTAAATGATGACTCCCACCCTTTCCACTGCCACTTTCAGCTTCTTCCGTCCAGACGGAGGTTTGCTGTCCCAAAAAGTAAAACCCAGCGCTACAAAAACAGCTTTGTCCCTGCTGCTGTCAAAGAGTTGAACAAGTTGTAACAATATATTGCACATAATTTAGTTACCTATTTATTAATTTCATTTTATATTTACTTATTTTTGTAGGTTTTTTATTTGGGTTCCAAATCTTTTATTGTCTTTAACTCTTTAATATGACCCTTCTCTCTTATCGCTTTGTTTTTGTTTGTTTTTTTCTCTTATCTCTTTGTCTTATGTCCTGATTGATGGAGCCTTGAGTACTTTTATCATGTTTATAGTCAGCTTCATGTGTGCCTGTGTTTTGTGTTTATGCTGAATGTAATTATGGTTTGTAAATATGGATGTCACCTGACTGCAAAACAAATCTACCTACGGGTACAAATCAAGTAATCTGAACCTGAACCTGAATAGGTTTAATTTCAAGATCACCTATCGGCCTGGCTCTTGGAATACCAAACCGGACGCGCTCTCCCGCCAGTTTGATTCCGAGCAGGTAGCCCCCCTGCCCCTTCCCCAGCCAATTGTTCCTCCTTACCTGTATCCTTGGAGCCCTTACCTGGGACACTGAGCGGAGGGTCCGACAGGCCCAGTCTTGGGAGCCCGAACCAGCAGGATGCCCCCGTAACCACCTGTTTGTTCCTGCCGCCCACCGCAGTGACATCATCCATTGGGGCCACACCAGCCGCTTCGCCTGCTACCCTGGGATCGCCCACACCATCAGTCTAGTCTGGCGGGCATTCTAGTGGCCCACGCTGCAAGTGGGACGTGCAGAAGTACGTCAAGACGTACCAAACCTGTGTCCAAGGCAAGGCTGACTCATCGCCCCCTGCTGGTCTCCTGCACCCCTTACCTGTCCCTAGCCACCCTTGGTCCCACATCGCCCTCGACTTCATTACTGGACTTCCCCCCTCCCATGGGAAATCGGTCATTCTCTCCATCATCGACTGCTTCTCCAAGGCCGTTCACCTGGTTGCCCTGCCCAAACTTCCCTCCGCCTCAGAGACTGCCGGGCTACTTACCTCTCATGTTATCCGCCTGCACGGCATTCCCTGCGACATCGTATCTGACCAGCGTCCCCAGTTCATGTCCCAAGTCTGGAAATCCTTTTGTCGCACGCTTGGGACCACTGTCAGCCTCACCTCAGGACACCACCCACAGAGCAACAGGCAGGCTGAGCGTGCCAACCAGTCCTTGGAGGCCACTCTCCGGTGTGTGTAGCAGCCGAGAACCCCTCAACCTGGAGCACACACATGACCTGGGTGGAGTACACCCATAACTCGGCCGTCTCCACCGCCACGGGGCTCACCCCTTTTGAGGCCTCGATGGATTACCCCCCTCCTCTGTTGCCTATGACCAAGAGGGAGGTCACGGTGCCGTCCGTGGGGACCCATGCTCGCCGCTGTCGCTGCATCTGGAGGTCCACCCGTGCCACCTTCACCCGCTCTTTTGACCGTAGTCACCAGGTGGCCGACTGGAAGCGGGTCCCCGCCCCCAAGTATGCCGTGGGCCAACAGGTCTGGTTACCGGCGGACCAGATCCCTCTGAAGACGGACTCTAAGAAGCTGTTCCTCCACTTTTTGGGTCCCTACCCCATCACCAGGGTGATTAATGATGCCACGGTCTGATTAAAGCTCCCACGGACCCTGCAAGTGCACCCGACCTTCCACGTCTCCAACATCAAGCCTGTCTTCATCAGTCCTCTTTGTCATCCCCAAAGCCCACTTCTCCTAGCCGGATGCTCGACGGCCACACCACCTTCACTGTCCAACGGATCATGGACGTTCACCGTCAGGGTTGGGGCCTGCAGTACCTGGTCAACTGGGAGGGCTACGGCCAGGAAGAACACTTGTTGATCCCCAAGTCGCACCTCCATGACAAGAGGATGGTCCGGGCCTACCATCAAGCCCACCCAGAGAAGCCTTGTGGACCACCAGGAGGCGCTCCTCTGGGGGGGAGCACTGTCATGGTCTGGTGAGCGCGCGCCCCCTCCTTCCTGTTTCTCTCCTCCTCAGGTAATCAATGCACCTGGGAGATTGGACGCACCTACTGCCTCTGCTCTGCCAGCGCTTATTAGGACCATCTCTTTGGTGCCTCAGCGCTGGCTCGTTTGGGTATACTGCCTCGCAGTGATAATGTAGCATGTATTGTTCGAGTTTTCAGTGAAGTTTATACACTCACCTGTTTTTCCATGTGTCTCTTTGTTCTCAGGTTGCTGCCATCAGTGCGGGTGCGTCTTTGGGGACTGCGTGCACTCACCTGCCCCTCAATCCACACTCAATAGCAACTGTTCTCCACCCAGTCAGGCACCATAGGCTCCATTCCATTCCCTCTCACGACCCGCTCCATCCTGCTGGCTCGTCTCTCCCCGCTGGGGTCCTTGCCGGTCTCTTGTTCAGCTCACGTAAGAGGTATTTTGGCTAGCCATCTCCCCGTTCTCCGTTCTTCCTCTCACAGCTCTCGTTTCTCTCTCCACAGGTGTCATAAACTTCCCCATACGCTTTTCCACAGTGCACGGAGGAAGAGAAGCAGGAATGAGGATTTACGCGCAGGGTTACACCAAACACACATTTATTGACATAAACAGTTCAAAAAGTAACGACATACAGAAATTAAACAGATGTGCACATAAAGGGTGACACTAATGCCATACCATACAGCAGGCAGACCACTGTGCACCGTGGCCACAAAAACTGACAAGACAAAAATGCTCGTGTGAATTTGGAGTACTCAAGGATGCTCAACTGGCATGGGAGAAGAGCCAGGCAGCAGTGCCCGAGCGTAGCAGTTGTGCTGCAAGGGGAAAACGCTACAGACAAGCGTAGCAGCACAACCGCAAACAGAAATGCAAAAAAGCTCTTACTCACCGTGCAGGAGCAGTCCAAACAATCCAAGGCTGACAGCGAGCACAAACACAAAAAGATCCTTCGGGACGTGATGGTTAGACAGCGGAGAACAGCCATCCAACGCGTACAATGGTCCAGCGGTGTTTGTTTAGCGAAGAGCCGCTTAAATACAAACACTGCTGGCCACACAAATTGGGCACACCTGGGCAAGGCATTGAAAAGATAATTACTGGGGCTGGGAACAGCTGATGGAACCAGAGGGAGAGTGAGGGGGCGTGGCTGGACCGACAGACTGTCAGCAGCGTGGGAGAAAGTAGGTCACCGAGGCTGACTAACAGCTGCCGGTCAGGGAGTGGCTATGGATATGGAATAAGTACAACTACACAACATGCACACAAAGAGTAAAACCAAAACCCACAGAGAGATCGAGGCAGAGCCAGGGAAAGCCAAGCTGGCTCGGCTCGTGACAACAGGCCACTTCCTATGGCGATTGACGTTTTCTGTAGCTGTTTCTGTGCCCTTTGAAATTTAATAAAGATTCTCAAACGTGTTTTCTGGTGTTCCTTTGTTGTTGCATTCTGCACGTGAGCTGTCAGTCTATTAATTATGACAGCTTTTGATCTTTGACATGGTTACCATGGCAACAGTAACCATGGTGAAACCTGTGTTTGATCTTTGATGTCACCACTTGCTCAGTGATGCCTGCCTTTGATCTTTGATGATGTGTCTGCCTGGCAACAGTAACCATGGCAACATCTGTGCATCTATGATGTCATAGCTATGAATGCCCATAGCTCCCCTATGGGTGTTCAATAAAGGTTTCCCCTCCTAAACTTACGCATATCCGGGGAGGCTGAAATTCGGGGATGCACACCCTCGTAACCTCAGCACAGCACGTACCAAATCTGAAGCCAGTCCAATGAATGATTCAGGAGATACACGTAAAAGACAGACAGACAGACAGGCACATAGAGATTTCTTAAATTATAATATGAGAGCTGATTATTATTCACAGCCTTCATGCATCTCACCATACTTAGATGATCTCCTACTCAGTTGCTCCTGAAGTAGACTGAGGTGTCCTTGAGTTGGAATTAAACACATACTCAAACTGAATGGCTGCCACTGCCACACACTTAGGAAAGATTTTATAGTGAAGCTTATATAGTAATTGCATGTGACTTCTCCTGGATTTAGAGTGAACTTTCAACATGTAAGAATATTAAATTTTTTTTTAAAAATGGGCTGTTTTATTATGTCCATGTTTGGCTGCTCCAAATGGCCAACTCCTGCCTGGCCAATACAGCCTTTACTACAGCTTCCCCTGGTTATGACCATGTCAGAAATAAATAATGAGTCTTAGAAAATTTTAAAGTGATTGTCCATCCTTTATTGCAGAGAGCGCGCTGAAGTGTCACAATAACGAGTCTTTTTATATGGTTAGAGACAGATGCTAATGCTGCTAAAATTTTGCGTACATTCCCAGGGCAATGAACTGCTGCCGCGTTGTCTATCTGCATGAGATTCGATGCCATAATTTGCCTAATTGTCAAGAACTTCCATCGTATTCATGCTCTACACCAGGGGTCAGCAACTCACATCTCAAAGTGTCATGGAAATTAACAGTCACTTTTATTATTTTATCTTTCAAATTATCGTGTATTGCAGGGGTCAGGAAGTGGTGGACACTGATCCACCACTGAAAAAAAGTAAATTCATGGTCATTGGAAACAAAACAGAAGAGAAACTGACTTAACTCAACAAAGTGGCCTGTTTTTGTTAATTCTCAATTTGTGAAGCATGCGGCTATTTGTTGTGCTTCAGTTCTTCCTTCATTTTCCGCTCATATGAGAAGGACTCAACAGTTGGCCTGCTTAGTTTGGTTTTCAGTTAATTTCAGACATTTTTTCATGCTGCTTCACAGAGCAACATATAATAGCAATAAAGTTCAGTTTCCTTCACTGTTGTACTGTAGTACTAATTCAAAAATACCACATAAACTACATTTCTTGTATGTTCAGTACTATGTATAAAACTTTATAAGCAGCATAATCTTTATTACCTCAGCCAAGGAGGTAATGCTTTCATCCATGTTTGTTTGTTTGTTTGTCCGCAGGATTACACAAAAACTATTGGATGGATTTGGATGGAACTCTCACCAAAGTCGGCCCTTGGCCTGAGGATGAGCCCGTTACATTTTAGAGGTGATCCATGAGTGCATACCTCCACCAAGGCCCTATCTTGCTACATACAGAAGTATGAAGGCAGGGAGGTAGAGACAGATGGATGCACAAATGGAGGGAGGGAAGGAGCCTTGGCGGAGGTATGCGCTCTCTGTTTTTCTAGTTTTAAAGTCCAAACAGATGTTGCGGCTCTCAGCTAATTCTATTTTAGTTGGGGGATGGGGGGGGCAAAGTGGCTGTTTGATTTGCAAAGGTTTCAGACTGCTGCTCTACACACAGAACAACGGGGACTGCTCAGTCTCTTAGCAACCATTCTTACCTGAGTTTATGTGACGTGTCTACAGCCCTGGTTACTAGAGCACAAATCCTGCTTCAGTTTAAAAGAAAGCAGGAAATATAAAGTTCTGTGTAAAAGTAAGCAGCAGCAGTAAACCTGAACTGACTAAACATGGTGACGAGCCGAGCATATAAGGACATAACATGTTTGTCCGCCGTCATGCCGTCTCTGCTGCGTGAATATTTCCCTTCCAGAAACATAACGTGACTGCAGTAGTTCCTCTTTCTTCTTTTTTTAGGGGGGGAGAAGCAGTGGTATAAAAGACGTCTCGCCTCTCTTTGGTTCATTCAACAGTGGACAGTGGAAGTTTCTGTGTGCAGAAGCAGCAGCAGCTTTTGGTGTAACAATGTGGGCGACTCCTTCGATCAGCCGCCAGGCTGTCCTGCTCAGCCTGACTGTCCTGATGCTCGTTTCCGTGTCTCAAGGTAACGTTCACTCAAGGTTGTCTCCTTTATTATCTAAATACAAATTAAATAGCAGACAAATGCTAATGGATGTTAAATATGTATGTTTAAAAATGGGTTTTAACCCCTGAGCATTCCAGCCAATTGCCCTAAATTTAGCACACGCAAAGAAAGTCAAAATCTTTCTTCAGTGAGTGGCAGTAGAAAATTTAAAACACTGGAATTTTAACAGCTTAAATTTGCAGCTTTTTTTCCTCCTCAATGTGCATTTTTTTCTTGTACATTTGCAACTTTTTAATGTAAATTTGGAGCCTTTTTCTCAAAAATTGGCAACTTTTTTCTCCTCAAATTGCATTTTTTCTTGTAAATTTTCAACTTTTTCTCAAAAATTTTCAACTTTTTACCTTTTTCCCCCCAATATTGGCAACTTTTTCCTATAAATTTGCAACTTTTTTCTTGCAAATTTTTTACTTTTTACTCCAATATTTTCAACATTTTCCTATAAATTTGCAACCTTTCAAAAATTAGCAATTTTTTTTCATCTCAAATTGCATTTTTTCTTGTAAATTTTCAACTTTTTCTCAAAAATTTTCAACTTTTTTACTTTTTTCCAATGTTTGCAACTTCCTCTTGTAAATTCGCAGTTTTTTTTCTTGCAAATTTTTTGTTTTACTCCAGTATTTGCAACATTTCCCTATAAATTTGCAACCTTCCTCTCAAAAATTAGCAAATTTTTTTAATCTCAGATTGCATTTTCTCTTGTAAATTTGCAACGTTTTCCTCAAAATTTTTCAACTATTTTACTTTTTTCTCAAATATTTGCAACTTTTTCCGTATAAATTTGCTTTTTCTCAAAAATAGCAACTTTTTTCTTGTAGATTTGAAACTTTTAACCCCTTATCATTCCAGCCAATTGCCCTAAATTTAGCAAAGAAAATGAAAAATTTGAAATGTTCACTTATTTCTACAAGCCAAATTCTTAAACTGACGCTGAACTAAAGACACATTTTTAAATATTCATAGATATGTGGGGCATACACACACCTCACAGCTATTCTGTAATATTTCTGTTTGTGAAGGGAAGCCGCTCAGAAGAAATGAAGAGCAGCTTGAATAAAGAAAAATGATGATGGTCTGAACACAGACGAAGATCTTTGGGTGACCATTGAGAGATCAGAAATTGGCCCAAATCTCTCAGCGATCTTGAGAGTTTCTTGGGTGACCAAGGAGATGCAAGGAGACGCATATACAGTATATTTATGCATATATAAGATAAGATAAGATAAGATAAGATAAGCCTTTATTAGTCCCACAACGGGGAAATTCCAGGATTGCAACAGCACAGGGATAGCAACACTCAGAGCAACAATCAGAAGGCAAGAAAAAAAAAAAAACAAGCAAGCAAGAGCAGCTAATAAACATATGTACGTATTACTATAAAATATATATATATACACACACACACACAGACACACAGTGCAGAGCATTGTAGCTGGATGGAATAAATATATGAATATATGAACACACAGTGCAGAGCATTGTAGCTAGATGGAATAAATATGTAAATATATAAACACCCACAGTACGGAGCATTGCAGCTAGGTGGAATAAATATGCAAGTATATAAACACACACAGTGCGGAGCAATGTAGCTAGATGGAATAATATGTAGATATATAAATATATAAACACCCACAGTACGGAGCATTGTAGCTAGATGGAATAAATATGCAAATATATAAACACACACAGTGCAGAGCATTGTTGCTAGATGGAATGAAACAGCATAACCGTCTACTTAGTTATCCTACATGGTATGATTATGTGCCCATACATATTCTCACCCTCCATAGCGACCGGTATGTTCCTAGTTGTATGCCGGAGAGGACCATTGTGTAAGTCTATTGCATCTTTTGCATTCAAAAAACTATTAGTTTGTTACGTCTTTTTGCTATCTCTGCGAGCAGCCCTGCTTAGGTTGTACAGTCTGACAGCCGTTGGTAGGAAGGACCTACGAAACCTCTCGGTTGTGCACCTGGGATGATGTAGTCTGCTGCTAAATGAGCTCCTCAGTGCATTCAGTATGTCCTGCATAGGGTGGAACTCGGACTCCAGCAGAGATGACAGTTTAGCCACCGTCCTTCTCTCTCCTATCTCCTCCATCGGATCAAGGCGCTGCCCCAGGACAGAGCTAGCTTTCTTAATCAGTTTGTTCAGTCTCTTCCTATCGGCTGCAGTAATGCCACTGCCCCAGCAGACCACTCCAAAAGTGATGGCTGATGCCACCACCGTGTCATAGAATGACTTCAGCAGCGCCCCTTGTACACCAAAAGACCTGAGTCTCCTCAGCAGGAACAGCCTGCGCTGTTAAATATATATATTTGCATATATATATTTGAGAGGCTTCTAGTCCTCTTCTATCTCCTTTACAGAGGAGTGGAAATCATTGAAAGATCACTGAAGATGGAAAAAATAGCCAGAACTGTTAATGATCCTTCAGTGATCTCACAGTGATCGCCAAGATCTCTCAATGATATTCCAGTGATCTCCACAATCGCCACAGTCTCCTCAAAGTTTTGACTCAGTCCAACACAATCTCTCAGTGATCGCCAAAGGGAAGCAGTCTCTCAAGGAGCATTCAACGAGCTCATCCGTCTCTCAACGATCTCCCAGTGATCTCTCAGCAATCTTTCAATGAACTCTATTGGTCTTTCACTGAATGCTTGGCGATTCCTCACTGATCTGTCAGCAATCTCTACCATAGGGGTAGATAAATTGCAAGATCATTGGGAGATTGATGCATTCTGCATGAGTGCTCCTTGACTGCTCAACAATGTCATTGATATCCCAATGATCTCTCAGCGATCTTTCAATGAATGCCAAATTGTTCAACCCCAAAGGTAGAGATGGCCGAGAGATCAGTGACTGATCACTGAGTGTTCAGTGAAAGATCAATAGAGTTAATTGAAAGACTGCTGAGAGATCACTTTGAGATTGATGAGATTGCTGAGCGCTCGTTGAGAGCTTGCTAAGAGATTACTTCCCTTTGGAGATTGTTTGGACCAACTCAAAACAATCTCTCAACTGTGGAGACTGTGGAGCTTACTGGAATATCATTGAGAGATCTTGATGATCACCGAGAGATCATTGAAAAATCATTGAGAGATATGGACATTTTTTCATCTTTCAGCAATCTCTCAATGACCTCTACTGCAGTGAAAAAGGGGTAGAAGAGTACTAGGAACTTCTAACCCAACAAACTCTCAATGATCCCTCAGCAATCTTTTCTGGTCTGTAGGTGATCTCTCAAGGATCTTTTAAAGAGCTCTATAAATCGCCATGAAAATCTTACACAGAAACAGCTTTTTCAAAGCTTTAGGAGATCGGGTCAATTTTTGATCTCTCACTGGTCACCCAAAGATCTCCATCTGTGTAAAGGGGCCCAAAGTCAAAACCCTGGTGACTGTGGAGATCACTTGAAGATCATTGAGAGATCTTGGTGATCGCTGACAGATCATTGAAAGATCGTTGAGGCCATTTTGTCATGACTCAACAATCTTTCAATCATAATGTCTAATACAGCCAATAAACAAAGTCTGTTAGCAGTAACTCAGAGGAAGTGAAGCTAACAAACTTTTGTTGGTGCTGCTGACTTAATAAACAGTCTTCACAACAGCATTTCTTTGTGTTTCTCTTTCTGATGGCGTGGTGCTGCAGTTGAGTCCTACGTTCCTGTCATCGGTTTATCCTGCTGCAGCAACGTCAGCACCAGGAAAATGGTGCGGATCAAAGAGTGCTATGAACAGAAACCACGTGAAGGATGCGACCTCCACGCATTCATGTAAGAACACCATCAAACCCAACATGTAGTAACACTGTCAAACCTAACATGTAAGAATACCGTCAAACCTAATATGTAAGCACGGCGTCAAACCTCACATGTAAGAACACCGTCAAACCTAGTATGTAAGCACACTGTCAAACCTAACATGTACTGTAAGAATACCATTAAACCTAACATGTAAAAACACCATTAAACCTAACATGTAAGAACACAGTTAAACCTAACATGTAAGAACACTGTTAAACTTAATATGTAAGCAGAATCAGAATCAGAATCAGAATCAGGTTTATTGCCATTGTTCATGTAGTACACAAACTAGGAATTTGTCTCGGTACAATGCTGCAACATTAAACATGATAAGATAAAAGAAATAAACTATACATGTAATAAAGTGTAGGATAAGATTAAGTGATACTGGTCAACAGTTAAAATATATTAGCCAGCAGCAGATACTGTGGAGAACTATATAGTGCAGTCGGTAATGCAGGAAGAAAACAGTGATGATTGACATGAGTCTGGTTGAGCTGCTGTACATAGTGCACGAGAGTCAATAAGTCACTTAGTGTTCAGCAGTCTGATGGCAGAGGGGAAGAAGCTGTTCATGTGACGGAAGGTTTTAGTCTGGATGGACCGAAGTCTTCTACCAGAGGGGAGGGGGGCAAACAGTACGTGACCAGGGTGTGAGGGATCGGCTATGATCCGGCCAGCACGCCTCCGGGTCCTGGAGATGTACAGATCCAGGAGAGATGGGAGCTTGCAGCCGATCACCTTCTCAGCAGTGCGCACAACGCGCTGCAGCCTTAGTCTGTCCCTGGCAGTGGCTCCTGCGTACCACACGGTTATGGAGGTGGTGAGGATGGACTCGATGATGGCTGTGTAGAACTGCACTAACATCTTGGTGGGTAGCTTGAGCTTCCTCAGCTGCCGCAGGAAGAACATCCTCTGCTGGGCTTTTTTGATGAGTGAGCTGATGGTCGGCTCCCATTTGAGGTCCCTGGTGATGGTAGTGCCTAGGAAGCGGAAGGAATCAGCAGTGGTGATGGGAGAGCCTGAGAGGGTGAGGGGGGGCAGAGGAGTAGTGACTTTCCTGAAGTCTACAATCATCTCCAAGCAGGCCGTCAAACCTAACATGTAAGCACACCGTCAAACCTAACATGTAAGAACATCGTCAAACCTAACATGTAAGCACACCGTTAAACAACGTTTAACTGTCACAGGTGCCAAATTGTGACATAACCCCCTAGTGGTCAAGAGTGGTCAAAATTTTTTTCAAGAAAATATTCAGATCAGATGTCAGATTTCCAAGGTTGTAACTTGAAAGTGGTAAGAGGTAATGGCTTACTGTCAATTACAAAGATGTAGAATATGATCCAAAGTTTGAGATAGGAGTAAATTTATGTATCTAATTTGCATAATGCCACGGCAGCCATATCGAATTACATAACTCAGTCAGAAGTGGACTTTGGACATATTTACACAAAGAATGGTTCTGCTTTTTGTCACTGTTTCTTGTTTTGGGTATTTTGTTATCTTATTTTCAAAGTATATGAACCTGAAAATCAGTACAATGCAGTACATTGTAAACAAAATAAGCCATATTCCTCACTTATCGCTGGTGAAGGCGGCTCTCGCTGCATCCATCCTGGTCGGTATTTCCTCTTCTGTCAGTCATTTTAGCTTTCTCTACCACATCCAGAAACTGTTAGGATTATTACACCTCAATTTCGCTTTTATTCCGCCGCTATTTATGTTATAAAACAACACGGAAGTCAGAATCACCGAAGTGATTGTTTCCCCTGGTCACATGGCGCTGTGGCCAGCAGGTAGGAAGCTGCCATCAGGCAGCTTCGCACACCCTCTGCCATAACAAAATGTAAACATTTACCTTCATAACCTAAATAATCTATTTTTTTGAATCATAGATGGCAAGTGTGGGAGCAAATGCTCACACAGCCATGTTCACAGCGATCGGTAACGTCCATATGCGTTTGTGTAAAAGAAGAAGAAGAAGAAAAATTTCTTCCTCTCTGGTGCAAATACTGATGGTCCTATGTCAACCATAATTTCTCCAAGGCAAGAGCAGTAAGTTATACGTGTCTGCCACCTTGTGAGGTGGCATTTTCAGTACAACGGGAGTGCTTGGCATGTCAGAGAACATCACTTGACAGGCGCAGTGCTGCGCTGTGCCACTAGGGGCGCGATCTGTCCATGAAATCTTGCCAAACAAAGGGCTAACATGTAAGAACACTGTCAAACCTAACATGTAAGAACACTGTCAAACCTAACATTTAGGTTAGGTTAACTGGAGACTCTAAAGTGGCCCTAGGTGTGAATGTGTGTGTGAATTGTTAAGGGATAGCGCCGTACCATGGCTGCTTCATCCATCCAGGTGGATAGATAGATAGATAGATTAGTTTATTTGACAGGGACAGTGCAATAAACATAGACAATTAATCAATGACAATCAATCTGATGTGTTGCACATAGAGTGTATAGCTGTTAGCTAATTTGCAACTCTTGTCCCTGGATGGGCTTTAGAAAAGAGAATCAAGTAAAGAAAAGAAAAGAAAAAAAAAACACAATAACCACATACATCAATGCAAAAAGATTATAAATACACAATTATAAATATTATAAATATTATAAATACACAAATATAACAACCTGACTCACATTTGCCTATTTCAGGCCTCCCTCCCTTCGTCACTCACTATAAACAAACACATTCATTCCTTCCCTTCATTCACTCTCACCTTGTAGACAATCAATTCATACATGAGTACATTCTTGTTTATTTTTCAGCCAGTTTTTAACCTTTTTAGTGAATGTTTTAAAGTCCGTTATTATTTTAATTACATTTGGCATTGTGTTCCAGATGTGACTGCCCTTTATAGAGAAAGCTGTTTGTCCAAATGTGGTTCTGCGGTGGAATATTTTACAGTTATTGTTAACAGAACTCCTGGTGGCTCTGCTGCTGTCCTGTCTTTGGACGAAACCAGCATGCCCTCAATTTCCCCTCTGGGGATCAATAAAGTATACAAAATCAAAAAAAAAAATAAATTTAGGAATACCGTCAAACATAACATGTAAGCACTCCATCAAACAAACATGTAAGAACACCATCAGACCGAACATGTAAGAACACCATTAAACCTAGCATGTAAGAACATTGTTAAACTTAACATGTAAGCACACGTCAAACCTAACATGTAAGCATGCTGTCAAACCTAACATGTAAGCACACCGTCAAACCTAACGTGTAAGCACGACGTCAAACCTAACATGTAAGCATGCCGTTAAACCTATCATGTAAGAACACTGTCAAACCTAGTATGTAAGAATATCGTTAAACCTAACATGTAACAACACCGTCAAACCTAACCTTTATATTACACTGAACTCCATCACTGAACAATGATATAAACTAAAATAATTATGATGAATGAACTCCCATTCCCCAAAGTGCAAGATACACTATTGTCTTGAATATAAATGATAAAAGGTTACACAAATAAGTGATCTGATAAACAAATAAACAATGGATCTGAAACAGTCACTAATATTGGATGTCCCATTCATTTTCAATATTTAGGTACAGTATTCTGAAATTAATATTCACACAATCAAATAAATCTTAGTGTCATTTTTTCCCTTTTATATTTGTCAAAGTCTAACATGTGATTGCCTACATATGGCTGCGTGTCCACCAAACGTGTTTTTTGTCACACGACCGCCCTGAGCTTTTTTTCAGCGTTTGTGCACTGCACTCTGGGGGGGAAAAAAAAGTCTGTGCCCTGTATCCCAGCAACAGCTTGTCACTCTCAGCTCAGCACTTCCGCTTTTCCTATGGTCAAACTTTCTACTGATTTTTTAATAGCACTCTCTAAATAACAATGGACAGGAAATGTATTCTAGCAGCTCTGGATATAAAATATGATGACATGGAAAACAGGAGTCTGAGTAGAGACTGTATCGGCGTCCTATGTCCCGCCCTTCCTAATTCTGATTGGCTGCTTAGAAAGGTCTGACTGACGAGTTCAGCTGCAGTCTGAAAAGCTGAACTTTTTTCAATGCTGAGCATCCTGAACATCGCATCAAAAAATGTCCACCACTCAAAGAATTTCAGTGCCGAGGGCGCTCAGCGCTGTAAATGCTGGACTACATAGAGAATGAATAGAAAACCGTCGCCCAGAGTGGAAAAAAGTATGTCTGGTGGACACATAGCCTTAGGCTACACTTCTTCTGATTGGGATACCTGTTTCAGACAGGAATACTTGCGTTCTACGGGCAATGCACTAGTTTTGTTCAATTTTATTTTTCTATATAGAGCCAGAACACCATGAGCCCTATAAGAGTTTGTTGTTGTCAACCTTCACGCTGCCCCCACCCCCACCCCCAGGCTGTAAACCTTGGGGAAACATTGATTTGTGTCTTTTTTTCCCATAAATTTGTGACATTTTTGCAAAATCGCCACTTTTTTTCCCATTAGATTGCAATGCTTTTCTTGGAAATTTGCAACTTTTTTCTCATAAATTTCCAACTTTTCTCTCGTAAAAGTGCATCTTTCTCATAAATTTGCAACTTTTCTGTCACAAAATTGCAGCTTTCTTCTTGGAAATTTGCAACTTTTTTTCATAAATTTGCAACCTTTTTTCTTGGAAATTTGCAACTTTTTTCTTGTGAATTTGCAACTTTTCTCTCATTAATTTGCAACTTTTTCTCATTAGTTTGCAACTTTTCTGTTATAAAATTTCCTTTTTTTCTTGTAAATTTGTACATTCATTTTGATACTGGTTACATTTTTATTCTGTGTAATATTACAATGTACAACTTTTTTAATTTTTAAATTGGTATATTTTATCATATTTTTGCACCTTTATTCTTGCAGATTTGTACCTAATGAATGTTTGTACCTCACGCTAAATCTGTGAATACTCCCACAACTATCCCCTTGCTAAAAATAACAAATTGGCCACTGCACACATGTAATAATGACAATGTGAAATTGTCTTCCAGAATCAAAAACAAGCGTGGTAAACAGAAATGCATTGATCCAGATTCCCTGTGGCTCAAAGACAAAATACAAAAGGTGAGTAGCAAAAAAAAAAAACATTCAGGAGAACTCCTATTCCTGTGTTCTTAACATTTGTAGGTCTGGAGAATTTAATCTTTTTAAAGAATTAGAAAGGCATCGGGTTTATCCCAAGGTATTTTAATTGTCTTACTTTTGCTGGACATGACGGGGGAATGGGGGGGGGGGGACTCAATGAATATGAAGTGTTTGGAAGGGGTGGGGGGGAAGAAAAATTTTCTAAAAATTTTAGAATTTTTTTTTCAAGTAAATTCACAGCTTTTTTCTTGTGAATATGACTTTTTTTCTTGTAAATTTGGAACTTTTTCTCCTAAATTTGTGACTTCTTTTTCATTAGTCATTAACTTTTATCTCATAAATTTACTACTTTTTTTCTCTTCAACTTGCAACTTTTTTCTCAAAAATTTTCAACTTTTGTCTAACAAATGTAGGACTTTTTAAATTGTGAATTAGCATCTTTCATCATATTTTTGCATCTTTATTCTTGCAAATTTGTACTTAATTTACATTGTACCTTATGCTAAATTTATGAATACTCCCACAACCGTCCCTGTTGTTAAAAAATAATCAATCACCTACTGATTATAGTTAATTATAAAGCCAGCATGTCCATGTGGGCCCCAGGATAGGTTACCACTGGGCTGTGTACGGGTCCCATGTGGGTTTGTCTGCGGGTTCCATGTTGGTTCTATCTGTGTTTGCCCACATGGCTTTACCTGTGGAGTAGGTGAGCAAGTGATATGTTCACCAGCTTTAAATTCATCTGGGCCCCACATGAGTTTAATATGGGTGAGCAAGTTTCAGCAACACTTGGGCCAGAGGAAAAATTATGCAAAAAAAGTCACAAATTTATGAGAACTAAGTGAAAATTTATAAGAAAAAAGTAACAAATTAAAAAATAGCAAATTTATGAGAAAAAAAATCACAAATTTATTAGAAAAAAGTCAAATATTTATGAAAAAAGTGAAAATTTAGGAGAAAAAAGCTGCAAATTTACATGGAAAAAGTAAAATTACTTGAAAAGAGTTACAAACTTACAAGAAAAAAACCTGTAAATTTACGATAAAAAAGTCCCAAATTTATGAGGAAAAAAATAGAAAAGTTGCAAATTAACAAAAAAAGTAGCAAATGTATGACTATATAAAACTTATGAGAAAAACATCCCAAATTTATGAGGAAAAGTTGTATGTTTACAGTAAAAAAGTTGCAAATTTTTGAGAAAGTTACAAGAAAAATGTCGCAAATTTATGTGAAAAAGTCACAAATTTACAAGAAAATAGCACATTTACAAGGAATAAAGTAACAAATTTATAAGAAAACGTTGCGAGATTACAGTAAAAGCTGCAAATTTGTCCGGTTATGGCTGCCACGTAGGACGGACGTGTCTCGCTCTGCTCTGCTCCTGGAAAAAAAAAATCGGCAAATAACTCTCTCATTTGGGACAGAACGTATCCCAGCATTTGGGCGAGGATATGTCGGCGAAGCCTAAGGCTGGAAAACCAGGAAAAGGAAAAAGCGAGCCGCCGAAACAGTCCAAATTAACGGACTTTCAGGTCTGTGACGCAGCAAACAAAACTCCATATATGGCGGAGGAGGCTGGCAACGCTGCGATTTCTGCGGGGAATGGCGCAGATGCGCTGATGGCTGCCATGAGTTCAATGAGAGCGGACTTTTCCTCTAGATTTGATGGGATTATGACAGCGTTGGAAGGAATAAGAAAGGAATTGGGTGACTGTGTAGAACGAACGGCGCAGATGGAGCTCCGTCTCGCTAGTGCTGAAGATGACGTCACCCGTCTTCAATTAAAGGTGCGCACTTTGGAAAAAAAAAATAAATCTCTGGAAGATAATATTTTGGATTTGGAATCTCGGTCGAGACAGAATAATTTGAGGCTGGTGGGTCTTCCAGAGGAATCAGAAGGTCGGGACGTATGTTCCTTTCTGGAAAAGTGGATTCCGGAGGTGCTGGGCAGCGAGGAGTTGCAATCAGCAGTGGTTCTGGAAAAAGCACATCGTATTGGCCCACGGAGAGATAAGGGACCGCCGAGGACCTTAATTATGAAGTTTCTTAACAACAGAGACAGGATGAAGATCTTCAACGCTGCACGTGCTAAAGGAGAGATTAAACACCAGGACCAGCAGGTGCGGTTCTACCCAGATTTGGCCACAGGAATCCAGCAATTGAGGAAGCAGTTTGATCCCGTACGTAAGGAGCTGCGCAACCTTGGGATTCGTCATGGTGTAATCTATCCTGCGAGACTGCTGACCACGTATGAGGGCAGAACCCACATCTTCAAGACCCCAGAGGAGGCGCAGGAGTTCATCAAGAAGATCAAAGAAGAAGAAGAGACTGGTGGGAGCTAAGCATGAACAAAATATAAGGTAGAATAATTAAGCATTTGCACAGGCATCTGACTGACTTGAAGTAAATAGTAAGTTTACAAAATATAGATTGTATTATATATTAAAAAAAACAAAAACAAAACAAACAAAAAAAAAAACTATGATGTACAAAGTTGTTAAAAATTTTGGAGTTAAGTTGGAAAACTACAGAGGAGAGTTAATGTTACGTCATTAAAAGCAGTAGAGTTAGGGTGATTGGGAGGATGAAGAAGGAGTGGCTTAGGCTGTTCCCCGTGGGTGTGGAACGGTTGATGGCTATATCGGGAGACAGAATTTTTCTTTTGATTTTGGGGGGTTTGCCACAAGGGGAAATTTGTTTGTGTGTAGTTTGTAGGATGAATGTTCAACCACTCATGTTTTTGCTTCTCTGTATGAGCATGTTTACACTGCAAGGTAATCCCAAACTCTCTATTGATCATGGACCAAAGTGTTAATCTTAATTTAACTTCATGGAATTGCAGAGGTCTACAAAATTTAAAAAAAACTTAAACAAGTTATGAATAAAATAAAGGACATGGGTTCAAGAATTGTGTTTTTACAAGAAACTCATCTGATAGAGGAGGATGTTAAAAGAATTAGGAGTAGATGGCAGGGAAGTGTATTCACCTCTTCATTTTCATCCCGAGCCAGGGGAGTTATGACTCTCATACATAAATCAGTTCCTTTTCAAGTGAAAAATGTAATTGGAGACAAATTTGGAAGATATGTAATCATTCAAGGTTCTTTGCTATTAGAAAATATAAATCTTGTGAACTTATATGGTCCCAATATAGATGATCAGAAGTTCTTTGCTAATTTATTTCTCATCTTATCATCACTTACAGGGCAACATATAATAGCAGGGGATTTTAATTGTACATTGAATCCAGGTGTGGATAGATCAACAGGACTGGATTGTACGCACATTGGATGTAGGATGACTATTAATCATTTTATGAAAGAATTGAGATTGTTAGATATATGGAGAGAAATGAAACCACAAGTTAAAGCCTATTCTTGTTATTCCAGTACCTACAAGACATTCTCACGTATTGATTATTTTTTGATTTCCACAGAATTAAGGTCCAAGATTCAAAACTGCTTTTATGATAACATCGTGATCTCTGATCATGCACCCTGTTGTCTAATATATGTAGATAAAAAATTGACAAAGGAATCAGGTAGATGGCAATTTCAGCATAAATGGCTTCAGGATGAGGAATTTGTCAAGTATATAGAAAAACAGATAGACGAGTTCTTTGACATCAATACTACACAAACATCAGCATGTGTAAAGTGGGAGGCTTTCAAAGCTTTTATTAGGGGACATATTATTAGTTATACAGGATCAAAATCTAAGAAGACTCGAGAGGAGAGAGCTAAATTGGAACATAAAATAAAAAATCTTCAGGAAAAAGTGTATGCAGGAAGTGACCCAAGGTTGGAGAATGAATTACTGATTTTGAGAGCTGAATATGACAAAAAATCAGCGAATAGAGCTGCCTCGAGTCTTCTAAGATTGAAACAATCTTTTTATGAACAAGGTGAAAAATCAGGAAAATTATTAGCATGGCAGATTAAACAATTGGAAATTAAAACACCAATTACCAGTATTATAAGTAATGGACAGGTAGTTATAGATCCTTTAGAAATTAATAGAGCCTTTAGAGATTACTATGAAAAATTATATGATACCAAAAATGAACCTGATTTAACAAAACTAAATGGGTTTTTGAACGAACTATCTATACCGTGTATTCCAAATGAAAACAGGGAGATATTGGAGTCTAAAATTAGTCAAGAAGAAGTTGGGCTAGCCATTGATAATATGAAATCAGGAAAAAGTGCAGGACCAGATGGTCTTCCAGTTGACCTTTATAAAAAATTTAAGAATAAATTAATAAAACCTTTTTTGGAAATGGTTTTAGAAGCATTTCAAAATAATAATTTACCATCATACATAAATAATGCCTTAATTATACTGCTGCCAAAACCAGGTAAGCCCTCTAATAAATGTGAAAATATGAGACCAATAAGCCTATTAAACGCCGACCTTAAGATAATCTGTAAAATTTTAGCAAGACGAATACAAGAAATTTTACCAAATATTATTAATCGAGATCAGAATGGCTTTATAAAGGGTAGACAAGGCTTCCATAATGTAAGAAGACTATTTAATATTATCTATTTTAATAAAGAAGCACCGGATACAGCTCTCCTATCATTGGACGCCGAAAAGGCCTTTGATAGAGTTGAATGGCCCTTTCTTTTTGAAGTCCCACAAAGGTTTGGACTTGGAAATAATTTCATAAAATGGGTTCAAATAATATACAATAATGCTACAGCAGAAATCCTAACAAATAACAATATTTCAAAACCAATAAAAATCAATAGAGGATGTCGACAAGGCTGTCCACTTTCACCTTTACTGTTTACTATGGCAATTGAACCTTTAGCGATAGCGATACGTTTACATTCACAAATATATGGAATTAAAGTTGGACCAACAGAACATAAAATCTCCCTGTACGCCGATGATATAATTTTGTTTATGTCGAATCTAAAAAAATCAATTCCAACCTTGTTGAATTTAATAAAGAATTTTGGGGAAATATCAGGATATAAAATAAATAAAACTAAATCTTCAATATTAATGCTAAATGAGACCCAGAGAAATTACCCAGCCCCTGAGGTAAATCAATTCAATGTTGTAAATCAGTTTAAATATTTAGGAATCCAAATTATGCCTAAGCTAGAATCAGTCGCCAGTGTCAACTATGAAGCCTTAATGTCAGATATCAGTGAGTTAACTCAGAGATGGATGTCACTACCAATGTCGATGATCGGGAGAATCAATATACTTAAAAGTAATATTTTACCTAAAATACTTTATTTATTTCAATACATTCCCTTATCACCACCTTTAGATCTATTCTCAAGAATAAAAAAAAAGTTAGTGGAATTTATATGGAACAACAGGAGGGCTAGATTACGTTTGTCTTTATTATATTTACCATTTGATCGTGGAGGTCTGAAATGTCCAAATTTTATGTTGTATTATTGGTCGGCACAACTGAGGTCTATGACATATTATTTTTCATCAAATGATCTCCCTCACTGGACTGAAATGGAATCATACAATTTACCTTTACCTCTTCCCATATTCATATACTCAGATTCGGCAAAAAAATTACAAAAACAAGTTAAAAATCCATTTGTAAAGCATATGATCAAAATATGGTGTGAAGCTAAAAACTATTTAAAAGAACCACAGTTATTGTCACAATTTAGTCCAATATGGGGTAATCAATATTTTAAACCAGGGAGAGCGGACGCTGTATTTAAAGTATGGAATTTAAAAGGGATACAAAAGATTCAGGATTTATATTTGCCATGTGCAGACAACATAATGTCTTTTGAAGAGCTGAGGATCAAATTTAATCTCAATAGAACACATTTTTTTAAATATCTTCAACTTAGAAACTTTATTCGATCAAATCAAAATAAAGCTCTCACTCGACCTATTTATTCATCCTTGGAAAAAATGATGATGAAAGATAGTAAAAGAAAGGGTATTATTTCAGAGTTTTATAACTCATTGACACTATCTTCAAGTGAAAATTCACTGAAAAGATTAAACTACTGGAAAGAAGATCTGCAAATTGAAATTTCAGAGGAACAATGGGAATTGGCTTGTACAGAAGCTCAAACCAAATCAATAAATGCACGCCTTAAATTGATACATTTCAAATGGTTAATGCGGATGTATGTTACACCGGAGGAGTTAAATAGATATAACAAAAATATACCAGATACATGCACAAAATGCATGGAAAGTAAAGGAACCCTATTTCATTGTTTATGGGAATGTAGATTAATAAGAATGTTTTGGGAAGAGGTGAGGGTAACAATTGAAAAAATAATCTCAAAACAAATCATATTGAATCCTAAACTGTTTTTGTTGGGTCTGTACCCAGAAAAGCATAATTTTAATAAAAGTGAAAGAACATTCATAGACCTCAGTTTGCTTAATGCCAAAAAATGTATTGCACTATTATGGAAAAAGACTCATAGACCAGATGTGACTCAGTGGTTAAGACAGATGTTAACAAACCTTCCATTAGAAAGAATAACATATATACTGAAATCAAAGGAAATTGTGTTTGAGAATATATGGAGACCTTTTATTGATTATGTAAAAAATTTAAACATAACTCTTGAAGAAGAAGGTGAATGATGTGTGTGGACCTTGTAAATTCCAAACTGGTGAACATAATATGTATACTTATGTATTGGATTGTCTAGACTAAACAGAGGAGCATTGTTGAAGACTTGATTTTGTTGGTGGTTGTTGGTGTTTTTAGTGCATTTTTTTTTTTTGTAGTACTTTAGTGTTAGTGTTTGATTGTTTGTATCATGTTTGTTAAAAAAAAAAAAAAAGGTTCAATAAAGATATTGTGGAAAAAAAAAAGCTGCAAATTTATGAAAAGTTCCAAAATTACAAGAAAAAGTTAACAAATTTGCAAGAAAAAAGTCACAATTTTACAAGAAGATAGATAGATGTACTTTATTGAGCCCAAACTGGGAAATTACAGAAACTAACAAATTTATGAGAAAAAATTTGCAAATTTACAAGAAAAAAGTCACCAGTTTATGAGGAAAATTTAAAAAAAAGTTGCAAATTAACAAAAACAAGTGGCAAATGTACAAGTACACAAAATTTATGAGAAGAAAGTCCCAAATTTATGAGTTCACAGTAAAAAAGGTTTAAAATTTTGGGGAATGTTTCAAATTTACAAGAAAAATGTTGCAAATTTATTTAAAAAACTCACAAGTTTACAAGAAAATAGCAAATGTACAAGGAAGAAGGTAACAAATTTATAAGAAAAAGTTGTAAGATTACAGTAAAAAAGTGGCGAATTTATGAGAATGTTCCAAAATTACAAGAGAAAATTAGCAAATTTGCAAGAAAAAAAAGTCACAATTGTACAAGAAAAAGGTGCAAACTTATGAGAAAGTTTCATTTTTAAAAAAAAAAATAATCAAATTAGGGGGAGAAATCACAAATTTACAAGAAAATATCAAATTTACGAGAAAATATATGTCATACTATTGACCAACCAAACCGCACACTTCTGTAATTCTTCCATCATGGCATGAAAACAATTTTTAACACATTAAAAAAGTCAGACAACAGAAGAGGAACTCCTCAGCCTTTCATTAAGATGGCCACGTTAAATAGAAAATGTCTTCCACAAATACCTGTCAAAGCCACGTGTAAGCTAGCAGGTGTGGGGGTGGTGAGGCTACTGATTGGCTGAATGGGAGGACGAGTTGTTCATGAGAACGTTGTTTCATTCGTGGTTCCTCCTCTGTGTTCCAGGGAGTTCTGGACTGTCTTCCTGTTTTGTCTCTGTCAAACCAAGTCCTGGAAGGAGGAACATGAGCACGACAAAGATGTCCCCACAGAGCCGCCACTGGTAGTGTTTAACACCGATTTATTATTTATTGCTTTTGCAGAAATATCTATTTAACGTCAAAGTTATTTTTTTAGTTAATTGTCAAAAATGATTAAAAAATATTGATGTTATTTTGTTTATGCAGGAGCTGAATACTGCATGATGAATAAAAATGTTAAAAACTGACAGTCTTGTGCCTCATGTTTTATTTCCTTTTAAATGTACTTTACAGTATAAATGAGTTAAGACAGAAATTCACAGATGTAAAATGAGCTAAACTGTACAGGGATCTACAAAATGTTATGAGCCTGACCATCCTGACACCTTAGATCAACACCTTAGACCCAAGCCATCGGGGACAGCAATCGGCTAGGCTCACGTTGTGCGAGGTGGCTAAGAAACCCATACAAAGTCCTGTGTGCGGGCTGCACGTCTGCTTCAGGTGCGTGAGCAGCCCTGAAGGTTCCAAGGCTGGCGATCGGCCGTGTTTCTCGGGCATGTGCAGCGGCGGAGGATGATGTATCAGTCTGTGGAGCCGGATTGTCCCTGTGCGTGGCGTGCACTTGGCGCAGTGACCACATAACTAGCAGTTGTGCTGTCCTCGTAATCCTGTGGTGTGCATGCGGGGTTTCGTTGTCGCGAGCTGAGTCAGGGTCAGGGAGCTTGGTGGAAATCAACGCAGTCGGCGCCGGTGATCGTCCCTGTTCAGGCTGCTTCCTTCGTTTCGCTCGTGTTGCCGTTCATGCTGCGTGTCGGTCCCAGCGCTGCGCTCCGGAGAGCGTGCTCCGGTGAGGATGAAGAGGTTGCAGGCGTTCTCTGGTCCTCTGTGTCCACAGCGCGGTGAGAGGGAGCAGACGGTCATTCTCTCTCGTCAGGTCACCAGTGTGGAGGTAAAAGATCAGGTGAGGGGCGTACCATGACACGCCGGGGTCACCAGTGTGGAGGAATAAGATAAGGCAAGATGCGATGAGCTGGAAGGTTGCAGAGTTTTATTTCCTCCATCAAAATGAGACACACATCATAGCTCTGAGCTACTGTGTTCTACTGTGCTGTGCTGTGTTGTTGAGGCATGTATAGTAAGCTCTTTTATACAGACAGAATGCATGGCACATTAGCATATTGGTATACATATCAGTCAATACATATGATTAGTATGACAAACTGGCTCCCGGACGTCCTTTCCTTAATCCGGGGATGCATAAACAATAGTCCATTGTTCTGGCTGTCCCCCAGGGGCTCTCTGTCCGTATGCAAATTGTCCTCTGCTTCCTGCAGACATGCTGAGTGTGAGGAATGTTCCTATAGAGTGTTGTGGGTCACCACAGTCCGTTATTTTTATAATGTTCAAAAATCATTTCTTTATATGTTGATTTAAATATGTGGATATTTGGACACTGTCTGTGTTTCTCTCCCAACCCATTCCACAATTTTACCCCGCACACAGACACACAAAAATCTTTCCTAGTAGATCTTACTAGGTGCATTTTAAATTTTGTATTCTCCCATAAATTGTATTTCCCTTCTCTCTGACTAAAAAGAGTTTGTATGCTGTGTGGCAAAAAGTTTTTACTGACTTTAAACATTAACTGTGCTGTATAATAATCAACCAGATCCTGTAATTTCAATCATTTTGAATGTAAAAACAAAAAATTAGTATGTTTAAGATACCCAACTTTGTGTATAACACGGACTGCCCTTTTTTGTAATATTAGCAATGAATTAAGTATACTTTTATGATTGTTACCCCAGACCTCTATACAATAGGTCAAGTATGGAAGTACTAATGAGCAATACAAGATATGAAGCAATTTGTAATCTAGGACTTGCTTAATTTTATTTATAATTGCAATATTTTTTGCCACTTTGTTTTGAATCTGCTGATGACAAAATATGAAATAGCTAATCAACTAGCAAAATCGTTTGAGAAGAATTCATCTGTTGGAAACTATCGTCCTGAGTTCCAAATCATACTAGCACAAGAAGAACAAAAAGAAATAAACTTTTCTTCAGATAACTCAGAACCATACAACCAAGATTTCACTATGGAAGAACTTTTGCTCTCAATAAGGAACTCTCATGACACTGCTGTGGGGCCAGATAAAATTCATTGATGGTTGATGGTTTTCAACAACATCTGGAAGTCAGACAGTATTCCTGAAAGCTGGAAAGAAGCAGTAGTTATTCCCGTTCCAAAACCTGGGAAAGATCATACTGATACCAATAACTACTGTCCAATAGCTCTGACAAGTTGCCTCTGTAAAACCATGGAAAGAATGGTGAACAATCGCCTTGTGTGGGTGCTTGAGTCTGAAGGCCTTTTAACTGATTACCAGTGTGGCTTCAGACGTGGTAAAAGCACTTTAGACCACCTTATCAGATTAGAGGCCTATATACGTGATGGTTTTATTAGAAAAGAACATGTAGTTGCTGTATTTTTTGATTTAGAAAAAGCATATGACACAACATGGAAATATGGTATTTTAAGAGACCTACATGGCATGGGTTTTAGGGGACATTTGCCTTTTTTCATTTCAAACTTTTTGTCCAATAGACACTTCAGAGTCCGAGTAGGAGATACCCTTTCAGAGCCCCATGTGCAAGAACAGGGAGTCCCCCAGGGAAGTATCCTCTTGGTTACTCTTTTTAGCATTAAGATTAATAGTGTAGTTGGTGCTCTTAGACCAAATACCTTTTGTAGTCTTTATGTAGATGACCTCTGTATTTGCTACAGGGGGAAAGACATGAGCACAATCGAAAAGCAACTACAGCTGTGCATAAACAAGATTAATGGGTGGTCAGTCAATAATGGTTTTAAATTTTCAAAAACAAAAACGGTCTGCATGCACTTTTGCCTGCTGCCGTCCCTTCACCTCGACCCTGAGCTTTTCATAGATGGAGAAGCTGTCAAGGTGGTAAAAGAAACCAAATTCCTTGGACTTGTTTTTGATAATAAGCTGTCTTTTATTCCACATATTGTGGAGCGTGTAAATAATGAGGCCGATTTGGTTCAAGCGGTTTATTACACGACTCACACAAGGAGCATAGACAGAATGGCATACAAGTAGGAACTCTTCCCTTAAATAACATGACATCCTTCTAGACTCTTCTCACACACAAAAGATAATCCCCGTCTAGACTCTTCTCACACACAAAAGATAATCTCCCCGTCCGACTGCAGTCAGTCCATTCATCCTTGACACCTCTGTTATCTTACTAGGGCATCTAGAAACTTCTCACACACAAAAGGTTAACTTCGCGTCCTTTGTTCCTGTCTAAGGTGGTAAACCATTATGCACTCCTCAGGTTGCCACACCACCACCCCCAGCAACTTAGATAGGACAAAAGGGAAGTCCTTTTGTCCATTAACATCAGGACTTCCACATCAGGAATAAAACCATTAACATCAGTCCACATGCTGTAGAACAATCAACATCAGTCCGCATGCTGCTTGGGCTTCAGTCTTCTGCCATATCTGCTGTAGCCAGGATTCGCTGCCTCTGTGGTGCTGCTCTGCTGGAGGGCTGATGTCTGGGGGTGAAAACTTTTTGACTGTCCGTGTGGGTGCTCTGGAGAATCTTTTCTCTGGGAAGCACCCCGTGGAGGTCTTCCACGCCGAGGGGCCCTCGCCAACAGCACTTGCTCGTCAGCCACAACGAAAGCAGGCTTGAGTCTGTCTATGCCAATTTTTTCCCTCCTACCCCCCAAATCTAGCAAAAAATGCTTATCCCCTGTTTCCAGCACTCTAAACGGTCCATCATAAGGTAGGCGCAGTGGGGGGCGGTGGGCGTCGTGTCTGACAAACATGAACTCTGCGTTTTTCAAAGCTTTAGGCACAAAAACGCGCGGAAAACTGTGGTGGGCAGGGCCCGGCAGCGTGCTTGAGTCTATGCAACACTGCAGCAGCTGAGACGGGGAGCTGCCCGGCGCAGGATTATCTGGCAGAAACTCCCCAGGCAGCCGGAGTGGTTGTGCAAAAATGAGTTCTGCCGGGGAAGATTCCAGATCCTCTTTAGGCGCAGAACGTAACCCCAATAAAACCCATGGTAGCCTGTCTACCCAATTTGCATCCGTCAGTGAAGCCCTCAGAGCTGCTTTTAACGACCTATGAAAACGTTTGCATAACCCATTAGCCTGCGAGTTGTACGCGGTTGTGCGGTGAATTGAGACACCTAGGCTGCGGGCCATGGTTGACCAGAGTTCAGAAACAAATTGAGAGCCTCTGTTGGACATAATGTCCGACGGAACTCCAAAACGCGCCACCCATGCTGTTAAAAACGCGCGCGCCACCTCCTGGGCCGTGGTTGCCGCCAGCGGAACCGCTTCTGGCCAGCGCGTGGTGCGGTCCACCATTGTCAGGAGATGCGTGTACCCCTGTGATGGCGGAAAGGGGCCTACGAGGTCCACGTGGACATGGTCGAACCTCTTTGCCGGGATGCGAAACGGCTCCAAAGGAGCCTTCATGTGTCTGTGAACCTTGGCTCGTTGGCACGCCACACAGGCTGCCGCCCACTCTTTCACTTGTTTGCGAAGGCCCGGCCACACATATTTCTCTCCTACCATTTTGACCGCCGCGCGCACCCCTGGGTGTGCCAAAGAGTGAACCGACTCAAACACGCGGCGGCGCCACGCGGCCGGAACCACAGGCCGTGGGCGACCCGTGGAGACGTCGCAGATTAAGGGAGGAATGCCGTTAAGCAGCGTCCTCTTCTCCAGCCTTAACCCTGTTGGTCCAGACTGGAGCACGCGCACGTCCGCGTCACTAGCCTGCTCCTCGGCCATGGCTGCGTAATCCAACCCTACACAGACCGGGGCCACAACGGCGCGCGAGAGGCAGTCTGCCACTACATTCAGTTTGCCCGACACATGCTGAATATCGGTAGTAAACTCTGAGATCGCGGCCAGCTGCCTCTGCTGCCGGCCCGACCAAGGTTCTGAAACTTTGGCCATTGCAAATGTTAGTGGCTTATGGTCAACGAACGCAGTAAAATTGCGCCCTTCCAGCCAGAACTGGAAATGGCGAATGGCCAGGTGGAGAGCCAGCAACTCTCTGTCGAACGCACTGTATTTACATTCAATGTCGCGCAAGGTTCTGCTGAAAAAGGCATGCGGCTGCCAAGCCCCGGTGACGCGCTGCTCCACAACAGCCCCTATGGCCACATCTGAGGCGTCAGTGGTGAGGGCTATGCGGGCCGTTGGGTCTGGATGTGCCAACAATGCGGCGTTTGCCAGGGCTGCTTTAACTTCCGAGAACGCCTGCTCTCGTTCCGGGGTCCATTCGACCTTATTCGCGGGTTTCTGTTTTTTGAGCGCAGCGTACAATGGCTGCATGAGCTGCGCTGCGCGGGGAAGGAAACGGTTATAAAAGTTCACCATTCCCAAAAATTCTTGTAGCGCCCTGACCGTTTGTGGTCGGGGAAAATCTATCACTGCGCGCACTTTGTCAGGCAGCGGAACCGCTCCTTCGGGAGAGACGCGGTGCCCCAAAAAATCAATCCCCGTCACCCCGAACTGACATTTCGCTGGGTTGATTATTAAACCGTGCTCTTCCAACCTACGGAAAACCGTCGTGAGGTGGGTTTCGTGTTCGTCTTCGGATGCACTGGCTACCAAGATATTGTCCAGGTAAACGAACACGAAAGGGAGATCGCGCAGCACTGCATCCATCATGCGTTGGAACGTCTGTGCTGCCCCTTTAAGCCCAAACGGCATGCACAAGAACTCAAATAAACCAAACTGAGTTATTACCGCTGTTTTGGGTATGTCCTCAGTGCGCACTGGGACTTGGTGGTAACCACGGACCAAATCTATCTTAGAAAAAAATGCGCGCTCCTGCGAGGTGAGTGGAAAAATCCTGAATGTGAGGAATTAGGTAGCGGTCATGCGCTGTAGCGTTGTTTAACCTGCGGAAATCGCCGCAAGGTCGCCACGAACCTTCAGCTTTAGGGACCATGTGTAGCGGGGAAGCCCATGGACTGTTTGAGCACCTGATGATGCCTAACCTCTCTAGGTTAGCGAACTCCTCGCGCGCTATGGCCAGTTTAGCTGCGTCCAAGTGCCGAGGTCTTGTAAAAACGGGCGCCCCGGTGGTGGTGATAAAATGCTCCACCCCATGTTTAGCGATAGCTGCTGAAAACGTCAGGACTGTGAGTGCTGGGAACTGAGTGAGCAGTGTGTGGAACTTACCGCATGCTGCTGTGACGTTGGCTTGTGCTGTTGGCCGGGTCACTCGAGCTATACAGGGGAGAGAGTCAAAAGACAGTGCATTAACCAGGCGCCTGTTAGCGATATCTACCAACAACCCATGTGCACATAGAAAATCAGCCCCCAGTATATGGTAATCCAATGCTGCTACAACAAAAGTCCATTCAAATGTACGACTGTGTAGAGACAAGAGCAGAGTCCTCTCACCAAAGGTCTTAATGTCTGAGCCGTTTGCTGCTGCCATCTCGGGGCCGCTGGTTCCTGCCAGCCGGTCAGCGTAGGTCGGCCGGATGAAACTCCTCTGTGCGCCGGTGTCCACGAGGAAATGCCTCCCCGAGCATGCGTCCGTCAAATAGAGCAGCTTGTTCTCCTCCCCGAGGGTCGCGGCTGCTACCGACCCCCGGTCTTGGCGTTTCCCCAGTGCTTGAACTGGCACGGGGGTATACATTTACGTGCCCTCTCTGCAAAGCGACGATGGTAGAAGCAAAGAGTGTCACCTCCACGTTCCTTGGCCCCCGCTGCTGCTGCCGTCGGTGGTTCTGCTGCTGCCGTCGGCGGCTCCTCGCCTCCTCGTGTCGACGTGCCGGGCTCCGTCGCTGCTGCAATGGTCACGAAAGCCTTGGTGGCGACGATGATCCGGTCTGCTTCTCAGGCTAGCGCACGATAGTCCCATTTGGCCAGCAACGACGAATTGGCCATGGGCCGCTCTCGCCGCTGTCGGAAGGTTCCTGAGGAAAATGTGGGTGAAGATGAAGTGGTCATCGTCCGTGCCCTTTAGCCTCAGCATCTTCGCCATCATGTCCACGGCCGAACCATCTCCCAACTCGGTCCGCGTCAGAAGCCTCTCTGCTCTCTCACCATCCGAGAGCGTGTAGTGCTGGATGAGGGCAGCCTTCAGTGCGTCATATTTGCCGTCGGCTGGTGGCTGATCGAGCAGGCTCTCGATGTGCTGAGCCGTGCTGGCATCGAGCACTGCGACCATATAGTGGAATTTCGTATCATCCGCCGATATCCCTCGGAGGGCGAACTGCGCCTCGGTTAGGTGGAACCAGGAGCGCGGGTTGTGCTGCCAAAAATCAGGTAGTTTGATCGCTACAGCGCACGCGAAGCTGGGGGTTCCAGTCGAGGTTGGCTCCGGGGATCTTCCGTCGTATTCCATGATTCGTCTTGGGTCACCAGTGTGGAGCGTGTAAATAATGAGGCTTCACCTCGACCCTGAGCTTTTCATAGATGGAGAAGCTGTCAAGGTGGTAAAAGAAACCAAATTCCTTGGACTTGTTTTTGATAATAAGCTGTCTTTTATTCCACATATTGTGGAGCGTGTAAATAATGAGGCCGATTTGGTTCAAGCGGTTTATTACACGACTCACACAAGGAGCATAGACAGAATGGCATACAAGTAGGAACTCTTCCCTTAAATAACATGACATCCTTCTAGACTCTTCTCACACACAAAAGATAATCCCCGTCTAGACTCTTCTCACACACAAAAGATAATCTCCCCGTCCGACTGCAGTCAGTCCATTCATCCTTGACACCTCCCTGTTATCTTACTAGGGCATCTAGAAACTTCTCACACACAAAAGGTTAACTTCACGTCCTTTGTTCCTGTCTAAGGTGGTAAACCATTATGCACTCCCCAGGTTGCCACAATATAAAAATTTTTACGAATCAGATGTTTTAAAGCCCTTGATATTATTAAAGTTTTGGCTAAAACTAAATGGGGTGCGGACTCTATTGTGCTGCTGCATCACTATAGAGCACTTGTAAGATCTCGGCTAGAGTATGGGAGCATAGTTTATGGATCAGCAAGGAAAACGTACATCAGGACGCTACAAACTGTCCATCACCAGGGGCTAAGGCTTGCCTTGGGGGCTTTCAGAACCTCTCCTGTTAAAAGTTTGTATGTTGAAGCAAATGAGCCTTCACTTCACAACAGGTGCCTGAAATTGGCTCTCCAGTATATGGTTAAACTTAAAGCAAACCATAGAAATCCAGCCTACTCTGCAGTTTTTCACCCTCGATTTTTGCATTTGTATAAGGTCAGACCTAAGAGCATCACTCCTTTTGGACTCCGTATAGAACCTCACCTGGTAAAACTAAACCCTAATATAAGCAAGGTAGCGCAGACACAGTTTTGTCCCATTCCACCATGGAGTTTAAGGAAACCCAATATAATTCTGGATCTGAGCCAGAACAAAAAGAAATGTGTACCAGCAGCAGATCTTGGACATAAAATGCCATTTTCCTCACCATATTTCCATATACTCGGATGGATCTAAAGTAGATGGCTCAGTCTCTGCTGCAATTGTCACCAGGCACAATCAGTATGGCTTGCGGATTTCCAAACAATGTTCAATTTTTACAGCAGAGGCTCGTGCTTTGCTTCTAGCAATGGAACACACTGAGAGAACCAAACAACAGAGCTCCTTGATTTTTACTGACTCCAGATCCTGTCTTCAGGCACTTGGGTTTTTAAAGACTGATCACCCCATTATTACTTATTATTTAGAGAAACTAGGTTTTTTACAGAAACATAATGTTAATATCATCTTTTGATGGATCCCCAGCCATGTTGGCCTGTCAGGTAACGAGCAGGCAGACATTGCTGCCAAGAGAGCCCTTACCCAAGAAGTCACTCAATGCCAGATCCCAGCCTCAGACCTCAGGCCTCTAATAACCTCCTATGTTTTAAAGAAGTGGCAGACTGAATGGGACACGTTTACTGCAAATAAATTGCATGATATTAAACCTACCATAAGCCATAGACATTTGCATCACTTTCAAAATTGACATGATGAGGTAGTGTACACTAGATGCCGTATTGACCACTCTAGGCTTACGCACAGCTTTTTATTAAAAGGTGAAGCACCACCATCTTGTCAGTTTTGCGGAGGTTTTTTATCAATAAAGCACATTTTACTTGACTGTCCTGCTCTCATGACAGCAAGACGTTTTTATACTCAAAAGTCACTGAAGGATATTTTTAATATGGCACCACCAAAGAAAAATTTAGGGTTTTTAGCACATGTGCATCTGAAGCATCTTATTTAATTTTTCTATTTAATTGTATGTACATATGTATCTCACTGTATTTATTGATTCTTTCATTTATCATACTGTCTCTATGTAATTAACTCAATTTTCCTATAGGTTCTAATTTTGCCATGAAATAGCCATAGATGCTGACATGGCACTAAACAAGAACACTCACTCACTCACGCCACTTTGTTTTGTGTGTATCTGATGTGTGGTTTCCAACTAATTTTATCATCTAGTATTACACCCAAAAATTTGATCTCCTTAACATTTTCAATAATTACATAATCTATATGAATATGTATATCTTCAATTTAGTTAGCTATTTATTAATTTTATTTTATATTTACTTATTTTTGTAGGTTTTTTATTTGGGTTCTAAATCTTGGGTTTTAGACATTTGAGTTTTTAACCTCTTTGACTAGTCTTTAACTTTTTAATATGACCCTTCTCTCTTATCTCTTTGTTTTTTCGCTTATCTCTTTGTCCTATGTCCTGATTGGTGGAGCCTTGAGTACTTTTATCAAGTTTATAGTCAGCTTCATGTGTGCCTGTGTTTGTGTTCATGTTGAATGTAATTGTGGTTTGTAAATATGGATGTCACCTGACTGCAAAACAAATCTACCTACAGGTACAAATAAAGTAACCTGAACCTGAACCTGAATCTTCTGTTAGAAAGCTGAAGATGAAGAGGAACTTCATCTTTCAGCACGACAATGACCCAAAGCAGGGTTTCCTTTGGTAACATTTCTATGTGGCGGCCCGCCTCGCCAGAAAAATTACCACTGCGCTAATGAGAAGATATGAATTTAAGAAAAATGTATGAAGCAATGACTTTCCACAAGCGTGCACACGAACAACGCGTGTGGCCGTCATCCGCACAGAGTTTAGAAGCACCCGCCCACGCAAGCTTTCCAGTCAGGCAGAGTCTCTCGCTAGCGTGACTGTCAGAGAAAAACATGAGTTTATTCAATTCAATTCAACTTTATTTATATAGCGCCATTTCACAACAACAGTCATCTCATAGCACTATCAACTGTAGGGGGGGACCCCCACAGTTGCAGAAAGACCCCAGCAATAAGGCGATCCCCTGTGAGCAAGCACTTGGCGACGGTGGAGAGGAAAAACTCCCTTTTAACAGGAAGAAACCTCCAGCAGAACCAGGCTCAGGGAGGGGCAGTCATCTGCTGCGACTGGCTGGGGGGTGAGGGGATAGAGAAGAAGAAAAGAACAGACATGTAGAGAGCAAACAGCACGATGGGGACTCAATCTATGGGAGAGAACAAACAAATGTTAATGACCAGCAAAAAAAAAAAATATTTCATAGAGAGTGAGGAAAGGAGTGAGGCCCAGTGCATTACTGGAGGTCCCCCGGCTGACTAAACCTATTAGCAGCATAACTAAGGGAGGGTTCAGAAACACATGATCCCTCCCTAATTGTAGGCTAGATCAAAAAGGTAGGTTTTAGCCCTATTCTTAAAAACAGAGATCGAGTCTGACTCCCGAATCCAGATTGGCAGCTGATTCCACAGGAGAGGAGCTTGATAACTGAAGGCTCTGCCTCCCATTGTACTTTTGGAGATTCTAGGTATTACAAGTAATCCTGCATTTTGGGAGCGTAGTGCTCTGTTAGGATAATACGGTAGTATCAGATCTTTTAAATAAAAAGGAGCCTGATTGTTTAGAGCTTTGTAAGTGAGAAGAAGGATTTTAAACTTAATTCTAAACTCTATGGGAAGCCAATGAAGGGAGGCCAGAACTGGAGAGATATGATCTCTCTTTCTAGTACCTGTTAAAACTCTTGCTGCAGCATTTTGGATCAGCTGAAGACTTTTTAAAGATGTTTTAGGACAGCCTGATAATAAAGAATTACAATAATCTAATCTCGAGCTAACAAAAGCGTGGATCAGCTTCTTAGCATCACTCTGAGACAAGATGCTCCTAATCTTGGCAATATTACGCAAATGATAGAAGGCAGTCTTAGAAACAAATTTAATATGTGAATTGAAGGACAAATCCTGATCAAAAATAACTCCAAGGTTCCTCACAGAGCTATTAAGAGAAAGAGTAACTGCGTCCAAACTGAAAGTTTGATTTGGAAAGGAATTTCTAAGGTTTTTTGGACCAACAAGAATGACTTCAGTCTTATCTGAATTTAATAGCAGGAAATTACAAGTCATCCAAGCTTTGATTTCCTTAAGACAGGCTTCTAACTTGGCTAATTGATTAGTATCATCTGGCTTCATTGACAGGTATAATTGTGTGTCATCTGCATAACAATGAAAATGTATACAGTGCTTTCTAATAATGTTGCCTAACGGAAGCATATATAAACTAAAAAGAGTAGGGCCTAGCACAGATCCCTGTGGAACTCCATGACTAAGCTTTGAGCTGAAAGAAAACTCATCATTTACATGAACAAACTGGAACCTATCAGATAAATAAGATCTAAACCACTGCAACGAAGTTCCATTAAGTCCAACATAGTGTTCTAATCTATCAAGTAGAATATTATGATCAATAGTATCAAAAGCTGCACTAAGATCTAAAAGGACAAGTACAGAAAATAGTCCATTATCAGATGCAATGAGGAGGTCGTTAGTGACCTTCGCTAAGGCTGTTTCAGTACTATGATGGATTCTAAACCCAGATTGAAACTCTTCAAGTAAACCATTTCCCTGCAGGTGGTCAAATAATTGCGTAGCAACAACTCTTACTAAGATTTTTGAAATGAAATGGAGATTAGAGATTGGTCTATAGTTAGCTAAAGCTCCTGGATCTAGCGTTGGCTTTTTGAGTAAGGGTTTAATTACAGCCGTTTTAAAAGCCTGCGGTACATGGCCTAAAGTTAATGAAGAATTGATTATATGAAGAGTAAAGCTACCAATAAGTGGGAAGACTTCTTTAAATAACCTGGTAGGAATAGGATCTAAAAGACAAGTTGAAGGTTTGGATGAGGAAACTACTTTGTCTAACTCACAAAGGTCGATTGGAGTAAACTCATCAAGACAGACATCAATAGAAGGAGTTGTAGTAGTTACAGTATTTAAGTTAACTGTGGGAAGAATCTGATTGATTTTATCTCTGATGGATGAAATTTTATTATTGAAAAAGTTCATAAAGTCCTGACTAGTAAGCTCTAAGGGGATGCTAGGATTGACAGAGTCCTGACTCTTTGTCAACCTGGCTACAGTACTGAAAAGAAACCTGGGATTATTCTTGTTCTCTTCTATTAATGCAGAGTAATAACTCGTTCTAGCTTTTCTAAGAGATTTTTTATAAATTAAAAGATGATTTCTCCAAGTTAAATAGATTTCATCTAAATTAGTAGAGCGCCATTTTCTTTCTAATTGACGAGTCTTCTGTTTTAAGCTACGAGTTTCTGTGTTGAACCAAGGAGTTAAAAATCTCTGATTAGACTTTTTCTTTTTTAAGGGGGCCACCAAGTCTAGAGCCTGATGCAGAGAAGCTGAAACACTATCCACCATGTTATCAATTACAGAAGGAGCAAGCTGTCTATAGCTTATTTCCGTTGTGTTGACACATGGCATAGAGGAAACAATCTGCATAAATTTGGAAACAGCATCATCTGAGAGGCATCTACTGTGATAATATTTTTCTTTAGGAGCCAAATAGTCAGAAATAGTAAAATCAAAGGTTAACAGACAATGGTCTGACAGTACAGGGTTATGAGGAGACACTGCAAGATTTTCTATTTCTATGCCATATGTCAGAACAAGGTCCAATGTATGGTGGAGGTAATGAGTAGAATTTCCTACTTTCTGAGAAAACCCAATCGAGTCTAATATTGAATTAAAAGCCACATTAAGGCAGTCACTATCTACATCCACATGTATATTAAAGTCCCCTACTATAATTATTCTATCAGATTTCAACACTAAATCAGCTAAGAAATCAGCAAATTCGGATAAAAATTCTGAATAGGTTGATGGGGGACGATAAACAATGGCAAATAAAATTGGGTTTAACCTGAAATTGCTAAAGTGCCCAATACTGAGGACCAGGCCCTCAAAGGAATTATAACATGTTTTTTGCTTTACATTAACTAGTAATTTGGAATGGTAAATTGTTGCTACTCCTCCTCCACGACCAGAACTTCTGGGATTTTGACAGTTTAAATAACCAGAGGGGGTTGATTCATTTAAACCAACATAATCCTCTTGTCCTAACCAAGTCTCTGTAAGGGAAATTAAATCAATCTGATGATCAATTAACAGATCATGGACTAACAGAGACTTGGGAGTTAGAGACCTAATATTTAACAAACCACATTTAATTTTTAAATTATGAGGAGGAACAGAGGCCAAATCATTCAATTTAGAGGCTTTATGTTTAATTTGAGTTTTACCAATATTTTGCTTTATCACTTTGGGATGCTTATACATTATATTTTTATTCACTTTGGAGGGAGCAGACAATGATTCTCTGATGGGGAAGACAGGGGCTAAGCTGAGGGGTGGCGGATGAAGAGGAGCTGCAGAGAGACGTGTAAGACTGCGACTCTGCTTCCTGGTCCCAACTCTGAGTAGTCAGGGTTTTGGAAATTTGGATAAAAAAGATGCCAGATTGTTAGATAAATGAGAAGCACCATCCAAAGTGGGATGAATGCTGTCTCGTTTCATAAGACCAGGTTTTCCCCAAAAAGAGCTCCAATTGTCAATGTAGCCCACGTCATTTTTAGGACACCACACAGACAGCCAGCGGTTCAAGGATGACGAGCGACTAAACATGTCATCACTGGTCAGATTGGGGAGGGGCCCAGAGAATACTACAGTGGCAGACATCGTTTTGGCAAACTCACACACCGATTCTACATTAAGTTTCGTGACTTCCGACTGCCGGAGACGGATGTCATTAATGCCGGCGTGAATAACAATTGTGGAATATTTACAGTTACTTTTAGCCAGCATTTTCAAATTTGACTCGATGTCGCCTGCTCTGGCCCCAGGAATACATTGGACTATGACCGCTGGAGTCTCTAGGTTCACGTTTCTGACTACAGAAACGTGAACCTAACCACCGTTATTGTGATGTCTGAATAACGGAGAACGGAGAGCATGTTCTGCTGTTCATAGAATATACTTTATTTAGCTCTACAGCTCAATATATACTCCTAGCCGTAGCCCGCCTGATGTCACTCACCCCCACCCCGGCTGAGCTATGGCAAACCCCAAAGTACAATTCTCATATGTAACATTTATTAAAGTACTTTAAACGCGGAAAAAAATCAGAAGAGGTATGTAAGCACTGGAGGCATTTATCATGGTTTTAACCTGCTGGAAACGGGAGCAATAATGGAAGAGTCGTTTAGCTAAGAGATGTGGTTAGAATTCATATTGCAGCCGGCTTCATATGAAGGGAAAGGCAAGGAGGCTGATGAATTGTTGAAGATATATTTCACCAGCCACTACAATATTATGTTCCCTATTATGTACCTGGTAAGTTAAGATGACCAAAATTTACCAAGTCAATGACTTTAATCCGTCAGCAGCCCTCAGACAAACTAAATGTGCCAACATTTGGATTTCAAAATAAGGGAGGTTTTCCTGCTGTCTGGGTGGTGGTGAGATTTCTAAAAAAAACAAAAAAACAGCTATAAATATATAGAAATATTATAACAGAAATAATTGCATCCTTGGTCATTTAAGTTAATTATTTCTTTAAATATAATTTTAATAATTATATGTCTTTGAATTCAGAGTTAAAGTTATTGTTCTGTTCTGGCTCTACAAAATTATGGTCAAAAGTTTAAATCGTATGAGGAAAAAAGTTTTTAAAAAAAGCCATATTCTGCTTCAAATTTATTAGAGAAATAGTAATTTTATAATAATCTGCCTTTGTCCATCAGACAGGCCTCTTCACTGTCCAGTTTTAAAACTCTTAAAACTCATTTTTATTCTCTGGCTTTTCACCCAGTTTGAGACATTGATTTTATTTGTTCTTATTGTCTCTATTGTATGACGATTGTTTTGTTTGTGCTGTTTTGTACTTGAGCTGTATTTTATTGATTTTATATTTTATTTATCGTTTATGTACAGCACGTGTCAACTGTTGTTTTTAAAGAGCTTTATAAATAAAGTTGGATTGGATTAAAAAAGATAAAAATTAGCCATAAAATAATCCACATTTATAATAAGATAAGATAAGATAAGATAAGATAAGATAAGCCTTTATTAGTCCCATAATGGGGAAATTCCAGGATTGCAACAGCACAGGGATAGCAACACTAAGAGCAATAATTTAGAAGATAAGAAAATAAGAGCAGTGAATATACATATGTACACATAAATATATAACTACTGTACATATACACAGTGCGGAGCATTGTAGCTAGATGAACTAAACAGCATAACCGTCTATTTAGTTACCCTTCATGGTATGAATATGTACCCATACATATTGTCACCCTCCATAGCGACTGATATTGTCCTAGTTGTATACTGGAGGGGACCATTTGTGTAAGTCTGTTGCGTCTTTTGCATTCAATACTATTAGGTCGTCACGTTTTTTTTTGCTATCTCTGCAAGCAGCCCTGCTTAGGTTATACAGTCTCACAGCCGTAGGTAGGAAGGACCTGCGAAACCTCTCAGTCACGCATCTAGGATGATGTAGTCTACTGCTAAATGAGCTCCTCAGTGCATCCAGTATGTCCTGCATAGGGCGGGACTTGGACTCCAGCAGAGATGACTGTCATGACTTGCCGCTCATCAGCGGCGCCAGCCGCACGCACACCTGCTCCTCGTCAGTGGCGAGGTATTTAATCCACTCTGCCCTGGGCTTCGGCCTGAAGCCGTCTCTCAACTTCGGCCCCTTTGCTACTACGGATCTCAAACCGACTAGTGAAGATAACTTGGGTAAGCTCCCCTTACCTCTCTCCTCTAGCCTTCCCCTGTGCACAGATGGACATTCCCGGCGGCGGACTTCCTCGCCTTGCCGTTGGCTCTACGCTGCTGCCACAGGTACTGCAGGTCGCTGTCTTCCGGGCCTCGCCCTTGTCGACGCCAGCCACCTGTCATAACCAAGTAAGCCAGCTATCATCATCATTCCCTGTATTGGTGTGGTGCCCGTTACCCTTCTCCCTCTGCTCTCTCCCACAGGGTTGTCCGGCTGTACGGCCTCCTGCCCCCGTGCCTGACGCAGACGCCACCACCAATACATTCTTATTCCACAGACACGCAGCCATACACTTCCTTGTTGCTAATAAAGCTGTTAAATCTATCCTGAGCCTGCGTGTGTGTCTCCTGAGCCGTGCATTATGTCAGTACGGCTTCAGCAGAGCGGCTCGGCAGACAGCGGGCTCGCACGCCGTCTTTCCACCCTCGAGGCTCGGGTGGATTTAATAGCCCATCAGCAACAGGTGATATTAAATCAATTAATTGTCATTACTAACCGATTAGACCGCTTGGACCCCCAGCAGCCGTTCCCCTCGGCTCGTCCGGGTGGCGCGGCTCCTGCGGCTCCGGTGGCCGTCCAGCCCGCTCTGGGTGCGCCAGCACGGCTCACACCAATCCCCACTCCTGCTCGCTTTAGCGGTAAGCTGGGTGGAGCTCGGGGTTTTATTATGCAGTGTGAGTCCGTGTTTCTCTGCGTTCCCGAAGATTTTCCCTCAGACCATAGCAAGATTGGCTATATAGGTTATCTCCTTGAGGGTCGTGCGCTTACCTGGGCTTACGCCGTTATGGTGAAGTCCAGCTACGCCACCCTCACCTATGGCCAGTTCGTGCGACAGTTTCTGGAAGTGTTCGATCATTCGCGTTTGGACAGTGTCCAGGTCGACTGCCTTCTCGGACTCCAACAAGGGAGCCGATCGGCGGCCGACTACGCGATCGACTTCCGGGTTACCGCGGAGGAAGTTGGCTGGGAAGAGCGTGCGCTCTGCGGCATCTTCCTCCGCAGCCTAAATTCTGGTCTGAGGGATGAGCTGGCCAGCCGGGATACCCCGGAGAAGCTGGCGGAGCTGATTTCTCTCACCATCAGTTTGGATAACAGGCTGCGCGAGCGCGCCTCCGAGCGGAAGCAGTCTTCTCGCTCGCGGGGCGCCTCTGCACGCCTGCCCCAAGCTCGCCACCTGTCGTTGCCGCCGCCGGAGGTCTCCGAGGAGTCGGAACCAATGGTGACGGGCCGGACAAAGCTCCCCCTGGCGGAGAAACAGCGCCGTCGTGACCTGGGCCTCTGCATGTATTGCGGAGGTAGCCAGCACACGGTGGAGCATTGTCGGGAGAAGCCAAACGAGGTGGTCCGCGAGTCACTGTAGGGGGCCTCGCGGACGCTAATCGGTTAAATCCCCTCACACATTTGACGCTGCCCATCTGCTTCTGTCACAACCTCACTGGGCACCTCACACATGCACTGGTGGATTCAGGCGCGGAGGGTAGCTTTATTTCACAAAGCCTGGCAACCCGACTGGGCATCCATTGTCAACCCCTCGACACTCCTCTCACCCTGGTTAATCTCTCCCGAGTTTCCCTGGGAAAGGTAACTCACCGAACATCCCCCGTCCCGGTGATCATCTCTGGAAACCATCGGGAGGATATCTCCTTCTACGTCCTGCCCACCTCAGTAACTCCTGTCATCCTCGGATATCCCTGGCTCCGCCTCCAAAACCCCGCCTTGGACTGGAAGACTGGGAAGGTGTCAGTGTGGAGCACTTTCTGCATGGGCACCTGCCTCCAATCCGCTGCCTGCGCCCCGTCCTCGCCTCCCACAGCTCAGGACACCGCGCCCCCGGATCTCACCCTTGTGCCCTCAGAGTTCCACGACCTGGGTGCTGTTTTCAGTAAGTCCAAGGCGATGTCTCTGCCTCCTCACCGGCCCTACGACTGCGCCATTAACATCCGCCAGGGGGCGTCCTTACCTTCAGGACACCTTTATAGCCTGTCAGCGCCATAGAAGGAGGCTATGAACAGCTATTTGAAGGAGTCGCTCAGTGCTAGGATCATCCGACCATCTTCCTCTCCAGTAGGCGCAGGGTTCTTCTTCGTGGGAAAGAAGGACGGTTCCCTTCGTCCTTGCATCGATTATCGAGCACTCAACGACATCACGGAGAAGGACCGGTATACCCTGCCCCTTATGGATACCGCCTTCCACTCCCTCCAGGGGGCGACCTGGTTTACTAAGCTGGATCTCCGCAGCGCGTACCACCTCGTCCGGATCCGGGAGGGAGATGAGTGGAAGACAGCCTTCCGCACCCCAAACGGTCATTTTGAATACCTCGTGATGCCGTTTGGGTTGACCAACGCTCCAGCCGTCTTTCAGCGCCTCATCAATGACGTCCTCCGGGATTTCATCGGCCTGTTTGTATTCGTCTACCTGGACGACATCCTCATCTTCTCCAGGTCCAGGGATGAACACCGGGTCCACGTGAGGTGGGTCCTGCAGAGGCTGCTGGAGAACCGTCTGTATGTCAAGGTGGAAAAATGTGAATTCTACGCCAAAACAGCTTCCTTCCTGGGGTTCGTCATCTCCCATGACCAGGTGCTTCCGGACCCAGCGAAGATCAAAGCAGTGGTGGATTGGCCCAGCAATTCATCGGGTTCGCCAATTTCTACCGCCGCTTTGTCCCGAATTTTGGAGCCATCGTCGGGCCCCTGACCTGCCTCACCTCTCCTAAGACCCCGTTCCAGTGGACTGAAGAGGCCGCTACGGCCTTCCAGGCGCTGAAGACGGAGTTTTCCTCCTCCCGGGTCCTCAGCCAGGTCGACCCCGCGCTGCAGTGTATTGTGGAGGTGGACGCTTCGGACACGGGGGTGGGAGCGGTGTTGTCCCAGCGGTCCCCAGCCAACGGAATCAAGCGACCCTGCGCCTTCTTCTCTCGGCGTCTGTCCCCGGCGGAGCGTAATTATGACGTGGGGGACAGAGAGCTTCTTGCCATCAAGCTTGCCCTTCAAGAATGGCGTCACTGGCTGAAGGGGGCAGCCTTGCCTTTTGTGGTCCTTACTGACCACAAGAACCTGGAGTATCTAAGATCTGCCAAGCGTCTGAACGCCCGCCAGGCGCGCTGGTCCCTGTTCTTTGTAAGGTTCAAATTCAGCATCACATATAGGCCTGGCTCCAAGAACGGCCTGCCCGACGCCCTCTCCAGGCAATTTGCCCCGGAGGCCACAGAAGACGCGGTTCACACCATCCTGCCCAGGTCGTGCGTCGTGGGGGCTGTTTCGTGGGACATAGAAGACAAGATCCGGAGGGCGCAGGAGTCGGAACCGGACCCTGGCGGCGGACCGGAGGGGAGGCTCTTCGTGCCATCTGCCGTCCGGGGGGACGTTATACACTGGCTCCACACCTCTAAGCTCACCTGCCATCTTGGAGCTTCACGGATGATTGAACTCCTCCAGCGATCCTTTTGGTGGCCAGGCCTGCGGAAGGATGCCGCCCGTTACGCCCGGGCCTGCCCCGTCTGTGCTACCAGTAAGTCAGGTAACGCTCCTCCAGCGGGTCTGCTCCAGCCCCTGCCCGTCCCTGGCAGGCCCTGGTCGCACATCGCCCTGGACTTCGTCACCGGGCTCCCTGTCTCCAACAACTTTGACACAGTTCTGACCATTGTTGACCGTTTTTCCAAGGCCGCCCACTTTGTGCCCCTACGTGGACTTCCCTCAGCCTTGGAGACGGCGGACCTCCTCATCCAACACGTGGTCAGACTGCATGGAATTCCGGTCGACGTGGTCTCCGACCGTGGCCCCCAGTTCTCTTCAGACGTCTGGAGGTCTTTTTGCAACGCCCTGGGAGCCAAGGTAAGCCTCTCCTCCGGCCATCACCCCCAGTCTAACGGGCAGTGTGAACAAACTAACCAGGAGCTGGAGGCTACGCTCCGCTGCGTCACTTCTTCCAAACCTACGTCCTGGAGTTCTCACCTCGCCTGGGTGGAGTACGCCCACAACACCTCTCGCTCCTCTGCCATCGGGATGTTGCCCTTTAAAGCATCCTTGGGCTATGATCCACCTCTATTCCCCACGCAGGAGGGCGAGTTGGCTGTTCCCTCTGTCCAGGCACACCTTAGGCAGTGTCGCTCCCTTTGGTCCACAGCGCGCAATGCGCTTTTACGCACGGCGGAGCGCAATAAGTCCACGGCGGACCGACATAGGAGACCTGCACCTGCCTACCAGGTGGGACAGCAAGTTTGGGTATCCACACAGGACGTTAACCTAAAGGGTGAGAGGAGAAAGCTGGCCCAACGGTTCATCGGCCCTTATCCCATAACCAGAATCATCAACCCGGTGGCTGTGCGTGTGGCTATTCCCTCCTCCCTCCGCATCCATCCCACCTTCCACGTCTCCAAAATTAAACCGGTGGTCTCTGACCCCCTCTGCCCTCCACCTGCGGCGCACCCCGCTCCCCGGATGATTGGTGGCCATCCGGCCTGGACCGTCGCTGAGATCTTGGACGCCCGACGCCAGGGTCGCGGATTGCAGTACCTGGAGGATTGGGAGGGCTATGGACCCGAGTGGAGACAGTGGGTGCCTTCCTCGCTGGTGTTGGACCGGTCACTCATCTCTGAGTTTCATCGAGCGCACCCGGAAAAACCATCGCCAGGAGGCGCTGCTAGAGGGGGGAGTACTGTCATGACTCGCAGCTCATCAGCGGCGCCAGCCACGCGCACACCTGCTCCTCATCAGCGGCGAGGTATTTAATCCACTCTGCCCTGGGCTTCGGCCTGAAGCCGTCTCTCAACTTCGGCCCCTTTGCTACTACGGATCTCAAACCGACTAGTGAAGATAACTTGGGTAAGCTCCCCTTACCTCTCTCCTCTAGCCTTCCCCTGTGCACAGGTGGACATTCCCGGCGGCGGACTTCCTCGCCTCGCCGTTGGCTCTACGCTGCTGCCACAGGTACTGCAGGTCGCTGTCTTCCGGGCCTCGCCCTTGTCGACGCCAGCCACCTGTCATAACCAAGTAAGCCAGCTATCATCATCATTCCCTGTATTGGTGTGGTGCCCGTTACCCTTCTCCCTCTGCTCTCTCCCACAGGGTTGTCCGGCTGTAAGGCCTCCTGCCCCCGTGCCTGACGCAGACGCCACCACCAATACATTCTTATTCCACAGACACGCAGCCATACACTTCCTTGTTGCTAATAAAGCTGTTAAATCTATCCTGAGCCTGCTTGTGTGTCTCCTGAGCCGTGCATTATGTCAATGACAGTTTAGCCACCATCCTTCTCTCTCCTATCTCCTCCACTGGGTCAAGGCGTTGCCCCAGGACAGAGCTAGCTTTCTTCATTAGTTTGTTCAGTCTCTTCCTATCGGCTGCTGTAATGCCGTTGCCCCAGCAGACCACTCCGAAAGTGATGGCTGATGCCACCACCGTGTCGTAGAATGTCTTCAAGAGCACCCCTTGTACACCAAAAGACCTGAGCCTCCTCGGTAGGAACAGCCTGCGCTGTCCCTTCTCGTAGAGTGCGTCGGTATTGTGTGACCAGTCTAGTTTATTGTTCAGATGAACACCCAGGTACTTGTAGGATGTCACCATCTCAATGTCTGTTCCCTGGATGTTCACTGGTGCTGTGAGGGGTTGTCTTTGCCTGCGGCAGTCCACCACCAGCTCCTTAGTTTTCCTCGCATTGATCTGGAGGCAGTTCCGATGGCACCAGTCCACGAAGTCCTGGATAAGTCCTCTGTACCCAGCTTCATCTCCGTTGGAGATGAAGCCAATGATCGCAGAGTTGTCAGAGAACTTCTGTAGACAGCAGTGTGTTGTGTGAGAAGTCCGCAGTATAAAGGGTGAACAGGAAGGGAGCCAAAACTGTTCCCTGGGGGGCCCCCGTGCTGCCGATGATCGTGTCGGACACACAATCCCGGGTTCTCACAAACTGTGGCCGGTTAGTGAGGTAGTCCAGGATCCATGATGCCAGGTGCTGGTGTAACCCAGTGTTAAAAACGTGAATAAAATCATAAATATCGATACCGCTTTAAAAAAAAAACCTCATTTCACAATGGGAATAAATATTTTGAAGATAAATATATAAATAAATATAAGTTCATAAAATATATTCATAAATAGTTAAAAACATTTTCTAAAAAGCTCTGATAAAGTTCCCAATATTTTTATTTGGTACATTGAGCAACCAATAGCTGCATCGTTTGATAGCAGTATCAGCCAATGGGGTCAAGTGCCCTCTCTCTCGGCCTTGGTGTGACCTGCGTGCTGCTCAGACACGGCAGAGACACAGACCGAGAGAGATCCCTTGCTGAGGCGGTGATGCTAACGTGCTAGTAGCAGCTTTTTCCTGGATAAAACTCTTGAGATTGGTAAGCCTAAACCAACACAAGAAACGAGATATTGCTGTATAATCAATTTCTGACACCTCTTTTGTTAAATTATAAGACTTTGAATCCAAAGGCTGTGAACTCACGTGAGCTCGGAAATCCCCTTGAAACACGTGTTGCTCGGCATGGTGAGTGCCATTCATTGTGTATGTGAAATGCAACCCTCTGATGCTAATGGCCGCTAGCTTAAAATGGTAACCTCCGATGCTAATTCCGTCTAGGTTTTTCATAAGAAAAGGTCGTTTTTCAAGGCTGTAATGATTAGCAAAGGTCCAATTTCACTTGCTACTGGCTGTTACTTAAAGGTGAATTTGTGGTTTAAGGTGTTTAAATGTGTCAATTTGTGCTAAACTGTTATGTTAGCACACTTTTCTTTTTTTCCCTTGTGGTGCTAACTTGGTTCAGCCCACTGCAAAAATATCAGTGTTAATGTCAAGTGCCTTCCAATGCACTTTACTTATTTTTTTTGGTACCATTTTGATAAATTTGGATAGTAGATGTGCCTATTTTATGCACATCCAACTATTTTGTGTAATTTTGAGGGTGTATTTTCTATGCACTGTAAAAACGAATGCAAATTATTACTGTTACTAGATTTGAACTATATTAATTTTGGTTTAATGGAAATTTAGTAATATGAGAAATTTGATTTATTGTTGTACAACATGGAAATATTTGAAAACATATGTAACAAGTTATAGATCATAGTTTAAGCTTTTTGTTCTGACCTATTCTGTAGGTCAGGTTTTTTGGCCTGGATTGAGAAGAACGTGGATCTCCAGATCTGGATGGTGAGCCGAAGCCCGAACCTAACTAACTGGTAGAGGTCATCCAACTGGTCACTATCGCAATGATTGAACACTGAAAGACCGAAACGAACATTCAAAGACTGAAACGGATACTAAAGGACTGAACAAACTACAACTATATTTGGGGGCATTTTATTTTTATTTTTTTATTGTTTTTACAAGCGCTCTCTTTTTGTTTTAAGTGTGCACAACTAAAAAATACACATACTTGCAAGCTTTTCATACTTCCTGTGTATGTGTCATCTGTTGTCGCGCCCTCCAGGCTCCTACGAATCTAGAATCTGTCTGATCTGGCCCAATTGTCCCTTCTGTCCAGGTAGTAAAGTTAAAGGTAACTACACTGCCATAACTCAACACTACAAAAAGGGTACAAGACTGCACCTAAAGTGCTACACTGGTCCACCACTGCACACAGCAGCTTGTCGTTCAGGATCATCAGTTGGATGGTGTTGAAAGCACTGGAGAAGTCAAAGAACATGATCCTCACCGCATTCCTGGGCTTCTCCAGGTGGGACAGAGAACGGTGAAGGAGGAAGATCACTGCATCCTCCACCCCAATGCCATGCTGGTAGGCGAACTGGAGTGGATCCATCGCTGGTCCCACCAGGGGGCGGAGGTGAGCAAGGAGCAGTCTCTCCAGGGTCTTCATCATGTGAGACGTCAGGGCCACTGGTCTGTAGCTGTTCAGGTCTTTGGGGTGGGAAGTCTTTGGTACAGGTACCACACAAGATGTTTTCCACAACTGTGGTACCCTTCCCAGCTTCAGGCTCAGGTTGAAGATGTGCGCCACAATCTCACACAGCTGGTCTGCACAGGACTTGAGGAGCTCTGCTCTGATGCCGTCCGGTCCCAAGGCCTTCCTCGCCTTGATCTTCCTCAGCTCCGTCCTCACCTGGGTCTTAGTGAGGGTCAGGTTGGGGGGCTGTGTGCTGGGAGTGGGGGGGGTGTTGGTGGAGTGAGGTGTGGACAGCAGGTCTCGATGACTTTAGAGGCAGCAGTGGTTGGTGTGCAGTCGGGGGGGGCAGTTGGTCAAACCTATTAAAAAACAGGTTCAGATTGTTCACCCACTCCCTGCCCCCCGTGGCCTGGGAGGAGGTATTCTGGAGCCCAGAGATGGTTTTAAGGTTTCTCCAGACCCCGCTGATGTTGCTCTGTTGCAGCTTGTCCTCCATCTTCTTCCTGAAGCTGTACCTTGCCTTCTCTGATCTTCCTCCTCAGCTCCCTCTGTACAGACTTCAGCATCTCCCTGTTCCCCGACCTGAAGATCCTCTTCTTCTCTTTCAGAAGTGTTTTTATCTCAGGGTTGATCCAGGGTTTGTTGTTCGAGCAACACCATAAGGTCTTGGTGGGTACGGTGTTGTCCACACAGAAGCTGATGTAGTCCGTGATGGTGTGAGTGAGGCCATCGATGTCCTCACTATGTGGATCGCAGAGCTGCTCCCAGGCAGTGGTTTCAAGACAGTCCTTTAAAGTGTCCATTGCCTCCTCAGACCATATCTTCACCGTGCGCATGACCAGAGGTTGTCTGTGTACTAGGGGTTTGTCCACCAGCAGGAGATGAACCAAGTTGTGATCTGATCTTCCAAGTGGGGTGAGTGGTGATGAGGTATACGCCTCCTTAGTGTTTGCATAGAATAAGTCCAGTGTTTTATTGTCTCTGGTGTGGCATGTGACATATTGGGTGAACGTGGGCAGAATGGGGGACAGTGAAATATGGTTGAAATCACCTGAGATGAGGAGAAGAGCATCTGGGTGTTCTGTCAGCAGCCTGCCCGTTACTGAGTGAATGGCGTCACGCGCTGTCCCAGCGTTCGCCGTCGGATTTGCATAAATAACAATGCAGATCACGTGTGAGTATTCCCTCGGGAGATAGGTAGGCCGCATGCTAACAGCTAGCAACTCAATGTCTTTGCTGTAGTGATGTTGTTTAACCGTGATATGTCCTGGTCTGCACCAGCTGTTATTGACATACATTATCACTCCTCCGCCCCTTGCCTTCCCACTTTCTGGTGTCCGGTCTGCCCGTATTGCGTGGAAACCCTCCAGTTCGATGTTAGTATCTGTTGCTAGTTCTGTTAGCCACGTCTCAGTAAACAACATCAAGCTAATCTCTCTGAAGATGCTCTCGTAGCGGGACATGGCCGCTAGCTCATCTGACTTATTGAGTAGCGATCGAACGTTCCCCATAATAACGGATGGAAGGACGGGTCTATACCTTATATTTCTTGCCCGCCGTCTTGCTCCAGCACGGCATCCACATCGTTTCTGTCTTATTTCACCCGGTATGTCGAGGTCTTGCGCTAGCATCTTGGTCCGGTTAAGTGCTAACAGCTGGTCTCTGCTGTAACGTATCCTGCTAAAAACAGTGGCTCCGTCTGCCAGCTCAGGAGACATTTGAGCGACCCGTGTGTCCGTCCGATGTATAAGGTGTCGCTGGATCAGAAAGATTAGCAAGAGAATAGTCTCAAACGTACAAGAAAAGTCATAATTTTACAAGAGAAAATTACAAATTTGAGGAAAAGTGTTGCAAATTTAGATAAATTTACAGAGAAAAGTAGAAAACTATAAGAAAATTCATATAAATTTTGGAGAAAAACCTCAAACCTTCAAGACTGAAGTCATTACTCAAGTTTTTAAGTGGGTGCTCTTTGTACCCTTAACTCAACTAGAAATTTTTGGTTGTCTACTTTTAATTATTAATTTCATAGTACTGCTTTTACATGAGTAGAATTTCTGGCTACTATACCCACCTCTGATGATATAATTTAAGTATGAATGAGTAAATTCATTGGGCTGCACGGTGGTGCAGTGGTTAGCACTGCGGCAGCACAGTTTACCCTTGGCCGGGGGATCGTGGGATCGTGGGTTCAATCCCAGCCCCCGACCAACAGTGATCTGTGTGGAGTTTGCATGTTCTCCCCGTGTATGCGTGGGTTTACCCCGGGATTTCTCCGGTTTCCTCCCACATGCCAAAAAAAACCATGCAGGTTAGGTTAATTGGAGACTCTAAAGTGGCCCTAGGTGTGAATGTGTGTGTGAATGGTTAAGGGATAGCGCCGTATCGTGGCAGCTTCATCCATCCAGGTGGTGGATGACCCTCAATTTCCCCTCTGGGGATCAATAAAGTACACTAAATCTAAAAAATAAATTACTATTATGAATGGTTTTTTTTTTCCCCCTTCCCTTTCCTACTCTTCGTCAATGGAAAAAAGAAACACTAGAATAAAAATACAAAAAATACACATTTTGATTATTTATGTAAACCATGAAAAAAATCCTGCAGGACAAAACATGACACTTGGTATTTTCTAACCTGTTTCTATACCACCATAGACAAAGAGAGAACCTGAATTAGACAGAGCTCAGAGAGGGCAAGATGAGATAGAAGAGAGGAGCCAAGGAGAGGAAAGTGTTCAGGCAGAGGAAGGAGAGAAGGATGACACCACAAAAAAAGTCTAAACACAGGACATCTGGGTGGGACCCCAACTGGCCCAGTATTCCAAAATCAAGCCTTGGTTGTACAATACTTCAAATGGTAAGTTCCATATGCAATGTTACTGTGCCAATTTAAAAAAAAATAAATAGTGTAAAATTAACATATTCTGGTTACAATCATGTCTTATGTTTTCTGCCCCCCCCCCCCCCGCCCCCGGAAAAATATGTTGTCACCGCGGCAAGATCTTTAAGCCAGAGGAAACACTACAAAGCACACATCCAAATCAACAAAAGAATGACTTCACCAGAAGAAGATTAAGGTTTTGGAATGGCCCAGCCAGAGTCCAGACCTGACTCTGATCAAACAAATGGGGGGTGATCTGAAGAGGGCTGTGCACAGGAGATGCCCTCACAATCGGACAGATTTGGAGCATTTTTACAAAGAAGAGTGGGCAAATATTGCCACATCAAGATGTGCCACACTGACTCCTACTGAAAAAGACAGTGCTGTAATAAAAGACAAAGGTGCTGCAACAAAGTATTAGTTTAAGGGTGTGCATATTTATGCAAACAGGTTATTGTAGGTTTTTTTTTAATTTTTCCCCTTAAAAGATTTCAGTTTGTTTTTCATTTGGGTTGTACAGGTTATAGGCCACATTGACGGTGGAAAAAGTTTTGAAATGATTTATCTTGGTCTCATTTTTTTACATCACAAAAACCTGGCATTTGAACAGGGGTGGGTAGATTTTTTTATATCCACTGTATATTGCGGGGTAATTTAACTTAACCGTAATGCTGTAAATACCATTTAACTGCAGTGCTCTTGCACTGTGTATATTTACTGTTTTCTATCCAATTTTTTATCTTATTTATTATTGCTCTGAGTGCTGCTATCCCTTTGTTGCTGCAATACAGTAATTTTCCCATTGTGGGACTAACAAAGGTTTGTCTTTTCTCATCTTATCTTATCTTAAAGAACAAGGAGCACACATAAGTGAATGACTAGTTTCTAGTTTTCCATAGTGTTTTTGTTGACTGTGGTGTATGAGGGCGTGACCGGCCTACTGCACAGCCCCGTGGGAGTATGCATCATAGATGGTGTTTATTTCTATATATGTACATGCCAGTATACAGTTCCTGTTTTGTGTGAATCTTATAAACCTGCTCAGAGTTTGGAGAGTTAGAAACAGGTCACAACTGAGAAGACTGACTGAAGATGTGGACCTCTGTTTGTGGAGGATGCAGGATCATCCTGCTCAGCCTGGTGCTGGTGGTTGTTGTATCAGAAGGTAAGAAATACACAGATTCTTTTCCCCACATAATAAATACTTAAGATTCCTCCTTTAATCTCAGTATTTTGATAATCAGTTGCAGGTCAAACCTTTGTGGCATTACCGTGCTATGATAAACCCAAACGTCACCATAAGATACAAAACATCATAAGCTGCTATGAGCAAACAGTACGAAAGGACTGCACAACCCACGCCTTCATGTAAGAACAACCTTCATCTTTTATGCTAATGCTGCTCTCTTTTGTGACTAATCACACTTTTGACATTAACCTCAAAATAAGATGATAGAATTGCATTATGGATAAATAAGCAAAGCCATTTCTGGCTATAAAGCAGAGTACGCAAATGCACTAGGGAGCTCTGGAGCTACAAGTTCATCCTCAACATTTTTGGGGGTAGAATTAGAATTACTTTTAATGTTTTTCTCATAAATTTGCAACTTTTTTCTAGTAATTTTTTTTTCTTGTTTTCTCACAAATTTGGTACTTTTTACTTGTAAATTTGCCCGTAAAGATGGACAAATTTACAAGTGAAAATGGGCAAATTTACAATTTTTTCTCATAAATTTGCAACATTTTTCTAGTAAATTTTCAATCTTTTCTTATAAATTTGTGACCTTTTCATAATAAATTTGAAACATTTTTCTTGTAAATTTGTGACTTTTTTCTTGTAAATTTGAAGTTTTTGTCTCGTAAATTTTAAACTTTTCTCATAAATTTTCTACTGTGGTCTCAAAAATTCTAAACTTTTTTCTCTCAAGTTTGCTACTTTTTACTTGTAAATTTGTCCATTTTTTTCCTCAAAAATTTGCAACATTTTTCTGGTAAATTTTCAGTTTTTCCTTATAAATTTCTTAATTTTTTCATAATAAATTTGAAACAATTCTTGTAAATTTATGATTTTTTTCTTTTAAATTTGAAGCCTTTGTCTCAAATTTAAAATTTTCTAAATTCTAAATTTTGTCTCTTAAATTTGCTACTTTTTAATTGTAAATTTGTCCATTTTTACTCGTAAATTTACAGCTGTTTCTTATAAATTTGGAACCTTTTTCATAGCACATTTGCAACTTTTTTCTTGCAAATTTGCAACATTTATATGGAATGCTGGTTAATTTTTTTTTTCTCTTCTTCAAGACATTGATCCAGGATTATTTTAAAACTGTTCTGACTTTGTTCATGTAAATGTAAGACTTATTTTTTTAATCCTACATAAATTTGCAACTTTTTTCAAATAAATTTGACCATTTAGCTTTATAAAACTGCTTGATTGAAATGTTTGAAGTTCATTGTTGTACATTTGCGACTCAATCCCACATTTATGAATGTATCATTTGTTCATTAATTTACTCATTTGTTTGTTAGTTTTTCCCCCGTTTATTTCTGATTTCTTTTTCTTTTTCCAGTATTAAAACCAGCACCAATGCAACATACATTGTTGACCCCAAAGTTCCTTGGCTCAAAAAGTTGGTAAGAATACCCCAAAATTATTGGAAATACATGATAAAACACCTATGACTAAAGCAGGATGGGTGTAAAATTGAAACCATTTCATAAACATTTCTGTCTAATGGAAACTTTGTTTTATTTTCTCCCCATTATGTCTCATCTACAGACAATAAAGTGTCCTCTGGTTATTTCAAAGCGTCGATGGTGAAGATGATGGGCAGTAGAAAGGCAAACGCTGCAAATTATTTATTGTATTGCTTGTGAAATAAAACAAATATACAGTGTCAGGATCAGAAGTCTTGTTGATTGGTAGGGGATCAAATGCAAATTAATTTATAACCCTTATTCAATATTCTTTCTGGGTTTTTTGTTGATATTGTGTCTCCCTCTGTTTAAATAAACCTACCATAAAAATTATGGACTGTTCATTTCTTTGTAAGGAGGTAAACTTACAAATTCAGCAGGGGATCAAATACTTATTTTCCCCACTGTACACGTTTTATACACATAAACCTGTAAAATTTATTTGCCAAGTTATCCAGTGATGTAAATGTGAGAATTATTATATTTTTCTGTATACAAATAATGTTGGTTTTTGGCCTTGTCACTGACATGCAGAAATTTCTCCAGATTCTCTGAATCTTTTGATGATATTATGGACAGTAGATGATGAAATCCCTAAATTCCTTGCAACTGCACATTTAGAAATGTTGTTCTTAAACTGTTGGACTATTTGCCCACACAGTTGTTCACAAAGTGGTGAACCCTGTGGCAAGGTGTGGCGCAGGTGTAGTGTGGTCGACTACTGATCGGTTCAATTCCCGCTCTCTCTGAAGTCTGCATGTCGAAGTGTCCTTGAGCAAGACACTGAACCCCCAGTTGCTCCTGGTGGGTCAGGCCAGTGCCGGTGCATGGCAGCTCCGCCTCCATCAATGTGTGAATGTGTGTATGAATGTGTGGATAGCAGGATCTGTAAAGCGCTTTGGTCATCTAGAGATGAGAAAAAGTGTGATATAAGTGAATGCCATTTACCATCCTTCCTTGCTTATGAACAACTGAGCCTTTCGGAGGTGCTGCTTTTATATCCAATCATGACACTCACCTGTTTCAAATTAACCTGTTCACCTGTGGAATGTTCTAAAAAGGGTTTTGAGCATTCCTCAACTTTCCCAGTCTTTTCTTGCCCCTGTCTCAGCTTTTATGGAACGTGTTGCAGGCATCAAATTCAAAATGAGTAAATATTTGCAGAACAAACAAACAAAAAAAACAAAACAATAAAGTTTAACAGTTTGAACATTAAGGGGCAGATTTACTAAGGCAGTGCAAATTAGTGAATGTGCAAACTAGACAGAGTGCCTGAGGGAGTGGCCAATATTTGCCAGTGATCTACTAACAATACACAAAATTATGAACGCAGACGCAGTCACTACATTTCAGCAATGCTCACCCATCTACCAAGAGCAAAATTGCACACAGGCACAGTTGATGAGGAAGCGGGTCATCAACGCAGGCACAGCCAGTTTGGTGGAGCAAAATATATAAAGCTTTCTTTTGTTTAAGCACAAACCTCACAAAAGTAGTTTATTTTTTATATTTCAAAATTTAGATTTTCATTTAACATGGCAGACTTTTTTGTTTAATGTGTATAAATTAAGTATTTGTATCTAATTTAATAAAGGACTACTCATGAATAAACTGATTATTTAACCAACGTGTTTATGTTATTAACACTAGAACCATCAAAATGGTCTGATAGAGACTCTGGGGTTTAATTATGTGAATAACTTTGTTTTAGCAAAATCTACAGGTCTCCCAGTTCACAACTTTTTATAAATGCCATTGAGTTATGGTGTTGCAATTTCGGGGGACGTTTCTAATGGATCTGTGCGCTCTTTTTGTTAATAATCTTATTGTTGTTTTCTTCCTATATTGTGTATCCTGAACTGGGAGAGAGAAATAGAGAGAAGAGGGAACTGAATTACCATTTTATGCACAGCAAAAAGAAATACTGTAAATATAGAAATATGGAGAGAAAAAAAAGAAAACTGGCAATGTGGAAGATTTTGCTTCAAGAGCGAGGGAGAGCTCATAGGAAAACTCCAGAAAAAAAAAAAAAACCAAAACTGCCAGCTGATGTCCAGTTCAGCATAACGCCGATCTCTGTGAAACCGTTAATATTCATATAATCTGTTCTTCTGTCATGCCAAATAAAGTTATGGGCAGAGAGAAGCTTCTCTTCTGCCATGCGCCCTCGGTTCTTGCCAGTGTCTAGTCCTGGCACCAACGATCACTATCATGTCAGGCGAAGATGAATTAAGACAAGATTTTTTGGAGCTTTAAATCCTGGCGCATTTTACCAGGAGACTGACAACCACAAACCTTAGTAAATCACCTTGCGCCAGTCATTTAAATACTCCCCTCCCTCAAATTTGTGTCTTGACATGACAACTCCCACGAATGCATATGCAATGAGTCCAGGTGCAAAATTAACATAGTCAATGCCTTTCCACCGCAAATTTTCCCCTGTGCCCTTTAGTAAATCTCAACAGTAGCTTTTAAACACCTAAACAGGGTTTTGCGATGGCACAACACGTTCGTAAATCTGCTCCTAAATATCTTGTCTTTATAGTGTATTCAATTGAATACAGGTTGAAAAGGATTTTGAAATTATTCTATTCTGCTTTTATTTACGTTTTACACAACGTCCCAAGTTCACTGGAATTGGGGTTTGTAAATAATATACTGTATATTATTTTCCTTTTATGTCACGAACCGAGCCCATGTTTCCTGTAGGCTCGGTTCTGACCATTCTGGGTGGCTCGGGCATTGGGTTTATTATGTGTTGTTACCTTTTGATTTCTCGTTGTTTTCATGTCTGTGTACTGTTTCTTTTCCATGCCTGTAGCCGCTGCTCTGGCCGGCAGGTGTTGGGCAGCCATTTGACCCACTTCCTGGTGGGTGCTGTGTAACATTCGCCGGTCCGACCAAGCCCCCCTCTCTCTCTGACAGTCAGCTGTTTTCTCCCGGTAATTATCTGTCCTGCGCCTCACCCAGGTGTTTCCCATTTGTCACACCAGCGGTGTTTGTACTTAGGCAGCTCTTTGTCAGTCAAACACCACTGGACCATTGTACGTGTTCACATGGTTGTTCTTTGCCGTGTGACAGTCACGTCTATAAAGGATTGTTTGTGTGTGTGCTCACTGGCAGACTTGGATGACTTGGACTGTTCCTGCACGGTGAGTAAGAGCTGTCAGCATTTCTGTTTGCAGTTGTGCTGCTACGCTTGTCTGTAGCGTTTCCCCCTTGCGGCACAACTGCTACGCTTAGGCACTGTTGCCCAGCTTCTTCTCCCGTGCCAGTCGAGCGTCCTGGAGGACTCTAAGTTTCACTCGAGCTGTCTATGTTATTTTGGTCTGTCTATTTTTGTATCAATAAATGTGTGTTTGGTGTGACCTGCGAGTGAGTCCATCCTTCCTTCTCCTCCTCCGTGCGCTGTGGAGTAGCACACGGGGAGGTTCATGGCACTTTATAAATATAAAATGCTGGATTTCTGATGTGTCTTTCAATGTTTTCAATACAATGATTAAGCCCTTTTGTGAAACCATTAGTAAAAAGATAAGATAGCAAGATTAAGCAATACAATGTCTAAAAATATAAAATTACATGTAATTCCACTGTGTTAATCTGTGGTTGTGATCAGGATGGAACAACCGTCAAACAGTCCCCTGATTGCAGAAGCCACAAGAGATGTTTGTCATGATGACTGGACAGATGAAGCAATGGAAAAAGGAAGATGTGCATCTGGCTGAAGTCAAGTTATCATATTCAAAAAGTAGTTGCTTTACTTTAACGGCTGTTTGGATGCTTCAACTGAAAGATGTAATAATAATAATAATAATAATAATAAGTTTATTTATAGAGCACTTTTCACAGACAGAGTCACAAAGTGCTTAACATGAAAAAAAAAATAAAAATAAAAACACAGGCACATAAAACAGTAAAAAAAACAAACAAAGTAGACAGTAAAAGCACATAAAAATACAATCAACACATAGTTAATTAAAAAGCCAGGCTAAAAAGGTGGGTCTGGTCTTTAGTTGCTTCTTAAAAACATCAATGGAAGGTGCAGCTCTAAGTTCAAAAGGTAAGGAGTTCCAAAGTCTGGGAGCAACAGCGGCAAAGGCTCTATCGCCTTTGGTTCTGAGCCTAGTGCTAGGGACTACCAATAGATTCTGATGAGAAGACCTGAGAAACCTGCTGGGCTGGTGTAGATGGAGCAGGCCACTAATATAAAAAGGCGCCTCTTCATGAATGGCTTTGTAAGTAAGAACAAGAACTTTAAAATCAACTCTATAATTTACAGGAAGCCAATGCAAGGAGGCCAAAACGGGAGTGATATGACAGAATCTACTGGACCTAGTTAGTAATTTTGCAGCAGAGTTCTGGACTAACTGTAGGCGGTGTAAAGAGGATTTGCTAAGACATGTGAAAAGAGCATTACGGTAGTCCAAACATGAAGAAACAAAGGCATGAATAATGATTTCTTTTTGACTGTAGGAAACCAATGACTTAATTTTGGATATATTCCTAAGGTGGAAAAAACAACTCCGGGACAGAGATTTGACATGCTGATCAAAACTCATCGACTGATCGAAAATGACACCAAGATTTTTTAGATTAGACCGTACATTAGAGCTTAATGGACCAATGCTATTAACTATCTTGGGAATTAGATTATCAGGTGCTACAATATGGACTTCAGTTTTATCAGCATTAAGTTATAAAAAGTTACTAGACATCCAGTCCTTAATTGCGGACAGACAATCATGAATAATTTTTAAATTGTCAACATGGTCAGGTTTAAAAGAGAAAAGTAGCTGTAAATCGTCAGCGTAGCAGTGATAAGACACACCTTTAAATTTTCTGATGATAGAACCAAGTGGCAGCATATATAGGGCAAATAAAAGTGGACCCAGAATAGAACCCTGAGGCACCCCACAGGTTAAAGGAGCAGAGTCAGATGAATAAGAGCCAACAGCCACGGAAAAACTCCTACCAGAAAGGTAGGAGAAAAAACAATCCAGAGCTTTTCCAGAAATACCTACCCAATCTCTAAGCCTTTGTAACAAAATACAATGATCAATAGTATCAAATGCTGCAGTAAGATCTAATAACACTAAAACAGAGCATTTGCCAGAGTCTGATGACATTAAAATATCATTCAACACCCTAAGAAGAGCGGTCTCTGTCGAGTGTTTCTGACGAAAACCTGACTGAAATTTGTCGAAAATATTGTGTTCAATCAGAAAGTCAGTGAACTGCTTGGCAACAATGTAACAGCAACATGTCAGAAACCAAAACGTAGAATGACTGAGGTGCATAAAGGATCACCCCTCCTAAACCAGACTGTCAATGATTCATTCTGGCCTGACGAAATAGACCCGGGAGTGCTCATATCTCCTGACAGCTGACCTTGACCTTAAGCACATCCTAGATACAGACCCATGTAAGATGTGCTTAAAGTCAAGGTCAGTGACCTAAGAGGAGTAATGTTTTTCATGAAATCATAAATACCCAATGTCTGACCTTTGACAATGATCTTGACTTCAACCTGGATGCAAACCTACCCGAGGGTCATTGTGAGCGAATTTTGTGAGAATTGAGGTAATTGCCTCGGAGGAGTAGTGATTTTTCTACAATCACATACAGTAAGTTCCCAGATCTCCTGACCTTTGACCTTAACATTGACAATGAGCACAACCTGGATGCAGACCTATCTAAAAATCATTGTAAGTGAGTTTGGTGACAATTGCCTAGGTGGAAGAGTGAGTCTCGTGAAAGGTGGATGGGTGGACGGGCAGGGAGGTGGACGATGAACACTACGTCATCGCATCAACTCCTTTCAGGTTCACCAGAATGAGCTAAAGATGAGTTGTAAACTTAATCAGGTGTAGCTGTCTCAATGGTACACCGAGTCATTTCCGTCTCTTATAAATTGTGGTCATTTTGATTAGCTCAGAATAAACAGAGCTGTTCCTGGAGTGGTTCAGTCCTTGGCAGTGCAACTGAAGCAAATGGTCAAGGCACTACCAAAAGATCTCCAGGACAACGGGGTGAACAGGCACAAGCCAGGAGACAGAAACAAAAGAATTCAAAAACTTCATCAATCCCTAGAAGCACAGTGAAGTCTATTATTAAGGAAGTCAAAGAGACTCTCCCTGGATCAGGACGTGCCTCCAAACCGAATGAAAGAGTGAAGAGGAAACTGGTCAGAGAGGATACCGAGAGGTCTACAGCAGCTCTGAAGCAGCTGCAGGAATTTATAACAGAGTGGTCATTGTGATTTCCAGGGTTGAGCACACTCACTCACACACACTCTCTATAATAGATTACCTGATCCTGCTCAATAGCACTAATCACTCCACCTGTGCCTCATCAGTTTCCACCTTAAAATAGGACATCAGTGCTCTCACTGCGGGACTGTTGGACTTCACGCTGGCAGCAGGATCTCTCTCCAGAGTGTACTCACCTGTGATATCGTGGCTTATCCTCACCTTCTCCCTCCATGGGAAAACAAGTAAGCCTTCCTTCTCTCCACACCACCTCATCTTCTCCCAGGACTCTCCCACCTGGACTCTCACCCTAAGTGGATTCAGGATCCCTGTAGGCAGACTCGTACTTACTCTGGCGGCTCTCCATACCTGCTTAGAATCTCTTCACCATCAACTGTAAGTCTCAAGTAAAATTCAATCATCCTCCTCCCCTCAAATCCCCGGGTCTGGGGAAATCTCCGTCTCACCTGCAGTAACCCCGAATACTCACCTGAAGATCCATACAGCAAGAGTTGGCTGGAGCCCGAAGAACACTCACCATCATTATCCACACCTGTAAAAGTTCATTATAGTTCCACTTCCTGATTCTCACCATTTTCCCTTCTGTCTCAGCAGGGGTGCCAGCACCAGCCACTTGTTACGATACTGAGCACGAGTGGGGAACTGTGCTCAGCCGTCCCCCCACCCCACCTCTGCAGCTAAAACCCAGAAGTCCACAGCGAAATCGGCTGCAGATTCACTGCCCTGCTGAAGATTTAATAGGCGATCAGCTAACACCGCGTCCCGATCCATGTGGTCAAATGTCTCCAAAAAATCTGCTACAAATTGTTGGTAAGTTAACTGAGCGTAGCTGGGTTTCGCCATAATCGTGTATGCCCAAGCTAACGCTCTTCCCTCAAGCAGATTGGAAATAAACCCTATCTTGCTATGATCTGTGGGAAAATCGCCGGGAACACGATGAAACACTGTTTCACACTGTAGCAGGAAACCTCGTGCCCCCCCAAGTTTGCCACTAAAGCGGGCGGGGGTAGGTATGGGAGTGAGGCAAGGTAAGGGAGGTTGGTGGGCCTGACTAGCCAGTAAATTAGCAGGGGCTGGTGACGCCCCGGTGACCGAGGGGGACGCCTGGTGTCCTTCCAGGCGGTCCAGCTGGTTGTTAATTAGGGTCAACTAATTTAAAATAACTGTCTGTTGATGGGCTATTAGGTCTACCCGAGCACTAAGAGTGTTAAGACGGCGCAACAGCGCACTGTCTACTGGGTCGTCTTGACGGAGTCGTACTGACATGATTGCTTGACCCAGGAGACAGACACTGACACGAGTAGACCGTTTAGACAATTATTTATTAAATCAAGAGTGTAATGTATGTGAAGGTGTGAGTGAGTGCGATGCTGAGGAACCGCTGGAGCTGAGCAAATCCCGCCGCGACCTGGCAACCCTGAAAACACACAAGCACAGGTGGATTAGTGCTGTTCGCAGTACGGAGGTGTAATAACAAGTACTGCTTATTTGCAGGTGACGCTGGGAGACTCTTGCTGGCTCTGCGGCTCACTGTGGCTCGGTGAGCGTGATGCTTGGTGCTGTGGTGAGGTGGAGGAGTTCCGAGGAGGAGGAGAAGAGGCTCCGTTATTTGGGGAGACAAGTTCACCGCCAGGGAGGTCCACCTGTGCACAGGGGATAATACCTTGACAAGGTAAGATATCCTGGTTCTTACGTGAAGAGGCTTGACGAGGATGCGTCGTGGATGCTCTGGCTCGTAAATGAATCCGTGACGCATCGCATGGCGAAGAAGGCAGACGACTCCGTGCTGAGCCAACAGCGACGCCGGCTTTTAAGGCCTGCTGGTGATTGGCGGCAGGTGTGTGCGCAGCCGGGGCTGATGACGGCCCAGCGGCCGCCATGACAGAGATGAGAGAAAAATCAGAGATAAGAGAGAAGGGTCATATTAAAAAGTTAAAGACTAGTCAAAGAGGTTAAAAACTCAAAAAGTCTAAAACCCAATAAAAGATTTAGAACCCAAATAAAAATCCTACAAAAATAAGTAAATATAAAATGAAATTAATAAATAGGTAACTAAATTATGTGCAATATATTGTTACAACTTGTTCAACTCTTTGATAGCACCAGGAACAAAGCTGTTTTTGTAGCGCTGGGTTTTACTTTTTGGGACAGCAAACCTCCGTCTTGAGGGAAGAAGCTGAAAGTGGCAGTACAAAGGATGGGAGTCATCATTTAAAATGGAGGTAGCAATCCTCTGTACCTGTCTGGTGTACAGGGATGTCAGGCTCAGCTGTGACTCACCAAGCAAATGACTGGACCATCTAACTACCTGATCCAAGGGTTTCCTCTGTTTCAGTTTTATCTGACCAAACCCTGACACTAAAGAAAAGGATAAAACAGATTCAATAAAAGCCCAATAAAACATTGTCATTATGGTTCGGTCAGTTTGGAAGCGTGCAAGTTTCCTTAAACAATGCAAATGTTGCTGACCCTTTTTGCACACCCTTTCACATTTCTCTTCAAAGTTTAAATTACTATCAATAATCGTCCCAAGATATTTGTAGGATTGTACACATTCAGTGGTCTGGCCTTTTAGTACAGTGACTTTGTGCCTGGGAGTTTTCCTCCTAAAGTCAATAATCATATCTTTAGTTTTTGTCGTATTCAGCTGCAGGTAGGAATCCTCACACCAGTGAACAAAATCATCATCTACTGGGCCGTGGCCACTCTCACCATCCTGGAGGAGACTGACAACTACTAAATCATCAGCATACTTTATAATGTGTCTGTTGTCATGTCTGCTCTGACACACGTTTGTGTACAGGATGAAGAGTAGTGGTGACAACACACACCCCAGAGGAGAGCCAGTAGAAGAGCACTTTTGGTCAGACAATGTACCATTGACCCTTACTCTCTGTGTCCTGTTGGTTAAAAAATCCAGAATCCAACCCACCAGATTATTGCTCAAATCAAATTGTTGCAGGAGCTTTTCAACTAAAATATGAGGTTGGATTGTATTAGAGGCGGAAGAAAAGTCCACGAATAAAAGTCTGGTGTGTGTCCCATTAAAATCCAGATGTTTAAAAAGCATGTTAAACAGAGTGACAGTGGCGTCCTCCACTCCTCTGTGAGGCCTATAGGCAAACTGCAGAGGATCCAATGCATGCTCAGTCTGCTTTAGGACCTCAAATCTGAACAGTTTTTCAAAAATTTTCATTAAAATTGAAGTCAAAGCAACTGGTCTAAAGTCATTTACCGTTTTAGGACAGCTGGATTTTGGAACGGGGACAACCATGGCATCTTTCCAGATCTTAGGCACATGTTGTGTCTGTAAGGACTTATTGAAAATGTATTGAAATACAGGACTCAATTCCCGAGCACAGGACTTTACCAATCGCCCATATATATTATCAGGGCCCTGACTTTTGTTCACTTTTACAGCACAGAACACCCTTTTAATATCCTGCACCTCAATATTAAAGTGCTGATTGTCTTTGAGTTTCTGTTTCAAATCTTGGGCTTCTGTGCTAAAATCAGAGGAATCAAAGCGACCATAAAAACAATTAAGAGCATTAGCCAGCTCTGTGTCTGAATTAAAACCATCTAAAAACACACGATTAGTGCGCTCTGTGCTCTGAAGGCCTGCAATAGTTTTCATACTGGCCCAGGCTGAACCAAGTCTCTTTGTTGCCATCTTGCTTTCCAACTCTGACTTATAATTCTGTTTTGCTCTTAAAATTTTGGATTTCAGCTCTTTTGTGGCAACCTGTAGCTCAGAAACAGACCCCTGTTTAAAGGCAAGTGTTTTCCTCTGTAAGCAGGATTTAACTGATTTTGTAACCCATGGCTTGTTGTTGGGATATATTTTGACACATTTACGTGGAGTGATCTTATCTCTACAGAAAGCCATGTATGATCGATCTTGTTCTTTTGGTCATTACCCAAAGCTCGTGACCACAGGTGAGAGTAGGAACATAGATTGACCGGTAAATCGACAGCTTTGCCTTAGAACTAAGCTCCTTCTTCACCACAACAGACCGGTACAACGTCCGCATCACTGCAGATGCTGCTCCGATCCGTCTGTCAATCTCTTGCTCCATTTTCCCCTCACTCGTGAATAAAACCCCAAGATACTTAAACTCCTCCACTTGGGTCAGGAGCCTGTCCCCAACCTGGAGAGGACAATCCACCTTTTTCCAGCTGAGGACCATGGACTCAGACTTGGAGGTGCTGATTCTCATCCCAGCTGCTTCACACTCAGTGGCAAACCGTCCCAGCAAGAGCTGTAGGTCATTGCTAGATGAAGCCAACAGGACAACATCATCTGCAAAGAACAGAGATCAGATCCTGTGGTCACCAAGCATGACACCCTCCATTCCCTGGCTGCGCCTAGAAATCCTGTCCATAAAAATTATGAACAGGATCGGTGACAAAGGGCAGCCCTGGTGGAGTCCAACTCTCACTGGGAATGACTCCAACCGAGCGTTGGCAATACGAACCAAACTCTCACAACGGTCGTACAGAGACCGAATAGCTCGTAACAACAAGCCCGATACCCTATACTCCTGAAGCACCCCTACACTCAGGGCGAATCTCGTCCACCCCCGGGGCCCGGCCACCAAAGAGATTTTTAACCACCTTGGCGACCTCAGCCCCTGTGATAGGTGAGTCATCCCCCTCGTCCACAAACCCTGCTTCCTCTGTGGAAGGCGTATCAGTGGAATTGAGGAGATCCTCAAAGTATTCCTTCCACTGCCCAATGATATCCCCAGTCGAAGTCAACAGCGCCCCATCCGCACCATACAGAGTGTGGACAGGGAGCTGCTTTCCCCTCCTGAGCCACCGGACAGTTTGCCAGAATCTCTTCGAGGCCGACCGAAAGTCTTGCTCCATGGCCTCACCGAACTCCTCCCATACACGGGTTTTTGCTTCAGCAACCACCCGAGCTGCACTCCGCTTGGCCTGCCAGTACACCTCAGCTGCTTCGGGAGTCCCACAAGCCAACCAAGCTTGATAGGACTCCTTCTTCAGCTTAATGGCCCCCCTCACTACTTGGTTTGGGGGTTGCCACCACGAGATGCACCGACCACCTTGCGGCAGCAGCTCTGGGCCGCCGCTTCAACAATGGAGGTGGAGAACATGGCCCATTCAGACTCCATGTCTCCAGACTCCCTCGGAATGTGGTTGAAGTTCTTCCAGAGGTGGGAGTTGAAGACCTCCCAGACAGGGGCCTCAGCCAGACATTCCCAGCACACCCTCACTATACATTTGGGTCTACCAGGTCTGAATGGCTTCCTCCCCTGCCATCGGATCCAACTCACCACCAGGTGGTGATCAGTTGACAGCTCTGCACCTCTCTTTACCCGAGTGTCCAAGACATATGGTCGCAGGTCTGATGACATGATAACAAAATCGATCATCGACCTGCGACCTAGGGTGTCCTGGTGCCAGGTGCACATATGGACACCCTTATACTTGAACATGGTGTCCGTAATGGACAAACTCTGGTTAGCACAGAAGTCCAATAACTGAACACCACTCGGGTTCAGATCGGGCAGGCCGTTCCTCCCAATCACTCCCCTCCAGGTTTCACTGTCATTGCCCACGTGCGCATTGAAGTCCCCCAGTAGGACAATGGAGTCTCCAAGAGGAGCACCCTCCAGCACCCCAGTCACAGACTCCAAAAAGGGTGGGTACTCTGAAACATCATTTGGTGCATAGGCACAAATGATGGTCAGGACTCGTTTCCCAACCTGAAGGCGCAGGGAAACAACCCTTTCGTCCACCGGGGAAAACTCCAATATAGAGGCAGCAAGGTGGGGGGATACAAGAATACCCACCCCTGCTCATTGCCTCTCGCCTGGGGCAACTCCAGAAAAGGCCAAGCTCCAGCCCCTCTCCAGGAGACTGGTTCCAGAGCCGGAGCTGTGTGTTGAGGTGAGGCCGACTATATCTAGCCGGTATCTCTCAACCTTGTACACCAGCTCAGGCTCCTTCCCCACCAGAGAGGTGACATTCCACGTACCAAAAGCCAGTTTAGAAAGCTTGGGATCAGTCCGCCAAGGTCTCCGCCTTTGACCGCCACCTAATTCACATAGCACCGGACCCCCATGATCCCTCCTACTGGTGGTGAGCCCACTGGAGGGCGGACCCATGTAACTCCTTCGGGCTGAGCCCGGCCGGGTCCCATGGGCGGAAACCCTCCCCCAGGCCTGGCTCCAGGGTGGGGCCCCGGTAACCCCATACCGGGCGGGGTACACTGAATCCTTGATCTAGATAGATAGATAGATAGATACTTTATTTCAAACAAAAAAGAATTACAAAAACAAAACAAATGACAAATGCAATAAAGTAACAGTATACAGTGTTCGAAAGGGAGAAGGAAGAAGTGAACACTTATTAATTCCATCTCCTCTTTTCCATAAATACATTCATGTCAATTATATACAAATTACCACATTTAAGACCCCAAGTAAACAATTAACTATATTTTGTACGTATCAACATTAACACCCATCCATCCTAGCATACATTGATGATCTAGAATTTATCATGAGAGTCTGTTGGATCGTTCTTAGTCTGGCCCTTCACCTAGGACCAGTTTGTCTTGGGTGACCCTGTCAGAGGCAAATTGCCCCGGACAACATAGCTCCTGGGATCACTGGGGCATGCAACCCCCCCCCCCCACCACCACCACCACCACCATCACGATAAGGTGACGATCCATGAGGGGGTTAAGTTAATTTATTTAATTAAATACAGTTTTATTGATATTTTTTCTTTGTAATCAGAGTTAAATTACTGTTCTGTTCTGACTGCAAAATTATGGTCAAAAATGTAAATTGTTATAAGGAAAAAGTAAAAAAAAATTACCACAGTCTGTTTCAAATTTATTTAAAAAACTGTAATTTTACTTTAAAAAAACAGACAAAAATAAGCCAGAAAATCATCCACAAATTTATAATAAAGTTTCAAATGTACAAGAAAAGTCAATTTTACAAGAGGAAATTACAAATTTAAAGAAAATGGTTTCAAATTTAGATAAATTTACAGAGAAAAGTAGAAAACTATAAGAAAATTGCTGTAAATTTTTGAGGAAAAACCTCAAACCTTCAAGACTGAAGTCATTACTCAAGATTTTAAGTGGGTGCTCTTTGTAACCTTAACTCAACTAAAAATGTTTGGTTGTCTACTTTTAATTACACTGGTCAAAACCAAATTTATTGTTTAAGTTTTTTTTAGCTGATTTAGGACAATTTTGATGTGTCCAATCCAAAAATCACATTGGTTTTGTTCAATCAGGTCAACGTTTTGAACTATGGCCACGTTTTCTTATGTTTTTGTTTACATGTACAGGTATTTTCACTTTAGATAATGCAAAATTCGTTTTTTATTTCTTGAAATTCTCTGAATTTTGAACAATGATGACATAACATTCAACTTACATGTACTTACCTTTATCAGTGTCTACTATTCAATTTACAGTACACCTGTACAACTGCTGTACAACTGCTTATAACTTAACATAAAAACCTGACCTGATCGAGAGAAATGGATGTCATTTTTTGATTCAGCGGTGCAAAATTGTCTTAAATCAGTTGAAAAAACACAGACAACTTATAAAAAAATTATTTTTGTTATGTTGTGTTATTAATTTCAAAGCACTGCTTTTACATGAGTAGAATTTCTGGTTACTTTACCCACCTGATCATATAATTTAAGTTTGCATGAGTACATTACTATTATGAATGTTTTTTCCCTTCCCTACTCTCTCAATGGAAAAAAGAAACACTAGGATAAAAATACAAAAAAATACACATATTTTTGTCATTTATGTAAATCATGACAAAAAATTCTTGCAGGCAAAACATGACACTTGTTATTTTCAAACCTGTTTGTATATCACCATAGACAGAGAGAGAACCTGTCATGTTCTCCCTGTGGGCTTTTACGCAGCGCACGGAGGAAAGGAGATAAATCCACTCGCTGGAGATTGTTGTGCGACTTTATTAACAAACGTGATAACACAGTCCAAAAACAACTGATGAGAGGCACAAGATACACAAGGAATACTTCAAGGATGCACTACAGAACACAGGTGAGTACTAACCAGGAGGAATTGTTCCAAAGCGCAGGCAGGCGGAACTGCGGCGGGGGAACAGAAGAGTGAGCCCAGGAAAGGAACCGCCAGACGGGACTGGCTGGCAGGAGCGAAGGAGATTGTACTCACGAGGCTGGAGCAGTCCAAGTAAATCCAAGCAATAGTCCCAGCAGAACAAAAACTAGCAGCAGAGAAAAATAAACACCACACAGAGTGATGCGGTACTGCTAAACAGGCAGTGCATCTAGTCATGTGTGGCGTAGCAAAAACACAGAGTTGAATAAACCCAGTGAAGGACAATAATCTGGCAATGCTTGACTGGCCAAGAGCTGCTTAAGTACTAGCACTAATGGCAGAAGGCGATAGGTTGCACCTGGGTGAGGATCGGGAAAAGTAATTACCGGGAGTGGAACCAGCTGACTGTCGAGAGAGGGGGCGTGGTCAGACCGGCAAGCTGTCAGGCAGTGCCTACACAAATGTAGGCCAAAGAGGGCTGCTTCCCAGCTGCCGGCCAGAAAAGTGGCTACAGGTACGGAAATAAAACTGGGAAACATAGAAACTACAAGAAAACTCAAAAGATGAAACACTACACCAATACACAGATGAACCTGAGACACAGGTCAGAACCGAGCCCAAAGAACAAACCGGCTCGGTTCATGACAGAACCTGAATTTGACAGAGCTCAGAGAGGGCAAGATGAGACAGAAGAGAGGAGCCAAGGAGAGGAAAATGTTCAGGCAGAGGGTCCAGGAGAGGTGAGAGCAGAGGAAGGAGAGAAGGATAACACCACTAAAAAGTCTAAACACAGGACAGCTGGGTGGGACCCCAACTGGCCCAATATTCCAATATTCAAGCCTCGGTTGTACAATACTTGAAATGGTAAGTTCCATATGCGAAGTTACTGTGCAAAATTTTAAAAAAGAAATAAATAGTATAAAATTAACATATTCCGGTAACAATCGTGTCACATGTTTACTGCCCCCCCCCCAAAAAAAATGTTGCCACGTGCCAAGGTCTTTAAGCCAGAGAAAACACTGTGTACCTATGTTTATCCAGTGTTGTATTTTATATTTCTGCCTGTGTTTAAGAGTCTCCCTTATCCTCATCTCTCCTGTTGTTTGGTTTCCACATATATTATATTATTTGCATTTCTTGTTGTATCATCTTGTCCTCACCTTATGGGTTATGGGCTTATGGGCTTATGGGCTGCACGGTGGCGCAGTGGTTAGCACTGCGGCAGCACAGTTTACCCTTGGCCGGGGGATTGTGGGGATCGTGGGATCGTGGGTTCGATCCCAGCCCCCGACCAACAGTGATCTGTGTGGAGTTTGCATGTTCTCCCCGTGTTGCGTGGGTTTACTCCGGGATTTCTCCGGTTTCCTCCCACATGCCAAAAACATGCATGTTAGGTTAATTGGCTGTTCTAAATTGTCCCTAGATATCTGTTTCCTATAGGCCCTTAGAATAGAGGGTTAGTATTAATGAAAGCGCTTTGAGTGGTCTTTGTGACTAGAAAAGCGCTATATAAGTGCAGGTTAGTTAGTTAGTTAGTTATGTTTCCTTTTGTTTCATCCGAGCTGTGCTTTTATTGTGACAGTCACCGTTGATATTTCCTCCTGTCAAACCCCATTCACGGGCTGTCCCAGCTGTTTAGTATTTGGTCTGATTATTTCCTCACTCATGTACCCACACCTGTTCTCAATTTGTTTGTCCCTATTTAAAGGCTGTTGTGTGGCTTACTCCTCGCAGCAGCTTTCTGGTAATCAGACATTAGTCCTACATCTCTCATGCTCCAGATGGAATCCCCGTCTCCCTGCTTATTCTATGTTTCTGGGTGTTCCTCATTCGTCAGCGTCTTGCCTGTTCCTGTAAGTTTTTGTGTTAGTTATATTTTGTGTTTTTCATTATTAAATGTGCAAACTCAGTGTGCGTTTGGAGTCTTCTATCCACCTGTGCCAAGGGCGTTCATGACACCGCTCTTGTTCCACCTGTAAAAACAGTAAAATTACTAACCTTTTTTAACTTATCTGTTGTCCTCTGTGTCTGCATATTGGGTCCATTTACTAGAAACATGTCAGGAGGTGGTAATATCCTGTTATGAGGGTGTTTCTCTGCAGCAGGGACTGGAGCACTTGTCAGAATAGTAAAAAAAAAATGTACAGGGTAAAATACTGTCAAATTCCTGAGGAACCTGCTGCCCTCTGTCAGAAAGTTGTCAATTTGAAGAAGGTCCACCTTCCAACATGACAATGAGCTGAAGACACAGCAGAACTGACCACACAGTGGTTGAAAGACCAGAAAGGTGAATGTCCTTGCATGACCTAGTTAGAACCCACTGAAAATCTGTGGAATGACTTGAAGATTGCAATCCACCAACAGTCACCATAGAATTGAACTAAACTTAAGCAGTACTGCAAAGAAGAGTGGGTAAATACAGTAAGGTCTAGATGTACAAAGTTGGTAGAGACATATCCCAACAGACTAAAGGCTGTAATTAAAGCAAAAGGTGGTTCAACAAAATGCTGACTTACAGCACAGTACAAGTTTGTATTTCTCTTACATGCATGTCTGAAAGAGGACAAGCATAACTATAAGAGGATTGCCATCTGAAAATTAAATGGAGTGAATGAGGACAGTCCATTAGATGGCCAAAAGATGTCAGTAAAGCCAAATTTTTCAAAAGTCTATAACCTGGAGTTGATGAAGGATAATCTGTGTTAATTTCATTAAAACATTTAAATTATACAAATAATACCAGTCAAAATTTTAGAGCAATTAGCTCAAAATGAACTACATCTGGAAAATGAAGAGCTGAAAAATGACAAAAAATGGCATCCATCTGGCTTAAAGGAGCCTTTATTTTCTCCACATGATGGCGACAATGACAAGTCTATGCTGGGCGTACACCTGATATGTTGATATGTGTTCATGCACAGGGCCTACATGGTATCTGAGCGTTGGTATCAGGGTGTCTGTGCAGGGGCCCAGAGGTGTAGTAACCAACATTTACTCAAGTACAGGTACTCCAGTAACTTTTCAAAACAATGTACTTTCATGAGAAGTTTTATCTAAGGATGCTTTTTATTTTAATGTGTTTCACACTATTGTCTTTCTGTTCATCAACTTCTCTACATTTCTGCTTGTAAACTTGTTCTAAAAACTATTCTGGAATAAAAAAAAATACTCTGCTTTTTAAGGACTTTTATGCTTCAATTTTCTTTTTTTAAAGTAACTCATGCTTTTTGTAACACTTTTTTTTTTTTTTTTTTTTTTTTTTTTGCTAAAAACTTCAATGGATTTCAATGGACCCCTCATGGATCGTCACCTTATTGTGGTGGGGGGTTTGCGAGCCCTTGTGGTCCCAGGAGCTACTGTATGTTGTCCGGGGCAATTTGCCTCTGGTAGGGTCACCAAGACAAACTGGTCCTGGGTGAAGGACCAGACTAAGAACGATTCAACAGACTCATGATGAATGCTAGAACAAGGATTCAGTGTACCCCGCCTGGTATGGGGTTACCGGGGCCCCACCCTGGAACCAGGCCTGGGGGAGGGGCTTGATGGCTAGCGTCTGGCGGCCAGCTTTCCACCCATGGGACCCGGCCGGGCTCAGCCCGAAGGAGTTACATGGGTCCGCCCTCCAGTGGGATCACCACCAGCAGGAGGGACCTTGGGGGGTCCGGTGCTATGTGAATTAGGTGGCGGTCAAAGGCGGAGACCTTGGCGGACTGATCCCAAGCTTTCTAAACTGGCTTTTGGTACGTGGAATGTCACCTCTCTGGTGGGGAAGGAGCCTGAGCTGGTGCATGAGGTTAAGAGATACTGGCTAGATATAGTCGGCCTCACCTCAACACACAGCTCTGGCTCCGGAACCAGTCTCCTGGAGAGGGGCTGGAGCTTGGCTTGCTCTGGAGTTGCCCCGGGCGAGAGGCGATGAGCAGGGGTGGGTATTCTTGTATCCTGTACGACCGTTGTGAGTTTGGTTCATATTGCCAAAACTCAGTCAAACTCATTCCCAGTGAGAGTTGGACTCCGCCAGGGCTGCCCTTTGTCACCGATCCTGTTCATAATTTTTATGGACAGGATTTCTAGACACAACCAGGGAACAGAGGGTGTCATGCTTGGTGACCACAGGATCTCATCTCTGTTGTTTGCAGATGATGTTGTCCTGTTGGCTTCATCCAGCAATGACCTATAGGTCTTACTGGGACAGTTTGCCGCTGAGTGTGAAGCGGCTGGAATGAGAATCAGTACCTCCAAGTCCGAGTCCATGGTTCTCAGCCAGAAAAAGGTGGATTGTCCTCTCCGGGTTGGGGACAAGCTCCTTCCCCAAGTGGAGGAGTTTAAGTATCTTGGGGTCTTATTCACGAGTGATGGGAGAATGGAGCAAGAGATTGACTGATGGATTGGAGCAGCATCTGCAGTGATGCAGACGTTGTACCGGTCTGTTGTGGTGAAGAGGGAGCTAAGCTCTAAGGCAAAACTGTCGATTTACCAGTCAATCTACATTCCTACCCTCACCTATGGTCATGAGCTTTGGGTAATGACTGAAAGAACGAGATTGCGGATACAAGCAGCTGAAATGAGCTCTTTTCGTAGGATTGCTGGACTCACCTCCAGAGATAGGGTGAGGAGCTCAGTCATCCGGGAAAGGCTCAGAGTAGAATCGTTGCTCTCCACATTGAGAGGAGCCAGTTGAGGTGGTATGGGCATCTGATCAGGATGCCTCCTGGACGCCTCCCACTTGAGGTGTTTCAGGCACGTCCCTCTGGGAGGAGACCCCAGGACAGACCCAGGACTCGCTGGAAAGACTATGTCTCCCAGCTGGTCTAGAAACACCTTGGTATCCTCTCTGAAGACCTGGAGCAGGTGGCTTGAGAGAGGGAAGTCTGGGCTTCTCTGCTTGAACTTGTGCCTCCACGACCCGGACCTCCGGAAAAGCCATAGAAGATGGATGGATGGATTTCATTGGAGAAGTTCTTCAAATTCTCTTTGAGCTCCTTCAAGTTTTAAGCCTAAAAGCATACATTTAGCTAGAAAAAACAATGTTCTTCTTCTGCAACGTTTAAGCTATTCAACTTCAATTATGCTATATAATAACTTATAGTTTTTGAAATTTTACAGTTTAAATTTGGTTAAGATTTTCAGCAAATTTCAGACTTTACAATGGGTTTGAATGGAGATTTTATTTTGCATTTATGCTAAAAAAAAAACCCCAAAACTTAGCTATTTTGGATATCGCATTTTTTTTTTTTGTTTAGCATTTCAGAAAAACATTTTCAGCATACACGATTTGCACTGCATTTTCTTCCGGAAATGAATATGTTCTATTATGAGAATATTTAGAAGAAAAAACATGTACTTTTAATTATATTTAGTTGTACTCTTTCGGGAACGTTTGATTTCACAGAAATAAAATTAGTTCACCAGATTTTCTTCTCATCAGATTTGAAATCATTGTTCTGGCTCAGTAAATGTTTCACATACTGTATCACTGTTGCTATATGTTGCGTAGGATATAATTCTGGCCTGTTCGTCCGTTCATTCAACAACATACTGTCTAGCTTCTACATTACTGATTGGATTGACTTCAAATTTATACATTAGATTTAATTCATCAAGACCTTGGACATAGGGCTGGGCAATCAACCAAAATAAAACTGAAACTGACATTCAGGGTGTAAAACAAAAGTAATCATGCTCATGTTGGTGTTTTTTTTTTCATTTTTTCCCCTCTCCCGTGTATAGAGAGCTTTTCATGTACTGACCCTAACTCCACAACCCAGAAGCAGCACAGTTAACGCTGTTTGAAAGCAGCAAAACACTGTAGAAAAAAAAATAAAATGGCTTGTAATGAAAAGAAATGTGGTCTTTATTTCTTTATTATCTTTATTTCATCTGAAGATGCCAAGAAAAAGCAAGCGAAGTGCATGGAAACTAACGCTTAAATCGCTGTTAGCCGCTAATGGCTATCTGTCATGAGTAAAAAGTTGCCAATTTATGACACTGGAGAAAGCCACAAAATTACAATAGAGGAGAAAAGTTGAAAATTTATTGAAAAAGTTGAAATTTTACGAGACCGGGAGGGAAATTTACTAATTAATTTTTTATTAAGAAATTAACTGGAGACTCTACAGTGCCCCTAGGTATGAATGTGTGTGTGAATGGTGAAGGGATGGCGCCATACTGTGGCTGCTTCATCCATCTTGGTGGATGCCTTGAATTTCCCCTTTTGGGATCAATAAAGTACACAAAATAAAATAAATAAATTCAACAGTAGGCCTGCCAAATTCCCCTGTAGGGCTGTATCCAACCTCTGGGCCTTGATATTAGGGCTGAAACGATTAGTCAATGTTGTCAGTAATGTCAATCATAAAAAATTATCAATGCAGATTTTTACTGTCAACAAATCGGTTAATTTTAAAGTTTATATGCATGCCGCAGGAATGTTTAGTTTAACTGTTCCAGCGAAGAAGAAGAACACATCATGGCAACATGGAGAGAAAATCACAGAGAAGGCCAAAAGTTTCCAAAGTATATGGGAGGATTTTGCCGAAGATTAATAAATGAAACAAGTTAAATGTAGACTGTAAAGCAGTGTTGTCATATCACAGCTGCACTACAGTGATGCATCCATTCCCTCCTCCTCTCCATTCCTCCGTCTCTGGCCACCTGTCAGTGGACTGCACCAGTAAGGTTAGCAAGTAATGTTAGCACTTCTTATTTTCAATGAGCGACTCTCTCAGCTTTAGAAAACTGGCCACACTGTTAGTGTGTGCTGTTTGAATAGTTTACCTGCTGTCGGACAATAATCTCTCTTACGGTGGTTGCTGACAGCTAAGCTGCTTCCGTTATGCTAGCTATATGTTAACTGCAGTAAATGGGTAAATTACATGAGCAGCTTACTCTTTTTTGTACTCCCCATTATTGTCCCTGTAATATCAGCCTTCATTCTGAATATTAGTGCATCTTGGTAAATTAGAATATCATAGTTTGTAATTTAATTTAAAAAGAATCATCATCACAAATAAATTTAAAATTGCTTAAATATGTGAAGGCTTACATTCCTGCACTTATATTTAAAGTGTTTTTTTATTTTATTTTGGACTGGAAGAAGCTCTTTTAATTTCATCTGAAGCCTAATTAAACTTTTAAACTTCTAGACCCAGCAAGGTTTCAAACAGGATGGAGTAGATTATTTTCTTTTTTTTACTTTAATGGAGTTGAATATTACTCTAGTTTGTTTTTAACATGCAGTTAGAACAGCCTTTATGGAGCAGCAGAGCTGCTATTTGAGTTTTTACACTTCAACATCTATTATTTAATTGTGTTGCTACAAACACTTCTGATTAAGCTGTCAAGTTCAAGTTTCCTATTCATGTTTGATGGATCATTATTTTATTTAGCTATGGGAACTTTTTATAATAGGCTACATTATATTAAGGCAGAGACTGACAACAAAGTCATTTTCACAGGTGTGCAGGCTTAAACAGGTGAGGTAAAACATGACCTGGAGCCCCGAACAACAGCTGTGCCAGCAGGAAGCTGAGCTGGCGGACATGACAGAAATAACCGTAATTAGTTGACTCATCGAAAAAAATAGTCACTACATTAGTCAACTACCAAAATAATCATTAGTTGCAGCCCTACTTGATATTGACACCTACTGTATCGCTAACAAACACACAGAGATCCCAGTAGTCATCTGAAGCAGAAACACTTTCTGAACAGATGATTGCTATAGTGATTTTCCACATCTGGATCAAACTGTTGATTATTTCATTAGATTGTGTAAAACAAAAGGTATGAGAACATTTGTCCAGCCATCATCATCATCATCATCATAGCAGTCTGTCGGAGGCGACAATGACTGATTCATTTAGGTCTGATCAGATTCCTGCACGCAGCTCTGTAATTTGCCTTCCGCTGCCAGGAACTCCTGACCTTGTTAACCCGGGCGACGTCCGAACCGGTATGAGTTGCTCTCTGACTGACCATTTCATGAAACTGCTTGCAAAGCATTTGAGTACCGCTAGCTTTTGCTGGACTAGCAACACATTCTTGGCAGATAGAGGTATTATCAGTGGCAAGGACAGGCCAAGACAAACTGACTCCAGTATCTACTGCAGTGACTGACCAGATGATAGGTTTGTTTATTTCTGCTCTTTGTGTAGTGCATGTCACGATGCACCGACTGGCAAAAGTCCACCACAGACCTTGCGACAGATGTGCTTATCTGCCAGGATGTCCAGTCTCACCCCGTATAACTGGGAGTGGTCCACCACAGACCTGGTTTTACCCACGAGGCGTTTTTCTCCCTCCGAGATGTGCAAGACAGTCGACTCCCTTATCAAACTTCTGTGTGGTACAAAAATAGCCAAAAAATCCAGGACTCACCTGTAATACTGACATCATCATCATCATCATCATCATCATCATCATCATCATCATAGCAGTCTGTCAGGGGCGACAATGACTGTTTCATTTAGGTCTGATCAGATTACTCCACGCAGCTCTGTAATTCGCCTTCCGCTGCCAGGAGTGGAATAATGCAACCTTCCTCTGCTGTCTGAAGTACCTCCAGTCAGAGGACACGAGCATCTTTAAACGCAGCGCAATCTCCAGCTACAGGACCAGGGTGGAGGATCTCCTGGCATTTTTCGGTTTTGTGGTGGAGAGTGGAACCTCTTTGCTTAAGTAATATGGCTGCCAGCGAATGTAAAATGACCATCAAAGGCTCTGAATGGGTGTGCTTTAAAGTGATGTCTCCTATTGTGTATCTTCTTCTTCTCTCGGTTACTGGCAGATAGCAAACAACTGAAAGGTGCATACCACCACCTACTGTACAAGAGTGTGTAACATTATGTCATCTGAGCCCGACCCCTATCCACCACTGACTTGATTATCATTGCTCTATATCTTCTTCTTCTTCATTTAGATTTGGCGGTTGGCAACCAGCTTACAGGTGCATTACCGCCACATACTTCACTCTATATCATCACTCTATCATACTCTATCTGGTCACGAGCTGTAGTCCTATTGTCATCACTCTATATCTTTGTATAAGGAGTTCTTATAAGGACAGCCCCATGAATAATAAAGACCTTTCTCTGAGTAAGACCCAGTAAATGCTGATGTCAGGGTCAACTCAACGGAAGCAGATGGATGATTAGAGTGGAACATGACAGACTCATTCCTCTTTCCAGTAATTACTTCCCATTTCTGATATTCTTCATAACCTAGAAGAGGATATGGGTCAGATGGAAGGAAGTTATTGAAGGGGTTAAAAAAGCTTTAAAAGACATTTATTTATTAAGACTCAGCTATCTAGAAGATAAGATCAACGGCTGACCTTTTAAAAGGGAAAACAATATCAAACTTTATGTCCAACTTAGTGGAAGTTTGAATCCGAAGTTTTCCAAAACCAAAACCAGCTTCCATTCGTTTCTCAACAGTTTCTTAAGGAAAATATATGAAATTTGCAAACTCTGTGCAATCAATATTGAATATATGAAAGTTTATCTTTTTGAAATATATTGAAAAAAAATTAACTTTTTCCACAATATTCTAGAATACTGAAATTCGCTAGTATGTGTAAACATGTAAAAAGCCCCATTAACAAAGCTGAAATAAGTCGGCCCAACTTTTCCATGGAAAAACATGATGACAACTAGTTATCCAACGTGCAAACGTTGTTGCCGAAGACAGTGCAAGTCTTAAAACAGTGTTTTAGAGTGAATAAAATGTGAAAACCAAATATAAACAGCTGCATTTTTGAAAAAAATACATGTATAATAATAATAAGTTTATTTATAGAGCATGTTTCACAAAGTCACAAAGTGCTTAACATGATCATCATCATCATCATCATAGCAGTCGGTCATGGGCGACAATGACTGTTTCATTTACTAGGTCTGATCAGATTCCTCCACACAGCTCTGTCCTTAGCCTTCCGCTGCCAGGAACTCCTGTCTATGTCCAACTTCTTTAAGTTTCTTTTTTAAGTTTCTTTAAGTTTCATCATCATCATCATCATAGCAGTCTGTCGGAGGCGACAATGACTGATTCATTTAGGTCTGATCAGATTCCTGCACGCAGCTCTGTAATTTGCCTTCCGCTGCCAGGAACTCCTGACCTTTAAGTTTCTTCTTTAAGTTTCTTTAAGTTTCATCATCATCATCATCATAGCAGTCTGTCGGAGGCGACAATGACTGATTCATTTAGGTCTGATCAGATTCCTGCACGCAGCTCTGTAATTTGCCTTCCGCTGCCAGGAACTCCTGACCTTGTTAACCCGGGCGACGTCCGAACCGGTATGAGTTGCTCTCTGACTGACCATTTCATGAAACTGCTTGCAAAGCATTTGAGTACCGCTAGCTTTTGCTGGACTAGCAACACATTCTGAGCCTTGGTTAACCCTGATTGTGTTTGCCCTCGCATAACTGTGAGTAGAGTAACTACAGAGGGAGACTCTGGTGGTCCATCCTCTCAACATGTCCGAGCTATCTCAGGTTCATCTGTATTAGCATGTCCTGTTGGTTATCTTGTCTTTCCATGAGATGTTCATTATGGCTCGAAGGTGTCTCATCATGTACACGTGGAGTTTCTTCACCTGCACTCTGTAGACCAGGGGTGTCCAACCATGTGCCATGGAGAGCCAAGACCCTGCAGGTTTTACCTCCAACCAGTGTCTTCAACAGCAGATTTCTGTGAACTTCTTCCCACTGATTGCTGATAAGTGAAAACACCTGCTGAAGAGACTGGGTAGAAGAGAAAACCTGCAGGGTCTTGGCTCTCCATGGCACCTGGTTGGACACCCCTGCTGTAGACAGTCCAAGTTTCAGCACCGTATAATAGAGTAGCCAGTACTGTCGCTCTGTACACTTTGCATTTCACGCGGAGAGACACATATCGATTGTTCCACAGTCTCTCCCTCAAGTTTCCAAACACAGCACTCGCTCTTCCCATTCTGAGAGATAGTTCATCCTCCAACCTAGCATTCTCTGAAACAGTACACCCGAGGTACTTGAAAGTCTTGCACTTGACTAGTGGCTCTGTACCAATGCTGATCTCTTCTGGTAGTGATGTTGATAACTGGAACTTTGGTGGTTGATAAAGGCACTCTGTCTTCTTGATGTTGATTTGGAGACTGAATTGGCTAGCTGCTCTTGCAAATTTCTGCACTAAAGATTGCATATCTTCCACACTGTGTGCAACTAGAGCACTGTCGTCGGCAAACAGCATTTCTCTTTCTACTTTTATCGATGTCTTACTCTTGGCTTTAAACTACGCCACATTGAACAAGTCTGCTTCTTTCCTTGTTTGAATGTATACTCTTTCTGAAGTGTCTTTGAGGGCCACCTCAAGCATGGCTGCCAGATATAGCGAGAAGAGTGTAGGTGCCAGCACACACCCTTGTTTCACCCCGTTGCTTACTGAAAAGTCTTTAGATACTAAACCACTCATTGCCACGTTTGCTTGCATACCTGTATGGAGTGCCTCGATCAGGCTGACAAACTTCTCTGTACAACCATATTTCTTGAGTGCCTGCCAAAGTCCTTGTCGCAAAACAGTATTGAAGGCTTTACTGAAGTCTATGAAGATTACATAAAGCGGCATGTTCTGTTCGATACACTTTTTACCTCCGCCAAGGAGGTTATGTTTTCATCGGCGTTGGTTTGTCTGTCTGTCTGTCTGTCTGTCTGTTTGTTAGCAACATAACTCAAAAAGTTATGGAGGGATTTTCATGAAATTTTCACAGATTGTGAGAAATGGGGTATCCTACAGATGATTAGATTTTGGTGGTGATCCGGATCACCGTCCAGAAGAAAACCGCCATTACGGTAAATGCGATTTTCGTGAATAACTACTGAACCACTAATCCTATCATTGTCAATCCAATTGCTAGTCATATGTTTTCATGGTCAAGGAATCTGAAAACGTACACACAAACACTGTATGGGGGGAACTGTGGCGCTTGGCGGAGGTCTGCGCTCTCCGAGTGTTTTTCTAGTCTTGAACCTGTTTCAAGCAGAAAATCATGTCCATTGTGCTTCTTCCACTTCTAAAGCCGCACTGGGTTTCCGGTAGTACATTCTGCGAGATGTGTTCACTGAGTCTGTTAAGTAGTACATGTGAGAGAATCTTACCAACAGTGGCTAGCAGTGATATACCTCGGTAATTTCCCCAATCTTTCCTGTCATCTTTCTTGAACAAAGGCACAATACTTGCATCCTTCCAGTCTTGAGGTACTTTCTGGGCATCCCATATCTCTTGGATGAGCTTGTGCAGGCAGTTGGTCAGCTGAACACCACCAAATTTCCACACTTTTGCTGGAATTCCATCCCTTCCTGGAGCTTTACCATCCTGTGTTGTCCTGATAGCTGCCATTAGTTCATCAAAATTTGGTGGTTCATCCAGACTTGATACAGCTGGTCGCTGCACTAGAGCTTCTTTAGCCTCTTCAGTGAGATCTCCAGGGTTATTTAGTAGTTGGTCAAAGTGGTCTGCAAATCTGTCCAGGATCTTGTCTTTCTCCTGCAAAACCGTTTCACCATCCATAGCCTTTAGTTGGGTCAATCCTCTTGGTTTAGGGCCGTAGATTTCTCTCAAACCTGTGAAGAATGTTTTCATGTCCTTCCTGTCTGCTGCAGTTTGAAGTTTCTCCGCTTTTTCATCCCACCAGTTGGACTTCATCTCTCTGGTGTACTTCTGTAGCTCACTCTGAGCCTTTGAGTATTTCATGTTCTTCGATCTTGTGTTACACTGTACATTTTCCTGCCTAGCTGTATTCCTCACTTCTAGTAGTCTCTTCAGGTGTTCATCATGCTCATCAAACCAATCTTGATGTTTCCTCTCAGGGTAGCCTAATACATCACTCGCAGTCTGATACACCGTATCCTTCAGTGTTGCCCATTTCTCTTCTATGTCATTCTCTGAGTTGTTGCTGTCCCAGTCTTTCAAGTTTTCATTCATTTCCTGTGTAAGTTCTTCCTGCTTCTTTTGGCCTTTCAGTGCACTAGTGTTTAGCTTCCATGGTGGCTTCACACCTGTCCTGTAGTGCTGTTTTTGTCTGAAAATCCTTAATCTAGATCTCAGCATAGCATGATCAGTACCACAGTCCGTGCCTCTCATTGCTTTGGTGTCCAATACATCCCTTATGTCTCTCTGCCTGACTATGATGTAGTCTAATAAGTGCCAGTGCTTGGATCTTGGGTGCACCCATGTCTTCTTGTGTGTGTCCTTGTGCTTAAATAGAGTGTTGGTTATCATAAGGTTGTACTCTGAGCATAGTGCAAGTAGAAGTTCTCCATTAGCATTGCACTTGCCTACTCCATGACTGCCTTGCACTCCTTTCCATTTCTCAGTGTCCGAACCAACTCTGGCATTAAAATCTCCAACGAGTATCAGCCTGTCATCAGTCGGTACACGCCTGATAGTCTCACGTAAATCACTGTAGAACTCTTCCTTCACCTCCTCTGTGTTGGTCATTGTTGGGGCATATACACTGATGAGTGTGGCATACATCTTCCGCTGTAGTGGGAGTCTCATAGCCATTATCCTGTCATTGATTTAAGGGGTTGCTGTTTCAGTTAAAAGTCTCAAGTGTTGGAGAGTACACCTTTGTATAAAACAGCCACGTCAGTATACCACAAAAGGCTCAAAGTCGCTAAGATAATTTGGAGGTTAAACCGGCTGTTATTTTCATTTAGACCCTGCTTGGCTTCGACAACGTGAAACTGGCATTTCACTTTGAAATGGATGGCTCGAGTTATTGCAAACGAGCAAGTTTAAAACACACACTAAAGTTAAGAGTATTGCAAGAAGGAAAATAGTTTATTATATAACACAGCTGTCTTACCTTGAAATGTCCTTTACAAATGAAGAGACTCAAACTGAAGAAAAACGTAATTCGAACCACCAACCCTCTGGGCACAACTATAACTGCCTAAACAGATCATTCTGTACATGAACACATATTGTGGTGAATTATGTCTTTAGAGCCCGCTACAGTTCCCTATTATGTACCTGGCAGGTGAAGGTGATGAAAATTCACAAAGTCAATGACTTTAATCCGTCAGCAGCCTTCAGACAAACTAAACGTGCCAACATCTGATTTTAAAAAAAACAAAACAAAACAAAAAAAAAAACACTGTACAAGCACCAAATTTGGCACAGACTTGCTCCTGGACCTGCTCTTTCTGAAAAGCACAGTATACACATGGAAAAATAATATGGCTTGCAATTTCCAAGATGGCTGCCATCAAACAGAATTTTATGCCATTTTTCACCTAGATTCGGATTGAAGAAAAAAATATTGACGGCCTTGGTATCAAAATGTGTGTTTTCGAGTATGACAAGTTCATTTCTGCACTTAAAAAGTCAACATATTTTAATTTCTGAAGATAAAATCTAATTAATTGTAAAAAACTAGTGTCTTGCGTTAATTTGACATGCCTGGCTGGGTGATGTGTATTTTTGACATATGACAAAGAGTGGAAGTACAGCTGCTGGGATAAGAAACAAAAAAACAAGAGTAAAATACAATAACAGAGCAAATAAAAATACAGCCACATAAAGCAGTAAAAAAACAAAGTAAACAATGAAAAACATAAAAATACAATCAAGACATAGTTAATAAAAAGCCAGGCTAAAAAGGTGGGTCTTTAGTTGCTTCTTAAAAACATCAATGGAAGGTGCAGATCTAAGTTCAAATGGTTAACAATTCCAAAGTCTGGGTGCAACAGCAGCAGAGGCTCGATCGCTTTTGGTTCTGAACCTAGTGCTAGGGACTACCAGTAGGTTCTGATTAAAAGACCTAAGAGACCTGCTGGGGTGGTATAGATGGAGCAGGTCACTGATATAAGAAGGTGCCTCATCATGAATGGCTTTGTAAGTAAGGACAAGAACTTTAAAATCAACTCTATAATTTACAGGAAGCCAATGCAAGGAGGGCAAAATGGGAGTGATATGACAGAACCTACTGGACCTAATCAGTAGTCTAGCAGTAGAGTTCTGGACTATCTGTAAGCGGTGTAAAGAGGATTTATTGAGGCATGTGAAGACAGCATTACAGTAGTCCAAATGTGAAGAAACGTGTAGGTGTGGATAAGGCCATAATCATGTTTTATTAGTAAAAAATGAAAAAAGATGAAAACACCACATTATCATTAGTTTGTTGGTTTACCCTTAGTTTTTTGTTTCACCTATTGTTTTCCAGTCTCTCCACTGTTTTTCCATACCGGTAGCCACTCGTGTATGTTTCCGTTCAGCTCTTGATTTGTTCCCCAGCTGTTCTGTGTTGGCTAATTATCAGTTCCCTATTTAGGATGGTTTGTGTTTCTGTTCCTTGTGGCAACATTACAGAACTTTCCTTCCAGTTTGTATTCCTCGACGCTGAGTGTTTGTAGCCAAGTCAGCTCTTTTGGTTCTCCGTCCCCGCACTGAATTATGCTATCAAGCCTGTTTAATAAATCTTTTTCCACACATAAAGTCCTACCCGCCAGAAGAAGTCATTTTCCTGACACCCGGAGGTTGCCTTCTGACAGAATGATGCCACCACAAGACTCTGCGGGTACTGACTTTGAGTTACACGATGTGGACAAGGACAAGTGTTGGGCTGCGCGGCTCATCGAGGATTTTATTTCAGATGCCTGTACCTCCCACACTCCCAAGCTGGCCCTGAGATTCCTGGACAGCGCGGCGGTGGCAATAGAGGCATACCCCAGCCTGTGGAGCGATCCGGGACTCATGGGTCTCCTCATCTCCGTTCCCAATTTACAACGAATGCTCTACTGGCTGGTGAGAAACTCTCCCCTGTCTGTACCTGTGCCAATGAAGAAGTGTCCCCTGGTGCAAATGCCTTCAGCTTCTCACCGCTCTCCAGCTCCGGGATCCTCGCCATGCTGCCCTCCAGCTCAGGTAACTCCTCTCCACCATTCATCAGTCCCAGCCTCTGCTCCTCGCCGTCCCCCGACACCAGCTCCTTGCCACTTCCCAGCTGCTTTCCGTCAGACAAATTCAGCTGCCACACGGAGTACTTTGCCTGGCTCTTCTTCGGCAGTCCCAGCTGCTCTGGCGCCCTCAGTGGCAGCGGAGCGGGAAGCACACGCCACTCCCCCAGCAGCAGCTCCTTTGCCGCGTCAGAGAATTTCAGCAACAGCTTCCTCTTCACTCCAGAGCTCTTCATCGACTGGCCTGTCAGCTTCTTCTTCCCCTTCGTCTGCTGCTGCTGTCCTCCTCTCCTCCACGGCATCGGCGCCCACTGCTGGGCTCCTGCCTGCCTCATCAGCTGTTCCGCCAGCATCTCCTGTAGCCACCACTCCTGAGGCCACACCGCTCCTGAGGCTGTCATCGCAGGATCAGCTGAATCCTTGGGGTTTGGCAGTGGAACGGGAGTTAGGGCAAATGCTTTCTTTCATATATTTAACATCTATACTGAAAGATTCTTGCCTTACTTCTGGCGAGGGAACCTAGTTGCAGCTCCCGTCTGCTTCTGGCCTTCCTCCGCCGGACTCCACTGCTGGTACCAGTATTGATCCTACAGCCTCCTGTGTTTTTTGCTCCCTGTCTGGGGTGGCTGCAGCAGGGATGGCTCCTGTGCATGCCGCTCGCCAGCCTCCATCATCATCAGGTTTTGCTGTTCACCAGCATTCATCATCATCAGGGTTCACCATTCACCAGCCTTCTTTATCAGAGCAAACCCCTACCCCCTGGTCGTCGGGGCAGGCCGCTCCATCATCGCCGTCATCGGAGTAGGCCACTCCATCATCATCGCCTAAGTTCACTGCTTTTCAGCCTTCGCCATCTGAGGTTGTCGCTCTTCAGTCTTTGCCATCTGAGTTCGCTGCTCTTCAGCCTTTGCCGTCTGAGGTCGTCACTCTTCAGCCTTCACCGTCTGAGGTCGTCACTCTTCAGCCTTCACCGTCTGAGGTCGTCACTCTTCAGCCTTTGCCGTCTGAGGTCATCGCTCTTCAGCCTTCGCCGTCTGAGGTCAGTGCTCCCCAGCCGCTGGCTCCTAAACTTAAGGCTCCTGCAGCACCATACTTTTCTGTCTGGTGGTCTATGGACTTGGGGAAGCTGCCAGACTCACTGTGTTCTTTGGTCTGGGGGCCCAGGGACCCTGGGTGGCCCCCCGACCCATCCTGCTCCTCCTTCTGGTGGCCCTTGGACTTTGGACACATCATGTTTCCCCTTCTGGTGGTCAGTGGACATTGGTAGGCCACCAGATGCACGATATTCTTCCTGTTGGTGGTCTTGGGACTTTGGCCGACCACCTGATGAACTTTTCTTCTTTTGTGATTGTGTCCTTGTTTTGCCCCACCATCCTTTGTCCCCCTCCACCTGCCCATTTTGGGGTTCCTTGTTTTTCTTTTTGGGGCATCCGGAATCTGCCCTTAAGGGGGGGGGGGGCACTGTCATATCTGGACATGGTTTCCAACCATGTCCACACTTTCTGTTATTTTTAAACTGTTTGCGCCTTTATTCTGTTATCATTAGTTTGCTGGTTTACCCTTAGTTTCTTGTTTCATCTATTGTTTTCTCGTTTCTCCACTGTTTTTGTATACCGGTAGCCACTCATGCTACCAAGAGCTGCTTTTTTGTTCAGCTCTTGATTTGTTCCCCAGCTGTTCTGTGTTGGCTAATTATCAGTTCCCTATTTAGGTTGGTTTGTGTTTCTGGTCCTTGTGGCAACATTATAGAGCTTTCCCTCCGGTTTGTGTTCCTCTTCATTGAGTGTTTGTAGCCATGTCAGCTCTTTTGGTTCTCAACCCCCATGCTGAATTGTGTCATCAAGCCTGTTTAATAAATTGTTTTTCCCAAGTAAAGTCTTACTCGCCTGAAGGAGTCATTCTCCTGCCTGCCGGAGGTTGCCTTCTGACAAAAAGAAAATATTTGTCATGAAAGATTTTTTTTTCTTTAGAAAACTGCAAATATGGAAACTTTGATGGCCAGACAACCAGTCATAATGCACTTCATTATCAAAACCACCATACAGCCAATCATACTGTGTGACGGCATAAAAAGGCGCAACACCCGAACCAGTTTGAGAACCCGAGCGCATCTGTGACCTATGCTGGGACAAAAGCACATCACAGAAGTTTCATTAATACATCTGATACCAACATGTGGGGGGAAAAAGAAGGGGTGAGAATCGCGAGGGACCTAGATCACAATACTTGGGTCACAATACAATCCTATCACAATTTAGTGATAATCCGTGAGGATCCCTGTCCGTCATGTGTGTCTGCCTCTCTCTCTATCTGTTAATTAGTGCCTTCCTGCAGCCTTGATAACCACCTGTGGCCAATTAAGGTGCCCTTTATAAGGGAGATTTTTCAACTGCTCTGTCTGGTCGCATAGCATTGCAATTACCTGTTTGTTCCTGTTTTGATTGATGTACTTTTCCTGCCTGCTGTGTCTGACTTTTGTTTGCCCTAGACCCTGTTGCCGGCCTTATGTCTTGGATTTTTGTCTGCCCTGTTCTGGCCTACCATGCTCTGACCCTCTGCTTGTTCCTGGACTCTGGATCTCATCTTACGAATTGGAATTGGATACACACAGATAAGTGCACTTTACCATTTCTCCCAAATAAGTTGACTTACCCACGACTGTCATCTCTGTCTTCCACCCTCACTCCCCAGCCCCCAGGTCTGGCCAGCCTGCCTCCTGCATGATCCCCGAAGCTCCCCTGTTGCACCTCTTCATCACCTCTGCTGGCAGCCCACTCGTCAACTCTGGAGGGCCCTCCCCTGTAAGCATAAGACAATACTATTCATTATCCGTGTCCACCCACTTAAACTAACCCTGCTTCTGTTGTGCCCCTGCAGGGCTGCCAGATCTTTGTGCACATTATTTCACTATCGCATTATTCTTGTAATAAAGATCATTATTAAACTCTACTTGCTGTTTCCCTCCACGTTGCTTTTGGGTCTTGGTCTCAGATTTCCTGTCATAATCACGATATCATGATACTGAGTATCACAATACCATAGTTTTCAAATTTTTTTCACCTTATTCAACCTTAAATAACGCCCTAAAGTAAAACTGTTGACATCTCTTTCATATAATAAAGTATTGTCAGGGCTTCATTTTCTGCAGAGAAGCATCTCTGAACACAGAGAGGGCGGTTGATGGTGTTGTTTGGAATTGACTTCCACTCCAGATACGTTTATCTGACTCTGTGGACTCTTTTAAAAAGCAACTGAAAACTTTTTTTGTTTAAGAAGACTTTCTGTTGAATTTCAGTTCAACTGCTTTTTAATGGTAAGTCTGATTTTTTTAAAATTATTTTAATCTTGTTTTAACTTGTTTTTACATTTTTTTTAAATTATTTTTATCTATCAAATTCCTTTTATTCTATTTAATTGTACAGTGCTTTGTGACTATATATGTCAGAATCTGGACGTGGTTTTAGTCCATGTCCACGCTTTTGTCACAGTCAAGGGCACGGCTAGGACCGTGCCCACGCTTTATGTTCATTTAGTTCTGTGTTTCACTGTTATTGTTCTTGATTATTAATCATGATTATTTCTAAGCGCCCTGTGTTCCCTGTTTAGTGTTTGTCATGTCATGTCTTACTCTGTTGTCTTTGTCTTATGTTTGTCATTGGTTTATTCTTACTGCTTAGTATTTTTGTCCTTCGTCTTTAATCATGTTGTATGGCCATCCTCTGTTGCCTGTGGTTTTGTCTATGAGTGTGTGTGCAGCACTCCCCGTCCTGTGTGCTTCACCTGCTGTCCTGATTGTCTCAGCTGTCTCTCGTTGGTTCATTAGGGTTTCCCCTATTTATGTGAATCTCTGTGTTATGTTGGGTGGCAGTGGCTCAGGAGGTAGAGCAGGTCGTCCAATAACCGGATGGTTGGCGGTTCGAGTCCCGTTCTCCCCAGATATCCTGCCGTTGTGTCCCTGGGCAAGACACTTTACCCACCTCACCTCCAGTGTCCATAACACTGGGTATGAATGTGTATAAATGTTTGGTGGTGGCCGGAGAGGCCGTTGGTGTTGGTTGGCAGCCACGTTTCCGTCAGCCTGTCCCAGGGCAGCAGTAGCTTCAGTAGTAGCTTGCCACTACCATTGTCTGTCTGGAGTGACTGAATAATGTATCTATTTGTAAAGTGTTTATGATAAAGTGCTATATAAATCTGATGCATTATTATGTTCATTGTGAGGTCATCGTGTCTGCTACGTCTATGCTCTGTTCCATGCCAAGTTCAATGTTCCCATGCCATGTAGTGATGGCCAGATGAAGCTTTCTGGAGGACTTGAGGCCTTTTATCAAAATGGTTCATATAGTCAGGGGCCAATTTTGAAAAGTGCTTCCGTTAACACTTTTATGGACATGTTTGAGTACAAGCCGACAACCTATATGTTTTAGTTAGAAGGGACCCATACATGAAGTTCTAAAGTGGTTGTCAAGTTTCGAAATTCTTTTTGTGATTTTTTTTATATGTAATCTTAGGTCAATTTTTAGTGTTTCTGCTTAACATGATGTGTGGACAATAAATGTCGAGTATCTCCACAACCACAAGGGCCATATACATAAAAATGGTATCAAATGAAAGCTAATGACTGTGGGCTGTCTATAGAAGTGTCAGAAACAAAATATGTCTTACAGTACAGGAGGAAATGATGGTAGAACTTAGAAAAAATTAGTCTTGTGGTGCCCTCTGTGCAAGATGTCCCATGTCTGCTATGAACACAGCGCCCCATCTTGTGTAGTGTGTGTGATCATATGCAGCAAACCAGGGCATCATGTTCTTGAATGCTTCCAGTCACCACATCTCAGTGCTCGTGTGAATGCCAGGAGAATAGACACAAGGTCCATGTATTGTTACCAGACGGTAAAGGTTGGTTTGTCTTCATTAGTCTTGTCAAACTCTGAAAGGAGATCCTGAACCTCTCCAACTTTCAGCACAAGATCTTCATAACATGCTGCAGTCACTTCAATTTCTCCACATCGTATGTGTTCTGAGAGTGCTTCTGCCAAATCAAAGCAACTGTTGTCTATTGTGCTTTCATTGTCATCCACCCATTGCAGAAAGGCTGGTCACAATATTTTCCAAAGTGCTTCAAAAACAAGTTTGTGTGCACAGGCAACACGGTTCCATCCCTTTCCTTTCATGGACGTTTTCAGCTGTGTTCTTTCCAAACACACCACTTTCCTCCAGAATGTACCTTAGTCCAGAATCAGCAAGATGCTGTCCAATGATCTTGGAAAAGTTCATCTGCACATGAAAGCCACCCAAGAAAATAACTATAGCCTCACACTCTTTTTGGTGGTGCTGTGGAGAGAGGAATAACCAGACCGAGCGTTCAGAGCAGATGAAACTTTATTCTTCCTCTTCTCACATCCACCAGAATCAAAAACATTAAAAGCTCAGGTTGCAGGCACTCTCCTTTATATTACAACACTCCTCCGCTACCTGAGGTGCTGTATTAACATATCAACCCCCCATGGCAATTCCCCTGTCCCCCAGCACCTTTGATCTGCCATGCCCTTCAGTCTGAGGGAAAACTACTGAGGGAAAACTACTGAGTGGGTCCCCCAAACCGCACCCCACAGACTCTCAGACTGATCCTTAACCCTCATGTCCTTTGGGCTTCAGCCTCCGTCCATAGCTGCTGTAACGGGGGATCTTCGGCTCCGGGGCGCTGCTGTGCTGGTGGGGGGTTCCTGGGGGTGTGTCCGTCTGTGAGTGGACAATGGGGGGAGGGACACCTTCAGCATGCTTGTGTGACTGATCTGACAAGTCATTTACCTGGGGAGTTGTCCGTGGGGTTCTTCCGCTCCAAGGAGCTCGGGCCAACACCACCTGTTCGTCCGCTAAAACAAAGGCGGGCTTAAGCCTGTCTATACAGATTGTGTCCCGGCAACCCCCCAAGTCTAACACAAAATGTTTGTCCCTGGGTTCCAGCACTCTGAACGGGCCATCGTAGGGCGGGCGCAATGGGGTCCAGTGGGCATCGTGCCTGACAAATACGAACAACGCGTCCTTCAAGGTCTTTGGCACAAAAGTGCGGGGAAAACAGTGGTGGGCCGGGCTGGGTAGCGTCCCTGCCCCTGCGCTATGCCGTGAACGCGGGGATGGATCAGTGTTTGGCGCGGGGTTATCCGGCAAAAATTCCCCGGGTAGCTGCAGCGGCTGGGAAAAAACCAGCTCTGCTGGGGAGGCTGCCAAATCCTCCTTTGGTGCTGAACGCAACCCTAATAGAACCCACAGCAACCGGTCTACCCAATTTGCATCTGTAAGCGAAGCCCTGAGCGCTGCTTTAAGCAATCTATGGAAATGCTCGCATAACCCATTGGCCTGGGGGATGTACGCGGTTGTGCGATGAATTGTGATGCCCAGGCTCCGGGCCATGGTGGACCAGAGGTCGGACACAAACTGATCGGACGTGATATCCGAAGGGGCGCTGAAATGTGCCACCCATATCGTCAAAAAAGCGCATGCAACTTCTGCGGACGCGGTGGAAGCTAGCGGGACTGCTTTGGGCCAGCGCGTGGTGCGGTCCACCACTGTCAGGAGATGCGTGAACCCCTGCGATGGTGGGAGGGGGCCCACGAGGTCCACGTGAACGTGGTCGAACCGCTTATCCGGAATATGGAACAGCTCCAAGGGGGCCTTTGTGTGCTTGTGCACTTTGGCTCGTTGGCACACTACGCAGGCTGCCGCCCACTGTTTCACCTGTTTGCGCAGACTCGGCCAGACGAACTTTGCTCCCACCATTTTGACTGACGCGCGCACTCCTGGGTGCGTCAGGGAGTGAACCGACTCAAAAATGCGGCAGCACCAAGCACGTGGGACCACTGGGCGCGGGCAGCCCGTGGAGACGTCACAGATTGGGGGGGGGGCCCGTCCTGCAGTACTCTGCTCTCCAGCCTTAATCTTGTTGGTCCAGACTGGAGCGTGAAAACGTTCGCATCGCCAATCTGCTCGGCGGCCATGGCCATGTAATCTATCCCCACGTAGACTGGGGCCACTAATGCACGCGAGAGGCAGTCTGCCACCACGTTGAGTTTACCGACCACATGCTGAATGTCGGTCGTAAACTCCGAGATCGCAGCCAACTGTCTCTGCTGCCGGCCCGACCATGGTTCCGAAACTTTGGCCATCGCGTACGTTAGCGGCTTGTGATCCACAAACGCAGTGAAGGTGCACCCTTCCAGCCAGAACTGGAAGTGGCATATGGCCAGGTGGAGAGCCAGTTAACGCTCTGTCGAATGTGCTGTATTTACGCTCACTGTCACACAAAGACCTGCTAAAAAAGGCGAGCGGCTGCCAAGAATCGGCGACGTGCTGCTCCATGACGGCCCCTATGGCCACGTCCAAGGCGTCGGTAGTGAGCGCTATCCGAGCCGCTGGGTCTGGGTGAGCCAGCAGTGCGGTGTTTGCCAGAGCAGTTTTAACCTCGGAAAACACCTGTTCTCGCTCAGGAGTCCAGTCGACTCTGTCTGCCGGTTTCCGTTTCTTAAGCACGGCGTACAACAGCTGCATGAGCTGGGCTGCGCAGGGGAGGAAACGGTTATAAAAGTTAACCATCCCCAAAATCTCCTGCAGCGCCCTGACCGTCTGAGGCCAGGGAAAATCGGCCACTGCGCGCACCTTGTCCGGCAAAGGTATCGTGCCTTCCGGTGAGATGCAGTGGCCCAAAAAATCGATTCCCGTCACCCCGACCTGGCACTTCGCAGGGTTGATTATTAACCCATGCTCCTCCAACCTCTGGAAAACTGTCCTGAGGTGGGCTACGTGTTCGTCCTCGGACGCGCTGGCCACCAGGATGTCGCCCAGGTAGATGAACACAAACGGCAGATCGTGCAACACCGCATCCATCATACGTTGGAATGTCTGCGCCGCACCCTTTAACCCGAAAGGCATGCGTAAAAACTCAAACAGACCAAACGGGGTTATTACTGCCGTTTTAGTGTGCTCAGCGCGCACTGGGACCTGGTGGTAACCGCGGACCAGGTCTATCTTGGAAAAAGTGCGCGCCCCAGTGAGGTGAATGGAAAAATCCTGAATATGCGGGCTGGGGTAGCAGTCGTGTGCGGTGGAGTTATTTAATCTGCAGAAATCACCGCAAGGTTGCCACGATCCCTCAGCCTTAGGAACCATACAGTATGTAGCGGGGATGCACATGGGCTGTTTGAGCGTCTGATGATGCCCAACTTTTCCAAGTTGGCAAACTCCTCGAGCGCTATGGCCAGTTTAGCTGCGTCCAGGCACCGAGGTTGTGCGAAATCAGGCAGCCCCATGGTGGTAATGAAGTGCTCTACCCCGTGTTTAGTGACGGTCGCCGAAAACGTCGGGACCGTGAGTGCTGGGAACTGGATGAGTAGTGTGTGGAACTTACCCCCTGGCGCTCTGACGTTGGCTGGTGTTGTGGGCCCGGCTCCTCGAGCTGTACAAGGGAGAGAATCAAAAGACATTGCGTTAATCAGGTGTCTGTTAGCAACATCGACTAGTAGTCCGTGGGCCCACAAAAAATCAGCACCTAATATGGGGAAGCTGCATGCCACTATGACGAATGTCTATTGGTATGTACGGCTGTGCAAGGATACAGTCAGTGTCCTCTCACCAAAAGTCTTAATGTCTGAGCCGTTTGCGGCCGTCAGTTCGGGGCCGCTAGTTCCCGCCAGCCGGTTGGCGTAAGATGGCAGGATGAGGCTCTTTTGGGAGCTGGAGTCCACGAGGAACTGTCTCTCCGAGTGGGAGTCTGTCACAAAGAACAGCTTGCTTGCTTCACCGGCGGTTGCAGCTGCTACCGACTGCCGGCCTTGGCGTTTCCCGAGCCCTTGAATTGGCACGGTGGCATGCATCGGCGTGTGTCCTCTCCATAACGGTGGTGGTAGAAACACAGCATGTCTCTCCGGTGCTTCTTGGCCTCCGCTGCAGCCACCGTCGCTGGCTCCTCACTTCCGCTGGCCGTCTCGCTGGGTTCCGACGCTGCTGCGTTCACTGTGAGGGCTCTGGTGGTGAGGATGATCCGATCTGCCTCTTGGGCTAGAGCCCGGTAGTCGCACGCAGCCAGCAGCGGCGAATTGGCAAGGACCACCCTGGCCGCTGTCGGGAGGTTCCGTAGGAAAAGGTGGGCAAAGAGGAAATGCCCGTCATCTGTGCCCATCAACACCAAAATCTTCTCCATCAATTCAACCGCCGACTCGTCTCCCAAGTCGGAGCGTGTCAGGAGCCTCTCCACTCCCTCACAGTCTGAGAGCGTGTAGCGCCGGGTCAGCGCGGTTTTGAGAGCACCGTGTTTGCCACGGCTGGGGGCTGCTGGAGCAGGCACGCCACCTGCTGGGTTGTGCATGCGTCCAGTGCTGCAACCACGTAGTAGTATCTGGTGTCATCTCCCGTTATTCCCTGGAGCGCGAACTGGGTCTTGGTGTGAAGGAACCAAGACTTCGGGTCGTGTAGCCAAAAGTCTGGGAGTTTGACTGAAACAGTGCACGGGTTGCTGGCACTTCCCGTCCGGGTCGTCTCCGGGGTGTTCGCTTCGCGTTCCATTGTGCGTCAAGGGTCACCAGTGTGGAGAGAGGAATAACCAGTCCAAGCGTTCAGACCAGATGAAACTATTCTTCCTCCTCTCACATCCACCAGAATCAAAAACATTAAAAGCTCAGGTTCCAGGCACTCTCTTTTACTGTATATTACAACACTCCTCCGCTACCTGAGGTGCTGTATTAACATATCAACCACCCATAATAATTCCCCTTGTCCCCCAGCACCTTTGATCTACCATGCCCTTCAGTCTGAGGGAAAACTACTGAGTGGGTCCCCCACAGTGTCACTGAAGCATCTTTGCGTTTGACATATTATTCGGCCCAGGAAACACGCACGCAGGCTCAGGCAGATTTGAAAGCTTTATTAACAACAGTGTGACGTGTATGAATGCGTGTGTGAGGGATAAGTATGTACTGTGGGTGGAGGATGCAGGTCAGGACAGAGCAGCACGCCGTGCGGCCAGGCAACCCTATGAGTGAGAGGAGAACAGGGGTTAGCTGGGCAACCACACAGGAGAGTGACAAAGTTCTGTGCTTACTTGTAGTACTGCGGTGGCTGGCGTTAGCAAAGTCCCAAGCCTGGGAGACAGCGTCCTGCTGTGCGTCCGGGAAGAAGCGGCGAGGCAGAGAAGCGGCGAGACGAAGGGGAGAGTGTCCGCCGCTGGGAGGTCCACCTGTGCACAGGGGAAGGCTGGCAGGAAAAGATAAGGCAATAATGAACAGCTTACGTGCCGTGATGAGGAGTCAGCAGGCCTGGAGGATAGGATGCTGCTGAGGGTTTGAGTACGCAGGGAGACAGACGGCTCCAGGCTGCAGCTCAGGGCGAGATGGAATAAATAGCTGCACACTAATGAGGTGCAGCTGTGTGCGCAGCTGAGGTGGATGCCCGTGAGTGGCGGGTGAGGACAGTACTCCCCCCCCCCCCAGCGCCTCCTGGCGCTGACTTACCTGGGTGCGTCCGATGAAACTCCGCAATGAGGTCCCGATCCAACACCCACGAAGAGCGCACCCAGGATCTCCACTCCGGACCATAACCTTCCCAATCCACCAGATATTGCAGCCCATGACCTCGGGGCCGGGAGTCCAGGATGGCAGTAACACCCCACGCTGGGTCACCGTCAATCATCCTAGGCGCAGGAGGAGACCTAGGAGGGGGGCAGAGTGGATTGGAAAGGACAGGTTTGATTTTAGATACGTGGAAAGTGGGACACACACGTAGCGAGTGGGGGAGGGCCAAAAGCACAGCCACCGGGTTGATGATCTTTGAAATCATGAAGGGGCCAAGAAATCGCGGCGCCAACTTCCTCTTCTCACCCTTAAGGTTAATATCCTGGGACGAGAGCCAAACCCGCTGACCCACCTGGTAAACAGGAGCCGGTCTTCTGTGGCGATTGGCGGTGGAGCTGTTGCGCGCCGCTGTGCGTAAAAGCGTGTTCTTCGTCTTGGTCCACACACTCCGGCAGCGCCTCATGTGCGCCTGGACTGAAGGGACAGCTAACTCAGCCTCCTGCTCGGGGAACACGGGGGGATCGTACCCCGAGGACGCTTCGAAGGGCGACACACCAGTAGCAGAGGATCGGGCCGAGTTATGGGCGTATTCCACCCAGGTCAGGTAGGAGCTCCAGGATGAAGGATTTGAGGATGTCACGCAGTGCAGGGCGGCCTCCAACTCCTGATTCATGCGCTCGCACTGCCCGTTAGACTGGGGGTGGTGACCAGAGGAGAGACTAACCGTGGCCCCCAAAGCGTTGCAAAAGCACCTCCAAACCTGGGAGACAAACTGCGGGCCCCGGTCCGAGACCACGTCCAGCGGGATCTCATGCAGCCTGACGACATGTTGGACCAGGAGGTCGGCCGTCTCACGTGCCGAAGGGAGACCCTGAAGAGGCACAAAATGGGCGGCTTTGGAAAATCTGTCCACAATAGTCAGGACCGTGTCAAAGGTGTTAGAGACAGGGAGACCGGTGATGAAGTCTAGGGCGATGTGTGACCAGGGCCTGCCCGGGACCGGCAGGGGCTGGAGTAGACCCGCAGGTGGAGAGTTCTGGGATTTGCCGGTAGCGCACTGGGGACAGGCCCGGACATAATTGGTCACGTCCTTTTGGAGACCCGGCCACCAAAACGAGCGTTGCAGCAAACTCACCAGGCGGGTGATGCCAGGGTGGCAGGAGAGCTTGGAGGTATGGGCCCAGTGGATCACTTCTCCTCGAACCGCCGAAGGAACAAAGAGCCTCCCCTCTGGCCCCCCGCCAGGATCCATCTCCGTCTCCTGAGCCCTCAGAATCTTGTCCTTGATGGACCAGGAAATCGCCCCCACGACGCACGAGTTGGGCAGGATGGTGTGTTCAGATTTCTCCGGGTCCTCAGGGGCAAACTGTCTGGACAGGGCGTCGGGCAACCCATTCTTCGAGCCTGGATGGTATGTGATGGTGAATTGGAAGCGAGCAAAAAATAGAGACCAGCGCGCCTGGTGGGCATTTAGGCGCCTCGCTGACCTCAAGTACTCGAGGTTTTTATGGTCCGTCCAGACCACAAAAGGCTGGGCTGCCCCCTCTAACCAGTGGCGCCACTCCTGCAGCGCAAGCTTGACAGCGAGGAGCTCCCTGTCGCCGATGTCATAATTGTGCTCCGCCGCCGATAGCCGCCGGGAGAAGAAGGCGCAGGGCCGCTTGACACCATCTACTGGTGAGCGCTGGGAGAGCACCGCCCCCACCCCCGTGTCGGACGCGTCGACCTCCACCAGACACTGAAGCGTGGGATCAACCTGGGTCAGGACCCGGGAGGACGAGAACTCCGCCTGGAGAGTCTTGAAGGCAGTGGCCACTTCCTCTGACCACTGGAAGGGCACCTTCGATGACGTGAGGCGGGTCAGGGGGGTGACAATGGCGCCGAGGTTGGGAATGAAGCGCCGGTAGAAGTTTGCAAACCCAATAAACTGCTGCACCTGCTTCCTGGAGGTAGGCGTGGGCCACTCAACCACCGCTTTAACCTTAGCGGGGTTGGGGAGGATCTGGTTATGTGAGATGACAAACCCCAGGAAGGAGGTGGTCCGGGCGTAGAATTCGCACTTCTCTGCTTTGACGTACAGGCGATTCTCCAGCAGCCGTTGCAGGACCCGCCTCACATGGGCCTGGGGAAGACTTGGAGAAGATGAGTATGTCATCAAGATATACAAAGATGAATACTCCCAGGAAGTCCCGAAGAACGTCATTGATGAGACGCTGGAAAACGGCAGGTGCGTTGGTGAGCCCGAATGGCATCACAAGATATTCGAAGTGGCCGCTGGGTGTCCTAAAGGCCGTCTTCCATTCGTCTCCTTCCCGGATCCTAATGAGATGGTAAGTGCTGCGGAGGTCAAGCTTGGTGAACCAGGTCGCCCCCTGGAGGTAGTGGAAGGAGGTGTCCATAAGTGGTAATGTGTAGCGGTCCTTAATGGTGATGTCGTTCAATGCTCTGAAGTCGATACAGGGGCGTAGGGACCCGTCCTTCTTTGCCACGAAGAAGAAACCCATGCTAAGCGGGGACGAGGAGGGGCGGATGGTCCCAGCGCTGAGCGACTCCTTAATATAGGTGTCCATCGCCTCGCGTTCTGGCGCAGAGAGACTGTACAGATAGCCAGAAGGCAGTGGGGCCCCCGGGCAGATGTTAATCGCACAGTCATATGGTCGGTGCGGAGGAAGGGACAAGGCTCTGGACTTGCTGAACGGTACCCCCAGGTCGTGGAACTCCTGTGGCACTAGAGTCAGGTCCGGGGGCTCGGAGACCGGCGCCGGCAGAGAGGAGGATGGAGCACAAGCCGCCGACTGGAGGCAGGTGCCCAGGCAGAAGGTGCTCCAGGACAGGACGCTGCCGGTTCTCCAATCCAGGACAGGGTTATGCAGCCGCAGCCAGGGGTAACCCAGAATGACACGGTCCGACGAGGAGGGCAGGACGTAGAGGGTCAGATCCTCCCGGTGGTTGGCGGAGACGATGATGGGGACTGGTTTAGTGCGATGCGTCACTGTTCCCAGGGAAGAGCGAGAGAGCGTGACCAAGTTTAGGGGGGTAGGCAGCGGTTGGAAGGGTATGCCCAAACGGGTTGCCAGGCTTCTAGATATAAAACTCTGCTCTGCCCCAGAATCCACTAGTGCGTGTATGGAATGCCCGGTGGAGTTGTGGCAGAAGCGTATGGGCAATGTGCATGATGATAGGGGATTTGGCCGGTTAGAGTCCGCGAGGCCCCCTACAGTGACTCACGGACTTCCCCGTTTGGCTTAACCAGGCACAGCTCCACGGGATGCTGGTCATCTCCGCAATACATGCAGAGACCCTGTTCCTGCCGGCGTTGTCTCTCTGCAAGAGGGAGCCTAGTGCGCTCGATCGCCATGGCCTCTGGTTCATCGGCGGACTCCGGAGCCGGTAACGCCAGGGGGCGAGACTGAGCTGGATGGAGGGAAGCTCCGCGTGAGCGGCTGACAGACTTCCGCTCACGTAATGGTGAGCGAGATCAGCTCAGAGAGCCACCCTGGGAGATCCAGACCCGCTAGCTCATCCCTCAGACCAGAACTGAGGCTACGGAGGAAGATACTGCAGAGAGAAGCCTCTCCCCAGCCCATCTCCTCCACTGCCACCCGGAAGTCGACAGCGTATTCCGCTGCTGACCGGCTCCCCTGTTGGAGACTAAGAAGCCGATCAGCGAGGACGCTGTCGAGACGGGAATGGTCAAAGACTTCTAAAAAGTCCCGCACGAACCGGTCATAAGAGAGGTTTGCGTAGCTGGGCTTCGTCATTACGGCGTAAGCCCAAGCTAACGCTCGCCCCTCCAGAAGATTAGCCATGTACCCGATTCGGCTATGGTCTGAGGGGAAATCCCCGGGAACGCGCAGAAACACCGACTCACACTGCAAGATAAACCCCTTCGCTCCACCGAGTTTCCCGTTGAAGCGAGCGGGGGTTGGAATGGGTGTGAGACGGGTTGGTGCTCCCGAGCTAGGCTGGCCAGCCGAGGAGGCAACCGGAGCCGCAGCGCCGAGAGGACCCGGAGGGAAAGCCCGCGGAGGGTCCAGGCAGTCTAACCGGTTAGTAATTGTGGTTAATTGATTTAGTATAACCTGTTGTTGGTGTGCAATCATATCCACCCGAGCCTCAAGGGTAGAAAAGCGGCATGCGAGCCCGCTGTCCGCTGGGCCGCTTTGCTGGAGCCGTACTGACATATTATTTGGCCCAGGAAACACGCACGCAGGCTCAGGCAGATTTGGAAGCTTTATTAACAACAGTGTGACGTGTATGAATGCGTGTGTGAGGGATAAGTATGTACTGTGGGTGGAGGATGCAGGTCAGGACAGAGCAGCACGCCGTGCGGCCAGGCAACCCTATGAGTGAGAGGAGAACAGGGGTTAGCTGGGCAACCACACAGGAGAGTGACAAAGTTCTGTGCTTACTTGTAGTACTGCGGTGGCTGGCATTAGCAAGGTCCCAAGCCTGGGAGACAGCATCCTGCTGTGCATCCGGGAAGAAGCGGCGAGGCAGAGGAGCGGCGAGACGAAGGGGAGAGTGTCCGCCGCTGGGAGGTCCACCTGTGCACAGGGGAAGGCTGACAGGAAAAGGTAAGGCAATAATGAACAGCTTACGTGCCGTGATGAGGAGTCAGCAGGCCTGGAGGATAGGATGCTGCTGAGGGTTTGAGTACGCAGGGAGACAGACAGCTCCAGGCTGCAGCTCAGGGCGAGATGGAATAAATAGCTGCGCACTAACGAGATGCAGGTGTGCGCGCAGCTGAGGTGGATGCCCGTGAGCGGTGGGTGATGATAGCGTTGCAGTAGAGCTGCTCATCAAAGGTTATCACCGTCTACTTTTGTCCCAGTTTTGTAGTCATTTTGTGGCAATTCTGTAAGACTGTCCATATAGTATCATAATCGTGCTGGAGAATTTAAGATAGACATCATTCCAGCCACTGTCTTTAGATCATCTGATCTTTTCATTAGGTGGTTGAAGCCACTCCAAGATGGAACAACAGGATCTTGTGTGTTTTACAGTCTACAGATAATCAATGCAAGGTCTTGGTTTTTGGACTGTTGAGTTAGTTGTGTGTCAGCAACACACATGTCTGACGTAATTAATCCATGAAATATTGGACAGGGCTTCTGTGATTCTATTCTGGCATCCTTCAGTTCAAACGTTCCTGGTGGAACCAAGATTGACTTTGACCTTTCGGATTTTAGTTTTTATTTTTGGGTTCTCTTCTTGAGGTGTACTTTTTATGAAAGCAGCAGTCTGTGAGGCATGAAAGGTTCCTTTTCTATTAAGGGTCTCCTCAATAGTGTCGATGTTGTCATTTGCAAATGCAGTATATAACCAGGGAGGCTTGCATTGACAAAGTTCAAAGGAATATATACTTCACCATTGTCAAAGTATCACTTCAGAGCCTCATTTGCCATCGCACTATCTGTCCTTAATACTGATTCATAGCTTATGTTGTGCCCTGTAGCATGAAGCAACTGCACCAAATCCTTTGAACAAGTCGCTTGGTGTATGGCAACACCAATACCAACGTGTTTAGGTGTTAGTTTCCATCCGCCAGATGCCAGGAAAACAATATCCTGGGTAGCTATGTGTGAAGTGTTTGTTCATTCTCATATTTTATATCATCACCAATGAAAAGGAGTCTAAACAGCACTGTCTGGCACAATTTCTTCTGCATGATGCTGATCTATTCCTCCTATGAAGCCATGTCTTGGGGACTCCCTGATGTCTTTGTTGATCTTTAATGACACCCAATACAGCCAACTCTGTCTCTCAGTATCCTTGCCATGTCCACAGCTTTCCATAGTCCTACCTATAGTGTCATCTTGTTTGTCATCCATTATTGTCCTCATGTTAAGGATCACAGTTCCAGCCATCATTTCAGCAATCAGGTCATTAACTCCTGCAAGCCTTGGTCGCAAGTCTGTGTCTTGTTGAGCTACGTAAAGAATCTTTTCAGATGTACTCAAGACATGGATATTGTGAAATTTGTCCCCATACTTTCTGACAAAAAAAGCATTTCCCCAAGTGACTGGAGGCATTGAACTTCTAGAGGAGTGTGGGTATCTGTTGTCTGAAAATCAATACTATGAAGTTTTGTTCAGACTGTTGACACCTGCAGTGATTATCTTGATTGGACCTGCTGCCTAATGCCAAATCACAGTTGTGCTGACACAACAGTGCCCCCTGTGGTGCAATATGTTTTGGGTATTTATTGATTTTTTTTTTTAAAAGACGATGCTTGCACATAAGTTGGATTACATTGAACATTTGCTTATAATTACAGGAGGAGGTTTTAGAAGTTTAAGGAAGCACTATGGGGAAAAAAAAATCAGATTTTACCACTTTTAAGAATACAGTGATAAAATGATCAAAAAAAATCTTTTTCTCAGCTGACAACCTGGAGAGAACACGTGTCAAGGGGTCAAATATTAATACCGGATAGGTTGTCAGCTTGTACTCAGAAGTGTCACCTAAAGTTGCAATATCAGATTTGGCCCCCTGACTAATATAGACGAGGCCTCATGTGACACTTCATTTTCTCTACCAGGCCATCTAGTGCAGTGGTTCTCAGCTCTGGCTTTGGGACCCACCATCACCCCACAATGACAAGCCGGGACCCAAATCAAAGATTTTCAAATTCTCAAATTTACAGAATGTAAAGATTGTGCATTTTGAACCTGAGGTAGAAGAACAGAATATCACAGTATACAAACACAAAACAAATTTAATGATTAACCAAAATGACCAGTAAGTGGCAATACAACAGAGGGAACAAATCCCTTCAATGCTGAATTAGCTGCATTTTAAATTAAAAATTAAACAAAAAGTGCAATTCAAAAGAATTCAAGTCTCAAAATTGACTTTTCTTCTGATTGTTTTGTCAGTATTTACCTACTGATAAGGTTATGTGCTTTGAAGAAAATGAAGGAACACTCACTAAAACCTGTAACAGTGACATCATAGACCTGAGTCTGGAGGAATTAATGGGAGAACTGGGGATGTTTTTTGCTCTTGACAAGAGTCTCAATGTCTGGAGTTATATTAGACAAAGCGACTCTGAGGTCATGCTCAATGTCCAGTCTGTTTCTCTGTTTTGTCTTCAACTGAACCAGAGCTGAGAAGCCACACTCACAGAGATAGGTAAGAAAGGTAGGAGGGTTCTTACTGCTCGAATGGCAAGAGAAGGATACTTGCTCATCACAGCGCTGCACCAGAACTGCGAGAGGCTTACCTCCGTGAACCTCTTTTTCAGCGTGCGGTCACATGATAGCTCCACCAGCTGACTCTCTTCGTTGCTTGGCAACGTAACGCTTTCCATGTCGATTCCAAAGGGATCGCGTATCCAGTCCGTTTCGCCATGCTCAATTAGCATATACAAACAAACGTTGCGAGTCTTCTTCTATGGTGCGAAATATGGTGTCGCCCGCCACCTACTGCCATCTACTGTTAAGGAGTGTGAATGACACTATGTTGATTTATTTCTTGATATTTTATTTGCCCAGGCAAAGGCCCGCGACCCACTGAAAACAGGTCCGCGACCCACTTTTGGGTCGCGACCCACCAGTTGAGAATCACTGATCTAGTGAATGAAACATATACAACATGGAGATTTTTACAAGGGTATTATTGTTTTAATGTGCATTTTTTTTTTCATTTCAATAAATGCTATCTTTTAAGAAATATCAATGATAAGAAGGGAGAAAGAAATGATAAAACTGAGGTAACTACAGTGAATGTGCTTGTGCTATTTACCCATTTTTTAAAGAAATAATAACTTTTCAACAGTCTTTGGACGAAGGTGATTTTTTTTTTTTAGATTATTTCTCCAGCTTTGGAGAATACTCTCTCAGAGCACAGAGGACGCAGGTGTGAAAAGGAAGGCCACTGCAAGTGTGTACAGTGTAGGGTAGACACATTTCTGTCTTTCCCAGTACATTCCTCTGTCCTTATTCCCATGCAGGGCACAATTGTGCCTCAGCATAATAATGTGTTATTGTTTTATCCAAGCTTTTTGAAACACAACAGACACTTCACTTTGCAAATAAAAATAAATTATAAGAATAACCCAAGTGGGGCTTGAACCACAGCTCTCCAGATGCAGGACAGATGTTTAACCTCTAGGCTACCCTTTAGTGATGGCCAGATAAGGTTGTCTTGAAGACTTGAGCCTTTTCATCAAAATGGTTCATATAGACGAAGCCTCATGTGAAACTTCATTTGCTGTACTAGGCCAAGTAGTTGACAGAAAGTATACAACATGTAGATTTTTACAAGGGCATTATTGGTTTAATGTATATTTTTTCAATTTAAATAAATGTGCTGTCTTTTAAGAAATATCAATGATCATAAGGGAAAAAAGAATTAATAAAACTGAGGTGACTACAGTGTACTTGGTGTTACTTGTGTTACTTGGTGTACTTATACTACATATCCATACTTATACTACATATCCATTTTTATTAAGAAATAATAACTTTTCAACAGTCTTTGGACTAAGGCGATTTCTTTTTTTTTTTTTTAGATTATTTCTCCAGCTTTGGAAAACACGCTCTCAGAGTACAGAGGATGCAGGTGTGCAAAGGAAGGCTACTGCAAGCTTGTACAGTGTAGGATAGATACATTTCTGTCTTTTCCTGTCATGTCCTGGTGAGCACGCACCCCATCCTTCCCGTTTTTCTCCCCAGACTATCAACACACCTGGGAGATGAGACGCAACTGCTGCCTCTGATTAGCCAGCGCTTATAAAGATCTCCTCTTCAGTATCTCAGCGCTGGCTCATTTGGGTACACCGCCTCACCTAGCGATGCAAGTAAAACGTTATTCCATTAGGTGACGTTTCTGCACTCACCTTCTCTCTCCTCCTTTTCTACTCAGGTTGCTGCCTCCTATAAGATAAGATAAGATAAGATAAGATAAGATAAGATAAGCCTTTATTAGTCCCACAATGGGGAAATTCCAGGATTGCAACAGCACAGGGATAGCAACACTCAGAGCAACAATCAGAAGACAAGAAAAAAACAAGAGCAGCGAGTATACATATATACATATAAATATATGGACACACAGTGCGGAGCATTGTAGCTAGATGGAATGAAACAGCATAACCGTCTACTTAGTTATCCTACATGGTATGATTATGTACCCATACATATTGTCGCCCTCCGTAGCGACCGGTATTTTCCTAGTTGTATACCGGAGGGGACCATTGTGTAAGTCTATTGCGTTTTTTGCATTCAATACTATTAGGTTGTCACGTCTTTTTGCTATCTCAGCGAGCAGCCCTGCTTAGGTTGTACAGTCTGACAGCCGTAGGTAGGAAGGACCTGCGAAACCTCTCGGTTGTGCACCTAGGATGATGTAGTCTGCTGCTAAATGAGCTCCTCATTGCATTCAGTATGTCCTGCATAGGGTGGGACTCGGACTCCAGCAGAGATGACAGTTTAGCCACCATCCTTTTCTCTCCTATCTCCTCCACTGGGTCAAGGCGCTGCCCCAGGACAGAGCTAGCTTTCTTGATCAGTTTGTTCAGTCTCTTCCTATCGGCTGCTGTAACGCCACTGCCCCAGCAGACCACTCCAAAAGTGATGGCTGATGTCACCACCGTGTCATAGAATGACTTCAGCAGCACCCCTTGTACACCAAAAGACCTGAGTCTCCTCAGTAGGAACAGCCTGCGCTGTCCCTTCTTGTAGAGTGTGTCAGTATTGTGTAACCAGTCTAGTTTATTGTTCAGATGAACACCCAGGTACTTGTAGGATGTCACTATCTCGATGTCAGTTCCCTGTATATTTACTGGTGCTGTGAAGGGTTGTCCTTGCCTGCGGCAGTCCACCACCAGCTCCTTAGTTTTCCTCGCGTTTATCTGGAGGCAGTTCCGATGGCACCAGTCCACAAAGTCCTGGATAAGCCCTCTGTACTCAGCTTCATCTCCGTTGGAGATGAGGCCAACGATCGCAGAGTCGTCAGAGAACTTCTGTAGATGGCAGTGTGTTGTGTTGTGTGAGAAGTCCGCAGTATAAAGGGTGAACCGGAAGGGAGCCAAAACCGTTCCCTGGGGGGCCCCCGTGCTACCGATGATCGTGTCGGACACACAGTCCCGGGTTCTCACAAACTGAGGCCGGTTAGTGAGGTAGTCCAGGATCCATGATGACAGGTGCTGGTCCACCCCTGCGCACAGCAGCTTGTCCTTCAGGATCATCGGTTGGATGGTGTTGAAAGCACTGGAGAAGTCAAAGAACATGATCCTCACCGCTTTCCCGGGCTTCTCCAGGTGGGACAGAGAACAGTGAAGGAGGAAGATCACCACATTCTCCACCCCAATGCCATGCTGGTAGGCGAACTGGAGTGGATCCATCGCTGGTCCCACCAGGGAGCGGAAGTGAGCAAGGAGCAGTCTCTCCAGGGTCTTCATCATGTGAGACGTCAGGGCCACTGGTCTGTATCTGTTCAGATCTTTGGGGTGGGAAGTCTTTGGTACAGGTACCACACAAGATGTTTTCCACAACTGTGGTACCCTCCCCAGCTTCAGGCTCAGGTTGAAGATGTGCTCCACAATCCCACACAGCTGGTCTGCACAGGACTTGAGGAGCTTTGTGCTGATGCTGTCCGGTCCCGACACCTTCCTCGCCTTGATCTTCCTCAGCTCCGTCCTCACCTGGGTCTCAGTGAGGGTCATGTTGGGGGGCTGTGTGTTGGGAGTGGGGGGGTGATGGTGGAGTGGGGCGTGGACAGCAGGACTCGATGTCTTCAGAGGCAGCAGTGGTTGTTGTGCAGTCGGGGGGGAGGGCGGTTGGTCAAACCTATTGAAAAACAGGTTCAGATTGTTTGCCCACTTCCCGCCCCCCGTGGCCTGGGGGGAGGTATTCTGGAGCCCAGAGAGGGTTTTAAGGTTTCTCCAGACCCCGCCAATGTCGCTTTGTTGCAGCTTGTCCTCCATCTTCTTCCTGAAGCTGTCCTTGCCTTCTCTGATCTTCCTCCTCAGCTCCCTCTGTACAGACTTCAGCATCTCCCTGTTCCCTGACCTGAAGATCCTCTTCTTCTCTCTCAGAAGTGTTTTTATCTCAGGGTTGATCCAGGGTTTGTTGTTCGAGCAACACCGTATGGTCTTGGTGGGTACGATGTTGTCCACACAGAAGCTGATGTAGTCCATGATGGTGTGAGTGAGGCCATCGATGTCCTCACCATGTGGATCACAGAGCTGCTCCCAGCAGTGGTTTCAAAACAGTCCTTTAAAGCGTCCATTGCCTCCTCAGACCATAACTTCACTGTGCGCATGACTGGAGGTTGTCTGTGCACTAGGGGTTTGTACACTGGCCGGAGATGAACCAAGTTGTGATCCGATCTCCCGAGTGGGGGGAGTGGTGATGAGGTGTACGCCTCCTTAGTGTTTGCGTAGAATAAGTCCAGTGTTTTATTGTCTCTAGTGTGGCATGTGACATACTGGGTGAACGTGGGTAGAATGGGAGACAGTGAAACATGGTTGAAGTCACCTGAGATGAGGAGAAGAGCATCTGGGTGTTCTGTCTGCAGCCTGCCAGTTACTGAGTGGATGACGTCACGTGCTGTCCCAGCGTTCGCCGTCGGATTTGCATAAATAACAATGCAGATCACGTGTGAGTATTCCCTCGGGAGATAGGTAGGCCGCATGCTAACAGCTAGCAACTCCAGGTCCTTGTTGCAGTGTTGTTGTTTAACCGTGATATGTCCCGGTCTGCACCAGTTGTTATTAACATACATTATCAATCCACCGCCCCTTGCCTATGTGGCACCATCAACCCGGTCCCTCATCATATCACAGCCAGCTTCATCCTGCTGGTTCGTCTCTCCCCGCTGGGGTCCCGGTTGGATCGCCTGTTCGGCCTAAATACAGCCGTGGACAAAATTGTTGGTACCCCTCTGTTAATGAAAGAAAAACCCACAATGGTCACAGAAATAACTTGAATCTGACAAAAGTGGTAATAAATAAAAATTCTATTAAAATTAACCAATGAAAATCAGACAATGCTTTTGAATTGTGGTTCAACAGAATTATTTTAAAAACAAACTCATGAAACAGGCCTGGACAAAAATGATGGTAACCCTAGAAAAGATTGAAAATAATGTGACCATAGGGACATGTTCAACTAAGATGTGTCCTCTAATTAACATCACAGGTGTCTACAAACTTGTAATCAGTCAGTCAGCCTATTTAAAGGGTGACAAGTAGTCACTGTGCTGTTTGGTGACATGGTGTGTACCACACGAAACATGGACCAGAGGAAGCAAAGGAGAGAGTTGTCTCAGGAGATTAGAAAGAAAATTATAGACAAGCATGTTAAAGGTAAAGGCTATAAGACCATCTCCAAGCAGCTTGATGTTCCCGTGACTACAGTTGCACATATTATTCAGAAATTTAAGATCCATGGGACTGTAGCCAACCTCCCTGGACGTGGCCGCAGGAGGAGACAGATAATACGAATGGTAACAAAAGAGCCCAGAACAACCTCTAAACACATTCATGGTGAACTCCAAGGTCAAGGTACATCAGTGTCAGATCGCACCATCCGTCGTTGTTTGAGCCAAAGTGGACTTCATGGGAGATGACCAAGGAGGACACCACTGTTGAAAACAAATCATAAAAAAGCCAGACTGGAATTTGCCAAACTGCATGTTGATAAGCCACAAAGCTTCTGGGAGAATGTCCTATGGAGACTCGAGACAAAACTGGAACTTTTTGGCAAGGCACATCAGCTCTATGTTCACAGACACAGAAATGAAGCATACCAAGAAAAGAACACTGTCCCTACTGTGAAACATGGAGGAGGTTCTGTTATGTTCTGGGGCTGCTTTGCTGCACCTGGCACAGGGTGTCTTGAATCTGTGCAAGGTGCAATAAAATCTCAAGACTATCAAGGTATTCTTGAGAGAAATGTGCTGCCCAGTGTCAGACAGCTTGGTCTCAGTCGCAGGTCATGGGTCTTGCTACAGGATAATGATCCAAAACACACAGCTAAAAACATCCAAGAATGGCTAAGAGCGAAACATTGGACTATTCTAAAGTGGCCTTCTATGAGCCCTAATCTAAATCCTATTGAACATCTGTGGAAGGAGCTGAAACATGCCGTCTGGAGAAGGCACCCTTCAAACCTGAGACAACTGGAGCAGTTTGCTCATGAGGAGTGGGCCAAAATACCTGCTGAGAGGTGCAGAAGTCTCATTGACAGTTACAGAAATCGTTTGATTGCAGTGATTGCCTCAAAAGGTTGTGCAACAAAATATTAAGTTAAGGGTAACATCATTTTTGTCCAGGCCTGTTTCATGAGTTTGTTTTTTAAAATAATTCTGTTGAACCACAATTCAAAAGCATTGTCTGATTTTTATAGACTTTTTATTTATTACCACTTTTGTCAGATTCAAGTTATTTCTGTGACCATTGTGGGTTTTTCTTTCATTAACAGAGGGGTACCAACAATTTTGTCCACGTGTGTAAGTGATCATTTGTGTATTCCACTTCCCTGTCTTCATTCCTCCTTTAACAGCTCTTGTCTCTCCTCCCACAGGCCACTTCCCCTGGCGAGTGACATCTTCTGTAGCTGTGCTCCAATTTACTAATGTGGTTTTTGTGTCCTGTGTGTTCCTTTGCTGCTGCATTCTACATGTGAGCTGTCTAGTAAATAATCATGACATTCCCAGTATATTCACCTCTGTCCTTATTCTCATACAGGGCACAATAGCAATAGTGCCTCAGCATAATGATGCGTAACAATGATCCAATCTCTTTGAAACACAACACACACTTCACCTTGCAAATAAAAATAAAATTACAAGAATGGCCCAGCTGGGATTTGAATCCCAGCCTCCCAGTTGTAGAGCAGATGCTTTACCTCTAGCCCATCACTATCCACTATTTGTGAAAAATGCATCAGTGGGAGAAGTGTGCTCAAAATGTTCCCAAACGGGAGAAGTCCATGTTTTTGCTGCTGCCTCCATCTGAAAATTGGCTGTGACAAATCCCTTACACAGTCAAACATCGACAACACAAAACGTGAGGGACGGGGATTTCCATTGTGTGTCACTGCTCACTTCATCTCATGTTGCGTGCAAAATCATGAATGGCTTCCTGACCCAGTTATGTGGTACTACCGGCCGGTGAGGCTAATGACGTCAACACATACGTTAGCAATACATGCCTCGAAACGCGCTTTGCCAAATATTTCCTGGAAAAGCTCGGAGCACCCTCAAAGCTCCGGAGCCTGCCGTCCCATCACTAATGCCATGCTTTATGTTTTGGTTGCCAAGTTTAGTTTAGTTTAATCCTCCTCAGTTTAAGTTAGTGTAGCTTTCAGCCTCTGTGCTGTCTTTGCTTTGTTTTTGAGTTTGTTAATAAATTATCGTTTACACCTGAGCCTGCTTGCAAATGAGTCCTCACTACAAACCTACGTCTGCCCAGTGGGCAGACTATGACAGCTTTGTGTTTATTTTTGACAGTTTTGTGTTTTCCCTGGTTATTATTATTTTACATTATTTGCATTTCTATGCTCCCCGGGTTCCATTGTGGTTGTCCTCTGTGTTCTCCGGTCTCTTGTGATATTGTGTGACCCCTTGTTATCATTATTACCTCCGCCAAGGAGGTAATGTTTTTACTGGGGTCTGTCTGTCTGTCCGTCTGTCTGTCTGTTACCAACATAACTCAAAAAGTTATGAACGGATTTTGATGAAATTTTCAGGAAAGGTGTGTAATGGCACGGGGAACAGATGATTAGATTTTGGTGATGATCTGAGAGTGCATACCTCCACCAAGGGCTTTGTTTGTATTTGTGCAGCAGGATTACACAAAAACTACTGGATGGATTTGGATGACATTTTCACCAGAGGTGGTTCTTGGGCTAGAGAGGAACCCATTATATTTTGGTGATGATCTGACAATGCATACCTCAGCCAAGGCTCTTATCTTCTCACAGTGTCTTAGCAACAATACTCCAAAACTGATGGACAGACTTTGATGCCATTTTCACCACAAGTGGCTATAGGCCTACACACAAACCCATTACATTTTGGAGGTGATCCATGACAAACGGAAGGAGCCTTGGCGGAGGTATGCGCTCTATAGCCACTTTTCCACTACCCCAGCTCGCCTCGCCTCGTTTCAATTCGCTACTACTCGGTTCAGCCTCAGTTGTGTCTCCATAGCAGCCGGGTAAAGCGGGGTTAAGCTGGGGTGGGCGGGATTTTTTTTACAGCAAGGCGGCGCCACACTCCCATGCCGTAAAACACGCGACCCAAGCAAAACATAACATGGCGGCTGTGCAAGGCGACTCCTCGGTCTGTGGCTTTTTTTCACCGTAAATGCCAAAAAGGACCGCCAGACACGGGTACAGGCAGTGAGACGAAACACTCTGGAATAGTTCTGCAGCTTCTGGGAGAGCCGAAGACGTGAGGATACAAACTAGGTCCTATATGACTGTAAGCTAATGTTGCTAATGCTAGTTTGCTATAAGTACGTCGTACTACACTTTAATGTCTGCAAGTTATCGCTGTTAGGTACTAAAATATGTATGCTGTGTGTGTTTCAGATGGCTCTGTTGTGGGAAAATTACCGCTTCAAACGGTCAGTCTGGCGTTCAGCACAGCCTGTCACTGATGTCAACACAGCTTCACAAACGATCAGTGGTTGTAGAGCTTAAGAATGTCTGTAGAAACGTTTATTTCCTGTGCAACAAATTGCTCTGATCTGCGTGAAAATCATGGAGAGACTGTTGAGACATCATGGACGTACCTGCTCCAGCAGCACTGAGTCTGAGGTGGTGTCATAGCAAAAAATGGTAAGCTGACACAACTTGATCGCCATGTTAATAACTATATTAGCCACAAAACATATATTCAAAAAGTAAACAGTACTGAGTTAGGTATAATAAGATATATTTGACAGTTATGATGCATTTTAGGCTAAAACAAACTTGATCTAGGATTAAAAGCAATTAAAATAATGCAGTCACAAGGTTACATGGAAAATACTTGATTTACTAGATACATGTACTGTAGAAATATATATTCTCTGCATCAACAATGTACTACACATGCATTCATGTAGTATTGCACTGGGAATTGCACTGACAATAAACCTCTGAAGTTTTTGCAGATGTCTCTTATTTTTATATGTGAAGGTTACCACCATGTGACATAAATTTAATACTGACAGATTGGAAAAGCTGTCTAAGAACAATCCAGCAGTTTGAGAAATCACTTTTGGTTTGGTGTAAGTCTGTCAACAGGATTATGAACCATAAAGCAGTTTGTGTTAAAATGTTAAATCCCATTAAACTCTAACCCACAGGTGTCCAATCATGTGTCATGGGGGGCCAAGACCCTGCAGGTTCTCTTCTACCCAGTCTCTTCAGCAGGTGTTTTCACTGATCTGCAGTCAGTGGAAGAAGTTCAGTGGAATCTGCTGTTGAAGACACTGGTTGGAGGTAAAGCCTGCAGGGTCTTGGCCCTCCATGGCACATAATTGGACACCCCCGCCCAAAGCCATTTTGATAAAGGACAGATGCTAATATGGCCCAGAATTCCTCCATATACTGGTACTGTCACTAAAGTATGCAGGGGCTTCTGCGGTGGCACATCCAACAATACAGTCTTCAGTTAATAAAATAATTGTTTTGGTTACTTTTCTTAAAAATGAGCCATTATTTTCAAGGTCACCCATTAATGGTTTGTACTATTGACTCTTTTCCCACCAGTATGTTAACAGACAAAAACAGAAATCATGATGCAAACACATAAGTCACTAAATTGTTTATTACAATCAGCAGCAAATTCCAGATTATTCAGAATGTGCAAAATTCAAACTGTAAGACTGGGTCACTCAGCAGCTGGGATGTGCAGCTCACACTGGTCCCAGACCAGCAGATCTTAGGCCTGCATCTCTGTAAATAGTGACGCAAGGTCCAGTTTGGGGTGGATCGTTTACCTCTTGCCTAGACAAAAGACAGAAATGGGTGGTGGTTAAAATAAAGGAAGTTTAAAACATATTTGGGAAATACACTTGTTGCTAAAAGCCAGTGGTGGAATGTGAATGAATGAATGAATCTTTATTTTGGATAGATTAAAAGTAAAGATTAAAAGAAAATAGAATAATATAACAAAGGGGAAAAAAATCTAACAAGGTCAAATTAAACAATAACTCCTCTAATTACACAGTTCAACATAGGTTATCTGAAATGGGTGATGGCTGAAGCCGCAGCTTATATTGCCCACCCATATTCCATCCAAGAATTCAAAAGAAAAACAAAACAGGAGCGATTCCAATTCCAATGTGAATATAAAGTACTTCGTTGTTGTATTTAACCACAATTTTCATGTAGCTGCGCTTCAGTAGATTTTACAAGGGCTGCGTTACATTTAAAATCATCTGTTTTTACTGTGGCCTCAGCAATCAGAATGAATTAATACATTCACTTGAATGGAATCTAGTACTTTAACTGAAGGTGTGCATCACCGAGTATGGAGTCGCTCAGTCAAAATATGGAGTTTTTATCAATAAAAGTTTGTCTTGAATGTAAAAGTGTCTCTTCTTGCCCTGGCTTCAAGTGTGGGCGGTGTTTTGTACTTTTATTGCTAAAATATAAAAGGATGCACAACAATGGGTCTCAAATATTTGTAATGTGTCCTGTTACTGCATGAGTTTATTGATGATAGACTATAAACTACACATATAAACTAAATTGTATTGATGACTGAACAACTGCCATTCCCCAAAAGATACAGTTATGAACATAACTCACAAAGGATCACACAAGTGATCTGACAAAAAAATAAATACATTAACAAGCGGTTTATTTTACAGTTGATGTGCCATTCATTTTCAATTATTCTGTAATTAATATTCACACAATCAAATAAATCTCAATTCAGTCCCTTTTAAGTGGAACTTGTGCTACTTTGGTTTTGACACTTTACCTAAAAAAGCAAAGGATTTCAGTACTTTCCACAGTGGCGAGGTCCGTTGTGGGGCGGCTGCTTTCCTCCTGTCTAGACCAACGACAGAAATGGATGGTGGTTAGGTTCAAGCAAGTTCAACATGTATACAGACACATCTCAAAAATTAGAATATCATGAAAAAGTTCAATATATTTGTCACTCATTTCAGAAAGTGAAACCCATATATAGATTCATTACAGGGACAGTGATATATTGCAAGTGTTTATTTTAATATTGATGATTATGGCTACAGCCCATATTAACCAACACCTCAGTGGCCAACATTTCTATTTAAGAACTATTTTTTAAGTTAATTTATGTAATATTCTAATTTTTTGCCAAATTGAATTTGTGGTTTTCAGGGGCTGTAAGCCATAATCATTCAAATTAAAATAAATAAACGCTTGAAATATATCACTGTCTGTGTAATGAATCTATATAATATATGGATTTCTCTTTCTGAAATGAGTGTCAAAAAATATTGAATTTTTTCATGACATTCTAATTTTTGGAGATGTATACCTGTGTTAGGGAAATACACTTGTGAAAGTCAGTGGTGGGATGTGACAAAAATGCTTCGTTTCCCTGACAAGCACCGCAGGATCCACTCTGTACAGGTACAAGTACATTATCAATCCAGGGATTTATGGTGGAACACCACAACACTGTTCCAACACCTTTTATGGAAAATCCACAGAATAGGTGTGTGGGTCTATTCTGACACTTTAGAAATTATATGAATGACTTTATAAATCACTGGTTTGAAAAAGCACTTTAATATGTTGAGATTTCGTCTCCTGGGGTCCACTTGACCTGTATCCACAATATAAACACTGAGGGAGGCTAAACCCTGGCATGTGGAAACACATTCTAGGAAGAAATTACACACAATTTAATGCACAGCACCAAAGTGCAGCACATACGCAAACCAGGACTTTAACCAGGATTAACATATTTCATCGTTTTGCTCTCACAAGTGAATACTTGGGAGAAAACAAGCGCGAATCAGCAGTTGGTACTAGCTAGCTACTAGCTAAAACTCGTTAGCCAGCACAGGACGGCGCTGTATGGCTCAAAAAAAGTGAGCTTACCACCAACAGGATAAATAAGCGAATAGATGCACATTATTACAAATCACTCACCATCGATGGTTCTCTCACGTTCGTCTTCAGCTTGTCCATAGTCCGGTTCTATGCTGGGCTGCATCTGTATCGGTCCGGGTCACTCCTCTCACTGTGGATCTGCCACTAAGCAGAGAAAATCCCGCACCTCTTCGTTGGACCACAGTGTAGATTTCTGCAAAACCTACAACGCTGTCTGTATTAATATCGTATTTACTCGGTGACCGAGTTAGTCCGTGAAATATTGCAAATGGCGGTCGTATAGATTCCACTGAAGACGGACGCTTTCGTGACGTTACGCCCTGACCAATCAGCGGCTGGCAGTCTGTTGACGTCACATCTCGGCTCGCCTCAGCACGGTTGTACCCTGCCCTCGAACAGGCACGAAAATAGCGCCTGTTAAACTGTGCCGGGTACAGTGGAAAGGGCTAGAAAGCGAGTCGAGTAGAAGTGAGTAAGGCCAAAGCGATACTAATGGAAAAGGGCCATATGAGTGCTTTTCTAGTTGTCTTCTGTGTTTTCCCCCGGTACCCAGTCTTTCATGTCGTCCCCATTGTCCCTGTTGTTGCTGTCCTCTGTGTCCTCCCTTGGTCCTCTGTGTAAGTATTGTGTGCACCCCCTGTGTGTATTCCCCTGTATTTGGTTACCTATTGTTCCCAGTCCCTCATGTTTCCCGGGCTCGTAGCCACATTCCCTCACATGTGTTACTGTTTAGCCTTGATAGTCTTCCCAGCTGTCGTATGTTTGTGTAATTATTAGTTCCCCAATATATGTGAGTCTGTGTTGGCGCTCTCCTAGTTGTTATGTATGTAAATACCTGGGTGAAGGGTGAGGCAGGATGATGGTTGGCGAACACTGCTTTATCAAAAGAACTATATACAGTACAGCACACAGTATGCACCAGCAGAGGCATCCAGTCAAGAGACCGTAAGATGGACGTCCTCTGGTATTTATAGGGCGGTGCAGTGATGTGACAGGAAGTGCATGTCACTGCACCGCACTTCACAATAAGGTGCCAGAACCCAACATCACACTAGTGTCCTGAGTTCTTGCGAGCGTTTTACCTTTAGACTCCTGAGTTATTTTCCAGCCCTGTGCTGTCTTTTGTTTCTGAGTTTTCTGTTAATAAATCATGTTGCACTTGAGTACTGTCTACACTCTGAGTCCTCCTTCTTACCTGCCTGCCGGAAGTAGTTGTGACAATATGTCTCTGAAAAGCGGTTCATAAATAAACATTCCTGTGGCGGGTTGGGACAACCCCCACAACAGACTGGGACAGACAGCTCGCTACTTCTGGTTTTTTCCGCTGCACTGCTGTGATGTAATGTGCCATTCATGCAGTGTTTCACTACTGGATGTTAATGCGCCATTCATGCATTGTGTTTCATGCTTCCTGTCCTCACTGTGACCTAGGGACTGATATCAATAAGTAGATGTGCCTTGTAACCTCTTTGTCCTGCAGCTGGAGCAGAGGCCAGCAATCTCCTTATTGTTATGTATGTCTCTCATATGCAAATGCCCATACCAACTGCTGTGAATGCTCTTTCATGTATTGTCTGTAGTTGGGTATATATGCTGCATCACTCTAGTCAGGCAGATAAGGGCCAATTTTCATAAGAATCGTTCACTTCTGGATAGAAGCATGAAATTTGGCACAAATGTAGTCCAATAAGTCCTGTTTCATATAAGATTAAGACCCACTTCGGATCTGGCTTGGTACTTGCATTATTCAAGATGGCATCCAAATATGGCCACCAAAAAGCACGTTTTTGCTTATAACTAGAAAATGTGAGCTTTTAGGGCATAATAATGTATTGTTGACTAATATAAATGTGTACATTCCGCACATTTTGAGCCCAAAATCAAGTCTGTATGACAAACGGTTCTTGAGATATGGCTTATTCAAGTAATCACAATAATGCAACTTCTTATGTTCATTTCAGGTACAGCAGTGGGAGTGTCAGTATTGAGATACAGGGATGTCCAGATTGCTTTTTTTTCAGGCCTAACTATGATTTCTTTTTTTTTTTCAGGTATCCCAAGTTGTTATTGTAGTGCTGTAGAAGTGGTGGTGGTGAAACCAATTAATCTAGCGTAGCATACCAGGAACCGAGACAACATGGATTCACGAGAAGACAGTGCCTGCTTAAGTTCTGGAAGTGACAGTCAAGTGAATGTGATGGATTTTACAAAATGTATCATTTGCCAGTTGGAAACTGTAGAGAAGCTAATCTGTCCTGCCAAAAGCACAAGAGCATCATATGGCTCAGGCTATGAAACTTTTGCTGAAAACATTATGAAATTTACTGAGGCTGGTGAAGTTCCAGTAACAATTGATTTGAAACTTTTGAATGACGGGCAAGGGATTGCAGAGACTCTGAAGTCTAAAGAAGCCTTATGGCACAAATCTTGTTTCAACAAGTTCAGCAATTTAAAACTAGAGAGGGTTTTGAAAAGAAAGAGCTCTGAGAGTGCAGATAGTCCTGTGAAAACTCGTTCCAAAGTCACCTTTAGTAGTGGCAGTGACACTTGCTTCTTCTGTGAAAATGGGGGTGGTAAAATGCATAGGGCACGGACCATGGAAGTCCATGAAAATGTTAAATGGTGTGCAACAGAAATAAATGATACCAAGCTTCTTGCTAAACTTGCTGGTACAGACCTGCATGCACTTGATGCAATGTATCACAATACTTGCTTGGTTCGTTTGTACAACAAAGTATGTGCTCAAAAGAGAAAGAGTACCAGTTCTGAAAATAAGCAAAAGTGGGCTGAAAGTATTGCCTTAGCAGAACTGGCAACATACATTGAAGAAGAAACAAGTGAAACTGCTCAGAGTTTTAAACTGTCTGATTTGGTCAAGCTTTATGAATCACGCATCAGTCAGCTGGGTGTTTCTGTTCAGCAGAAAATTAACTCTTCAAGGCTGAAAGAACGTTTATTGTCAAATGTGCCTGCATTACAGGCTTACAGAAGTGGTCGAGAAGTTCTCTTGGCTTTTGAAACAGATATAGGTGAAGCGTTGAGGATTCTAAGAGAGAAACATTATGACTCTGACAGCTTGATTTTGGCAAAAGCAGCCAAAATACTTAGGCGAGAGATGCTTGGATACCATCAACAGTTTAATGGTTCTTTTGAGAAAGACTGTCATGAGCAAAGCATTCCCAAGTCCTTGAAAGCAATGCTTAGCATGATTCTTGGAGGCCCAAATATCCTTCACCAAACTGAAATCAGTAGTGAATCTTTGGTGGCCACCATTCTGTCTGAGTTAATCTTGTTCAACACTGTTAAAAGGAGGCGTTCTTCCAATGTAGAAACTTTGAGGCACAACACTGACAAAGAAACTCCTATAGCTGTCTACACTGCACTGCTTATTCATGCAGAAACCCGCAAAAGGGATTTAATTGACAAGTTTCACAAACTTGGTCTTTGTGTTGCTTATGATCATGTGCTTCAAATATCAGCCAATTTAGGCAATCATATCTGTGAGGAATATGAACAAGAAGGAGTGGTATGCCTTCCAAAGTTGAAAAGGGGTTTGTTTACTACTGGGCAGTTAGACAACATTGATCATGACCCTAGTTCCACGAATGCATCAGGTTCATTTCATGGTACAGCAATAACGCTGTTTCAACATCCAACAGCAGGTCAGCCAGGAATTGAGCGTCCTTTTCTGGTTGGATACAAAGCCACATCCAACAGGAATGTCCTACACAGACATAGAGCCTAAGACACTGCCCAACAAGGATCTGTTTGTGCCCCAAGTTCATGGTCCACTGAAGCCACCCAGCATGAGTGGAATGTTGACTTCAGAATCAGAATCAGAATCAAATTTATTGCCATTGTTCATGTAGTACACAAACTAGGAAGTTGTCTCGGTGCAATGCTGCAACATTAAAACATGATAAGATAAAGAGATAAACTAAAAAAAAAAAAAAACTTAAAGACTAGAACCATGCAATAAGTGTAGAATAATAAGTAATAATAATAATAATAATAATAATAATAATAATAATGAGTAATACTAGTCACAGCAGTTTTAAATAAATTAGCAAGTAGCAGATGATGTGCAGTTGATAATGCAACAGAAAAACAGTGATGAATGACATGAGTCTGGTTGAGCTGCTGTATATAGTGCACGAGAGTCAATAAGTCACTTAATGTTCAGCAGTCTGATGGCAGAGGGGAAAAAGCTGTTCATGTGCCGGGAGGTTTTAGTCTGAATGGACCGAAGTCTTCTACCTGGGGGGAGAGTGGCAAACAGTACGTGACCAGAGTGTGAAGGATCGGCCATGATCCGGCCTGCACGCCTCCGGGTCCTGGAGATGTACAGATCCTGGAGAGATGGGAGCTTGCAGCCGATCACCTTCTCAGCAGTGCGCACGACGCGCTGCAGCCTTAGTCTGTCCCTGGCAGTAGCTCCTGCGTACCACACGGTTATGGAGGAGGTGAGGATGGACTCAATGATGGCCGTGTAGAACTGCACTAACATCTTGGTGGGTAGCTTGAGCTTCCTCAGCTGCCGCAGAAAGAACATCCTCTGCTGGACCTTTTTGATGAGGGAGCTGATGGTTGGCTCCCACTTGAGGTCCCGGGTGATGGTGGTGCCCAAGAAGTGAAAGGAATCTGCAATGGTGATGGGAGAGCCTGTGATGGTGAGGGGGGGCAGGGGGGTTGTGACTTTCCTGAAGTCCACAATCATCTCCGCTGTCTTCAGAGCGTTCAGCTGCAGGTTGTTGTGGCTGCACCAGGACACCAGCTGGGCCACCTCTCTCCTGTAGACGGACTCATCGCCGTTGGAGATGAGCCCGATGAGGGTGGTGTCGTCCGCAAACTTGATCAGCTTAACAGACTGGTGGGTGGAGGTGCAGGAGTTGGTATAAAGGGAGAATAGTAGGGGGGAAAGTACACAGCCCTGGGGTGATCCGATGCTGATGCTAACAGAGTCCGAGACAGACTTCCCCAGCCGCACATGCTGCCTCCGGTCCGTCAGGAAGTCGGTGATCCACCTGCAGAGGGAGTCAGGCACGCCGAGCAGGGACAGCTTGTCCTGGAGCAGAGCGGGGCAGATGGTGTTGAATGCAGAGCTGAAGTCCACAAACAGGATCCTGGCGTAGGTTCCCAGGGAGTCCAGGTGCTGCAGGATGGAGTGGAGGGCCAGGTTGACTGCGTCGTCCACGGACCTGTTGGCACGGTAGGCAAACTGCAGCGGGTCCAGGAGGGGAGTGGTGATGGACTTGAGGTGGGACAGGACCAGGCGCTCAAAGGACTTCATGACTACAGAGGTGAGCGCTACAGGTCTGTAGTCGTTAAGTCCAGTAATCCGTGGCTTCTTGGGGACAGGGATGATGGTGGAGGATTTGAGGCAGGTCGGCACGTGACATTGCTTAAGGGAGGTGTTAAAAATGTCTGTGAAGACAGGAGCCAGCTCTTTCGCACAGTGTCTCAGGGTGGAGGGAGACACACCGTCCGGACCGGGGGCCTTGCGTGGGTTCAGTCTGGAGAACTGTCTGTGCACGTCCTGCACACTGATGACAAGGGCAGGGGGGGAGGAGGAGGAGGGGGGGACCGCTTTTGATGAATTAGCGGCCAAGGAGGCAGTGTAGCTGGTTGGAGTGGGGGAGTTGGACACAGCTGACGAGGTGTCAAAACGGGCGTAATGTTGGGACAGTTTTTGACAAAGGGCTTTGTCATCCTGACCTTTAGAAGCCTGAGGCTGATAGTTGGTGATTTACCTCAGTCCTCTCCACACAGAAGCCGAGTCATTAGCAGTGAACTGCTGCTGGAGTCTCTCAGAATACACAGATTTAGCTCTCTTCAGCTCTCTGTTAAACCGATATTTAACCTCCCTGTAGCAGTCCCTGTCTCCACTTTTCAACGCTGCTTCCTTCTCCTTCCTGATCTGTCTGAGCTTGGCAGTGAACCAGGGCTTATCATTAGAGTACCTCACCCTGGTGCGCGATGGAAGAATGTTCTCCTCACAAAAGTTGATGTATAAGTTCACAGTGTCTGTGTACTCATTAAGATCATGTGTGGCTCCTTTAAACATGTCCCAGTCAGTTATTTCCATGCATGTGTTCAGTTTCTCTCCAGCTTCACTGGTCCATTTCTTCCTGGAGGTCACAACAGGTTTAGTGAGCTTCAGTCTCTGTCTGTATGTGGGAATGAGGTGGACCATCACGTGATCAGATAGTCCGAGCGCAGCGCGGGGAACAGCGCGATACGCGTCCTTCACTGTAGTGTAACAGTGATCCAGCGTGTTTATTTCTCTGGTGGGGCATTTAATAAACTGTTTGTATCGGGGGAGCTCGTGACTCAGATTGCTCTGGTTAAAGTCGCCAACCACAATAACCAGGGAGTCCGGGAAAGTCCGCTCCGCATGTTGGATGTGAGCTGCAAGCGCGCACTGAGCGCGCGCTGAGCCACGCACGCATCCGCGTTGGGAGGGGCGTACACAGCGATCAATACGAATGAAGCAAACTCCCGCATGGAATAAAATGGCTTGCAGTTAATGGAGAGAAATTCTAGGTCGGGAGAACAGTGCTGGGAAATCACGGTTACATCAGAGCACCAGCTGCTGTTAATATAAAAGCATACTCCTCCTCCTTTAGACTTACCGGAGAGCTCTGTGACGCGATCAGGACGAAACAGCTGAAATCCCTCAAGGCTGATCGCGCTGTCCGGAGTAGAATCATTAAGCCAAGTCTCAGTAAAACAGAGGGCGGACGAATTAGCGAGGTCCTTAAATCGCATCAGCAGTCTCAGTTCGTCTACCTTGTTAGAGAGAGAGTTGGTATTGGTCAGAAATATTCCAGGCAAGGCTGTGCACGTGCCCCTCTTCCGAAGCCGTTCGAGAGCTCCCGCACGTTTTCCTCTCTTCCGCCGTCTCACTTTTTGGGCTAGAAAGTGGACCAGATCGGCGGCAGGAGCCAAAAAAACCGGGAGAAGGTCCGTGGGAGTGAAAGACCTGATATTTAGAAGCTCTTCTCGGGTATAAGAGCAGGCAGACACACAACTGATGAACAGAAACAAACAAATTAAAGGGCAGCGAAGCACCATGGCGGCCACTGTGGGCGCCATCTTGGATCGAGGCTTCGACGCCATCTTGGCTTTACTTATGGTAAAGCCTGGCTGACAAACACTCAGAGGTTGTTGAACAAAGAAAAGCTTGATGAAAATGACAGTGTTTCATGGTCAGCTTACCATGCTTCTCTTCAACCTTACTCTGAAAGACCATTTGCTACCACAGCTTTACTCCCTCTTTTCAATGAAAATTCACATTCAGTGGCATTGATCACTCATGCTATGAAACTGATCAAAGAAAACACCCAGTACCTGAATCCTGAACAATGTCCTGTTTTGACTGTTGACCAGCCCCTATATGCCCTGAGCAAACAAATTCGGTGGAACAATGCGGACTATGGCGAAGACTCACTGGTTGTAATGATGGGTGGTCTACACATTGAGATGGCTGTCTTGAGAATGATAGGCCGTTGGCTTGATAACAGTGGCTGGACCTCTGCTTTGGAGCAGGCAGGCATTACAACACCTGGCCGAGCAGATGCCATTACCAAGGGCAGTCATGTGACGAGATCAAGATACGCCCATCAGGTCAGTGCCGTAGCACTCTATCTCCTTCAGAAGAAGGCATATGATGAGGAAAATGCTGCCAATCAGAATGTTATGCCTGAATTTGAGAGGTGGGTGGAGGATAACACCAGAAAGTATCCCCAGTTTCTGTACTGGGATACTGTGTTGAAGCTAGAGCTGCTTCTCCTTGAGTATGTGAGGTCCATCCGAGAAGGAAACTTCAATTTGTACGTTGAAGTCCTTGGACAACTGACACCTTGGATGTTCGCCTTAGACTGCTACCATTATGCCAGATGGCTGCCCATCCATGTACGGGATATGCTTAACCTACATCAGACTCACCCTGATGTTTACTCGAACTTCATGGATGGAAATTTTGTTGTAAAAAAGTCAGATCATGCTTTCTCGATGATTGCTTTGGACCACTGTCATGAACAAGAGAATGCCAAGATCAAAGGCCAAGGGGGTGCTATAGGCCTCACTGAGGATCCTTCTGCCTTAAGAAGGTGGTTGGTTGCTGGCCCTGAAGTTGCTAGGGTTGTTAGTGAGCTAGAAGAATCTCTGTTGAAGCCCAAGGCAATGAATCTCAAGCATCATGATCAAATTCCAAGTGTCCAGGTTGCATTTGCAAAAAATGTTTGTAACCTAGTAGTTTCATTAGAGGACATGGGAAATCCCTTCAAAGAGACAAGCAATGACCTTGTTAGACTTGACACCAATGAAATAATGCCTCACCATGTTATTAATGCAGTGAAATCAGCGCATGAATTAGGCATTGCTCAGTATCAGGAGTTTGTTGATAACAGACTGAATAAGCGTACAGTTACTTTAACTGACACAGTTTCAAGAAACAATCTACCTCTGTTTGGTACTTATGAAGTGACAAACAATGTCAGTCAATCTAAGGTGTCTGCTTTGAAATCTGATTACAATCTTTTTGCTCGGCTCTATATTGCCTGTCAAACCCGTGATGGAAACATAGAGGAGTTTTTCAGACATGAAAACAATGCCCATCCTCCTTCACTGTCTGCTCTAGGCAAATTGCGTCAAGGCAAGAAGTCAGATTTGCTTCAGTGCACTGGGGTATCACAAAATCAGTTGTTACCAGCTGTTACCATGAAGGTCTTTGATGGAGCAGCTGTTGTGAATATGCTTGCACCTGGTAAAGCAAAGACTTTCCAAGAGTATTCAAGGGGAGTTTTCTTGCCTTACGTCATTGATCAGGCTAAAGATGTGAAACGTGTTGATGTAGTGTGGGACCGATATCTTGACAGCAGCCTCAAAAAGGCAACCAGAGTGTCTCGAGGCAAAGGTATCCGAAGAAGGGTGCTTCCTGACACTGTCATTCCCAGTAACTGGCAGACCTTTTTGCGCTGCACCGATAACAAAGCAGAGCTATTCCAATTCCTTGGTAGAGAACTGGCTTCTCTAGAGGTGGAAGGTGTATTGTTTGTTTCAACTTCTGATGTGAATGTTGTGAGCAACAGACCAAGTGACATGGCTTCTGCTAGCATTGATCCAACTGATCATGAAGAAGCTGATACAAGGCTTATGTTGCATGTTGCCCATGGTGCACCTCAAGGCCACAGGAGTGTATTGATAAGGACAGTTGACACAGATGTTGTTGTTCTAGCTGTTACATATGTAAATCAGCTGGACATTGACCTGTGGCTGGCATTTGGTGTGGGAAAACATTTCACCTACATATCAGCAAACAGCTTGGCAGGTAGCCTTGGTCCTGACAAGTGCAAAGCCCTTCCCTTCTTCCATGCTTTCAGTGGCTCAGACACTACTTCCTCGTTTGCTGGCAGGGGCAAGAAGACTGCATTTGATGCTTGGGAAGTTTTTCCTGAAGTGACACCTGTATTCAGGAAACTGAGCTTCACTCCTGAAGTTATAACAGCAGAGGATGAAGCTGTTCTTGAATGGTACACGGTAATAATGTACAGTCGTACCTGCCCACTGTATCAGGTAAACAAAGCTCGTCAGACCCTTTTTGCACAAGGAACGCAGTCACTTGAAAATATTCCACCAACAAAGGCAGCATTAACAGAACATATCAAAAGAGCTGCTTATCAAGGTGGCTATGTGTGGGGTCAAGCACTGGATCCAGTGCAAAATCTACCAAGTCCTACACATTGGGGATGGACTGAAGCAAGGGAAGGCTTCGTCCCAAAGTGGACCACTCTCCCTGAAGCTTCCAAAGTATGTCAAGAGCTTGTGCACTGTGGTTGCAAGAAAGCTTGTAGGGGCTTGTGCAAGTGCAGCGGGGCAAATTTAAGCTGCACTTCTCTGTGTTATTGTGGTGGTGCATGTCACCAGGCAGAAGGTTAGCGGAGGTCTTCTCGATCACTTCACTCTGTTGATGCATGGGTTGTAATGAGGTTACACTCGATTACATAATATTTGGCATATCACTGACTGCGTTTTGTATTTTTAACCTTCTTGGGGTTTCTCATTATGCTATTATTGATCTTCGAATGTGATTCGAATGAACATATACCATAAATGTTCAATTACTATTGTTCAGCATTTGTATCTCTGTAACTTTTGATATGATTAAGATTATACAGTTTGTGGCAATTTTCAAAATGTTATATCTCAAGAACCGTTTGTCATACAGACTTGAGTTTGGGCTCAAAATGTGCGGAATATACACATTTATATTAGTCAACAATACATTATTATGCCCTAAAAGCTCACATTTTCTAGTTATAAGCAAAAACGTGTTTTTTGGTGGCCATATTTGGACGCCATCTTGAATAATGCAAGTACCAAGCAAGATTCGAAGTGGGTCTTAATCTTATATGAAAGAGGACTTATTGGACTACATTTATGCCAAATTTCATGCTTCTATCCAGAAGTGAACAATTGTTTCACCTAATCTCTCTCTCTCACACTTCAACTGCTGCTGACACGCACACTCTGTGTCTCTCTCTCTGAGAGCCTGAGGATTCCGCTCCAGCCTGCACACACTTGGGCTGGAGCGGGGATCCTGTGACGGCAGTACGATTCAGTAAACCTGCTTAAAACTCTCAGTTCGCAGTTTATTATTTCTTTGCCGCCGCAATTCCTTACTTTTTCTCCAGCGTGTTTTTAGCTTAGCCGTTACTAATGCTGCTCCGAGACGTGTGCTGTCCCGCATGTTTTTTTTTTTTCATGCAGTGCTTCTTGCAGGTTGTGTGTCATGTCAAGGTCTTTCCTTCCATCTTTGTTATAAAAGCCAAAAAAGGCCCAACATTTGAGCTAACTCGTCGGCCTCCGTCGGTCTATGATGACCATGGAAAAGAATCCTAAACGCCTACTCTGCTGGAACAGCACCGCCTGTGGCTGAACAGGCTGATGCGCACCGGTGTTCTACCTTCCAGTGTTGGGCGTTGGTAGGATTCAAGCCTGGGCAGGAAGATATGGAGGACAAGATGTTACCCATTCAGCATGTCCCCCCTCTCCACGTCACTGATGAATCCAAAGGAACAGCAGGGCTGCTATAGTTTGGCACCAGCACCGTCGCAGGAGCTGCCAGAACAATGTTGAGCACAACAGAGAACTGCCTTAGGGGCTCCGACTCCGGATTTTTCCTCAGGGTTGACTCCCGAAGCCTTTCCCGTGACCGGGTGTGCCGCAAGGCAGCTGAGGTTTGAAATCAGGGCTTACCTTCCCCTAGATGGGCTACCTTCCCAGGTTGACGAGCCACCATCTACCCGAAGCATCTGGTTTTAAGGCGCCAGAGATCCGAGCTAACTGCTTCCTAACTTTCAAAGCTGGCTGCAAATCTCACAAGACAAGATATGACTTCTCTTGACTGGGTGCTTGCTTTGTGCCATCTAGTGGACTAAAAACGTAATTGGTTGAATACCCAAGAGAGTATGAAACATTTACATGAATAAATATAATTAATAAAAGTTTGATCCATGTGTTTAGGGATCAGTGCTTCATTGTTAGTGTCAAGTATCGTAATCCAATCAATCTTTTGTCCCACCCCTAGAAAAAAAGAGTAGAATATGTCTTCTTCTTTTTCTAATTCTTCTTCTTCAGGGTCTTCACCAGTGTGCTGCTAGTTCAGCAGTCCTCCAGGTCTGGGCAATCCCCTACTGGGCTTAAGCGTTGGGGATTTTTTTTCAGATTTTTTTTTTTTATGCATGAGCCAATCTCCTCAGATAATAATAAACATAAAGGCTATTTTGATTTATCCTGTTCAGCAGCATTGTGTGACTTAATGTGGAATCATGTAAAAAAAAAAAAAAAATCAGGCTTGTGTGCATTTACTGTACATTGTTCCAGTTATGAAGGGTAAACACGTAGGATTTGTGACTTTTATCACCTTCTTTGACCTTCTCATCTTTGTCAGCTCACTGTGTACGGCAGGATTTGTTAGGAGCCCTTTCTCAGTTTCACACCTACTTCATGCAGTTTCATAACTGTGAAAGTCATGGTGTTCGGTCATGGAAGATGGGGGTGGGGTACATCATGATTACCAGAAGATATTTGATTAGCTTTAAAGGATTCTTTAACTCCAGATACTCTAAACTAAAATACTTTCCTGGTTCCATGAGGTAACTAGAGCAACTACGGCAAAGCAAAAATTTAAACATGAAGGGCTCTATGTTGATGGTTTACAGCGGACTTTTGTGCCATGCTTCCTGCCTTGCACCAGTGCTTTAAGTTTGTGTCAGCGCACTGTTCTGCGCTCTGTTTTTTACGCTTTGCGTCACACCATCTATGGTAATTACCAGCAGATGATGTTGCTTGCTTTGCACTGAGGAGTGAACTAATTTAAAAGAGGTGTGGCAGTGTGCAAGCTCATGTGCTTCTGTCATGATCGCTTTTTGTTGTTTTTGGATTCACTGTTATCATCATTGTCAATGATAACATTGACATTGAGTCATTGTTATCATCACTGACTCATTGTCAGTAGAGTTTTGTCTACTCTTTTTTTCTAGGGTGGGACAGAAGATCAATTGGATCATGATACTTGAAAGCATTCCTTGTTTATGCTTAGTTCCTAGTCCATCTCTTATTTTGAAAGGTTCTTTTGTTTCTTCCTGTCTTGTTGTAGTTTCATTTCCTGTTGTCAGTTAGGATGCTGAGCATGGTTGGGGAACCATGCTCACGCTTTAAGTTTATTTTGGTTATTTTCTGTATTTTCCCCACCTCAGTTTAGTCATTGAATTTGATCATGGTTTCGTCTATAATTATGTTCTCTTGAGTTTGCCATTTATTTGTTTGCTATGTTTATCTCCTGAATTTTGTCTTGCTATTTTAGTCTTTATAGTCCTGTTGTGGGTCACCCCCACAGCCTACCTACAAGCAGAGCGCTCAGCTGGGGCAATTACCAGAACAATGAGATGTGTGTATTGAGATCAATAGGCAGCCTCCCTTTGTCTAGTTCCTTCCTGCTCTGTACTGTGATGCAAATGTCCCATTGCCTTCCGGCCGTTTACTGTGATGTTAATGTGCCATTCGTGCATTATCTGTAGTGGGGTATTTAAACTGCAGATCGCTCTGTAACTCTCTCTCTCTCTCTCTGACCACTGCTTCTGCTTAGGCAGTGACAGTGTGGAGAGTTTGCAGTTTGGTGTTGGTGCCCCGCCCAGTGTGTCTCTTAAGTAAAGATATTGCAGAGAGGAACTTGTTGATATTTATGGAGTTATATTTACAGGAGTGGTGGCTCAGTTGGTAGAGCATCCGCCCCACACCCAGGAGGCAAGGGTTCAAATCCCGGCCGGGTCATGCCGAAGACCATATAAAAGTGGAACTTCCTGCCGTCCAGCTTGGTGCTTAGCAATAATGGAATGGAGGAGGGAAATTTGTGGCGGCGCCTTGCATGGCAGCGGCCCTCTGATTCTACACTTGGGGTGTGTGTGATTAACACAGTAGATAGGTAAAACACAATTTCGTTCTACTGTACATTATTGGTTGTACAGTTGAATGACAATAAAAGGTGATTTAATTTAATATTTGTAAAATTAAATAAATATGCAGGCTGACTAAAGACAGAAGACAGTCCAGCTTCGCTTATCCTCCACCTGCCAGATGACCGGTGTCACAAACTCTGCCTTAACAGCAGAACCAGCGCAAGTTCTATCAGCGGTCATTCCATCTCCGACTGACCAATCCATTGGATTCAATCTTTGGCAACAAACGGCTCCAACTGCGGTCCTGTGTGTTGCCTCTCAAATATGATTTATAATGGCAAAACAGCAAAGGTAGGACAAAATTTATTGAAGTGGCTGGCTGTTTTTGTTCTTGTGTGTTTGTGTGTGCACAGGCTTGCAGCTTTATTTGGTGAGGACATGTGTTTGTGTGTTACATTTCATTCTGAGCACCACGGAAGGTGGGGTATGTTTTTTTTTTTCAGAGGGGTGGTTTCATGAAAAAAGTTTAGCTGAGGATAAATTAATGCAAGGTAACCTGAGATCAACACAGAGTAGAACTAACCAGATCTTTCCTTGCTGCTATCGATCCAAGATGGCGCCCACAGCGGTCGACATGGTGCTTCGCTGCGCTCTTTGTTTGTTTTTGTTTGTCAATTGTGTGTCTGCTTGCACTTATACCCGTGAAGAACTTTTAAATATCAGGACTTTCACCCCCACGGACCTCCTCCCAGTTTTTCTAGCCCCTGCCGCCGATCTGGTTTATTGTTTGGCTCGGAAAGTGAGACGGCGGAAGAGAGGAAGACGAGCGGGCGCTCTCGTGCGACTTCGCAGGAGAGGCTCGCGAACGGCGCTGCCTGGCATATTTCTGTCCAATACCAACTCTCTCTCTAACAAGGTGGATGAACTGAGACTGCTGATGCGTTTTAAGGACCTCGCCTCCTCAGCTGTCCTCTGCTTTACTGAGACCTGGCTCCGGGAAAATATACCGGACAGCGCGCTGCGCCTCGACGGCTTCCAGCTCTTCCGTGCTGATCGTGACACAGAGCTTTCCGGCAAGACCACAGGAGGCGGAGTCTGCTTCTACATCAACTGCATCTGGTGCTCTGATGTAACGGTAATTTCCAAACACTGTTCTCCTGCCTTGGAATTTCTTGTTATCAATTGCAAGCCCTTCTATTCCCCGCGGGAGTTTGCTTCTTTCATAATGATCGCTGTGTACGCCCCTCCCGACGCGGACACGCGCGAAGCTCAGCGCGTGCTCGCGGATCACATTCAACACACAGAGCGGAGTTTTCCAGACTCGCTGATTATTGTGGCTGGCGACTTTAATCAGTGCAATCTGAGCCACAATCTCCCCCGCTACAAACAGTTTATTAAATGCCCCACCAGAGGATTAAACACACTGGATCACTGTTACACCACAGTGAAAGACGCATATCGCGCTGTCCCTCGAGCTGCGCTGGGATTATCTGATCACGTGATGGTTCACCTCATTCCCACATACAGACAGAGATTGAAGCTCACTAAACCTGTTGTGAGCACTACGAAGATACCGACCAGTGATGCTGAGGAGAAGCTGGAAACGTGCATGGAAATATCTGACTGGGGCATGCTTAAAGGAGCCACGCATGATCTGGATGAGTACACGGACACTGTGAACTCATATATCCACTTTTGTGAAGAGAACATTCTTCCATCACGCACCAGGGTGAGTTACTCTAATGACAAACCCTGGTTCACAGCTAAGCTCAGACAGATCAGGAAGGAGAAGGAAGCAGCGCTGAAAAGTGGAGACAGGGACTGCTACAGGGAGGTTAAATACCGGTTTAACAGAGAGCTGAAGAGGGCTAAATCTGTGTACTCAGAGAGACTCCAGCAGCAGTTCACTGCTAATGATTCGGCTTCCGTGTGGAGAGGACTGAGGCAAATCACCAACTATCGACCTAAGGCTCCTAAAGGTCAGGATGACAAAGCCCTTTGTCAGAGACTGTCCCAACACTATGCCCGTTTTGACACCTCGTCATCTGTGTCCAACTCCCCCCCTCCCTCCAGCTCCACAGCCTCCACATTCCCTACTTCATTTAAGGCACCCCCCCCTCCTCCCCCCCTCCCCTTATCATCAGTGAGCAGGATGTGCTCAAACAGTTCTCCAGACTGAACCCGCGCAAGGCCCCCGGCCCAGACGGCGTGTCTCCCTCCACCCTGAGACTCTGTGCGAAACAGCTGGCTCCTGTATTCACAGACATTTTTAACACCTCCCTTAAGTTATGCCACGTGCCATCCTGCCTCAAATCCTCCACCATCATCCCTGTCCCCAAGAAGCCACGGATCACTGGACTTAATGACTACAGACCTGTAGCGCTCACCTCTGTAGTCATGAAGTCCTTTGAGCGCCTGGTCCTGTCCCACCTCAAGTCCATCACCACCCCTCTCCTGGACCCGCTGCAGTTTGCCTACCGAGCCAACAGGTCTGTAGACGATGCAGTCAACCTGGCCCTCCACTCCATCCTGCAGCACCTGGACTCCCCGGGAACCTACGCCAGGATCCTGTTTGTGGACTTCAGCTCCGCATTCAACACCATCCGCCCCGCTCTGCTCCGGGACAAGCTGTCCCTGCTCAACGTGCCTGACTCCCTCTGCAGGTGGATCATCGACTTCCTGACGGACCGGAGGCAGCATGTGCGGCTGGGAAAGACTGTCTCAGACTATACTAGCATCAGCACCGGATCACCCCAGGGCTGTGTACTTTCCCCCCTACTCTTCTCCCTTTACACCAACTCCTGCACCTCCAGCCACCAGTCTGTCAAGTTGATCAAGTTTGCGGACGACACCACCCTCATCGGGCTCATCTCCAACGGCGACGAGTCCGCCTACAGGAGAGAGGTGGCCCAGCTGGCGTCCTGGTGCAGCAATAACAACCTGCAGCTGAACGCTCTGAAGACAGTGGAGATGATTGTAGACTTCAGGAAAGTCACTACTCCTCTGCCCCCCCTCACCCTCTCAGGCTCTCCCATCACCACTGCTGATTCCTTCCGCTTCCTAGGCACTACCATCACCAGGGACCTCAAATGGGAGCTGACCATCAGCTCACTCATCAAAAAAGCCCAGCAGAGGATGTTCTTCCTGCGGCAGCTGAGGAAGCTCAAGCTACCCACCAAGATGTTAGTGCAGTTCTACACAGCCATCATCGAGTCCATCCTCACCACCTCCATAACCGTGTGGTACGCAGGAGCCACTGCCAGGGACAGACTAAGGCTGCAGCGCGTCGTGCGCACTGCTGAGAAGGTGATCGGCTGCAAGCTCCCATCTCTCCAGGATCTGTACATCTCCAGGACCCGGAGGCGTGCTGGCCGGATCATAGCCGATCCCTCACACCCTGGTCACGTACTGTTTGCCCCCCTCCCCTCTGGTAGAAAACTTCGGTCCATCCAGACTAAAACCTCCCGTCACATGAACAGCTTCTTCCCCTCTGCCATTAGACTGCTGAACACTAAGTGACTCTCGTGCACCATGTACAGCAGCTCAACCAGACTCATGTCAATCATCACTGTTTTCTTCCTGCATTACCGACTGCACTATATAGTTCTCCACAGTATCTGCTGCTGGCTAATATATATTTTAACTGTTGACCAGTATCACTTAATCTTATCCTACACTTTATTACATGTATAGTTTATTTCTCTTATCTTATCATGTTTAATGTTGCAGCATTGTACCGAGACAAATTCCTAGTTTGTGTACTACATGAACAATGGCAATAAACCTGATTCTGATTCTGATTCTGATTCTGATTCTGCAACAGACAGGTTTGTATCTGCTCCACAGCAGCCGGGGAACCGTCAGAGATGCAGGAGGCTCTGACCGTGCGCTGAGGCTAACCGCTATATTTGTGGCACATACAGTTGTCTGTTACAGCTTTGAAATGAATATAATCTGTCAGAATAATGACAGACGGCCTTCTGATTAATTTCCACTCTTTGTCTCTGCCCGTTTATCAGTTTCCTATTCAAATGTCCGCTGAAGTGAGGTGAGGTGGTCAATGACCCACACTGCCTGCAGAGTCATTTCGGCGGCATCATGTGACGCAGTGTTTTCCCTACTAACGGACCCCCCCCACCACCACCATTTCAAGTTAATTTTATGTAATTTTATTTTTCTATATAGTGCCAGATTACAACAGAAGTCATTTTAAGATGCATTCACTATAGAACAGGCCTTTTCAATTAGCTGCCCGCAGGCCACATGCAGCCCAGAAGCAACCTCCGAGTGGCCCGTGGGCCCAGGCCATGCCAAGGAAATATAAATTTTAAAAAAAATATAAAGGAATCCTGGTCCGCAAGCGCGCACATGAACAACGTGCGTGACTGTCATCCGCGCAGAGCTCAGAAGCGCCCCGCCCACAAGACAGTTCCAGTTGGCAGGCACAGTGTCTCGCTCATTGTCCGAGAGAAGCATGAGCTTAGTAAAGTACTTTGAATGCGGAAAAAATCAGAAGAGATATGTAAGCAGTGGAAGTATTTATGGTGGTTTTAACCTGCTGGAAAGGGGAGCGATAATGAGTTGCTGAGCAAACAGGTGTGGTTAAGCTTCATATGCAGGGAAAGGCAAGAGTGACTGAATCGCTGAGGATTTACTTCACCAGGCCATTACAATAATTTATGTTCATTATTATATACCTGGCAAGTTAAGATGACCGAAATTCACGAAGTCAATGACTTTAATCCGTCCGCAGCCTTCAGACAAACTAACGTACCAACAGTTGGATTTCAAAATAAAGGAGGTTTTTCCTGCTGTCTGGTTGGTGAGGAAAGTTCTAAAAAACTATAAATATAAATAAATATTTTAACAGAAATAACTGCATCTTTGGTAATTTATTTCATTAAATGTAATGTTATAGTTTTTTTTTCTTTGAAATCAGAGCTAAATTATTGTTCTGGCTCTGCAGAATTATGGTCAAAAGTGTAAATTGTAGAACAAAAACAAGTCAAAATTTTACCATAATCTGTTTCAACTGAAAAAAAACCCCAGGAATTTTATTAAAAAATAGACAAAAAATAGCCATAAAACAATCCGTAAATGTATAAGTCTCAAATGTACAAGAAGTCAATTTTACAAGAGGAAATTACAAATTTGAGGAAAATGGTTTCAAATTTAGATAAATTTACAGAAAAAAAATATAAAACTATAAGAAAATTATAAATTTTGAAGAAAAAAATCTCAAACATTCAAGACTGAAGTCATTACTCAAGTTTTTAAGTGGGTGCTTTTTGCATCCTTAACCCTTTAAGTGTCCGGCTGTCATAAAATGTGCATCACCTGCTGCCTATGTCGCAGGTCCGTGGCTGTGACGTGATGTGTCCAAAAAGCACGGAAAACCCAGTTGTACCAAGCATTTCACATCACAAGATGTCAGACACGTATAGCTTACTGCTCTTCACTGGAGGATTGGAGGACTTCACCCAAACTAAGATAAGATAAGATAAGATAAGCCTTTATTAGTCCCACAATGGAGAAATTCCAGGATCCACCTCAAACATCATTTCTGGGAACACGAAGAGGAGAATGTAAACAAAGGCTCCATCCCAACATATATTTCCACACGGAGGAAGCATTTGCTCCAAATTTTGCCAAGTATGATTCTAAGAAGAGATTATTTAGCTTCTGAAGGGAAATATTTACCTTTTGTGATAGCAGAAGATGGTCCGGCGCATGTACACTTTCATCAGCCATCAATAGAACTGCACGTGACGACAGAGAATAACGCTGGTTTGGCGGCGTTATGTAACCAAAATTGAGGTGGAATAATCAAAAGATACATTTGAGAGTTTCTGGATGTGGGAGAGAAAGCAAAAACGACTGGCAGAAGACGAAATAAGGACCGGGGATGACGAAAATGGACGAAAGAAGACACAGTGGGCAGTAGGTCCGATATTTTTTTTTTTTTTTGTCAGTTTGTGTACATTCTACTAATTTTCTGGTTCATATACTCTGAAGATAAGATAACAACAAAAACAAAAAACATCCTTTGTGTAAATATGTCCAAAGTCCACTTTTTGTTACCATGGGGTGAGACGCCGGCTCGGCGCTCAGCCCATGCTCCTTTTATCCCCGCCTCTCATTGGGCAGCGCCTCAGCTGGCCCCCAGCTGTCAGTGTCACGGGACAGCTGGGGCCAATTAATCCTCATCAGCTGGGGCGCTGCTAATGAGTATAAAGAGGAGCAGCCACGATCATTCGGCGCTGCGACATAAGCACTACTAGGCTGGAGCCCCTTCGTCCGGTGCCAGCCCTTGCCTCATCATCCAGCATCTCTTGTAAGTGTTTTCCTGTAAGAAGTATTTGTGCCTCTGTGCCCCCATGTCCGGCGCAAGCCCTCTGCTAGTCTTAGCGAATCACTTGGGAGCGCCACCTTATTAACTGTTAACTCTGTTGCTGTACTGCCCATGAGTGTAACTATGTATGAGCATCTGTGCTTTCCTCATCCCTTACCCCTGTCACTATTAATCATCACAACTGACTGGCTCGCCCTTGGCTCTCTTATTGCGTGGCTCCCTAGAGCCACGTGTGACAGTATGTCGCAGCCAGAACGAGTTGCCAGCGGCCGTAAATGGTGTGGACTTGTACTTGGGGCAGCACGGTGGTGCAGTGGTTAGCACTGTTGCCTTACAGCTAGAAGGTTCCCGGTTCAAATCCCCAGGTTGGCAGGGGTAGGAACCTTTCTGTGTGGAGTTTGCATGTTCTCCCTGTGCTGCGTGGGTTTACTCCGGGGGCTCCGGTATCCTCCCACAATCCAAAGACATGCATGTTAGGTTAATTGACTGTTCTAAATTGTCCCTAGATATCTGTTTCCTATAGGCCCTTAGAATAGAGGGTTAGTATTAGTGAAAGCACTTTGAGTGGTCTTTGTGACTAGAAAAGCGCTATATAAGTGCAGGTTAGTTAGTAGTTAGTTAGTTAGTACCTTCCTGTCCGGGGGTTAGTGCCGTTAGCATGCCGTTTCCCAGGAGTCACTCCCGACGCCAGGGCGACGAGCTGAGGTCCATCTCGGGGGCTGTCGACAGGACGCTCTTCACCCTGCACGACGCCTCCAATTCGAGACGCTGGCATCCGGGCCGTGCTGAGGATCTCCTGGTCTGTCACCCTCGTTCTTCTTTCCATCTCGAGGTCAGTGCCAGGATTGACGCCATGGACACACAGCGAGAGAAGCTCCGCAGGTTGGATGGAAACCCCGGCAGAACGCCGAAGTGGATGACGTTGCCCCCCGCTTTCGGACCCCGTTCCTGCTGCCATTCCAGCCCGGGAGTTCGCGCCACCCAGAGGGCTTCCCCCGTTCTGCACCACGTCACTCGGGATTCCCCCCATGGAGCCGCAGCTGACAGCAGTTACGTCTGGGACAGAGCGGCTGACGCGATCCCCGCTGAGCATCCATTCACCATCTGCAGGCACGTGGCGGTGGCAGTGAGATTGGTGGAGAGGACGCCAGGGCAGCGAAGCTTTCCCGAGCTCAACACCTTCCTCGCCTTGGTCTCTGCTCAGGAGCGGCAATTCCTGGGTTTCCCCCTCGCTTCGTCCCCTGGGAATAGCCGTCATCACTTCGCCAAGTCACCTCAGCATGAACCCCGTCCGGATCCAGTTCTGGGCTTCCACCAGGACCTCTCCTCCCACGCAGCTGTCACCTTTTCGCCTCGTCAGTGTGGAGATTTTACAGCCTCGCTCCCTGAGCCTCATTCCCCCGCTGTCACTCCAGGGCATTCGGGCTGGCTCACCCCGGCTGTTACCTCCTCCTCCTCGACGCGCTCCCCGACTGCTGTGTGTGCCTGGAATCCCGGCCTGGTGAGCCCTCTCCTGGAGACGACGCGAGCGGTCCCCAGACGTTTTCCCAGGGGGTCCTCTGTTATCGCCTGGCGGGGAGAGGAGGAAGCAATGTTCACCGCAGCAGGCTCCACCCAACCTCCAGGAGGCAGGCAAGGCTCAGTTTATTTACATCAGTGTAATGATTTGCTCTGTCACACTTCTGGAGGTGGAGTTCGGGGTTCGCAGCTCCCTGAACTCCCACCACCTGCTGTAACCTGTGCCTTTAGTCCTGCATCCTCTGTGTCTCTCTCCGCCGAGCGCTCCCCGGCTCCGGGTCAACGTGGTGGGACGAGGAGAGGGCCTGCGGTTCCGCAGCTACGTTGTGGGCGGAAGAGGGAGACCGACTGCTGTGTGGAGTCTGCACCGACGACCAAGCGTCCCCGGGTCTCCACGGAGGTGCAGTTCGGTCCAGCAGGACGAGGTTCTCCTACCATCACGCCGCGTGGACTGTCGGCGTGGCTACCTGCGCTGGAGGAACCTCAAGCTGCGCTGACCATCGTCCTGGCTGCGGGGCCCGACGCAGCCGAATGGGAGCCTGACAACGACCTCCGGACAACGGATCCTGGATCTTCGCAGTCCTGGATGGCGTCGGAACCCGAGATCAGGCGAGTGCTCCTCTCTCTTTTCTCCCTCCATTTCTCTGAGCACTTTAGCCTGTCTCTAGGGGGGATGAGCCGGGTGCAGCCGCCCGCTGCATCCGAGCTCGTTCCGCTGGGTTCTGGCGCTGCCGGTGATCCTGACCCCAGTTCTGTTTTCTCCTCTGAGCCTTCTTCCAGGGTCGCCGGTGAGGAGTTGCCGTTCCTCGTGGTGCTGTGGGGTCCAGGTTCAGTGTCGAAGGTCGGTTCTGGTGCGGTGCCGACCCAGTCGGGGTCCGTCGTGGGTGCTGCTCCAGCGGTGCTCGACGTGGATTCACCCGAGACCCAATCGGGGTCCGACGCGGGTGCTGCTCCAGCGGCGTTCAGCGTGGGTTTGCCTAAGACCCAATCGGGGTCCGACACGGGTGCCACCCCAGTGTCGTCCAGGTCCGGTGGGGAGGTGGCTGTTCCCCTGCAGCCTGACGCTCGTCTACCTCATCATCGGCTCTCCCCTAAGCCTCTTCCTCCGGGGTCCGCTCTGACCCTTCGCCCGTCTCAACGGTCCTGGTGGTTGAGTGACGCGGGTCGACGGCTCGACCTGCAAGTCTTCTGGTTTGGCGAGCTGGTCCAACCTCCCGACGAACTGTATTGTTGCTGGGTGGCCTGGCACGGCTACCGGTGGCCTAGTTTCTTGGAACTTGGGTTTGGACTTGGCCGCCCGAACATTGTCTCTTCCCCAGGTTGCCAACTGGACAATGGGCGAGGAGATTACCAGAACAATTCCGGCCGTTTTGGACTCTGCCTGCCATCTCCTCGGGTGTCCTTTACTTCTTTTATTATTATTGAGGTCACTCGGGTGTAGTTTCTTTGTCCGTTAGGGGAATATATGTTTTTGTGCTGTGTGTTGTGTTTTTTTTATTAACCATACTCAGCATTTTTATCTTATCATTATCCTGTGCTCCTGTCATCATTATCCCTCTAGGTGACCCTTGTATTTAGTGCTGTGTATCGTGCTTTTTCCCCTTATAACCGTACTCAGCAATTTACCTTATTGTTACCCTGTTTCACCTGTCACCATTATCCCTCTAGGTGACCCTTCTTGTATTTAGTGCTGTGTATTGTGTTTTCTCCCTTATTAACCGTACTCAGCATTTTACCTTATTGTTATCCTATGATCCTGTCACCTTTATTCCTCTAGGTAATCCCCCGTTTATTTGGTGCTGTGTATTGCGTTCTCCCCCTTGTAAACCGTACTCAGCAATTTTCCCTCATGTCATCCTGTTCCTACCCTGTCACCGTTATTTCCCTGGGTGTCCCTCTTGTATATGGCGCTGTGTATTGTCTTCCCTGCCACCCGTACTCAGCGTCTTTCATCACCCTTATTTTATCTTTAGCTTTGTAGGAGTGCGTTATGGAGTAGTGTGTTTCGTTCCCCCTTAACCATACTCTGTAACTGCTTTATTTGTCCTGTTACCTCTTTGGGGTTTTTTTTTCCCTCCCTTTCTTGCCCTGGGCTACACGTTGTGTTATCTGAGTAGAGCGTAACCTGTGTCCTACTCAGTTTTCTCCTCATCTGTGCCCTGGGTTAATTTTTCCTGTTTTGTAACGTATTGTGTTTGGGTTTTTTCCTCTCTCTGCCCTGCTACCCTACATTGTCCATTGGGTTTTTTTTTTTTTGTTTTGTCCTTCCCTTTGCATCTTCCCCTCCGGTCCTGCCTCCCTTCCGCCCACCCTAGGTGGGGGGGGGGGGGGCTGGGATGTTCCTGGTTGTTCGGGAGCCCGACCGTGAGGGGGAGGCTCTGTCACCATGGGGTGAGACGCCGGTTCGGCGCTCAGCCCATGCTCCTTTTATCCCCGCCTTTCATTGGGCAGCGCCTCAGCTGGCTCCCAGCTGTCAGTGTCACGGGACGGCTGGGGCCAATTAATCCTCATCAGCTGGGGCGCTGCTAATGAGTATAAAGAGGAGCAGCCACGATCATTCGGCGCTGCGACATAAGCACTACTAGGCTGGAGCCCCTTCATCCGGTGCCAGCCCTTGCCTCATCATCCAGCATCTCTCGTAAGTGTTTTCCCGTAAGAAGTATTTGTGCCTCTGTGCCCCCATGTCTGGCGCAAGCCCTCTACTAGTCTTAGCGAATCACTTGGGAGCGCCACCTTATTAACTGTTAACTCTGTTGCTGTACTGCCCATGAGTGTAACTATGTATGAGCATCTGTGCTTTCCTCATCCCTTACCCCTGTCACTATTAAACATCACAACTGACTGGCTCGCCCTTGGCTCTCTTATTGCGTGGCTCCCTAGAGCCACGTGTGACACTTTTGACCAAAAGTTATGTAATTCAATACGGCTGCCATCACATTATGCAAATTAGATGCATAAATTTACTCCTATCTCGAACTTTGGATCATATTCTACATCTTTCTAATTGACAGTAAGCCATTATCTCTTACCACTTTCAAGTTACAGCCTTTGGAATTTCGGATATCTAAACTGAATATTTTCTTGAAAAAAATCTCGACCACCAAAAAGGGTGGCTGACAGGTGCGATGATGCGCCACAGAATTGCAACAGGTTAACTCTACTAGAAATTTTTGGCTAACTGATATGTGTAGTTATAAAAAGAGGTTCCTACTCACACGTGATTTAAAACAAAACAAACCACAATAGTGGATGTGCAATGTTTGTTAATGTCAAGCTTTTCTTGGGGGGGGGGGTTGTGCACTGAAGTGTTTAACAGTTCATTTTTTTATTCAGCTAAATGCATTTTGTGATGTGCCAAGGTCAGTTATGACCAGGATGTAGTATATTTTATTTCAAAAGGGTAACAAATGTTAATGCTACTAATAGTGCACATTGAGTTTTTATGCACTTTGAGATACAGTATGCCTGATAAGACGTGACCAAAATGGTTATTTACAGAATTTTATTTTTTTCATTCTATTTATTTAACTGTTGTTCAAGAGGAAAAATATTTCTACTACTTCAGCTCTGCTCAACTCCAGCACTGTTATTGTGTTTTTATGCACGTTTGATGTGCCTTTGTCGTGTGCCAAGCGCACATTTAAAACCAAGACAATGAATAAAAAGTGCATATTGTTATGACCCGAGCACCAATGTTATTTGCGCTCGGGCTATTCCTGTCAGATCTTGACAGCGGCGTTACTATTCCGGCTCTCCGAGCTCTTATTGTGACAGCGCTTTGGGAGGCTTCCGCTCAGCAGTCAAGACCCGAACAGCTGTTCTGCATTTGCGGTCGTTAGCGGCCGGCTTCTTAAGCCAACGCTAGCAGCTGCATCCTGGCAGCAGTGTCCGTCGCTGATCGTCAGAGCGATCGTACTTTATGGATTATTCTACATTGCCCGTCTGTGGTGTGACCATCTTATCCTGTGGACCCGTGAGTGAGCTTGTTAGCCTTACGCCTCCCTGTGTGTAGACTTGCTTGTGTCATAGCCTCAGCGGCTTGTATTATTGTGACTTCACTGTAAATAAAGACACTAACACAACTCTCTGGTGACGGTGTGGCGTCTTATGGTGGCTTGCGAGAGCCACCGCTTGACAGTACACTGCTGCCAAAAACGGCGTTTTTACAGTGACGCCAACCCAAGACGCCTTTCGTCAGTGAGGTTGTGTTAATTGGCCATTGCCCTTTTTTCTTGTCTGGGTACGGTGTGCTGGAGGAATGCCGTAGCGGAGGGGCCACGCTCGGAGTCCGAGCCACGAGCTGGCGGACGTCCTGGAGTATGTGGATGAGACGCTCATATCTGCTTCCCTCCTCGATTACGACCGCAACGTATTCTGGTACCTGGACTGTGCTGAGGACTCGCTCAATCATCTTCCTCCCCGCTACACCGACCACCCAGAAGTCACCGCGAGGAGGGATGACATCGCCGCGCAACGCGAGATACTCCATAGGGTGGAGGAGGAAAACGGCAAGAAGCGGTGAGGATCATGTTCTTTGACTTCTCCAGTGCTTTCAACACCATCCAACTGATGATCCTGAAGGACAAGCTGCTGTGTGCAGGGGTGGACCAGCACCTGTCATCATGGATCCTGGACTACTTCACTAACCGGCCTCAGTTTGTGAGAACCCGGGACTGTGTGTCCGACACGATCATCGGTAGCATGGGGGCCCCCCAGGGAACGGTTTTGGCTCCCTTCCTGTTCACCCTTTATACTGCGGACTTCTCACACAACACAACACACTGCCATCTACAGAAGTTCTCTGACGACTCTGCGATCATTGGCCTCATCTCCAACGGAGATGAAGCTGAGTACAGAGGGCTTATCCAGGACTTCGTGGACTGGTGCCATCGGAACTGCCTCCAGATCAACGCGAGGAAAACTAAGGAGCTGGTGGTGGACTGCCGCAGGCAAGAACAACCCCTCACAGCACCAGTAAACATCCAGGGAACAGACATCGAGATGGTGACATCCTATAAGTACCTGGGTGTTCATCTGAACAATAAACTAGACTGGTCACACAATACTGACGCACTCTACAAGAAGGGACAGCGCAGGCTGTTCCTACTGAGGAGACTCAGGTCTTTTGGTGTACAAGGGGAGGTGCTGAAGACATTCTATGACACGGTGGTGGCATCAGCCATCACTTTTGGAGTGGTCTGCTGGGGCAGTGGCATTACAGCAGCCGATAGGAAGAGACTGAACAAACTGATCAAGAAAGCTAGCTCTGTCCTGGGGCAGCGCCTTGACCCAGTGGAGGAGATAGGAGAGAGAAGGATGGTGGCTAAACTGTCATCTCTGCTGGAGTCCAAGTTCCACCCTATGCAGGACATACTGAATGCACTGAGGAGCTCATTTAGCAGCAGACTACATCATCCTAGGTGCACAACCGAGAGGTTTCGCAGGTCCTTCCTACCTACGGCTGTCAGACTGTACAACCAAAGTAGGGCTGCTCGCAGAGATAGCAAAAAGACGTGACGACCTAATAGTATTGAATGCAAAAGACGCAATAGACTTACACAATGGTCCCCTCCAGTATACAACTAGAAAAATACCGGTCGCTATGGAGGGTGAGAATATGTATGGGTACATAATCATACCATGTAGGATAACTAAGTAGACGGTTGTGCTGCTTCATTCCATCTAGCTACAATGTTACGCACTGTGTTTATATATTTACATATTTATTCCATCTAGCTACAATGCTCCGCACTGTGTTTATATATATATTTACTGTCTAGCAACAATGCTCCACACTGTGTGTGCTTATATATTTACATATTTATTCCATCTAGCTACAATGCTCCGCACTGTGTGTTTATATATATATTTATATATTTACTCTGTCTAGTAACAATGCTCCACACTGTGTGTGCTTATATATTTACATATTTATTCCATCTAGCTACAGTGCTCCGCACTGTGTTTATATATTTATATCTCTATCCCATCTATCAGAATCAGAATCAGAATCAGAATCAGATTTATTGCCATTGTTCATGTAGTACACAAACTAGGAATTTGTCTCGATGCCATGCTGCAACATTAAAAACATGATGAGAAAAAGAGATAAACTAAAAAACTAAAGGACTGAAAACGTGCAATAAGTGTAGAAAAATAAGTAATAATAAGTAATAATGATAATAATAATAATAATAACAATACTAGTAATAATGAGTAGTACTAGTCAAGGCAGTTTTAAAAAATTAGCAAGTAGCAGATAATGTGAAGTACCACATAGTGCAGTTGATAATACAACAGAAAACAGTGATGAATGACGTGAGTCTGGTTGAGCTGCTGTACATAGTGCACGAGAGTCAAAAAGTCATTTAATGTTCAGCAGTCTGATGGCAGAGGGGAAAAAGCTGTTCATGTGCCGGGAGGTTTTAGTCCGAATGGACCGAAGTCTTCTACCTGAGGGGAGGGGAGCAAACAGTACGTGACCAGGGTGTGAAGGATCGGCTATGATCCGGCCAGCACGCCTCCGGGTCCTGGAGATGTACAGGTCCTGGAGAGATGGGAGCTCGCAGCCTATCACCTTCTCAGCAGTGCGCACGACGCGCTGCAGCCTTAGTCTGTCCCTGGCAGTGGCTCCTGCATACCACACAGTTATGGAGGAGGTGAGGATGGACTCGATGATGGCCGTGTAGAACTGCACTAACATCTTAGTGGGTAGCTTGAGCTTCCTCAGCTGCCGCAGAAAGAACATCCTCTGCTGGGCCTTTTTGATGAGGGAGCTGATGGTTGGCTCCCATTTGAGGTCTCGGGTGATGGTGGTGCCCAAGAAGTGGAAGGAATCTGCAATGGTGATGGGAGAGCCTGTGATGGTGAGGGGGGGCAGGGGGGTTGTGACTTTCCTGAAGTCCACAATCATCTCCGCTGTCTTCAGAGCATTCAGCTGCAGGTTGTTGTGGCTGCACCAGGACACCAGCTGGGTCACCTCTTCCCTGTAGGCGGACTCGTCGCCGTTGGAGATGAGCCCGATGAGGGTGGTGTCGTCCGCAAACTTAATCAGCTTAACAGACTGGTGGGAGGAGGTGCAGGAGTTGGTATAAAGGGAGAAGAGTAGGGGGGAAAGTACACAGCCCTGGGGTGATCCAATGCTGATGCTAACAGAGTCTGAGACAGACTTCCCCAGCCGCACATGCTGTCTCCGGTCTGTCAGGAAGTCGGTGATCCACCTGCAGAGGGAGTCAGGCACGTTGAGCAGGGACAGCTTGTCCTGGAGCAGATCGGGGCGGATGGTGTTGAATGCGGAGCTGAAGTCCACAAACAGAATCCTGGCGTAGGTTCCCGGGGAGTCCAGGTGCTGCAGGATGGAGTGGAGGGCCAGGTTGACTGCGTCATCCACAGACCTGTTAGCACGGTAGGCAAACTGCAGCAGGTCTAGGAGGGGTGTGGTGATGGACTTGAGGTGAGACAGGACCAGGCGCTCAAAGGACTTCATGACTACAGAGGTGAGCGCTACAAGTCTGAAGTCGTTAAGTCCAGCAATCCGTGGCTTCTTGGGGACAGGGATGATGGTGGAGGATTTGAGGCAGGTCGGCACGTGACATTGCTTAAGGGAGGTGTTAAAAATGTCTGTGAAGACAGGAGCCAGCTCTTTCGCACAGTGTCTCAGGGTGGAGGGAGACACACCGTCCGGCCCGGGGGCCTTGCGCGGGTTCAGTCTGGAGAACTGTCTGTGCACGTCCTGCTCACTGATGACAAGGGGAGGGGGGGAGGAGGAGGAGGAGGAGGAGGGGGGGACCGCTTTTGATGAATTAGGGGCTGAGGAGGCAGTGGAGCTGGGTGGAGTGGGTGAGTTGGACACAGCTGACGAGGTGTCAAAACGGGCGTAATATTGGGACAGTTTTTGACAAAGGGCTTTGTCATCCTGACCTTTAGAAGCCCGAGGCCGATAGTTGGTGATTTGCCTCAGTCCTCTCCACACAGAAGCTGAGTCATTAGCAGTGAACTGCTGCTGGAGTTTCTCAGAATGCACAGATTTAGCTCTCCTCAGCTCTCTGTTAAACCGATATTTGACCTCTCTGTAGCAGTCCCTGTCTCCACTTTTCAACGCTGCTTCCTTCTCTTTCCTGATCCGTCTGAGCTTAGCTGTGAACCAGGGCTTATCATTAGAATATCTCACCCTGGTGCGCGATGGGAGAATGTCCTCCTCACAGAAGTTGATATATGAGTTCACAGTGTCTGTGTACTCATTAAGATCATGTGTGGCTCTTTTAAACATGCCCCAGTCAGTTATTTCCATGCATGTGTTCAGTTTCTCTCCAGCTTCACTGGTCAATTTCTTTGTAGTGGTCACAACAGGCAGCTGTAGCTACAATGCTCCACACTGCTCAACTCCACAATGCTCAATCTAGGTACAATGCTCCACACTGTGTGTGTGTCTCTCTCTCTCTCTCTCTCTATATATATATATATATATGTATACTTGCTGCTCTTGTTTTTTTTTCTCTTGCCTTCTGATTGTTGCTCTGAGTGTTGCTATCCCTGTGCTGTTGCAATCCTGGAATTTCCCCATTGTGGGACTAATAAAGGCTTATCTTATCTTATCTTATCTTATCTTATCTTAAGCAGAGGAGGAGGTGTTCACGCTCCTCGCTTTGGGATCCCATTCCTGTCCTCGATCCATTCCAGGAGTTCGCACCATCCAGGGGTCGTTGTAGACGTCGGCGCCGCGGCCAAGGGCAGCCCCAGCAAGCTCCTGTTCCGGATCCAGTTCCGGGCCACCGGAGTGACCCAATCAACCAGCCAGCTGCTGTGTGTGACAAGAGTCCTGCTTCGGCGAGCCCCATCCATGGGTCCTTGAGAGCGGCTCCCCTTTGTCCTCCCGGGGGGCCCTCTGTTACCATCCAGCGGGCGAAGGAAGGAGCAATGTCCCCTACAGCTGGCACCACCCTCCCTCTGGGAGACAGGCAAGTTCAAGTTCACTCCCCTACTGATAATAGTGATCTGTCTTGTCTGACTCCTGGGGGTGGAGTTCAGGGTTTGCAGTCCCCCGAGCTCCCACCACCAGCTGTAGTCATCTTTACTGAACCTGCTGCCTCTGTGTTTTCCTCCACTGAGTGGTCCTCGGCGTTAGGTCTACGTCGTCGAACGAGGAGGAGGCCTGCGGCTCAGGGAATAATCCCGGCTCCGCAGCCACGTTTTGGACAGAGGAGAAGAGCGGACTGCGGTGTGGAGCCTGAGCCGACGAGGAAGGGTCTCCACGGAGGAGCAGCCAGAGCCAGCGGGCCGAGGGTCCCCTGCCGCCACGTCGTGCGGGTTATCGTATGGACATCAGCGCAAGAGGATCCGGCTGCAGAGACCATCATGCCGGCTGTGGAGCCCAACGCAACTGAGTGGGAGCCCGACGACGAACTTCTACCCGAACCTGGATCAACGGAGTCCTGGACGGCTCCAGAGCCCGAGTGAAGGCAAGTGCTCTTCTTTGTTTTCCTTTGTGGTGTGTTAGAGCATTTTTGCCTGCCTCGCGGGGAGGCGAGCGAGGGGCAGCAGTCTGCTGCGCCCGAACTCATCTCGCTGGGCTCTGGCACTGCCGGGGATACTGATCCCGGCCCTCTCTGTTCCTCTGAGCCTCTTCACAGTGTCGCCGGCTTGGAATCTGTCGAGGTCGCGGTGCAGGAGGTCCCAAGTTCAGGGGTGGAGGTCGTCGCCGATGCAGTGCCGACTCAGTCGGGGTCCGACGGGGCCCAGTCAGGGTCCGACACGGGGGCAGCTGTGACCCAGCAGGGGTCCGATGCAGGTGCAGCTGTGACCCAATCGGGGTCCGATGAGGTCCAATCGGGGTCTGATGCAGGTGTTGCTGTGACCCAATCGGGGTCCGACGTGGGTGCAGCTGTGACCCAATCGGGGTCCGAGGTCCAGTGGGGGTCCGACGCGGGTGCAGCGGTGACCCAATCGGGGTCTGACGAGACCCAGCGGGGGTCCGACGCAGGCGCAGCTATGACCCAATCGGGGTCCGACGAGGTCCAGTGGGGATCCGACGTAGGTGCTGCTGTGACCCAATCGGGGTCCGACGCGGGTGCAGCTGTGACCCAATCGGGATTTGATGCAGGTGGAGTTTTAATGGTCGCATCGGTGTGGATCGAGGTCGGTGGAGGAGCCGCAGACCCTTCGCCACCTGATGTGATGTGGGCTCATCATCACGATTATTCCCCTCTCAGGAGCCACCAGCTGGGGTCGTCAGCGCTGGGAGCCGTTGGAGGTTTTCTTCCTGCAGGCTGGCGCTCCCATGTAGTTTCTTCATCGGGGAGGCCGCCACATGCTGTTTCTCCATGGTTCTGGTGGCTGAGGGATGCGGGTCGGCCACCCGAGGAGCTGTTTTGCCTGTTCGGCGCCTTGGACCGGCCACCCGATGAACTGTGTTTGTTACTGTGTGGCCTGGTACGGCCGCCGGAGGACTTGACTCTTGGGGCCTGGGACTGGGTCAGGCCGCCCGACCATGTACTATTTCCCGTGACCACCCGTCGGCCATCGGACGCAGGGAGACCGCCGGAACTTTGCCTGGGGAGTTTGGTCTCTGCCTGCCATCGTCTGTCTGGACTGTTCGGTGTGAGGGTCATTTGGAACAATAAGATTGCCACATGTGTATGTTGATGAAACAAGAGGACTACCTGATCCATTAAATGTAATGCTGTGTTTGTGCAGGACAGCCACTGTTCACAGCAGGCACACGTGTATATAGAATGGTCTTGTAAATAATGATGCTGTGTTGATGGTCTTTATTCAACACGTCCCGATGGTAACGTGCGTGTGCGTGCTGTACAGTACATATTAAGTTTGTCTGACTAAACTCAGCCATTTAAGACGTTGTATTTGTTATCACAACAACCTTTTCTGCCTCTTTCTTCGTTACTGCGGTTGTCACGTTGCTTTTGCCTTTGTGTTATGTAAAATTTAACACTACATCGGAATCAAATACCAGTGGCTTGATATATAGTATGCTACCTTGTTTTCATTGGCACTCTGGTGTTCGAGGATGATGTTTGGGTTTTTGTGGGGTTAAACGGTACTTTTGTGAAGAATGCGGCAGAGGTTTCATGCACATGGGTACTTAGAAGCATAAACTGATCCATTGTGACTTTTAGGGGTTTGTGTGGGAACTGCGTGGAAGGACCTTCACTCAGATGAGTTCCTTATGACCACATGAAGTCATGTATACTGGAATTAAACAGTTTGTCTGTGGTCACTGTGGGAAAACCACAGTGTCTGGTAAATTATGCTCTGTATGGTTTGTGCCCATGTATTGTAACTCTTGCCCTATATGTTTCGTTGTTTTCTGTGAGAATGTGATGGGTATGTCAAGGGATGTGTTTTTTTTTTCTGGGGCCTTGTTGGTGTTTGTTTCGCTCCCTCCTTGCCTGTTCCTCCATTCACTCGCCCTGCGGGTGGGTGGGTGGGTGGGGGGGGGGGCTAGGTGTTACAGGGCGTTTGGAGCCCGCCTTTGAGGGAGGGGTCCTGTTATGACCCGAGCACCAATGTTATTTGCACTCAGGCTATTCCTGTCAGGTCTTGACAGCGGCGTTACTATTCCGGCTCTCTGAGCTCTTATTGTGACAACGCTCAGGGAGGCTTCCGCTCAGCTGTCAAGACCCGAACAGCTGTTCTGCATTTGCGGTCATTAGCGGCCAGCTTCTTAAGCCGACGCTAGCGGCTGCATCCTGGCAGTAGTGTCCGTCACTGATCATCGGAGCGATCGTACTTTATGGATTATTCTACATTGCCCGTCTGTGGTGTGACCGTCTTATCCTGTGGACCCGTGAGTGAGCTTGTTAGCCTTACGCCTCCCTGTGTGTAGACTTGCTTGTGTCATAGCCTCAGCGGCTTGTATTATTGTGACTTCACCGTAAATAAAGACACTAACACAACTCTCTGGTGACGGTGTGGCGTCTTATGGTGGCTCGCGAGGGCCACCGCTTGACACATATTTTTCATCATACTGATCTGTGTTGTTTGAAATTTGTCATATTCAGCAGGTCGCTGAACATGTGCAGCCCAGTTACATGTCTTGATTTCAAATTGTGGCTCAACTGATTTTGTAATTGAATAGCCCTGCTATAGGACATGTTTTTACCTTGTCCTTTTATTAAACAAACTAAATCTTATGTTATTTATCGTATTTACATGACAGTAGCTCATTTCTGTCTCTTCTCCTCTGCGCTCTGGCGGCGGGGCGGAACTCCACTGCATGTAAACAGATGACTTCAATCATAAAAATTTGTTGACGCAGATTTTTATTGTCGAAAAATCATTAAATTTTAAAATTTATATACAGTACATGCCATGGAAATGTTCAGTTTAACTGCTCCAGCGAAGAAGAGGAGCACATCATGGCGACACAGAGAAAGGAAAATCACAGAGAAGAGGCCAAAACTTTCCAAAGTATGGGAGCATTTTACCAAAAATAAACAAATGAAACAAGTCAAATGCAAATTCTATAAAGCAGAGTTGTCATCATCACAGCAGTACGGCAACGCATCCATCCTCCTCCCTCTGCTCTGTCCACCGGCTCAGCCGCTTGTCGGCGGATCTCTGCTGTGATCTGTCTTGGTGATGATTGAAGTTGGACCACTTATAAACACCGCACTGGTAAGGTTAGAGAGTAAATTTAGCACTTCTCATTTTCAATGAGTGACTGTCTCAGTGAGTCTCAGCTTTAGAAAACTGATTAAACTGTTAGCTTGTGCTGGTTATGTAAGTGTACCTTTTGGACAATAATCTCTCTTGGATGATGACTGTTGAAGGCTGAGCTGTTTCAGTTCTGCTGGCTAACATATTAAGTGCACTAAATTATTGAATTACAAGAGTGGCTTACTTTCTTATCTTCCCTGTTTTTGTTCTAGCAAAATCAGCCCTCATTTTGAATATTAGTGCATCTCAGTAAATTACAATACAGTGATTTGTAATTTAATTTATAAAAACTGTAACCATAATCATCAAAAATAAATAAAAATGGCTTAAATATTTCACTGTATGTTTAGTGAAGACTGACATTCCTGCACTGTAGGAATGCATTTGTAAACTGTTATTTTGGACTGGAAGAAGTTCTTACTATTTTCATTTGAAGCTTAATTGAACTTTTAAACTTCCAGACCCAGAAAGGTTTTAATAAGATGAACTGTTTTCTTTTTTACTTTTATGGATATTAATGTTACTGTAGTTTGTTTTGAACATGCAGAGTTGCAACAGCTTTCCATGGTGCAGCAGAAGCTGCTTATTTGAGTTTTTGCGCTTTATTTTTGGTTAAAAGACTGCATTTTAATTTCTGTTATTTAACTGTGTTGCTCCAAACACTTTATTAAGCTGTCGAGTTCAAATTTCCAACGTTGATTTTTTTCTTTTTTTTTTTTTGTATTTTTTATACTTTATTAATCCCAGAGGGAAATTCAGGGCATCCACCAAGATGGATGAGGCAGCCAAGGTGCGGTGCCAATCCCGTCACCATTCACACAGACATTGGCACCTTGGGCCACTTTGGAGTTTCCAATTAACCTAACTTGCATGTTTTTGGCCTGTGGGAGGAAACTAGAGTACCTGGGGTAAACTCACGCAGACACGGGAAGAACATGCAAACTCCACACAGAAGGGTCACTGATGGTCAGGGAGTGGGATCCATCCCGTGACCTTCTTGCTGTGCTGCCACAGTGCTAGCCACTGCACCACCGAGCTGCCCAAATTTGTTTTATGGGTCTGTCTATTTAGCTATGGGAACTTTTTATAATAGGCTACGTTATATTAAGGCAGAGACTGACAACAATGTGATTTTCACAGACGTGCAGGCTTAAACAGATGAGGTTAAACATGACCTGGAGCCCTAATGGAAAAAATAGTCGTTAGTCAACTAAGAAAATAATCGTTTAGTTGCAGCCCCCCCAGGCTGCAAATCTAGGGGAAACACTGTGATGTGTGTAACCCTATTCAGATAATAGCGGCAAGCCTCAAATGAATGAACCCTAAGCTCGCCTAGGGTGCCAAAATGGCAAGGGCCAGCCCAGCCCAGCCCGCACGCGTGGCCTGCCCCTATTAATGACAAACACACACTTAGCCATTGTTTTCTGTGAAAGAGGACAATTAAATAACCATATGAATAGGGAGTTTTTCCTCTCCACCGTCGCCAAGTGCTTGCTCACAGGGGATCGCCTGATTGCTGGGGTCTTTCTGCAACTGTGGGGGTCCCCCCTACAGTTGATAGTGCTATGAGATGACTGTTGTTGTGAAATGGCGCTATATAAATAAAGTTGAATTGAAATAAAGTTGAATTGAATGAATAAGTAATTATAAACTATCCATCCATCCATCCATCTTCTTCCGCTTAATCCTTTTCGGGTCGCGGGGGGGGGGGGGGGGGGGCTGGAGCCTGTCCCAGCATCTTTGGGCGAGAGGCAGGGCACACCCTGGACAGATCGCCAGTCCATCACAGGGCCAACACAGAGAGACAGACAACCATTCACTCTCACAGTCATACCTAAGGACAATTTAGAATCCCCAGTTTGATGCCAATTAACCTAATTTGCATGTTTTTGGCATGTGGGAGGAAACCGGAGAAATCCCGGAGTAAACCCCGCAGACACGGGGAGAACATGCAAACTCCACACAGATCACTGTTGGTTGGTGGCTGGGATCGAACCCAGGATCCCCCGTCAAGGGTGAGTTGCTGTGCTACCGCAGTGCTAACCACTCTGCCACCGTGCTGCCCAATTATAAACTAAATACAGTAAATAAAGATTTAGCAGAGCTTTTCACTGCACAGAGAAAAAATGGGGGGTTTACAATTCAGCAGATTGTCCTCTTTTTAATTTAACTGCTCAACCACAGCAGGACCAGTCTGCCTTGTGCCAGGAAATGAGCTGTCACTGTGGCCTGGAAAAGAACTGACAGTTGCCTGCAAACCTGATAGTCATCATTTTTTAGTTAAAATATAGCAATTTTGTATTCAGTTGCCAGTGTTTCCTCTGGCTGAAAGACCTTGGTGCGGTGACAACATATTTTTGCGGGGGGGGGGGGGGGACACATGACACTGTTGTAACTGGAATATGTTAATTTTATACTATTTATTTCTTTTTTTTAATTTTGCACAGTAACTTTGCATATGGAACTTACCATTTGAAGCATTGTACAACCAAGGCTTGAATGTTGGAATATTGACAGATGGTGGCTTAACTGTCATCTCTGCTGGAGTCCGAGTCCCACCCTATGCAGGACATACTGAACGCACTGAGGAGCTCTTTTAGCAGCAGACTACATCATCCTAGGTGCGCGACCGAGAGGTTTCGCAGGTCCTCCCTACCTATGGCTGTCAGACTGTACAACCTAAGCAGGGCTGCTCGCAGAGATAGCAAAAAAACATGACGACCTAATAGTATTGAATGCAAAAGACGCAACAGACTTACACAAATGGTCCCCTCCAGTATACAACTAGGACAATATCAGTCGCTACGGAGGGTGACAATATGTATGGGTACATATTCATACTATGTAGGAGAACTAAGTAGACAGTTATGCTGTTTGTTCCATCTAGCTACAATGCTCCGCACTGTGTATATACTGTATATTTATATATTTATGTGTACATATGTACATTTGCTGCTCTTGTTTTTCTTGTCTTCTTGATTGTTGCTCTGAGTGTTGCTATCCCTGTGCTGTTGCAATCCTAGAATTTCCCCATTGTGGGACTAATAAAGGCTTATCTTATCTTATATTGAGCCAGTTGGGGTCCCACCCAAACGTCCTGTGTTTGGACTTTATATTGGTATCATCCTTCTCTCCTTCCTCTGCTCTCACCTCTCCTGGACCCTCTGCCTGAACACTTTCCTCTCCTTGGCTCCTCTCTTCTGTCTCATCTTGCCCTCTCTGAGCTCTGTCTAATTCAGGTTCTCTGTCTATGGTTGTATAGAAACAGGTTAGAAAATATCAAGTGTCATGTTTCGTCCTGCAGGATTTTTTTTTGTCATGGTTTACATAAATGACAAAAATATGTGTATTTTTTTTGTATTTTTATTCTAGTGTTTCTTTTTTTTTCCATTGAGAGAGTAGGGAAGGGAAAAAACATTCATAATAGTAATTTACTCACGCATACTTAAATTACATGATCAGAGGCGGGCATAGTAGCCAGAAATTCTACTCATGTAAAAGCAGTGCTTTGAAATTAATAATTAAAAGTAAACAACCAAAAATTTCTAGTTGAGTTAAAGGTACAAAGAGCACCCACTTATAGTCATGTGAAAAAATTAGGACACCCCATTAAATAATCAGTTCTTTATTAAGAAATGTTCACATATCTATGTCTAACCCTGTTTTTGTTTTTATTTGCATTTTTAACTGACATAATTGGCAGACCCAGGGAACAGACACAAGCTCAAGAGTAGGTTCAATTATCTTTATTGCGTAAGTGTTTGTGTGTGGAGGCGTGAGTGTGCAGTGAATGTGGATGTGAGTGCGTGGATCCGTAGACTCGTAGCAGCTGAGAGTGAGCAGAGCGCCGTGCAATCTGGCAACCCTAAAACAGAGCAGAGGCACGGTGTTAGCACAGTTCAACACTGGAGTGTATTGGTGGAGTAACTGAGGCTTACTGTTCCAGCTGAGGTGGAGAACGAAGGTCGGCCTGGAGGCAATCCCGAAGGACAGCGTCTGCCACCCAGCGCTGCTGACAAGAGACGGTGTGAAGGTGAGAGGTTGGCGTAGTCCACCGCCTGGAGGAAAGGATTCCACCGCCTGGGAGTTCCACCTGTGCACAGGGGACAATGCTGAACAGGTCAGTAGAATGATGAGCTTACTTGGAGTTTGAGGGGAATCCTTCCAGGTAGAAGCCAACACGGCAGGGATGACGAAGGCTGAATGTTTGGCTGTACGAAGAGTGCAGAGCTTCACGTAGCCAGGGAGACAGACGGCTCCGTGACGGTCTTGCAGGCAGAGCAGGTTATATAGCCCGTGAGTGATGGGGAGCAGGTGTGCGTGCAGCTGTGTAAGATAATGGCAGAGAGCAAGTCATCACAGTACTCCCCCCCCCCCCCCCCGAGAGGTGCCTCTTGGCACCTGATCCAACCTACCTGGGTGTGCCCGCTGGAAATCCCTGATGAGCTGACTATCCAACACGAAGGATAGATACACCCAGGAGCGCCACTCGGGCCCATACCCCTCCCAGTCCACTAGATACTGCAGGCCGTGACCCCGGCGGTGGACGTCCAGGATGGAGTTGACCTTCCATGCCAGGTCACCGTCGATTACCACTGGTGGGGGTGGAGACCTGGGAAGGGGACAGAGAGGGCTGGAGAAAAAGGGCTTGACCTGTGACACATGAAACGTAGGACAGACACGGAGGGAGGAGGGGGAGAGTCAGGTGCACAGCCACTGGATTAACGATTTGCTCAATAGGAAACGGCCCAATGAAATGCTGAGATAGCTTCCTATTCCCAGCCTTGAGGTTAACATGCTGTGTGGAGAGCCAAACCTGTTGACCCACCTGGTAGGGTGGGGCCGGTCCTCTGCGGCGATTAGCCATCCTGGAGTTGCGCTCTGCCGTGCATTGGAGCGCAGCCCGGACCGTCCTCCAAATCCGTTGACAGCGTCTTAGATGGACCTGGACAGATGGTATGGCGATGTCCCCCTCCTCCTCGGGAAAAAGTGGGGGATTGTAACCCAAGGAGGCTTCAAAAGGCGGCATGCCAATCGCTGACAACACTGTGGAGTTATGGGCGTAGTACTCGATCCACGGGAGGTGCGTGCTCCATCACGCAGGGTTGGAGGAGATGACGCAGCGCAGCCTCCAGATCTTGGTTGGCTCTCTCACACTATCCATTACACTGTGGGTGGTAGCCAGAGGACAGGCTCACCATGGCTCCCAGAGCATTACAGAATGATTTCCACACACGGGACACAAACTGGGGACCCCGGTCGGAGACAATGTCTGAGGGAATCCCGTGTAGCCTCACCACGTGATGTATAAGCAGATCCGCTGTATCCTTTGCTGTGGGCAGCCCCTGCAGGGGGACGAAGTGGGCAGCCTTGGAGAAATGGTCCACTATAGTGAGAACAACAGTGTAATGGTTAGATGGAGGAAGACCAGTAACAAAGTCAAGTGCAATGTGCAACCAGGGTCTGCCGGGAGTAAGAAGGGGGTGGAGCAACCCCGCGGAAGGAGAGGATGGTGTCTTACCCATAACGCACTGAGGGCAGGCGCGGATGTAATTGGCGACGTCCTTCTGGAGAGATGGCCACCAAAACAACCTCTGAAGAATCCCGATCGTGCGAGACCCCCCCCCCCCCCCCGGGTGACAAGTAAGCTTGGAGGAATGAGCCCAGTGAATCACCTCACCTCGAACAGAAGAGGGAACATATAATTTACCAGCTGGCCTCCCGCCCGGTTCCGGTTCGGCCTCCTGTGCCCTCAGGACCTTCTCCCTCACTTCCCACGGGAGAGCGGCCACGATGCAAGATGACGGGAGAATGGGCTGCTCGGGCGCCTCCATCGTGTCTGGAGCGAACTGTCTGGAAAGGGTGTCCAGCGTGGTGTTCTTCGACCCGGGCCGGTAGGTGATGGTAAAGTTAAAGCGCCCGAAGAACAGGGACCAGCGGGCCTGTCGGGCGTTAAGGCGTCTGGCCGTCCTCAGGTACTCCAAGTTCTTATGGTCTGTCCAGACGACGGGGCGGCCCCCTCCAACCAGTGGCGCCACTCCTCCAGCGCGAGTTTCACTGCCAGCAGCTCCCTGTCACCAATATCATAGTTCCTCTCTGCGGTGACAACCGGCAAGAGAAGAACGCACAAGGCCGGACCACCCCATCCACCGGGGAACACTGGGAAAGCATAGCCCCCACCCCTGAGTCCGAAGCGTCCATCTCCACCAGGCACTGAAGAGCGGGGTCCACCTGCGTCAGAATGGGGGAGGATGAGAACTGCTCCTTAAGGGTAGCGAATGCGGCAGTGGCCTCCTTGGTCCACCAGAAAACCGTCTTGAGTTTGGTGAGGCGGGTCAGTGGGAGAGCAATGATGCTGTAGTTGTTAATGAAGCGTCGGTAGAAATTAGCGAACCCCAGGAACTGTTGGATCTGTTTTCTGGGGGGGTGGGGGGGCAATCCACCACCGCCTTCACCTTGCCAGGATCCGGGATGATCTGGTTGTGAGAAATAATGAAACCGAGAAATGATGTTGTAGAAGTGTGAAACTCACATTTCTTGGCCTTCACATACAGTTTATTTTCCAGGAGTCATTGCAGAACCTGCCTTACGTGCACTTGGTGCTCCTCCAATGATCGGGAGAAGATCAGGATGCCATTGAGGTACACGAAGACGAAAGACCCCAGGAAATCACGTAGCACGTCGTTAATCAGGCGTTGGAAGACAGACGGAGCGTTGGTCAGCCCAAACGGCATCACTAAGTACTCAAAGTGGCAGCTTGGGGTCCGGAAACCCATCTTCCATTCATCCCCCTCCCTGATTCGCACCAGATGGTACGCATTGCGGAGGTCCAGCTTGGTGAAGTAGGAGGCCCCCTGGAGGGAATCAAAAGCCGTGTCCATCAGAGGGAGGGTGTACTTATCCTTGACGGTGATGTCATTTAGGGCACAGAAATTGATGCACGGCCTCAGGGAGCCATCCTTCTTCCCGACGAAAAAAAAACCCCACCCCCACTGCCGAAGACGACGGCCGAATGATACCAGAGCTGAGGGACTCCCTAATGTACGCATCCATAGCCTCCCGTTCCGGGGCAGACAGGCTGTAGAGGCGGCTTGCTGGCAGCGGATTGATGGCGCAGTCATAGGGCCAATGAGGGGGGAGAGACAATGCCGTAGATTTACTGAACACCGCCCCCAGATCATGATATTCAGAGGGGACCCCAGTGAGATCGGGAGGGGGGTGACGGGGGTAGCCAAGGGCTTGGAGGGTGAATATGCAGCGGACTGGAGACAAAAAGGGCTCCAGGCGTCTATCTTACCGGTGCGCCAATCAATGGAGGGGTTATGGAGCTGGAGCCAGGGATAACCCAGAATAACTGGGGACTCAGCGACCAGCAGGACAAAAAGGCTCAGGTCCTCCCGATGGTTCCCGGAAATGATGACAGGAGTAGGGGCAGTTCGCTTGTGCACCACCGTCAACAGGGTTTTAGATAAGAGTAATGAGCCTCAGGGGTGTCTCCAGAGAACAGCAGGGAAGCCTCAACCGGGTTGCCACTTCCCCCAAGATGAAACTCTGCTCAGCTCCCAAGTCTACCAAGGCGTGTATGCAATATTCAGTGCGATTGTGCATGAACCTAATGGGTAGAAGACACTTAGTGAGAGGATTTAACTGAGGTGAGCCCATGAGATTCCCTACTGCGACGCACGGGCTCTCCCTTTTGGTCGAACGGGGCAGGACGTAATGTCATGTTCCTCACTACCACAGTACAAACAGAGGTCAAGCTCTCTATGGTGTTGTCTTTCTGCCAAAGGTGGTTTAGTTGGCCCTAATACCATAGGCTCCAATTCCACAGCTGACTCGACCGAAGGCAAGGCCGGTAAGGGAAACTGGGAAGAGTGGTAAAACTGGGCGCCCGAGCGTCCGGACATCTTCCGCTCGGCTGCCCACTCCCTCAGCCTATTGTCTAAATTAATAGCTAAGGAAATTAGCTCTGTTAGCCTCTCCGGCTTCTCCAAGAGGGCTAGTTCATCCCGCAGACTTGGGCTCAAACTCCTAGTAAAGATGCTGGATAACGAGGCGTCTTCCCACCCCACCTCCGCCACTACCACCCGGAAATCGACAGCAGAATCAGAATCAGAATCAGAATCAGAATCAGATTTATTGCCATTGTTCATGAAGTACACAAACTAGGAATTTGTCTCGGTGCCATGCTGCAACATTAAAAACATGATGAGATAAAGAGATAAACTAAAAAACTAAAAGACTAAAAACATGCAATGAGTGTAGAATAATAAGTAATAATAATAATAATAATAATAATGAGTAATACTAGTCAAGGCAGTTTTAAATAAATTAGCAAGTAGCAGATAATATGGGGTACCACAGTGCAGTCAATAATGCAACAGAAAAACAGTGATGAACGACATGAGCTGCTGTATATAGTGCACAAGAGTCAATAAGTCACTTAATGTTCAGCAGTCTGATGGCAGAGGGAAAAAAGCTGTTCATGAGCCGGGAGGTTTTAGTCTGAATGGACCGAAGTCTTCTACCTGAGGGGAGGGGGGCAAACAGTACGTGACCAGGGTGTGAAGGATCGGCTATGATCCGGCCTGCACGCCTCCGGGTCCTGGAGATGTACAGGTCCTGGAGAGATGGGAGCTTGCAGCCGATCACCTTCTCAGCAGTGCGCACGACGCGCTGCAGCCTTAGTCTGTCCCTGGCAGTGGCTCCTGCGTACCACACGGTTATGGAGGAGGTGAGGATGGACTCGATGATGGCCATGTAGAACTGCACTAACATCTTGGTGGGTAGCTTGAGCTTCCTCAGCTGCCGCAGAAAGAACATCCTCTGCTGGGCCTTTTTGATGAGGGAGCTGATGGTTGGCTCCCATTTGAGGTCCCGGGTGATGGTGGTGCCCAAGAAGCGGAAGGAATCTGCAATGGTGATGGGAGAGCCTGTGATGGTGAGGGGGGGCAGGGGGGTTGTGACTTTCCTGAAGTCCACAATCATCTCCGCTGTCTTCAGAGCGTTCAGCTGCAGGTTGTTGTGGCTGCACCAGGACACCAGCTGGGCCACCTCTTTCCTGTAGACGGACTCGTCGCCGTTGGAGATGAGCCCGATGAGGGTGGTGTCGTCCGCAAACTTGATCAGCTTAACAGACTGGTGGGAGGAGGTGCAGGAGTTGGTATAAAGGGAGAAGAGTAGGGGGGAAAGTACACAGCCCTGGGGTGATCCGATGCTGATGCTAACAGAGTCCGAGACAGACTTCCCCAGCCGCACATGCTGCCTCCGGTCCGTCAGGAAGTCGGTGATCCACCTGCAGAGGGAGTCAGGCACGCCGAGCAGGGACAGCTTGTCCTGGAGCAGAGTGGGGCGGATGGTGTTGAATGCAGAGCTGAAGTCCACAAACAGGATCCTGGCGTAGGTTCCCGGGGAGTCCAGGTGCTGCAGGATGGAGTGGAGGGCCAGGTTGACTGCGTCATCCACAGACCTGTTGGCACGGTAGGCAAACTGCAGCGGGTCCAGGAGGGGAGTGGTGATGGACTTGAGGTGAGACAGGACCAGGCGCTCAAAGGACTTCATGACTACAGAGGTGAGCGCTACAGGTCTGTAGTCGTTAAGTCCAGTAATCCGTGGCTTCTTGGGGACAGGGATGATGGTGGAGGATTTGAGGCAGGTCGGCACGTGGCACAGCTTAAGGGAGGTGTTAAAAATGTCTGTGAAGACAGGAGCCAGCTCTTTCGCACAGTGTCTCAGGGTGGAGGGAGACACACCGTCCGGCCCGGGGGCCTTGCACGGGTTCAGTCTGGAGAATTGTCTGTGCACGTCCTGTTCACTGATGACAAGGGCAGGGGGGGAGGAGGAGGAGGGGGGGACTGCTTTTGATGAATTAGGGGCCAAGGAGGCAGTGGAGCTGGGTGGAGTGGGGGAGTTGGACACAGCTGACGAGGTGTCAAAACGGGCGTAATATTGGGACAGTTTTTGACAAAGGGCTTTGTCATCCTGACCTTTAGAAGCCTGAGGCTGATAGTTGGTGATTTGCCTCAGTCCTCTCCACACAGAAGCCGAGTCATTAGCAGTGAACTGCTGCTGAAGTCTCTCAGAGTACACAGATTTAGCTCTCCTCAGCTCTCTGTTAAACCGATATTTAACCTCCCTGTAGCAGTCTCTGTCTCCACTTTTCAACGCAGCTTTCTTCTCCTTTCTGATCTGTCTGAGCTTGGCAGTGAACCAGGGCTTATCATTAGAGTACCTCACCCTGGTGCGCGATGGGAGAATGCTCTCCTCACAGAAGTTGATATATGAGTTCACAGTGTCTGTGTACTCATTAAGATCATGTGTGGCTCCTTTAAACATGCCCCAGTCAGTTATTTCCATGCATGTGTTCAGTTTCTCTCCAGCTTCACTGGTCAATTTCTTCGTGGTGGTCACAACAGGTTTAGTGAGTTTCAGTCTCTGTCTGTATGTGGGAATGAGGTGGACCATCACGTGATCAGATAGTCCAAGCGCAGCGCAGGGAACAGCGCGATATGCGTCCTTCACTGTAGTGTAACAGTGATCCAGCGTGTTATTTCCTCTGGTTGGACATTTAATAAACTGTCTGTATCGGGGGAGCTCGTGACTCAGATTGCTCTGGTTAAAGTCGCCTACCACAATAACCAGGGAGTCTGGAAAATTCCGCTCCGCATGTAGGACGTGATCTGCGAGCGCGCGCTGGGCCTCGCGCGCGTCCGCGTCGGGAGGGGCGTACACAGCGATCAAAACAAATGATGCGAACTCCCGCGGGGAATAAAATGGCTTGCAGTTAACAGAGAGAAATTCTAGATCGGTAGAACAGTGTTGAGAAACCACCGTTACATCAGAGCACCAGCTGCTGTTAATGTAAAAGCAGACTCCTCCTCCAATAGACTTACCGGAGAGCTCTGTGACGCGATCAGCACGAAACAGCTGAAATCCCTCGAGGCTGATCGCGCTGTCCGGTATGTTCCCTTTAAGCCAGGTCTCAGAGAAACAGATGACAGACGAGGAAGCGAGGTCCTTAAATCGCATCAACAGTCTTAATTCTTCTACCTTGTTCAAGAGAGAATTGGCATTGGATAGAAATATGCCAGGCAAGGCTGTTCGCGTGCCTCTCCTTCGCAGCCGAGCGAGAATCCCCCCTCGCTTTCCTCTTTTACGCCGTCTTACTCTTTGAGCCAAACAATGAATCAGATCGGCGGCAGGAGCTAAAAAAACTGGGAGAAGGTCCGTGGGAGTAAGAGTCCTGATATTTAATAGCTCTTCACGAGTATAAGAGCTAGCAGTCACACAATTGACGAACAAAAACAAACAAATTAGACAAATTAAAGGGCAGCGAAGCACCATGTCGACCACTGTGGGCGCCATCTTGGGGGAAAAAAAAAAAAAAGTAGCATAAAAGTAGCATAAAAGTAGCATAGTCTGCTACGGACCTACCCCCCTGTCGAAGATTTAGCAGCCGGGTGGTGAGCACATTATCCCGGTCGGAGTGGTCAAACACCTCGTTAAACTCGCTAACAAACTGGGTGTAGGTAAGGTTAGCGTAGCTAGGTTTAGCCATAACTGCTTAAGCCCATGCAAGAGCCCGCCCCTCCAGTAAATTAGCAACATAGCCAATACGGCTGTGATCGGTTGGGAAATCCCCAGGAACCCGCTGAAAAGCTATCTCACACTGGAGAAGGAAACCCCGGGCCTCCCCGAGTTTACCATTAAACCGAGTGGGAGTGGGCACCGGTGTGAGTCGGGCCAAGGGAACCTGACGAGCCTGGCTAGGAGGGGAGCTAACGGACGCCGAAGCACTACTTGAAGCCGGAGGAAACGCCTGCTGTCTGGCCAGGCGATCCAGTCAGCTGTTAATTTGGACCAATTGATTTAGAGTTACTTGCTGCTGGTAAGCTATTTGATCTACTCGAGCTTCTAAGTTGTTTACTTAGCACATTAGCGCGCTGTTCGCTGGGTCGTTCTGACGGAGCTGTACTGACATAATTGGCAGACCCAGGGAACAGACACAAGCTCAAGAGTAGGTTCAGTTATCTTTATTGTGTAAGTGTTTGTGTGTGGAGGCATGAGTGTGTAGTGAATGTGGATGTGAGTGCATGGATCCATAGACTCGTAGCAGCTGGGAGTGAGCAGAGCACCGTGCAATCTGGCAACCCTAAAACAGAGCAGAGGCACAGTGTTAGCACAGTTCAACACTGGAGTGTATTGGTGGAGTAACTGAGGCTTACTGTTCCAGCTGAGGTGGAGAACGAAGGTCGGCCTGGAGGCAATCCCGAAGGACAGCGTCTGCCACCCAGCGCTGCTGACGAGAGACAGTGTGAAGGTGAGAGGCTGGCGTAGTCTACCGCCTGGAGGAAAGGATTCCACCACCTGGGAGTTCCACCTGTGCACAGGGAACAATGCTGAACAGATCAGTAGAATGATGAGCTTACTTGGAGTTTGAGGAGAATCCTTCCAGGTAGAAGCCGACACGACAGGGATGACGAGGGCTGAATGTTTGGCTGTACGAAGAGCGCAGAGCTTCACGTAGCCAGGGAGACAGACGGCTCCATGCCGGTCTTGCAGGTAGAGCAGGTTATATAGCCCGTGAGTGATGGGGAGCAGGTGTGCGCGCAGCTGTGGCAGATAATGACAGAGAGCGAGTCATCACATTAACATTTATTTTAGACATTTTAAATGGGAATGAATGTGGGGGTGTCCTAAAAAAGATGGGGAGTATCCTAATTTATTCCTCACTATTTGTTTAGAATTAAATTTTACAGAAAATTTGAAAAAAGTCTTTAATTCAATTTTAATTGTTTAGTTGTATTACATGAATCTCCCAGTACTTTTAACATTGATATTGAATATCCATATGTCCAAATATGTTAAAAAAAAAAAAACCCACAGACTTATATAGGGTATCCTAATTTTTTTCACGACTGTAAAAACTTGAGTAATGACTTCAGTCTTTAAGGTTTGAAGTTTTTCTCCAAAATTTATAACAATTTTCTTATAGTTTTCTACTTTTCTCTGTAAAGTTATCTAAATTTGAAACCATTTTCCTCAAATTTGTAATTTCCTCTTGCAAAATTATGACTTTTCTTGTACATTTGTGACCCGTGCTGGCAAAATGAGTCGGAATGCGCACCGCTCCATTACGAGCTACAGGCATGAGAAGTTACAAATCATGACTCTTTCTTTGTTTGCTAGCGGCAAGTCCCGGGAGAACCCCCATGAGTGCCTGGTATGATTGGAAAGCTTAGAAATCGTACTTTCTAAAAATATATATGTTTTTGTGGAAGACGTAACTCCCGACCGATCGAACGCGAGTTTTAAACCAAGCCAAAATATAAGCAAATTGTCTTTTTCCGGGTCTGTTTTTGTGCACTTCCTACAAATTAAATATCATTTTGAAGGTCTTTCAATACAGAATATGGAAAAAATGTTACCTCAGTTTTGATAATTTCCTCAGAGGGACTCATTTTGCCAGTACGGGTCATATTTGAGATTTTATTATAAATGTGTGGATTATTTTATGGCTAATTTGTGTCCATTTTTTAAAATAAAATTACTGGGGTTTTTTTATTTTAAACACACTGTGATAATTTTTTTTTTACTTTTTCCTTATTACAATTTACATTTTTCACCATAATTTTGCAGAGCCAGAACACAACAATAATTTAAATCTGAGTTCAAAGAAAAAATGTTAATAAAATTGTATTTAATGAAATAAATTAACTTAAATGACCAAAGATGCAGTTATTTCTGTTATAATTATTATTTCTATATATTTATAGTTTTTTAGAAATTTTCTCACCACCCAGACAGCAGGAAAAAACCTCCATTATTTTGAAATCCAAATGTTGGCATGTTTAGCTTGTCTGAAGGCTGCGGACGGATTAAGATCATTGACTTCGTGAATTTCGGTCATCTTAACTTGCCAGGTACATAATAATGAACATAAATTAGTTAATTAATATTAACTAAGGTAAAGGTAAAAACATCTTTTTATTCTTGTCTGAAATAAGAAACAAAAAACTAATAATTAAATAGAAGACAAAATGAATCCACTCGAGCTTCTAACCACACCTGTTAGCTAAGCAACTCGTCATTACTGCTCTCGTTACCATCCATCCATCTATCTATCCATCTTCTACCGCTTAATCCTTTTCGGGTCCTTGGGGAGGGCTGGAACCTATCCCAGCATCTTTGGGTGGGAGGAGGCAGGGTACACCCTGGACAGATCGCCAATCCACCGCAAGGCCGTTCTCGTTACCAGTGGGTTAAAACCATGATAAATACCTCCACAGCTTACATACCTCTTCTGACTTTTTTAAGCATTTACAGTACTTTAATAAGCTCATGCTTCTCTCAGACAGTGATGCTAGAGACACTCTGCCTGCCGACTGGAGCGGTCAAGCGGGCGGGGCGCTTCTCAACTCCACGCAGATGACGGTCAGGCACGTTGTTCATGTGCACGCTGGCAGACCGTCATTCCTTCACATTTTTTTCTTAAATTTATATTTCCTCATAGAGTGACGGCATAATTTCAAGCATGGCAGGCCGCCACCCGGAAATGTTACCAGAGGAAACCCTGAGTTGAGCAGGGAACATTAATGGCTCTCAGGCCTGGGATCTGTGGGAGGAACAGTCAGTCTTGGCTGCCGTGGGTGTCCCCCAACCTGAAATTTTTTTTTACCATTCTGTCCATCAAAATCTTGGACAAAGACTGGCATAACCTCTGAATTTTATACCTCTCATTTGTGTGTAATTATGACTACGTCTCCCCAGTGCCAGCAGGGGTGTGGACAAGGAGGTACAGCCCTTAAACGTGTTTTCACTTTGTGAAGGAGCACACACTGTCCTCAGCGCAAAATGGATTTGTCCTCCCATTTACTGTAAATGCTGTCGTTTTAGACCCTTGCCCTGTTTATTAAAGGGAATGACTCCAAAGACAGCGATTTGTTTATTCTAATAATATTTTTTCTAATCAAGAGCAGTAGGACCACCTCTTCCTGGTCTCCGCCCCGTCCAAAATCTGTTTTTGCACTGCTGCAATAGCGTGTATAAATGCACTGTGTGGCAAAGACAATTGACTGTTCACTAGACTGCCATAATACAAAGCAAAGTCACATAAAGTGGAAATACACAAAAAATTATGAGGTGAGGGCATTGGAGGACTTTTTCACAGCACAAAATACTACTGGCTAACACTTCTATTGTACAGCTATAACTTCGTTGTTTTTTTTTTGTTTTTGTTTTTTTTACATACAACAGGTGACAATGAGTCAGAGCAGATTCAGACAAACTGTAAAAATGAAGATCTGTGGACAGAAACTTCTTGTTTCTCATGATTAATACTGTCTCGTTCAATTTCACTTTCAGTTTTACTCTCCAGCATTAATCTCCTCATTCTTCATATCATTGGGTGTTCATTAATTCTGAAATAAGTTCCCATCATATAGCCTAGTTATAAAGCAGCTGTAATTGTTTAAAATGAAATGGCATGATATAACCTTACTTATTTACTGTGATCCCTGGCTATGAAAGCTGACTGAACGCAGCCAGCATGTCCATGTGGGCCCCATCAAAGGTAAAACTGGGTTGTCTTATGGGTCCCATGTGGGTTTGTCCAAGGGTTTCATGTTGGCTCCATCCGGGTTTGCCCACATAGACTTTACCTGGTTGCCTATTTTCAACTTATGTTCTCATAAATTTGCTATTTTCTTGTAAATTTGTGACTTTTCCCCCAATTTCATAAATTTTTCTTGAAAATTTGAAACTTTCTCAAGAATTTGCAACTTTTTTCACATAAATTCATTAGTTTTTTCTTGTAAATTTACTAATTTTTTTTAAGTTTGTAACTCTTTTCAAGTAATTAAAAAAAAATTCCTGTAACTATGCAACCTTTTCTCCTAAATTTTCACTTTTTTCCTCATAAATTTGCTACTTTTTTAAATTTGTAATTTTTTCTTATAAATGCTCACATTTTTTTCTCATAAATTCCTAACTTTTTTGCATAATTTTGCCTATGGCACAAGTGTTACTGAAACCGGCTCACCCATATTAAACCTATGGTGCGTCCCGCTTGGGCATGCTGGCTGGGAAATTAGCTGTTTTGCTCTTGAGAGCAAATATCAGACAATTTTTCTGACAACTATAAAATTATTATCCTCTGTTCTTTTCTGTTCAGCCTTCGTCTTCTGTTTCTGAACAAACTTTTTAGCACATGAAGATACTGTTACTGCATCAGCCATCTGCAGCTGTGGTAAACCACCAGATGATAAAACTGAAGTTATGATAGAGAAAACGGAAGCAGCCTGTCTATGGCGGGCAGAACATTAGCAACACATCTGCTGTCCGTGCAAAAGAGAAATAAAAGATTTGTTTAACGTCACACACTAAAAAAACAGTGTTTCACAAAAGACAAAGACACAGTGGGAAATGACAAGAGTACAAAGGCTAAACAACAATAATGATAGGAAGATGAAAGAGAATAGAATACTGATAATATTTTAAGGAAATTTAATTTCATGAGAAAATAGATGCACATTTTTGAGGAAAAATGGTTACAAGAGAAAAATCATAAATTCATGAGAAAAAAGTTGCAAATTTTTGAGAAAATAGTTGCAAATTTTTAGGAAAAGTCACAAATTTACTCTTGCAAGTACCACTGTGCATCGTATCTAAACAAAGAAGTGAGCGTGGCTGTATCAAAATGAAGTTCTCTGTCTGGCAGTGACAAAACCAAGATGAAAAAAGAGGAAGAGGAGAAAAGAAAGCAAGACTGGTAAAGATTCAAATAATATAGTAGTTAATTTAGTTCAGAGCAGCTTAGTGTGTCCTGCCTCCTTTTTGAAGTTAATATTTTTTATAATACAACAGTTATATAACATTTGCCCCATATATGTAGTGGTGTGAAAAAGTGTTTGCCCCTTCCTGATTTCTCATTTTTTTGTGTTTGTCATACTTAAACTGCATTTTCTGTTTACTTGTGTTATCTTTGTCTAAGATTTAAATTTGTTTGATGATCTGAAACATTTAAGTGTGACAAACACAAAAAATGAGAAATCAGGAAAGGCAAACACTTTTTCACACCACTGTAGATTTGCCATTTTTTTTCTGTTATCCTGCAACCTTTTCTCATAAATTTGTCACTTTTTCCTTGTAAATTTGTAAGTTTTAGACATAAATTTCCATCATTTTTCTTGTAAATTTGGAACTTTCCCAAGCATATTCAGCTTTTTTTTTTTTTACTGTAAACTTACAGCTTTTTCTCATAAATTTGGGACTTTTTTCTCATAAATTTTATGTACTCATACATTTGTTACTTTTTTGTTAATTTGCAACTTCTTAAAAGTTTTTACTCCTAAATTTGGGACTTTTTTCTTGTAAATTTGCTACGTTTTTCTTGTAAGTTTGTAACTCTTCAAATAATTTTACAATTTTTTTTCTTGTAAATTTGCTAATTTTCTGCTAAATTTTCACTTTTCTCATAAATTTGCTACTTTTTAAAAATCTATCACTTTTTTGTATAAATTTTCAATTTTTTTTTCTTTTTTTCATATTTTTTTTTAATAAGTTTGACTTTTTTCTTGTAATTTTGCCCATGGCGCAAGTGTTACTGAAGCCTGCTCACCCATATAAAGCAGGTAAACAGATTATCTGCTTACTTGTACTACAGGTAAAGTCCATGTGGGCAAACACAGATGGGGCCAACATGAAACCTGCAGACAAACCCACATGGAACCCATAATGTAATTTCCCAGTTTGGGATCAATAAAGTACATCTATCTAGCTACAGTATCTATAAGACAGCCCAGATTTAACCTACTTTGGGGCTCACATGGACATGCTGGCTGGGCTGGTGCTCGGCCTTGGAAACTGCTGCTGGTGTCTGTTTTTTGAAATAGAACAGAATAGAATAGAATAAAATTTAATAGGCTTTATTGTCATTGTGCAGTTGTACAGTACAAGGAAGGGGGAGGGGAGTGGGGCCTCTTGACTGTTTGCAGTCTGGATGGCCCATTGGAAGAAACTGTTTGTCAGTCTGGAGGTGTGGGCCCTGGTTGATCAGAACCGCTCCAGACCTGGAGCTTTTTTCAGCTCCACCAGTGATGTTACGGGTCAGGAGAGAGGGCATGTCTGTAAGACTGGTGTCATCACATCGATATCAGGTGGGCTCCACCAAGACAAAAAGAAAGATTCCTGTGAGCCGAGCCCAACTTGTGCTGTCACAGAAGTTTGTGCAACATGGTGGTGATTTCTGCTGAAAAGAAAAACTGAAGTTCCAGCTAATAGTTGTTCCATGATTCACTGGAACGACGAATGCTACAGCACATTTAACATAGCGAGAACACCTACACCACCACTGTCTCACTGTGTGGGAAACATTAGAATAGGTGAAAAGCTGACATCATCAAAAATTTGAGAAAAAGGGGTGGCAGTGGCTCAGGAGGTAGAGCAAATCGTCCAATAACCAGATGGTTGGCAGTTCAAATCCCGCTCTCCCCAGATATCCTGCCGTTGTGTCCCTGGGCAAGACACTTTACCCCCAATTGCTCTTGGTGGGTCTGGACAGCGCCATGTTGGGCAGCTATGCCGCCATCAGTGTGTGAATGAGTGGATAGCAGGATCTGTAAAGCGCTTTGGTCATCTAGAGATGAGAATAAAAGCGTTATATAAGTGAACGCCATTTACCATCATGCAGACTTTTTCAGTCTTATTCATTAGCATCTGCTTTCCAGAGAGACCAGTGGACGACTCGCTAATTTTGACCAAGAGGGATGGGGTATTCACAAATTTAGTATGAGGTACAGATGTATAAATGTAAATGATATACAAATTTGATAGAATAAAGATGGAAAACTATAATAAGATACTAATTTAAAAAGTCTCAAAATGCAATTTAATTACATTTAATAAAAATTTAACAAGCATCTAGATGTAAAGTACATCTATCTATCTATCTATGAATGCTGCAAACTTACAAGAAAAAAATGGAAAATTTATGTGAAAATTCACAGGGGAAAAAAGTTGCACATTTATGAGAAAAAAAAAGTTGAAAATTTTTGAGAAAAATATTGTAAATTTATGAGAAAAAAGCTGAAAATTTATACAGAAAAAAGTAGCAAATTTATGAGAAAAAATTGAAAATTTATAGGAAAAAAGTTGAAGGTTTATAGGAAGAAGGTTCAACATTTATGAGAAAAAAGTTGCAAATGTACAGGAAAAAAGTTGAAAATTTATGTGAAAAAAAGTTGAAAATTTACAGGAAAAAGTTGTAAATTTATAGGAAAAAAACTGAAAATTTATGAGGAAAAAATTACAATTTATAAGGAAAAAAGTTTCACATTTATGAGAAAAAAGTTGCTAATTTATGAGAAAGATGAAAATTTATAGGAAAAAGGTTGAAAATGTATGAGGAAAAAAGAAAATTTTTGAGAACACCATTGCAAATTTATAAGAAAAAGGTTTAACATCTTTGAATTTTATTTTATTTTATTTTTTATTTTTTTTTTCAAATTTAAGAGGAAAAAAGTTGCAAATTTATGAGAAAAAGTTGCAGGGTTTTTTTTTTTGAGAAAGAGTTGCAAATTTACAGGAATGAAGTTGGAACATTTTCAGAAAAAAAGTTGCACATTTTTCAGAAAAGTTGCAAATTTTCAAGAAAAATATTGAAAAATCACAGAAAAAAAATCACAAATTTACAAGAAAAAATAAAAGTTTATGAGAAAAAGTTAAAAATTTATGTTTTTTTTTAATTGTACTTAGAATTGATGGTTCAAACTATTTAGTTATGTAACATAGGTTCATGATGATATTTGGGGGGATTTTTTTTCCTCAGGTTGGGGGAGGGTGGGGGGCAAATGTCCCCATCACCTGAAATATTAGTCACCATAAAGACACACAGAATATGTGACAAATCCTAAAGGAATCACATTCCTTTCCATCGCTCATTATACAGTTAACTTATGATCAAAGCAGCCACAGCAAGTCGACACTGTTTAAAAAACCCAATCCCTCCTGTGCTATGTCCATGTTTACACAATACAAAACATTTTCACATTCATTTATCTCATGCTGTTTTTGAACAATGAGCCTGAGGATACATTTTTCTTCCAAAATAGCCTGCTAGGAGGGAATTTCTCCAAATGTAAAAATACAAAACTGTCCATTTAGCATTGGACACCCCTGTGGGACACCCCACGTGTCGCAACTCAGAATGGGAAGTTGGTTAAAGGGAAATTAGGAAGTTTTAGTTTATTTTTAACTTACCATCAACACCCGGTCAAAGTGGTCACTGGTGGGGAATTCATACACTTTTCTTAACCTTTTTTCATCTTAGCTTAAGTGGTAATGAAGCACTAACCACTTAAATAGGCATTTACAATGATATTTTTAATTGCAATTGTTTTCCACAATACAGCAGCTTTCAAACCGAGAATCTCCAGCGCTACTTTGCATGTCTCACTTTGGTTTTAGTCATCATTTTTGGTCTCTTCCTTTTTTAGTTGCTTCTCATTCTACTGTAGAACTAAAACGTGTTTTCACAGCTCAGATAACCTGTGAAGTTTTTAGGCATTGAGCAACAGCAGTGCAACTGTCTTACTACTGCGCAACTCCCTCCTCCTCACGCCCAGCACTGTTGTTTCTCAGAATTCTGTCAGCAAGGCAGAACGTAGTTCTCTCTGTATGACTGGGGGCCTGTATACTGCTGTTTGAGGAAAAACTAGAAAATGTACAGGGAAAGGTCACAAATTTGAGAGGAAAAAAGAGCAAATTTATGAGGAAAAAAGTTGAAAATTAATGAGAAAAAAGTTGCAAATTTGCAAGAAAAAAGTAATAAATTTAAATGAAAAAAGTTTAGAATGAGAAATTTAGAACAAGAAAGCTGCAGCTTCAAGACAAAAAAGCGGTAAATTTATGAGAAAAAAGTAGCAATTTTACAAGGAACTTTACAAGAAAAAAAGTTGCAAATGAGAGAAAAGTTGCAAATTTACAAGGAAAAAAGTCAAATTTGTAAGAATTTTTTTAATTTACTGGGAAAAAAGATTCAAGATTCAAAGATTTTATTTGTCAATACTACTATACGCGCAGCACATACAGGAGAATTGAAATGGTGTTTCTTTCTCTTCAGTGGTGTGCGCAATGTAACAAAAAAGTTGAATAAGGCTGGAAAAACAACAACAGCAGTTTATGTACAGTAATGCTACCTGTAGTGCAAATAGTGACAAAAAGTAAACCCAGACATCCCATAGCGCAAATAAAGATAAACGATAAAACCCAGCAATCCTATATACAGAAAAAGTACAGCAGCAATACTCGTAGTTGCAAGTTCGACATGGTAGTGTAGGCGCAGACAGTGACAGACAGGACTGCACATGATCAGTATTGCAATAACAGACAGCAGCAGGGGTGGACAGAATTCAGGGTCCTGATGGCCTGATGAACAAAGCTGTTTAGCAGTCTTGTGGAGCAGGCCCGGAGGCTCTAGTACCTTTTCCCCGAGGCAGGGGGCTGAAGAGGGAGTGTGAAGGGTGGGAGGTGTCGCTTGCAATGTTAATGGCTCTGCGAGTGAGGCAGCTGTCCTGGGGGGGGCAGAGTGGCACAGATGATCTTGCTGGCTGCTTTCACTGTGCGATGTAGTGTCTGTTACAACTCACTCTGGGCCGTCATCTGCCTCAGCTGTGCGCGCACCTGGGAATAATCAGCCCCGGGTTATATAACCCGTCCTGTCTGGAGCTTTGGCACAGAGCCGTCTGCTATGCAACGCTTGTCGTCCTGTGCACGACTGATTCCTCTCAGCCCCGTGCATCTCCTCTGGACTCTCCGTTGGCACGTAAGCTCAACATCCTCCACTTACCTTTTTCCCAGGCTCTCCCCTGTGCACAGGTGGATCCCTAAGGCAGCTGTTCTCTCCCTCACGGCGGCGGAATCGCCCTTCTCTCCACGCCGCGCTCCACAGCACTTCACCGGGTGCACTCGCCAGACGCTATCCCCCTGGCAGGAAGCCAAGGCCAAGCCAACATCGCCTATAGAACATCAACAAGTAAGCCTGTTAATTCTCCGGTCATTATAACACAGCTGAGGTCTAACATTTGTGTTTGGCTCTGTCTCTAGGGTTGCCAGGCTGTACAGCGCTCTGTGTCACCCCTGGCTGCAGCTCGTTCACCCACAACACATTAACATATCACACACACGCATCCACGCACCTGCTGGTATTCAATAAAGATTATTGTATTGAACTTGAGCCTGTGTGTGCGTGTTCCCTGGGTCCAATATTATGACAGTACGGCTCCGTCAGAATGACCCAGCAAACAGCGGGCTCGCACACTGCTTTAACATCTTGGAGGCTTGAATCGATCAGTTGGCTTACCAGCAGAAGGTAGTTTTGAACCAGCTAGGTCAGATAAACAGCCGGTTGGATCGCCTGGAAAGACAGCGGGCGTTCCCTCCGGCCCAGAGCAGCAGGCCAGCTCCCGTTAGCTCACCACCTAGCCAGGCTAGCCCGGGCGCGTTCATGCGTCTCACACCGATCTCCACGCCCACGCGCTTCAGTGGGAAGCTCAGGGAGGCGTGGGGTTTCATCCTCCAGTGTGAGACGGTGTTTGAGCGTGTTCCCAGGACTTCCCTTCCGATCACAGTCGAATCGGTTACATGGCTAATCTCTTGGAGGGGCGAGCGTTAGCATGGGCTTACGCCATAATGGCGAAGCCCAGCTACACTAACCTCACTTACGCCCAGTTCGTCCGAGATTTCCACGAAGTGTTTGACCATTCGGATAGCGATAGTGTGCTAACCACCCGTCTACTTAATCTTCGCCAGGGTAGTCGGTCTGTGGCTGATTACGCTGTCAACTTCCGGGTGGTGGCGGCAGAAGTAGGGTGGGAGGATGCTGCGCTCTGCAGCATCTTCACCCGTAGCCTGAGCCCTAGTTTGCGGGATGAGCTGGCCTGCCTAGATAAACCTGAGCGGCTCACCGAGCTCATTTCTCTGGCCATTAGTTTGGATAATAGGTTGAGGGAGCGAGCGGCCGAACGGAGGTCCTCCGGCCGTTCGGGCAAGCCACTTCGCCGCTCCTCCCAATCACCCTCATTGGCTTTGCCGGTGCTTGAGGGCCCGGATGAGCCCGAGGCCATGGTAGTAGGACGAACTAAGATCTCACAGGCAGAGAGACAGCACCGTAGGGACTTAGGACTCTGCATGTATTGCGGGGATGACCAGCACAACATTCAGTCCTGCCCGGTTTGGCCAAAAGGGGGGGTCCGCGAGTCACTATAGGGGGCCTCGCGGACTCATCCCAGTCTAATCCCCTATCCAGATGTCTCCTGCCTATTAGGTTTTGTTACAACTGCACGGAGTTCCTCACACACGCACTGGTGGACTCGGGGGCTGAACAGAGCTTTATTTCTGAGGAACTGGCAACCCGATTGGGGCTACCCTGCCAAGCTCTGCCAACAACCCTCAACCTCATCACTCTGTCAAAGGCTCCGCTAGGGAGGGTGACGCACCGGACTGCCCCGGTTTCAGCCATCATTTCTGGGAACTATCGTGAGGATCTCCGGCTCTTTGTGCTCTCCACCTCGGCTGCCCCAGTCATCCTGGGTTACCCCTGGCTGCGCTTACATAACCCCACCTTTGACTGGCGGACTGGCAGCGTTCTCACCTGGAGCTCGTTCTGCCTGAGTGCGTGTCTCCAATCGGCAGCCTGTTCTCCGGCGGTCCCCCTCTCCTCCCCCGCCCTTCCACCCCCCGACTTGTCCAGGGTGCCTGTTGAGTTCCACGACCTGGGAGCGGTGTTCAGCAAGGCCCAGGCGCTGTCTCTTCCCCCCCACTGCCCATACGACTGTGCCATTAACCTCCGCCCGGGCGCCCCCCTGCCATCGAGCCGCTTGTACAGCTTATCTGCTCCGGAGGGGGAGGCTATGGAAACTTACATCAAGGAGTCGCTCAGCTCGGGCATCATTCGGCCATCGTCATCTCCAGTGGGGGCGGGCTTCTTCTTTGTTGGGAAGAAAGACGGCTCTCTTCGTCCTTGCATCAACTTCCGGGCCTTGAACAATATTACCATCAAGGACAAGTATACGTTACCTCTGATGGACTCTGCCTTCGACTCCCTCCAGGGGGCCTCCTGGTTCATGAAATTGGACCTCCGCAGCGCTTACCATCTCGTGCGGATCCGGGAGGGCAACGAGTGGAAGACGGGATTCCTGACCCCCAGTGGCCACTTTGAGTTCCTCGTCATGCCGTTTGGGCTCACCAATGCTCCGGCCGTCTTCCAGCGGCTCATCAACGACGTCCTCCGGGATTTCTTGGGGTCCTTTGTTTTCGTCTACCTGGATGACATCCTGATCTTCTCCAAATCCCGGGAGGAGCATCAGGTTCACGTGAGGCGGGTCCTTCAACGGCTACTTGAGAACAAGCTCTTCGTGACATAATGCACGGCCCAGGAGACACACACGCAGGCTCAGGATAGATTTAACAGCTTTATTAGCAACAATGAAGTGTATGGCTGCGTGTCTGTGGAATAAGAATGTATTGGTGGTGGCGTCTGCGTCAGGCACGGGGGCAGGAGGCCGTACAGCCGGGCAACCCTGTGGGAGAGAGCAGAGGGAGAAGGGTAACGGGCACCACACCAATACAGGGAATAATGATGATAGCTGGCTTACTTGGTTATGACAGGTGGCTGGCGTCGACAAGGGCGAGGCCCGGGAGACAGCGACCTGCTGTACCTGTGGCAGCAGCGTAGAGCCAGCGGCGAGGAGAGGAGGTCTGCCGCCGGGAATGTCCACCTGTGCACAGGGGAAGGCTAGAGGAGAGAGGTAAGGGGAGCTTACCCAAGTTATCTTCACTAGTCGGTTTGAGATCCGTAGTAGCAAAGGGGCCGAAGTAGAGAGACGGCTTCAGGCCAAAGCCCAGGGCAGAGTGGATTAAATACCTCGCCGCTGACGAGGAGCAGGTGTGCGCGCGGCTGGCGCCGCTGATGAGCAGCAAGTCATGACACTTCGTGAAAGCTGAGAAGTGTGAGTTCTACACTGAGAAGACCTCGTTCCTGGGCTTTATTATCTCATACAACCAGGTCATTCCGGACCCGGAGAAGGTGAGGACAGTGGTGGATTGCCCCCCCCCCCCACCCCCGTCGTCAAGGAAACAGTTGCAACAATTTTTGGGGTTTGCCAACTTCTACTGGCGGTTTGTGCCCAAGTACAGCTCGATCACCGCCCTCCTTCTTCCAGCTTTCAGAGAGAGCAGACGCATTTCTTCCCCTCTCCTTCTCCTCCTCCCTTCACTGATCCCAGCTTGCTGTGTCCTGTCTGTGTCTCGCTCTTCTTCTGCTGCATCTCGACCCAAATGGAAATTATGGAATTGAGCTGGGCTTTAAATGCAATTGACACCACTTTTTTTAACAGAAAATCGGGCCAGGGGGAGCCCAAGTGGAGAGACTCATGGAACAATTGGAAACTCATGTGTCTGTGTGATTCGATTGAAGATGTGGAATACATCTACCTGTTTGACCTTACGATCACAGGATTTCTGCTGTTTGGCTTTGGAGTTTTCCTGGTGTATCGAAAACTAAGGAAGTTGGAAAGAGCTATTCAAAATGCAGACCCGGCGAAGCTCCTTCAACAATTTGACTAGTTGGCGAGGGCACTGATAGCGGCTAATGGTGAACTGAATAGGAAGATGGGTAACATCTCGGAGTCGCTGGGTGCTCTCCAGGAAATGTTTTTAAAGCCTGGAAATGTATATGGAAATGTACATGCAAATTGTGATGCACAGAATCGCATGAGAGATGAAATTTCTATGCTCTAAGTGAACTGTGCCTATCAGGCCTTGATTCGGCGCCCTTGAGAATCATTCCTCCAGGAGAAAAGATAAGGCAGAAGGGAGTTTTGGCTTGGCTTCTCTTTAACCCAAACAATTGCTGATGTGCAACAATCTGAACTCTCCAAGGACAGCCATGTGACTAACATGGAATTTTACCATCTGACATGAACTGAAGAGAGATGAACTCTGTGGACGTTATCTATGTTTTAGGACACTAAGGACATAACAACTAGCCGTTGCCTAAGAGACGATTTTTGTTGTCCACCAGTAACTGATACTTCACACACTGCACTCACACTGATATCATATGACTGACATACACACACTGGTCTCTCTCTTGCTTTGTTAATGTGTGGATTTGTAATGTCTGCTAAGTGTGCTTAGAGGGTTTTTTTTCTATGTGATCACAATCTTGCTCACTCGAGCCATATTTTGATAACTATGTTTTTTCTCTCTGCCCAGTGTGTCACCCCCTTCCCCCTCCCCCTCTTTACCCCCCACTGCATGAGGCGCCTGTATGGCTGCCGCGTCATTAGGGAGCGCTTAACAATGAGCGCACCTTAGTGATAAGTAAAATTCCTTGTTTGTGTAAGCATACTTGGCAATAAAGTTGATTCTGATTCTGATTCTGATTCTGACCCGCCTCACCTCCCCCAAGGTGGTGTCCCGGTGGACGGAGGAGGCTGCGTCGGCTTTTACGATCCTGAAGATGGAATTCTCTTCCTCCCAGGTCTTGATGCAGGTGGATCCCGCGCTGCAGTGCTTGGTCGAGGTGGATGCCTCAGATTCAGGGGTGGGGGCAGTCCTTTCTGAGCGCTCCCCGGTGGACGGGGTTATCCGCCCTTGTGCCTTTTTCTCTTGGCGTTTGTCACCTGCTGAGAGGAACTACGACGCTGGCGACAGAGAACTCCTGGCGGTTAAGCTCGCGCTGGAGGAGTGGCGGCACTGGCTGGAGGGGACCGCGCTACCCTTTGTGGTTTGGACAGGCCATAAAAACCTGGAGTACCTGAGGATGGCTAAGCGCCTGAACGCTCACCAGGCACATTGGTCCCTGTTCTTTGGGCGCTTCCGGTTCACCATCACCTACCGCCCGGGGTCAAAGAACGCAAAGCCAGATGCCCTGTCCAGGCAGTTCGCCTCGGAGACCACTGAGAAGCAGGAGCACACCATCCTCCCGGCCTCGTGTGTCGTGGGTGCCCTCTCCTGGGCCATCAGGGATAAGGTCCTGAGGGCTCAGAAAGCTGAACCGGACCCGGGCGGGGGTCCCTCCGGGAGAACATGGTTCTTGCTGTCAGGAAACTTACTAAAAAGCGACTACAGTATTTTGGGGGAGTCGATATTGACAAATCAATTTTTATTATCCCCAAATCAAAAAATGAGGAGTTTGAACATTACTTAGAGAATCAAAATTGGGAGCAGCTCATGGCAACATGTGAAGTAGATGATTGTTGTAATTTTATAACTGCAACAATCACAAAGTCTATAGAAAAATTTTCAAAGCAAATTAAAAGTAGACAACAGAAGATTAGCCTACCATGGTTAAATAATGAAATAAGAAAACTTATGAAGAGGCAAGACTATGCACTGAAAACATCACTAACCTCCAAACTACAAAATGATCACCTTGTGTACAAAAGTTTAAGAAATAAAGTGGTACATGAGCTGCGAAAATCAAAAATATCTTATTACAATAAACTGATAGATCATGCAAAGGGTAACAACAGTTCCCTATGGAGGCATTTAAATAACTTAACTAATAAAAAAAACGATCAGAAGGGGGTAAAGGAACTTAGAATCAATGGCAAGACCGTCAGTGACAAGGCTACTTTGGCAAATGAATTTAATTCACACTTTGTGGGCTCTGTGGAAGACTTAACAAAAATTTTTGTGCTGCCAAATGTGCTCAACAACACAAATTCCATACTCCCAACAGATACTTTTCACATCGATGAGGTAAATGAGAAGTTAATTGCTGGTATTGTTAAAACACTGTCAAACTCAAAAACTAGTGATATCTACAATATGAGCACCTCCTTTCTCAAAATGCACAGCAAAATATTAATCAAACCACTGACTCATCTCATTAATCTCTCCATTAGGTCTAGTACATTTCCATCTGGCTGGAAAAAAGCTGTCGTCATACCAGTTCATAAATCAGGCAGTAAAGACGATATATGCAATTACCGCCCAATCTCTATCTTACCAGTCCTATCTAAGGTTCTTGAAAAAGTTGTAGCTACACAGCTGATAGACTACTTACAAGACAGTCAACTTCTTCATCCACATCAATTTGGTTTTAGACCAGGATACTCAACAGAAACAGCAAATTGTTGCCTTATTGAAAACGTCAAACAGTCCTTGGACAGGGGTAATGTGGTAGGAGCTGTTTTTCTAGATCTCAAAAAGGCTTTCGATACTGTAAACCACAGTTTGCTTTTATCCAAAATGGTATCTTTTAACTTCTCCCCAAATACATTAGAATGGTTTGCATCTTATCTCCAGAATAGAGAACAGTGTGTAAAAGTTCACCAGGATAAATCCTCATTTTTAAACAACCGCATGGGTATCCCACAAGGGTCCATTCTTGGTCCTTTACTTTTCAGCATTTTTATTAATGACTTGCCGTTACACTGCTCAGCTGCAACATGCCAACTTTATGCAGATGATGCAGTTATTTACACAGCTGCCAAGACTCCAGCACAGGCTGCAGATGTACTGTCTACAAGTATGGTTGATGTCCAAGAGTGGCTCCTCAAGAACCATCTATTGCTGAACCTTCAGAAAACAGTCTCAATGTGCTTTTCAATCAAAAAATGTAACCTGCAACATTTTAAAGTTAATATACATGATCATGACATCAGTTTAGCTACAGAATTCAAATACCTTGGCATTGTACTAGATCCTCAACTCAAATTTAATCTTCATATAAAGAAAATTTCAAAAACAGTAAAAAAAAATCTGAACTGCTTTAAATTAATTAGATATTACATACCTTACGAAGCAGCTGCACTGTATATGCATTCTATGGTTTTTTCTCATATATCATACTGTTTGACAGTCTGGGCTCAAGCAGCCCCTTCCACAATAAGACATATAGGTTCATTATATAATCAAACCCTAAAAATCTTGGACAAAAAGCCCATTAGGTGGCATCACTGTAATGTTTTAAAAAAATACAACCTATTGAGTTTTGAGAGCTTCATTGACCTCTGTCTTCTGAAATTAACGTTCAAATGTTTCCATAAATCAGCACCCGAGCCACTTGCTGGTTTCGTCCAAAGACAGGACAGCAGCAGAGCCACCAGGAGTTCTGTTAACAATAACTGTAAAATATTCCACCGCAGAACCACATTTGGACAAACAGCTTTCTCTATAAAGGGCAGTCACATCTGGAACACAATGCCAAATGAAATTAAAATAATAACGGACTTTAAAACATTCACTAAAAATGTTAAAAACTGGCTGAAAAATAAACAAGAATGTACTCATGTATGAATTATTTGTCTGCAAAGTGAGAGTGAATGAAGGGAAGGAATAAATGTGTTTGTTTATAGTGAGTGACGGAGGGAGGAAGGCCTGAAATAGGCAAATGTGAGTTATGTTATATGTGTTAAATGTGAGTCAGGCTGTTATATTTGTGTATTTATAATATTTATGTTAAAGGTGAGTCAGGCTGTTATATTTGTGTATTTATAATATTTATGTTAAAGGTGAGTCAGGCTGTTATATTTGTGTATTTATAATATTTATAATATTTATAATTGTGTATTTATAATTTTTCTGCATTGATGTATGTGGTTATTGTGTATATTTTTATCTTGATTCTTTTTTCTAAAGCCCATCCAGGGACAAGAGTTGCAAATTAGCTAATAGCTATACACTCTATGTGCAACACATCAGATTGATTGTCTTTGATTAATTGTCTATGTTTATTGCACTGTCCCTGTCAAATAAACTAATCTACTACTACTACTACCATCAGCTGTTCGGGATGACGTGATCCACTGGGCCCACACCTCCAAATTCGCCTGCCACCCTGTGATTTCCCAGTTAGTGGACCTGCTCCAGAGATCCTTCTGGTGGCCAAGGCTCTGTCAGGACGTCACCGGCTACATTCGGGCTTGCCCCCAGTGTGCCACCGGGAAGACGTCGACATCTCCGCCGGCGGGCCTTCTCCATCCTTTGCCTATCCCGGGGAGGCCATGGTCTCCCGTGGCTCTGGACTTTGTGACCGGTCTGCCGGTATCCAACTCCTTTGACACTGTGCTGACTGTCGTTGACCGCTTCTCCAAGGCTGCTCACTTCATCCCCCTACGTGGGCTCCCAACAGCGCGAGAGACAGCGGACCTTCTGGTGCAGCACGTCGTGCGTCTGCATGGAATTCCCGCGGACATTGTCTCCGACTGGGGTCCGCAGTTCGTGTCCAGTGTGTGGAGGTGTTTTTGCAACGCTTTCGGGGCCACGGTAAGCCTGTCCTCTGGTCATCACCCCCAGAGTAATGGGCAGTGCAAGCGAGCAAATCAGGAGCTGGAGGCCGCTCTGTGCTGCGTCATCACCTGCAGTCCATCATCGTGGAGTGGCCATCTGCCTTGGATTGAGTATGCGCACAACCTAACTGTCTCTGCCGCCACCAGCATGTCTCCTTTCAGGGCGTCGCTGGGCTATGACCCCCCACTGTTCCCCGAAGAAGAGGGGGAGGTGGCCGTACCCTCACTTCACGCTCACCTGAGGCGCTGTCATTGGCTGTGGGCTGCTACGCGCCAGGCCCTTTTACGCACTGCGGAGCGCAACACCAGGGCAGCAAACCGGCGCAGGAAACCTGCTCCGCAGTATCAGGTGGGTCAGCAGGTAGGGTTATCCACAGCATATCAACCTGAAGGCTGAAAAGAGGAAGCTGGCCAAACGCTTTATCGGGCCCTTCCCTATTGTCAAGGTGGTGAATCCTGTGGCTGTGCGTCTGGCTCTCCCTCCTTATCTCCGTGTTTGTCCCATGTTTCACGTCTCCCAGGTCAAACCCGTGATCTCCAACCCGCTCTGCCCTCCTCCTCAAACCCCGCCTCCACCTGTGTTGATCAACAGTGACCCGGCTTGGACGGTGAATTCCACCCTGGACGTCCGCCGCCGGGGCCGCGGCTTGCAGTATTTGGTGGATTGGGAGGGGTATGGCCCCGAGTGGAGATCCTGGGTGGGCCAGTCGTTCGTGTTGGACAAACGTCTCATCGAGGACTTTCACCGGGCGCACCCAGGTAAGCCAGCACCAGGAGGCGCTGCTCGGGGGGGGGGGAGTACTGTTACAACTCACTCTGGGCTGTCATCTGCCTCAGCTGTGCGAGCACCTGGGAATAATCAGCCCCGGGCTGTATAGCCTGTCCTGTCTGGAGCTTCGGCACGGAGCCGTCTGCTATGCAACGCTCGTCGTCCTGCGCACATCTGATTCCTCTCAGCCCCGTGCATCTCCGCTGGACTCTCCGTTGGCACGTAAGCTGAACATCCTCCACTTACCTTTTTCCCAGGCTCTCCCCTGTGCACAGGTGGATCCCTAAGGCAGCGGTTCTCTCCCTCACGGCGGCGGAATCGCCCTTCTCTCCACGCCGCGCTCCACAGCACTTCACCGGGTGCACTCGCCAGACGCTGTCTCCCTGGCAGGAAGCCAAGGCCAAGCCAACATCGCCTATAGAACATCAACAAGTAAGCCTGTTAATTCTCCGGTCATTATAACAAGGCTGAGGTCTAACATTTGTGTTTGGCTCTGTCTCTAGGGTTGCCAGGCTGTACGGCGCTCTGTGTCACCCCCGGCTGCAGCTCATTCACCCACAACACATTAACATATCACACACATGCATCCACGCAACTGCTGGTATTCAATAAAGATTATTGTATTGAACTTGAGCCTGTGTGTGCATGTTCCCTGGGTCCGATATTATGACAGTGTCTTCCGGCAGGAGGCGGTGCAACTTCCATACCACACCATAATGCAGCTGGTGAAAATGCTCTCAATGGTGCCCCGGTAGAATGAGCACACGATGGAGAGTGGGACTTGTGTTCTCTTCAGTTTGCGGAGGAAGTGGAGGTGAGTTTGAGCCTTCTTGGCCAGTGATGTGGTGTTGTTGGCCAAGGAGAGGTCCTCAGAGATATGCACCCCCAGGAACTTGGTGCTGTTCACGCTCTCCACAGCTATTCCATCGATGATCAGAGGGGGATGCTGTGTGTGTCCTCTCAAGAAGTCGACCACAATCTCCTTGGTTTTTCCACATTAAGGAGTTGATTGTCTTTACACCACTGGACCAGTTGGCTCACCAAAAGTTGTACATTTTTGAGAAAAAGGTAAAAAATTTACAAGAAAAAAGTTACAAATTTAAGAGAAAATAGCTGGAAATTTATGAGGAAAAAGTTGCAAATTTAAAAGGAAAAAAGTCACAAATCTATAAAAAAAAAATTACTAATTTGCAAGAGAAAAGATGAATGTCATTTCAGCTGCTAAATGCGGATGGTGAACTTGTAGCTTGTGGGCCCCCTAGTGGCCGAGGAGGTGCCATAGCATTTGCGTGCTCTGCTTTATATCCAGAAACAGCACTGTGTATCATTATAATGAGTTAACTGATCTCCTTGATGTTTCTGACAGTCATGTTTACATGGTCACAAGTAAACTGATTATAATCAGCTTTCTGGAGTTACCTGATTATTCAAACTGTCATGTAAACAGAGTAATCTGATTACCTTTATCAGTTAAAGGCCATTATTGGTTTATGAGAAAACAGATTAACACACCTAGTTTATTTATCCCAAAAAAACGTTTACTCGGTGCATGTAAACACCATAAGCCATTTATTACTTTTATCAGTTTACTCCAGTAATCAGTTTACGTTTTACTCATGACCATGTAAACAGGGTCATTGACCCCTAAGGGCAAATTTCTGTATAACGCAGGTAGGATGCTACACAGCCATTGCAGTACTGTCAAACTGCATTACTAATGTTTTCATCAATGAACGTGCAAACCAGTGTTCCTCTGGCTGAAAGACTTTGGCGCGGTGGCAGCATATTTTTCGGTGGGGGGGGGCAGAAAACACATGACACTATGGTAATTGGAATATGTTAATTTTGTACTATTTATTTCTTTTTTTTTTAAATTTTGCACAGTAATTTTGCATATGGAACTTACCATATGAAGTATTTTGCAACCAAGGCTTGAATGTTGGAATATTGGGCCAGTTGGGGTCCCACCCAGACATCCTGTGTTTGGACTTTTTACTTGTGTCATTCTTCTCTCCTTCCTCTGCTCTCACCTCTCCTGGACCCTCTGCCTGAACACTTTCCTCTCCTTGGTTCCTCTCTTCTGTCTCATCTTTCCCTCTCTAAGCCCTGTGTAATTCAGGTTCTCTTTCTGTCTATGGTGGTATACAAACTGACATAATGGCTGACCCAGGGAACAGACACAGACTCAGAAATGGATACAATTATCTTTATTGAACCAGTGCTTTGTGTGTGAATGCGTGAATGTGTTGTGTTGTGTATGTGAGTGTTGGCTGGAGACTCCGAGCAGCTGGGAGTGAGCAGAGCGCCGTGCAGCCTGGCAACCCTATGGACGGAGCAAAAACACACAATTAGCAAGGTGCAAGATGGACACACACTCAGGTGTAATTGTGGCTTACTGTTCCAGGCAGATGGTGAGCACCTGTTGGCCAGGCAGACAGCGCCCGCTGTCCCAGCGTTGTTGTAGCCGTGCAGAGGGTGGAGAGGAGAGGGCAGAGACCACCGCTGAGAGGGACGATTCCGCCGCCGGGAGATTCCGCCTGTGCACAGGGGAGTAGCGGAAAACAGGTGAGTAAAGGTGAGGCTTACTTGGCTCGGAGAAGATTTCCTCCAAGCGTTGATGCCGAGATGGCAAGGTGGACGGTCGTGATGAGGTTAGCTAGGAAGTCGTGAGAAGCGCTTCATGAAGCCAGGGAGACAGATGGCTCCGTGCAGGCCTGCAGGCAGAGTGAGGTTATATAAGTAAGTAAGTAAAGTAAGCTTTATTTATATAGCACTTTTCACAGACATATAAAGTCACAAAGTGCTTTACAGTGCAACAACAATCAAAACAATTAAAATACAACTAAAATACAAATTAAAATGCAATAAAATACAATTGAAATACAATAATACAGTTAAGATACAGTTAAAATACAAATTAAAATAGAACTAAGAAACAAAAAATACACTCTATGCAGTCAGGTGGTAACAGCCTTCAGTCAATCTTGGAATTAAAAATGCCTGTTTAAACAGGAATGTTATCAGGTAAGTTTTAAAACTCACAACACTGTCCATGGCTCGAAGGTGCAGAGGGAGGTCATTCCACAAGCATGGTGCTACTGCTTTAAAAGACCTGTCACCTCTGGTAGCAAAGTGGGTGCGGGGAACCATGAGCAAGTGCTGTCCTGAGGATCTCAGGCTGCGGGTCGAGCTGTAGGGCTGAATCAGAGCAGCCATATATGCGGGGGCCTGACCGTGAATTGCTCGGAAAGTGAGCACCAGGATCTTAAAGTGGACACGATACAGAACAGAGAGCCAATGGAGTGATTTAAGGACAGGTGTAATGTGGTCTCTCCTGTTTGCACGTGTCAGAAGCCTCGCAGCAGAGTTTTGAACAAACTGCAGACGAGCCAGTTCCTTTTTGTTCAAACAAGTAAAAAGGCTGTTACAGTAGTCCAAACGTGAGGAGACAAATGCGTGAATGATCATCTCCAGCTCTTTGTGTGAAACCATGGTCCTGAGCTTGGAGATATTTCGCAGTTGGAAGTGACAGTTTTTTATCAGTTGTTTGGTGTAATGTTCCAATGACATGGCCTTATCAAAGATGACACCCAAGTTTCTCAGCTTTGTTTTAACTGTACTGCCCAAGTCACCAAGGTATTGTTTTATGCCTGATATGTCGCTGTCTGGGGCAATGATCAAAGTCTCCGTTTTGCCAAAGTTTAGCTGGAGGCTGTTGTCATTTAGCCACTGCTTTATGTGGGACAGGCAGTTTGTTAAGGAGCTGAGTATGTGGAGCTCAGACAGATCAACACAGGTTGATCGTCACTTCCTGTTTTGCTGTCTGCCTGTGTGGTTTGCTCTCCAGCTCTCGAGCCACTAGCTATGGCTACTACCTCTCTTTCCTCTCCTCCTCTGGTGTGCTCTCTCTGTCAGATGTTTAGCTACACCTCTGCCTCTTTTAGTGATAACGGTAAATGTAATAAATGTTGTCTTTTTGAGGCGCTCGAGGCGAGGTTGTCTGATTTGGAATCCCGGCTCCGCTGCATTGAAACACCGTCTGCGCCAGTTAATCTCGACGGACGCCCATTAGCTGCAGCGGAGCTAGCTAGCTTAGGTCCCCCTGTCACCGGTTCCCCGGCTCTCCTCTGCAGCGAGGAGACTGGGTGGGTGACGGTGAGAAGGAAGCCTAGTCGCAAAGCCCCGGTTCACCACCAACCTGTTCACGTTTCTAATCGTTTTTCCCCGCTCAGCGACACACCCGCTGAGGAAAAAACTCTGATCATTGGCGACTCTGTAGTCAGAAACGTGAACCTAGAGACTCCATCGGCCATAGTCACATGCATTCCTGGGGCCAGAGCAGGCGACATCGAGTCAAATTTGAAAATGCTGGCTAAAAGTAACTGTAAATATTCCACAATTGTTATTCACGCCGGCATTAATGACATCCGTCTCCGGCAGTCGGAAGTCACGAAACTTAATATAGAATCGGTGTGTGACTTTGCAAAAACGATGTCTGCCACTGTAGTATTCTCTGGGCCCCTCCCCAATCTGACCAGTGATGACATGTTTAGTCGCTCGTCATCCTTGAACCGCTGGCTGTCTGTGTGGTGTCCTAAAAATGACGTGGGCTACATTGACAATTGGAGCTCTTTTTGGGGAAAACCTGGTCTTATGAGACGAGACAGCATTCATCCCACTTTGGATGGTGCTTCTCATTTATCTAACAATCTGGCATCTTTTTTATCCAAATTTCCAAAACCCTGACTACTCAGAGTTGGGACCAGGAAGCAGAGTCGCAGTCTTACACGCCTCTCTGCAGCTCCTCTTCATCCGCCACCCCTCAGCTTAGCCCCTGACTTCCCCATCAGAGAATCGTTGTCTGCTCCCTCCAAAGTAAATAAAAATATAATGTATAAGCATCCCAAAGTGATAAAGCAAAATATTGGTAAAATTCAAATTAAACATAAAGCCTCTAAATTGAATGATTTGGCCTCTGTTCCTCCTCATAATTTAAAAATTAAATGTGGTTTATTAAATATTAGGTCTCTAATTTTTTCTCCTCTCGGCGCCACACCAGTCGGCTGCCTTTTGCAACAGCGGCTCGATTCCGAGTTTTTTTTTCCCTTCCTCTCTCTTTTGATCACTTTTTTTTTTCACCCCACTTATATCACGGACACACAGATCATCCCAAATGTCTCCTGAGCCGGTGGACGGAGCCACTGTTTATAGCAGGATACGATATAACAGGGAAGAGCTGCTAGCATTTAACCGCCACCCGGTCCCACTGGAAAAACTCGACATACCGAGAGAACTGAGGCGAAAACGCCGCGGCTGCCGGGCTGGAGTAAGGCGGAGGACAAAAAATATAAGGTACAGACCCTCCCTTCCATCTGTTGTCATGGGAAATGTACGGTCGATACTGGGAAAGTTAGATGAGCTAGCGGCTATCTCCCGTTATGATAGCACTTACCGGGAGTGCTCTCTCCTTTTGTTTACTGAGACGTGGCTAACTGAACTAGCAGCAGATGCTAACATTGAGCTGGAGGGTTTTCACACGATACGAGCTGACCGAACACCAGAGAGTGGCAAAACTAGGGGCGGTGGAGTGATCATGTATGTTAACAACAACTGGTGCAGACCGGGACATATCACTGTTAAACAACGACACTGCAGCAAAGACATTGAGTTGCTAGCTGTTAGCATGAGGCCTACATATCTCCCGAGAGAACACTCACACGTGATCTGCATTGTTGTTTATGCAAATCCGACGGCGAACGCTGGGACAGCACGTGACGTCATCCATTCAGTAACCAGCAGGCTGCAGACAGAACACCCAGATGCTCTTCTCCTCATCTCAGGTGATTTCAACCACGTTTCACTGTCTCCCATTCTGCCCACTTTCACCCAGTATGTCACATGCCACACTAGAGACAATAAAACACTGGATTTGTTCTACGCAAACACTAAGGAGGCGTACACCTCATCACAACTCCCCCCACTTGGGAGATCGGATCACAACTTGGTTCATCTCCGACCGGTGTACAAACCCCTAGTGCACAGACAACCTCCGGCCATGCACACTGTGGAGTTATGGTCTGAGGAGACAATGGACACTCTAAAGGACTGTTTTGAAGCCACTGCCTGGAAGCAGCTCTGCGATCCACATGGTGAGGACATCGATGGCCTCATTCACACCTTCACGGGCTACCTCAGCTTCTGTGTGGACAAATCCGTTCCCACCAAGACCATACGGCGTCACTCAAACAACAAACCCTGGATCAACCCTGAGATAAAAACACTTCTGAGAGAGAAGAAGAGGATCTTCAGGTCGGGGAACAGGGAGATGCTGAAGTCCGTACAGAGGGAGCTGAGGAGAAAGATCAGAGAAGGCAAGGACAGCTTCAGGAAGAAGATGGAGGACAAGCTGCAACAGAGCGACATCAGCGGGGTCTGGAGAAACCTCAAAACCATCTCGGGGCTCCAGAATACCTCCCCCCAGGCCACGGGGGGCAGGGAGTGGGCGAACAACCTGAATCTGTTTTTCAATAGATTTGACCAACCGCCCTCCCCCCTGTCTGCACAACAACCACTGCTGCCTCTAAGAAATCAAGTCCTGCTACCCACTCCCCACTCCACCGACACCCCCCCCACTCCCAACACACAGCCCCCCATCCTGACCCTGACCAAGACCCAGGTGAGGACGGAGCTGAGGAAGATCAAGGCGAGGAAGGCGTCGGGACCGGACGGCATCAGCGCAAAGCTCCTCAAGTCCTGTGCAGACCAGCTGTGTGGGATTGTGACGTATATCTTCAACATGAGCCTGAAACTGGGGAGGGTACCACAGCTGTGGAAAACATCTTGTGTGGTACCTGTACCAAAAACTTCCCACCCCAAAGACCTGAACAGCTTCAGACCGGTGGCCTTGACGTCCCACTTGATGAAGACCCTGGAGAGACTGCTCCTTGCTCATCTCCGCCCCCTGGTGGAACCAGCGATGGATCCACTCCAGTTCGCCTACCAGCATGGCATTGGGGTGGAGGATGCGGTGATCTTCCTCCTTCACCGTTCTCTGTCCCACCTGGAGAAGCCCGGGAATATGGTGAGGATCATGTTCTTTGACTTCTCCAGTGCTTTCAACACCATCCAACCGATGATCCTGAAGGACAAGCTGCTGCGCGCAGGGGTGGACCAGCACCTGTCATCATGGATCCTGGACTACCTCACGAACCGGCCTCAGTTTGTGAGAACCCGGGACTGTGTTTCCGACACGATCATCAGTAGCACGGGGGCCCCCCAGGGAACGGTGCTGGCTCCCTTCTTGTTCACTCTTTATACTGCGGACTTCTCACACAACACAACACATTGCCATCTACAGAAGTTCTCTGATGACTCTGCGATCGTTGGTCTCATCTCCAGCGGAGATGAAGCTGAGTACAGAGGGCTTATCCAGGACTTTGTGGACTGGTGCCATCGGAACTGCCTCCAGATCAACGCGAGGAAAACTAAGGAGCTGGTGGTGGACTGCCGCAGGCATGGGCAGCCCCTCACAGCACCAGTAAATATACAGGGAACAGACATCGAGATGGTGACATCCTACAAGTACCTGGGTATTCATCTGAACAATAAACTAGACTGGTCACACAATACTGACGCACTCTACAAGAAGGGACAGCGCAGGCTGTTCCTGCTGAGGAGACTCAGGTCTTTTGGTGTACAAGGGGCGCTGCTGAAGTCATTCTATGACACGGTGGTGGCATCAGCCATCACTTTTGGAGTGGTCTGCTGGGGCAGTGGCATTACTGCAGCCAATAGGAAGAGACTGAACAAACTGATTAAGAAAGCTAGCTCTGTCCTGGGGCAACGCCTTGATCCGATGGAGGAGATAGGAGAGAGAAGGACGGTGGCTAAACTGTCATCTCTGCTGGAGTCCGAGTTCCACCCTATGCAGGACATACTGGATGCACTGAGGAGCTCATTTAGCAGCAGACTACATCATCCCAGGTGCACAACCGAGAGGTTTCGTAGGTCCTTCCTACCAACGGCTGTCAGACTGTACAACCTAAGCAGGGCTGCTCGCAGAGATAGCAAAAAGACGTAACAAACTAATAGGGTTTTTTTTTTTTGGTTTTTTTTTTAATGCAAAAGATGCAATAGACTTACACAATGGTCCTCTCCGGCACACAACTAGGAACATACCGGTCGCTATGGAGGGTGAGAATATGTATGGGCACATAATCATACCATGTAGGATAACTAAATAGACGGTTATGCTGTTTCATCCCACCTAGCAACAATGCTCTGCACTGTGTGTGTTTATATATTTACATATTTATTCCATCTAGCTACAATGCTCTGCACTGGGTGTGTTTATATTTATATATCTATATATTTATTCCATCTAGCTACAATGCTCCGCACTGTGTTTTTATATATCTACATATTATTCCATCTAGCTACATTGCTCCGCACTGTGTGTGTTTATATACTTGCATATTTATTCCACCTAGCTGCAATGCTCCATACTGTGGGTGTTTATATATTTACATATTTATTCCATCTAGCTACAATGCTCTGCACTGTGTGTTCATATATTCATATATTTATTCCATCCAGCTACAATGCTCTGCACTGTGTGTCTGTGTGTCTGTGTGTGTATATATATATTTTATTGTAATATGTACATATGTATATTAGCTGCTCTTGCTTGCTTGTTTTTTCTTGCCTTCTGATTGTTGCTCTGAGTGTTGCTATCCCTGTGCTGTTGCAATCCTGGAATTTCCCCGTTGTGGGACTAATAAAGGCTTATCTTAATCTTAATCTTAACTCCCAAGTCTCTGTTAGTCCATGATCTGTTAATTGATCATCAGATTGATTTAATTTCCCTTACAGAGACTTGGTTAGGACAAGAGGATTATGTTGGTTTAAATGAATCAACTCCCTCTGGTTATTTAAACTGTCAAAATCCCAGAAGTTCTGGTCGTGGAGGAGGAGTAGCATCAATTTACCATTCCAAATTACTAGTTAATGTAAAGCAAAAAACATGTTATAATTCCTTTGAGGGCCTGGTCCTCAGTGTTGGGCACTTTAGCAATTCCAGGTTAAACCCAATTTTATTTGCCATAGTTTATCTTCCCCCATCAACCTATTCAGAATTTTTATCCGAATTTCCTGATTTCTTAGCTGATTTAGTGCTGAAATCTGATAGAATAATTATAGTAGGGGACTTTAATATACATGTGGATGTAGATAGTGACTGCCTTAATGTGGCTTTTAATTCAATATTAGACTCGATTGGGTTTTCTCAGAAAGTAGGAAATTCTACTCATTACCTCCACCATACATTGGACCTTGTTCTGACATATGGCATAGAAATAGAAAATCTTGTAGTGTCTCCTCATAACCCTGTACTGTCAGACCATTGTCTGTTAACCTTTGATTTTACTATTTCTGACTATTTGGCTCCTAAAGAAAAATATTATCACAGTAGATGCCTCTCAGATGATGCTGTTTCCAAATTTATGCAGATTGTTTCCTCTATGCCATGTGTCAACACAACGGAAATAAGCTATAGACAGCTTGCTCCTTCTGTAATTGATAACATGGTGGATAGTGTTTCAGCTTCTCTGCATCAGGCTCTAGACTTGGTGGCCCCCTTAAAAAAGAAAAAGTCTAATCAGAGATTTTTAACTCCTTGGTTCAACACAGAAACTCGTAGCTTAAAACAGAAGACTCGTCAATTAGAAAGAAAATGGCGCTCTACTAATTTAGATGAAATCTATTTAGCTTGGAGAAATCATCTTTTAATTTATAAAAAATCTCTTAGAAAAGCTAGAACGAGTTATTACTCTGCATTAATAGAAGAGAACAAGAATAACCCCAGGTTTCTTTTCAGTACTGTAGCCAGGTTGACAAAGAGTCAGGACTCTGTCAATCCTAGCATCCCCTTAGAGCTTACTAGTCAGGACTTTATGAACTTTTTCAATAATAAAATTTCATCCATCAGAGATAAAATCAATCAGATTCTTCCCACAGTTAACTTAAATACTGTAACTACTACAACTCCTTCTATTGATGTCTGTCTTGATGAGTTTACTCCAATCGACCTTTGTGAGTTAGACAAAATAGTTTCCTCATCCAAACCTTCAACTTGTCTTTTAGACCCTATTCCTACCAGGTTATTTAAAGAAGTCTTCCCACTTATTGGTAGCTTTATTCTTCATATAATCAATTCTTCATTAACTTTAGGCTATGTACCGCAGGCTTTTAAAACGGCTGTAATTAAACCCTTACTCAAAAAGCCAACGCTAGATCCAGGAGCTTTAGCTAACTATAGACCAATCTCTAATCTCCCTTTCATTTCAAAAATCTTAGAAAGAGTTGTTGCTACGCAATTATTTGACCACCTGCAGGGAAATGGTTTATTTGAGGAGTTTCAATCTGGGTTTAGAATCCATCATAGCACTGAAACAGCCTTAGCGAAGGTCACTAACGACCTCCTCATTGCATCTGATAATGGACTAGTTTCTGTACTTGTCCTTTTAGATCTTAGTGCAGCTTTTGATACTATTGATCATAATATTCTACTTGATAGATTAGAACACTATGTTGGACTTAATGGAACTTCGTTGCAGTGGTTTAGATCTTATTTATCTGATAGGTTCCAGTTTGTTCATGTAAATGATGAGTTTTCTCTCAGCTCAAAGCTTAGTCATGGAGTTCCACAGGGATCTGTGCTCGGCCCTACTCTTTTTAGTTTATATATGCTTCCGTTAGGCAACATTATTAGAAAGCACTGTATACATTTTCACTGTTATGCAGATGACACACAATTATACCTGTCAATGAAGCCAGATGATACTAATCAATTAGCCAAGTTAGAAGCCTGTCTTAAGGAAATCAAAGTTTGGATGACTTGTAATTTCCTGCTATTAAATTCAGATAAGACTGAAGTCATTCTTGTTGGTCCAAAAAACCTTAGAAATTCCTTTCCAAATCAAACTTTCAGTTTGGATGTAGTAGATTAGTTTATTTGACAGGGACAGTGCAATAAACATAGACAATTAATCAAAGACAATCAATCTGATGTGTTGCACATAGAGTGTATAGCTATTAGCTAATTTGCAACTCTTGTCCCTGGATGGGCTTTAGAAAAGGATGCAGTTACTCTTTCTCTTAATAGCTCTGTGAGGAACCTTGGAGTTATTTTTGATCAGGATTTGTCCTTCAATTCACATATTAAATTTGTTTCTAAGACTGCCTTCTATCATTTGCGTAATATTGCCAAGATTAGGAGCATCTTGTCTCAGAGTGATGCTGAGAAGCTGATCCACGCTTTTGTTAGCTCGAGATTAGATTATTGTAATTCTTTATTATCAGGCTGTCCTAAAACATCTTTAAAAAGTCTTCAGCTGATCCAAAATGCTGCAGCAAGAGTTTTAACAGGTACTAGAAAGAGAGATCATATCTCTCCGGTTCTGGCCTCCCTTCATTGGCTTCCCATAGAGTTTAGAATTAAGTTTAAAATCCTTCTTCTTACTTACAAAGCTCTAAACAATCAGGCTCCTTTTTATTTAAAAGATCTGATACTACCGTATCATCCTAACAGAGCACTACACTCCCAAAATGCAGGTTTACTTGTAATACCTAGAATCTCCAAAAGTACAATGGGAGGCAGAGCCTTCAGTTATCAAGCTCCTCTCCTGTGGAATCAGCTGCCAATCTGGATTCGGGAGTCAGACTCGATCTCTGTTTTTAAGAATAGGGCTAAAACCTACCTTTTTGATATAGCCTACAATTAGGGAGGGATCATGTGTTTCTGAACCCTCCCTTAGTTATGCTGCTAATAGGTTTAGTCAGCCGGGGGACCTCCAGTAATGCACTGGGCCTCACTCCTTTCCTCACTCTCTATGAAATATTTTTTTTTTGCTGGTCATTAACATTTGTTTGTTCTCTCCCATATATTGAGTCCCCATCGTGCTGTTTGCTCTCTACATGTCTGTTCTTTTCTTCTTCTCTGTCCCCTCACCCCCCAGCCAGTCGCAGCAGATGACTGCCCCTCCCTGAGCCTGGTTCTGCTGGAGGTTTCTTCCTGTTAAAAGGGAGTTTTTCCTCTCCACCGTCGCCAAGTGCTTGCTCACAGGGGATCGCCTGATTGCTGGGGTCTTTCTGCAACTGTGGGGGTCCTCCCTACAGTTGATAGTGCTATGAGATGACTGTTGTTGTGAAATGGCGCTATATAAATAAAGTTGAATTGAATTGAATTGAACTTGTTGAACGAGCAGTATATCTGGATGTCGTCTGCAAAGAGATGATAGGAGATGTTATTATACTGCTGTATGATGCGGCCAAGGGGGAGAATGTACAGTAGGAACAGTAGTGGCCCCAGGACAGAACCTTGGGGCACACCATACTGCAAATCGGCTGAATTGGACCGGATGTTATTAGAAGATACACTGAAGCTTCTACCAGTCAAGTAGGAGGAGAACCACTTCAGAACAGGACCTGTCATCCCCACCAGGTCCCTCAGTCTGTTTGTCATAAGGGTGTGGTCCACCGTGTCAAAGGCTGAGGAAAGATCCAGCAGGACCAGGACCGTAGATTTCCCAATATCAGCCGACATCATGATATCACTAGCCACTCTTACTAAAGCAGTTTCAGTCGAGTGGCGTTGTCTGAACCCAGACTGAAACATGTCATAGATTAAATTTGACTCCAGAAAGGCAGTGAGCTGTTTGGACACCACTTTCTCAAGAAGTCTGGCTAGGAAAGGAAGCTTTGATATGGGCCTATAGTTTTTGAGATCGGTGGGGTCCAAGTTAGTTTTCTTCAGTTTTGGCTCAATTATAGCATGTTTGAAAGAGCTGGGGAACTGACCAGTTGAGAGTGACAAGTTAAAAATTTTGGTGACCCATGGTCCAATTGTATCAAACACATTCACAACAAGCTTCGGGGGGAGGATGTCTACTGAATTTGAGGAGGGTCTCGTTTTAGCTAAAAGTGCTGAGACATCCTCCATTGACACCATGTTGAAGGAGGACCATGTTTGAGGGGGAGGGTCAATTCTGGTCATAGAGCCAGAAGATGGTGGGGTATTGTTTTTTATATCCCTAATCTTGTCTACAAAGAAATTCAGGAAGCTGTTGCTATCAGCTTTACAGAGCACTGGGGCGGTGGGGGCAGCGGGGGACACAAGAGAATGTATTGTGTCAAAGAGCACTTTGGGGTTTTTCTTATTAGTGGCTATAAGATGTTGAAAGTAGCTGGATCTTGCCTTCTTAATCATATTATTTAAGGAGTTTATCAAATCCTTGAGGTGTAGCCTATGAACCTCAAGCTGAGTAGATTTCCAAAGGCGCTCGGTTTGACGACATGTTCTCCTAAAGTTTAAAATATTTTCGTTGATCCAGGGGCAGGGCCACTTCCGAGAGGCATTGCATTTCAGGGGCGCTACCTTATCTAAAATAGAACTGCAGTGTGTGGCAAAACCCTGCATAAAGCCATCAACATCAGAACATTCATTAAAAAGGCAAGGGTCAAACAGAGTACAAAATTCCTGAGCAGAGGATTCTGTAATAATTCTCCTCTTGGCCCTTATGGATGCAGGCTTTGGCTCAAGAGGTACACATAAGTCAAAAAACACAGCACAGTGGTCACTTCGGTGGACATCCTCAACACACACATTAGAGGGATGCAAACCCAATGAAAAAACCAGGTCCAGTGTATGTCCCTTTCTGTGGGTGGGGCCAGAGACATGCTGTGTTAAATTAAAACTGTCAGTCACAGGTAAAAACTCAGCTGCTGGGCTAGAAGAGGCATCATCAACGTGCAAGTTAAAATCGCCAAGAATTAAAACCTTCTCCAGTTTTATTATTGATGCTAAAAATTCACTAAAATCATTTAAGAAGGGCCCAACAGGGCCGGGGGGACGATAGATTAAAAAACAGTAAAACACACTGGAGGAACCCACTTTAAGTGTTTGTAACTCAAATGATGGATAACTGTCAGACTTCATCATTCTGCATACATACTTGTCTTGGTACACGGAAGCAAGGCCCCCACCACGGTGATGGGGGCGGGGCTGACCCACAGCAGAGCATCCAGGAGGGCACAGTTCATTTAGATGGATGAACTCCTCATTCTTCTGCCATGTCTCTGTGACAAACAGTACATTCAAGTCTCTGTTTGTGAGAAGCTCACTCAAGGAGAAGGATTTATTAGTGATGGAGCGTGCATTTATTAATCCAAAACGACTCGGCGATGGTGACGTCACACTGTTCACGTCCGCCACGTGCAACGGGATTGGCCTCAGCCACCTCTCCCGGTCACGTGACGTCCACCTGGGCCGGCAGGTCAGATTCCGGTTCGTCCATGTAGGCACGGAAGTCCAGGAGGGTCTCGGGGTCCAGGCGGTCTGTCCACGTCTCCTCCGGCGTTGGGTTAGGTCCGGTCCACACGGTGAGGGAAACGGCGATAGACGTCCAGGATGGAGGTGACCTTCCACGCTGGGTCGCCGTCGATCACGACTGGTGGAGGTGGAGACCTGGGAGGAGGACAGAGAGGACTGGAAAAGAAGGGCTTGATCTGGGACACATGGAATGTGGGACAGATGCGGAGGGAGGGGGGAAGAGACAGGCGCACAGCTACAGGATTAATAATCCGAGCGATGGGAAATGGACCAATGAATCGTTGCGAGAATTTCCTTCTCTCACCCTTCAGGTCAATATGTTGTGTTGAGAGCCAAACCTGCTGACCCACCTGGTAGGTTGGAGCCGGCGTCCTGTGGTGATTAACGACTCTGGAGTTATGTTCTGCCGTGCGTTGAAGCGCCGTTCGGACCATCCTCCATATCTGCCGACAGCGTCTCAGATGGGCCTGGACAGAAGGCACGGCAATGTCCCCCTCCTCTTGTAGCCAAGGGAGGCCTCGAAAGGGGACATGTCGATGGCTGAAGACACCGTGGAGTTATGGACATACTTGACCCATGGAAGCTGGGCGCTCCACGAGGCAGGATTAAACAAGACCACACACCGCAGCGCAGCCTCCAGCTCCTGGTTAGCTCTCTCACATTGACCATTACTCTGAGGGTGGTAGCTGGAGGACAGGCTCACCGTAGCCCCCAGAGCATTACAGAACGACTTCCATACCTGTGACACGAATTGCGGCCCCCGATCAGAGACGATATCCACCAGTATGCCATGAAGCCTGACAACGTGCTGCACCAGCAGATCTGCTGTCTCCTTGGCTGTGGGCAGTCCCAGTAGGGGGATGAAGTGGGCGGCCTTGGAGAAGCAATCCACAATAGTGAGGACGACGGTGTGTTGATCGGACGGAGGGAGGCCGGTAACGAAGTCCAAGGCGATGTGTGACCAAGGTCTGCCAGGAACAGGAAGGGGGTGAAGCAGCCCCGCCGGAGGAGAGGAAGGCGTCTTGCCGGTGGCGCACTGAGGGCAGGTGCGGATGTAATCGGCGACGTCCCTCCGAAGCGATGGCCACCAAAACGACCTCTGGAGAATCCTGACCATGCGAGAACCCCCCGGATGGCATGCCAGCCTGGAGGAGTGGGCCCAGTGGATCACCTCACCCCGAACTGTGGATGGAACGAACAACTTGTCCTCTGGCCCCCCACCCGGGTCCAGTTCCGCCTCCTGTGCCTTCAGGACCCTCTCATTGATCTCCCACGAGAGGGCGCCCACGATGCATGAAGACGTGAGGATGGGGAGAACAGGCGCCTCCGCTGTGTCAGGGGAGAACTGCTTGGACAGCGCATCAGGCTTAGTGATCTTAGACCCGGGGCGGTAGGTGATGGTAAAGTTGAAACCACCGAAGAACAAGGACCAGCGGGTCTGGCGGGCGTTCAGATGCTTGGCCGTCCTTAGGTACTCCAGGTTGTTATGATCTGTCCAAACAACGAAAGGTTGGGTGGCCCCCTCCAACCAGTGACGCCACTCCTCCAGCGCGAGCTTAACCGCCAGGAGCAAACTATCCCCTATGTTGTAATTCCTCTCCGCCGGGGACAGTCGGCGAGAAAAAACGCACAAGGCCGGACCTCCCCATCCACTGGAGAACGCTGGGACAAAACGGCCCCCACCCCAGAGTCCGAGGCATCCACTTCCCCCAAGAACTGTATCGCGGGATCCACCTGAGTGAAGATGGGGGAGGACAAAAACCGGGTCTTGAGCTCGGCGAACGCGGCTGCAGCCTCCTCAGTCCACTGGAAAGGTGTCTTCGGGGAGGTGAGGCGGGTGAGGGGAAGAGCAATGACACTGTAGTTACTAATAAAGCGCCGGTAAAAGTTGGCGAAACCTAGGAATTGCTGCAGCTGCTTCCTAGAGGAGTGGGGGGGGGCCAGTCCACAATGGCCTTCACTTTGTTGGGGTCCGTGATGATCTGATTATGAGCGATGGCGAAACTGAGAAATAAGGTCTTGGAGGCATGAAACTCACACTTCTCAGCCTTAACGTACAGCTTATTCTCCAGGAGACGCTGCAAGACCCATCCCACGTGAACTCGATGCTCATCTAGGAATTGGGAGAAGATCAAGATGTCGTCAAGGTAGACAAAGACGAATGATCCCAGGAAGTCACGAAGAACATCATTGATCAGTCTCTTGAAGAAACGGCATCACCAGGTACTCGAAGTGGCCGCTTGGGGTCCAGAAACCAGTCTTCCACTCATCCCCCTCCCTGATGCACACCAAATGATATGCGTTCCGGAGATCCAGCTTGGTAAAGATCGAGGCCCCCTGGAGAGAGTCAAAAACCATGTCCATCAGGGGCAGCCTGTACTTGTCCTTGATGGTGATCTTGTTGAGGGCACGGAAGTCTATACACGGCCTTAGGGAGCCATCCTTCTTACCTACGAAAAAGAACCCGGCCCCTACCACCGAGCAAGACGGGCGGATAATGCCCAAGCTGAGGGACTCCTTAATATATGCCTCCATTGCTTCCCGCTCTGGCGCCGACAGGCTGTAGAGGCGGCTTGAAGGCAGCGGGGCCCCAGCCTGGAGATTAATGGCACAGTCGTAGGGCCGGTGGGGAGGAAGAGACAACGCCTTGGCCTTAAGGAAAACTGCCCCCAGATTGTGATACTCAGTGGGCACCCTGGACAGATCGGGAGGGGGAGAGATGGGGGTGTCCAACGGCATGGAGGGAGCACATGCAGTGGACTGGAGGCAAGCGCTGAGGCAGAAGGAGCTCCAGGACACCACACTACCTGCACACCAGTCAAAAGAGGGATTGTGGAGCCGGAGCCAGGGATAACCCAAGATGACCGGGGAGGAGGCAACCGGCAAGACGAACAGGCTGAGACCCTCCCGACGATTACCGGAGATGATAACTGAGACAGGGGCCGTTTGTTTAGTCACAATCGCTAATGGCACTCTGGACAGAGCAATGAGCCGTAGGGGAGTCTTCAAAGGATGGCAGGGAAGCCCCAGTCGGGTTGCCAGTTCCCTCAAGATGAAGCTCTGCTCCGCTCTCGAGTCAACCAGGGCGTGTGTGCAAAGTTCAGTCTTATTGTGTATGAATCTGATGGGTAATGTACATTTGGAGAGGGGATTCGGTCAAGGTTGGTCCGTGAGTCCACCTACTGCGACGCACGGACCCTCTCTTTTGGCCGCACGGGGCAGGCTTCTAACTCGTGCTCCTCACTACCACAGTACATGCACAAGCCTAGCTCCCTACAACGCTGTCTCTCAGCTTGGGAAACTTAGTTCGCCCCATGACCATAGACTCCTGTGTGTCAGCTGACTCTAGGGGAGGCGGGGCCAGTAACAGGGTCTGGGGGGAGTGCAAGGGCTGGGCACCCGAGTGACTGGACATTCTCCGCTTGGATGCCTGCTCCCTCAGCCTATTATCTAAATTAATGGCAAGAGAAATAAGCACCGTGAGCTTCTCTGGCTTCTCCAAGCGGGCTAACTCATCCCGCAGGCTAGGGCTCAAGCTCCTGATGAAAATACTACACAACGAGGCATCCTCCCACCCCACCTCCGCCGCCACCACCCGGAAATCGACAGCATAGTCCACCACGGACCTGCCCCCCTGTTGAAGATTTAACAGCCGGGTGGTGAGCACATTGTCCCGGTCGGAGTGGTCCAATACCTCATTGAACTTGCTAACAAACTGGCTGTAGGTTAAGTTAGCATAGCTTGCCCTAGCCATCACAGCATATGCCCAAGCTAGCGCTTGCCCTTCCAACAGGTTGGTAACTTAACCTATCCGACTATGCTCAGTTGGGAAGTCCCCTGGAACCCACTGGAAAATTATCTCACAGTGGAGAAGGAACCCACGAGCCTCCCCTAGCTTTCCGCTAAAGCGGGAGGGCGTGGGAACAGAAGTGAGTCAGATCGGGGTAGCTTGACTAGCCTGGCTAGCGGAGGAGCTAGCGGGAGCTGTAGCACCGATTGGCGCCGGTGGAAATGTCTGCTGCCCTTCCAGGCGATCCAACCGGCTATTAATTTGGGTCAGCTGATTCAAGATAACCTGCTGTTGGTAAGCAATTTGATCCACACAAGCCTCTAAGTTGTTAAATTGTTGCACTAATGCGCTGTTTGCTGGGTCGTTCTGACGGAACCGTACTGACATAATGGCTGACCCAGGGAACAGACATGGACTCAGAAATGGATACAATTATCTTTATTGAACCAGTGCTGTGTGTGTGAATGCATGAATGTGTTGTGTTGTGTATGTGAGTGCGGGCTGAAGATTCCAAGCAGCTGGGAGTGAGCAAAGCACTGTGCAGCCTGGCAACCCTATGGACGGAGCAAAGACACACAATTAGCAAGGTGCAAGATGGACACACACTCACGTGTAATTGCGGCTTACTGTTCCAGGCAGATGGTGAGCACCCGTTGGCCAGGTAGACAGCGCCCGCTGTCCCAGCGTCATAGTAGCCGTGCAGAGGATGGAGAGGAGAGGGCAGAGACCGCCGCCGAGAGGGACGATTCCACCTGTGCACAGTGGACTAGCGGAGAACAGGTAAGTAATGGTGAGGCTTACTTGGTTCAGAGAGGATTTCCTCCAAGCGTTGATGCCGAGGTGGCAAGGTGGCGAGGTGGACGATCGTGGTGAGGTTGGCTAGGAAGTCGTGAGAAGCGCTTCACGAAGCCAGGGAGACAGACGGCTCCGTGCAGTCCTGCAGGCAGAGTGAGGTTATATAGTCCTGGCCTGATGAGGAGCTGGTGTGCGCGCAGCTGTGGATGATAACGGCCCAGAGCGAGTCATCACACAAACAGGTTAGAAAATATCAAGTGTCATGTTTTGTCCTGCAGGAATTTTTTGTCATGGCCTACATAAATGACAAAAATATGTGCATTTTTTTTGGTATTTTTATTATAGTGTTTCTTTTTATTCCATTGTGAAACAGTAGGAAAAGGAAGGGAAAAAAACATTCATAATAGTAATTTACTCATGAATACTTAAAATATATGATCAGTGGTGGATATAGTAGCCAGAAATCCAACTCATGTAAAAGCAGTGCTATGAAATTAATAATTAAAAGTAAACAACCAAAAATTTCTACTTAAGGGTACAAAAAGCACCCACTTAAAAACCTGAGTAATGACTTCAGTCTTGAAAGTTTGAGATTTTTCTCCAAAATTTATAAGAATTTTCTTATAGTTTTCTACTTTTCTCTGTAAACTTATCTAAATTTGGAACCATTTTCCTCAAATTTGTAATTTCCTTTTGTAAAATTGACTTCTTGTACATTTGAGATTTTATTATATATTTGTGGTTTATTTAATGGTCAATTTTTTTCTTTTTTTAAATAAAATGAGTGGGTTTTTTTTAATCAATTTGAAACAGACTGTGGTAATGTTTTACTTTTTCCTTATAACATTTACCTTTTTTAAAAACAGTAGTTTATTGCATATTTAATAAAACACATACACAACTACAAACAAACAATCCAGCACAGCATAGTCAGCATACAAATAACAGGTGACAGACAGATACAAAGTCAGTGGGTCAGAGCAATTTCAACCAACAAACATGTCAGGGGGATATACACAATCATCACTGGTTACATTTGAAGACAAAGTGTGACCCTCCTTTACAAAGCAAAGTGGCCAAGTCCTAAGATAGGTCGTCCAAAAAGGGTTGCCATGTTTTATAAAAAAGTGTTTGAATTTCCCTTTGTAAGGACACAGAGGTGCTCCATTGGGAAAACCTTAAATGTCTCTCTGTACCATTGTGTAACAGAAGGAGGCTGTCCTTGAATCCACTGTAGAAGTATGCATCGCCTTGCCAAATGTAAAAGTTATACCGGCAACATCATCTGCCTAGGTAACACAGGCGGCCCATCCACTGACACACCAAAAAGAAACAATACAGGATCCATGGGAATTCGTCGTCGTCGGCCTCCGTCGGTCTATGATGACCATGGAAGAGAATCCTAAACGTCTACTCTGCTGGAACAGCACCGCCTGCGGCTGAACAGGCCGATGTGCACCGGTGTTCTACCTTCCAGCGTTGGGCGTTGGTAAGATTCAAGCCTGGGCAGGAAGATATGGAGGACAAGATGTTACCCATGCAGCATGTCCCCCCTCTCCACGTCACTGATGAATCCAAAGGAACAGCAGGGCTGCTATAGTTTGGCACCAGCGCCGTCGCAGGAGCTGCCAGAATGATGTTAAGCACAACAGAGAACTGCCTTAGGGGCTCCGACTCCGGATTTTTCCTCAGGGTTGACTCCTGAAGCCTTTCCCGTGACCGGGTGTGCCGCAAGGCAGCGGAGGTTTGAAATCAGGGTTTACCTTCCCCTAGATGGGCTACCTTCCCAGGTTGACGAGCCACCATCTACCCGAAGCATCTGGTTTTAAGGCGCCAGAGATCCGCCCTCGCCCCTTCTCCTATTAGTAAAAGCAGTTCCGCCGGGCTTAGAGACTAAACCACACGGGCAGGCTAGGAGTTGGACTTAGTTGTCAGAGGCTTTTCGAGACGCACGCCATAAGGAGCATTTTATGAGCACTGGGAGCTTAACCCCAGTGCCGCTCCTGGCTATGACAACCTTGGAACCTCCATGGGAATTGTTCTGTGAAAAATAGAACGGAGCTCTGTAGTAACATTTTTCCAAAATCTAACTATCAATGGGCATTGCCAGATACAATGATAAGTGCCAAGATTTTTTACATTTTACACAGAGCGGTAAATATTGAGGGTAGACCTTGTGCATAAACTGTGGAGTGCGATGCAGTCTATGTAGAATTCTGTATTGATTTTCTTTGAACAATTTACATTTTTGACCATAATTTTGCAGAGCCAGAACAGAACAATAATTTAACTGATTTCAAAGAAAAAAATATTAAAATTGTATTTAATGAAATAAATTAACTTAAATTACCAAAGATGCAGTTATTTCTGTTATAATATTTCTATATATTTATATTTTTTTGGAAATCTCCTCGCCAACCAGACAGCAGGAAAAACCTCCCTTATTTTGAAATCCAAATGTTGGCACGTTTTGTTTGTCTGAAGGTTGCTGACAGATTAAAGTCATTGACTTTGTGAATTTCGGTCATCTTAACTTGCCAGGTACATAATTATGAACATAAATTAGTTAATTAACATTGTAGTGGCTGGTGAAGTAAATCCTCAGAATTTCATCAGTCACTCTTGCCTTTCCCTGCATATGAAGCCTAATCACCTGTTTGCTAAGCAACTCTTCATTATTGTTCCCATTACCAGCGCGTTAAAACCACCATAATTGCCTCCACTACTTCCATACCGCTTCTGATTTTTTCCGCGTTTAAAGTACTATAATAAGCTTATGCTGCTCTCGGACAGTGATGCTAGAGAGACACTCTACCTGCTGAATGGAACGGTCACGGGCGACACGCTTCCAAACTCCGCGCGGATGACGGTCATGTGCGTTGTTCGTGTGCGCGCTTGCGGAGTATCATTCCTTCATATTTTTTTTTTAAATTCATATTTCTTTAGCGTGGTGGCATAAATCCAACGATGGCAACCTGCCACGCAGAAAGGTTACCAGAGGAAACCCTGCAAACTATGCACCACAAAGACCTTGCATTACAGTGGATGCTAAATTCTGTAGGTCAAAGCTCCAAGGTTAACATGCCCGCTGTTTTACTGTATCTTGTTTAAATGTGTAAAAGCCCCAAACAGGTTTATTTTTTGTGCAAAAAAGAATATTTTGCTTTGCACACATGCATATAATTCTATAAATATATTAACAATTTTTAGTTATCTGTCTGATGATGGCTAGGTTGATATCTTTAAAAAAAAATAACACCTACTCCAGTCAATTATTTTACATACAAAATGACAAAAAAAAAAAAAAAAGAATAAAACAGACCCTCCAGATGACAGATCTGAATTTAACTGGTAAAACATAACAGGATTCCTTCTGTCAGCAGTCCTGAGTTTTGTTTTAAGACCAAACAGGGTGGTCATCACTGAGTTTTAATTCTACCAGTAAGATGAGCCTTTATTAGTCCCACAATGGGGAAATTCCAGGATTGCAACAGCACAGGGATAGCAACACTCAGAGCAACAATCAGAAGGCAAGAAAAAACACCATCTAGCAAACATATGTCCATATTACTATAAATGTATATATATAGACACACAGTGCAGAGCATTATGGCTGGTGAATGTGCAGCAGAAAGTCTAAGCTCTCTCTCCGCGGATGCAGCGGGCCAGCTGGAAGTCTTTGGGCATGATGGTGACCCCCTTAGCGAAGAAGAGACCACCAGGTGGGCCTCGCTGGTCTCCTGCAGAGCCATGACGGCGAAGCTCAGGAAACGCAGGACGGTCTTGAAGTCCTGAGCGATCTCCCTCACCAGGCGCTGGACGGGCAGCTTACGGATGAGCAGCTCCGTGGATTTCTGGCAGCGACGGATCTCTCTCAGAGCCACGGGCCTGTGACGGCGAGGCCTCTTCACTCTGCCGGTGGCCGGAGCGCCTCTCCGAGCAGCCCTGGTGGCTAGCTGTCTCCTGGGGGGCTTCTTCCTCCAGTAGATTTTACAGGCGGTCTGCTTGGTTCTTGCCATCGCTCTTTATTATTCTGTCTTATATTTCTTGCACGCCGCCTAAACTCCAGCCCGGCACCCGCGTCGTTTTCGCTACAGCTCCCGGTATGTCGAGTTTCCCATTAGCACCGGGCGGCGGCCAAGTGCTAGCTAGCACTAGCTCCTCCCCGCTGTAGCGTCTCCCGCTGCAAACCGTGGCTCCGTCCGCCGACCCGGGAGACCCCCGGGGCGATCCGTGCGTCCGTGATATATATACAGAGTGAAAGGTGTAGAAAGAAGAAGGAAGATTTAAAAAAAAAAAGGCTGTTGCAACGGGCAGCCTACTCGTGTGGCGCCACCGGTCCGGCGGAACCAGAACCGGAAATTTTATGTAAGTATAAAATTATACAGTATACAACAAAGAAAAACTCAGTGTGGGATGGTTCTGCTTTTTTACTCTGATGCAACTTTTAGAAACTTCTCGTTTCCATTTGTTACTCTTTCCATCTTGGCTTTCCTTGTTCCTTTCTCAGGGTCACAGTCTTGGCTCACCATGTTTCACTTTCAAAACACAAATTACACCACATCAACCTGAATATACATAATGCTACAATTTTCCTTTTCTAAATAAAGATTAACTTTTGATTATCTGGTATAACATCTTGTGATGTGTAGAACTGCATCTTGAAGAGGCCAATGACTAGAAAATTGTCTTTTTGTAGGTTTTAACCTTCTTCAATGAGTCTATTGCAGGGTTTCTGCTGGTAACATTTCTGCATCGCGGCACCATGCCAGAAACTGAGCCGCCACGCTAAGAAAATGAATGAAGGAATGATGCTCCGCAAGCGCGCATGGAAGAAAATGCATGACAGTCACCCATGCATCAGAATTTGAGAGTGTGATACCTGCATGACAGTTCCAGTCAACAGGCAGACCTGTCTATCTAGTGTCGCTGTCCGAGAGACAAATTTCACGTCAGCGCGAAACATGAGCTTATTGAAATACTTTAAATGAGGAAGAAAAGCAGAAGAGGTATGTAAGCAGTGCAGGCATTTATTGTGGTTTTAACCCACTGGTAATGTGAACACTAATGAGTTGCTTAGCAAATAGGTGTGGTTAGGCTACATATACAGGCTAACTGAAAGAAAGGCAAAGGAGACTGATGAATTGCTGAGGGTCTACTTCACCGACCACTACAATATTAACTAATTTATGTTCATTATTATGTACCTGGCAAGTTAAAATGACCAAAATTCACAAAGTCAGTGATTTAAATCCATCAATATCCTCCAGCCTTCAGACAAACTAAACCTGCCAACATTGGGATTTCAAAATAAGGAAGGTTTTTCCTGTTGTCTGGTTGGTGGGGAAAGTTCTAAAAAACAGTGTAAATATACAGAAATATTACAACAACAACATCTTTGTTCATTTTAGTTCATTTATTTCTTTATAATTTTATTAACAATTATATTTCTTTGAAAACACAGTTAAAATTATTGTTCTGTTCTGGCTCTGCAATAAGTCAAAATTTTACCACAATCTGCTTCAAATTTATAAAAAAAAAAAAAAAAAAAAAAAAACAGTAATTTTTTAAAAAAAATAGACAAATTAGCCATAAAATAATCCACAAATTTATAATAAAGTCTCCAATATACAAGAGAAGTCATAGTTTTACAAGAGTAAGTTACACATTTGAGGAAAATGGTTTCAAATTTAGATATTCATAGAGAAAAGAAGAAAACTATCAGAAAATTGTTATAAATTTTGGAGAAAAACCTCAAACCTTCAAGATTGAAGTCATTACTCGAGTTTTTATTTAAGTGAGTGCTTTTTGTACCTTACTGAACTCAACTAGAAATTTTTGTGTGTTTACTTTTAATTATTAATTTCATAAGACAACACTGCTTTTACATGAATAGAATTTCTGGCTACGATACCCACCTCTGATCATATAATTTAAGTATGTGTGAGTAAATAACTATTATGAATGTTTTTTCCCTTCTCTTTCCTACTCTCCTGATGGAAAAAAAAAATACTTGTAGCAGATTTATGGGTTTTATAGGTATTTTATTGTTGGTACAAGTATTAAGAAATTATTATTATTATAATAATATATAATAATAATATATAATAATATATATAATATATATAATAATATATATAATAATAATAATTATTATTATTATTATTATTATATTAAGAAAGTATTATTAAAGAAAATTTCAAAAACAGTAAAAAAAAATCTGAACTGCTTTAAATTAATTAGATATTACATACCTTACGAAGCAGCTGCACTGTATATGCATTCCATGGTTTTTTCTCATATATCATACTGTTTGACAGTCTGGGCTCAAGCAGCCCCTTCCACAATAAGACATATAGGTTCATTATATAATCAAACCCTAAAAATCTTGGACAAAAAGCCCATTAGGTGGCATCACTGTAATGTTTTAAAAAAATACAACCTATTGAGTTTTGAGAGCTTCATTGACCTCTGTCTTCTGAAATTAACGTTCAAATGTTTCCATAAATCAGCACCCGAGCCACTTGCTGGTTTCGTCCAAAGACAGGACAGCAGCAGAGCCACCAGGAGTTCTGTTAACAATAACTGTAAAATATTCCACCGCAGAACCACATTTGGACAAACAGCTTTCTCTATAAAGGGCAGTCACATCTGGAACACAATGCCAAATGAAATTAAAATAATAACGGACTTTAAAACATTCACTAAAAATGTTAAAAACTGGCTGAAAAATAAACAAGAATGTACTCATGTATGAATTAATTGTCTGCAAAGTGAGAGTGAATGAAGGGAAGGAATAAATGTGTTTGTTTATAGTGAGTGACGGAGGGAGGAAGGCCTGAAATAGGCAAATGTGAGTTATGTTATATGTGTTAAATGTGAGTCAGGCTGTTATATTTGTGTATTTATAATATTTATAATATTTATGTTAAATGTGAGTCAGGCTGTTATATTTGTGTATTTATAATATTTATAATATTTATAATTGTGTATTTATAATTTTTCTGCATTGATGTATGTGGTTATTGTGTATATTTTTTATCTTGATTCTTTTTTCTAAAGCCCATCCAGGGACAAGAGTTGCAAATTAGCTAATAGCTATACACTCTATGTGCAACACATCAGATTGATTGTCTTTGATTAATTGTCTATGTTTATTGCACTGTCCCTGTCAAATAAACTAATCTACTACTATTAATGTAAATATGAATGTGAGTAGGAATGAAGATTTCCTTCCTTACACAAACATATCCTTGTAGGGCACCAGTCCAGATAATGGACAATTTTATTAACAATTCTTTATTTATACCAATTATGAATCAGTCTCAAAAAACCTTTGTGAGTTCTTGTCTGCTGATAACCAAGAAGATGGACATGAAATCAAACAATAACTCCCATATGTCTTTCAATAGTTTAATAAGAAATGTCAGAATAAGTTAACATATTTGGATAACTTTAAAACAGAGAATTCAACATGTATCATGGGCACCATAGACTATTACTGTGTTACTTGTGAATCAAACATTTGTGGAACCAAAGAACCCTAGTTTAACTTGGCAATATACTGGAAATTGGAAAACCATAAAATAGCATTGGTCAAGAAAAGTGGATGCAATTTTATGAAGAAAATGATGAGTAAACTATTTAAAAAAAATGAAAACTGGTGTTACTCTGAAAAAGAACACGAAGATCACATCCCTGGTAGCAGCAGGGCCCCCACGTGCCAACCTTGATTCAGCTGGATGTCCGTGGATTCTGTTAATGGAAAGGCTGATAGACAGATTCTCCCTTAAGGCCGTGCACCTGAGATCGCAATCGGGGTGTTCTTCAGCGAGCTGGCGAGGTCTTCTTTTATGCACTGAAGAAGGAATTGGTTTATTGTACAAAGTCCCATCATAAATTCAATCTGAGGCAAAAACACATTAAAAATCCATTTCTTCCGATGTTGGTGGTTTAAATTAGTTGGTTTAAGCTTAGAAAAAAATCAAACAAAATCTTTTTGCATGATGATTTAAAGAAAAGGATTAAAAATAAGGAAAAAGTGAACTTTAAAGAAAAGAAAAAGAATTTTCGCAGAGCATGGGAGGCTCTGGGCCTACATGAAGGTAGAAAAAAATGGGACAGCAGAGACGTCTGCTCCTTACAGCTTGACCACTGCCCCAAAACTGCAACAAAGGAAAGTTTTGTTGTTGTTTTTTTTTGGGTGTGGCAGAATCTCACTTAATTTTATGGAACTGAGCTGGACCAATTACATTTGAGCTTCTTTGTTTGGCAGAAGTCATAAACTCGACCTAAAAAGGAGATGCAGTGAAGCCTGGAACTCTATTAGTCAGTTAAAGTCCAGCTATGGTCCCCCAAAGAGCAGAGCGAGAGAGACATTTGATATGAGAAGTGAGACACCCCCCCCCCCCCGAAGACATGTGTTGCTGAATAAAGCAAAAATTCCTTAAACTTTAGTGACTAAGATATTCTACTCAATAATAACATACAATGTCTCTACATTGTAACTGTAATTAATTTGCGATAGTAAACATGCCAAAATTAATTTCTTCCTGAAAATAAAGCAACACATATCAAATTATATCAATAAAAACATTTGAAACCACATTGTCAGTCTCAAGAGTTCAACCATGTCTTCAGTAGTGGATACTGTCTTGAGAGAAAGAATATGAATTGATTTATTTGTCCATAATGCATAAATTCCACTGCAAAGAAAAAGAAAATAAAATATTCCTGATTCGTCCACCAGATGGCACTGTGAAACTATCTGGTTGTTTACTGGAGAATCTTGACTCCCAAGTCTGGATTATATCAACCGTAAATCTGTCGATTTGAAACATTCCTTTGTCAAAGAGCAGAAAAGGGAGAATGACTAAGTTCTGGAGAAGGGATTAACTTCCACTTTATGGCCAATGAATAGTGTTACAGCTCTGGTTCTTGGGTGATAGAAGCAGTTCATGACCAAACTTTTGAGTTGAAACAATTTTCTTCAGCAAAGAATGATTTTATAGATTGGAACTCAAGGTCAATGCTACACACTATAATAAGAATACTAAAAATGTACATATTTGTGTCGATATGTACAGCGGGGAAAATAAGTATTGAACACGTCAACATTTCTATCAAACATATTTCTGATGGAGCCGTAGACCTGAGCTTTTCACCAGATATCAGTAATAACCCAAGTAAGTCCATACATCAGGGGTCACCAACCTTTTTGAAACCAAGAGCTACTTCATGGGTATCGAGTCATGTGAAGGGCACCAGCTTGACACACTCCTCTAAAATAACAAATTGTGTGTATATATATATATATATATAAATAATTATCAATAACTTAGAGTGGGTAACAGACAAGATCAGTATTCAACACTTTATTTTTATTAATCTCAGCAATTGTTCAGATGATCACTTCTACATTTCATTAAAAAAATGTCCAGCTTTCACCAGTCCCTTTTAACCATAAAAAACTAAACCCTTTTAATTCATGAACTATGTTGAACCATGTTTGAAAAAGTTATGCAACATTTAAGAAAAATCAACTTTCATATTAAATAAATCTTATCACATTTTTAACTGAACAAATCTGCTGCAATTCTGCTCAAAATCTGTTACATTTAATAAACACACTTTTGTGTGTTCTTCTTCACTGGAATTATATCCATACAGTTCTTGCCAAGAATCATGCTTGAGCAACCAGCACTGTCCTTTCATGAGAAGAAGCTAAACAGCACTGAGAGTGCTTATATGCACAGTGGTGCAGTGGTTAGCACCGCAGCAGCAGTTTACCCTCAGCCAGGGGATCGCGGGGATCGTGGGTTCGATCCCTGCCCCCGGCCAACAGTGATCTGTGTGGAGTTTGCATGTTCTGGTGGTGCATGTTCTGGTTTTTCATGCAAAAACATGCAGGTTAGGGAGTTAAGGGGCGCTAGCGCACGCAGCGGCTGGTGGCTTGTCACCGGACTGCAGAACAAATCCACTTACGGGTACAAGATAAGTCAAAAAAAAAAAAAAAAAAAGAGTGGGTAGTGAAGTGTCGCTCCACATAGTGGCGCTTCGCTGTCGCCCCGCAAATGAAACACACGCAGCTTCCTTTCACGGTAGTAAAAAAGAACTCTTCCTCCCGCTCACTTTGAAAATGATAAATTTTCTGTCCTTTTTTTGCCATGTTTTGGGCTAGAAAACTGCACTGCGCTCACCATCTTCACTGCCCGCTAGCTTACTCTCCACAAGCGCGAAGGTTTTGTCATGCGCACAATACTGACCTTTGAACTAGGTCAGATTCACCTTAACTTTACGTATAATAAATATATTTTCATTTTTTTTATTTTTAAGACACTGTCATTTTAAAATCTATATAAATGCAAGTGTGATTTTAAAAAATAGCGGCAGAAAAAATTACATCTTAGACGCAGCTCACTTGCCAGTTGTGCTATTTTTAGAACAGGCCTGCGGGCGACTCATGTGGTCCCTGCGGGCGACATGGTGCCCGCGGGCACCGCGTTGGTGACCCCTGCCATACATACAAAGAAATCAAGGCAACTGTGTTCACAAAACAAGTTATATTTAATAAAGTGGAATGACACAGGGAATAAGTATTGAACACATGAAGAAAAAGCGGTACAAAAAGGCATAGAAAGCTAAGAAACCAACTGAAATCCATCAGAATTTAGGAAGCCATCCCATCCCCCATCAGTGCAAATTAATTTTAGCTGGTTAAGACCTGACTGATAGCCTTTAAAAAGGTCTGTGAATATCAGATTGTCACACCACAAAGAACTCATGATGGGTAGAAGTAAAGAGCTCTCTCTAGATCTTTGCAACCTTATTGTTGCAAAACATAATGATGGCATTGGTTACAGGAGCATTTTTAAACTGCTGAATGTCCCAGTGAGCACTGTTGGAGCCATCATTCGTAAGTAGAAAGGACATCATTTTACCATAAACCAGTCACGACCAGGAACTCCTCGCAAGATTTCTGACAGAGTAGTCAAAAGAATTATCAGAAGAGTTATCCAAGAGTGAAAGACCCCTCATGGAGAGCTCCAGAAAGACCTTGAGTTAGCAGGTACTGCTGTTTCAAAGAAAACCATAAGTAATGCATTCAACCGACATGGGATCTATGCCCACCCACTCACCTCGAAAGACTCCATTGCTGAAGAAAAAGCATGCAGAAGCTCGTTTAAAGTTTGCTGCACAACATTTGGGCAAGCCAGTAAAATACTGGGAGAATATAGTCTGGTCAGATGAGACCAAAATTGAACTTTTTGGATGCCACAACACACAGCATGTTTGGAGGAGAAATGGCACTACACATCAGCCCAAAAACATCATACCAACATTGAAGTTTAGAGTTGGGAGCATCATGGTGTAGGGGTGTTTTTTAGCACATGGTACAGACAGACTTCATATAATTGAAGGAAAGATGAATGGACAAATGTGCAGAGACATCCTTGATAAGAACCTGTTGCCATCTGCCAAGCTGCTCAAGATAAAATGAGGGTGAACATTTCAGCAAGACAATGATCCCAAACACACAGCCAAATAAACTCTAAACTGGCTCCAGAGAAGGAAAATAAAGCTGCTAGAATGGCCTTGTCAGTCACCTGACCTGAATCCAATTGAAAATCTATGGAAAAAACTGAAGATCAGAGTTCATAGAAGACAACCATGGAACCTTCAAGATTTGAAGACAGTTTGTGTGGAAGAATGGGCTAAAATCACTCCTGAGCAATGCCTGTGCCTAGTTTCTCCATACAGGAGGCATCTGGAAGCTGTTATTACCAACAAAGGTTTTTCTACTAAATATTAAATGAATTTCACCAAGTGTGTTCAATACTTATTCCCTGTGTCATTCAACTTTATTAAATATAACTTGCTTTGTGAACACAGTTGCCTTGATTTCTTTGTATGCATGGATTACTTGGGTTGTTACTTGTCATGAACCGAGCCGGGTTGTTCTTCGGGCTCGGTTCTGACCGGCTGTGGCTCAGGGTTATCTGTGTAGTTATGTATTATGTTATCTTTTGAGTTTGTTGCAAGTTTCTATTTTCCCTTGTTTATTTCCGTTCCTGTAGCCACTGCATTCTGGCCGGCAGCTGTGAGGCTGCCTCCTTTGGCCTACACTCATGCGGACACTGTCTGACACTTGCCGGTCCGCCCACGCCCCCTGTCTCATGACAGCCAGCTGGTTCCACTCTGGTAACTGCCCTTCCCGCACTTTGCCCAGGTGCACCCAATCTGTCTTGCCAGCAATGCTTGTACTTAAGCAGCTTTTTGCCAGCCAAGCATTGCTGGACTATCCATCCATCCATTCATCTTCTACCGCTTTTCCGGAGGTCCAGGTCGCAGAGGCAGCAGTTCAAGCAGAGAAGCCCAGACTTCCCTCTCCCCAGCCTCCTGCTCCAGCTCTTCACAGAGGATACCAAGGCGTTCCCAGACCAGCTGGGAGACATAGTCTCTCCAGCAAGTCCTGGGTCTACCCCGGGGTCTCCTCCCAGTGGGACATGCCCAAAACACCTAAAGTGGGAGGCATCCAGGAGGCATCCTGATCAGATGCCCATACCACCTCAACTGGCTCCTTTCAATGTGGAGGAGCAGCGGTTCTACTCTGAGCGTATCCTGGACAACTGAGCTCCTCACCCTACCTCTGAGGGTGAGTCCAGCAATCCTACGAAGAAAGCTCATTTCAGCAGCTTGTATCCGCGATCTCATTCTTTCAGTCATTATCCAAAGCTTGTAACCATAGGTGAGAGTAGGAACGTATATTGACCGGTAAATCGACAGCTTTGCCTTAGAACTCAGCTCCCTCTTCACCACAACAGACCGGTACAACGTCCACATCACTGCAGATGCTGCTCCGATCCGTCTGTCAATCTCTCGCTCCATTCTCTCCTCACTCGTGAATAAGACCCCAAGATACTTAAACTCCTCCACTTGGGGCAGGAGCCTGTCCCCAACCCGGAGAGGACAATCCACCTTTTTCCGGCTGAGGACCATGGACTCAGACTTGGAGGTGCTGATTCTCATCCCAGCCACTTCACACTCAGCGGCAAACCATCCCAGCAAGAACTGTAGGTCATTCCTGGATGAAGCCAGCAGGACAACATCATCTGCAAACAACAGAGATGAGATCCTGTGGTCACCAAGCATGACACCCTCTGTTCCCTGGCTGCGCCTAGAAATCCTGTCCATAAAAATTATGAACAGGATCGGTGACAAAGGGCAGCCCTGGCGGAGTCCAACTCTTAATGGGAATGAGTCCAATCAAGTGTTGGCAATACAAACCAAACTCTCACAATGGTCGTACAGAGACCGAATAGCTCATAACAACAAGCCCGATATCAATCAATCAAGCAATCAATCAACCTTTATTGTCATAATGCTATGCATACAACTGTAGTGCAAGCAAAATGAAATTGCGTTTCTCTAGGCATCCGTATTGTAAAAAGAACATAATTTAAAAACACACTCACATCCCCCCATACCCCCACCCCGACAGCCATTCACATATCCCTGAAACACATTTGGATATTACAGTAATGTTAACTTATTACAGTTGCAGTTAAAATGATAATAACTGCCTATGTATATATAAAACAATTAAAATGGCTAAGTGAATCTAAGTAGCTAAGAGAAATAAATATTTAAAACTGACTAAAACTATAATATACATATAATATACATAATGTCCATAAAGTGCAGTAATATGTGTAAAAGATTCCGGATCAACTGTTCAGCACCCTAACAGCTTGTGGAAGGAAGCTGTTGATCAGTCTGGTGGTTCTGCCTCTGATGCTCCGGAATCGTTTGCCAGATGGCAGCAGTTCAAAGTGTTTGTGCAGAAGGTGAGAGTGGTCCTTAACAATGTTCAGTGCCCTGCTCCTACAACAGCTCTGAAAAAGTTCTTGAACAGAGGGGAGGGAAACTCCAATTACCTTCTCAGCTCCCTAAACTATCCTCTGCGGAGCTTTTTTGTCTGACATACTGCAACTGGAGTACCATGTTGTAATGCAGTACGTCAGAACACTCTCCACCACACCTCTGTAGAAGGTCCTGAGGATGCAGATGGGGAGAGAGGCCTGTTTGAGTTTCCTCAAGAAGTGCAGTCTCTGCTGGGCCCGCTTCCTGATCCCCAAGGAATTCTTGCTCCAGGTCAGGTCCTGCGACATCTGTGCTCCAAGGAACTTGATGTTCTCCACTCTCTCCACCAAATGGCCACTGATGCAGAGGGGGACGTGTTCAGGCCATGACCACCGGAAGTCGGCAATCATCTCCTTCATTTTGTCCACGTTGAGCACCAGATTGTTCTCCCTGCACCAGCCCTCCAGGTCTCTAACTTCTTCCCTGTACATTGATTCCTCATCTCTCTGAATAAGTCCCACCACTGTGGTGTCATCCGCAAACCTAATAATCCGGTTCCCCTCGTGTCTGGACACACAGTCATGTGTTAAAAGTGTAAACAACAGTGGACTGAGTACACAGCCTTGAGGGGATCCAGTGCTCAGCGTGATGGACTTGGAGATGTTGTTTCCAACCCGGACAGACTGAGGTCTCTCGGTCAGGAAATCCAGGATCCAGAGACACGTGGCGGTCTTCAGACCGAGAAAGAGTAATTTCTCCATCAGTCTCTTGGGAATAATGGTGTTAAATGCTGAACTGAAATCAATGTACAGGAGTCTGGCGTAGGTGTCTTTCTGATCCAGGTGGGTAATGACAGAGTGCAGCGTGGTGACTATAGCGTCCTTTGTGGAGTGATTTGAACGATACGTGAACTGGAGCAGGTCATGTGATGCAGGGAGGCAGGCTGTGATGTGTGGTTTAACAAGCCGTTCAAAACACTTCATCACAATTGGTGTCAGTGCGACAGGACGATAGTCATTCAGACAGGACACAACCGCTTTTCTTTGCCACCAGTACTATGATAGAGGTCTTAAAGCATCTAGAGACAATGGCCTGACTCAGGGAAATGTTATATATGTCAGTCAGGACATCCGCCAACTCACTTGCACAGACTCGGAGCACACATCTCAGGATGTTGTCCGGATCTGCAGCTTTACGTGGGTTGACCCTGATCAGGGTCCACCGTGTGCCCGCTGCATTGATGGTGATAGCTGGCCCCACAGATGGTGAAGATGGGCCAGCCCTCCCTTTGATTGTCGGGTTTGATGCTTCAAAACATGCAAGAAGTTATTGAGCCTGTCTGGAAGCAAAGGTCATCATCATCGACCCCCTGCCTAGACTTATAATCCGTCAACGCCCGTACACCCTGCCACATCTGTTTGGTGTTCCCTGTGTCACAGAAATGTCTCTGAATTTTCTCCACATAGGCGCATTTCACCGTCTTAATTTCCTTTGCGAGCGCAGACCTGGCTGAGCGGAGGGCAATCCTGTCCTTTGCTCTAAAGGCTGCATCTCTGGCTGTAAGCAGCGAGCGCACCTCTGCAGTCATCCAAGGTTTATAGTTGCCCTGTATACCGATACCCCATACTCCCGAAGCACCCCCCACAAAAAACCACGAGGGACACAGTCGAATGCCTTCTCCAAGTCCACAAAACACATGTAAACTGGTTGGGCAAACTTCCACGAACCCTCGAGAATTCTCAAGAGGGTAAAGAGCTGGTCCGATATGCCACGGCCAGGACGAAAACCACTTTGCTCCTCCTGAATCCGAGGTTCGACCAACGGCCGGACTCTCCTCTCCAGTACCCTGGCATAGACCTTCCCAGGGAGGCTGAGGAGTGTGATCCCTCTAAAGTTGGAGCACACCCTCCGGTCCCCTTTTTGAAGAGAGGAACCACCACCCCAGTTTGCCATGCCAAAGGCACTGCCCCCAACCTCCACGCAATGTTGCAGAGGCGTGTCAGCCATGACAGCCCTACAACATCCAGGGCCTTGAGGTACTCGGGGCGAATCTCGTCCACCCCTGGGGCCCGGCCACCAAAGACATTTTTAACCACCTTGGTAACCTCAACCCCTCTGATAGGCAGTCATCCCCCTCGTCCACAAGCCCTGCTTCCTCTGTGGAAGGCGTCTCAGTGGGATTGAGGAGATCCTCAAAGTATTCCTTCCACCTCCCAACGATATCCCCAGTTGAAGTCAACAGCACCCCATCTGCACCATACACAGTGTGGACAGGGAGCTGCTTCCCCCTCCTGAGCCGCCGGACAGTTTGCCATAATCTCTTTGAGACCGACCGAAAGTCTTGTTCCATGGCCTCACTGAACTCCTCCCATACCCGAGTTTTTGCCTCAGCAACCACCTGAGCTGCACTCCGCTTGGCTTGCCAGTACACCTCAGCTGCTTCGGGAGTCCCACAAGCCAACCAAGCTTGATAGGACTCCTTCTTCAGCTTAATAGCCCCCCTCACCACTGGTGTCCACCACTTGGTTCGGGGGTTGCCACCACTAGATGCTCCGACATCCTTGCGGCCGTTGCTTCAACAATGGAGGTGGAGAACATGGCCCATTCAGACTCCATGTCTCCAGACTCCCTCGGAATGTGGTTGAAGTTCTTCCGGAGGTAGGAGTTGAAGACCTCCCGAACAGGGGCCTCAGCCAGACGTTCCCAGCACACCCTCACTATACATTTGGGTCTACCAGGTCTGAATGACATCCTCCCCTGCCATCGGATCCAGCTCACCACCAGGTGGTGATCAGTTGACAGCTCTGCACCTCTCTTTACCGGAGTGTCCAAGACATACGGTCGCAGGTCTGATGACACGATAATAAAATTGATCATCAACCTGCGACCTAGGGTGTCCTGGTGCCAGGTGCACATATGGACACCCTTGTGCTTGAACATGGTGTTCGTTATGGACAAACTGTGGTTAGCACAGAAGTCCAATAATTGAACACCACTCGGGTTCAGATCGGGCAGGCCGTTCCTCCCAATCACCCCCTTCCAGGTTTCACTGTCGTTGCCCACGTGCGCATTGAAGTCCCCCAGTAGCACAATGGAGTCTCCAAGAGAAGCACCCTCCAGCACCCCAGTCAGAGACTCCAAAAAGGGTGGGTACTCTGAAACATCACTTGGTGCATAGGCACAAATGATGGTCAGGACCCATTTCCCAACCCGAAGGCGCAGGGAAACAACCCTTTCGTCCACCGGGGAAAACTCCAATATAGAGGCAGCAAGGTGGGGGGATACAAGAATACCCACCCCTGCTCATCGCCTCTCGCCCGGGGCAACTCCAGAGTAAGCCAAGCTCCAGCCCTTCTTCAGGAGACTGGTTCCGGAACCGGAGCTGTGTGTTGAGGTGAGGCCGACTATATCTAGTCGGTATCTCTCAACCTCATGCACCAGCTCAGGCTCCTTCCCCACCAGAGAGGTGACATTCCACATCCCAAAAGCCAGTTTTGGAAGCTTGGGATCAGTCCGCCAAGGTCTCCGCCTTTGACCACCACCTGATCCACATAGCACCGGACCCCCATGATCCCTCCTGCAGGTGGTGAGCCCACTGGAGGGCGGACCCATGTAACTCCTTCAGGCTGAGCCCGGCCGGGTCCCATGGGCGGAAACCCGGCCACCAGATGCTAGCCACTGAGCCCCTCCCCCAGGCCTGGCTCCAGGGTGGGGCCCCGGTAACCCCATACCGGGCGGGGTACACTGAATCCTTGTTCTAGTATTTATCATGAGAGTCTGTTGGATCATTCTTAGTCTGGCCCTTCACCCAGGACCAGTTTGTCTTGGGTGACCCTACCAGAGGCAAACTGCCCCGGACAACATAGCTCCTGGGATCACTGGGGCACACAAACCCCCCACCACGATAAAGTGACGATCCAAGAGGGGTCCCATTGCTGGACTATTGTATTGTCAAAAGTTTGTGTTGTGCCACTGTTCACTGTGGTCTGCCCGCTGCACGTCCCATCGTGTGAGCCATAAGTGAACCTTGTCATCTTTTTTATATGTCAGCCTTGTTTTTGAACTGTTTGTGTTCGTGCCCGCTTCACGCCTGTCGTGTAGCCATATAGTGTACCCTGTCACCGTTTTTGTATGTCTTCTTTCCTTAATAAATGTGTTTGTGGTGTAGCCCTGCATGTAAATCTGTCCTCCTTCTACACCTCTGTGCACTGCGTAAAAACGCACAGGGAGAACATGACAGATACTGATATCTGGTAAAAATCTCAGGTCAATGGTTCCATCAGAAATCATCACTCTATCATCACTCTATCACTCTAAATTCAAGAAATCTCTGGCGATCTATCACGATCATAGGACATCATAGGACAGCCTATGATGTCTGCCTGATGTCCAGTGATGTTCCTATGATGTTGGTGTTCATTGGACAGTTTAATCGATGTCTATATGACGTCACATAAATCAAACTCTATATGATGCCAGAAAGACCGTAAGGCTGCTGTTCCTATGATCTCAGAAGGATGTCTATATGACGTCATATAGAGCACAGGACTCACTAAAAGACATACACATAGACACAGGTAAGCAATATAACACAGAACAGTAACAAGCAGGGGCAAACAGAGACGGCAGGGCATGGTTACAGAAAACGGCATGGCCGGGGCTGCACAGATAATCACACACAGGGGACCAGAGGGCAGACAAGACCAAGGCAATAATGGTAATGATGATGACGATAATAATATGGGCTGGGACCCATGCCCTGGAGACAACGAATATCACTCTATATACAGAGCGCAGGACTCGCTAAAAGACATACACATAGACATAGGTAAGCAACATTAGGACTTCTGTGACTGTCATGTTTTATGTGCATCCCCTGTCTATGATTGTCTGTGCATCCCCACCCGTCCTGTTCTCCGCACCTGTTGCCACTGCCTTGCTGTCTCTGTTTGTCCTGGATTGTTTCCCAGCTGTCTCATGTTGTAATTATCTGTTACCTTATATATGTCAGTTTGTGTTTGGGCTCCTTATTTTCCCTGCCGGTATCCTTGTGTCCCGAAGGTTCCCTGTTAGTGTTTAAGCCTGCATATCTCCTGAGTTGTTTACAGCCACTGTGCTGTTGTTTTCTTTCAGTTTTGTTAATAAACCATGTTGCATCTGAACTCTGCTCACACTGTGAGTCCTGCTTCTTACCTGCCCGCCGAAGGTAGACATGACAGAAACACTGTTTTGGTATTGAAAAAAACATCAAAACACTCACTTCTCTTTAAAAACACACAGCCTTTATCTCAATTTTCACTCTAAGAACCTGTCTGGACTCTTCTGGGGATTTTCTTGTATGTCAAGAAATGGGAAACGTCACTATAAGGTAAATGTAACTAGCCTTGACACCTGCCCACTGTTCTGTTATTAGCATGCCTAACTGTCTGCCATGTAGCTGGGCAGGGTGACAAAGGTGTTAGTTTTCAAGCTAACAGTGGTACTATGAAGATTTCATCCAGTATGCTTTATATTGTTATTTCCTTAAGATTTTAGTCACCCTAATAACCATCTCTGTTTCCACCGGGTTCAACAATCCAGAGTCGATAATATATCTTGCATCATTCTGGCTTATTTTGTTACATTTTCAGCGAGATGTTACAACTAGCTGTTAGTATTAACCCTTTGAGTGTGAGAATTTGCGTACCCCTAGTGGCAGAGGGCGGCACTGCGCCTGCCTTCTTACTCTGACTTTGTCAAAAGTAGGTGAGAAATTTCTGTGGGTTTTTTTAAATGTACTGATTTCTTGTTCATATACTTTGAAGATAAGATGATGAGGTACTTCTGTACAAAAAATGGTGTCAAAAGACTGAACCATTTTTTGTGTAAATACGTCCAAAATCCATCTGGACTATTTTATTGACAAAAAATATTTACCACTCTTGACCACTAGGGGGTATGTTGCAGTTCTGCACCATACACACTCAAAGGGTTAACATGCTAGGCAATCCGAGTCCATGTTAGCAATAGTGACGTAGAGCGGAGCTGAATGTGAACCGGGATTTCTTAATGTGACAGCACTGAAACAAAGCGTTCTCAGAAAGGCTGGGAAAAAAATTTAAAACTAATTTAGCACCATAATTAAAGAAAATTGGAAGAAAACATGTCACAAACATTTCATTAAGACACGGGTGAGCTGTTAAAATGTGGAAAAAGTGCAGTCAGTGACTCCTTTAACATCATCATCTGGAATTCCTCAAATCGAGTAAGATTGTCCACTGAAATTACTTCTGCAGTCTTTGGTGCTGTCATAAGCGCCCTTTTCAGGGCATAAATGAGGCATCAAATGCCAACAGAGAGTTTGCTTGTTTATTACCGAAAATACAAAATAAAGAGCCCCGTGGGGCAAAACACATGCACTAAACGTTGAACACAAATAAAGAACACAAAGACCTAAACCAGGGAGTAGCGAGGGCGGAACCTGACGCTAAAGAGTAAACACTTACAACTGATGAAGCGAGGATGAGCCAAACACAAAAGGGAGACTGCAGCCGGACGTAGGGACTCCAGTCATGGTAGAGGTAGGTCGCAGCGAGGAGTGAGCCTCAGCCGCTCCCTAAAATACTAAAGACAAAAAGCAATGAACCAAACAGGACAGGAGAAAACGTAATTACCAAAATCATAATCAGCTGTGACAGTGCCAGCTCGACTTGACAGCCGGAAGTCCAGCCGCGGCGCTGTCACAGTAAAAGCCCCGGGAGAACCAATAATAACAGAGCAAAAATAATAAGGGAAAACACTGAGTGACCCGGGAGCGGATTAGCTCAGCGCTCAGATCACCACAGGTACCTAATTAGTCCAATGCAAGAAGTGCAGATTCTCTTGCACACTGTACAGATGTGGGTGGAAGCTGTAAGTGGTGGAGGGGCCCCTTTGTGTTTCTTGCATTGTAGGCATTTCTCCTGTTTTACGATGCCCTTCCTGCTCAAAAAGTGTGACGCCCTCTCAAACTCGGTCCCCCTTGTGATCTTACGCTTGAGTTAAGTTCACTGTAGAAGATCTGTTTGGGAAGACAATAAGCCTCCATCCTGAGAACATGTCCTGACCAACGCAGTTGTTTTTGGATTAACATGGCCTCGATGTTGGTACAGTTTGCCTCTTCGAGAATGCTGTTATTTGTTCATCGATCCTGCCAGCAAATGCCTAAGACACGGCGGAGACAGCACTGATGGTACTTTTCAAGGATCTTGAGATGTCGTCTATAGGTGGTCCAAGATTCAGAGGCATAAAGAAGAGATGGTAATACCACTGCCTTGTACACCAGTATTTTGGTATTTGTTCTTGTACCTCTCTCTTCAAAAACTCTATCCCACATTCAACCAAAAGCATAACTGGCAGCTTGGAAACGGTGATGAATCTAAGTATCAATGCCAGTTTTTGTAGAAAGGCCACCGCCCAAGCAGGGGAAGCTCTGAACAGTTTTCAGCACAGACCCGCTGATCTGTTAAGTTGTAAAGTTGGCATCTTGGACCTTTTGGCTTTCCATGTAAAACTGCGTATAGAGTGCTTAAGTCACGCCCCCTCTACTTCTGCACATGGGAGTTTAAATCAGGAAAATTCTCCATGAAAATGAATGGCAAGAGTGAAATTATCTTTTGATCCCGATCGAATTTTGCCACAAGTTACACAGATGATGTTTGTCAATTTAAATGATAATTTTCCACATAAATAACGGTGTAGGTTGTTGTCTAAATGTTAAGGTAACAGGTTATGAAAATATGTAAATTAAAAGACTACAAACACAGAGGTACGTACCTGACGTCACATGTTCAAAGCACACCCAGGATGAAGTAACTAATAGTTGCAGCTCTCAAAATACAAAACAATACCTTTGTGTTGGTTTTCTCCTTTTTTCATCAGTCAGGAAACAGGAGGTGAGGTTTTAGTAATCTCCCGCCATAATCGTGTTTGGTGATGTGGGATGATGGGAGATGATGTCCGCTAATTGTTTTCACAAAAACTAAATATTACTCTGTTATATGACAACCGACAACTTTAATTACATGGAAAATTATCTCTTAAATTGACAAATATCATATGTGTAACTAGTGGCAAAATTTGATCAGGATCAAAAGATAATTTTGCCCTTGCCATTCATTTCAATGGAGAATTTTTCTGATTTAAGGTCCCATATGCGGAAATAGAGGGGGTATGACTTCAACTCTCTATTAAAAGGCTTCTAAAAAATTTTTCCATAATAAGAAAGTTTTCATATGTAAAGATGGACATCAAATTTCATTTGTCATTTTGGGCCTTTCACCATTCCATACAGGATTAGTCGGCTACAGTAGGAGAGTTTCCTCAGGAAACTTGAGCTCATGTTACCTAACAGTAATGAAAGGCAGCTGAGTTCCATCCAGTATGCATCCAAACACACCAGGGAAGGTTCAATAGTAATTCACAATGACTTCATAGAAATTAATAGGGATAAGGCATAAATGTTGTTTAATTTGATTTTGTATACTTTATTGATTCCCAGAGGGGAAATTGAGGGCATCCACCTGGATGGATGAAGCAGCCACAGTACGGCGCTATCCCTTAACCATTCACACATACATTCACACCTAGGGCCACTTTAGAGTCTCCAGTTAACCTAACCTGCATGTTTTTGGTCTGTGGGAGGAAACCGGAGAAATCCCGGAGTAAACCCATGCAGATACGGGGAGAACATGCAAACTCCACACAGATCACTGTTGGTCAGGGGCTGGGATCGAACCAGGGATCCCATGGCCAAGAGTGAGTTGCTGTGCTGCTGCAGTGCTAACCACTGCTCCATCGCACCGCCCAAGATAGTAATGTTGGCAAATGTGTGACCATGACTGGTTTTGAGTAGATTTTGTAAGGAGCTGCTCTGCTGTCTTTCTGGTACCCCACCATCAAATATCTAATGGTACAGATTACTGTATCGTACCAGCAGACATTGACCCCTGATCTCCACAATTGATTCAGGAGTTGAACATAAGGTCCACTCAACCTGCCCTAATAATTTTTGTGTCCAGAGGTCAAGATCACAGGGTTCCTTTGCATATGTTCACATTTGGAAACAATATGTTGTTGGCATTAGTGCTACAGTCACCAAAATCGCAGCAATAATTGATCTGGGAGAGGTCCGGATCTGATCAAGATTTGGATCAGTAGGTCCAAATTATAATGCTTTTTGTATGATTCCACATTTCATCATTATCATCATCATCATTTTCAGCAGTCACATGAGTTTGTTCTTGTCCACCTTCGTTCTCCTATTATGGAGAACATCTACAGTATGTCCAGTAGTCTTTCTAGCCTGTTCCATGTTGCCTTGGGTGTTTTTTCTAGTCAAACAGCCCTTGCTTTTGTGTTTCAGAGCTACCAAGCCAACACACATGGTCCAGGTACTTAAGATGTTGTAAATAACAAAAGTCATGGATGGGAAGGGTCATAGTGACAGCACAGAGTCTTTCATTGGATATCTTGAAACCCCAGTCCAGATCTCCTTCAACCTAAGTTTGAGGGTCCGCATTTGACTTTCTCTTGTGAATGGCTAAGTACATTCCTCCATCTGAAACCCCCTGGAACCATCTTTGTTAGATAGTCATGCCATACAACTTCAATTTTATTACATTCACATTTTGAGAGTTTCCAGGCTGGTATACTATATAGTAGATGCACCTGCACACATGTCAGAAATTTGATTTGTGTTGCCAGCTGCATCTGCTTATCAGTCAGGATATGCTTTAACTCAATGTATGACCACTATGGTACTGGTATTAGCACAAAGATCATAAGACTTAGAATTTATTGGACCAAGACTAGACTAAAAAAAATATATCCTGAAATGGACCCAACTTGTGATCGCTGCCACTGCTTCCCTTGTCCATATGATGTGGTCTTGTCCATCTTTATATACTGTAGGTTTTGGTCTGAAGTTTTTACAGCAATTACAGCTTTGTTTGGAATCCCTCCTACTACACTGCCATTTGCAATCAAATTCTCCAACTTTATAGCATTCCTTACATTACTGACGAGACGGTTAATATTGTTGAAATGGGAGTCACCCATAGCTCCAATGCACTCCCTGTACATTAAGGAAGTTTTACTTAATGCTACACTTGAACATATCAGGTCTACTTTGCACGGCTCCACCTCAAAATTTTATAAAACTTGGCAACCTTTTTTTTGCCCATGTGAAAAAGCTTTCCAACTTTAATGTGCCAGAGTAATACCACAATCAACTGCTACATGGTGTAATATTGTCATGGCTGTGAACGCTCGCCCCCTCCTTCCTGTTGTTTCCCTTCTCAGGTCATCAGCACACCTGGGTGAGGAGATGCACCTGCTGCCTTTCATCAGCCAGCATTTATAAGGAGCTTCTCTTCAGTGTGCTTACGCTGGCTCATCCAGGTTGCTGCCACCGTGCGGGTGCATCTCCAGGACTGTGTGCATGCTCACTGCCCCTTCATCTCCGCTCCACTGCAACCATCCTCCACCCGGTCAGACACCACCAACTCCACCACCTTCACCCTGCTGGTTCGTCTCCATCCCCGTTCGGGGTTCTGCCGGTTCTCCCTATTATCCTACGTAGGTGGCAATTTGGCTCACCCATTTTCCCTGTCTTCATTCCTCCACTCACAGCTCTCGTTCTGGCAAGTGACATTTACCCTAAGCTGCTTCATTTTGATATTTAATAAATCTCTCAAATGTGGGTTTGTGTGTTTGATTGTCCTTTTGTTGCTGCATCATGCATGTGAGCTGTTCCTAATTGGTAATCATGACAAATATCTGGTTGTGTGGTACTATTTTTAAATCAAACCGTGACCATGTATATTTTTTCATTGTTTTATGTTAAACCATGATACACTGAAATTTACTTTTGTTTTATTTAATGTCCAATCGCAGATGTGTTTTTTAATGCATATATATCTATTTGTTTAATATGAATTTAATGTCTATTCTATGTTCTATGTTTGTATGTTTTTGCTTTCTTTGTGGGGGAAAATAATAAAGAAATAATTTTTAAAAAAAAAGATCATCAGACTTACTACAAAGGGGTGAACTTGAGGCCCCGTTGACCTGACCTTCTTTCTGAAGATCATCTGTTCTCTAACTCAAGTACAAATGAAGCTAGGGTCACCAAACATGGTAGACAGGCTAACCTCTGGGGCCCTTACCTATGGGTATAGTTTTATGGCCAAAAGATCAAGGACACAAGGTCAGCCAACATTCATTACATTCAGTCACTGACACTGATGCTTGTTTGTCATATGTCTGCTCATAACTTTTGACAGACAGGAAAGCGATGGGGGGGGGGGTGCTGCTCAGAGTTGTTTGAAAATGTAGAGAAGAGGTGTGAAACCGCACCTCTGCTACGTGCAACTCTAGCCTTATCTCCATTTCTACTTTAACTTATGTCTGTGGTTTAATGAGTTAATTTATTTTCTTCACACCAAAGCTTATCAGAAACATACATCCTTGCTATACACTTGAGAGATCTAATATGGGAACACTAATTAGTTTCCACTGTTATAAGGAAGCATCTCATGACTGTGTTCTCTGCTTAAATATATGTCATCGAAATACCAGACTTATTACCATTGGGCTGCACGGTGGCGCAGTGGTTTAGCACTGTGGCAGCACAGTTTTACCCTCGGCCGGGGGATCGCGGGGATCATGAGATCGTGGGTTCGATCCCAGCCCCCGACCAACAGTGAGCTGTGTGGAGTTTGCATGTTCTCCCCGTGTTGCGCGGGTTTACTCCGGGATTTCTCCGGTTTCCTCCCGCACACCAAAAACATGTAGGTTTAGGGCGCTCGCGCACGCAGCGACCAGCAGCCGGTGGCTTGTCACCAGACTGCAAACCAAGTCTACCTACGGGTACAAATAAGTAACAAAAAAAAAAAAAAATTGCCACAACGCAATTAAAACAAGAAGCTTTTTTTTAAAAAAGGCCTGTATTTTCTAGCTTTTCTAGATATTCTGTCTTTAAATCCTGAATGAGGTTCCAATTTGTGACCCATTTCTCAAAATTATAGATAGATAGATAGATGTACTTTATTGATCCCAAACTGGGAAATTACAGTGTAACAGTAGCATGACAGTAGACAACCAAACAACAGAAATACACACATGACAGACAAAGGGATTACCCGTGGAAAGTAAAAACTAACACGACTATAAAACCTATATACTGTACATCATAGCTTAATATATGATGACCCGTATAAACACATGAATCATCCCATTGCACAAAGAAGGACTATCAGGAGCAGAGTGAAATGTGAGGTACCAGTTAGTTTGTAAGGTGCAGTGTGGCAGCATAGCTATGACCAGAATACAACATCATAGTGAGTTATTGTACAGTGAAATTGCATGTGGCAGGAAAGATTTCCTGTACCTGGCTGTTCAACAGTGAAGTTGTAGTAGTCTGTGGTGGAGGGGGTGATCAGGATTGTCCATGATGGATCACAGTTTAGTGTTCTCCTCTCCACCACTGTCTCAAAGGTCTCCGGTCTGAGACCAATTACAGAGCCAGCCCTCTTGATAATCTTGTCAAGTCTGTTGGTGTCTCTGGCCCTGATACTGCTATCCCAACAGACAGCAGCAAGCTGTCTAGGAAGCTAGCTAATTGTCTTTTCCAAGGGATGCAGAAACCTACGGCTAATTTAGAATCAACAAAGAACTTAAAGAGAATGTCTCTGGATTGTGGGAAACCTAGAGAAAACCTATGAAGGAGATAGAGAACATGGCTAATTTCACACAAAGGACCATGCCAACAAGATTTGAACTAAAAGCCATCAAGTCATGAGCCAATATTGCTAACCACAGTTTTTTGAGTCAGGATTGGATTACAGGCATTGGCATATTTCTACCCTGTTCCCATGTTCAGGATTGATGGAGATGGGAGGTTATTCCAAATGTCCAGTCCAACTAATTATTCTTTACCGGAATAATGAAAATGAATCTTTATTAATATGTCCATAGATGGATAAAATATATTTACAATATGAACAATGCCAAAAACAAATTTTAAAGAACAAGAAATACCTCCTTATCTGGTCTTTTATTGATGTATTGCAGGGAAAGAGAACTGTCTAACCTTTAACTGTATTGTGAACTATTTATGGAGTGACTCAGGAATGACTCAGAAATTAAAGTAGACCATTCACAAAATGGAAGCTTGGTGGGTCAATCACCAACTTCCCTTGTATGCTAATGTATCATTGGGCAAGATATCAAATCAACATTTACTCCAATATAATGTATATTCATCAGTGTGTTTGATTAGAAAAACACTACAGTTTGAACACCGGTCCATATACAGTACATAAACAGTAGTGTCTTCCTGTCTATCCTTGGTTATGATTTTCTACTTTACCTTTTGTGTTACATAACCTCATCAGCCGATTCACTCCTCCTGTGTTCCATACCTGTTTTCTATGTCCAATTACTAGTTAGTCTATAAGGTTAGCTTGTCCCTTCCTCACCTTGAGGCTCATTGTGGTTATTTTCAAGTTGCACCCTTGGGTCCTTCCTCTCTCTGTCCGCATCCCCAAAACACAACAATGTACAAGTTGTCCAATGCAAACAGGTCACATGCATTGACTTATTTATCAGGAAACCTAATGTTGTGCCATTTTCTTAATAAAAGCTCTGCACACGTCATACACAATGTTCTATGTGGCAGCAGATGATTCACAAACTTTTCTTCCTCAAAGCATCCAGTGACCCTAACATGTCCTCTCATGGATGAAGGTGTAGTCACCCTAACAAGACACAACTTCCTCCTTAATTTAGCATGAATATATCATCACAGGAGAACAGCTTTGCACTAATTTGTACAGACGACTCACTTGATGATGACCAGTGGGTTTAAACTACGCCAGTATAACAGAGGCTCCAGATTCCCTGATAAACCCTTAAACCTGTCACCACTGTGTATAAACACTAAACTGTACAAGTAGAGATTATATACTGTATGTCACTATGTTGATACAAAGCAGATAAAATACCAATACAAAATAAAAAGGAATGCACAACATCCAAACTTAGGTCCAAACATGCTGTACATGTGATGCGTATCACCTTCTGGTCAAAACACTAATACTGTATATCCTGGTTTCTGTTGGAGGACAGTGTCTGTGTAACCGGGATGCCATGGTTCTTTATATAAAACCAAACTGTCTCCTTCAGCATGGTATGCAGTTGTGATATAACTTGTCTGCATGATATATTTCTTTCTGTAATGGCTTATGTCTGTATGCCTGGAGCTGGCTTACGCTCTCAGGGCCGTCCCAGGTGGGGAGCCGGAAGCGGCAGCAGGCCCAGCCTCCCCTAGACTGTTTCACGGTGGAGCAAGCAGCCCCTGGGGTTTTCAAGCGCATGCACTGTTCATTTATATATTAGGACCCAAGACTGTATTAAGACCCAAAGACAATTAATCCTAAAAAACGATTAAAACAATTGTAGTATTTCAGGTTCGAGCACACTCATGCCATCAATCAAGTCAATATATCTCCCAATTATTGGCTGATTCTCTGAAGCTGTACTGGTTGCTTCCACCTGCACCTAATCAGCTGCCAGGTATTTATACAGGCTCATTTTCTACCCTCCTCGTGGGACTGTTGAGGTGTGTTCAAACAAAACGTGAATGTGCAAATTTTTCCTGCAGCACAGTTATGTGTTAACTCAGTGTAAACATGCAGATAGACATGAATCAGTCCCTCCAGAATTTCATGGGATTTTTTTTTTAATGTTGCGGTAGGTTGCGGGGCTCTCCTTGGGGTCTTCCTGAATTGCGCAATGGCCCGTGTTCAGACCAGAGATTCATGGCTTTAAAACTCATTCACAAGATGTAGTAGTGACTTTTAGCTCTAAAGACGTATAAACGGTTACAACACCAGCTGTAGTATTAGATTTGTTCATTTTTTTGTGGTTTTATGGCATGTCTCCTCACATGTGCTCCCGAGATGGGGGTGCTTTCAGGCAGGCAGATGTTTTTCAAGACAAACCCGTCACTTCATACACGTGGTCATTACAGAGACTTGAGGAGACGTTCACCGGCGGGCCAGGGGAGAAGGAGGAAGGAATGATGTGGGGAAACTCGCAGGTGAGTGTTTTTTGTTTTTTTTTTAAATCACACATTGTTTTTTGCTGATGTGTTCTGTATATACTCACTGTAAACATGGAAGTGAGCCCGGTGCAGCACCGCACTTGATTGGTCAGACTGATAACGTACACGTTTGCGCACTACTCGGGGACAAATTTGTTTGGCAAAATTGGCGGAAGTTGACGACAATTGGCCAAAATTGCGGTAAAGTTGCAGTGATTGGACAAAATTCCAATGATGCAAGACCTGCTGAAGTCATGGGAATTAGTAGAATCGCAGTATCGTGAAATCCTAGAGGGTCTGATGAATTCACCCTCTGAGTCAGTTGCAGATGGACGATACAGGAAAATTGAAATAACGTTTCTTTCTCTCTTCAGTGGTGTTGTGGCGGGTTGGTGTAACCCCCACAACAGACTAAGGACAGACAGCTCGCTACTCCCGGTTTTTTCCGCTGCACTACTGAGATGTAATGTGCCATACATGCATTGTGATGTTAATGTGCCATTCATTCATTGTGTTCATGCGTCCTGTCCTTACTGTGACCTAGAGACTGAGATCAATATGTAGATGTGCCTTGTAACCTCTTTGTCCTGCAGCTGGAGCAGAGGCCAACAATCTGCCTATTGTGATGTATGTCTCTCAAATGCAAATGTCTCATGCCTGTTCTGCAGTCTCTTTGATTATACCCACTGCTGGGAATGCTCTTTTATGTATTGTTGTAGTTGGGTATATACTATACTGCACTGTAATCCATGCTCACCCTCTCACTCTCAATCTGATTCCTGCAACTGCTGCTGACACACACTGTGTCTCCTCTCTGAGAGCCTGAGGAATTCAGCTTCAGCCTGCTCACACTATGGGCTGGAGCCGAGTTCCCGTGAAGGCGGTATGATTTAATAAACCTGCTTAAAACCTTCACCAACGCCGCTTTATTTCATGCCGCCTCAGTGTGTACAATATAAAAACAAGAAAAAGAACTAAGGCTGGAAAAACAACAGCAGTGTCATATGTCTGAGCTCATTTTTTTCATTGAGCTCAGACCTTCACTGTATTTCTAGTTTGTTTGTCTGTTGTCATTATTATGTTGTCAGTTTTGGTATGTTTGTTTAGTTGGTTTGTGACAGAGCCCTTCCTCTCTCTCCAGATTCTCCCCACCAGCTGCCCACTGCCTGCTTCTCTGCCAGCACAGCTGTTTGTAGCTGGGTAATTAGGTCACCGGCTCGCTTGTGATTCACACCAGCAGCTCATTCACTTCTCTGTCTTTAAGATAAGATAAGATAGGATAAGCCTTTATTAGACCCACAGTGGGGAAATTCCAGGATTGCAACAGCACAGGGATAGCAACCCTCAGAGCAACAATCAGAAGGCAAGAAAAAAAAAACAAGAGCAGCGAGTATACATATGTACATATAAACATAAATATATAGACACACAGTGCGGAGCATTGTAGCTAGATGGAATAAATATATGAATATATAAAAACACAGTGCGGAGCAGTGTAGCTAGATGGAATAAATATGTAAATATATAAACACACACAGTGCGGAGCATTGTAGCTAGATGGAATAAATATGTAAATATATAAACACACACAGTGTTTATATTATATATTAAGCACTGCCAATTCACTGTGGAAATGCGGCTGTTTTGAATTGTCTCCTACCCTCTACACGAGTCTAAGCCTCTTAAGTGTCTCCCTTCTCTGGAGCGCCTCCAGCTCCGACGTTAAAACCGTGTCAGTTATTCTTGTTGCATTTGTTGCGTTGTCCTTTATCCCTCACTGCTTCAGCCTCTGAAGTTTTTTTCTTTTCCTGAGCACACCCTGCTCAGAGGCAAAGCTTGTTACTTATTCTTGTTTCAGCATTTTTGTATTGCCTACATCATTCTCTGGACTGTATGTTATTTTCTTTAATAAACTGCACAGACACAATCCAGCGCGTGGGTCCGTCCTTCTGCTCCGAAGAAGCAAACATGACAAGCAGTCTATGTACAGTGATGCTACCCGTAGTGCAAATGGTGACAAAAGAAAGACCCAGACTTCCCATAGTGCAAATAAAGGTAAACAATAAATGATGATGAAACCCAACAATCCTATATACAGAAAAACAGAACTGTAATGTCCGCAGTTACAAGTTCAATGCAGTAGTGTAGGTGCAGACAGTGACAGATAGGACTGCACATGATCAGTATTGCAATAACAGACAGCAGCAGATACGGCATTTAAGCAAATGGTTGCAGTAAAGTGTAGAGACATACAACAGCAAATGTATTACTGTTGGTGTGCCAGTCTTTCTGTGCCAACAGCTGAGGTAGTTATTGTGCGGGTGAGAGCGTTATGGTCCCGGGGGAAGGGGGGTGGGTGAGTGGACAGAGTTAAGGGTCCTGATGGCCTGATGAACAAAGCTGTATAGCAGTCTTGTGGAGCGGGCCCAGAGGCTCCGGTACCTTTCCCCCGAGGGCAGGGGGCTGAAAGAGGAGTGTGAGGGGTGGGAAGTGTCGCCTGCAATGTTGATGGCTCTGCGAGTGAGGCGGGTGAGGTAGATGTCCGGAGGTGTGGGGGAGGGGGGAGGGGGCAGAGGGGCAACGATGATCTTGCTGGCTGCCTTTACTGTGTGTTGTGATATCTTCCGGCAGGAGGCGGCGCAGCTTCCATACCACACCGTGATGCAGCTGGTGAGGATGCTCTCAATGGTACCCTGGTAGAATGAGCACATGATGGGGGGTGAGACTCATGCTCTCAATTTGTGGAGGAAGTGGAGGCAAGTTTGAGCCTCCTTGGCCAGTGATGTGGTGGTGGTGTTGGATCAGGAGAGGACCTCAGAGATGTGCATCCCCAGAAACTTGATGCTGCTCACCCTCTCCACAGCTGCTCCATCAATGATCAGAGGGGGATACTGTGTGTGTCCTCTCATGAAGTCGACCACAATCTCCTTGGTTTTTCCCATGTTCAGGAAGAGGTTATTGTCTTTACACCACTGGATCAGTTGGCTCACCTCATTTCTATAGTTGGCATCCTTGTTGTTGGTGATGAGGCCTACCACCGTCGTGTCATCTGCAGATTTGATGATGTGGTTGGTGTTGGAGGCTGGTACAGTCATGGGTCAGCAGGGTGAAGAGCAGCAGGCTGAGCACACACCCTTGCGGGGCCCCTGTGCTCAGTGTGATGGTCTGGGAGGTGTTGCTGCCAACCCGCACATTCTGTGGCCTCCCTGTGAGAAAGTCCAGCACCCAGTTACAGAGAGACGTTTTGAGTCTTAAGTGACTGAGTTTTTGTATTAGGTGCTGGGGGATGATTGTGTTGAATGCTGAACTGAAGTCCAAGAACAGCATTTGCACAGAGGAGTTCTTTGAGTCCAGGTGGGTGAGGGCTGGATGGAGAGCAGCAGCAATGGCATCTTCTGTGGATCTGTTTGACCTGTATGCAAACTGAGATGGGTTGTGGGAGGGAGGGAGGATGGACTTGATGTTCTGCATGACCAGCCGCTCAAAGCACTTCATTATGATGGGGGTCAGTGCTACAGGCCAGTAGTCGTTGTAGCTGGATGGGATGGGCTTCCTTGGGACTGGTATTATGGTGGCAGTTTTGAAACACATGGGGACAACAACTTGAGTCAGGGAGATGTTGAAGATGTCGGCCAGGACATTCTTGAGCTCCTCTGCACAATCCTTCAGGATGCGATCCGGTATGTTGTCTGGTCCAGCTGCCTTGCGTGGGTTGATCCTGCAGAGGGTTCTCTTCATGTTGGCCGGATCCAGACTTATGGCCTGCTCGCCTGGAGGAGGAGTGGTCTTCTGTGTTGATGTGCTGTTTTGTGCTTCAGAGCGGCCGAAGAAGTCATTTAGGTTGTTGAGCACTGTGGTGTCACTCGCACAGGTCTGAGGTGGAGGTTTGTAGTTGGTGAGGGTCTATATGCCACGCCAGAGGGAACGTGCATCTCTGGTGTTGCTGAAGTGGCCCAGATATTTTCTTGCTGTACTGTCGTTTTGCCTCCTTGATGCCACAGGACAGGTTGGCCCTAGCTGTTGTTAGTCCTGTAGTCTTGCCGGACCTGACGGCTGCGTTCCGAGCCCGCAGGAGCCTGTGGACCTCTGCTGTCATCCATGGCTTTTTGTTGGTATGAACAGTGATGGTTTTGCAGTGAATGAAATCGTCAGTGCATTTAGCTATGTATGCTACAACAACCTCAGTGTACTCCTCAAGGTTTGTGTGACCATTATAAGTGGCTGCGTGCTTGAAAGTGTCCCAGTCTGTAGTACCAAAACAGTCTTTCAGAGCATCAGAGGACCCCTCTGGCCACACACGTACCTGCTTTTTTGTTAGTCTGATTGTTTTCACTCTGGGTTTGTATGCCGGCCTTAACAGGATGGTGATGTGATCAGAGAGACCGAGGTGGGGAAGGGGGAAAGCGCTGTATGCTTTTTTGTGAGTTGTGTACACCAGGTACAGCAAATTGTCTCCTCTTGTTGGAAAATCTACATGTTGGTACATGTTTTTCCGGTTCCGGCGCCACACGAGTTGGCTGCCTTTTGCAACAGCGGCTCAATTCTGAGTCTTTTTATCTTCCTTCTTCTTTCTGATCCGGTGATAACTTTCTGATCCACAGACGATACAGCAGGGAAGAGCTAGCTAGCACTCAACCGCCACCCGGTGCTAACGGAGAAACTCAACATACCGGGGAACTGAAGCGAAAACGACGCGGGTGCCGGGCTGGAGTTTAGGCGGCATGCAAGAAATATAACAGAATAATAAAGAGCGATGGCAAGAACCAAGCCCGTAAATCTACTGGAGGAAAAGCCCCCCAGGAAGCAGCTGGCCACCAAGGCTGCTCGGAAAAGCGCTCCGGCCACCGGCGGAGTGAAGAAGCCTCACCATTACAGGCCCAGAACCGTGGCTCTGAGAGAGATCCGTCGCTACCAGAAATCCACGGAGCTGCTCATCCGTAAGCTGCCCTTCCAGCGCCTGGTGAGGGAGATCGCTCAGGACTTCAAGACCGACCTGTGCTTCCAGAGCTCCGCCGTCATGGCTCTGCAGGAGGCCAGTGAGGCCTACCTGGTGGGTCTCTTCGAGGACACCAATCTGTGCGCCATCCACGCCAAGAGGGTCACCATCATGCCCAAAGACATCCAGCTGGCCCACCGCATCCGCGGAGAGAGAGCTTAGACTCTCTGCTGCACATCCACCAACCACAATGCTCCGCACTGTGTGTCTATATATAAATATATTTATAGTAATATGTACATATGTATACTAGCTGCTCTTGTTTTTTTCTTGCCTTCTGATTGTTGCTCTGAGTCTTGCTATCCCTGTACTGTTGCAATCCTGGAATTTCCCCATTGTGGGACTAATAAAGGCTTATCTTATCTTATCTTATCTTATCTTATCTTATCTTATCTTATCTTATCTTATGTTGGTACATGTTGGTAAAAGGGTCAGCACTTGATGATCATAAACTCCACCAGTGAAGAATAGTGTTTGTGTACAACAGTTGCCTCACAACACCAAGCACCACTAATGTAGACACACATGCCTCCGCCTCGTGTCTTCCCTCCTTCTGTGAACACTCTGTCACTGCGATAGCATGTTAGCCCTGCTAACTGAATGACAGAGTATGGTATATTGTCATTTAACCACGTTTCCGTAAAGATAAAAACACGGCAGTTCCGCACATCACATTGCATAGTTCTCAGGAGCTGTATGTGGTCTATTTTGTTGTCTAGTAAGCATACGTTGGCTAGAATGAGGGAAGGAATTGGGCCTCTGTGTGGGCTAGCTTCATTTGGACACCTCCACGTTTACCTCTCTTTGGTCGCCGCTCACACCGTCTATGGCATCTCCATTTGGGATGAGACACAGCAGTCAAGTCCGTGGGTGTGGAGGTGTGGTGGAGAAGACCTAGGCCACAGAGTTCCTCTGTAATGCTCTGATCCAGGACGTAATGTTTGGACATATTCCTTATCTCCAGGAGGCTGTGGCGACTGTAGCTTGTGTGCAGCGTTATATACAGACATTAAACACATGAATCTACACTTAGGTGTAATTTAAACAACACTAAGTGGCACAAAACACAAAGAGAGAAGAGAGGCCGCTGCGTGTTCACACGCCACCTAGTGTTAACTTCTGCAGCTGTGTTCTACCTGCTGTAGAAATCTCCAAAACAGCGTCATGTTTAGGTTTAAGATTCAAAGATTCAAAGGCTTTATTATCATGTGCACAGTTAAGAAATGCAACATTTCCTGAGCAATGAAATTCTTACTCTGCTCTCCAAACGAATGCCAAGGTGATAGGTACACATCAATAGTAATGAGGTAATAACACAGAACCAAACCACAGAATAACTAGAGGAAGCAGGAAGAATGAGATTTGAAATTCCCTGGGTGACTATAGTGGACAGTGGTATATTGATATCAGAGATGATATGAACCTGAGATGGCATAAGTCTATGTATAGTGTGCAAATGTGCAGTGTGCAAATGAGCAGTAAATAAATTACAAATTAGCACCCGGTGTGCGAATTTCTCTGTAATGATAATACCAGTAGACTGTACATGATAATTAGCAGCAGAGTTGATATGAACATCAGATGGGGTGAGACTATGTACACTGTACAAATGAGCAATGTGCAAATTTGGCAGCTGGTGTGTGAGTTCCTATTTGCAAAGCTGTGTTGTGGAGTTTTGGGAGTTTGTTATTTGTTCAGGAGTCTGATGGCAGTGGGAAAGAAGGAGTTTTTCAGTCTGGTTGTCCTGTATTTCACACTTCTGTACCTCCAGCCTGAGGGTAGAAGTGTGAATATTCTGTGCTGGGAGTGGATGGGGTCCTGGAGGATGGCGTCAGCTCTCCTTTGGACTCTGCGGTGGTAGATGCTCTGCAGAGAGGGATCTTCTCCGCTGTCTTCACCACTCTCTGCAGCCGTTTGTGGTCCAGGGCAGTGGTACTGCCGTACCATGCAGTGATGCAGTTGGTCAGAATGCTTGATGATGCAGCTGTAGAAGTTGTTGAGGATTCTGGGGGACATGCCAAACTTATTCAGCCTCCTCAGAAAGTACAACCACTGTTGAGCTTTCTTAACCAGCTCTGTGGTGTTGTGTGTCCATGTAAGGTCCTCGCTAATGTGGATGCCCAGGTATTTAAAGCTGCCCACTCTCTCCACCTCAAGCTCCCGGATGAACAGCATCTGATGGGGTCTCCTCCTCCTCTTCCTCATGTCCACTATCATCTCCCTTGTCTTGTCCATGTTGAGGGTGAGGTTGTTGTCCTCACACCATGACACCAGGCTGGCCACCTCCCTCCTGTAGGATGTTTTATCATCACCAGTGATGCATCCTATCACTGCTGTGTCATCCGCGAACTTTAACATGATTTTTTTTTTCCGGTTCCGGTTCCGCCGGACTGGCGGCGCCACACGAGTTGGCTGCCTTTTGCAACTGCCTTTTTCTTATCTTCCTTCTTCTTTCTACACCTTTCACTCTATATATATATCACAGACACACAGATCGCCCCAAGGGTCTCCCGAGTCGGCGGACGGAGCCACTGTTTGCAGCGGGGGACAATACAGCAGGGAAGAGCTAACTAGCTCCAACCGCCACCCAGTGCTAATGGAGAAACTCGACATGCCGAGGAACTGTGGCGAAAACGACGCGGGTGCCGGACTGGAGTTTAGGCGGCGTGCAACAAATATAAGACAGAATAATAAAGAGCAATGACAAGAACCAAGCAGACCGCCCGTAAATCTACTGGAGGAAAAAGCCCCCCAGGAAGCAGCTAGCCACCAAGGCTGCTTGAAAAAAGCGCTCCGGCCACTGGCGGAGTGAAGAAGCCTCACCGTTACGGGCCTGGTACCGTGGCTCTGAGAGAGATCCGTTGCTACCAGAAATCCACGGAGCTGCTCATCCGTAGGCTGCCCTTCCAGCGCCTGGTGAGGTAGATCGCTCAGGACTTCAAGACCGACCTGCGCTTCCAGAGCTCCGCCGTCATGGCTCTGCAGGAGGCCAGCAAGGCCTACCTGGTGGGTCTCTTCGTGGACACCAACCTGTGCGCCATCCACACCAAGAGGGTCACCATCATGCCCAAAGACATCCAGCTGGCCCACCGCACCCACAGAGGGAGAGAGAGCTTAGACTTTCTGCTGCACATTCACCGACCACAATGCTCCGCACTGTGTGTCTATATATATATATATATATATATTTATAGTAATATGTACATATGTATACTAGCTGTTCTTGTTTTTTTCTTGCCTTCTGATTGTTGCTCTGAGTGTTGCTATCCCTGTGCTGTTGCAATCCTGGAATTTCCCCATTGTGGGACTAATAAAGGCTTATCTTATCTTATATTGTCCTTGTGGAAGCAACACAGTCATGGGGTGAAGAGGCTGTAGACGATGGAGCTGAGAACACAACCCTGTGGGACACCTGTGTTCTTGATGATGCTGGCTGAAGTCCTGTTACTCATCCTGACAGTCTGGGGCCTGCCAATTAGAAAGTCCAGTAGCCAGTCGCAGAGGGTGGGGTGCAGGCCAAGTGAAAACAGTTTATTGGTGAGTTTGTGGGGGATGACCGTGTTGAAGGCGGAGCTGTAGTCGACAAAGAGCATCCTAATTTAGGAGTCTTTAACTTCCAGGTGGAAGAGAGAGTAATGGAGTGCTGCAGCAATGACATCCGAGGTGGACCTGTTGGGCCAGTAGGCGTACTGCAGGGAGTCCAGGATATCCGGTATGCTGTCCTGAATGAGGGGCAGCACCACTCTCTCGAGGCACTTCATGATGATTGGAGTGAGTGCTACTGGTCTGTAATCACTCAGACAGGTTGGCAGGCTCCTTTTGGGGAGAGGGATGATGGTTGTGGTTTTGAAGCAGGAGGGTCTATGTTCTGGTTGAGGGACAGGTTGAAGATGGATGTGAGAATGTCAGTCAGCTTGGCAGCGCATGCTCTGAGGGCCCACCTAGGGATGTTGTGTGGTCCTGCCGGCTTGCGGGGGTTGATATTCCTCAGTGCTTTGTTTACCTGGCCTGGTGAGACTGTTAGTGGAGGGGGAGAGTTCATGGGTGTGTGTCTCCTCTCTGCACTGTAGCTGGTGGTCTCAAAGCAGGTGTAAAAGATGTTGAGATAATCGTCATCTGACGGGGCTCTCACCTGGAAAAATTGTCCCTACCTCCAAAACGTCACCTGGATGACCATTGTTTACACTGCTAGCCTGCTAACCCTAGTTAGCGCATCTGTTGCAGGAGTCCGTGGGTGGATAACTCCAACACTCAGATGTAGAGGTCCCGGTCCATCTATCTGCAGGTGAGCGGCAGTCTCATTTTCAAACTAGCTTACTCTCCAGTTTTGATATTTTTTACTTCGGGTGATGGCAGAATCTCAAGGTTGATTACAAGCTAGCATTACCAAATCCCTCAGACACACGAATGCCCAAATTCACGTTTTCCGCATGTATACATTAACTTTACATGTATTTGTGTCACACATTTGCATTTGGTCTGAAGACACTTCAATATAAGATAAGATAAGATAAGCCTTTATTAGTCCCACAATGGGGAAATTCCAGGATTGCAACAGCACAGGGATAGCAACACTCAGAGCAATAATTAAGAAGATACGAAAAATATAAATAAGAGCAGTGGATATACATACGTACACATAAATATATAAATATATATACAAAGTGCGAAGCATTGTAGCAAGATAGAATAAACAGCATAACTGTCTACTTAGTTATCCTACATAGAATGAATATGTACCCATACATATTGTCACCCTCTGTAGCGACTGATATTGTCCTAATTGCATACTGGAGGGGACCATTTGTGTAAGTCTGTTGCGTCTTTTGCATTCAATACTACTAGGTCGTCATGTTTTTTTGCTTATCTCTGCAAGCAGCCCTGCTTAGGTTATACAGTCTGACAGCTGTAGGTAGGAAGGACCTGCGAAACCTCTCGGTTGCGCACCTAGGATGATGTAGTCTACTGCTAAATGAGCTCCTCAGTGCGTTCAATATGTCCTGCATAGGGTGGGACTCGGACTCCAGCAGAGATGACAGTTTAGCCACCATCCTTCTCTCTCCTATCTCCTCCACTGGGTCAAGGCGTTGACCCAGGACAGAGCTAGCTTTCTTGATCAGTTTGTTCAGTCTCTTCCTATCGGCTGCTGTAATGCCGTTGCCCCAGCAAACCACTCCAAAAGTGATGGCGGATGCCACCACTGTGTCGTAGAATGTCTTCAGCAGCGCCCCTTGTACACCAAAAGACCTGAGCCTCCTCAGTAGGAACAGCCTGCGCTGTCCCTTCTTGTAGAGTGCGTCGGTATTGTGTGACCAGTCTAGTTTATTGTTCAGATGAACACCAAGGTACTTGTAGGATGTCACCATCTCAATGTCTGTTCCCTGTATGTTTACTGGTGCTGTGAGGGGTTGTCCTTGCCTGCGGCAGTCCACCACCAGCTCCTTAGTTTTCCTTGCGTTGATCTGGAGGCAGTTCCGATGGCACCAGTCCACAAAGTCCTGGATAAGTCCTCTGCACTCAGCTTCATCTCCATTGGAGATGAGGCCGACGATCGCAGAGTCGTCAGAGAACTTCTGTAGATGGCAGTGTTCAAGGCTGCATTCAGACCAGGATAGTCCGGGGGTCTCGGTTTGACTGGGCAGGGAATGCCGATAATTTTTGCATCTTCGTTTTGTTTGCATTCACACTGCAGTGGACCAAACTGCCTGAACAACATCATGCAGTTACAACAATTGCTTGCTTGGGACACTGTAGCCGAAACCACCACTGACCAGGAAGAAAAAATCTCAGCGAACAAGAAAACTCCTTCTCATCGATTGGCCAGAACCAAAACGGAAATCCATTCCCTTCAGCCGGGTTGTTTGTCTGCCACAAACGAGACATTTTTTAACTTTTGTCCTTGGCTTTCACTGGTAAAAGGATTTCTCAGGTTTGCGCAGTTGTCTTTATTGTTATTTTCTACCCAAAATGTACTACGGTAAATGCCACTTCCTCTTCTCAGACTACGTGTTGCTATGGTTACACAAATACTGAGGGGCACTTCCGCCCTTTGGTCCGCTGAATAGTCCGTTTGGATTCACACTGCAAGTGAAGTGCACCAGACTTTGTTTGCAAGTGAACTGAGAGCCCCAGTTTTCAGGGGAACCAGACTTCGCTTGTTTGGTGCGCACCAGAATTCCAACGCACATTCAGACTGCACCAAATGAACCGAAGTATCTGTGCAAGTGGAGAAGCGTTCCTTTGGTCTGGACCAAACAGTGGCCATTTGAATGTGCCCTAAGTCTCGAGCACATTAAATCTCACCTTCATCATTAAATGCCCAGGCCCGGGGTATCTCATCCCTCATCTGCAGTCAAGTCACAAACACTGCCATGCTTGCTGGACTGGAGCTGGAGCTGGAGCTGTGGATAACGAAGTCCAAGCTCACTGCTGGGTCCGATACCTGTCCCACATTTATTTATTTAGCGAATGCAAAGTCCTCAAGCCAAGCAGTTGCCTCCTGGTTTGCTGTATGGAGGGTGTGTAATCCTCCTTCCAGTCTTTGGAGCGGGCAAGCCTCTATGATGTGTTCCATTGTTTGCTCCTCTCCACATGCGCACAGTGGGCTAGGGAAGCCCCATCTGTGAAGGCTGGCCAAGCAGGGGCCATGTCCAGTCCTGAAGCGATTGAGTGTAGACTACTGTCTCCTTGGGAGGTTGGTGCCCGGGACCTGTTGGTTGGGGTTTGTCACCAGGTGTTTGTTTGGGACCTCCTTGGTCTCCCATTCCTCTTGCCAAGCTGTCTGGATGGTGAAATCAGCTGAGGGAGGGTTTTTCCAAATTGGCCGTCTGGATGGAAGTCGGGCAGTGGGTGGGGTGTAGATATCTGCATGGATTGGTAAGTGAGGAGTCTCTTTGGCTTTTTGAAGCATCCTTTGAGTTAGTGCTGCTCGCCGGATGTGTGTGTGTGGGGGGGGGCTATGTTTGACAGTACAGGGAGCCAGGGCAGTGGTGTTGAGCGGATTGTCCCAGTTATGGTTCTCATGGTTGTGTTGAGCTGAGTGTCTACGTGGTGTGTGTAGGATGACCCGGACCAGACAGTGGCACAATATTCTGCTACAGAGTATGAAAGGGCCAGTGCTGAGGTGCGCAGGGTGGAGGCTGCCGCTCCCCATTTTGCACCAGCGAGCTTGCAGAGCAGGTTGTTTCATGCCTTCACCTTAACCTGTCCCATAAGAGCAGCAACAATCAAAATTTACCTGCTGTCTCTACTGAATACTCACCACTCTCATTTCCCATCTCCACAGGGGTACCAGCACCAGCCGTTCTAGCCACAGTCACTGTTTAACAAATACTTACCTTTAACTTGAGACCATTGTTTGTGTGGTGTCTTCATATTTGGTACATATCTGATAAAATATGTCAAAATAGATGCAGAGAAAACAATTTAGCTAATGCTACACTGTGTTTAGTATGCCCATGGGACATGTTGAGACATGTCTATGGTGTCACGAGGGCCTTGATCATTTTGTGTCACATAACACAGCTGATATTGCCAAAGAAAGGCTTGCTGACATCAAAGCCGCAACAGTGACTTCAGCAAAATGGGACCAGTTCCAAAGGAAGACCCTTCAAAAATAATGTTGGTCTTGACCATCTTCCACTGTGTTTAATACACAATTCACAGATTTTATCACTGATTTCTTAATTGGTTGATTATTGTCTTATGGATTGGGGAAAAAAAGCTACATGGCATGATCATGACCTCCAGCTTTCCGAAGGACAATCTGGTAAGAAAGTTGTAACCGAATTTTCCGAATGAAAAGCTATGAAGAAAGTTGTTGGTCAGTTGGTGGAATTCCCCTTAAATCAGCATCTCATTCATTCACATGAAGTGGAAGAAGACAATGATAGGAGATGACTAAACCGGAGGGAACGCTTCTGCTTTTTCGTATTTAAATAGTGAACACTTTGAGTTTCTATTAGTTCATCAAGATCTCTGGAAAGGAAGGGACAAGAAAAACCAACAGAATATAATTTATTTCTTATTTAATCTTGTATTTATCATCATCTTTGTAAAAATGGTGATCCATAATAACCTGTTGGCTGTGGCTGCCTTTGTCCTGATGGCTGCATCCCTGTCTGCTGGTCAGTCTAGAGGTAAGGCTGGACTCTAGAGGAATTAGTTGTTATATCTGACTACATGTGCTTAAAATATTTTTTTATCTTTATTTTAACTTTGATTCCATTTAATTGCAGCAGAGAAGCTGGCTGAATGCTGCAAAAAAGTGACCAATGAGAAGATTCAGGAGCCGATCTTGGATTTCATGTTGCAGGAACGGAACCTTCCATGTGTCAAAGCCGTCATGTAAGTACAGAGGGGTTATTATTGTATTTAGCATTTTGTTTTTTAAATGGAGAACACTTCTAATTCAACCTGATCCAACCGTTCAATAAAAGCTTTTAAAATACTAACTCAACTTTTTCCTCCTGTAGCTTTCAGACGAAGTCGGGTCTTTACTGTGTTAACGGAAAGGCTTCCTGGGTTCGTCAGGCAATTCGTGAACTCACGTAAGTTTGACAATACTCTGATTTTCTTCTTCACATAAAGACCATTATTGGTTTATGAGAAATTAGAAGAAGAAGAAGCCAACTTTATTGTCATTCAGTCCATACAGCCATTCATGTACAGTAGAACAAAATTAAGTTTCTCCTATCTACAATGTTAATCACATCTAGAATCAGAGGGATCACTGCCATGCAAGGTGCAACCACAAACAACCTCTCCTTCCCCCATTTTATTACACTGAGCACCAAGCTAGAAGGGGGGGGGGGGGAGTACCATTTTTAGATGGTCTTTGGTATGACCCAGCCAGGACTTGAACCCCCAACCTCCCAGTTGTGGGGCGGATGCTCTATCAACTAGGCCACCACTCCGGTATTAGAAAAACTAGATAAATACATCTGGTTTATTTGTCCAATAATCCCTTTATTCAGTGCATGTAAACCTTTTAGGGGTGTCACCATACCAGAATTTCATACCTTTACCTCACCAATATCTTTGTCTAAAAACTAGACAGGAAGTTTGAATTTTATATTGCGTGCTTGTGGGAAGAAATTCAGCTATTGATAGAATCATGCAAACACATTAAATATGATTATTACCATTGCTTATTATCTGATTATTTAAACAGACTCATTATTTCTTTAACAGGAAAGCAAAACCTCTGTCAACTACTCCATCTGTGGTGTCTACGTCTCCAGTCTCCCTCCTCACCAAGATAACATCCATGGCCTCTTCATCCTCCACTCCACTTTCCTCCTCTACCTCCCCTGATACGTCATCACCCTCCTCTACCTACGAGATGTCGAGTGGTGAAATGTTTTCTGGAAACTACGAGTAGTCCAATATCTCCTTCTACACTACTGATGATGAGAAGAGTGTTGACACTGATACAGAATACTGTTAAGAGGACTTGAAAATCTATAGTTTTAGTAATTTATTATGTTTAACATTTAGTTTCTTTAAATTTCTTTGTATCCAGTTTATTTATTACGTGAATCAAACTGATTTAACTTGAATCATCTGTTTATGAACAAGTCAGGTTTCAATGTTGCAACAACTGTGATGGTTATACTGTTATCTTCATGCTGCAAAATTTTGTTTTATTGGTAAAAATATCTTATTGAGATATTTATTTATTTAAATGCTTGAAAAACTTTTTGTCCAAAGGTGAAGTTGTGCAACCATGAAATGAGTTGGTCAGAAATAAATGTTTATGTACACTTTCAATCATGTTTCCTAATTTTTTCTCTGCAAAAGCTTAAACTATAAAGAGTGTACAGAAAAAACTACAGCATTTCTGTGGTTCTGTTGGTTAAAATTAGAGAAGTTTGGTTTATTTTGTTTTCACAAGTTACTTCTCCCAAAATTACCACTTTTATGAAGATGACACCTCATTATATTTATAAGTGATATCAGAGGATGCCAATGATTTAGCTAAATACAGGCATGAGTTTAAGACATAAAAGACTGGAAGAACTGTATTTCTTACTGCTACCAATGAAAAAACTGGAAAAAAAACAAAAAACAAAACAACCATGTCACTTTGTTACAGTCAGCCTTTGTCTTAATGTGTCTCTCGAAATAATTTTATGGTTTAGATTTAACTCCGGTTGTAACATGAGAACTAAACTTCACTGAAATGACGCACCCTCCCAACATCATCTCCAATGACAATGGGAGGATCTTCATGACTTCTAAATCCACACACTAAGGGGCAGATTTGCTAACGTGCTGTGGCATCACAAAACCCTGTTTTGCCGTTAAAAAACTCCTGTTTAGATTTACTAAAGGGCAAAGGGCAAAATTAACAGTGGAAAGGCGTGGACTGTTGTTAATTTTGCACCTGGCCTCATTACCTCCGCCAAGGAGGTTATGTTTTCATCGGCGTTGGTTTGTTTGTTTGTTTGTTAGCAAGATAACTCAAAAACTTATGGACGGATTTTCATGAAATTTTCACAGATTGTCAGAAATGGGGTATCCTACAGATGATTACATTTTGGTGGTAATCCGGATCACCGTCTGGATCCAGGAATTTTTTAAAGGATTCTTTAACATTGCGAGATAGGGCCATTTTCAATCTTTGTGCATGTAAGTCTGCCAAAAATCATCAGAACACTTGCAAAACAAAAAAAAAATACAGGACAACATGCCCAAAGGTTCTATAATATATCGAAGACTGATCCGGATAATGCAAGAATTACAGATACTATGATCCACAATAGCAACAAAAATAGGGGACCTTTGCAATTTTCCTCATAGGAAGAGAACAAATGAAGCTAAAATCACTCAACAAACACCATTATGCAGCCAAGACACTGTGGAATCTGTAGTGTGTCAACGGATTTGTTGTATCTTTAAAAGCTATGGAGCTACATCCAGAAGAAAACTGCCATTATGCGAAATGCGATTTTCCGGAATAACTACTGAACCACTAATCCTATCCATGTGAATCCAATTGCTACTCATATGTTTTCATGGTCAAGGAATCTGAAAACGTACACACAATAAATGTAGGATTAATATTTATGATGTAAAACACTGTATGGGGGGAACTGTGGTGCTTGGCGGAGGTCTGCGCTCTCCGAGTGCTTTTCTAGCTGCATATGTATTTGAAGGAATTGTCATGTCAAAGTGCAAATTTGAGGGAGGAGAGTATTTAAATGACTAGCACAAGGTGATTTACTAAGGTTTGCGGTTGTCAATCTCCTGCTAAATGTGCCAGGATTTCTTTCTTTCAAAGGTCTTTTTATTATTATTAATTGAAGTATCAATACAATACAAAGTATTAGAAATTTTCCTTTTTGTTTCAACCAAACAGTAAAAAACTAGAACTTAAAGCCAACAAATGTAAATGCTTCAAAGCACAAAAACCTTTAAATAAACAATAAAAAAAAAAAAAAAAAATACAAAGAAAAATTGTGTGTGTGAAGTGGGGGTGGGGTAAAGGGGATATGAGCTACTCAGAAACTATAATCGTGGGTCTTTCAAAGAAATCAAGAAACGGGCGCCATAATTTATAGAATTTGTTTTCAGAGCCACAGACTGTATATCTGATTTTTTCTAAATCCAAACAGGACATTATATCTTTTATCCACTGTAAATGTGAAGGGGGCGAAGAGTCTTTCCACTTCAGTAATACAGCACGTCTGGCCAATAATAATGAAAATTTGAATACTTTTAATTTGGAACATGGCAAGACAAGTTCTGGAGCCACAACAAAAATGGCGCATAATGGATCAGGTTTAATTTGATATTGCAGGACTTCAGACATAGTGATAAAAACAGAATGCCAAAAATTCATCAATGCAGGGCAGGACCAATACATGTGAAGCAAAGTGCCAGGAGCGCTACCACACTTTTCACAAGTTGGGTCTATATCCGAGTAAATACGTGCTAACTTAACCTTGGACAGGTGCATCCGGTGTACAATCTTAAATTGAATAAGAGCATGACGAGCACACATTGATACAGTGTGAACCTGGCCAAGAATAGAGTCCCACAGTTCATCAGTAAAAGTAAAATTAAGATCTTGTTCCCAGTTCAATTTGATAGCGGCCAGAGAAGAAGATTGTAAATTTGAAATTAAATTATATAAAACTGACATTACCCCCTTAGAAGTTGGTTTAACTAATAAAAAATCATCTAGAGGATTATCAGAAGGTTTTTGAGGGAATTGTTTTGTCATGGTTTGCACATAATGTCTGACCTGGAGGAAGTGGAAAAAATGTGTAGAAGTGATGTCGAATTTGGTGGAAAGTTGAGAAAAACTTGCAAATTGACCATCAAAATATAAATCCGCAAAAGATTTTAAACCTTTTCTGTGCCATATATGAAATGCACTATCAATAGTTGATGGGGTAAATAAATGATTTGCGGCAATTGGACTTCTAATGGAAAAAAACTGAAGACCAAAATTTTTCCTGAATTGAGACCAAATTCTAAGAGACTGACGAACTACTTTATTATTACCCAGTGTAGACAAAGCAAGGGGAAGTGGTGAACCTAAAATTGCCGGTAGGGAAGTTTGATTGTCCACATGTGACTCCATAAGGATCCAAATAGGTGATTTGGGTTCCAGATAAAAATGTTTCCAATATAACATGCACCTGATATTTGCTGCCCAGTAGTAATATTGAAAGTTAGGCAGAGCCATGCCACCTACTGATTTGGGTCTTTGAAGAAAAACTTTCCTTAATCTCGGATGTTTACCATTCCAAGTAAATGAGGTAATCAGAGAGTCCAAAGACTTAAAAAAGGATTTAGGAATAAAAATGGGGAGACATTGAAACAAATATAAAAACTTTGGAAGTAACATCATTTTTACAGAATTGATTCTGCCAATTAAAGACAAGGATAATGGGGACCATTTGGAAAGTATTAACTTGCACTGGTCAAGTAAGGGGAGAAAATTATTTTTAAACAAGTAATTAAATTGTTTAGTGACACATATCCCAAGATAATTAAAATGATCAATAACAACCTTGAAAGGAAAATTTTCAAAATCCTGAACTTGAATCTTTTCATTAATCAGAAACAGTTCACTCTTATTAAGATTAATTTTATAACCAGAAAACCTACTAAAACTATCCAAAATATTAAGTATAGCGGGTAATGAAGTAAGTGGGTTGGAGAGAAATAATAAAAGATCATCAGCATAGAGTGAAACCCTATGCTCAATGCCACCCCTACGAATGCCTAGAAAGTCCCGGCTCCCACGGATTGCAATAGCTAACGGCTCAACTGCCAAGGCAAAGAGCAACGGGCTCAAAGGACAGCCTTGCCTCGTACCACGGTAAAGTCTAAAATAGTCAGAATAGCGACAATTAGTTAACACTGAAGCTAAAGGACTAGCATAGAGAAGTTTAATCCAGGAACAGAAGGAAGGACCAAAACCGAACCTCTCCAAAGTAAAAAACAAATACTCCCACTCAACCCTATCGAATGCCTTTTCAGCGTCCAAACTAATAAGACATTCAGGTATGTTGTGGTGAGGAGTATAAATAATATTAAACAACCGCCGCAAGTTAAAAAAAGAATGGCGATTTTTAATGAAACCGGTTTGGTCCTGTGAAATTATAAAAGGAAGAATCTTTTCCAACCTTGAAGCTAACAACTTTGACAAAATTTTAACATCGGTATTTAACAAGGAAATAGGCCTGTAAGAAGCACAATCAACAGGATCCTTATCCTTTTTAAGCAACACAGTGATACAGGCCTGATAGCATGAAGGAGGAAGTGTACCAGAGTCAAGCGACTCTGTAAAAACTTGACAAAGGAAAGGGGCGAGGTCATCAGAGAATTTTTTGAAAAAATCAGCGGAAAACCCATCAGGTCCTGGAGATTTTCCTGATTGCATGGATGATATTGCCAGCTGAATTTCTTCTTTTGTGATGGGAGCTTCTAAAATTTGCCGAGATTCTGAAGAAATCGAAGGAATATCAATAGAATCAAAAAAAATTTCCAAATCCTTTAAGTTTGTTGTATATTCTGAGGTATATAATTTGGAATAAAATGACCTGAAAATATCATTAATCGCTTGTTGGTCAGATGTCACCTCTCCTTTATCTGTCCTAACTCCAGTAATAATTTGCTTAGCTCTAATACCACGTAGTTGATTAGCTAGAAGTTTACTGGTTTTTTCGCCATGTTCATAAAATTCACTCTTGTTCCTTATTAAACAACCTTCAATTTGCCGAGTAGAAAGTAAATTAAGTTTAGTTTGTAATGTCATACGTTCCTTGTACAGAGCGGGTGATGGAGATTGAGCATATTGTCTGTCAATGTCCAGGGTTTGATCTAAAATAGTCTTCTGTTCCTGTATTAAGGATCGTCTTTTAAATGCTGCCAATGAAATAAATTCCCCCCTAAGAAATGCCTTCATGGCCTCCCATATCGTTTTATTTGACATACCAGGAGTTTTATTTTCTTTCAAAAAAAAATTAATTTTAGAAGAAATATTCGCAACCAATTTTTCATCTGTAAGTAATAATGGATCCAATCTCCAATGCTTTCTCATGGAGTCACATCCATGGAGGATCATTTTAAGTACAAGAGGGGCATGATCAGAAACCGAGATGCTATCATAACTGCAAGAGCAAAGGTTATTAATTAATAAATTGTCAACAAAAAAATAATCTATTCTGGTATAAGTATGGTGTACGTGAGAGAAAAAAGAATAGTCCCTGCCGTTAGGATGTAAAAAACGCCAAGGATCTGTAAGGCTATATTCCTCAAGAAAAGACTTAACATAAGTTGCAGATTTATTAAGACTAGCAGGTTTTGAAGATGAGCGATCTAAGATCGGATCCATATACAAATTAAAGTCACCCCCAAGAATTAGAGAATGAGTATTTAAATCTAGAAGTTGCGAAAAAAGGTTGCGAAAAAAAGTGCACATCATCAAAATTCGGTGCATACAGATTAGCCAAAGTGACATGTTTATCGCCAAGTTTACCTGACACTATTACAAATCGTCCATTTTTATCTGATACAACATTAGAGGGAATAAATGGGATATTTCGATCAATAAGAATAGCAGCGCCCCTGGCCTTAGCTTTAAAATTTGAATGAAAAAATTGTCCTGACCAACATTTTGACAAACGCAAGTGGTCGGAATCCTGCAAATGGGTTTCCTGCAAAAACAGTACCCCAGGCTTAAATTGCTTTAGACGTGACATGACTCTCTTTCGTTTAATTGGATGGTTCAACCCCTTCACATTCCAGCTTACCAAAGTAAGATTACTATTCATTCAAAGAGTAAAATTTATATATTATGTTGTGTAGCCCAAAGAAGAATAAAGTGAGGTACGGGTAAAAAAAAAAAAAAAGGAAGGGGTAAGGGGGGTGTAAATAAAACCATAACAAAAAAACAAAACAAAAAAAAATAAATTAAAAAATAAAAATTAAAAAAAAAAAAATTAAAAAATCCAACAACCAAACCTATAACAACACTCCAGCCGGTTGCAAAAAAACAGCAACCGCTCCATCTCCTGCTCTATTTTCATCCTAACAGAATGCTCCCATACAACTGGCTTCAATCCTGCATAATATGAACGTTTTACCCTAAAAAAAAATAAATAAATAAATAAATAAGATAAAATTAAAAAAAAGAATTAAGTAAACAACAACGTATAGGGAGCCAATTTTACCTTGTTTTTAAACATCTGAAAATGCATCAATGTCCAGTCAGTGCAGCTTCAATGAAGTAACAATCAAGCAGTCCAGCGTGGCAGCTGGTCAACCCAGAAATGTCCAGTTCAAGGCGAAAATCGCTGGTTTCTCTCCATGGTTTGCATGAAGCAGGTGGCCTCCGAGACGGACGCCAGCCACTGGTTTTTGCCGTCTGGAAGAGTTATCCGGAGCCTGGTGGGGAAAAGAAGAGAAGGACGAAAACCTCTCTTGTACAACTCGGACATAACCTCCTTATATTCGGCTCGTTGCTTCTGAACGTCGGCGTTATAATCCTCGTAGAACTGAAGTTTATGCCCACGATATTCCAAAGTCCCACGGCGTCTCCGCGCTTCTCTCATCACCAAGTCTTTGGTCCGAAACCGGTGGAAACAAATAATGACAGCGCGCGGCTTCCCATTCGGACTCGGCTTGGACATGAGGCTGCGGTGGGCTCTATCCAGCTCTGGGGGAGATGGCAAAGTTTGTGTGCCAAAGACGTCCACCAACAGCCGAGAAAAAAATTCAGATGGCCGTGGACCCACATCAAAGGACTCCGGCAGACCCACCAGACGAATATTCAGCCTCCTGCTTCTTCCCTCCAGGTCAGAAAGTTTGTTTTTCAAAAGTTTGTTCTCCTCCTGTATTGACTCGCATGTAACTTCAAGCGCCGCTAGGCGCTGGCTGACGTCCTCCGCGTTGTTTTCAAGGTCGCCAATGCGTTGCTCCTGGTTCGCCACATCTGCTTGAATTTTGTCCAGCTTACCATTAATAAGTTCAAATGAAGCTTTGAAGTCAGCAGCTATGGACATTCTGTGTTGCTCTAGCAAGGCAACAAGTGCAGGGTTAAGGCTGATACTAGCATCCTCAGCTAAGCTGGTGTTAATATTGTTCCCTGCTGCCTCCTTTTCAGTCTGCTTTCTTGTTTTGGACATATTTCAAAACAGATTCTGCACGTATTAAATGTCCAAAACATTAACAGCTTACAGCAAAATAGGGTTTAAAAAGTAAAGAAAAAAATATAGCAGGAGCCAGCAACGCACACACCTACTCCATTGCCAGCACACCTGAAGCCAATTGACCAATGTGCCAGGATTTAACGCCCCAAAAAAGCATGTCTTAATTCATCTGCACCTGACACGACAGCAATAGTTGGTGCCGAGATACTGGTGAGAACCGAGGGCGCGTGGCCGAAGAGACAGAAGCTTCTCTCTTTATCATCACTTTATTTCTTCTCACTTTATTTGGCATGACAAAACAGATTATATGAACAGGGTTGGAACAGAAACAATCTCACGGTGTAGTGATCTGGCCCTGTCCATGCTTTGTGTTCCTTTTGGACTCTTTATTGTACTTATCATCATTATTAATATTCTCATGCCCCTGCTTTAAGTTATATCCTACCACAGTTATATCTATTCTTAGTCATGCTATCCTTTGCATTATTATTATTGCCATCATCCTGACTTAAGGTGCATTCAGACCAAAAGCGAACGGGTGGTGCGAATCCATACAAAGTCAATAGAAAGAGGCGAGCACATGCGAAATTGTGCATTCGCCATCATCTGAGTAAAAGTATCAGCATTGGAGAGTAAACTAGTTTGAAAATGAGACTGACACTCACCTGGAGACAAAAGGACCGGGAGCTCTTCAGCTGAATCGGGATGTCGGAGTTATTTACCCCCAGATTCCTGCCACGGACATGCTAACAGGGCTAGCAAGCTAGCAACGGAAACACCCATAAAGTTTTCGAGGCAGGGACAACTTTTGCAGGTGAGCCCCCCCGTCTAATAATGCAAATCTAAGCATGACATTATTTTTGTGAATTCAAGAGCAGGCTGAACACTGCTGCAGAAGTTATAAAGGCAACTTCGCCTGTCTGCATCTCACCCAGACAGTGAATTCTTGTCTATTCATGTGTGTACGTTGAGTGTAATCATGCCGCACAAAAAATTTGCCCATTCGCATTTGGTCTGAACACACCTTTACTCTTCAAATTGTATTTACTTATTGTGACAGCGCCTTGATTGGTTCTTTTGTGGTGTTAATTATTCATGGCTGCACCTGATCGGGCTAATCACCTCATGCTCTATTTATACAGCTCTTGCCACACCCTCACTGCGGCAATCTACTGTACTGACAGTCACTGTTACTGTTACAATGACTGTTACTTTCACTTTGACTCGCACAGTGTATCGTTATTCACCCAAGATGCTCACAATTTAGGTTCTAATCTCGTTTATAATGCCATGCAAGCTTTGCGTTATTTTTTCCAGCCCTCGTGCTGCATTCTGTTATTTTGCAAATAAAGCATGTTTGAACTTCACCACGCAATTGGGTCCTCTTCTCCGTCCCGAAGGGGCAAACATGACAGAAGACTGCCACCAGTGAAGGACCCAGCAGGCAAAGGGAGGTCAGTTGGCCAGTGGTCCCAATGTGGATGAACAGTGGGTAGCCTATTTCATCCAGGACTTTGTCTCAGACGCCCACGCCTCCCACATGCCGGAAGAGGCCCTGGAGTGCCTGGACACCATGGCTGCGATTGTCGAGGCTCACCCCGGTCTGCGGAGATACCCCAAGCTGGCAGCACTACTGGGCACCGTTTCCAAACTCCACTGGACATACCACGGGCTGGTGAGGAAGTTATGTGGGGCACTGGAGTTTGTGCCGATGGTGCAACGTCCCCTGACTCTGATATCCCTTTTATCCTCACCGCTCATCAGCCTCGCAGCCACACCACGGGTAGAGGAGTGACATAATAACTGGCCCAGGGAACACGCACGCAGGTTCAGGTGAGATTCAAAGGCTTTATTCAACAACAAGAGATGCATGGGTGCATGTATGCGGAATGTGAATGGTCTGTGGGTGAACGAGGAGCGCCGGGGGCAGAATGACATGCCGTGTAGCCAGGCAACCCTATGGACAGAGCAGAGACAGGAATATGAGTAAACCTTCACCATGCGGGGTTAATGTACCGAGTGCTGCTTACTTGCAGATGTTACGGTGGCTGGCGTTGGCAAAGGAACTCTTGCCTGGGAGACAACGCCCTGCTGCGCGCTCGACGAGGAGTGGATGAGGAGGAAGAGGAGGTGGCGAGGACGGGAGGAATCCGCCGCCAGGGAATCCACCTATGCACAGGGGAGAGACTGGAAGACAGGTGAGTGAAAATACAGCTTACTTGCTGGTAGGAGATGCTGCAGGTCGGGAAGGAACGATCCTGCAGAGGGATTGAGAGCGTTGATTAACAGACGGCTCCAGACCAATGTTCTGGGCCGTGTGGGTTAAATAGTCTGTGATTGACGAGGCGCAGGTGTGCGCGCAGCTGAGGCAGATGACTGGGACGGCGAGTTGTGACAGTACTCCCCCCCCCCCCCCCCCGAGCAGTGCCTCCTGGCGCTGGTTTATCCGGGTGCGCCCGGTGAAACTCCGTGATAAGATCCTTATCCAGCACAAAGGAAGAGCGCACCCAGGATCTCCACTCCAGTCCATACCCCTCCCAATCCACCAGGTACTGCAGCCCACGACCTCAGCACCGGGAGTCCAGGATGGAGGCGACCCCCCCCATGCCGGGTGGCCGTCGATCATCACGGGAGGGGTAGTTGCTCTAGGAGGAGGACAGAGTGGGTCAGAGATCACGGGTTTGACCTTGGAAACGTGAAACATGGGGCAAACATGGAGGGAGGGGGGAGGGCCAAATGCACAGCCACCGGGTTGATTACCATAGAGATGATGAAGGGACCGATAAAGCGTGGCACCAGCTTCCTCTTCTCGGCCTTGAGATTGACGTCCCGGGCCGATAGCCAGACCTGTTGGCCCACCTGGTAACCGGGAGCAGGCTTCCTGTAGCGATTAGCCGTAGTGCTGTTGTGCGCCGCCGTGCGTAAAAGCACCTCGCGCGTCCTGGTCCACAGGCTCCGGCAGCGCCTCAGGTGTGCCTGGATGGATGGAACTGCTACCTCGCCCTCCTGCTCGGGGAACAAAGGTGGATCATAGCCCAATGACGCCCGGAAGGGGGACATCCCGATAGCCGAAGACAGTGTTGAATTGTGGGCATATTCCACCCAGGCCAGGTAAGAGCTCCAGGAGGATGGGTTGGAGGAGGTGACGCAGCGCAGGGCAGCTTCCAGCTCCTTGTTAGCACGCTCACACTGCCCATTGGATTGGGGTGGTGACCGGAGGAGAGGCTCACCGTGGCCCCCAGGGCGTTGCAAAAGCACCTCCATACTTGGGACACAAACTGGGGCCCCCGATCAGATACAATGTCCGTTGGGATCCCGTGCAGTCTGACCACATGTTGGACTAGGAGATCGGCCGTCTCCCGTGCCGTGGGGAGACCATGGAGGGGCACAAAGTGAGCGGCCTTGGAGAATCGGTCCACAATAGTCAGGACGGTGTCGTATGAATTAGAAACGGGGAGGCTAGTAACGAAGTCCAGGGCTATATGTGACCAGGGTCTGCCCGGGACCGGCAGGGGATGGAGCAGCCCTGCAGGAGGTGAGTTTGGGGTCTTGCTCGTAGCGCACTGCGGGCAAGCCCGGACGTAATTGGCGACGTCCTTCTGAAGTCCGTGCCACCACAAAGAGCGCTGAAGGAGGTCCACCAGCTGGGAGATGCCAGGATGACAGGTGAGCTTGGACATGTGGGCCCAATGGATGACATCCCCCCGAACCGCCGATGGCACGAAGAGCCTCCCTGCCGGGCCGCTGCCAGGGTCCGGTTCGGTCTCCTGTGCCCTCCGGATCTTGTCCCTGATGGACCAGGAAACCGCCCCCACAACACACTAGTTGGGCAGGATGGTGTGGTCCCACTCCTCCGGGGCCTCAGGGGCAAACTGCCTGGACAGCGCATCGGGTTTCCCATTCTTGGAGACTGGACGGTAGGTGATCGTGAACCTGAAGCGTGCGAAAAACAGAGACCAGCGTGCCTGGTGGGCATTCAGGCGCTTGGTCGACCTCAGGTACTCCAGGTTCTTGTGGTCCGTCCAGACCACAAAAGGCTGCGCTGCCCCCTCCAGCCAGTGATGCCACTCCTGCAGCGCGAGCTTTACTGCCAGAAGCTCCCTGTTGCTGACGTCATAATTGCGCTTAGCCGCAGACAGGCGCCGGGAGAAGAAGGCACAGGGGTGCATCACCCCATCCACCGGAGAATGGTGGGACAAAACTGCCCCCACCCCCGTGTCGGACGCGTCCACTTCAACCAAGCACTACCTGGGTCAGGACCCGGGAGGAGGAGAACTCCGTCTTTAAGGTCTCAAATGCTGCTGCTGCCTCCTCGGTCCACTGGAAGGGCACCTTGGGAGAGGTGAGGCGGGTCAGTGGGGTGATGATGGAGGTGTAGTTAGGCACAAAACGGCAGTAAAAATTAGCAAAACCAATGAACTGTTGCACCTGTTTCCTGGAAGAAGGGGTGGGCCACTCGACCACCGCTTCGACCTTGGCGGGGTCGGGGAGGATCTGATCGTGGGAGATGATAAAACCCAGGAAAGAGGTCGTCTTGGTGAAGAACTCGCATTTCTCTCCCTTAACATACAGTCTGTTTTCCAAAAGCCGCTGCAGAACCCGCCTCACGTGGGCTTGGTGCTCCTCCCGAGACCTGGAGAAGATCAGGATGTCATCTAAGTATACAAATACGAAGACCCCTAGGAAGTCTCGCAGGACGTCGTTGATGAGCCGTTGGAAGATGGCAGGAGCATTGGTGAGCCCAAACGGCATGACCAGGTATTCAAAGTGGCCGCTGGGCGTCCAAAATGCCATCTTCCACTCATCGCCCTCCCGGATCCAAACGAGATGGTATGCGCTGCAGAGGTCCAGCTTGGTGAACCAGGTGGCCCCCTGGAGGGAGTGGAAGGCAGAGTCCATGAGTGTAAGGGTGTATCTGTCCTTCACCGTGATGTCGTTCAGGGCCCGGAAGTCGATGCACGGCCGCAGGGATCCATCCTTTTTGGAGACGAAGAAAAACCCAGCTCCGAGTGGAGACGAGGAGGGGCGGATGATGCCGACGCTGAGCGACTCCCTGATGTATGTGTCCATGGCCTCCCGCTCCGGGGCAGACAGGCTGTAGAGGCGACCGGATGGTAACGGCGCCCCCGGGTGGAGGTTTATGGCGCAGTCATACGGGCGGTGGGGGGGAAGAGACATCGCCTTGGACTTGCTAAAGACGAGCCCCAGATCGTGGAACTCCGGAGGCACCAGGGTGAGGTCAGGAGCAGGAAGAGGAGAGGATGGGGCACAAGCCGCAGACTGAAGGCAGGTGCCCATGCAAAACGAGCTCCACGAGAGGACGCTGCCGGACTGCCAATCGAGCACGGGGTTGTGGAGGCACAGCCACGGGTAGCCCAAGATGACGGGGGAAGCCGAGGTGGACAGGACGAACAGGCTGAGGTCCTCTCGATGGTTGCCAGAGACAATGACTGACACCGGCTTGGTGCGATGCGTCACTACTTCCAGGGGAGAACGAGAGAGAGTGACGAGGTTGAGGGGAGCTGGTAATGCTTGACAAGGGATGCCCAAGCGGGTTGCCAGGCTCTTGGAAATAAAGTTTTGTTCTGCCCCCGAGTCCACCAGTGCGTGAGTGAGGTGCCCGGTGGAATTGTGACAGAACCTAATGGGCAGTGAACAATTTGAGAGGGGATTTGGCTGGTTGGCATCCACGAGGCCCCCTACAGTGACTCGCGGACCCCCCTGTTTGGCTTGATAGGACAATGCTCCACGGAGAGCTGGTCGCCCCCGCAATACATGCAGAGGCCCAACTCCTGGCGGCGCTGTTTCTCCGCTAGGGGGAGCTTGGTTCACCCGACCAACATCGCCTCAGGCTCATCGGCGGACTCCGAAGCGGGTAACGCCAGGGGGCGAGACTGAGAGGCGCGGGCGGGGGTTCTGCGCGAGTGGTTGTAGGACTTCCGCTCGGCGGCCCGCTCTCGCAGCCTGTTATCTAAACTGATAATTAGGGAGATTAATTCAGATAACCGTCTCGGAAGATCCCGGCTAGCCAACTCATCCCGCAGACTAGAACAGAGGCTGCGGAGGAAGATGCTGCAGAGAGATGCCTCACCCCAGCCAACCTCTTCCGCTGCCACCCGGAAGTCAACAGCGTAATCGGCCGCCGACCGGTTACCCTGGCAAAGGTTAAGGAGCTGATCGGCTAGAACGCTGTCACGATCCGAGTGGTCAAAAACCTCAAAGAAATCTCGCACGAATTGGGCATAGGAAAGGTTCGCGTAGCTGGGCTTCGCCATGACAGCGTAAGCCCAAGCTAACGCTCGCCCCTCCAAGAGGTTAGCCACGTACCCAATCTAGCTGTGGTCTGAGGGAAAGTCCTCGGGAACGCACTGAAACACCGACTCACACTGCAGGATGAACCTCCGCGCCTCACCGAGTCTCCCGTTAAAGCATGCGGGTGTGGGGATTGGAGTGAGCCGGGTTGGCGCTCCCGAGCTAGGCTGGCTAGCCGAGGGAGTGGCGGAAGCTGACCTGCCAAGATGAGCCGGGGGGAACGCCTGCTGGGGGTCAAGGCGATCAAGCCGGTGAGTAACTGTAGTTAATTGATTGAGAATAACTTGTTGTTGATGAGCGATCAAGTCCACCCGAGCCTCAAGGGTGGAAAGACGGCGTGCGAGCCCGCTCCGCTGGGCCGCCTTGCTGGAGCCGTACTGACATAATAACTGGCCCAGGGAACACGCACGCAGGCTCAGGCGAGATTCAAAGGCTTTATTCAACAACAAGAGATGTATGGGTGCGTGTATGCGGAATGTGAATGGTCTGTGGGTGAACGAGGAGCGCCGGGGGCAGAATAACATGCCGTGCAGCCAGGCAACCCTATGGACAGAGAAGAGACAGGAATATGAGTAAACCTTCACCATGCGGGGTTAATGTACCGAGTGCTGCTTACTTGCAGATGTTACGGTGGCTGGCGTTGGCAAAGGAACTCTTGCCTGGGAGACAGCGCCCTGCTGCGCGCTCGACGAGGAGTGGATGAGGAGGAAGAGGAGGTGGCGAGGACGGGAGGAATCCGCCGCCAGGGAATCCACCTGTGCACAGGGGAGAGACTGGAAGACAGGTGAGTGAAAATACAGCTTACTTGCTGGTAGGAGATGCTGCAGGTCGGGAAGGAACGATCCTGCAGAGGGATTGAGAGCGTTGATTAACAGACGGCTCCAGACCAATGTTCTGGGCCGAGTGGGTTAAATAATCTGTGATTGACGAGGCTCAGGTGTGCGCGCAGCTGAGGCAGATGACTGGGGACTGCGAAGTGTGACAAGGAGGTGCTCGCCCAAGGTGCCGGGAACTGTGCCAACAAGACAGCATCTCCTGGCCTTGACGTCTTCAACACTTCCTCGCCAGTCCCAATACCCCAGAAGCTTGTGCCGACGAAGAAACATCCCCTGGTTTCCATAAATTCCACACACCCCTACTCCGCTCCAACCCCAGCTCCTCGCCAGTGCACAATAGCTCCCCGCCAGGCGGTCACCATAGCCACTCAGAATGATTCATCTGGTTCTCCAGCAGCAGGTTCAACAGCAGCGGCAGCCTCAGCGGCAATGGAGCTGGGGACAAAACAAGTACTATTTTCTCATTTTTTAACATCTAATAGTGAGAGGTCTTGCCTTGTTCCTAGTGAGGACCCTCAGCAGCTGCTTCCTATCGCTGGTGAGCTCTTATTTTTTGTTTCTGCTGCCGCCCCCATGTGTATTCCACCACTCACCTCTACCTCTTGTTTCCTTGAGGTCATCTCCACCTCAGTTGGGTCCATAACGGAGGAGGTGAGCTAAACCGCTGCCACCATTTCTCTCCACGTGCATGCTCCTGCAGAAGCCATTTCTCCTCACGTGCACAGCCCTGAAGAAACTGCTTTTCCTCACATGCATGCACCTGCTGAGACTGCTCCTCTTAAGATCTTCATCCCTACACTAGCAGCAGAGTCAATCAGGTTTCTCGTCAGCTGAAGGGCAGGAGCTAAGGCAAGTCCTCGTCCTTATTTTCTTAATATTTGTATTAAAGAGGTCTTGTCATATTCTTGGTGGGAAGACCCAGTTGCAGCCTCCATTTGCTTCTGAGCTCTCCCCGCCAAGCTCTTCTGCTGACCGTTATGGTGTGGTCCCTACTCAGACCTGTACCTCTTCCTCCCTGTCTGAGGTGGCTGTGTCAGAGAAAGATTCCTGGGCATCTGGGCCGGATGTGCTTCAGCCCCAGCCGTCTCATTCAGAGGTCAGCACGCCCCAGCCGTCTCATCGAGGTCAGCACGCCCCAGCTGTCTCATCCTGAGGTCAGCACGCCCTAGCCGTCTCATCCAGAGATCAGTGCGCCCCAGCCGCTTCATTTGGAGGTCAGCGTGCCCCAGCCGTCTCATCCAGAGGTCAGCATACTCAAATTGTTGGTTCTTGAGGCCGGCATGCCTCAGTCAGTGGCATCTGTGGACAGTGCGCTTCAACTGTCACTTTCTGAGGTCGGCGTGCCTCAGCATCTGCCCAGCACATCCTGTTTCCTAACTTGGGCGCCTGTGGACTCAGGTAAAGCCCCTGGCCCCCTTTATTCTCTGGTCCGGTGGTCCTGGGATGTTGGGAGACCACCCAACCCACCTTGTTTTGGGGCCTTGGACTTTGGGTTGCCCCCACAAACTGGGTTTTTTGTGTTGGACACTGCAGGGGGAAGATGTTTGTTTCAGCCTGCCTGGCCTTTTCCCCCACACCACCCCCCCAGCCGGGTGGGTCCCTCTCTTCATCCGAGGGTCATCTGGGGTCCATCCCTTAAAGTGAGGGTACTGTAGTGATCTGGACAGGGTCACAGACCCTGTCCACGCTTTGTGTTCCTTTTGGACTCTTTATTGTGCTTATCATCATCATTATTAGTATTCTCATGCCCCTGCTTTAAGTGATATTCTACCTCAATTATATCTACTCTTAGTCATATTATCCTTTGCATTATTATTATTGCCATCATCCTGTCTTACTCTTCAGCTTGTGTTTACTTATTGTGACAGTGCCTTAATTTCCTGTGACCGGTTCTTTTGTGGTGTTAAATCAAAATCAAATCAAATCAAATCAAACTTTATTGTCATATTGCTGTACATACAACTGTAGTGCAGGCAAGATGAAATTACGTTTCTCTTGGCATCCATATAAATAGAAGCAGCATGATTTAAGACACACTCCGACATAGCTCCCCCCCCCCACTCCCACCCCCACCCCCCCATCCATTCACACATCCCTGAGACATACTTGGGAAAAGAACTAACTAACTATAATATACAAATAATATACAAAATGTCCGTAGGTGCAGTAGTGTGTATGAGAGATTCCGGGTCAACTGTTCAGCATCCTGACAGCTTGTGGAAGGAAGCTGTTAATTAGTCTGGTGGTTCTGCCTCTGATGCTCCGGAATCGTTTACCAGATGGAAGAAGTTCAAAGTGTTTATGCAGAGGGTGAGAACGGTCCTTGACAATGTTCAGTGCCCTGCTCCTACAACGGTTCTGAAAAAGTTCTTGGACAGAGGGGAGGGAGACTCCAATTACCCTCTCAGCCCCCTTGACTATCCTCTGCAGGGCTTTTTTGTCTGACATACTGCAGCTGGAGTACCATGTAGCAATGCAGTACGTCAGAACACTCTCCACCACACCTCTGTAGAAGGTCCTGAGGATGCAGATGGGGAGAGAGGCCTGTTTGAGTTTCCTCAAGAAATGCAGTCTCTGCTGAGCCCGCTTCCTGATCGCCAAGGAATTCTTGCTCCAGGTCAGGTCCTGCAAGATCTGCACTCCAAGGAAATTGATGTTCTCCATTCTCTCCACTAAACGGCCGCCGATGCTGAGGGGGACGTGCTCAGGCTGTCACCGCCGGAAGTCAATAATCATCTCCTTCGTTTTGTCCACGTTGAGCACCAGATTGTTCTCCCTGCACCAGCCCTCCAGGTCTCTCACTTCTTCCCTGTACATTGATTCCTCATCCCTTTGAATAAGTCCCACCACCGTGGTGTCATCTGCAAACTTAATAATCTGGTTCCCCTCGTGTCTGGATACACAGTCATGTGTTAGAAGTGTAAACAACAGTGGACTGAGTACACAGCCTTGAGGGGATCCGGTGCTCAGCGTGACAGAGTTGGAGATGTTGTTTCCAACCCGGACAGACTGAGGTCTCTCAGTCAGGAAATCCAGGATCCAGAGACATGTGGCGGTGTTCAGACCGAGAAGGAGTAATTTCTCCATCAGTCTCTGAGGAATAATGTTGTTGAATGTGGAACTGAAATCAATGTACAGGAGTCTGGCGTAGTTGTCTTTCTGGTCCAGGGGGGTGATGACAGAGTGTAGGGTGGTGACAATAGCATCCTCCGTGGAGCGGTTTGAACGATATGCAAACTGGAGCGGGTCGTGTGATGCAGGGAGGCAGGCTGTAATGTGTGGTTTGACAAGCTGTTCAAAACACTTCATCACAATTGGTGTCAATGCAACAGGACGATAGTCATTCAAACAGGACACAACTGGTTTCTTTGCCACCGGTACAATGATAGAGGTCTTGAAGCATCTGGGAACGATGGCCTGACTCAGGGAGATGTTATAAATGTCAGTCAGGACATCTGCCAACTCGCTCGCGCAGTCTCGGAACACATGTCCCGGAATGTTGTCCGGACCTGCAGCTTTGCGTGGGTTGACTCTGGTTAGGGTCCTCCGTGTGTCCGCTGTGTTGATGGTAAAAGCTGGTCCGACCGATGGTGGGGGTGGGCCAGCCCTCCCTCTGATTGTCGAGTTTGATGCTTCAAAACGTGCAAAGAAGTCGTTAAGCCTGTCTGGAAGCGAAGCGTCGTCATCATCGACCCCCTGCCTAGACTTATAGCCCGTCAGTGTCCGAACTCCCTGCCACATCTGCTTGGTGTTCCTAGCGTCACAGAGGTGTCCCTGGATTTTCTCCGCATAGGCGCGCTTTGCCGCCTTAATTCCCTTTGAGAGCGCAGACCTGGCTGAGTGGAGGGCGATCCTGTCCTTCGCTCTGAAGGCTACATCTCTGGCTGTAAGCAGCGAGTGCACCTCTGCAGTCATCCAGGGCTTATGGTTACCCCGCATAGTGATGGTCTTCACTGTAGTGATATCCTCTGTGCACTTCGCGATGTAGCTGGTGACTGTATCAGCATACTCCTCCACATCTGTCTTGTCTTCCTGGGAGGCTGCTATTTTGAAGACCTCCCAGTCTGTGTGCAGAAAACAGTCTTTCAGTGCAGAGGTTGCACTCTCTGGCCAAATTCTAATTTGTTTCACTGCTGGCCTGCTGCGCTTCAATAAAGGTTTGTAGGCAGGCAGCAGCATCACGGACATGTGATCAGAAAGGCCGAGATGGGGGCGGGGTATCGCCTTATATGCATCTGTGTTTGTGTACACTAAGTCCAACATATTCTCTCCTCTGGTCTTAAAGTCTACACATTGTTTAAACTTGGGGAGCACAGTCTTTAGGCTGGTGTGGTTAAAATCCCCCGCAACCACCACAAAACTGTTCGGGTGTGAAGTTTGGATTTCACTAATCGCATTGTGCAGTACCCCGAGTGCCTTCTTAGCATTAGCTTTAGCATTAGGGCTTGGCGCTACGTAAACACCAGCTACATACATGTTGCTGAATTCCCTCGGCAATTAATGTGGCCGACAATTTACAATAAGGAACTCCGCCAACGGAGAGCAGTGTTTAGACACTAACGTGGCATTGACGCACCAGTTCTTGTTAACATAGATGCATAGCCCACCCCCCTGGCTCTTACCGGAGCTCGCCGTTTCCCTGTCGGCACGGAACATCGCCATATCTTCCAGTTGAATGGCCTCGTCAGGAATGTTGCCATGGAGCCATCTCTCCGTGAAAACAAACACACAGCAGTCTCTCCACTCTCTCCGGGTTTCTCTCAGCAGACGCAGCTCGTCCAGCTTGTTTTCGAGGGAGCAGACGTTAGAGAGAAGAAGCAACGGTACCGCTGGTCTGGAGGGGTTAGTCTTTAGCCTAGCATGGATCCCGGCCCTTTTTCCACGCTTTTGCTTGCGTTTGCTCCTCTTACGCCTCCTCCTCTCTCAGGTAGCTTCCAGCGGGGACTCCGCCAGAATTCCATGCTGGCGTAGAATGTCCAAATCACAACCGATCGCCGCGATTCTTGCAGCGTGCAGTACCTTGATGTTTAATAAGGTCTCACGGTTGTAAGTTTTACAGAATGTACGTCTGGGAAGATCAAAACACTCAAAACTCTCACACTTGCTGATGCCAAGAGGGGCCGCTGTGTCCGTCTTATGGCGGCAGCGCGCCATCTTTTTTTTTTTTTTTTTTTTCCAAGATGGCGCCCACAGTGGTCGACATGGTGCTACGCTGCCCTTTAATTTGTTTAATTTGTTTGTTTTTGTTCGTCGATTGTGTGTCTGCCAGCTCTTATACTCGTGAAGAGTTATTAAATATCAGGACTCTTACTCCCACGGACCCTCTCCCAGTATTTTTAGCTCCTGCCGCCGATCTGATTCATTGTTTGGCTCAAAGAGTAAGACGGCGAAAAAGAGGAAAGCGAGGGGGGATTCTCGCTCGGCTGCGAAGGAGAGGCACGCGAACAGCCTTGCCTGGCATATTTCTATCCAATGCCAATTCTCTCTTGAACAAGGTAGAAGAATTAAGACTGCTGATGCGATTTAAGGACCTCGCTTCCTCGTCTGTCATCTGTTTCTCTGAGACCTGGCTTAAAAGGAGCATACCGGACAGCGCGATCAGCCTCGAGGGATTTCAGCTGTTTCGTGCTGATCGCGTCACAGAGCTCTCCGGTAAGTCTATTGGAGGAGGAGTGTGCTTCTACATTAACAGCAGCTGGTGCTCTGATGTAACGGTGGTTTCACAACACTGTTCTACCGATCTAGAATTTCTCTCTGTTAACTGCAAGCCATTTTATTCCCCGCGGGAGTTCGCATCATTTGTTTTGATCACTGTGTACGCCCCTCCCGACGCGGACGCGCGCGAGGCCCAGTGCGCGCTCGCAGATCACGTCCTACATGCGGAGCGGAATTTTCCAGACTCCCTGGTTATTGTGGTAGGTGACTTTAACCAGAGCAATCTGAGTCACGAGCTCCCCCGATACAGACAGTTTATTAAATGTCCAACCAGAGGAAATAACATGCTGGATCACTGTTACACTACAGTGAAGGACGCATATCGCGCTGTTCCCCGCGCTGCGCTCGGACTATCTGATCACGTGATGGTCCACCTCATTCCCACATACAGACAGAGACTGAAACTCACTAAACCTGTTGTGACCACCACGAAGAAATTGACCAGTGAAGCTGGAGAGAAACTGTACACATGCATGGAAATAACTGACTGGGACATGTTTAAAGGAGCCACACATGATTTTAATGAGTACACAGACACCGTGAACTCATATATCAACTTTTGTGAGGAGAGCATTCTCCCATCGCGCACCAGGGTGAGGTACTCTAATGATAAGCCCTGGTTCACTGCCAAGCTCAGACAGATCAGAAAGGAGAAGAAAGCTGCGTTGAAAAGTGGAGACAGAGACTGCTACAGGGAGGTTAAATATCGGTTTAACAGAGAGCTGAGGAGAGCTAAATCTGTGTATTCTGAGAGACTCCAGCAGCAGTTCACTGCTAATGACTCGGCTTCTGTGTGGAGAGGACTGAGGCAAATCACCAACTATCAGCCTCAGGCTTCTAAAGGTCAGGATGACAAAGCCCTTTGTCAAAAACTGTCCCAACATTACGCCCGTTTTGACACTTCGTCAGCTGTGTCCAACTCCCCCACTCCACCCAGCTCCACTGCCTCCTCGGCCCCTAATTCATCAAAAGCGGTCCCCCCTTCCGCCTCCTCCCCCCCTGCCCTTGTCATCAGTGAGCAGGACGTGCACAGACAATTCTCCAGACTGAACCCGCGCAAGGCCCCCGGGCCGGACGGTGTGTCTCCCTCCACCCTGAGACACTGTGCGAAAGAGCTGGCTCCTGTCTTCACAGACATTTTTAACACCTCCCTTAAGCTATGCCACGTGCCGACCTGCCTCAAATCCTCCACCATCATCCCTCTCCCCAAGAAGCCACGGATTACTGGACTTAACGACAACAGACCTGTAGCGCTCACCTCTGTAGTCATGAAGTCCTTTGAGCGCCTGGTCCTGTCTCACCTCAAGTCCATCACCACTCCCCTCCTGGACCCGCTGCAGTTTGCCTACCGTGCCAACAGGTCTGTGGACGACGCAGTCAACCTGGCCCTCCACTCCATCCTGCAGCACCTGGACTCCCCGGGAACCTACGCCAGGATCCTGTTTGTGGACTTCAGCTCTGCATTCAACACCATCCGCCCCGCTCTGCTCCAGGACAAGCTGTCCCTGCTCGGCGTGCCTGACTCCCTCTGCAGGTGGATCACCGACTTCCTGACGGACCGGAGGCAGCATGTGCGGCTGGGGAAGTCTGTCTCGGACTCTGTTAGCATCAGCATCGGATCACCCCAGGGCTGTGTACTTTCCCCCCTACTCTTCTCCCTTTATACCAACTCCTGCACCTCCTCCCGCCAGTCTGTTAAGCTGATCAAGTTTGCGGACAACACCACCCTCATCGGGCTCATCTCCAACGGCGACGAGTCCGTCTACAGGAAAGAGGTGGCCCAGCTGGTGTCCTGGTGCAGCCACAACAACCTGCAGCTGAACACTCTGAAGACAGCGGAGATGATTGTGGACTTCAGGAAAGTCACAACCCCCCTGCCCCCCCTCACCATCACAGGCTCTCCCATCACCATTGCAGATTCCTTCCGCTTCTTGGGCACCACCATCATCCGGGACCTCAAATGGGAGCCAACCATCAGCTCCCTCATCAAAAAGGCCCAGCAGAGGATGTTCTTTCTGCGGCAGCTGAGGAAGCTCAAGCTACCCACCAAGATGTTAGTGCAGTTCTACACGGCCATCATCGAGTCCATCCTCACCTCCTCCATAACCATGTGGTACGCAGGAGCCACTGCCAGGGACAGACTAAGGCTGCAGCGCGTCGTGCGCACTGCTGAGAAGGTGATCAGCTGCAAGCTCCCATCTCTCCAGGACCTGTACATCTCCAGGACCCGGAGGCGTGCAGGCCGGATCATAGCCGATCCTTCACACCCTGGTCACGTACTGTTTGCCCCCCTCCCCTCAGGTAGAAGACTTCGGTCCATTCAGACTAAAACCTCCCGGCACATGAACAGCTTTTTCCCCTCTGCCATCAGACTGCTGAACATTAAGTGACTTATTGACTCTCGTGCACTATATACAGCAGCTCATGTCGTTTATCACTGTTTTTCTGTTGCATTATCGACTGCACTGTGGTACCCCATATTATCTGCTACTTGCTAATTTATTTAAATCTGCCTTGACTAGTATTACTCATTATTATTATTATTATTATTACTTATTATTCTACACTTATTGCATGTTTTTAGTCTTTTAGTCTTTTAGTTTTTTTAGTTTATCTCTTTATCTCATCATGTTTTTAATGTTGCAGCATGGCACCGAGACAAATTCCTAGTTTGTGTACTACATAAACAATGGCAATAAATCTGATTCTGATTCTGATTCTGATTATGAATTATTCACAGCTGCACCTGATCGGGCTAATCACCTCCTGCTCTATTTATACAGCTCTCGACACACCCTCAGTGCGGCAATCTACTGTACTGACAGTCACTGTAAAGCCTTACTCATGCTGCATTTCCCTTCTGGTCCGCGTGCGCTTTCGACGAGCCCGGCGTGCACCTAGCGTTGTACATGCTCCATTTTTTCTTCTAGCAGGTCAAGCAGTTGACTTTAAGGAGGAGAGCATACGTGTTCCTTTTTGGTTTTTTTTAATCTATTGCATTAACAGCATCTGCAGTATTTTTTGGTTGGAGTAATCCGTTGGAGTAGGTCTGTCTACAACATTACAGCTTGGCAGTGAGAGGCTATTATATTCGCTCAAAAAATGGTGCTTTTTCATCATTAAATCAGTGTATCCACTTTTACTTATCAATGTACGATTTATAAGTAGTGGTTTGTATAAAAAGTTCGTTATAGTTTGAGTACCTGCTATTATTCGTTAGCCTGGTTAGCTTAATGTAGCGTAGCTTTTGTGTTTACGTCTCTTACCCATTCAAAATAACAATGCCTGGGCTTAGGACTTCCGGTTATGGCTGCCACGTAAGACGGACGTGTCTCACTCTGCTCTGCTTCTGGAGAAAAAAATCGGCAAATAACTCTCTCATTTGGGACAGAACGTATCCCAGCGTTTGGGCGAGGATATGTCGGCGAAGCCTAAGGCTGGAAAACCAGGTAAAGGAAAAAGTGAGCCGCCGAAACAGTCCAAATTAACGGACTTTCAGGTCTGTGACGCAGCAAACAAAACTCCATATATGGCGGAGGAGGCTGGCAACGGTGCGAAATCTGCGGGGAGCGGCGCAGATGCGCTGATGGCTGCCATGAGTTCAATGAGAGCGGACTTTTCCTCTAGATTTGATGGGATTATGACAGCGTTGGAAGGAATAAGAAAGGAATTGGGTGACTGTGTAGAACGAACGGCGCAGATGGAGCTCCGTCTCGCTAGTGCTGAAGATGACGTCACCCGTCTTCAATTTAAGGTGCGCACTTTGGAAAAAAAAAAAATAAATGTCTAGAAGATAATATTTTGGATTTGGAATCTCGGTCGAGACAGAATAACTTGAGGCTGGTGGGTCTTCCAGAGGAATCAGAAGGTCGGGATGTATATTCCTTTCTGGAAAAGTGGATTCCGGAGGTGCTGGGCAGCGAGGAGTTGCAATCAGCAGTGGTTCTGGAAAAAGCACATCGTATTGGCCCACGGAGAGATAAGGGACCGCCGAGGACCTTAATTATGAAGTTTCTTAGCAACAGAGACAGGATGAAGATCTTCAACGCTGCACGAGCTAAAGGAGAGATTAAACACCAGGATCAGCAGGTGCGGTTCTACCCAGATTTGGCCACAGGAATCCAACAAGTGAGGAAGCAGTTTGATCCCATACGTAAGGAGCTGCGCAACCTTGGGATTCGTCATGGTGTAATCTATCCTGCGAGACTGCTGACCACGTATGAGGGCAGAACCCACATCTTCAAGACCCCAGAGGAGGCGCAGGAGTTCATCAAGAAGATCAAAGAAGAAGAAGAGACTGGTGGGAGCTAAGCATGAACAACATATAAGGTAGAATAATTAAGCATTTGCACAGGCATCTGACTGACTTGAAGTAAATAGCAAGTTTACAAAATATAGATTGTATTATATATTAAAAAAAAACAAAAACAAAACAAACAAAAAAAAACTATGATGTACAAAGTTGTTAAAAATTTTGGAGTTAAGTTGGAAAACTACAGAGGAGAGTTAATGTTACGTCATTAAAAGCAGTAGAGTTAGGGTGATTGGGAGGATGAAGAAGGAGTGGCTTAGGCTGTTCCCCGTGGGTGTGGAGCGGTCGATGGCTATATCGGGAGACGGAATTTTTCTTTTGATTTTGGGGGGTTCGCCACAAGTGTGGGAAGGGGGAATTTGTTTGTGTGTAGTTTGTAGGATGAATGTTCAACCACTCATGTTTTTGCTTCTCTGTATGAGTATGTTTACACTGCAAGGTAATCCCAAACTCTCTATTGATCATAAACCAAAGTGTTAATCTTAATTTAACTTCATGGAATTGCAGAGGTCTACAAAATTTAAAAAAACTTAAACAAGTTATGAATAAAATAAAAGACATGGGTTCAAAAATTGTGTTTTTACAAGAAACTCATCTAATAGAGGAGGATATAAAAAGAATTAGGAGTAGATGGCAAGGAAGTGTCTTCACCTCATCATTCTCATCCCGGGCCAGGGGAGTTATGACTCTCATACATAAATCAGTCCCTTTTCAAGTGAAAAATGTAATTGGAGGCAAACTTGGAAGATATGTAATCATTCAAGGTTCTTTGCTATTAGAAAATATAAATCTTGTGAACTTATATGGTCCCAATATAGATGACAAAAAGTTCTTTGCTAATTTATTTCTTATTTTATCATCACTTACAGGGCAACATATAATAGCAGGGGATTTTAATTGTACATTGAATCCAGGTATAGATAGATCAACAGGACTGGATTGTACGCACAATGGATGTAGGATGACTATTAATCATTTTATGAAAGAATTGAGATTGTTAGATATATGGAGAGAAATGAAACCACAAGTTAAAGCCTATTCTTGTTATTCCAGTACCTACAAGACATTCTCACGTATTGATTATTTTTTGATTTCCACAGAATTAAGATCCAAGATTCAAAACTGCTTTTATGATAACATCGTGATCTCTGATCATGCACCCTGTTGTCTAATATATGTAGATAAAAAAATTGACAAAGGAATCAGGTAGATGGCAATTTCAGCATAAATGGCTTCAGGATGAGGAATTTGTCAAGTATATAGAAAAACAGATAGACGAGTACTTTGACATCAATACTACACAAACATCAGCATGTGTAAAGTGGGAGGCTTTCAAAGCTTTTATTAGGGGACATATTATTAGTTATACAGGATCAAAATCTAAAAAGACTCGAGAGGAGAGAGCTAAATTGGAACATAAAATGAAAAGTCTTCAGGAAAAAGTGTATGCAGGAAGTGATCCAAGATTGGAGAATGAATTACTGATTTTGAGAGCTGAATACGACAAAAAATCAGCGAATAGAGCTGCCTCGAGTCTTCTAAGATTGAAACAATCTTTTTATGAACAAGGTGAAAAATCAGGAAAATTATTGGCATGGCAGATTAAACAATTAGAAATTAAAACACCAATTACTAGTATTATAAGTAAGGGACAGGTAGTTATAGATCCTTTAGAAATTAACAGAGCCTTTAGAGATTACTATGAAAAATTATATGATACTAAAAATGAATTTGATTTAACAAAACTAAATGGGTTTTTGAACGAACTATCTATACCGTGTATTCCAAATGAAAACAGGGAGATATTGGAGTCTAAAATTAGTCAAGAAGAAGTTGGGCTAGCCATTGATAATATGAAATCAGGAAAAAGTGCAGGACCAGATGGTCTTCCAGTTGACCTTTATAAAAAATTTAAGAATAAATTAATAAAACCTTTTTTGGAAATGGTTTTAGAAGCATTTCAAAATAATAATTTACCATCATACATAAATAATGCCTTAATTATACTGCTGCCAAAACCAGGTAAGCCCTCTACAATGCTCCGCACTGTGTTTTTATATATCTACATATTATTCCATCTAGCTACATTGCTCCGCACTGTGTGTGTTTATATACTTGCATATTTATTCCACCTAGCTGCAATGCTCCGTACTGTGGGTGTTTATATATTTACATATTTATTCCATCTAGCTACAATGCTCTGCACTGTGTGTTCATATATTCATATATTTATTCCATCCAGCTACAATGCTCTGCACTGTGTGTCTGTGTGTGTGTATATATATATATTTTATAGTAATATGTACATATGTATATTAGCTGCTCTTGCTTGCTTGTTTTTTTTTTTTTTTTTTTTTCTTGCCTTCTGATTGTTGCTCTGAGTGTTGCTATCCCTGTGCTGTTGCAATCCTGGAATTTCCCCGTTGTGGGACTAATAAAGGCTTATCTTATCTTATCTTATCTTATCTTAATAAATGTGAAAATATGAGACCAATAAGCCTATTAAACACAGACCTTAAGATAATCTGTAAAATTTTAGCAAGACGAATACAAGAAATTTTACCAAATATTATTAATCGAGATCAGAATGGCTTTATAAAGGGAAGACAAGGCTTCCATAATATAAGAAGACTATTTAATATTATTTATTTTAATAAAGAAGCACCGGATACAGCTCTCCTATCACTGGACGCCGAAAAGGCCTTTGATAGAGTTGAATGGCCCTTTCTTTTTGAAGTCCTACAAAGGTTTGGACTTGGAAATAATTTCATAAAATGGGTTCAAATAATATACAATAATGCTACAGCAGAAATCCTAACAAATAACAATATTTCAAAACCAATAAAAATCAATAGAGGATGTCGACAAGGCTGTCCACTTTCACCTTTACTGTTTACTATGGCAATTGAACCTTTAGCGATAGCGATACGTTTACATTCACAAATATATGGAATTAAAGTTGGACCAACAGAACATAAAATCTCCCTGTACGCCGATGACATAATTTTGTTTATGTCGAATCTAAAAAAATCAATTCCAACCTTGTTGAATTTAATAAAGAATTTTGGGGAAATATCAGGATATAAAATAAATAAAACTAAATCTTCAATATTAATGCTAAATGAGACCCAGAGAAATTACCCAGCCCCTGAGGTAAATCAATTCAATGTTGTAAATCAGTTTAAATATTTAGGAATCCAAATTGTGCCTAAGCTAGAATCAGTCGCCAGTGTCAACTATGAAGCCTTAATGTCAGATATCAATGAGTTAACTCAGAGATGGATGTCACTACCAATGTCGATGATCGGGAGAATCAATATACTTAAAAGTAATATTTTACCTAAAATATTTATTTCAATACATTCCCTTATCACCACCTTTAGATTTATTCTCAAGAATAAAAAAAAAGTTAGTGGAATTTATATGGAACAACAGGAGGGCTAGATTACGTCTGTCTTTATTATATTTACCATTTGATCGTGGAGGTCTGAAATGTCCAAATTTTATGTTGTATTATTGGTCGGCACAACTGAGGTCTATGACATATTATTTTTCATCAAATGATCTCCCTCACTGGACTGAAATGGAATCATACAATTTGCCTTTACCTCTTCCCATATTCATATACTCAGATTCGGCAAAAAAATTACAAAAACAAGTTAAAAATCCATTTGTAAAGCATATGATCAAATATGGTGTGAAGCTAAAAACTATTTAAAAGAACCACAGTTATTGTCACAATTTAGTCCAATATGGGGTAATCAATATTTTAAACCAGGGAGAGCGGACGCTGTATTTAAAGTATGGAATTTAAAAGGGATACAAAAGATTCAGGATTTATATTTGCCATGTGCAGATAACATAATGTCTTTTGAAGAGCTGAGGATCAAATTTAATCTCAATAGAACACATTTTTTTAAATATCTTCAACTTAGAAACTTTATTCGATCAAATCAAAATAAAGCTCTCACTCGACCTATTTATTCATCCTTGGAAAAAATGATGATGAAAGATAGTAAAAGAAAGGGTATTATTTCAGAGTTTTATAACTCATTGACACTATCTTCAAGTGAAAATTCACTGAAAAGATTAAACTACTGGAAAGAAGATCTGCAAACTGAAATTTCAGAGGAACAATGGGAATTGGCTTGTACAGAAGCTCAAACCAAATCAATAAATGTACGCGTTAAATTGATACATTTCAAATGGTTAATGCGGATGTATGTTACACCGGAGGAGTTAAATAGATATAACAAAAATATACCAGATACATGCACAAAATGCATGGAAAGTAAAGGAACTCTATTTCATTGTGTATGGGAATGTAGATTAATAAGAATGTTTTGGGAAGAGGTGAGGGTAACAATTGAAAAAACAATCTCAAAACAAATCATATTGAATCCTAAATTGTTTTTGTTGGGTCTGTACCCAGAAAAGCATAATTTTAATAAAAGTGAAAGAACATTCATAGACCTCAGTTTGCTTAATGCCAAAAAATGTATTGCACTATTATGGAAAAAGACTCATAGACCAGATGTGACTCAGTGGTTAAGACAGATGTTAACAAACCTTCCATTAGAAAGAATAACATATATACTGAAATCAAAGGAAATTGTGTTTGAGAATATATGGAGACCTTTTATTGATTATGTAAAAAATTTAAACATAACTTTTGAAGAAGAAGGTGAATGATGTGTGTGGACCTTGTAAATTCCAAACTGGTGAACATAATATGTATACTTATGTATTGGATTGTCTAGACTAAACAGAGGAGCATTGTTGAAGATTTGATTTTGCTGGTGGTTGTTGGTGTTTTTAGTGCATCTTTTTTTTTTTTTTTTTTTGTAGTACTTTAGTGTTAGTGTTTGATTGTTTGTATCATGTTTGTTAAAAAAAAAGGTTCAATAAAGATATTGTGGAAAAAAAAAAAAAAAAAAACAATGCCTGGGCTTCAACAAACCTGTGAAGCACACCAAAGCATATGTTTCCCCACTTGTTGTGTAATTTATTTTATTATTAACTTATGTGTACAGCAACCCTTGGTTATTGCTCTGGTGTGTCAACTTCCTGAATTCTTGCCATGACAACCATTAGTAATATGTTCCCGGGTTGATTTGACCTTATGCAATGTTATCAGGAGTAGGCTTAAGTTTAAAAAGGGTAATCAATAATATGCTAGCAATTGGAAGCTCGCCAGACTAACAATAATAACAGACAATAGTAGCTAATAGTAACCCTAACACCAATAACTGAAGGGTGCTGTGCACTTAAGTCAATAATAAAATAAGCTAGGTAACAACTGGGAGTCAGATGTATGTTTCAGTATTTCATAGGGGTGGGAGAAATAATCATTTTTCCGATGCATCTCGATACGGATGTGAACGATTCTGAATCAATGCTCAAATGTAAAGATTCCAATTATTAAATATTATTAATAACATAATTAATTTGGCTGGAACAAAAAAGTCTGCATCTGTACCGGCCCGGACTCTTTATGGCACGACACAAAAGAAACAAAATGGCAGACCAGAGTATACAATAAGTGCGCTTCATCAAAAGCAAACATACAGCAGTACTTCAGCTTTTATGAAGTCAAAGGGAAAAAAAGACTTGGACAAGACCCACATCATATGTAAGTTTTGTCAGATTAAAATATTTTTGGAAACACAACAAACATGTGAAACCATATCGCATGTTTCCAGCTGGCAGCTGGCGAGAAAGTAGCTGCTGACGCCGACCAGAGGACCATTGAACAAGCGATGTCAAAACTTGCACACAACTTGGAAAGGGCAAAGCAAATTACAAAATCTATTGCTGCTTTTATTGTCCAGGATTTATGTCTGTATTTTGTTGTCGAGAACCAGGGTCGTGCTAGAATGCACATTGTAGAGCAGAGTTACAATGTCGTAATATTTTGTTTAAAGCTGTTGGAAAGATTTTTCCTGGTCACCAAGTGTAAAAAAATATATACTGTATATGAAAGATGACAACTAAGCTGACCGGAAGAAGGTTTTGGCTCCGTTTCTGCTTTCAAAAGACTTTTCTTCTCCACCGCTGCTGCTTGTCATCGCTGGCTGCCCCCAGATGAAAATCCACAGAATAGGTATGTGGGATTATAATGTTCTGGATGAGGCTTTAGGAAATTATGAATTGTGGAGTGTGTGAAATAAGAGGCTGGCTCATGGCAGACGGTTTATTACACACTTCACATCTCTCAAGCACAGAACAGACTGACACATTTCAGCAGGCACTCTTCTTTTACCCAAAAATCTCTCCTCACAAGTTTCGTGGCATTTTCCCACACACAACATGACATTTGCATTACACTGCATTCAACCCCCTACGTCCTTGACTTCTTCCTGCTATCTCGCCAGGAACCTCCTGAGCATTGTTCTCCCATGCTTATCCACTGTCTCTTGTCTGAGATGCTAAATAATCTGACTCCCCCAAGGTGCTACACTTCCCCCCCAGCATCTTAGATAGAACAATAGAACATCAGTCCACATGTCGTTTGGGCTTCCGTCTCCTCCCGTATCTGCTGTAACTGGGGTTTACTGCCTCCGTGGTGCTGCTGTGCCGGTGGGGGGCCGCTGGGAGTGTGTCTGACTGCGGGTGGGCCGTGACGAGGCGGGGGGATGGGCACGTCGGTCTGTCTGTGTGGCTGCTCTGGTGAATCGTTTCCCTGGGGAGCTCTCCGTGGAGGTCTTCCACGCCGAGGGGCCCTAGCCAACAGCACTTGCTCGTCTGCCACAACGAAAGCGGGTTTGAGTCTGTCTATGCCAGTTTTTTCCCGCCTACCCCCCAAGTCTAGCAAAAAATGCTTATCCCCTGTTTCCAACACTCTGAACGGTCCATCATAGGGTGGACGCAATGGAGAGCGGTGGGTTTTGTGTCTGACGAACACGAACTCCGCGCTCTTCAAAGTTTTAGGCACGAAAACACGCGGAAAACTGTGGTGGGCAGGGCCCGGCAACGTGCCTGTGTTTGCGCTACGCTGCAAAAGCTGAGACGGGGAGCTGCTCGGCGCGGGATTATCTGGTAGAAATTCCCCGGGCAGCTGTAGGGGCTGTGCAAAAACAAGCTCTGCCGGGGAAGCTTCCAGATCCTCTTTCGGCGCGGAGCGTAACCCCGATAAAACCCACGGCAGCCTGTCTACCCAATTTGCATCCGTCAGTGAAGCCCTGAGCGCTTCTTTCAGTGATCTATGAAAATGCTCGCATAAACCATTGGCCTGTGGGTTGTATGCGGTTGTGCGGTGAATTCTAACACCCAGGCTGCGGGCCATCGCGGACCAGAGTTCGGAAACAAATTGCGGGCCCCTGTCGGACGTAATGTCCGACGGGACACCAAAAAAAGCCACCCATGCTGTTAACCACTTGCGCTCCGTTGTTCCGCGGGCGGGCAAGTCTCTGCGTCCTATGACGCACGAGGGCGCACGAGAGCGCGCTCGTGCGCCCTCGTGCGCATGACGCATGATAAGGATATTGATGGTGATGGTGTAGGTGGTGTGCCCTCCAAGCGCCACTGAAAAAAAAAATCTGCAAACACAGCCGCGAACAGATTAGTTCATCTGATTGACCTCTCATTCGACTAATAAGAGCCTTGAATTGGGTTTCTGAAACCTTGAGGAGCCAATGAATGAAAATCTAGGAAGGAGGACCCGCCTACTGTGAACGCAGGAGCCAATTGAAGCACAGAAATTCAGGCTGGGTGAAGCGATATTTACTGCTGCAGCAGATGAAAACAAAGGACTCTGGACGAATCTACTACAGACCCAGGCTCACCCAGCAGCATGGAGAACACCCACAAGTGGGACCTGCACTCATTCCAGCAGAATAGACGGAGGCCGACGACAAAAGTCGTAAATCATTCGCCAAAACGGCAATAATGGAATTATGTTGATCGGGATCCACGAGCGGAGCAGCGTCGCGTTGGGGGAAGAGATGTTCGCCACGACTCTGCTGCTTTGAAGAGGTAAGGTGTTATAAGCTAAATTATTCTCTATCCCTGAAAATTGTAATCCAAAATGACTTTTGACCGATCAGTAAATTACAGCTGTGCGGTTCACGAAGTCTGAAGTTCGTGCGCCGCGGTACAAGGGGTTGCTTGCAGTGTACAGGCTGTGAACACCCCCCCACCCCCACTATTCTTCTGCAGCGAGCGGGGGGGGGGGGGACAACCCCCCACACACACACACACAGTAGCGAGGGGGGGGGGAGCCGCTGTGACAGCGTTGCTGTAGAAACATGCAACGAGTGTAATCTCATGTAGCGAGGGCCGAACTCTGTCCTTGGTAGCGGGGGGGGGGATGACCCCCCCCCACACACACACACACACAGCCCTGAGTGTAACCTTTCCTTTGAGCCTAAAATGAAGATTCTACATTGAATTATTCAAAAGTTACAGACGTTTTTCCAAACTGTGCCATTTGGCACAATTTGGCACAGTTCCAAAACGCCTGGGAACAGCCTGAGAACAAAGCTGTGTAAAATATTCATTTTTTGTGGTATTGTTACCAAATTTGGATCTCAGCTGGATAACACTTGGTTCTACATTTCTGTTGCATTTTCCAGCCGGATCGGACAGCTGTGTGTTATTTACAAGCATTTGTATCCAAAAAAACACTGTGTCCAATTTTTTTTTCTTCAAGTTCAGTATGTTTAGATGACTGTAACTCAGTGGCCGGAGCACGTAGAGAGATTATGTTTTTTTGCCAAAAAATTCAAAGTGTTTTCTTTTAAATGAGACCAACTCCATGAAGATGCTGCAAAGGGTTGAATAACAGCTTTCGATTTACTTTGGGCACCTTATTTTTTGGCATTTTTAGGAAAATTGCCCGGAGTGCAAGTGGTTAAAAAAGCGCGTGGTACGTCCGCGGACATGGTTGCCGCCAGCGGGACTGCTTCTGGCCAGCACGTGGTGCGGTCCACCACTGTCAGGAGGTGCGTGCACCCCTGTGATGGCGGGAGGGGGCACACGAGGTCCACGTGAACATGGTCGAACCTCTTAGCCGGGATACGAAACGGCTCCAAGGGAGCCTTCGTATGTCTGTGTACCTTGGCTCGTTGGCACGCCACGCAGGCTGCAGCCCACTCTTGTACTTGTTTGCGTAGGCTCGGCCACACAAACTTCTCTCCCACCATTTTGACCGACGCGCACACTCCTGGGTGCGCCAGAGTGTGAACCGACTCAAACACGCAGTGGCGCCACGCGACCGGGACCACCGGACGCGGGCGTCCCGTGGAGACATCGCAGATTACGGGGGGGGGGGGGGGGGGGGAGGCGCCATCTTGCAGCACCCTGCTCTCCAGCCGTAGCCCTGTTGGTCCAGACTGGAGCGCGCGCACGTCTGCATCACTAATCTGCTCCGCGGCCATGGCTGCGTAATCTATCCCCACACAGACCGGGGCCACCATGGCGCGCGAGAGGCAGTCCGCCACCACATTCAGTTTACCCGACACATGCTGAATATCGGTAGTAAACTCTGAGATCGCGGCCAGCTGTCTCTGCTGCCGGCCCGACCACGGTTCTGAAACCTTGGCCATCGCGAATGTTAGCGGTTTGTGGTCCACGAACGCGGTGAAGCTGCGCCCTTCCAGCCAGAACTGGAAGTGGCGTATGGCCAGATGAAGGGCCAGCAACTCTCTGTCGAATGCGCTGTATTTACGTTCATTGTCACGCAAAGTTCTGCTGAAAAAAGCGAGCGGCTGCCAAGCCCCGGCGACGCGATGCTCCACGACAGCCCCTATGGCCACGTCTGAAGCGTCGGTGGTGAGTGCTATGCGGGCCGTTGGGTCTGGATGCGCCAGCAGTGCGGCGTTTGCCAGGGCTGCTTTAACTTCCGAGAACGCCCACTCTCGCTCCGGGGTCCATTCGACCCTATCCGCGGGTTTCTGTTTCTTGAGCGCGGCGTATAATGGTTGCATGAGCTGCGCCACGCGGGGAAGGAAACGGTTATAAAAGTTCACCATTCCCAAAAATTCCTGCAGCGCCTTGACCGTCTGAGGCCGGGGAAAATCCGCCATGGCGCGCACTTTGTCGGGCAGCGGGATCGCTCCTTCGGGAGAGACGCGGTGCCCCCAAAAATCAATCTCCATCACGCCGAACTGGCATTTTGCCGGGTTGATTATTAACCCGTGCTCCTCCAACCTCCGGAAAACCATCGTGAGGTGAGTTTCATGTTCGTCTTCGGACGCACTGGCTACCAGGATATCGTCCAGGTAGACGAACACAAACGGGAGATCGCGCAGCACTGCATCCATCATGCGCTGGAATGTCTGTGCCGCTCCTTTTAACCCGAATGGCATGCGCAGGAACTCGAATAGACTGAACGGAGTTATTACCGCTGTTTTGGGTATGTCCTCAGCGCGCACTGGGACTTGGTGGTAACCGCGGACCAAGTCTATTTTGGAAAAAATGCACGCTCCGGCGAGGTGAACGGAAAAATCCTGTATGTGGGGAGTTGAGTAGCGGTCGTGCGCTGTGGCGTTGTACAACCTGCGGAAATCCCCACACGGTTGCCACGATCCTTCAGCCTTAGGGACCATGTGTAGCGGGGAAGCCCATGGGCTGTTCGAGCGCCTGATGATGCCCAACCTTTCCAGATTGGCGAACTCCTTGCGCGCTATGGCCAGTTTAGCTGCGTCCAAGCGCTGAGGTCTTACAAAAATGGGCGGCCCGGTGGTGGTGATAAAGTGCTCTACCCCATGTTTAGCGATGGCCGCGGAAAACGTCGGGACCATGAGTGCTGGGAACTGAGTGAGCAGTGTATGGAACTTATCGCCTGTAGCTGTGACGTTGGCTTGTGCTGTTGGCTGGGTCACTCGAGCTATACAGGGGAGAGAGTCAAAGGACAGTGCATTAACCAGGCACCTATTAGCAACATCAACCAGTAAACCATGTGCACACAGAAAATCAGCCCCCAGTATATGGTAATTCAGTGCTGCTACGACAAAAGTCCACTCATATGTACGGCCGTGTAGAGATAAGAGCAGAGTCCTCTCACCAAAGGTCTTAATATCCGAGCCATTTGCTGCCAACATCCCAGGGCCGCTAGATCCTGCCAGCCGGTCAGCGTAGGTTGGCCGGATGAAGCTCTTCTGGGCTCCGGTGTCCACGAGGAAACGCCTCCCAGAGCATGCATCCGTTAAGTAGAGCAGCTTGTTCTCTTCACCAAGGGTCGCAGCTGCTACCGACTGCTGGCCTTGGCGTTTTCCCGAGCGCTTGAATTGGCACGGTGGTGCACATCTGCGTGCGTTCTCTCCGAAGCGGCGGGGGTAGAAACAGAGCGTGTCTCTCTGGCGCTCCTTGGCCCCCACTGCTGCTACCATCGGTGGCTCCTCGCCTCCTCTGGTCGTCTCGCTGGGCTCCGCCACTGCCGCGTTGACTGTGATCACCCTGGTGGTGATGATGATCCGGTCTGCCTCCTGGGCTAGCGCACGATAGTCGCGTGCGGCCAGCCACGGCGAATTGGCCAGAAACGCTCTCGCCGCTGTTGGAAGGCTCCGGAGGAAGAGGTGGGCAAACAGAAAGTGCCCGTCGTTCTTGCCCATTAACGCCAGCATCTTCTCCATCAGGTCTACGGCTGAACCATCTCCTAACTCGGTCCGCATCAGGAGCCTCTCCGCTCTCTCACATTCCGAGAGTGTGTAGCGCTGGATGAGCGCAGCCTTGAGCGCTTCATATTTGCTGCTGGCTGGTGGCTGATCGAGCAGGCTCGCTACCTGCTGAGCTGTGTGGGCGTCCAGCGCTGCGACCACATGGTAGAATCTGGTGTCGTCTGCCGTTACTCCCCGGAGGGCGAACTGGGCCTCGGTGAGGTGGAACCAAGAGCGCGGGTTGTGCTGCCAGAAATCCGGTAGCTTGACTGAAACCGCACACGCGTGGCTGGGGGTTCCAGTCCTGGCTGTCTGTGGGATGGCTGCCGCCTCGCTGTAGCTTCCTGACCGGGCCGGCTCCAGGGATCTTGCCTCGTGTTCCATAATACGTCTTGGGTCACCAGTGTGGAATGTGTGAAATCAGAGGCGGAATCATTTCAGACGATTTATTACACACTCTATCTTTCAAGCACAGAACAGACTGAACTCTCAAGCAGAAACTCCTCTCTTAAGTTTCATGGCATTTACATCACACACAACATGACATTTGCATCACACTGCATTCATCCTTGACTCCTTCCTACTATCTCACCAGGAATCCCCCGCTCTTTGTTCTCCCAAGCTTATCCACTGTCTCCTGTCTGAGATGCTAGACAATCTGGCTCTCCCAAGGTGCTATACATCGCTACACCATTACTATTTGAATGACCACCATTTAGCTTTAGTTATCAATTCAAAGATATTTAGAAAAAGGGACTTTCCATAAGGTTTTATTAATTATTTCTAGCACAACACTCCTTCTCAGGCTGCTTGTAAATAAGAGGCTCAAATCATGAGTAAATTAAAAAAAAGATGAGTAAAAGTTTAAAAACCTGGCAAAATTTCCACATACGGCTTTGTAATCAAAATACACTAATATAACTCACCTTTACTGTCACTGCAGCTGGGAAAAAGGAGCTCAGACCTTCACTGTATTTCTAGTTTGTTTGTCTGTTGTCATTATTATGTTGTCAGTTTTGGTATGTTTGTTTGGTTGGTTTGTGACAGAGCCCTTCCTCTCTCTCCAGACTCTCCCCACCAGCTGCCCACTGCCTGCTTCTCTGCCAGCGCAGCTGTTTGTAGCTGGGTGATTAGGTCACCGGCTCGCTTGTGATTCACGCCTGCAGCTCATTCACTTCTCTGTATTTAAGATAAGATAAGATAAGATAAGCCTTTATTAGTCCCACAACGGGGAAATTCCAGGATTGCAACAGCACAGGGATAGCAACACTCAGAGCAACAATCAGAAGGCAAGAAAAAAAACAAGCAAGCAAGAGCAGCTAATAAACATATGTACGTATTACTATAAAATATATATATATACACACACACACAGACACACAGTGCAGAGCATTGTAGCTGGATGGAATAAATATATGAATATATGAACACACAGTGCAGAGCATTGTAGCTAGATGGAATAAATATGTAAATATATAAACACCCACAGTACGGAGCATTGCAGCTAGGTGGAATAAATATGCAAGTATATAAACACACACAGTGCGGAGCAATGTAGCTAGATGGAATAATATGTAGATATATAAATATATAAACACACCCAGTGCTGAGCATTGTAGCTAGATGGAATAAATATGCAAATATATAAACACACACAGTGCAGAGCATTGTTGCTAGATGGAATGAAACAGCATAACCATCTACTTAGTTATCCTACATGGTATGATTATGTGCCCATACATATTCTCACCCTCCATAGCGACCGGTATGTTCCTAGTTGTATGCCGGAGGGGACCATTGTGTAAGTCTATTGCATCTTTTGCATTCAAAAAACTATTAGTTTGTTACGTCTTTTTGCTATCTCTGCGAGCAGCCCTGCTTAGGTTGTAAGCACTGCCAATTCACTGTGGAAGTGCGGCTGTTTTGAATTGTCTCCTACCCTCTACACGAGTCTAAGCCTCTTAAGTGTCTCCCTTCTCTGGAGCGCCTCCAGCTCTGACGTTAAAACTGTGTAAGTTATTCTTGTTGCATTTGTTGCATTGTCCTTTATCCCTCACTGCTTCAGCCTCTGAAGTTTTTTTCTTCTCATGAGCACACCCTGCTCAGAGGCAAAGCTTGTTAGTTATTCTTGTTTCAGCATTTTTGTATTGCCTACATCATTGTCTGGACTGTATGTTATTTTCTTTAATAAATTGCACAGACACAATCCAGCGCGTGGGTCTGTCCTTCTGCTCCGAAGGAGCAAACATGACAAGCAGTCTATGTACAGTGATGCTACTGTAACGGATCACGTCACCAGTGTAACGGATCTCGTCACAAGAGTAATGGTTCTTCTTCTGAGACACCCTTAAGCGGCCGTGATCGGGAACATCAAAACAAGTGTGTGTGCAGCATAGGGACCACGATGACACCAGACTGCTGTTTCCACAATTTATTTCTCTGTTAGAGAAATAAAACAAAATGCATCACGCTCCATCTGTACCTCGATCCCACACAGGCTCCCACAGCAAAGCAACGCAATACTGCGTGGGAAAGGAGCTCTAAAATAACTTCACAATACAAAAATAAATTACATTTCAAATAATAACATTTTTCAGAAACAAACATACCTGTTAGAGAAATAAAACAAAATGCATCACGCTCTGTCTGTACCTCGATCCCACACAGGCTCCTACATAAACAAAAACATAAATTACACAACGACACAGGCTGCTGGAGTCACCATTGAGCCTATATCGGTGCGAAACCCTAAAAATGGCGCCCACTGGACTCCCAATGTGCGCCGAAACATCTATAAAACACTTATTTATAACACAAATAACAAAAAAAAAATACACTACAGTGACATGACAAACTAATAAGGAACAATTACAAACAAAGGTTACAGTTTAAATGATAAGACTAACAAACAATACAATTATACAATACACTCTAAAGGGCTGTTTTGAAGCCACCGCCTGGAAGCAGCTCTGCGATCCACATGGTGAGGACATCGATGGCCTCACTCACACCTTTACGGGCTACCTCAACTTCTGTGTGGACAAATCCGTTCCCACCAAGACCATACGGCGTCACTCAAACAACAAACCCTGGATCAACCCTGAGATAAAAACACTTCTGAGAGAGAAGAAGAGGATCTTCAGGTCGGGGAATAGGGAGATGCTGAAGTCCGTACAGAGGGAGCTGAGGAGAAAGATCAGAGTAGGCAAGGACAGCTTCAGGAAGAGGATGGAGGACAAGCTGCAACAGAGCGACATCAGCGGGGTCTGGAGAAACCTCAAAACCATCTCTGGGCTCCAGAATACCTCCCCCCAGGCCACGGGGGACAGGGAGTGGGCGAACAACCTGAATCTGTTTTTCAATAGGTTTGACCAACCGCCCTCCCCCCTGTCTGCACAGCAACCACTGCTGCCTCTAAAGAAATCAAGTCCTGCTGCCCACCCCCCACTCCACCAACACCCCCCCACTCCCAACACACAGCCCCCCATCCTGACCCTGACCAGGACCCAGGTGAGGACGGAGCTGAGGAAGATCAAGGCGAGGAAGGCGTCGGGATCGGACGGCATCAGCGCAAAGCTCCTCAAGTCCTGTGCAGACCAGCTGTGTGGGATTGTGACGTATATCTTCAACCTTAGCCTGAAACTGGGGATGGTACCACAGCTATGGAAAACATCCTGTGTGGTACCTGTACCAAAAACTTCCCACCCCAAAGACCTGAACAGCTACAGACCGGTGGCCTTGACGTCCCACTTGATGAAGACCCTGGAGAGACTGCTCCTTGCTCACTTCCGCCCCCTGGTGGAACCAGCGATGGATCCACTCCAGTTCGCCTACCAGCATGGCATTGGGGTGGAGGATGCGGTGATCTTCCTCCTTCACCGTTCTCTGTCCCACCTGGAGAAGCCCGGGAATATGGTGAGGATCATGTTCTTTGACTTCTCCAGTGCTTTCAACACCATCCAACCGATGATCCTGAAGAACAAGCTGCTGCACGCAGGGGTGGACCAGCACCTGTCATCATGGATCCTGGACTACCTCACGAACCGGCCTCAGTTTGTGAGAACCCAGGACTGTGTGTCCGACACGATCATCAGTAGCACGGGGGCCCCCCAGGGAACGGTGCTGGCTCCCTTCCTGTTCACTCTTTATACTGCGGACTTCTCACACAACACAACACACTGCCATCTACAGAAGTTCTCTGATGACTCTGCGATCGTTGGCCTCATCTCCAATGGAGATGAAGCTGAGTACAGAGGGCTTATCCAGGACTTCGTGGACTGGTGCCATCGGAACTGCCTCCAGATCAACGCGAGGAAAACTAAGGAGCTGGTGGTGGACTGCCGCAGGCATGGACAACCCCTCACAGCACCAGTAAATATACAGGGAACAGACATCGAGATGGTGACAGCCTATAAGTACCTGGGTGTTCATCTGAACAATAAACTAGACTGGTCACACAATACTGACGCACTCTACAAGAAGGGACAGCGCAGGCTGTTCCTGCTGAGGAGACTCAGGTCTTTTGGTGTACAAGGCGCGCTGCTGAAGACATTCTATGACACGGTGGTGGCATCAGCCATCACTTTTGGAGTGGTCTGCTGGGGCAGTGGCATTACTGCAGCCGATAGGAAGAGACTGAACAAACTGATCAAGAAAGCTAGCTCTGTCCTGGGGCAGCGCCTTGATCCGGTGGAGGAGATAGGAGAGAGAAGGACAGTGGCTAAACTGTCATCTCTGCTGGAGTCCGAGTTCCACCCTATGCAGGACATACTGAATGCACTGAGGAGCTCATTTAGCAGCAGACTACATCATCCCAGGTGCACAACCGAGAGGTTTCGCAGGTCCTTCCTACCAACGGCTGTCAGACTGTACAACCTAAGCAGAGCTGCTCGCAGAGATAGCAAAAAGACGTAACAAACTAATAGTTTTTTGAATGCAAAGATGCAATAGACTTACACAATGGTCCCCTCCGGCATACAACTAGGAAAATACCGGTCGCTATGGAGAGTGAGAATATGTATGGGCACATAATCATATCATGTAGGATAACTAAGTAGACGGTTGTGCTGTTTCATCCCATCTAGCAACAATGCTCTGCACTGTGTGTGTTTATATACAGTGATCCCTCGCTACTTCGCGCTTCACCTTTCGCGCCCTCAGTGCATCGCGGATTTTTCAAAAATATTCATCAAAAATTCAAAATTGAGAAATAATGGGCGGGCGCTAGCAGAAGGCAGGGAGACTACATTAGACCATAAGGTGTCAACACGGAGAGCCGCACAACTCTCTGTTCGCTGTTCTCGTGTTGGCTCAGCTCGGAAATCTCGCAAGCTGATTGGCCGAGACGTTTCACCCCGCAAGCTGATTGGCCGAGACGTTTCACCCACCTCCTCTCCCTGCCGAGCACCCGTGAAGGGAAGGAAGACCACATTCATTGCTTTTTATCGCTCGTGTTACTTAGTCTCGCCGCGTGGAACTTTTTGCTGTTCTCTTGTGCCATTTTGTGCGAAATAGTCTTCCCGTCGAGCCACTACGCCGCCTCCTGCAGCTTCAGCTCTATCGGAAGCTGCCCTCGATGATCCTGCGCCTCCAGCACCTCACGATGAGGCGTCACCTGAGGAGCAGTAAAGCTCTCATTAACCTGTGCAGTAAATCATTTTCATCTTGAGTTACGTATCTTGTTATAAGAATAAAAGAGTTCTAAAAACATATTTATGTACACTTTGTTTACATCTACGTATGTATGTACACGTACACACACACACACACGTATCATATGAGAGAGAGAGAGTGAGAGAATGATCGTACGTATTGTTTATGGATGACGTCATTAGGGGTGACGCTACTTCGCGGTTTTTCACATTTTGCGGTCGGTTCTGGAACCCATTAACCGCGATAAGTGAGGGATCACTGTATTTACATATTTATTCCATCTAGCTACAATGCTCCGCACTGGGTGTGTTTATATTTATATATCTATATATTTATTCCATCTAGCTACAATGCTCCGCACTGTGTGTTTACATATTCATATATTTATTCCATCCAGCTACAATGCTCTGCACTGTGTGTCTGTGTGTGTATATATATATATTTTTTATAGTAATATGTACATATGTATATTAGCTGCTCTTGCTTGCTTGTTTTTTTTTTCTTGCCTTCTGATTGTTGCTCTGAGTGTTGCTATCCCTGTGCTGTTGCAATCCTGGAATTTCCCCGTTGTGGGACTAATAAAGGCTTATCTTATCTTATCTTATCTTATATAATGCCAGCAGCGTTTTGGACAAAACTTACCCACAGCAAAGCAACGCGATACTGTGGGGAAAGACTGACTACCGGAGCCTCGGAGGTACAGAAAGAGCGGATGTGAGAAGTGTACTGCCAAAATAAAACACTCAAGTAAAATAAAATTCACAACAACATAAAGAAAAACATAACTGATAAAAAGAAATACTTAAAGTGCATTTTTGACTCCGTTACACCCACCCCACTGAATTTTACTGAACTTGAGCCATAGCTACACAGAATTCACTATAATACACAAAACACCCGAGGTTAGTTAAAGAACACCATTTTACAGAATATCCCACACAAGGACGAAGTGGCATGAGAGCAGTGCTATCTCTCAACCCAGCCACTGGTAATGGAGTGCCTTGTACACCCCACCAAAAACCCCAACTATAAGTGTAGCAAATGCTCTTGAACAATAAAATAAAATAAAATAACCGAACATTAAAAAAAAACAAAGCTAAGTCCACAAAAACATAGTCCACACATGTGACATTTAATCAGTCAGGGTCTGAAACATAGACCTACAAACAGCCTTAACATTAAACTTGTCACGAATCACATCTTGCCTGGACATTGTCTGCACTATTCTGTTCACAGGTTTAATCAGGCGACCAAATCTTGACCTGATTTGAGGTTGTGCATTCGGACGGTGACAATGTGCACGTGACGTCTGGTCAACAGTACAGCGAGCAAGGGGAGTGTCTGTCTGTCTCTCGGAGTCAGGAACAGAAACTAGTTGACTGTCAAGTGTTTGTCCACCATGAGTATCAGTAGCAGCTGTAGTCACAGGTCTAGAGTCAGAGGACATGGGATGATCTACACCTTGAGCAACAGGTGCAACTGAAGAGTTCTGGGGATCAGAGGACACACTTGTCGCATCAGAAACGTCTACCTGTGACACAGATGGTTCAGTGAGCTGCGTGATCCACTCAACAGTTCTCCTTTCAGAGTCAACAGGTTCTGGATCAACTAATGGTTCACGTGTTTCTCCACATGAAGACGGATCACCTGTACCAGCCTCACTCTCTCCCTCGAAGAGGTCCACAGATGAGTCTCCCTCATCACCAACGTCTGTAGCTAAAGTGGATGAACCATGGTTGGACACATCGCACACATCCACCACAGGAAGAAAATTTACCAGCATCAACAGATTCCTGTGGACCACTTTTGTCCGTCCAGTAAGAGTGTCACAAATCCTGTATGTATGGGTCTGTGGGTTCACATCCATTACAGTGTAAACAGTTGATTCCCACTTATCAGCAGTTTTCTTTTTGCCTCTCTCCTTTCTGTTGGCCAACAGCACCCTGTCACCAATCTCAATCTTGGATCCTGTCACTTTCCTGTTGTAAAGAATAGCATGTCTGTGTTGCTCCTTAGCAGCACGGTCCTGAGCAACCATCATTGCTTCTTTTAGCTCACAGGTGAGAGTTGCTACATACTTGTCGTAACTGGTTACATCAGCATCGCGAAGAACAGAACGAAACATGACATCTACTGGCAAACGGGGCACACGGCCATACATGAGGTAAAAAGGAGGAAAGCCAGTCGTCTCATGGGCTGTACAGTTGTACATAAATGTCAAAGTCTGCAACCGTCGTGGCCAGTTAGCTTTCACCTCAGGGGACAGTGCACGAATCATCCCACCCAGTGTCCTGTTAAACCGTTCGACACTCCCATTTTCCATTGGGTGGTAAGGGGTAGTGTGAGATTTCCTGACACCGGACACTTTGAGGAGTTCAGTGATTAATTTCAAAATTAGGACCTTGGTCACTGTGGATTCTTTCTGGGAATCCAAAGACACAAAAGTACTTGTTCCACAGAACATTTGCCACTTGCTTAGCTGTTTGATCCTTACAAGGAAAGGCCTGAGCCATCCTGGTAAAGTGATCTGTTATCACTAGGACATCAATAGACTTGTTCCTAGAGTCTTCAGCTGACCAAAAGTCAATGCAGACCAGCTCCAGCGGTCTAGATGACAAGATGCTCTCTAAGAGAGCTCGTCCCTCAGGTTCAGCTGATTTGCTGAGGACACAACGCTGGCAGTGTCTGACATGGTCTCTAACATCTCTCTCAAGGGTCAGCCAGAAAAATCTCTGTCTGGATAAACTGAGGGTTCGCGACTGGGCTTGATGACCAGCATCATCATGCACGCCTTTCAAGACCTCATCCTTAAGTGAGTCTGGGACAACATACTGAAGCCATTTGGACTTGGTTCTCTGGTCTCTTGAAACTCTGTACAGAACACCATTGCTCACAGATAGCTTATCCCAGTGTTTCAGATATTTAATCACTGAAAATGATTCTTTCACCCTTTCTCTCCTTGAGGGTCTCCGATGTCTTTCAACATAAAACAGGACGCGAGAAAGAATTCCATCCTCCAACTGTTTGTCACGCAAAGCCTTTTCAGAATAGGCAGGCAACGGGTCTTGACCTGGTGGGACTAACTGGGGCAAAAACTGCAAGACTTCAATTGCCCGTGCCCTCGGACCAGCATCCCACTCAATGTGTGACTGCATCACAGCAGACACTTCTTCTGAATTCACAATCTGAGTGTGTACCCGGGAGGTATGAGCATTGTCACACATCGCATCCACGTGACCACTGGATGAACGAAAAGCATCCTGAACAGAGGCAGTAGACACATTTTTGACTTCACTGAGGAGTTTCACATATGGCTCATTGAACAGTCTGTGACCAATATTTTCCTTGACAAAAGGCACACGGCTTAATGCATCAGCCACAATGTTCTGCCGCCCTGGAACATACTTTATGTCAAAGTCATACGCAGCCAACTTGGCTACCCAACGTTGCTCACAACAGTCTAACTTGGGCTTTGTCAATATGTGAGTCAAAGGATTGTTGTCAGTCCAAACAGTGAATTTGTGACCCTTTAGCCAATGACTAAACTTATCAGTGATGGACCATTTCAAAGCCAAAAATTCCAGTCGGTGCACTGGATAGTTTTTCTGAGATTGTGTCAGTGACTTACTTGCAAAAGCAATAGGTCTGGCATGACTTTCACCTTCCTGGACTTGGGACAGAACGGCACCTATCCCATCCAGAGATGCATCAGTTGAAAGCATGAAGGGACGGTCAAAGTTAGGATGAGCCAAGACCACAGTGTTAACAAGTGCAGATTTGAGACTTTCAAAGGCATGTATGTGCTCTTGGGTCCAATCAGAAGCACAAAGCTTTCTGCAAGCAATCTTGTTTTTCTTACATCTGCCTTTAAATTTTCCACCTTTCAACAGGCTGAACAATGGCTTGGCAATGGCAGAATATCCTGGCACAAAATGCTGATAGTAATTAACCATCCCCAAGAAGGATCTAAGTCTTTTTTGAGACGGTGTCACACCATCAGTGTCCATAAGGTCAGCACAAGTCATTTTTGCGATGTTTTCAACCTTACTAGGGTCGGTTGAAACACCATTCTCATCAATTACGTGACCAAGAAACCTCACAGATCTCCTGAGGAAGAGACACTTTTTGGGTGCCAACTTCAAGTTGTGCCTACGCAGCCTGCTGAACACCATCTCAAGGCGCTGCAATGCACTCTCCTCATCAGATGCAAAAATCAGCAGATTATCCAAATAGCACAACAAAGTCAAGTAATTCTGGTCACCAAAAATGGCAGTCATCATGCGCATAAAACTAGCAGGACTATTGCATAATCCCTGGGGCAGGCGATTGTACTCATACAAGCCCATCGGAGTGGTAAAAGCAGAATACTTCCTGTCATTCTCATGAAGCGGCATGTTGTAGAAGCCGGACATTAAATCCACTGTGCTGAAGAGGCAGTTACCTCCCAGTGCTGCCAGACAATCTGCCTGGTGAGGGAGAGGGTGAGCGTCTTTCAGAGTCCTCTTATTCAGCCAGCGAAAATCCGTGCAGATGCGGAGGTCGCCATTCTTTTTCCACACAAGAACCAAGGGAGATGCATACTCGCTAGTTGATTTCCTGATAATGTCTTTTTCCTCCATTTCATTTAGCACCTGTCTTAATTTCTGATACTGACTAGGGGGTACACGCCTGAATGGGAGTCTGAATGGTTTATCATCAGATAAATGTACAAAATGTACACGGTGTACAAAGCCCTTAGCTTCTCCACAGTCTAGGTGGTGGCGTGAAAAGACATCCTCGTACTGAAGTACCAAGTCAGCCATTCTCTTTTTGCAGTCCTCTGACACTTGGCATGAATTGATGTCTATGTCACAAAGCCCCACTGACTTGAGTTTTTCTTTTACAGACTCCATACCAGCATCACATGCCGTTGTAGACTGTGTGTAGTAGGTCACTGGTACACTAGACTGCTCAACTGCGTCCATGTCTTCAAGGGCTACACATGTGTAGACGTCAGCTAGTTTCGCATTGTGCCGTAACAACACAGGCTTGTTGGACGTGTTGATGAGTTTAAGCGGGACCCACCTGTCACCCCACATAGGAGTTACAATCTTAGCTACTAGGATACCCCTAGGAGCTGAACGAGAAGATGTGGGCTCTGTCATGACTGTACTGCCTGGAGATACAACAGTGTCTTTAGGCAATTTACCCCAAACAAGGTACTCACGCCCAGGTTCAAGGTAGGTGGCTGAGTTACATCTGACAGTACCAACTTTGTCAGGAATGTCATTTCCTTTCCAGGGGTTCAAACCAGTGAGCATAGACAAGAACGGCTCAGCTTCTGGTTCTGCAGTTGGGCAGGGGCCAGACACTGTTTTCCAATAGGACTTGCATTGTTTTGAATGGTGTAGGATGTGCTTTATTACATTGGTACCAATAATCAACTCATCATGCTGACCACAGACAACCAGAGTGGGGACTATCATTTTACAACCATACACCTCCATCACAATGTCAAAAGCACTCTTTGGCCTGACACGCTGTCCACCACACCCAACCAGCATCACATCCACATCAATCTGGTTCTCATTTGTTATCACTCCAGCAGTTCTCAGCTTCTTCTCTGCATCCTCGTTGATACTGCAGGCCATGGAGCCACTGTCCAGCATGCCATCAATTATCACTGCACCACCAAAAGCTACTGGTGTGTAGAAAAGGCTGGAACTATTGCCAATTATGTGAATGTTCTGATACACAACAACTACATCATCGCATGAGTTTCTCACCGATGCAAAAATCGACTCAGCATCAGATGTCTCACTGCAGTGGGAGCTTGAGGTGAGACCTGCACTGCCTCCCTCCAAGTACAGGTCAGTTAGTCTTCCCTGAGACTGAGAAGGAGGCTGACAGTTGTTGTTGGGACAGGCCAGTCTGGTATGACCAGGGGAAAGACAGGTAAAACACAGTTTCTCAGACATGCAATGTGAAATGGTGGAGTGACGTGTGTTATTACAAACCATACAGGTTGCTTCTTTGGGGCGTCTCTGACGAGGGGCACGTTTAAATCTGCTGCTCTCAGTCGGTTGAGGAATTGTACACTGCTGCAACTTCTCCATCATTTCCTGAAACATGTTAACCATGCGACCAAGGAGCCTCTCCTCTGACTGTTGGAGATTTTGAGCAACAACCGGCACACCAGCACAATCTGAGCTGAGTGTGTTTGGGGTAGGGTCAGAGATGGGGAATGGAGAGGGACCCTGACATGTAAACTGTCGGGTTTGAGGAAGTGAAGAGGGAATGACTGGGGTGTGGCACTGTTCTGGCATGGTCATGGCTGAAGATGGCAACCTGGGTTTGTCAGATGTTACAGTAGCTGTGTGACTCTTTAGCTGTGGACCATCAGGCGCTCTGGCGCTAGCTCTAACCTCTCTCTGATAATCGTCAATTCTCAACTGAACATCACGTGAGGTCCATTCATGAGGTGGTTTCCACTTCAAGGTGCAAGACAGATCAGGATCAGGACAATTTTTGACAAACATGAGAGCAACCTCTTTGCTCATGTCCTCAGTCTGCTTGCCTTGTCTACGCAGGCCCTCGAGAGCCAGGTCAGCTGCTTTGTTCAGCCTTATCCAGTAGTCCACTGGGTTTTCTCTGTGCCTGGGCAGGGTTGCATAAAAATCTGCGAGCGGAAGACATGAGGAGGCATCACAGAAGTAACGGAGAAGAACATCGTAAATTATCTCAGGTTAGCTGCACGGTAGCTGCACGGTGGCGCAGTGGTTAGCACTGCGGCAGCACAGTTTACCCTTGGCCGGGGGATTGTGGGGATCGTGGGATCGTGGGTTCGATCCCAGCCCCCGACCAACAGTGATCTGTGTGGAGTTTGCATGTTCTCCCCGTGTTGCGTGGGTTTACTCCGGGATTTCTCCGGTTTCCTCCCACATGCCAAAAACATGCATGTTAGGTTAATTGGCTGTTCTAAATTGTCCCTAGATATCTGTTTCCTATAGGCCCTTAGAATAGAGGGTTAGCATTAATGAAAGCGCTTTGAGTGGTCTTTGTGACTAGAAAAGCGCTATATAAGTGCAGGTTAGTTAGTTAGTTAGCATCTAGCTCCAGGTCACTACGCAGGGCAACTTTCACAACATCTTTGGCTTTGCCCAATAAATGACACATTATCTTTCCTGCTTGCTCACACACAGGAATCTCTCTCTTCTTGAGGTCAGTCTTAGTCAAGTCAATCCAGTCCCGAACTGAATATTTGTCAGTACCATCACCTCTAAATATACGTAGTTCTCTGTCTGACTTAACATGAACAGTCACATGTGGGGGGTCACATTTGGTAACATCACAATGTGCTGTTCGATCTGTAGGAGAAGTCTGGTTGTCATTGGTCATCTTCACAACACCAGCAGACATTAATTTAGAGACTATAGACTCACCAATTTGAGCACCAAGCTGCCCCACCATGTCTGTAAAATTTTCAATGGCACCGACATTACTGCAGGGTGTGGAAACATGAGGACCCTCACTCATGAACTCACCTACAGGAATACAACCTGGGCTCTGACCTAACCCCGTATCCCCACCACTGTTCATAAATTTTGAATGTCCCACATCTCTACTAGCAGCAATATCACTGCACCAGATACCTCTCCCTATTGGCAAAACAGGTGTTTTATAATTATCCATGTCTTTTTTGTCCTTTTTTTTTTTCTTTGAACTACTTTACACAGTGAAATTTTCTTGCGTTGTGACGAACTCCAAAATAAAGTGGCATGTATCACAGTACTGAATCACAATTAACACTACTTCAAACACCATAAATGTGCTGTGGGTAATCAGATAAAATGTATTTCAATAGTCCTGTATATGTCTGACCACATATACGTTCCAGCGTAGACCAAATATAGTGATGCAGCATCCACGGTGACCAGCGTCGAGCTGATCTGAAGATCCACGGGTCACTGGTACCAGTGTAACGGATCACGTCACCAGTGTAACAGATCTCGTCACAAGAGTAATGGTTCTTCTTCTGAGACACCCTTAAGCGGCCGTGATCGGGAACATCAAAACAAGTGTGTGTGCAGCATAGGGACCACGATGACACCATACTGCTGTTTCCACAATTTATTTCTCTGTTAGAGAAATAAAACAAAATGCATCACGCTCCGTCTGTACCTCGATCCCACACAGTCTCCCACAGCAAAGCAACGCGATACTGCGTGGGAAAGGAGCTCTAAAATAACTTCACAATACAAAAATAAATTACATTTCAAATAATAAAATTTTTCAGAAACAAACATACCTGTTAGAGAAATAAAACAAAATGCATCACGCTCCGTCTGTACCTCGATCCCACACAGACTCCTACATTAACAAAAACATAAATTACACAACGGCACAGGCTGCTGGAGTCACCATTGAGCCTATATCGGCGCGAAACCCTAAAAATGGCGCCCACCGGACTCCCAATGTGCGCCGAAACATCTATAAAACATTTATAACACAAATAATTAAAAAAATACACTACAGTGACATGACAAACTAATAAGGAACAATTACAAACTAAGGTTACAGTTTAAATGATAAGACTAACAAACAATACAATTATATAATGCCAGCAGCGTTTTGGACAAAACTTACCCACAGCAAAGCAACGCGATACTGTGGGGAAAGACTGACTACCAGAGCCTCGGAGGTACAGAAAGAGCGGATGTGAGAAGTGTACTGCCAAAATAAAACACTCAAGTAAAATAAAATTCACAACAACATAAAGAAAAACATAACTGATAAAAAGAAATACTTAAAGTGCATTTTTGACTCCGTTACACTACCCGTAGTGCAAATGGTGACAAAAGAAAGACCCAGACTTCCCATAGTGCAAATAAAGGTAAACAATAAATGATGATGAAACCCAACAATCCTATATACAGAAAAACAGAACTGTAATGCCCGTAGTTACAAGTTCAATGCAGTAGTGTAGGTGCAGACAGTGACAGATAGGACTGCACATGATCAGTATTGCAATAACAGACAGCAGCAGATATGGCATTTAAGCAAATGGTTGCAGTAAAGTGTAGAGACATACAACAGCAAATGTATTACTGTTGGTGTGCCAGTCTTTCTGTGCCAACAGCTGAGGTAGTTATTGTGCGGGTGAGAGCGTTATGGTCCCGGGGGAAGGGGGGTGGGGGAGTGGACAGAGTTAAGGGTCCTGATGGCCTGATGAACAAAGCTGTAGTCTTGTGGAGCGGGCCCAGAAGCTCCGGTACCTTTTCCCCGAGGGCAGGGGGCTGAAAGAGGAGTGTGAGGGGTGGGAGGTGTCGCCTGCAATGTTGATGGCTCTGCGAGTGAGGCGGGTGAGGTAGATGTCCGGAGGTGTGGGGGAGGGGGGCAGAGGGGCAACGATGATCTTGCTGGCTGCCTTTACTGTGTGTTGTAGTGTCTTCTGGCAGGAGGCAGTGCAGCTTCCATACCACACCGTGATGCAGCTGGTGAGGATGCTCTCAATGGTACCCCGGTAGAATGAGCACATGATGGGGGGTGAGACTCATGCTCTCAATTTGTGGAGGAAGTGGAGGCAAGTTTGAGCCTCCTTGGCCAGTGATGTGGTGGTGGTGTTGGATCAGGAGAGGACCTCAAAGATGTGCATCCCCAGGAACTTGATGCTGCTCACCCTCTCCACAGCTGCTCCATCAATGATCAGAGGGGGATGCTGTGTGTGTCCTCTCATGAAGTCGACTACAATCTCCTTGGTTTTTCCCATGTTCAGGAAGAGGTTATTGTCTTTACACCACTGGATCAGTTGGCTCACCTCATTTCTGTAGTTGATTTCCTTGTTGTTGGTGATGAGGCCCACCACCATCATGTCATATGCAAATTTGATGATGTGGTTGGTGTTGTAGGCTGGTACACAGTCATGGGTCAGCAGGGTGAAGCGCAGTGGGCTGAGCACACACCCTTGTGGGGCCCCTGTGCTCAGTGTGATGGTCTGGGAGGTGTTGCTGCCAACCCACACATTCTGTGGCCTCCCTGTGAGAAAGTCCAGCACCCAGTTACAGAGAGACGTTTTGAGTCCTAAGTGACTGAGTTTTTGTATTAGGTGCTGGGGGATGATTGTGTTGAATGCTGAACTGAAGTCCAAGAAACTGAAGTCCAAGAACAGCATTTGCACGGAGGAGTTCTTTGAGTCCAGGTGGGTGAGGGCTGGATGGAGAGCAGCAGCAATGGCATCTTCTGTGGATCTGTTTGACCTGTATGCAAACTGAGATGGGTTGTGGGAGGGAGGGAGGATGGACTTGATGTTCTACATGACCAGCCGCTCAAAGCACTTCATTATGATGGGGGTCAATGCTACAGGCCAGTAGTCATTGTAGCTGGATGGGATGGGCTTCTTTGGGACTGGTATTATGGTGGCAGTTTTGAAACACATGGAGACAACAGCTTGAGTCAGGGAGATGTTGAAGATGTCGGCCAGGACATTCTTGAGCTCCTCTGCACAGTCCTTCAGGATGCAATCCAGTATGTTGTCTGGTCCGGCTGCCTTGCGTGGGTTGATCCTGCAGAGGGTTCTCTTCATGCTAGTCGGATCCAGACTTATGGCCTGCTCACCTGGAGGAGGAGTGGTCTTCTGTGTTGAAGTGCTGTTTTGTGCTTCAAAGCGGCCAAAGAAGTCATTTAGGTTGTTGAGCACTGTGGTGTCACTCGCACAGGTCTGAGGTGGAGGTTTGTAGTTGGTGAGGGTCTATATGCCACGCCAGAGGGAATGTGCATCTCTGGTGTTGCTGAAGTGGCCCGGATATTTTCTTGCTGTACTGTCATTTTGCCTCCGTGATGCCACGGGACAGGTTGGACCTAGCTGTCGTTAGTCCTGTAGTCTTGCCAGCCCTGAAGGCTGCATCCCGAGCCCACAGGAGCCTATGGACCTCTGCTGTCATCCATGGCTTTTGGCTGGTATGAACAGTGATAGTTTTGCAGTGAGTGACATCGTCAATGCATTTAGCTATGTATGCTACAACAACCTCAGTGCACTCCTCTAGGTTTGTGTGGCCATTATAAGTGGCTGCGTGCTTGAAAGTGTCCCAGTCTGTAGTGCTGAAACAGTCTTTCAGAGCATCAGAGGCCCCCTCTGGCCACACACGTACCTGCTTTTTTGTTAGTCTGATTGTTTTCACTCTGGGTTTGTATGCCGGCCTTAACAGGATGGTGATGTGATCAGAGAGACCCAGGTGGGGAAGGGGGAAAGCGCTGTATGCTTTTTTGTGAGTTGTGTACACTAGGTAAAGCAAATTGTCTCCTCTTGTTGGAAAATCTACATGTTGGTGTAGATTTGGTAGGAGGGCCTTTAAATCTGCATGGCTGAAGTCTCCTGCTGTGATGAGGGATCCATCTGGATGTGCTGTTTGTCTCACTTATAGCCTGATAGAGTTCTTTTAGTGCTTTGCTCCTCTCGCCGATGCCGGTGGGCGGGGCATACACGATGACTAGTAGGACAGATGAAAATTCTCTCGGAATGTAAAAGGTGATGATCATAAAATCCACCAGTGGAGAATAGTGTTTGTGTACAACAGTTGCCTCACAACACCAAGCACCACTGATGTAGACACACACGCCTCCGCCTCGTGTTTTCCCTCCTTCTGTGAACACCCTGTCACTGCGATAGCATGTTAGCCCTGCTAACTGAATGGCAGAGTATGGTATATTGTCATTTAACCACGTTTCCGTAAAGATAAAAACACAGCAGTTCCGCACATCACGTTGCATAGTTCTCAAGAGCTGTATGTGGTCTATTTTGTTGTCTAGTAAGTGTACGTTGGCTAGAATGATGGAAGGAATTGGGCCTCTGTGTGGGCTAGCTTTGTTTGGATGCCTCCACGTTTACCTCTCTTTGGTCGCCGCTCACACCGTCTATGGCATCTCCATTTGGGATGAGACACAGCAGTCAAGTCCGTGGGTGTGGAGGTGTGGTGGAGAAGACCTAGGCCACAGAGTTCCTCTGTAATGCTCTGATCCAGGACATAATGTTTGGACATATTCCTTATCTCCAGGAGGCTGTGGCGACTGTAGCTTGTGTGCAGCGTTATATACAGACATTAAACACATGAATCTACACTTAGATGTAATTTAAACAACACTAAGTGGCACAAAACACAAAGAGAGAAGAGAGGCCGCTGCGTGTTCACACGCCACCTAGTGTTAACTTCTGCAGCTGTGTTCTACCTGCTGTAGAAATCTCCAAAACAGCGTCATGTTTAGGTTTAAGATTCAAAGATTCAAAGGCTTTATTATCATGTGCACAGTTAAGAAATGCAACATTTCCTGAGCAATGAAATTCTTACTCTGCTCTCCAAACGAATGCCAAGGTAATAGGTACACAACAATAGTAATGAGGTAATAACACAGAACCAAACCATAGAATAACTAGAGGAAGCAGGAAGAATGAGATTTGAAATTCCCTGGGTGACTATAGTGGACAGTGGTATATTGATATCAGAGATGATATGAACCTGAGATGGCATAAGCCTATGTACAGTGTGCAAATGTGCAGTGTGCAAATGAGCAGTATATAAATTAGCACCCGGTGTGCAAATTTCTCTGTAATGATAATACCAGTAGACTGTACATGATAATTAGCAGCAGAGTTGATATGGACATCAGACGGGGTGAGACTATGTACGCTGTACAAATGAGCAATGTGCAAATTTGGCAACCGGTGTGTGAGTTCCTATTTGCAAAGCTGTGTTGTGGAGTTTTGGGAGTTTGTTATTTGTTCCGGAGTCTGATGGCAGTGGGAAAGAAGGAGTTTTTCAGCCTGGTTGTCCTGTATTCCACACTTCTGTACCTCCGGCCTGAGGGTAGAAGTGTGAATATTCTGTGCTGGGGGTGGGTGGGGTCCTGGAGGATGGCGTCAGCTTTCCTTTGGACGCTGCGGTGGTAGATGCTCTGCAGAGAGGGATCTTCTCCGCTGTCTTCACCACTCTCTGCAGCCGTTTGTGGTCCAGGGCAGTGGTACTGCTGTACCACACAGTGATGCAGTTGGTCAGGATGCTCTCGATGATGCAGCTGTAGAAGTTGTTGAGGATTCTGGGGGACATGCCAAACTTATTCAGCCTCCTCAGACAGTACAACCACTGTTGAGCTCTCTTAACCAGCTCTATGGTGTTGTGTGTCCATGTAAGGTCCTCGCTGATGTGGATGCCCAGGTATTTAAAGCTGCCCACCCTCTCCACCTCAAGCTCCCGGATGAACAGCAGCCGATGGGGTCTCCTCCTCTTCTTCCTCATGTCCACTATCATCTCCCTTGTCTTGTCCATGTTGAGGGGGAGGTTGTTGTCCTCACACCATGACACCAGGCTGGCTACCTCCCTCCTGTAGGATGTTTCATCGTCACCAGTGATGCATCCTATCACTGCTGTGTCATCCACGAACTTTAACATGATATTGTCCTTATGGGAGGCAACACAGTCATGGGGTGAAGAGGCTGTAGACGATGGGGCTAAGAATACAACCCTGTGGGACACCTGTGTTCTTGATGATGCTGGCTGAAGTCCTGTTACTCATCCTGATAGTCTGGGGCCTGCCAATTAGAAAGTCCAGTAGCCCGTTGCAGAGGGTGGGGTGCAGGCCAAGTGAAAACAGTTTATTGGTGAGTTTGTGGGGGATGACCATGTTGAAGGCGGAGCTGTAGTCGACAAAGAGCATCCTAATTTAGGAGTCTTTAACTTCCAGGTGGAAGAGAGAGTAATGGAGTGCTGCAGCAATGACATCTGAGGTGGACCTGTTGGGCCAGTAGGCATACTGCAGGGAGTCCAGGATATCCGGTATGCTGTCCTGAATAAGGGGCAGCACCACTCTCTCGAAGCACTTCATGATGATTGGAGCAAGTGCTACTGGTCTGTAATCACTCAGACAGGTTGGCAGGTTCCTTTTGGGGAGAGGGATGATGGTTGTGGTTTTGAAGCAGGAGGGTCTATGTTCTGGTTGAGGGACAGGTTGAAGATGGATGTGAGAATGTCAGTCAGCTTGGCAGCGCATGCTCTGAGGGCCCACCTAGGGATGTTGTGTGGTCCTGCCGGCTTGCGGGGGTTGATATTCCTCAGTGCTTTGTTTACCTGGCCTGGTGAGACTGTTAGTGGAGGGGGAGAGTCCGTGGGTGTGTGTCTCCTCTCTGCACTGTAGCTGGTGGTCTCAAAGCAAGTGTAAAAGATGTTGAGATCATCGTTATCTGATGGGGCTCTCACCTGGAAAAATTGTCCCTGCCTCCAAAACGTCACCTGGATGACTGTTGTTCACACTGCTAGCCTGCTAACCCTAGTTAGCGCATCTGTTGCAGGAGTCCGTGGGTGGATAACTCCAACACTCAGCTGCAGAGGTCCTGGTCCATCTATCTGCAGGTGAGCGGCAGTCTCATTTTCAAACTAGCTTACTCTCCAGTTTTGATATTTTAGCTCGGGAGATGGCAGAATGTCAAGGCTGATTACAAGCTAGCGTTACCAAATCCCTCAGACACGTGAATGCCCAAATTCACATGTTTTCTACATGTTTGCATTAACTTTACATGTATTTTTGTCACACATTCGCATTTGGTCTGAAGACACTTCAAGGCTGCATTCAGACCAGGATAGTCCGGGGGTCTCGGGTTGACTGGGCAGGGAATGCCGATAATTTCTGCATCTTCGTTTGGTTTGGTTTGGTTTGGTTTGCATTCACACTGCAGTGGACCAAACTGCCTGAACAACATCATGCAGTTACAACAACTGCTTGCTGTAGCCGAAACCACCACTGACCAGGAAGAAAAAATCTCAGCGAACAAGAAAACTTCTTCTCATCGATTGGCCAGAACCAAAACGGAAATCCATTCCCTTCAGCTGAGTTGTTTGTCTGCCACAAACGAGACATTTTTTAACTTTTCTCTTTGGCTTTCTCTGGTAAAAGGATTTCTCAGGTTTGCGCAGTTGTCTTTATTATTTTCTACCCAAAATGTACTACGATAAATGCCATTTCCTCTTCTCAGACACCGAGGGGCACTTCCTCCCTTTGGTCCGCTGAATAGTCCGTTTGGATTCACACTGCAAGAGAAGTGCACCAGACTTTGTTTGCAAGTGAACTGAGAGCCCTGGTTTTCAGGGGAACCAGACTTCGCTTGTTTGGTGCGCACCAGAATTCCAACGCACATTAAGACTGCACCAAATGAACTGAAGTATCTATCGAAGTGGAGCAGCGTTCCTTTGGTCCGGACCAAACAGTGGCCATTTGAATGCGCCCTAAGTCTCGAGCACATTAAATCTCACCTTCATCATTAAATGCCCAGGCCCGGGGTATCTCATCCCTCATCTGCAGTCAAGTCACAAACACTGCCATGCTTGCTGGACTGGAGCTGGAGCTGTGGATAACGAAGTCCAAGCTCACTGCTGGGTCCGACACCTGTCCCATAAGAGCAGCAACAATCAAAATTTACCTGCTGTCTCTACTGAATACTCACCACTGTCATTTCCCATCTCCACAGGTGTACTAGCACCAGCCGTTCTAGCCACAGTCACTGTTTAACAAATACTTACCTTTAACTTGAGACCATTGTTTGTGTGGTGTCTACATATTTAGTACATATCTGATAAAATATGTCAAAATAGATGCAGAGACAACAATTTAGCTAATGCTACACTGTGTTTAGTACGCCCATGGGACATGTTGAGACATGTCTATGGTGTCACGAGGGCCTTGATCACATTGTGCCTGCATGACACAGCTGATATTGCCAAAGAAAGGCTTGCTGACATCAAAGCCGCAACAGTGACTTCAGCAAAATGGGACCAGTTCCAAAGGAAGACCCTTCAGAAATAATGTGGGTCTTGACCATCTTCCACTGTGTTTAATACACAATTCACAGATTTTATCATTGATTTCTTAATTGGTTGATTATTGTCTTATGGATTGGGGGAAAAAAGCTACATGGCATGATCATGACCTCCAGCTTTCCAAGGGACAATCTGGTAAGATTCTGGTAGGAAAGTTGTGACTGAATTTTCTGAATGAAAAGCTATGAAGAAAGTTGTTGGTCAGTTGGTGGAATTCCCGTTAAATCAGCGTCTCATTCATTCACGTGAAGCTGAAGAAGACAATGATAGGAGATGACTAAACCGGAGGGAACGCTTCTGCTTTTTCATATTTAAATAGTGAACACTTTGAGTTTCTCTTAGTTCATCAAGATCTCTGGAAAGGAAGGGACAAGAAAAACCAACAGAATATAATTTATTTCTTATTTAATCTTGTATTTATCATCTTCTTTGTTAAAATGGTGACCCATAATAACCTGATGGCTGTGGCTGCCTTTGTCCTGATGACTGCATCTCTGTCTGCTGGTCAGTCTACAGGTAAAGCTGGACTCTGGAGGAATTAGTTGTTATAGCTGACTACAAGTGCTTAAAATATTTTTATCTTTATTTAACTTTGATTCCATTTAATTGCAGCAGAGAAGCTGGCTGAATGCTGCAAAAAAGTGACCAATGAGAAGATTCAGGAGCCAATCTTGGGTTTCATGTTGCAGAAACGGAACCTTCCATGTGTCAAAGCCGTCATGTAAGTACAGAGGGGTTATTATTGTATTTAGCATTTTGTTTTTTAAAATGGAGAATGCCTCTGATTCAACCTGATCCAACCATTCAATAAAAGCTTTTAAAATACTAACTCAACTTTTTCCTCCTGTAGTTTTCAGACGAAGTCGGGTCTTTACTGTGTTAACGGAAAGGCTTCCTGGGTCCGTCAGGCAATTCGTGAACTCACGTAAGTTTGACAATACTCTGATTTTTTTCTTCACATAAAGGCCATTACTGTCACGCCGCGCCATTCATCAGCGGCGCCACCTGCTCACGCACCTGACAATCATCAGCGGCGAGGGATAAAGGCCGTCTCGCCCGGAGGCTCGGCCTGAAGCCGTCAGACTTCGTCCCTCACCGTTGTGAGCATACTTCCCTTCAGCGTCACCATTTTGGTAAGAAGATCGCTTACCTCTTTTCTTCAGTCTTCTCCCCTGTGCACAGGTGGATTCCCCAGCGGCGGACATCTCCACTCCATCGCCCAATCCTCGCTGCTGTACAGAGCTCTCCAGGTGGCTGTCTTCCGGGCTTCGCCCCCTTGTTGTGCCAGCTGTCCTGACCCACCAAGTAAGTCCTTCTCTCGCCATAAATCCCTCCTGTGTTGGTGTATGCCCGTCACCCTCTCCCTGTGCTCTCTCCATAGGGTTGCTCGGCTGTACGGTCACCTGCCTCTGTGCCTGGAGCAGACACCATCACCAACACATTTACATCCCGCAGACACACACTCATTCACTCCTGCTGTTAATAAACTCTTTGAACTACTCTAAGCCTGTGTGTGTGCGTCTCCTGAGCCGTGCGTTATGTCAGTACGGCTTCAGCAGAGCGGCTCGGCGGACGGCGGGCTCGCACACCGGTTTTCCACTCTCGAGGCTAGAGTGGATCAAATAGCTTATCAACAACAGGTGATCTTTAATCAATTATTGAATTTAACTAACCGGTTGGGCCGCTTGGATCCTCAACAGCCGTTCCCCCCGGCTCGTCAGGGTGGCGCGGCTCCTGCTGTTCCAGCGGCCGTCCAGCCGGCTCCGGTGGCACCGGTTCGGCTCACACCGATTCCGACCCCCGCCCGCTTTAGCGGTAAGCTCGGCGGAGCGCGGGGGTTCATTATGCAGTGTGAGTCCGTGTTCCACCGTGTGCCCGGAGATTTTCCCTCGGATCACAGTCGGATTGGTTACATAGGGAATCTTCTGGAGGGGCGTGCGTTAACTTGGACCTACGCCGTAATGGCGAGGCCCAGTTATGCCACCCTCACCTATGACCAGTTCGTGAGGCGCTTTCTGGAGGTCTTTGACCATTCTCAAACCGAGACGGTCCAGGTCGATCGGCTCCTCGCTCTCCAGCAGGGAGGCCGGTCGGCAGCGGACTACTCGGTCGACTTCCGGGTAGCGGCGGAGGAATTGGGCTGGGAGGAACGCTCCCTCTGTGGCCTGTTCCTCCGCAGCCTCAATAGTGATCTGAGGGATGAACTGGCTGGACGGGATATCCCTGGGACGCTAGCGGAGCTGACATCCTTAGCGATAAGTTTGGATAACAGGCTGCGCGAGCGCTCCTCGGGGCGGAAGTCTTCTTCTTCTCGCCCTCGTGGAGTCTCGCCGCACCTGTTCCAAGCTCGCCCCCTGGCGGCGCCGCCAGCATTGTGCCCCGAGGAGTCGGAGCCGATGGTGACGGGCTGGACCAAGCTTTCCCCTGCGGAGAAACAACGCCGCCGTGAGTTGGGCCTCTGCATGTATTGCGGAGGTGACCAACACACTGTGGAGCATTGCCCGCGGAAAGCCAGTCGGCGGGGTCCGCGAATCGCTGTAGGGAGCCTCGCGGATCCCAACCGGTTAGACTCTCTCACTCAATTAAAGCTGCCCATCCGTTTTTGCCACAATCCCACTGGGCACCTCACCCACGCACTGGTGGATTCGGGCGCAGAGGGCAGCTTCATTTCACAAGGCCTGGCAACCCGATTGGGCATCCGCTGTCAGGCATTAAAACACCCCATCTCCCTGGTCCATCTCTCCCGTGCCTCCCTTGGGAGAGTTTCTCACCAAACCATGCCTGTCCCAGTCATCATCTCAGGGAACCACCGGGAGGAGATGGTATTTTACGTCCTGCCCAACTCTGTGTCGCCCGTCATCCTGGGGTATCCCTGGCTACGCCTCCACAACCCTGTCCTGGACTGGAGGTCCGCTGGGGTATCGGCATGGAGTACCTTCTGTATGGGCACCTGCCTTCAGTCCGCTGCCTGCTCCCCATCCGCGGCTCCCCCTGTGGCGGATACAGCACCTCCGGACCTGTCACTGGTGCCTCCAGAATTTCACGACCTGGGTATGGTATTTAGCAAATCGAAAGCTATGTCTCTTCCCCCGCATCGACCATATGACTGTGCCATCAACCTCCGCCAGGGGGCTCCCCTGCCATCTGGTCGGCTCTACAGCCTGTCGGCGCCGGAGAAGGAGACCATGAATACATACCTGAAGGAATCTCTGAGCGCTGGGATTATTCGCCCATCGTCGTCACCCGTGGGGGCAGGGTTTTTCTTTGTCGGGAAAAAGGACGGATCCCTCCGCCCCTGCATAGACTACCGAGCGCTGAATGACATCACTGAGAGGGACCGTTACACCCTGCCCCTCATGGACACTGCCTTTCACTCCCTCCAGGGGGCGACCTGGTTTACCAAGCTGGATTTACGCAGCGCTTACCACCTCGTCCGGATCCGGGAGGGAGATGAATGGAAGACAGCCTTCCGTACCCCGAACGGCCACTTTGAGTATCTCGTCATGCCGTTCGGGCTGACCAACGCTCCTGCCGTCTTTCAGCGCCTCATTAATGACGTCCTCCGGGATTTCATCGGCCTTTTTGTGTTCGTCTACCTGGATGACATCCTTATCTTCTCCAGGTCCAGGGACGAGCACCAGGTCCATGTGAGGCGGGTCCTCCAAAGACTGCTGGAGAATCGTCTGTACGTGAAGGCTGAGAAATGCGAATTCTACGCTAGGACCACATCCTTCCTGGGATTCATCATCGCTCAAGATCAGGTGCTCCCAGACCCAGAGAAGGTGAAGGCGGTGGTGGAGTGGCCTACTCCCGCATCCCGGAAGCAGGTGCAACAGTTTGTTGGCTTCGCCAATTTTTACCGCCGCTTTGTCCCAAATTTCAGCTCGATCGTCGGACCGCTGACCCGCCTCACGTCCCCGAAGGTCCCGTTCCGGTGGACTGAAGAGGTCGCTGCTGCCTTTAGGGCGCTGAAGGCGGAGTTCTCCTCCTCCCGGGTCCTTCGCCAGGTCGACCCCGCGCTGCAGTGCATTGTGGAGGTGGACGCATCGGACACGGGAGTGGGAGCAGTGTTATCCCAGCGGTCACCTGACGATGGCGCCAAACGGCCGTGCGCCTTCTTCTCCCGGCGCCTGTCCCCGGCGGAGAGGAACTACGATGTGGGGGACAGAGAGCTCCTGGCCATTAAACTCGCCTTACAGGAGTGGCGCCACTGGCTAGAGGGGGCGGACCTGCCGTTTGTGGTCCTGACGGACCACAAGAACTTAGAGTATTTACGATCTGCCAAGCGCCTGAATGCCCGCCAGGCGCGCTGGTCTTTGTTCTTCGCCAGGTTCCGCTTCTCGATCACCTTCAGGCCGGGCTCCAAAAACGGCCTGCCTGACGCCCTCTCTAGGCAGTTCACCCCCGTGGAGGCTGAGGAGACGCCCCACACTATCCTGCCCAGGTCGTGCGTCCTCGGTGCCATCTCTTGGGACATTGAAGACAAGATCCGGAAGGCGCAGGAGGTGGAACCTGATCCTGGCGGCGGACCGGAGGGAAGACTGTTCGTCCCATCTGCGGTCCGAGGAGAGGTCATCCACTGGCTCCACACCTCCCGGCTCACCTGTCATCCCGGCACCTCTCGGATGATCAGCCTCCTCCAGCGGTCCTTTTGGTGGCCAGGCCTGCGGAGGGATGCAGCCCGCTACGCCCGGGCTTGCCCAATCTGTGCCACCAGCAAGTCGGGAAATGCCCCCCCAGCGGGTCTGCTCCAGCCTCTGCCCGTCCCCGGCAGGCCCTGGTCGCACATCGCACTGGACTTCGTCACCGGACTCCCCGTTTCCAACTCCTTTGACACCGTCCTGACCATTGTGGACCGTTTCTCCAAGGCGGCGCACTTCGTTCCCCTGCGAGGTCTCCCTACTGCCCTGGAGACGGCGGGCCTCCTCGTCCAACACGTGGTCAGGCTGCACGGGATTCCGGTGGACGTGGTCTCGGACCGGGGCCCCCAATTTTCATCCGAGGTTTGGAGATCCTTTTGTAACGCCATCGGAGCCAAGGTGAGCCTCTCCTCCGGCCATCACCCCCAGTCTAACGGGCAGTGTGAGAGGACCAATCAGGAGCTGGAGGCTGCGCTCCGCTGTGTTACTAGATCCAAGCCGACGTCCTGGAGCAACCATCTCGCCTGGGTGGAGTATGCCCACAACACCGCCCGCTCTTCTGCAACGGGGATGTCCCCCTTCAAGGCGTCCCTGGGTTACGACCCCCCGCTGTTTCCAGCGCAGGAGAACGAGGTGACTGTCCCCTCTGTTAGGGCGCACCTTAGGCAGTTCCGCTCCACCTGGGCTGCCGCGCGTCATGCGCTTTTACGCACGGCGGAGCGCAACAGGACCGTGGCGGACCGGCACAGAAGACCTGCCCCGGCGTACAGAGTTGGGCAACTCGTGTATGTGTCTACTCAGGACGTCACATTAAAAGGCGAGAGGAGGAAGCTGGCACAGCGATTCATGGGTCCCTTTCCCATCACCCGGATCATCAACCCGGTGGCTGTGCGCGTGGCTATTCCCCCCTCCCTCCGCATCCATTCCACTTTCCATGTGTCGAAGGTGAAACTGGCAGTCACTGACCCCCTTTGCCCTCCTCCTGCAGCGCAACCCGCGCCCCGGATGATTGGTGGCCATCCGGCCTGGTCCGTCTCCTCCATCCTGGACTCCCGGCGCCGAGGTCGTGGGTTGCAATACCTGGTGGACTGGGAGGGCTATGGGCCCGAGCATCGACAATGGGTGCCCCCGTCGTTTGTGTTGGACCCATCGCTCATCGCGGACTTCCACCGAGCGCACCCGGATAAGCCATCGCCAGGAGGCGCTGCTAGAGGGGGGAGTACTGTCACGCCGCGCCATTCATCAGCGGCGCCACCTGCTCACGCACCTGACAATCATCAGCGGCGAGGGATAAAGGCCGTCTCGCCCGGAGGCTCGGCCTGAAGCCGTCAGACTTCGTCCCTCACCGTTGTGAGCATACTTCCCTTCAGCGTCACCATTTTGGTAAGAAGATCGCTTACCTCTTTTCTTCAGTCTTCTCCCCTGTGCACAGGTGGATTCCCCAGCGGCGGACATCTCCACTCCATCGCCCAATCCTCGCTGCTGTACAGAGCTCTCCAGGTGGCTGTCTTCCGGGCTTCGCCCCCTTGTTGTGCCAGCTGTCCTGACCCACCAAGTAAGTCCTTCTCTCGCCATAAATCCCTCCTGTGTTGGTGTATGCCCGTCACCCTCTCCCTGTGCTCTCTCCATAGGGTTGCTCGGCTGTACGGTCACCTGCCTCTGTGCCTGGAGCAGACACCATCACCAACACATTTACATCCCGCAGACACACACTCATTCACTCCTGCTGTTAATAAACTCTTTGAACTACTCTAAGCCTGTGTGTGTGCGTCTCCTGAGCCGTGCGTTATGTCAATTACTGGTTTATGAGAAATTAGAAGAAGCCAACTTTATTGTCATTCAGTCCATACAGTCAATCATGTACAGTAGAACGAAATTAAGTTTCTCCTATCTACAATGTTAATCACATCTAGAATCAGAGGGATCACTGACATGCAAGGTATAACCACAAACAACTTCTCCTTCCCCCATTTTATTATGCTGAGCACCAAGCTAGAAGGGAGGAAGTACCATTTTCATATGGTCTTTGGTATGACCCAGCCAGGACTTGAACCCCCAACCTCCCAGTTGTGGGGCGGATGCTCTATCAACTAGGCCACCACTCCGGTATTAGAAAAACTAGATAAATACATCTGGTTTATTTGTCCAATAATCCCTTTATTCAGTGCATGTAAACCTTTTAGGGGTGTCACCATACCAGAATTTCATACCTTTATCTCACCAATATCTTTGTCTAAAAACTAGACAGGAAGTTTGAATTTTATATTGTGTGCTTGTGGGAAGAAATTCAGCTATTGATAGAATCATGCAAATACATTAAATATGATTATTACCGACTTCCGGTTATGGCTGCCACGTAGGACGGACGTGTCTCGCTCTGCTCTGCTCCTGGAGAAAAAAAATCGGCAAATAACTCTCTCATTTGGGACAGAACGTATCCCAGCGTTTGGGCGAGGATATGTCGGCGAAGCCTAAGGCTGGAAAACCAGGAAAAGGAAAAAGCGAGCCGCCGAAACAGTCCAAATTAACGGACTTTCAGGTCTGTGACGCAGCAAACAGGGCTCCATATATGGCGGAGGAGGCTGGCAACGCTGCGATTTCTGCGGGGAATGGCGCAGATGCGCTGATGGCTGCCATGAGTTCAATGAGAGCGGACTTTTCCTCTAGATTTGATGGGATTATGACAGCGTTGGAAGGAATAAGAAAGGAATTGGGTGACTGTGTAGAACGAACGGCGCAGATGGAGCTCCGTCTCGCTAGTGCTGAAGATGACGTCACCCGTCTTCAATTAAAGGTGCGCACTTTGGAAAAAAAAAATAAATCTCTGGAAGATAGTATTTTGGATTTGGAATCTCGGTCGAGACAGAATAATTTGAGGCTGGTGGGTCTTCCAGAGGAATCAGAAGGTCGGGACGTATGTTCCTTTCTGGAAAAGTGGATTCCGGAGGTGCTGGGCAGCGAGGAGTTGCAATCAGCAGTGGTTCTGGAAAAAGCACATCGCATTGGCCCACGGAGAGATAAGGGACCGCCGAGGACCTTAATTATGAAGTTTCTTAACAACAGAGACAGGATGAAGATCTTCAACGCTGCACGAGCTAAAAAAGGAGAGATTAAACACCAGGACCAGCAGGTGCGGTTCTACCCAGATTTGGCCACAGGAATCCAGCAATTGAGGAAGCAGTTTGATCCCGTACGTAAGGAGCTGCGCAACCTTGGGATTCGTCATGGTGTAATCTATCCTGCGAGACTGCTGACCACGTATGAGGGCAGAACCCACATCTTCAAGACCCCAGAGGAGGCGCAGGAGTTCATCAAGAAGATCAAAGAAGAAGAAGAGACTGGTGGGAGCTAAGCATGAACAAAATATAAGGTAGAATAATTAAGCATTTGCACAGGCATCTGACTGACTTGAAGTAAATAGTAAGTTTACAAAATATAGATTGTATTATATATTAAAAAAACAAAACAAAAAAACAAACAAACAAAAAAAAAAACTATGATGTACAAAGTTGTTAAAAATTTTGGAGTTAAGTTGGAAAACTACAGAGGAGAGTTAATGTTACGTCATTAAAAGCAGTAGAGTTAGGGTGATTGGGAGGATGAAGAAGGAGTGGCTTAGGCTGTTCCCCGTGGGTGTGGAACGGTCGATGGCTATATCGGGAGACAGAATTTTTCTTTTGATTTTGGGGGGTTTGCCACAAGTGTGGGAAGGGGAAATTTGTTTGTGTGTAGTTTGTAGGATGAATGTTCAACCACTCATGTTTTTGCTTCTCTGTATGAGCATGTTTACACTGCAAGGTAATCCCAAACTCTCTATTGATCATGGACCAAAGTGTTAATCTTAATTTAACTTCATGGAATTGCAGAGGTCTACAAAATTTAAAAAAACTTAAACAAGTTATGAATAAAATAAAGGACATGGGTTCAAGAATTGTGTTTTTACAAGAAACTCATCTGATAGAGGAGGATGTTAAAAGAATTAGGAGTAGATGGCAGGGAAGTGTATTCACCTCTTCATTTTCATCCCGAGCCAGGGGAGTTATGACTCTCATACATAAATCAGTTCCTTTTCAAGTGAAAAATGTAATTGGAGACAAATTTGGAAGATATGTAATCATTCAAGGTTCTTTGCTATTAGAAAATATAAATCTTGTGAACTTATATGGTCCCAATATAGATGATCAGAAGTTCTTTGCTAATTTATTTCTCATCTTATCATCACTTACAGGGCAACATATAATAGCAGGGGATTTTAATTGTACATTGAATCCAGGTGTGGATAGATCAACAGGACTGGATTGTACGCACATTGGATGTAGGATGACTATTAATCATTTTATGAAAGAATTGAGATTGTTAGATATATGGAGAGAAATGAAACCACAAGTTAAAGCCTATTCTTGTTATTCCAGTACCTACAAGACATTCTCACGTATTGATTATTTTTTGATTTCCACAGAATTAAGGTCCAAGATTCAAAACTGCTTTTATGATAACATCGTGATCTCTGATCATGCACCCTGTTGTCTAATATATGTAGATAAAAAATTGACAAAGGAATCAGGTAGATGGCAATTTCAGCATAAATGGCTTCAGGATGAGGAATTTGTCAAGTATATAGAAAAACAGATAGACGAGTTCTTTGACATCAATACTACACAAACATCAGCATGTGTAAAGTGGGAGGCTTTCAAAGCTTTTATTAGGGGGCATATTATTAGTTATACAGGATCAAAATCTAAGAAGACTCGAGAGGAGAGAGCTAAATTGGAACATAAAATAAAAAATCTTCAGGAAAAAGTGTATGCAGGAAGTGACCCAAGGTTGGAGAATGAATTACTGATTTTGAGAGCTGAATACGACAAAAAATCAGCGAATAGAGCTGCCTCGAGTCTTCTAAGATTGAAACAATCTTTTTATGAACAAGGTGAAAAATCAGGAAAATTATTAGCATGGCAGATTAAACAATTGGAAATTAAAACACCAATTACCAGTATTATAAGTAACGGACAGGTAGTTATAGATCCTTTAGAAATTAATAGAGCCTTTAGAGATTACTATGAAAAATTATATGATACCAAAAATGAACCTGATTTAACAAAACTAAATGGGTTTTTGAACGAACTATCTATACCGTGTATTCCAAATGAAAGCAGGGAGATATTGGAGTCTAAAGTTAGTCAAGAAGAAGTTGGGCTAGCCATTGATAATATGAAATCAGGAAGAGGTGCGGGACCAGATGGTCTTCCAGTTGACCTTTATAAAAAATTTAAGAATAAATTAATAAAACCTTTTTTGGAAATGGTTTTAGAAGCATTTCAAAATAATAATTTACCATCATACATAAATAATGCCTTAATTATACTGCTGCCAAAACCAGGTAAGCCCTCTAATAAATGTGAAAATATGAGACCAATAAGCCTATTAAACGCCGACCTTAAGATAATCTGTAAAATTTTAGCAAGACGAATACAAGAAATTTTACCAAATATTATTAATCGAGATCAGAATGGCTTTATAAAGGGTAGACAAGGCTTCCATAATGTAAGAAGACTATTTAATATTATCTATTTTAATAAAGAAGCACCGGATACAGCTCTCCTATCATTGGACGCCGAAAAGGCCTTTGATAGAGTTGAATGGCCCTTTCTTTTTGAAGTCCTACAAAGGTTTGGACTTGGAAATAATTTCATAAAATGGGTTCAAATAATATACAATAATGCTACAGCAGAAATCCTAACAAATAACAATATTTCAAAACCAATAAAAATCAATAGAGGATGTCGACAAGGCTGTCCACTCTCACCTTTACTGTTTACTATGGCAATTGAACCTTTAGCGATAGCGATACGTTTACATTCACAAATATATGGAATTAAAGTTGGACCAACAGAACATAAAATCTCCCTGTACGCCGATGATATAATTTTGTTTATGTCGAATCTAAAAAAATCAATTCCAACCTTGTTGAATTTAATAAAGAATTTTGGGGAAATATCAGGATATAAAATAAATAAAACTAAATCTTCAATATTAATGCTAAATGAGACCCAGAGAAATTACCCAGCCCCTGAGGTAAATCAATTCAATGTTGTAAATCAGTTTAAATATTTAGGAATCCAAATTATGCCTAAGCTAGAATCAGTCGCCAGTGTCAACTATGAAGCCTTAATGTCAGATATCAGTGAGTTAACTCAGAGATGGATGTCACTACCAATGTCGATGATCGGGAGAATCAATATACTTAAAAGTAATATTTTACCTAAAATACTTTATTTATTTCAATACATTCCCTTATCACCACCTTTAGATCTATTCTCAAGAATAAAAAAAAAGTTAGTGGAATTTATATGGAACAACAGGAGGGCTAGATTACGTCTGTCTTTATTATATTTACCATTTGATCGTGGAGGTCTGAAATGTCCAAATTTTATGTTGTATTATTGGTCGGCACAACTGAGGTCTATGACATATTATTTTTCATCAAATGATCTCCCTCACTGGACTGAAATGGAATCATACAATTTACCTTTACCTCTTCCCATATTCATATACTCAGATTCGGCAAAAAAATTACAAAAACAAGTTAAAAATCCATTTGTAAAGCATATGATCAAAATATGGTGTGAAGCTAAAAACTATTTAAAAGAACCACAGTTACTGTCACAATTTAGTCCAATATGGGGTAATCAATATTTTAAACCAGGGAGAGCGGACGCTGTATTTAAAGTATGGAATTTAAAAGGGATACAAAAGATTCAGGATTTATATTTGCCATGTGCAGACAACATAATGTCTTTTGAAGAGCTGAGGATCAAATTTAATCTCAATAGAACACATTTTTTTAAATATCTTCAACTTAGAAACTTTATTCGATCAAATCAAAATAAAGCTCTCACTCGACCTATTTATTCATCCTTGGAAAAAATGATGATGAAAGATAGTAAAAGAAAGGGTATTATTTCAGAGTTTTATAACTCATTGACACTATCTTCAAGTGAAAATTCACTGAAAAGATTAAACTACTGGAAAGAAGATCTGCAAATTGAAATTTCAGAGGAACAATGGGAATTGGCTTGTACAGAAGCTCAAACCAAATCAATAAATGCACGCCTTAAATTGATACATTTCAAATGGTTAATGCGGATGTATGTTACACCGGAGGAGTTAAATAGATATAACAAAAATATACCAGATACATGCACAAAATGCATGGAAAGTAAAGGAACCCTATTTCATTGTTTATGGGAATGTAGATTAATAAGAATGTTTTGGGAAGAGGTGAGGGTAACAATTGAAAAAATAATCTCAAAACAAATCATATTGAATCCTAAACTGGTTTTGTTGGGTCTGTACCCAGAAAAGCATAATTTCAATAAAAGTGAAAGAACATTCATAGACCTCAGTTTGCTTAATGCTAAAAAATGTATTGCACTATTATGGAAAAAGACTCATAGACCAGATGTGACTCAGTGGTTAAGACAGATGTTAACAAACCTTCCATTAGAAAGAATAACATATATACTGAAATCAAAGGAAATTGTGTTTGAGAATATATGGAGACCTTTTATTGATTATGTAAAAAATTTAAACATAACTCTTGAAGAAGAAGGTGAATGATGTGTGTGGACCTTGTAAATTCCAAACTGGTGAACATAATATGTATACTTATGTATTGGATTGTCTAGACTAAACAGAGGAGCATTGTTGAAGACTTGATTTTGTTGGTGGTTGTTGGTGTTTTTAGTGCATTTTTTTTTTTTTTTTTGTAGTACTTTAGTGTTAGTGTTTGATTGTTTGTATCATGTTTGTTAAAAAAAAAAAAAAGGTTCAATAAAGATATTGTGGAAAAAAAAAAAATATGATTATTACCATTGCTTATTATCTGATTATTTAAACAGACTCATTATTTCTTTAACAGGAAAGCAAAACCTCTGTCAACTACTCCATCTGTGGTGTCTACGTCTCCAGTCTCCCTCCTCACCAAGATAACATCCATGGCCTCTTCATCCTCCACTCCACTTTCCTCCTCTACCTCCCCTGATACGTCATCACCCTCCTCTACCTACGAGATGTCGAGTGGTGAAATGTTTTCTGGAAACTATGAGTAGTCCAATATCTCCTTCTACACTACTGATGACGAGAAGAGTGTTGACACTGATACAGAATAATGTTAAGAGGACTTGAAAATCTATAGTTTTAGTAATTTATTATGTTTAACATTTAGTTTCTTTAAATTTCTTTGTAGCCAGTTTATTTATTATGTGAATCAAACTGATTTAACTTGAATCATCTGTTTATGAACAAGTCAGGTTTCAATGTTGCAACAACTGTGATGGTTATACTGTTATCTTCATGCTGCAAAATTTTGTTGTTTTATTGGTAAAAATATCTTATTGAGATATTTATTTATTTAAATGCTTGAAAAACTTTTTGTCCAAAGGTGAAGTTGTGCAACCATGAAATGAGTTGGTCAGAAATAAATGTTTATGTACACTTTCAATCATGTTTCCTAAATTTTTCTCTGCAAAAGCTAAAACTAAAGAGTGTACATAAAAAACTACAGCATTTCTGTGGTTCTGTTGGTTAAAATTAGAGAAGTTTGGTTTATTTTATTTTCATAAGTTACTTCTCCCAAAATTACCACTTTTATGAAGATGACACCTCATTATATTTATCAGTGATATCAGAGGATGCCAATGATTTAGCTAAATACAGGCATGAGTTTAAGACATAAAAGACTGGAAGAACTGTATTTCTTACTGCTACCAATGAAAAAAACTGAAACAAAAAAAACCACAACCATGTCACTTTGTTACAGTCAGCCTTTGTCTCAGTGTGTCTCTTGAAATAATTTTATGGTTTAGATTTAACTCCGGTTGTAACATGAGAACTAAACTTCACTGAAATGACGCACCCTCCCAACGTCATCTCCAATGACAATGGGAGGATCTTCATGACTTCTAAATCCACACACCAAGGGGCAGATTTACGAACGTGCTGCGGCATCGCAAAACCCTGTTTTGCCGTTAAAAAGCTCCTGTTTAGATTTACTAAAGGGCAAAGGGCAAAATTAACAGTGGAAAGGCGTGGACTGTGTTAATTTTGCACCTGGCCTCACTGCATATGTATTTGAAGGAACTGTCATGTCAAAGTGCAAATTTGAGGGAGGAGAGTATTTAAATGACTAGCGCAAGGTGATTTACTAAGGTTTGCGGTTATCAGTCTCCTGCTAAATGTGCCAGGATTTAACGCCCCAAAAAAGCATGTCTTAATTCATCTGCACCTGACATGACAGCGATAGTTGGTGCCGAGATACTGGTGAGAACCGAGGGCGCGTGGCCGAAGAGACAGAAGCTTCTCGCTTTATCATCACTTTATTTCTTCTCACTTTATTTGGCATGACAAAACAGATTATATGAACAGGGTTGGAACAGAAACAATCTCATGGTGTAGTGATCTGGCCCTGTCCATGCTTTGTGTTCCTTTTGGACTCTTTATTGTACTTATCATCATTATTAGTATTCTCATGCCCCTGCTTTAAGTTATATCCTACCGCAGTTATATCTATTCTTAGTCATGCTATCCTTTGCATTATTATTATTGCCATCATCCTGACTTAAGGTGCATTCAGACCAAAAACGAACGGGTGGTGCGAATCCATACAAAGTCAATAGAAAGAGGCGAGCACATGCGAAATTGTGCATTCGCCATCATCTGAGTAAAAGTATCAGCATTGGAGAGTAAACTAGTTTGAAAATGAGATTGACACTCACCTGGAGACAAAAGGACCGGGAGCTCTTCAGCTGAATCGGGATGTCGGAGTTATTTACACCCAGATTCCTGCCACGGACGTGCTGACAGGGCTAGCAAGCTAGCAACAGAAACACCCATAAAGTTTTCGAGGCAGGGACAACTTTTGCAGGTGACCCCCCCATCTAATAATGCAAATCTAAGCATGCGTTATTTTTGTGAATTCAACAGCAGGTTGAACACTGCTGCAGAAGTTATAAAGGCAGCTTCGCCTGTCTGCATCTCACCCAGACAGTGAATTCTTGTCTATTCATGTGTGTACGTTGAGTGTAATCATGCCGCACAAAAAATTTGCCCATTCACATTTGGTCTGAACACACCTTTACTCTTCAAATTGTATTTACTTATTGTGACAGCACCTTGATTGGTTCTTTTGTGGTGTTAATTATTCATGGCTGCACCTGATCGGGCTAATCACCTCATGCTCTATTTATACAGCTCTTGCCACACCCTCAGTGCAGCAATCTACTGTACTGACAGTCACTGTTACTGTTACAATGACTGTTACTTTCACTTGGACTCGCACAGTGTATCGTTATTCACCCAAGATGCTTACAATTTAGGTTCTAATCTCGTTTATAATGCCATGCAAGCTTTGCGTTATTTTTTCCAGCCCTCATGCTGCATTCTGTTATTTTGCAAATAAAGCATGTTTGAACTGCACCACGCGACTGGGTCCTCTTCTCCGTCCTGAAGGGGCAAACATGACAGAAGACTGCCACCAGTGAAGGACCCAGCAGGCAAAGGGAGGTCAGTGGCCAGTGGTCCCAATGTGGATGAACAGTGGGTAGCCCATTTCATCCAGGACTTTGTCTCAGACGCCCACGCCTCCCACATGCCGGAAGAGGCCCTGGAGTGCCTGGACACCATGGCTGGGATTGTCGAGGCGCACCCCGGTCTGCGGAGATACCCCAAGCTGGCAGCACTACTGGGCACCGTTTCCAAACTCCACTGGACATACCACGGCCTGGTGAGGAAGTTATGTGGAGCACTGGAGTTTGTGCCGATGGTGCAACGTCCCCTGACTCCGATATCCCTTTATCCTCACCGCTCATCAGCCTTGCAGCCACACCACGGGTAGAAGAGGTGCTCGCCCAAGGTGCCGGGAACTGTGCCAACAAGACAGCCACTCCTGGTCTTGACGTCTTCAACACTTCCTCGCCAGTCCCGATACCCCAGAAGCTTGTGCCGACGAAGAAACATCCCCTGGTTTCCATAAATTCCCCACACCCCTACTCCACTCCAACCCCAGCTCCTCGCCAGTGCACAACAGCTCCCCACCAGGCGGTCACCATAGCCACTCAGAGTGATTCATCTGGTTCTCCAGCAGCAGGTTCAACAGCAGCGGCAGCCTCAGCGGCAATGGAGCTGGGGACAAAACAAGTACTATTTTCTCATTTTTTAACATCTAATAGTGAGAGGTCTTGCCTTGTTCCTAGGGAGGACCCTCAGCAGCTGCTTCCTATCGCTGGTGAGCTCTTATTTTTTGTTTCTGCTTCCACCCCCATATGTATTCCACCACTCACCTCTACCTCTTGTTTCCTCGAGGTCATCTCCACCTCAGTTGGGTCCATAACGGAGGAGGTGAGCTAAACCGCTGCCACCATTTCTCTCCACGTGCATGCTCCTGCAGAAGCCATTTCTCCTCACGTGCACAGCCCTGAAGAAACTGCTTTTCCTCACATGCATGCACCTGCTGAGACTGCTCCTCTTAAGATCTTCATCCCTACACTAGCAGCAGAGTCAATCAGGTTTCTCGTCAGCTGAAGGGCAGGAGCTAAGGCAAGTCCTCGTCCTTATTTTCTTAATATTTGTATTAAAGAGGTCTTGTCATATTCTTGGTGGGAAGACCCAGTTGCAGCCTCCATTTGCTTCTGAGCTCTCCCAGCCAAGCTCTTCTGCTGACCGTTATGGTGTGGTCCCTACTCAAACCTGTACCTCTTCCTCCCTGTCTGAGGTGGCTCTGTCAGAGAGGGATTCCTGGGCATCTGGGCCGGATGTGCTTCAGCCCCAGCCGTCTCATCCAGAGGGCAGCACGCACCAGCCGTCTCATCCTGAAGTCAGCACGCCCAGCAGTCTCATCCAGAGGTCAGCACGCCCCAGCCGTCTCATCCAGAGATCTGTGTGCCCCAGCCGCTTCATTTGGAGGTCAGCGTGCCCCAGCCGTCTCATCCAGAGGTCAGCATACTCAAATTGTTGGTTCTTGAGGCCGGCATGCCTCAGTCAGTGGCATCTGTGGACAGTGCGCTTCAACTGTCACTTCCTGAGGTCGGCGTGCCTCAGCATCTGCCCAGCACATCCTTTTTCCTAACTTGGGAGCCTGTGGACTCAGATAGAGCCCCTGACCCCCTTTATTCTCCGGTCCGGTGGTCCTGGGATGTTGGGAGACCACCCAACCCACCTTGTTTTGGGGCCTTGGACTTTGGGTTGCCCCCACAAACTGTTTTTTTTGTGTTGGACACTGCAGGGAGAAGATGTTTGTTTCAGCCTGCCTGGTCTTTTCCCCCACACACCCCCCCCCCCCAGCCGGGTGGGTCCCTCTCTTCATCCGAGGGTCATCTGGGGTCCATCCCTTAAAGCGAGGGTACTGTAGTGATCTGGACAGGGTCACAGACCCTGTCCACGCTTTGTGTTCCTTTTGGACTCTTTATTGTGCTTGTCATCATCATTATTAGTATTCTCATGCCCCTGCTTTAAGTGATATTCTACCTCAATTATATCTACTCTTAGTCATATTATCCTTTGCATTATTATTATTGCCATCATCCTGTCTTACTCTTCAGCTTGTGTTTACTTATTGTGACAGTGCCTTAATTTCCTGTGACTGGTTCTTTTGTGGTGTTAATTATTCACAGCTGCACCTGATCGGGCTAATCACCTCCTGCTCTATTTATACAGCTCTCGACACACCCTCAGTGCGGCGATCTACTGTACTGACAGTCACTGTAAAGCCTTACTCATGCTGCATTTCCCTTCTGGTCCGCGTGCGCTTTCGACGAGCCCGGCGTGCACTTGGCGTGGTACATGCTCCATTTTTTCTTCTAGCAGGTCAAGCAGTTGACTTTAAGGAGGAGAGCATACGTGTTCCTTTTTGTTTTTTTTAATCTATTGCATTAACAGCATCTGCAGTATTTTTTGGTTGGAGTAATCCATTGGAGTAGGTCTGTCTACAACATTACAGCTTGGCAGTGAGAGGCTATTTTTTTTTCGCTCAAAAATGGTGCTTTTTCATCATTAAATCAGTGTATCCACTTTTACTTATCAATGTACGATTTATAAGTAGTGGTTTGTATAAAAAGTTTGTTATAGTCTGAGTACCTGCTATTATTCGTTAGCCTGGTTAGCTTAATGTAGCATAGCTTTTGTGTTTACATCTCTTACCCATTCAAAATAACAATGCCTGGGCTTCAACGAACCTGTGAAGCACACCAAAGCATATGTTTCCCCACTTGTTGTGTAGTTTATTTTATTATTAACTTATGTGCATATCTGTCTGTGGGGTGGATTTGTGGAACAGTCTGGAGCCGGAACTGAAACTATGTACAAACAGAAATCAATTTAAAAAGAGGTATAAGCACCATTTGTTGAAAGGATATATGTTAGAAGGGTAGAATTTATATGTACGATTCATTATGTTCACTCTGGGACATTATGGGACACTATGGAATGGTGGGTGGGACAGCACTGTGTGTATCTGTGTCGTTTGAGACTGGTTTTGAAATATAGACTTCATTGTATGTTAGAATGGACAGGTGTTAATGTTGATCTGTAAAAAATACAGTAAATTGTTTACTTGGGGTATTAAAGGTAGTAATTTGTATAAAATTCACATGGGTGTATCGATGGAAAAGAGGAGTTGGAATTAATAAGTGTTCACTTCTTCCTTCTCCCTTTCGAACAGTGTATACTGTAACTTTATTGCATTTGCTATTTGCTTGTTTTTTGTTATATTTTTTGTGTTCGAAATAAACTATCTATCTAGCTATGTGTACAGCAACCCTTGGTTATTGCTCTGGTGTGTTAACTTCCTGAATTCTTGCCATGACAACCATTAGTAATATGTTCCCGGGTTGATTTGACCTTATGCAATGTTATCAGGAGTAGGCTTAAGTTTAAAAAGGGTAATCAATAACATGCTAGCAATTGGAAGCTCGCCAGACTAACAATAATAACAGACAATAGTAGCTAATAGTAACCCTAACACCAATAACTGAAGGGTGCTGTGCACTTAAGTCAATAATAAAATAAGCTAGGTAACAACTGGGAGTAAGATATATGTTTCAGTATTTCATAGGGGTGGGAGAAATAATCATTTTTCCGATGCATCTCGATACGGATGTGAACGATTCTGAATCAATTCACAAATGTAAAGATTCCAATTATTAAATATTATTAATAACATAATTAATTTGGCTGGAACAAAAAAGTCTGTATCTGTACCGGCCCGGACACTTTATGGCATGACACAAAAGAAACAAAATGGCAGACCGGAGTATACAATAAGTGCGCTTCATCAAAAGCGAACATACAGCAGTACTTCAGCTTTTATGAAGTCAAAGGGAAAAAAAGACTTGGACAAGACCCACATCATTTGTAAGTTTTGTCAGATTAAAATATTTTTGGAAACACAACAAACATGTGAAACCATATCGCATGTTTCCAGCCGGCAGCTGGCGACAAAGTAGCTGCTGATGCCGACCAGAGGACCATTGAACAAGCGATGTCAAAACTTGCACACAACTTGGAAAGGGCAAAGCAAATTACAAAATCTATTGTTGCTTTTATTGTCCAGGATTTATGTCTGTATTTTGTTGTCGAGAACCAGGGTCGTGCTAGAATGCACATTGTAGAGCAGAGTTAGAATGTCATAATATTTTGTTTAAAGCTGTTGGAAAGATTTTTCCTGGTCACCAAGTGTAAAAAAATATATACTGTATATGAAAGATGACAACTAAGCTGACCGGGAGAAGGTTTTGGCTCCGTTTCTGCTTTCAAAAGACTTTTCTTCTCCACCGCTGCTGCTTGTCATCGCTGGCTGCCCCCAGATGAAAATCCACAGAATAGGTATGTGGGATTATAATGTTCTTTCTCCTTTCTTTTCTTTACTCTTTATTTAATATGGACATAACAAATTACATTAGTACAATCACAAGGAGAGACCAGATGTTTTGCATAGGTGTATATAGCACAAGTGCTAATTCTCAACACCAGTCCATAGGTAGCTTATATAGGTCATAAATTAGCCTATACATACAAAATTTATAAGCTAATTAAAATTACAAATACATTACAAATTATAAATAGAGCAAGAGATCCATGATCACAACAAACATAATAATTCAGACTAGATATGTACACATTGCTGGTGGGATTTTAGCCAATCTTTAACGCCTCTGTTGAAGAGGTTGGCATTTGTCTCCAATTTTAAGTGAGTTGGCAGAGAGTTCCATAAATTTGACCCTTTTATGGAGAAAGCAGACTGACCAAATGAAGTTCTAGACATGGTAACAATGCAGTCATCGTTGATGGAAGCTTGTGCGCTTGCTCTGCTAGAGCTCGAGTGTCTAGCCACCAAACCAGAAAAAGGAGGTGAAAGAAGATTGTATTGACATTTAAAAACCAGTCTGATAATACAGAAGATAATAAAATTTTCAAAAGTAAAAAGACTGTGCTTGACTAAAATACCACAGTGATGCCACCACATTGGTTTGCGGTCCAAGATTTTTATAGCCTGTTTATATATTGCAATTATGGGTTTTAGTCTAATTTGAAATGTTTGTGACCAAGATGTGATACAGTATGACAGATGTGAAAGAATCATCACGTGCATATATGTATAAGCAGTTCTGAATGACAAATCCCTTCTAATGAGACGGAAGCAATTTAAATTGGGTTTGACCTTCTTACAAATGTAATGCACCTGCTTGTTGAATCGCAGGTTCCTGTCTAGAATGATCCCTAAATACTTGACCTCATTCACTTCAGTAAGCACCTCATTTCCAATTTTAACATCAAAAACATCATTCATGGGCCTGTTTCTAATAGAGATGCACATAGCAACAGTTTTTTTGACATTCAAGGTTAAATGCGACAACACAAGCCATTTAGAGATGTTCTGTAAAACCTGGGTAGGTGCTGAGCTGCCATGCTAGCCATTTTGGTAGACAGATAGATTACGGTGTCATCAGCATACATCTGGCAGCTGGCACCTGGGCAACTATCGGGCAAGTCGTTGATGTATATTGTGAACAACAATGGCCCTAATATAGATCCTTGTGGTACTCCCATGTTGTCAGAGTAAATTGTCAGATTCTGGATGAGGCTTTAGGAAATTATGAATCAGTTTTTAAATTACTGGACCGAAAATGTACTTGTCATGTACAGACTGGATCTCAGGGTCCAATTGGGGTGTTCACTTGGTCAGGGGTCCACTTGACTTGTTCCAGACACAGCCATCACCACTCTCTACAATGAGACCAGTGCCAAAGTCATGCAATCACTTAAGACAGCAGGTAGGATTGCTATCACGTGTGATGCATGGACATCCGTTGCCACCAAATCATTATGCCTTGGTGAAAACGGAGGCATACAGTAATGACTCAATGTGTCTGTGTGCGGATCTGTCTGTCTATCTGCCTGTCTGTTTCAGCTCACCTGGTCAAAATTAAGTGGAAATAAAGGTTTGTATCATCGCATCGCCATATTTTCTCAACTTTTAATTTGCCAGAATTGGGAGATAAGGCTTTGTTTTCAAAATAAACACAAATTTAACTCACCATTGCCGTGTAATGGAGCTGCGCAAAAAAGGTATTGTAAAAACTATGCCAGGCCACTAGAGGCAGCAGTGCGACTTTTTTACAGCCCATGATGGACCACTTCCATGACATCACTAGGTTGGTTAGTGCTCAGAAGTCAGCATTAGCTGCTATGGAGAGTTTTGACAAACACCAGGTTAATGGATTAGTCCAAAACTAAAAACAAATGTAAGGGCAGTCATTATTATATTATCATGACTGTAGTAGTATATTTTACGTGGGCAAAACAAGGAGACATTGCCCACTTTAATTTATGACATCTTCAACAGCTGACTGATGTCTGCATTGAAATGACAGAGCTGCTGTCAGACGCGATGCTAACATGTGCAACAATCTTTTATATTAACAATGACAGATTTTTTTAAGTCAGAGGGACTGATGTTCATCAGATGAAAAGGTCTCAGATCTGATCCTACTCTTCTCTGATTGATTTTTTTTCTCTGATAAAGTCTGGTGTTGTGGAGAGTGCAAATAAAGAAACCAGACTTGCACGGCAGATAAACTTTATTAACTCTCTCACTTCATTCATACACAGAAAAGCAATGCCTCAATACACCAGGGTCTCTCCTTTTATATCACTCCGCTCCTTTCCCCTGCTGCCTAAGAACTTGCATCACAATACATTCAACACCCCCCCCCCCCTTATTATCCCCGCAGCTACTCCTTCCTGCTGCATCTCCATAACTTCTCCCATTACTATACCTATTGTCCTCATCTTTTTACTCCCCCCCGCTCTACCAGCAGAGGGACTATTTACCTCCCCTCTGCCTCCAGTCTGAGATGAATATCCCAGCGTGGGTTCCCTACCCCCCCCCCCCCCCCAGAGTCTCAGACTGAGTTTCAACCCTCACGTTCTTTTGGCTTCAGTCTCCTCCCATATCTGCTGTAACAAGGGTTCTTCGACTCCGCGGCACTGCTGTGCCAGTGGGGGGCTCCTGGGGGTGTGTCTGTCTGCGGGTGGGCAGTGGCGAGGGGGGGAACATGGGGAGTTCATGGGGAGTTACCTGGGGCGTTCTCAGTGGGGGTTTTCCACGCCGAGGGGCCCAAGTCAACATCACTTGCTCGTCCGCCACCACAAAGGCGGGCTTAAGTCTGTCTATACATATTTTCTCCCGACGACCCCCCAAGTCTAACAAAAAATGTTTGTCCGCTGGTTCCAGCACTCTGAACGGGCCATCGTAGGGTGGGCGCAATGGGGGGCAGTGGGCATCGTGCCTGACAAACACGAACGCCGCGTCCTTCAAAGTTTTTGGCACAAAAGCGCGTGGAAAACAGTGGTGGGCCGGGCCTGGTAGTGTGCCTGTGTCACCATGGGTTGAGATGCCGTCTCGGCACTGAGCCCATGTTTTCCCTCATCCCTGCCTCCCATTGAGCGGCGTCTCAGCTGGCCCCCAGCTGGCAGCATTATGGACGGCTGGGGCCAATTAGTCTTCATCAGCTGGGGCGCTGCCAATGAGGATAAATAGGAGCAGCCTCGATGACTCGGGGCTGCGACATAAGCACTGCTAGGCTGAAGCCCCTTCGTCTGGTGTCAGCCTCAACTCCCCTTGCAGCATTCCTGTGTTTGTATCCCGCTGTGAGGATGTACGTCTTGCTACCCCCACGTCCGGTACGAGCTGCTTACCTCTGCGCTGTGCAACCTGTGAGTGTACGTCTGTATGAGTGTCTGTGCTCTCCTCATCCCTTATCCCTTACCCAGAATAAAACATCTCGACTCACTGGCTTGTCCCTGGCTCTGATTGCCCGGCTCCCTAGAGCCGGATATGACAGTATGTCGCAGCCAGAAGAGTTGCCGGCGGCCGTGAGTCGCTGTGGAAATGTACCTTTCTGTCCGGGTGTCAGCGCTGCTAGCATGCCGTTTCCCAGGAGTCACTTCCGGCGCCAGGGCGACGAGCTAAGGTCCATCTCGGAGGCTGTCGACGGGACATTCTTCACCCTGCACGACGCCTCCAACGCGAGACGCTGGCATCCGGGCCGTGCTGAGGAACTCCTGGACTGTCACCCTCACTCTCTGTACCATCTGGAGGACAGTGCCAGGATAGACGTTGCAGGTACACAGCGAGAGAAGCTCCACGGGGTGGATGGAAATCCCGGCAGGGAGTCGAAGTGGGCGACGTCTTTCCCCGCTTCGGAGTCCCGTTCCTGCCGCCATTCCAGTCCGGGAGTTCGCGCCAACCAGAGGACTTCCCCCGACCTGCGCCACGTCACTCGGGATTCCCTTCTAGGAGCCGCAGCTGACAGCAGTTATGTCCGGGGTCGAGTGGCTGTCGCGAGCTCTACTGTGTTTCCTGTCACCACCTTCAGGCATGTGGCGGCGGCAGTGAGATTGATGGTGAGGACTTCAGGGCTACGAAGCTTTCCCGTGCTCGACGCCTTCCTCGTCTCGATCTCCGATCTGGAGCGGCGAATCCTGGGTTTCCCCCTCGCTTCGTCCCCTGGGAGTAGTCGTCATCACATCGCCGAGTCACCTCTGCACGAACCTCGTCCGGATCCAGTTCTGGGTCATCGTCAGGACCGTTCCTCCCACGCAGCTGTCATCCCTTCGCCTCGTCAGTGTGGAGATCCTACAGCCTCGTCCCCTGAGCCTCGTTCCCCCGCTGTCATTCCTGGACATTCGGGCTGGCTCACCCCGGCTGTTTCCCCCTCCTCCTCGACGCGCTTCCTGACCGCTGTGTGTGCCTGGAATCCCGGCCTGGTGAGCTCTCTGCTGGAGACAACGCGAGCGATCCTCAGACGAATTCCCGGGGGGTCCTCCGTTATCGCCGGGCGGGGAGAGGAAGAAGCAGATTCCACTACAGCAGGCGATACTCAACCTCCAGGGGGCAGGCAAGTCATTGTTTTTTCACACCTGCTTAATGATTTGCTCTGTCACATCCCTGGAGGAGAAGTTCAGGGTTCGCAGCTCCCTGAACTCTCCCCACCTGCTGTAACCTGTTTTCCTAATCCCGCATCCTCTGTGTCTCTCTCCGCCGAGCGGTCCCCGGCTCCGGGTCAACGTGGTGGGATATGGAGAGGGCCTGTGGTTCCGCAGCTACATTGCGGACGGAGGAGGGGGACTGACTGCTGCGTGGAGTCTACGCTGACGACTGAGCGTCCCTGGGTCTCCACGGAGGAGCGGTTCGGTCCAGCGGGACGAGATTCTTCTGGCTTCACGCCGAGTGGGTCGTCGGCGGGGTTACCTGAGCTGGAGGGATCTCAAGCTGCGCTGACCATCGTGCTGGCTGCGGGGCCCGACGCGGCTAGATGGGAGCCTGACAACGACCTCCTGACGACGGATCCTGGATCTTCGCAGTCCTGGACGGCGTCAGAACCCGAGATCAGGCGAGTGCTCTCCTTTCTTTTCTCTCTTTTTATCCTTGAGCACTTCAGCCTATCTCCAGGGGAGACGAGCAGGGTGCAGCCGCCCGCTGCGTCTGAGCTCGTCTCGCCGGGTTCTGGCGCTGCCGGTGATCCTGATCCCGGTTCTGTTTTCTCTTCTGAGCCTTCTTCCAGGGTCACCGGCGAGGAGTTGCTGTTCCTCGTGGTGCTGGAGGGTCCGGGTTCAACGTTGGAGGTCGGTTCTGGTGCAGTGTCCAACGTGGGTTCGCCCGAGACCCAATCGGGGTCCAACGTGGGTTCGCCTGAGGCCCGATCGGGGTCCGACGTGGGTGCTGCCCCAGTGTTGTCCAGGTCCGGTGAGGAGGTGGCCGTTTCCCTGAGGCCCGCCGCCCTCGTCATCGGCTCTCCCCTGAGCCTCTTCCACCGGGATCCGCTCTGACCCTTCGTCCGTCTCAACGGTCCTGGTGGTTGAGTGATGCGGGTCGACGACCCGACCCGCAAAACTTTCGGTTCGGCGATCTGGTTTCCCCCCACTGGTCTGTGTTTGCCTTTGGGCGGCCTGGTTCGGCAGCCGTTGGACTGGATTCCTGGGATCTGGGTCCAGAGTTCGCCGTCCGAACATTTCTCTTCCCCTGATTCGCCAGCTGGACAATGGGCGGGGAGATCTCCGGAGCCATCTCGGCTATTTTTGGACTCTGCCTGCCATACACCTCGGGTGTCACTTTTTCTTTTATCGTTATTAAGGTCACTTGGGTGTAATGTCTGTCCTGTTGGTGGATGTGTATTTATAGTGCTGTGCGTTTTCCTTCCCTCGTACCCAGCATTTTATTTTTTGTACCATGTTTTTAGTCTCGTTTTTGCATTGTAGAGTTATGTTTTGTTCCCTTTCAGACCATACTCTGCAGTTGCCCATTCATTCCAGTCACTTTCATTTCTTTAGGTGACTGTGGGTATTTATATATTCATGTGTGTGGGTTTTTCTTTGCCTGCACTCAGTATTTCTTTTTTATGCCCTGTTGGTTCATTATAGAGTCATGTGCCTTGTTTTCCGTAACACCATGCTCTGTAATTGTCCATTTGTTCCAGTCACCCTCACTTTTCTTGGTGACTGTGTGTATGTACTTATATTGGTGCTGTGTATTGTGTTTTCCCTTTATTTGACCATACTCAGCATTTTTTGCCCTGTACCTTTTTGGTGGTTCTTTTTTTTTTTCTTGCTCTGGGTCACGCATGGTTGGTACTCTCTGGGTAGTATGTAACCGGCGTGCTGACCCAGTTCTTCTCCCCATCTGTACCTGGGTTGATTGTTCTGTTGTCAGTATTGTATTTGGGTTTTTCTTTCCCGCTACCCTACATTGCCCCATTGGTGTTGTCCTTCCCTTGGCTTCTTCCCCTCCGGTCCGCCTCCCTTCCTCCCACCCTAGGTGGGGGGGGGGGGGGGCTGGGATGTTCCTGGTCGTTCAGGAGCCCGACCTTGAGGGAGGGGCTCTGTCACCATGGGTTGAGATGCCGTCTCGGCACTGAGCCCATGTTTTCCCTCATCCCTGCCTCCCATTGAGCGGCGTCTCAGCTGGCCCCCAGCTGGCAGCATTATGGACGGCTGGGGCCAATTAGTCTTCATCAGCTGGGGCGCTGCCAATGAGGATAAATAGGAGCAGCCTCGATGACTCGGGGCTGCGACATAAGCACTGCTAGGCTGAAGCCCCTTCGTCTGGTGTCAGCCTCAACTCCCCTTGCAGCATTCCTGTGTTTGTATCCCGCTGTGAGGATGTACGTCTTGCTACCCCCACGTCCGGTACGAGCTGCTTACCTCTGCGCTGTGCAACCTGTGAGTGTACGTCTGTATGAGTGTCTGTGCTCTCCTCATCCCTTATCCCTTACCCAGAATAAAACATCTCGACTCACTGGCTTGTCCCTGGCTCTGATTGCCCGGCTCCCTAGAGCCGGATATGACAGCCTGTATCTGCGCTTTGCCGCGAACGCTGAGACAGATAGTTGTCCGGTGGGGGATTATCTGGTAGAAATTCCCCGGGGAGCCGCAGTGGCTGAGAAAAAACAAGCTCCACCGGGGAATCCTCCAAATCCTCTTTTGGTGCGGAACGCAACCCTAACAGAACCCACAGCAACTGATCTACCCAATTTGCATCCGTAAGCAAAGCCCTGAGCGCTGCTTTCAGCGACCTATGGAAACGCTCACATAACCCATTGGCCTGAGGGTTGTACGCGGTTGTGCGATGAATTGCGACACCCAGGCTACTGGCCATCGCGGACCAGAGGTCGGAAACAAAGTGAGGCCCCCTATCGGACGTGATGTCCAAAGGGATGCCAAAACATGCCACCCATGTTGTCAAAAAGGTGCGCGCCACGTCCGCGGACATGGTTGCCGCTAGCGGGACTGCTTCTGGCCAGCGTGTGGTGCGGTCCACCACTGTCAGAAGGTGCGTGAACCCCTGCGGTGGCGGGAGGGGGCCCACGAGGTCCACGTGAACGTGGTCGAACCTCTTAGCCGGCATACGAAACGGTTCCAAAGGGGCTTTCATGTGTCTGCGTACTTTGGCTCATTGGCACGCTATGCAGGCTGCAGCCCACTCTTTCACTTGTTTGCACAGGCCTGGCCATACAAACTTCGCTCCCACCATTTTGACTGACGCGCGCACTCCTGGGTGCGCCAGAGTGTGAACTGACTCAAACACTCAGCGGCGCCAAGCAACTGGGACCACCGGGCGCGGGCGTCCCGTGGAGACGTCACAAATTTGGGGGGGAGCTCCCATCTTGCAGTACTCTGCTCTCCAGCCTTAACCTTGTTGGTCCAGACTGGAGCGCGCACATGTCCGCATCGCCCATCTGCTCTGCGGCCATGGCTGTATAATCTATCCCTACGCAGACTGGGGCCACTACTGCGTGCAAGAGGCAGTCCACCACCACATTCAGTTTACCCGACACATGCTGAATATCGGTCGTAAACTCCGAGATCGCGGCTAACTGTCTCTGCTGACGGCCCGACCATGGTTCCGAAACCTTGGCCATTGCGTACGTTAGCGGCTTGTGGTCCACAAACGCAGTGAAGCTGTGCCCTTCCAGCCAGAACTCAAAGTGGCGTATGGCCAGGTGGAGAGCCAGCAACTCTCTGTCGAACGCGCTGTATTTACGCTCACTGTTGCGCAAAGCCCTGCTAAAAAAAAGCGAGCGGCTGCCAAGAACCGGCGACACGTTGCTCCACGACGGCCCCTATGGCCACGTCCGAGGCATCGGTAGTGAGCGCTATGCCCGAGCCGCCGGGTCCGGGTGCGCCAACAGTGCAGCGTTTGCCAGGGCTGTTTTAACCTCAGAGAATGCTTGCTCCCGCTCCGGAGTCCAATCGACTCTGTCCGCTGGTTTCCGTTTCTTGAGCGTGGCATACGAATGCATGAGCTGAGCTGCGCGGGGGAGGAACCGGTTATAAAAGTTAACCATCCCCAAAAACTCTTGCAGCGCCCTGACCGTCTGAGGCCGGGGAAAATTCGCCATGGCGTGCACCTTGTCCGGCAAGGGTATCGCTCCCTCCGGTGAGATGCGGTGCCCCAAAAAAATCAATCTCCGTCACGCCAAACTGGCATTTCTCCGGGTTGATTATTAACCCGTGCTTCTCCAACCTCCGGAAAACCATCCCGAGATGGGCTACGTGTTCTTCCTCGGACGCCCTGGCCACCAGGATGTCATCCAGGTAGACAAATACAAATGGCAGATCGCGCAACACCGCATCCATCATGCGTTGGAATGTCTGTGCCACGCCTTTTAATCCGAAGGGCATGTGTAAAAACTCAAACAGACCGAACGGGGTTATTACTGCCGTTTTAGCTATGTCCTCCGCTCGCACCGGGACCTGGTGGTAACCACGGACCCAGTCTATTTTAGAAAAAATACGTGCCCTGGCGAGGTGAACGGAAAAATCCTGAATATGGGGAATCGGGTAGCGGTTGTGCGCTGTGGCGTTGTTCAATCTGCGGAAATCTCAGCACGGTCGCCACGATCCCTCAACCTTAGGGACCATGTGTAGTGGGGATGCCCATGGGCTGTTTGAGCGCCTGATGATGCCCAACCTTTCCAAGTTGGCAAACTCCTCGCGCGCTATGGCCAGTTTAGCTGCGTCCAGGCGTCGAGGTTGTGCGAAAATGGGTGGCCCAGTGGTGGTGATAAAGTGTTCCGCCCCGTGTTTAGTGATGGCTGCCAAAAACGTCGGAACCGTGAGTGCTGGGAACTGAGTGAGTAGTGTGTGGAACTTACCGCCTGGAGCTGTGATGTTGGCTAGCGTTGTTGGCCCGGCCCCTCAAGCTGTACAGGGGAGAGAATCAAAAGACAATGCATTAACCAGGCGTCTGTTAGCAACATCGACTAGCAGCCCGTGTGCACACAGAAAATCAGCTCCCAAGATTGGGAAACTGCATGCCGCTATGACGAATGTCCACTTGTACATATGGCCGTGTAGGGATACAGTCAGTATCCTTTCACCAAAAGTCCTAATTTCCGAGCTGTTTGCGGCTATCAGCTCGGGGCCGCTAGCTCCTGCTAGCCGGTCGTCGTAGGATGGCAGGATGAGGCTCTTTTTGGAGCCGGTGTCTACAAGGAACCGTCTCCCCGAGCGCGAGTCCGTCACGTAGAGCAGCTTGTTTTCTTCGCCGGCAGTCGCAGCTGTTACTGACTGCCGGCCTTGGCGTTTCCTGAGCGCCTGAATTGGCATGGTGGCACACATCGGCGTGCGTTCTCTCCAAAACGGCGGTGGTAGGAGCAGAGCGTGTCTCTCTGACGCTTTCTGGCCCCCGCTGCCGCTACCGTCGCCGGCTCCTCGCTTCCGCTGGTCGTCTCGCTGGGTTCCAATGCCGCCGCGTTCACTGTGAAGGCTCTGGTGGTGAGGATGATCCGATCTGCCTCCTGGGCTAGTGCACGATAGTCACGTGCGGCCAGCAACAGCAAGTTGGCCAGGACTGCTCTTGCCTCTGTTGGGAGGTGCCGGAGGAAAAGGTGGGCAAACAGAAAATGCCCATCGACCGTGCCCATCAACGCCAACATCTTCTCCATCAGTTCGACCGCCGACCCATCTCTTAACTCGGCGCGCCTCAGAAGCCTCTCTGCTCTCTCACAGTCCGACAGTGTGTAGCGCCGGGTCAGCGCAGCTTTGAGAGTCCCATATTTATCGTGGGCTGGAGGCTGTTGGAGCAGACTCATTATTTGCTGAGTTGTGCGAGTGTCCAGCGCTGCGACCACATAGTAATATCTGGTGTCATCTGCCGTTATTCCCCGGAGGGCGAACTGAGCCTCGGTATGGAGGAACCAGGACCGCGGGTCGTGCAGCCAAAAATCCGGTAGTTTGACGAAAACAGCACACGCGTTGCTGGGGCTTTCCATCCAGGCCGTCTCTGGGATGCTTGCCGCGTCGCTGGGGCTTCCCGTCCGGGCCGACTCCGGGGTTCTTGCCTCGTGTTCCATAATTCGTCAAGAGTCACTAGTGTGGAGAGTGCAAATAAAGAAACCAGACTTGCACAGCAGACGAACTTTATTAACTCTCTCACTTCAATCATACACAGAAAAGCAATGCCTCAATACACCAGGGTCTCTCATTTTATATCACTCTGCTCCTTTCCCCTGCTGCCTAAGAACTTGCATCACAATACATTCAACACATCCACCCCTTATTGTCCCCACAGCTACTCCTTCCTGCTGCATCTCCATAACTTCTCCCATTACCATACCTATTGTCCTCATCTGTTTACTCCCCCCTGCTCTACCGGCAGAGGGATTATTTACCTCCCCTCTGTCTCCAGTCTGAGATGAATATCCCAGCGTGGGTTCCCTACAGTGTCAACAGATCACTGCACAGACTGTTAGCATAGAGGTAGCAAGTGCTAACAACAACTCTTCAACTAAACTCTTTAGGCTAAACAGTAAGTACGTCCTCAGTGGCGATTTATGCAAAACAGATCACCAGTTTTCTATTCTTCTTAAATGTAATAATTAGCTCATATACAGTGGGGAAAAAAGTATTTAGTCAGCCACCAATTGTGCAAGTTCTCCCACTTAAAAGATGAGAGAGGTCTCCAATTTTCATCATAAGTATGCCTTTTGAATGAATGAATGAATGAATGAATGAATCTTTATTTTGGATAAATTAAAAGTACAGATTAAAAGAAATAGAATAATATAACAAAGGGGGAAAGAAAATCCAACAAGGTCAAATTAGACAATAACTCCTCTGATTATACAGTTCAACATAAGTTATCCGAAATGGGTGACGGCTGAAGCCGCAGCTTATATTGCCCACCCATATTCCATCCAAGAACCCAAAAGAAAACCAAAACCATACCATACCTCAACTATGAGAGACAAAATGAGAAAAAAAATCCAGAAAATCACATTTAAGGATTTTTAATGAATTAATTGGTAAATTCCTCGGTAAAATAAGTATTTGGTCAATAACAAAAGTTCATCTCAATACTTTGTTATATACCCTTTGTTGGCAATGACAGAGGTCAAACATTTTCTGTAAGTCTTCACAACGTTTTCAAACACTGTTGCTGGTATTTTGGCCCATTCCTCCATGCAGATCTCCTCTAGAGCAGTGATGTTTTGGGGCTGTCGCTGGGCAACACGGACTTTCAACTGCCTCCAAAGATTTTCTATGGGGTTGAGATCTGGAGACTGGCTAGGCCACTCCAGGACCTTGAAATGCTTCTTACGAAGCCACTCCTTCGTTGCCCGGGCATTGTGTTTGGGATCATTGTCATGCTGAAAGACCCAGCCACGTTTCATCTTCAATGCCCTTGCTGATGGAAGGAGGTTTTCACTCAAAATCTCACGATACATGGCCCCATTCATTCTTTCCTTTACACGGATCAGTCGTCCTGGTCCCTTTGCAGAAAAACAGCCCCAAAGTATCATGTTTTCACCCCCATGCTTCACAGTAGGTAAGGTGTTCTTTCTCCTCCAAACACGACAAGTTGAGTTTTTAACAAAAAGTTCTATTTTGGTTTCATCTGACCATATGACATTCTCCCAATCCTCTTCTGGATCATCCAAATGCTCTCTAGCAAACTTCAGACGGGCCTGGACATGTACTGGCTTAAGCAGGGGGACACGTCTGGCACTGCAGGATTTGAGTCCCTGGCGGCGTAGTGTGTTACTGATGTGGCCTTTTTTACTTTGGTCCCAGCTCTCTGCAGGTCATTCACGAGGTCCCCCCGTGTGGTTCTGGGATTTTTGCTCACCGTTCTCATGATCATTTTGACCTCACGGGGTGATATCTTGTGTGGAGCCCCAGATCGAGGAAGATTATCAGTGGTCTTGTATCTCTTCCATTTTCTAATAATTGCTCCCACAGTTGATTTCTTCACACCAAGCTGCTTACCTACTGCAGATTAAGTCTTCCCAGCCTGGTGCAGGTCTACAATTTTGTTTCTGGTGTCCTTTGACGGCTCTTTGGTCTTGGCCATAATGGAGTTTGGAGTCTGACTGTTTGAGGTTGTGGACAAGTGTCTTTTATACTGATAATGAGTTCAAACAGGTGCCATTAATACAGGTAACGAGTGGAGGACAGAGGAGCCTCTTAAAGAAGAAGTTGCAGGTCTGTGAGAACCAGAAACCTTGCTTGTTTGTAGGTGACCAAATATTTATTTTACTGAGGAATTTACCAATTAATTCATTAAAAATCTTTCAATGTGATTTTCTAGATTTTTTTTCTCATTTTGTCTCTCATAGTTGAGGTATACCTATGATGAAAATTGGAGACCTCTCTCATCTTTTAAGTGGGAGAACTTGCACAATTGGTGGCTGACTAAATACTTTTTTGCCCCACTGTATGTACAACAGCTCCTCAGTTAATAAACAGCTTTCTTACTTTTGATGAGGACCCCTAATATCACTGCAGTCTTTAGGATTTAAAAAAAAGCATTTTTTTCTCCCTCTGGTAAAAACTGATCATTTTCACAAGAAACTGGATTTTACTTCATCTAGATAAATGAATTAATTAAAAAATACTTCAACTAAATCCAGTTTACCAGGAACACAAATCAGTTATTTTATTGATGTCTACAATTCAAAGACTAGCACATAAAAATTACAGGCCTGAATATGACAATGGGAAGCTTAAAATATTTCAAGGTGAAAATCTGTGTAAAATATATTACAATTTTTTAAAAATTGAAGAAGAGAGTGAGAGAAAATAATTAAAACCCATTGTATTCGTCTTACAGGTGAAAAAAAAATGTCCATTACTATTTGAATGACCACAATTTAGCTTCAGTTATCAATTCAAAGATATTAAGGAAAAAGGACTTTCCATAAGGTTTTATTAATTATTTCTAGCACAACACTCCTTCTCAGGCTGCTTGTAAATAAGAGGCTCAAGTCATGAGTAAATTAAAAAAAAAGATGAGTAAAAGTTTAAAAACCTGGCAAAATTTCCACATACAGCTTTGTTATCAAAATACACTAATATAACTCACCTTTACTGTCACTGCAGCTGAGAAAAGGGTATTGTAATAATTATGCCAGGCCAGTAGAGGTGGCAGTGTGCCTTTTTTACAGCCCCCCCCCCCCCCCCGCCTCCACCATAGGCACCGAAGCAACAGCACCTTGGTGCTTTCATTTGAAATGGTCACTGCACATTTTTGTATATAAGGTAAATGTGATTCTGACACAGCAAAATGTTCTGGGTTTTTGGACTGAAGGACTCAGTTACTTACTGCATATAACAAGCAAACTTTCATTACAAGTTTAACATTTCTGTTAGAAATTCTGAGTGTTTTTGACTGGTGGATCAGTTACTTGTTGCACATTGTGGAGTGTGTGAAATGAGAGGCAGATTCATGACAGACGGTTTATTACACACTTCACATCTCTAAAGCACAGAACAGAATGAAACATTACAGCAAGCTCTCTCCTCTTTTACCCAAGTCACTCTTTGCACATTTACATAGAAGTTTCTCATCACACAGCATGACATTTACATTACACTGCCTCCAGTCCCCTATGTCTCTGACTCCTTGTGGCTATATGCCCAGGAACTCCCTTGGCATTGTTCTCCCATGCTTATTCACTGTCTCTGTCTGAGGTGCTAAAGCTTTAAAAGAAGTCACACAGTGGGAGAAAAAAAATCCTGAATAGAAAAAAAGATGCATCGAGAATCGTAATCGGTTCGAATCGGAGCCCCTGAATCGTAATCAGCTTGAACTGTTGGGTGCCTTAAGATTCCCATCCTTAGTGTTACACAGGGGTTTTTTTTCCTCTTTGCTTTATCCTGCACAGCAGCTTGGCAAGTAGAACAAATATCTGCTTGCCTTATTGTGACAAACAGATTTACTTTCCCAAAAGGAGCTCTGCTCATATTTGATATATGCTGTATATAAACAGTGTTCATAGACTCCGCTTGCTGCGTAATAACTTTCATACTTTAAATTGTCTTACTTATGCTGGACCTGATGGGGGGGACTGGGGAAGAGAACTGAAGTGATATGAAGTGGTCAGAAGGGGTGGAGGGTGAGGGAGTGGGGAAGGGGGAAGGGGGAGAGAAAGAAAGAAAGAAAAACAAAGGGAGAAAAAAAACACAAGAAACAGTTCCAGTGTTTCACAGGTTTATTACAGCTCATGCACTGTTATTTGTAATGGGTAAGAGATGTAAACAACATCTTAATTATGCTAAGCTAAGTTAACCGGGCTAACAATAAAATATCAGACACTATGACTATAAAAACAATCAAAATGTGAAACATGAATTTTAAAACAAAAAAGAGAACTGTCAACACTGTTTAAAATATACATTATGATAAGTCGGAGTGAATAAACTGACAAGAAGGCACTATGTAGTGAGCAAATCACTTTTTATGACTAACTAGAAGTAAACTGACAGGCAATGTGGAAAGTGGAAGTATGTCATGATACATTGTGGAAGATGTCCTGTGGAGTGTTTTGTAAAATGTGACCATTCATTCATTCATTCATTCATCTTCTTCTGCTTAATCCTTTTCGGGTCGCGGGGGGGCTGGAGCCTATCCCAGCATCTTTGGGCGAGAGGCAGGGTACACCCTGGACAGATCGCCAGTCCATCGCAGGGCCAACACAGAGAGACAGACAACCATTCACTCTCACATTCATACCTAAGGACAATTTAGAATCCCCAGTTTTGATGCGAATTAACCTAACTTGCATGTTTTTGGCATGTGGGAGGAAACCGGAGAAATCCCGGAGTAAACCCACGCAGACACGGGGAGAACATACAAACTCCACACAGATCACTGTTGGTCGGGGGCTGGGATCAAACCCAGGATCCCCCAGCCAAGGGTGAGTTGCTGTGCTGCCGCAGTGCTAACCACTCCGCCACCGTGCTGCCCAAAAATGTGACCATTGACAGACAAATAACACTACATTGTAATGTCACTGTATAGCACGCCCCTCCTACTTAAACAACTGAGGTCATCTTAAGGATGACTAAAGGGAAAAAAAACCTATGCATGACAGCTCTGTAATTCAGGGAAGGAAGGGATATGTAAAAGTTCAAAATAGTTCAGTACATACTGACATCACTCTGACTCAAAGCCAACTATTTGTCTATCTCCATAGTGTAGATCATAGGGTTCTGCAACCTTTACAAAGCAGAAATAGAGGTTTCCAAAATTAAGCTCAGATGTGAGTAGAGCGGCCAGAAACTATACTCAAGTATAACTAGTGTTGCCTTATACAGTGTGGGAAATAATTATTTGATCCCCTGCTGAATTTGTAAGTTTACCCCCTTACAAAGAAAGGAACAGTCCATAATTTTTATGGTAGGTTTATTTTAACAGAGACAGACAGAATATCAACAAAAAAAATCCAGAAAAACATTAAATAAGGGCTATAAATTAATTTGTATTTGAATGAGGGAAATAAGTATTTGATCCCCAAGCAAAACGTGACTTAGTACTTGGTGGGGAAACCCTTGTTAACATCACAGTAGTCAGTTGTTTCTTGTAGTTGGTCACCAGGTTTGCACACATCTCAGAAGAGATTTTGGTCCACTCCTCTTAACTCTACAAATCCTGAAGGTTTTCAGGCTGTCACTTGGCAACTTAAAGTTTCAGCTCCATCCACAGATTTTCTATGAGATTAAGGTCCGGAGACTGGCTAGGCCACTCCAGGACCTTAATGTGTTTTTTCTCAAGCCACTCCTTTGTTGTCTTGGCCGTATGTTTTGGGTCATTGTCATACTGGAAGACCCATCCACGACCCATCATCAGTGTTCTCGCTGAGGCCAGGAGGTTCTCATCCAAGATTCTACGGTACATGGCCCCGTTCATCGGCCCCTCAATGTGGTGAAGTCTTCCTGTGCCCTTAGCAGAGAAACAGCCCCAAACCAGAATGTTTCCACCTCCTCTTTGACAGTGGGGATGGTGTTCTTGGGGTCATATTCAGCATTTCTCTGCCTCCACACATGGCGAGTCGAAGCAAGGATAAGCTCCAGGTCAGAGTTAAACAAGACCATCAATGATGGTGTAGCTCATTCAAGACTGATGAAATCACCCCAAGGGTGCTCTGATCTCCTGGCCGATGACCTTGTCCTTGAGCACAGCCTAGATGCAGACTCCCTTGAGGATCACTGTGAATGAGTTTGCCCAACATTGGGGCAGTTGCCTAGGAGGAGCAATGACTTTGGTGAAATCATAAATGGCCAGTTTTTCTGATCTTTGACAATGGCCTTGACCCTGTAATTCAAGGTTGTAGTGCCATAATTTACCAAAACCAACAATATGTACCCACCATGGGAGATGGAAATGGGTAATGGTGGCTGACGGGGCTCTGGTGTATCATGTAGGGCCAGTCACCCACGTGATTCATTCTATGACCATGAATGCTAAACCAATGAATCAAACGTCCCTGTCTGGGGCCGTTTGAAGCTGAAAACATCATCTTCACTCCATGATGGAGCCTACCCATATATGGAGCATACCCATGTATGAAATGATTGTCTGCAGGGTGAGAGTGAATGAAGGGAAGGAATGAATGTGTTTGTTTATAGTGAGTGACGAAGGGAGGGAGGCCTGAAATAGGCAAATGTGTGTCAGGATGTTATATTTGTGTATTTATAATATTTATAATATTTATAATTGTGTATTTATAATGTATTTATGTTTTTTGCATTGATGTATGTGGTTATTGTGTATTCCTTTCCTTTTCTTTCCTTTTTTTTTTTTTTCTTCACTTGTTTCTCCTTTCTAAAGCCCATCCAGGGACAAGAGTTGCAAATTAGCTAATAGCTATACACTCTGTGCAACACATCAGATTGATTGTCATTGATTAATTGTCTATGTTTATTGCACTGTCCCTGTCAAATAAACAAATCTATCTATCTATCTACAACTCCTGACAGAAAATTGGCCCATCCCTTTATGCATCTCCGAGATATCTCCTTCAGTACATATGTACAATGTGCATACTCTACTTCAAACTAACAAGCTTCACAATCGCTTGGAGCCAGTTGAAATCTGGCAGGTGGCCAGAGACAGGGCAAATTGGAGGAACTTGGTTATGGCCATCTGCCGGAGCTATTCCCTATAGCAAACCACAGTCGACAAGAGAGAATACTGTGGGGGTGGAAGGAGTAACAATTTTCATAAAATCACAAAAGTGTTCAGATCTCCTGACCTTTGATCTTGAGTACAACCTGGATGCAGATCCACCTATGGATTACTGTGACAGAGTTTGGTGACCATCAAGGCAAATGTGTAAGGTGAGCAGTGATTCCTGTGAAATGTGGACACGCAGATGGGCAGACGGATGGACGACCAGATAGACGGATGTTATCACATGGCTTTGTCGGAATGAGTTCAAAAAGTAGATCGATGTGGGACTTGTGCTTGAGTAAATGTAACTCAGTACTGCCCACCTCTACTTAAGAGGGGGGCTGAAAAACTGTCAGAAAACTTTAGGTACTGTTGACATAAATGCTGACATTTAGGATTTTTGCCAAACATTAGAGCTCAAGAAAATTCTCTGTATCCCCACAATTTCCAACCAAGTTATTTTTTTCCTCTGAGGAATTCTTTAAACCACCCCCCCCCCCCCAACGTAGGAAAAAGCATGACAGAATTTTTCCAATTTGAAAGACATGAAGAAACCGCTTCCTGTTGATGGGCTGCAGGTCAGTTTGTGGAATTACCCTTATGTCACTGTTTAAACAGGCGAGGTTAACAGGAGAATAAAAAGCATGAAGTAGACTAAAGCGGAGGAACCACTTCTGCTTTTTCCTCCTTAAATATCGAGCATGCTGAGCATCTATCAGTTCATCAAGATCTCCGGAGAGGAAGGGACAGGAAGGACCAATAAAAAGTATTTATTTATCTTACTGTATATTTATTAACCTTATTTTTAAAAAATGATGAACTGCAGAACCCTTCTGGCACTGGTAGCTATTGTCCTGATGGTTGTGGTTGAGTCTGAATCAGCAGGTAAGACTGAACTTTACAGGAATTAGTTGTGATAATTATTTTTTTTTTAATTTCAATCTAATTTGGGGCTCACTTTAACTTTAACAGAGAAGCTGGCTTCCTGCTGCACAAAGGTCAGCAATGAGATGATAAAGGAACCGATCTTGGATTACATGGTACAGAAACCTAACCATCCGTGCGTCAAAGCAGTCATGTAAGTACATATTTAGGGTTTATTATTTTAGTACTGAGAAACTACAGCATTTTAGTATTTTACAGTAGTTGGGGCCTTTTCTAGCTTTTTGGAGGCCCTATGCAAGATTGCATTTGTGGGTTCACTTTTGTTTAAAAACAGTAATGCATCTTTCTCTTCCTGCAGCTTTCAGACAGACACTAACCTGTACTGCGTTAACGGTAAAGCTCACTGGGTTCTTCCAAAAATTCAAGAACTTCGGTAAGTTGGATATTACTCTATTGCCCTATTCTAATCTTATTTAACCACCAAAAAACCCAATCATTCATTCATTTTCTGTCATTATCTCTCTAACAGGAAAACAAAAGCTCGGTCCACCGCTCCCTCTGTGGTCTCCACATCTCCAGTCTCCCTCCTCTCCAAAATAACATCCATGGCCTCTTCCTCGTCCACCCCCCTTTCCTCCTCCACCTCCCCTCCATCATCATCCCCACCCTCCTACTCTACGTCTGAGATGCAAACTGGTGAAACAGTTTCAAGAACCTATGAGTAGTTCGACAACATCTATTATGACGGCAACACCGAAACACATTGTCTGTAAGAGCACTTGAATATTGTAGTTTTATTAATTTATTATGTGAAATGTTCAGTTTATTTTATTGCCTTTTCAGTGAAAACATTTATTAGGTGAATGTAGGTGTTCTGGAATGAAGAATCTACTTATTAACAAGTGTATTGGTAAAGTGGTAAAGCACAGTAATCTTTATATTATTATCATACTGAAATTGTGAACTTGATGGAAAATATTGAGATATTTATTTATTTAAAACCTTGTATCCAAAGATAAAGTTGTGCAGTAACAAAATGACTTAATAAAATTTGTATCTCCAGCTTGTCTCCATGTATCTCCACAAAAGCAATATCAGAATATACATGATTGTTTGATTAATTAGGGTTCCAAGCAGAGCAGCTGTAATTATTGCTCTGAATCTTCTTCTTCTGTTATTTTTCCCTTCTAAAAGTGCATTGAGAGCAAAAACAGTGATATGTAGAAACACAAGATTTTACAGTCTGGTCAGAAATTCTCCCCACTACTAAGAGAATAAATTCAAGGCACTGTGTCCATCAGTGGCGCTATAATAAACAATTTTACATTTTTGCAAATATCTCGAGAACAGCTGGGCCTTCACTCAAAATTCTTTCACTATTGTCATCTCTGAAATTTTCCGCAACTTCCATCCACTGGTCTTAAGATATAAAAATGAAGTTTTCTGCACTATATTTTCAAAAATGTGCAAATGAACTCAAAATAAACTCCTCCTAGACTATTCATCCAAAGTGTTTGAAATTAAGCAGAGATCATCTACAGACACTGATAATGAAAATTTGTTAAAATTATCCAAAATGTCAATCAGTTTTGATTTTATAATCCAATCAAGTTGTACAGTTCCTCTTTGACAGGTATTTTTTATGAATTTTCTGGTGGAGCAATCCAAACTTGATGAAACTTCACCCTCACAATCACAACAATTTTTCTTCAAATTCACACAAATTTCAAGCAATTCTGTTAATGTGCCAAAAATCATCTTTACAAAATCAATCAGCCTCTGTGTCTTGTAAATGGAACATTTTGTTAATGTGTGAGAAAGTTGATGTATGACTCACAGTAGTCATGTGGAGTAGTGGTTAAGGTGATCGTCTTGTGTGATGGCAGTATAATATCCCTCTTCTGTGTATTTGAAAACCTAATGTATTGCACACTTTAGGTTTTAAAAGTTGTTGCTAAACCGTACAAAACCTTGATGTCTACAGCTGCTTTGAACTTGATAATTGCTGCTTGCAGGTATATTTAAATCTAAAATTGTGTCAATCATACAAGCAGCATACAAGCAGAGCTCAGAAATATACAACTAAAAATGTCCAGACTATTCAACCATTCTAATTTTTAGGATATTCTGGATAGTTGTTTTCATTTTTGATACATTGAACGCTTTAAATAAACCTGCAGTTGCAGAAAGCAAGCACATTTGTCCACTCCCATGTTAATAAGAGTATGAGGGGGGGCTGAAAAGTTCATAGGCTGACCATGATGTGGTGATCAAATTTGACCAAGTGTGGTTTATTGTACCCATACTCTTGACAGTTCTCTCACTCTCAGCTCTGCTTTGCCCTCTGATTCCTCGGCCACTGAAGCACAAATACTACTGACTCAGCACCTACGAACAGAACTCCTTAGTCAGCCTATGAACATTTCAGCCCCCCCCCCCCCCTTCCGGATGAAAAACTTGAAAAATGGCCATTTTATGTTACATTATAATCGTCTTTAATCATGATTAATTGAGAATTAACCTGAAATTTCAATAGATTAATCACAATTAAAATTTTTAGTCATTGCCCACCACTAATTATTTTTTTAAAAGCCGGAGTATCACTGCTAATATGGGCATGGATTCAGGGGATAAACGGATATGTAGAAGGTACCCAGCCAGCATGTCCATTTTTTTTTAAAAAAGAACTAGTGCATTGCCTGTAGAACGCAAGTATTCCTGTCTGAACCAGGCATCCCAATTAGGCTTTACAGGCCCAAATGTAGCCTGTGTTTGAAAGTGGAATTAAGTGGTGTAGCCTATATATAGGCACTCACATGTTAGACTTTGCTGAATATAAAAGGGAGTAAATGAGACTAACATTTATTTGATTATGTGAATATTAATTACAGAATACAGTGGTGTGAAAAAGTGTTTACCTCCTTCCTGATTTCTCATTCTTTTGTATGTTTGTCACAGTTAAATGTTTCAGATTATAGATAGATAGATAGATAGATAGACAGATACTTCATTTCGAACAAAAAGGTATAACAAAAACAAAACAAATGACAAATGCAATAAAGTAACAGTATACAGTGTTCAAAAGGGAGAAGGAAGAAGTGAACACTTATTAATTCCATCTCCTCTTTTCCATAAATACACCCATGTGAATTATATACAAATTACCACATTTAAGACCCCAAGTAAACAATTAACTGTATTTTGTACATATCAACATTAACACCCATCCATCCTAGCATACATTGATGTCCATACATCAAAACCAGCCTCAAACAACACAGCTATACACAGTGCTGTCCCACTCACCATTCCATAGTGTCCCAGAGTGAGCATAGTGAATCGTACATATAAATACTACCCTTCTAACATATATCCTTTCAGCAAATAATGTTTGTACCTCTTTTTGAATTGATTTCTGTTTGTACATAGTTTCAGTTCCGGCTCCAGACTGTTCCACAAATCCACCTCACAGACAGATTTGCACAGACTTTTCTTGGTTGTTCGTATCTTGGGTTTTGTAAAGTTTAAGTCTCCTCTCAAATTATGATCATTGTCTCTTTTTTTAAATATTTTTTGTATATTAGTTGGGAGTTGATTATTAATTGCCCTGTACATGACTTGTGCTGTCTTAAATTTAATTAAATCAATGAACTTTATGACATGTGACTTTAAAACCAACGAACTGGTATGGTGTCTATATCCTACATTATTTATTATCCTTATAGCTCTTTTTTGTAATGTGCATATTGACTGTAGGTTGGTCTTGTAGGTGTTTCCCCAGACTTCTACACAGTAGTTAAGATAAGGTAGAAACAGTTAATTGTACAATAAGACCAATGATTTATAGTCCAAGATGTGCCTTGTCTTCCCCAGTATGCCTATACATTTTGCTAACTTGGCCCGGATGTGACTGATGTGAGGTTTCCAGCAGATTTTATTGTCTAGCGTCACCCCCAGAAACTTATTTTCCTGTACTGTTTCTATTCTGGTATCATCTATCGTTACCATTATTTCATGATTTATTTTATAATTTCCAAACAACATAATCTTTGGGTTTTTTTAGATTTAGAGATAATTTATTTTTGTTGAACCACTGCGTTAACTTTTTCATTTCAGTTGTGACCACCTCTAAAACCTGCTGCAAATTCTCACCAGTGCAATATTTGTGTCATCCGCAAACAAAATAAATTTCAGAATTTTTGATACTTGGCATACGCCATTTATACACTAAATAAAGAGTTTGGGTCCCAAAACTGACCCCTGGGGTACACCACAAGTGATGTCCACGAAGGGTGATTTGTGCTCACCAATGTGTACAAATTGTTGTCTGTGTGGCTTATATTAATCATATATTCCATACCTACATATGTATAGACATATTAGAATGTTTAGTGATTACATATGTGGATCGACCTCACACCTCAGAACAGGACAAGAGGTCTCAACCGCCAGCGAGGATCAAAGAACAGACGGAGTCGCAGCGGTGGAGACCGGATCGAACTTCCTGACCACCCAGGGTCAGGTGGAGGAGACGGAGGACAATGGGGGGGGATTATGTTAATGCGGGATGTCGGCTTTGATATGCAATGTCTTTTGTTGAGTGTGGGTATAAGTATGAAGGTCTGACTGCGCTCGACCTCTTATTCTGCTTCTGCACCGAGATGAGACATGTTAGGGAGGTGAAGCTGATATTAAACTTTGATTTATAAAATCACATCGCTTCCTCATTCCAAGCTCCCTACACTGGTGACCAGACGTGAGGATGGAACAGAGACGTTCTCCCGCGACGAACTCATCGGAGGCGACCCAGGCAAGCGCCGGCGCCCATGCAGACAGGGGAACGGATGGAAGACGTTCCCCCACGGCAGAATCCACAGAGAGGGCTCAATCGAGCACCATCCCCAGCTCCGCCGTGAGGACAGAAGAAAGGCGTTCTCACCCGGCGGACACATCAAGGACGGCCCACACAAGCGCCATCACCGTCAAGCTGCCAGAGTTCTGGCAAAACGACCCGAGCTCGTGGTTCCAGCAAGCTGAGGCTCAGTTTGCACTGGCGGGCATAACGGCGGACGAGACGAAGTTTTATCACATCGTCGCCAAACTCGACGCTGCCACATCAAGATGCGCACGGAGCATAATTCGACAACCGCCCGCCCACCACAAATACAGAGAACTAAAGGCGACCATCATTGAGAACTTCGTCCCCTCAGCCGAGGAGAGAGCAGAGAAGATCCTGGCGATCTACGGCCACAGAGGATGCAGACCCAAGGCCCTCATGGAGGACATGCTGCAGCTTAAGGAAGAGGACAACGACAACTTCCTCTTCCAACACATCTTCCTCAGCACTCTGCCGCCACACATGAGAGGGACACTGGTCAACATGCGGTGCAGCACCCAGCAGGACTTCCGCGCGCTGGCCCGAGAAGCACAGCGGCTCATCAACGCCTGCGGCGAACAGATGGCCACAGCAGCATCTGCAGATCTCAGCGCGGAAGCCCAGAGCAGCGGAGAACCACAGATAACGGAGCAGAGCCCGCCCACCATGGCAGCGACACGACCAAGGCGCAGCAGGCGGAACGACCTCTGCTATTACCACCACCGTTTCACCGAGAGGGCGTACAAATGCGTGCCCCGCTGCAAATTCCAAAAATTCGGGAAATGCCAAAGCCAAGAACCGTTAACAGCTGCGGCTCTCGGCGAGACAAATAAGCTGCTTTATGTGACTGACGGACACACCGGGAGACAGTTCCTCATCGACACCGGAGCTCAGCTGAGTTTCATCACCCCGTCCCACGCAGACCGGGCCATGGGCCCCCAGGGAAATGGAGCGATGGCAGCCAATGGCTCGATCATCGACACTTTCGGTGAAAGGAACCTGCCTCTTTGCATCCACGGCCGCAACTATAGATGGACATTTATTGTAGCGGCGGTGAGTTTTAACTTGTTGGGCGCTGATTTTTTGTGTGCACATGGGCTGTTAGTCGATCTAGCAAATAGACGCTTGGTTAATGCACTGTCATTTTCTTCTATCCCCTGCTCAGCTCGAGTTTCTCCACCACCCGTGCAAGCCAGCGTCACAGCAGCAGGAGGTAAGTTTGACCAACTCCTCACCCAATTTCCAGCACTCACAGTTCCAAAATTTTCAGCAACAGTAGCGAAACACGGGGTTGAACACTTCATCCCCACAGCAGGCCCACCCGTTTTTGCCAAAGCTCGGCGCTTAGACGCGACCAAGCTCGCCATAGCACGTGACGAGTTTACCACCCTTGAAAAATTAGGCATTATTAGGCGCTCAAAAAGCCCTTGGGCATCACCACTACACATGGTCCCAAAAACCGACGGTTCTTGGCGACCTTGCGGCGATTACCGCAGATTAAACAATGCGACAGCACATGACCGCTACCCAATTCCTCACATCCAAGATTTTTCACTTCATCTGGCGGGTGCGCGCATTTTTTCTAAAATAGACCTGGTCCGCGGCTATCACCAAGTCCCCGTTCGAGCGGAAGACATTCCTAAAACGGCTGTAATAACCCCCTTCGGTCTTTTTGAATTTTTGCGAATGTCGTTCGGCCTCAAAGGCGCTGCTCAAACCATTCAGCGTATGATGGACGCGGTATTACGCGACCTCCCCTTCGTGTTCGTCTACCTTGACGATATGCTGGTAGCCAGCCCGTCAGAGGAAGAACACGAACAACACCTCACTACGGTTTTTCAGAGACTAGAAGAGCACGGGTTAATAATCAACCCAGCCAAATGCCGATTCGGCGTGTCACAAATTGATTTTTTGGGACACAGAGTTTCACCAAAGGGGGCGGTCCCATTGCCAGACAAAGTCCGCGCGGTAAAAAATTTTCCACGACCACAAACGGTCAGATTGCTGCAAGAATTTTTGGGAATGGTGAATTTTTACAACCGTTTCCTCCCCCGCGCAGCTCAACTCATGCAACCCCTGTATGCCGCGCTCAAAAAACAAAAGCCTTCCAACGCGGTCGAATGGACCCCGGAGCGCGAAATCGCCTTCGCGGAAGTAAAGAGTGCTCTAGCGAATGCCACATTGTTGGTTCACCCTGATCCCTCGGCCCGCATAGCGCTAACCACAGACGCTTCAGACGTGGCCATAGGAGCAGTTGTGGAACAACACGTTGGCGGAACCTGGCAACCGTTAGCATTCTTTAGCAAATCCTTAAACCAAACCGAGCGCAAATACAGCACTTTTGACAGAGAGCTGCTAGCGCTTCATTTATCCATCCACCACTTCCAGTTCTGGCTGGAAGGGCGGCGTTTCACAGCTTTTGTAGACCATAAACCACTCACTTTTGCAATGGCTAACATTTCAGAACCATGGTCAGGCAGGCAACAAAGACAGCTAGCCGCAATTTCAGAGTTCACCACAGACATTCGACACGTGGCAGACAAACTTAACGTGGTAGCAGACTGCCTCTCTCGCGCTGTGACATCGCCAGAGCACGAGGAGACAGATTATACTACCTCAGCCGCGCTGAACTCTTCGCCAACGCGGACGCATACGCGGCCCCAATTCACGTAGGGATAGATTACGCAGCCATGGCAGAGGAACAAAGCAGTGACGCGGACGTGCGCGCGCTCCTGTCTGGACCAACAGGGTTAAGACTGGAGGAAAGGGGTTTACGTGAAGGTGTACCCCCCCTAATCTGCAACGTGTCAACCGGCCGACCTCGCCCGGTAGTCCCAGCTGCATGGCGCCGCCGCATTTTTGACTCGGTTCACTCCCTCGCGCACCCAGGGGTGCGCGCCTCAGTTAAAATAGTCGCGGAAAAGTTTGTTTGGCCCGGCCTGCGCAAAAATGTAAAGGAATGGGCAAAGACTTGCATGTCTTGCCAACGCGCCAAAATACACAAACACACAAAAGCTCCTCTAGAGCCTTTTCGAATCCCAGCCAGGAGGTTTGACCACATTCATGTTGACCTCATGGGACCACTACCTTCGTCTCAAGGTTTCACACACCTGTTAACAATGATAGACCGTACTACGCGCTGGCCGGAAGCGGTCCCTTTGGCGTCAACCACAGCCGCAGAAGTCGCTCGCGTTTTTTTAACGAACTGGGTGGCACGTTTCGGCGTCCCATCGGACATCACATCCGATAGGGGGCCTCAATTTGTCTCAGAACTGTGGTCAGCCATGGCCAGCAGCTTAGGAGCGACAATTCACCGCACCACCGCATATCACCCTCAGGCTAATGGGTTATGCGAGCATTTTCACAGATCTTTAAAGGCCGCCCTCAGGGCCTCACTAACGGACACAGATTGGGTGAATAAACTTCCCTGGGTTTTATTAGGGTTGCGTTCTGCGCCTAAAGAGGATCTAGACGCCTCCCCAGCAGAATTAGTTTTTGCACAGCCTCTCAGACTCCCAGGTGAGTTTTTACCAGAGCATCCAGAGCCTGGACATCTGCCAGCCCTGAGGCCCTTAAGCAGCACCGGACCGGACACGCTCCCCGGACCGGCACATCATTCTTTTCCACGGGTTTTTGTCCCCCAAGCTTTAAAAAACGCCGAGTTCATTTTTGTTAGACATGAAGCTTTAAAATCAACCCTCCGTCCACCATACGACGGACCATTCAGAGTGCTGGAACCTGGTGATAAGCATTTTGTGCTTGAATCAGGGGACAGAAAAGAAACAGTCAGCATTGACAGACTTAAACCTGCCTTCTTGTTGAGTGACGAGCCTGCACGGGTGGCGAGAGCACCTCGGCGGGGTAGACCCCCCAAGAAAAAAAACTCAGCCCCCCTGCAGGGAACGAATAACCACTCTCCTCCTCAAGCTGCAGATTCCTTACAGGAGGGTCCCACCAGGGCACCAAAGCAGACCTACAGCAGATTCGGGAGAAGATTAAAACCCAGACGGCACAGGGACTGATGCAAATTGACAAAGAGTTGTTAACTATGTTATCAGATTGTGCCGTGACAGTTTTAAGGCTGATTTGTGATATTACTATACTGTTGTTGTTACCACTGAATTTTCTACAGGATCATGACTGCTGGAAAGATTTTTTCCTAGTTTTCCCTGTCAAGAGGTTTAACAGTATAATATGTCATAGAAATTATCTTAAACTGTAAACTTATTTTGATTGTCCTTTTCTTAGTCGTTTGGGGGGGGGCTGTGGCTTATATTAATCATATATTCCATACCTACATATGTATAGACATATTAGAATGTTTAGTGATTACATATGTGGAACGACCTCACACCTCAGAACGGGACAAGAGGTCTCAACCGCCAGCGAGGATCAAGGAACAGACGGAGTCGCAGCGGTGGAGACCGAATCGAACTTCCTGACCACCCAGGGTCAGGTGGAGGAGACGGAGGACAATGGGGGGGGATTATGTTAATGCGGGATGTCGGCTTTGATATGCAATGTCTTTTGTTGAGTGTGGATATAAGTATGAAGGTCTGACTGCGCTCGACCTCTTATTCTGCTTCTGCACCGAGATGAGACATGTTAGGGAGGTGAAGCTGATATTAAACTTTGATTTATAAAATCACATCGCTTCCTCATTCCAAGCTCCCTACAGTCTGTTACTTAAATAACTTTTCACCCAACTCAGTCCGACCCCTCTTATCCCATACCTTTCCAGTTTCCTTAGTAGTACTCTGTGGTCAATGGTGTCAACAACTTTCTTTAAATCTATAAATACTCCTACAGCAAACTTTTTTTTATCTATACAACTAGTAATTTCTTCTATAAGTTCGATCAGTGCCAAAGATGTAGATTTATCTGCTCTAAAACCACATTGGCTTGAAGGTTGTGTTTTTCGATGAAATCATCCAGTCTCTTAGTGAAGATTTTTTCAAGTATTTTGGAGAATTGTGAGAGTAAAGAGACTGGCCTGTAATTTGTGAAACAATGACTGTCTCCTGTTTTGTATAGAGGTATTACTTTTGCTATTTTCATTTTGTTTGGAAATTTACCAGTTTGAAATGACAGGTTACAGATGTGGGTGAGTGGCTTAACAATTCCTTCAATTACTTTTTTCACTATTGTCATGTCAATTTCATTCCAGTCCGTTGATTTTTTGTTCTTAAATTTACTCACAGTCTCGATAATTTCCTTTTCAGTAACTGCACCCAAAAAGATTGTGTTTGGATTTCTATCTTCTATTTCATTTACAGAACCACTGTTGTTTGTTTCTGTTGCCACTATTGATTTTGCTAATTCAGGACCAACGTTTACAAAAAATTTATTGAAACCACTGACCACATCCTCCGTATTATTTATCAAATTGCCATTTTCAATAAAATATTCTGGATAATTAGCATTCTTAGGTCGATTACTAATAATCCCATTGAGTACTTGCCATATTCCTCGTAAGTTATTTTTATTATCCTCTAATATTCTGTTGTAATATTCTTTCTTACAGGTCCTCATTATATTAGTAAGCTTATTTTTACATCTTTTATATTTGATCTCAGCCTCCACCGTTCTGCACTTAATGAATTGTTACCTCCGCCAAAGGGGGAGGTTATGTGATCATTGGCGTTGGTTTGTTTGTTTGTTTGTTTGTCTGTTTGTTTGTTTGTCTGTTTGTTTGTTAGCAAGATAACTCAAAAAGTTATGGACGGATTTTCATGAAATTTTCACAGATTGTCAGAAATGGGGTATCCTACAGATGACTACATTTTGGTGGTGATCTGGATCACCGTCGAGAAGAAAACTGCTGTTACGGAAAATGCCATTTTCGTCAATAACTAATGAACCACTAATCCTATCATTGTGAATCCAATTGCTTGTCATATGTTTTCATGGTCAAGGAATCTGAAAACGTACACACAAACACTGTATGGGGGGAACTGTGGCGCTTGGCGGAGGTCTGCGCTCTCCGAGTGCTTTTCTAGTTTATATAATGTATTCTTCTTTTTACATGCATTTATTAACCCCTTGGTGACCCAAGGAATATTTTTCTTTTGTTGTCTGTCACTGTATTGTTTTATAGGACAGTTTTTATTGTACAATGATTGAAATATTTGCAAAAATTTATTATATGCTTTATTTATATCATTTTCATCATAAACTATCTTCCAATCTTGTATTAATAATTCCTTTGTCAGTAAATACATAGATTCTTCGGTTCTTATTCTTTTATATTTAATATTTTTGGTATACTTTTTCTTCCTATAATCACATTGATAGACAACAAAAATCGGCAAGTGGTCACTGATATCATTCAATAAAAGCCCACTCCTGATATTATTTTCCATAATGTTTGTGAATATGTTATCTATTAGTGTGGCACTGTGTGATGTGATTCTGCTAGGTCCGGTAATTGTTGGATATAAGCCCATACTGTACATTGTGTTGATAAATTCTTCTGTCAAACTATGTTGTTTTGAATTCATCAGATCTATATTGAAATCCCCACAGATGAACATAACTTTATGAGTTAGTTTTGCATGCATTTTTTTCCTTCCAGTCCTTAAATAAGTCAATGTTTGATCCAGGTGTTCTATATACACAGCTCACTACTATATTCTTCACATTGTCCAGACAGATTTCTATTGTAATACATTCAAATAAATCATCCACAGTTACTGACAGATTTTCAACAACCTTGTATTTCAAGCTCTTGTCAACATAAATTGCAACTCCTCCTCCTTTTTTCACTTTTCTATTTATATAATTTAATTCATAGCCATCCATGGTAAAATCCACTCCTTTCTCTTCACTGAGTCACGTCTCTGATATTGCCACAATATTGAATGGCTCTTTAAACTGATGTAAATAATCTTTAATGTTATTAAAGTTGGCATAGAGACTTCTGCTGTTGAAGTGGATCATAGAAATATTGAAATCAGATGTGACCATTGTGTTAAACTGTTCATCCGTGTAGTAACTACAGTTATTATTGATGGAGCTAAATAAATTATTATCAGGGTCTATGTTATATTCTACGTCCTGTGGGATGTGATCTGTATATTCAAAAACTTTCAGTTCCTGTTGTTCCTGTTTGCTGATCTTTTGTTTCATGTTGTTAAATGTCTTGTAGCAGATAAGTAGATCCCTTCAGTGTCCTACAATTGTCTCTTGTTGCTGTCGACTCCAGTTCATAATGTTCATTGATATTTGTCCAGTTCCATAATATTACGGATGTTAATAACCTTGGCTTCTTCAGGTGATCCGTTTAATTTGATGTATATTTTACAGTTTGATGTCCAGGTGTTTTGAATCTTTTTCTGCTTTCTCAGGTATCTTGCTTTTCTGGCTATTTCTGCGTTTACTTTTGTGAGGTGCTCGTTTATGTAAACGTTTGTTCCTTTCAGTTTCCTACCTTGTTTAAGCAGCGCAGTCTTGTGTTTTCTGTTGACAAACCTCATGATCACAGCTGGTTTGTAGCCGTTTTTCCTGGGCAGAGGGTGGCAGGTCTCAATGGTGTTACAGTCCAGCTGGATTCCTTTGGACTGCATGAAGGCCGCCACTTGTTGCTCCGTGGATTCATCTTCCAGCTCGTCGAGCCTCCCTCCGCTGTCGGCGGCCACCGCTCGCGCGTACGATCATGGTTTAATGTGGAGCCCCGTGATGATCACGTCGTTCACCCGAGTGTTCTGCTCCAGTTCCGACACTCTGCTCTCCAGATACGCCAGCCTCTTGTCCTTCTCGGCGTTCTGGATCCGCAGCGCTTTCACTTCCTCAACCAGGTCCAGAATGTTTTTTTGCTGCAGCTTAACAGCAGAAATCTCTTCAGCCAAGAAGTCCAGCAATCTTTTAATATCGTCCACCTCCTCAGTCTGCTGAGCTTTCTTGGGACCCATGATCCCGGCCGATGTACGTTGATTGTGATCGTAGGAAGAAAAAAAAAACACGTGGGAGAAATCCCTTTGTTCTCCCTGAGTGTGAGGGGACTGATGAATTGCTTCACCAGCCACTACAATATTAAATTATGAGAATGGCAATTTCTCTTTTTTTTTCGCACGAGCAGGTTCACTCTCCAGCGGTAGTGACAAAGTAACAGCTCAAAACGCCAGCTCTAAACTGAGTTTTAAAGCAAGAAACGAACCGGGAGCCTTTACCTGTGCGTCCTCACCCTACATGCCACAACCGGAACTCTGATAAAATTATCAAACAAATTTAAATATTAGACAAAGATAACACAAGTAAACACAAATTGAAGTTTTGAAATCAAGGTGTTTATTATTAAGGGTAAAAAAAAAAATCCAAACCTACATGGCCTTGTGTGGAAAAAGTGACCCCCCCCCCCCCGTTAAAACATAAATTAACTGTGACTTACCACATCTTTGGAAAGGTTAGTTCAATTTCTCTAGCCACACCCAGGCCATGTAGGTTTGGATTTTAAGGATAAGGATAAGGATAAGGATAAGCCTTTATTAGTCCCACAATGGGGAAATTCCAGGATTGCAACAGCACAGGGATAGCAACACTCAGAGCAACAATCAGAAGGCAAAAGAAAAAAACAAGAGCAGCAAGTATACATATGTACATATATATATATATATATATATATATATATATATATATATATATATATATATATATAGACACACAGTGCGGAGCATTGTAGCTAGATGGGATAGATATATAAATGTATAAACAGTGCAGAGCATTGTAGTTGGATGGAATAAATATGTAAATATATAAACACAGTGCAGAGCATTGTAGCTAGATGGAATAATATGTAGATATATAAACACACAGTGCGGAGCATTGTAGCTAGATGGAATAGATATATGAATATATAAACACACAGTGTGGAGCATTGTAGCTAGATGGAATAAATATGTAGATATATAAACACACACAGTGCGGAGCATTGTAGCTAGATGGAATAAATATGTAAATATATAAACACACACAGTGTGGAGCATTGTTGCTAGATAGAGTAAATATATAAATATATAGTATATAAACAAACACAGTGCGGAGCATTGTAGCTAGATGGAATAAATATGTAAATATATAAACACACACCGTGCGGAGCATTATAGCTAGATGGAATGAAACAGCACAACCGTCTACTTAGTTATCCTACATGGTATGATTATGTACCCATACATATTCTCACCCTCCATAGCAACCGGTATTTTCCTAGTTGTATACCGGAGGGGACCATTGTGTAAGTCTATTGCGTCTTTTGCATTCAAAACTATTAGGTTGTCACGTCTTTTTGCTATCTCTGCGAGCAGCCCTGCTTAGGTTGTACAGTCTGACAGCTGTTGGTAGGAAGGACCTGCGAAACCTCTCGATTGTGCACCTAGGATGATGTAGTCTGCTGCTAAATGAGCTCCTCAGTGTATTCAGTATGTCCTGCATAGGGTGAAACTCGGACTCCAGCAGAGATGACAGTTTAGCCACCGTCCTTCTCTCTCCTATCTCCTCCACTGGGTCAAGGCGCTGCCCCAGGACAGAGCTAGCTTTCTTGATCAGTTTGTTCAGTCTCTTCCTATCGGCTGTTGTAATGCCACTGCCCTAGCAGACCACTCCAAAAGTGATGGCTGATACCACCACCGTGTCATAGAATGTCTTCTGCAGCGCCTCTTGTACACCAAAAGACCTGAGTCTCCTCAGTAGGAACAGCCTGCACTGTCCCTTCTTGTAGAGTGCGTCAGTATTGTGTGACCAGTCTAGTTTATTGTTCAGATGAACACCCAGGTACTTATAGGATGTCACCATCTCGATGTCTGTTCCCTGTATATTTACTGGTGCTGTGAGGGGTTGTCCTTGCCTGCGGCAGTCCACCACCAGCTCCTTAGTTTCCCTTGCGTTGATCTGGAGGCAGTTCCGATGGCACCAGTCCACGAAGTCCTGGATAAGTCCTCTGTACTCAGCTTCATCTCCGTTGGAGATGAGGCCAACGATCGCAGAGTCATCAGAGAACTTCTGTAGATGGCAATGTGTTGTGTTGTGTGAGAAGTCCACAGTATAAAGGGTGAACAGGAAGGGAGCCAAAACCGTTCCCTGGGGGGCCCCCGTGCTACCGATGATCGTGTCAGACACACAGTCCCAGGTTCTCACAAACTGAGGCCGGTTTGTGAGGTAGTCCAGGATCCATGATGACAGGTGCTGGTCCACCCCTGCGCACAGCAGCTTGTCCTTCAGGATCATCGGTTGGATGGTGCTGAAAGCACTGGAGAAGTCAAAGAACATGATCCTCACCGCATTCCCGGGCTTCTCCAGGTGGGACAGAGAACGGTGAAGGAGGAAGATCACCACATCCTCCACCCCAATGCCATTCTGGTAGGCAAACTGGAGTGGATCCATCGCTGGTCCCACCAGGGGGCGGAGGTGAGCAAGGAGCAGTCTTTCCAAAGAACTAATCTTTGGAAAGATTAGTTCAATTTCTCTAGCCACACCCAGGCCTGATTACTGCCACACCTCTTCTCAATCAAGAAATTATTTAAATGATGATGATGGATTGAGCCGTCGCCAACGACGGATCTCCCGCCTTCTGGCTGCATTAAATTGTAAGGGGTTGCTTGTGACGGCGATGACTGATGAGACCAATGCGTGAAGCACATGGCATATCGCAATCGGGGCAGATGTACATAATTGGCTGAGTGGATGACACTGACTGCTGTAGACGTCTCTGTTGCTGGGCGGCACCATAACATGTTATGGCGGGCATCCAAACGGGCAGTTCTCTCCCTCTCGAAGAGTTCAATACTTTCATGGCAGATCTTTCACCAAAGGGGACGTTTCTTGGCCTGCATTTCCCATATCATAGGATCAGTCCCACACGACTTGAGTGAGGCTTTGAGCACGTCTTTATACCACTTCCACTGACCGTCCCATGACCTCCGCCCTTCGTCCAACTGGCCAAATAATAGGATTTTAGGAATGCGCTGATCTGTCATCCGAACAACGTGGCCGGTCCAGCGCAACTGGGAACATATGATGAATGACTCGATGCTGGTGATATTGCACCGGCGGAGGACTTCTGTATTGGCAACTTTGTCTCGCCACGTGATTCCACACAGCTTCCTTAAACACCGCATGTGAAACTGTTCAAGTTTCTTCACATGGTGGCGATAGGTTGTCCATGACTCGCACTCATAGAGAAGAGTAGATAGAACAACAATGCAATAGACCTTGATTTGGTACTAAGACGAATGCCACGGTTCAACCATAGACGATGCTGTAGATGTCCATAGGATGCGCTAGCCTTGCTGATGCAGTGGGTAACTTCATCATCATTCTTAGCGTTCTGCAAGATGGTGCCCCCCAGGTAGCAGAACTTGTCAACTGCCTTGAGGGGTTCACCACCGATGGTAATAACAGGATTTATTGGGAGCATACCAGGACGAGGTTGATGTAAAACCTCTGTCTTCTTGATACTTATAGTGAGTCCATAACGATTCGTTGCTCTAGCTAACTGGTCAACAATGAACTGTGTGTCTTCAAGACTGTGAGCGATGAGTGCACAGTCGTCGGCATAGAGAAGATCTCGCAGCATCATGCATGACGTCTTTGTTTTAGCCTTCAAAAGTTGCAAGTTGAATACATTGCCGTCAGTGCGAAACCGGATCCTTACACCCCTGTCGCAGTCCTTGAAGGCATCAAGGAGCATTGCAGCAAAGACGATACTAAAGAGCAGCGGGACCATAACACACCCCTGCTTAGTGCCATTGATGATAGGGAATGGATCAGAGATTAAACCACTCTCAACCACCCGCCGGACCATGCCATCGTGGAATGACCGGATGACACTGACCATCTTAGGAGGGCACCCGAGCCTGGCGAGCAGCTTCCACAGGCCCTCTCTCCCAACAGAGTCAAAGGCCTTAGTCAGGTCTACGAACACTATGACCAAATCACAATTTTGTTCTCGGCACTTCTCTTGTATTTGCCTGGCTGCAAACATCGTGTCAATGGTGCCTCGTCTTGCTCAAAAGCCTTACTGACTCTCGGGAATGATGTTGTCGACAACATAGTGATTGAGGCGGTTTATGATCACACGTGCTAGAATCTTACCAGCAATGGCGAGGAGCGATATTCCTCTGTGGTTATCGCAGCAGTGGCAGTTTCCCTTATGCTTGTACAAGTGAACAACCACTGCATCCTTGAAGTCTTGTGGTACTGCCTCCTGCTCCCATATGGTAGCAAATAACTGGGTGAGACGGGCGACGATGATGTTACCACCACACTTATAGATCTCCGGCGGGATACCATCTCCACTAGCTGCCTTACCACTAGACGTCTGTTTGACGGCGTTGTTAATCTCAGTGTGCGATGGCTTCATCAGAGATCACAGATTGGCAATTCAGGACACCATTAAAGTGTTCTACCCAACGCTCCAGGATGAGAGCCGGCTCCCTTATGAGCGTCTGACCGTCCGAAGAGTACATTGGCATACTGCCCTGTGATGTTGGACCGTAGACCGCCTTCAGGCCATCGTACAACGCTTTCACGTTGTTCTTGTCAGCAGCTTCCTGAAGGTCCTCAGCTCTAGCAAGCCACCACTGGTCCATCCAAAAAATCCAAACCTACATGGCCTTGTGTGAAAAAGTGACCCCCCCCCAACCCCCCGTTAAAACATAAATTAACTGTGACTTATCACATCTTTGGAAAGCTGAGTTCAATTTCTCTAGCCACACCCAGGCCTGATTACTGCCACACCTCTTCTCAATCAAAAAATTACTTAAATAGGACCTGCCTGACAAGGTGAAGTAGACCAAATGATCCTCAAAAGCTAGACATCATGCTGTGATCTAAAGAAATTCAGGAACAAATGAGAAACAAAGTAATTGAGATCTATCAGTCTGAAAAAGGCTATAAAGCCATTTCTAAAGCTTTGGGACTCCAGCAAACCACAGTAAGATCCATTATCCACAAATAGCAAAAACATGGAACAGTAGTGAACCTTCCCAGAAGTGGCCGGCCTCCCAAAATTACCCCAAGAGCACAGCGACAACTCACCCAAGAGGTCACAAAAGACCCCACAACAACATCCAAAGAACTGGAGGCCTCACTTGCCTCAGTTAAGGTCAGTGTTCATGACCCCAACATAAGAATGAGACTGAACAAAAATGGCCTGCATGGCAGAGTTCCATGACAAAAACCACGGCTGAGCAAAAAGAACATAAAGGTCATCTCAGTTATGCTAGAAAACACCTTGATGATCCCCAAGACTTTTGGAAAAATACTCTGTGGACTGACAAGACAAAAGTTGAACTTTTTGGAAGGTGTGTGTCCCATTACATCCGGCGTAAAAGTAACACAGTATTTCAGAAAAAGAACATCATACGACAGTAAAATATGGTGGTGGTAGTGTGATGGTCTGGGGCTGTTTTGCTGCTTCAGGATGTGGAAGACTTGCTGTGGTAAATGGAACCATGGATTCTGCTGTCTACCAAAAAATCCTGAAGGAGAATGTTCGGCCATCTGTTTGTGACCTCAAGCTGAAGCACACTTGGGTTCTGCAGCAGGACAATGATCCATAACGCATCAGCAAGTCCACCTCTGAATGGCTTAAGAAAAACAAAATGAAGACTTTGGAGTGGCCTAGTCAAAGTCCTGACCTGAATCCAATTGAGATGCTGTGGCTGACATATTTCGGGACCCAGGAGACAGACACTGACATGGGCAAATTAGTAAACAATAATCTTTATTAGAGTGAAAGGGTGTGTAGTGCAAGCGTGAGCGTGTGGATAGTATCCTGGTCACTGGAACTGAGCACTCTGGACGGAGACCCGGCAACCCTGGAACATATAAGCACAGACCATTACTTTTGTCCCACACTAATGACAAGCTATCAGTAGTGAGGCTTACTTGGGAGAAGTGCAGGTTACGTCCTGCTGAGAACCAGCGGCCGTGCAACGTGGAGGTGAAGGCGTCCGGTAACGAGCTGGAGCTTCCACCTGTGACTGAGACGAGGACAGGTCCTCCAGTGACTCCGGCTGTGACACCACAGACCGGGGCGATGACAAACCAGCTGATGACAAGACGAGTGATTCCACAGAACGTGGTGACGATGATAATCCAGACGATGACAAGGCGGGTGATTCCACAGAGCGTGGTGACCATGACAATACAGTCGACGACGAGGTGAGTGATTCCACAGAGCGTGGTGACGAGGACACAACAGATGACGATGACACAAACTCCACCGGTAACGGTGGCCAGTACTCCTGTAACTGATACAGTAATAATTCAGGAATTTGTGGAGCCAGACGTACCGGTAGTCGTGGTGGTAGCGAGCCGCTACATGAGCGAGTTGGCGTAACTCCGTCAGCTGGGGATGCAGGTCCGCCGCCAAGGGAGTCCACCTGTGCACAGGGGTAGAGGTTAGGAGTAGAGTAGCAAACCGCTCTCTTACGTGCTTGACTTTGAACTGATGTCCTTGACGAGGCGAGAGACGTTCTAGACGAGGCCAGAGAAGATTCTGACGAGGCAGTTCCTGACGAGACAGCTTCAGACGAGACAGCTTCCGACAAGACAGCTTCTGACGAGACAGCTTCTGACGAGACAGCTTCTGATGAGACAGTCTCTGACGAGGCAGTTCTTGACAAGACAATTCCTGACGAGACAGACTCTGACGAGACAAGAGAATACCTTGACGAGGCCAGAGAACGGAGTTCTGATTCTTTCTCAGACGAGGAGGACAGATGACTCCGTGCCGGGCTGTCAGCAACGCTGGCTTTTAACAGCTGCTGATTAACCCCTGTGGATCTGTGCGCAGCTGGAGTTAATGATGCTAATGACGGCCCAGAGGCCACCATGACAGTACTCCCCCCTCTAGCAGTGCCTCCAGGCACCTGCCCAATCCTACCTGGATTCGCCCGGTGAAAGTCGCGAATCAGCTGCTTATCCAAGATCAACGCTGGGCGAATCCAAGACCGATCCTCCGGTCCAAAGCCCTCCCAGTCCACCAGATACTGAAGGCCACGACCCCGCCTATGAACATCCAAGATGGCAGTCACCCCCCAGGCCGGATGGCCATCGATCATCCTCGGGGGTGGGGGTGCCGCGGGAGCAGGGCACAGGGGGTCAGAGACGTACGGCTTGACCTGGGAGACATGAAAGGTGGGGCAGATACGCATCGAAGAGGGGAGAGACAAGCGCACAGACACAGGGTTAACAATACGATTAATGGTGTAGGGACCAATAAAGCGTTTAGTCAGCTTACGCTTTTCAGCCGGCACACCAATATTCTGGGTAGATAACCAAACCTTCTGACCCACCTTATACTCCGGGGCGGGTCTCCTATGCCGGTTGGCCACCAGGATATTACGTTCAGTAGTTTTCAACAAAGCTTTGCGAGCGAGGAGCCACACTCGCCGGCAGCGTTTAATATGTGCCTGGACAGAAGGAACCGCTACCTCCTTCTCCTCCTCAGGAAACAACGGAGGATCAAACCCACAAGAGGCTTTAAACGGGGAGACGCCCGTGGCCGTGGAGATCGTAGCGTTGTGAACGTACTCAATCCAGGGCAGGAACTTGCTCCAGGAAGATGAGCAGGAGGAGATGACACAACGGAGGGCGGCTTCCAGCTCCTGATTAGCCCTCTCACACTGACCATTACTTTGGGGGTGATAGCCAGAAGAGAGGCTGGCAGTGGCTCCTAGTGCCGTGCAGAAGGCCTTCCAAACTTGAGATACAAACTGGGGTCCTCGATCGGACACAATATCCGCAGGGATGCCATGAAGACGTACCACGTGTTGCACCAGGAGGTCCGCAGTCTCCTGGGCCGAAGGCAGACCCCGAAGTGGCACAAAATGGGCCGCCTTCGAAAACCGGTCCACAATGGTTAATACTGTGGTGTAGTCATCTGAAGTGGGTAACCCAGTCACAAAGTCCATTGCTACATGAGACCAGGGGCGTGAAGGAACAGGTAACGGATGTAGTAAGCCTGCCGGGGGAGATGACGACGTCTTCCCGGTGGCGCACTGAGCGCAGGCCCGGATGTAGCCAACAACGTCCTTCCGCAACCCTGGCCACCAGAAGGTCCTTTGAAGAAGATCCACAGTCCGACCCACTCCAGGATGACAAGCCAACTTGGAAGCGTGACCCCACTCAATCACCTTGCCTCGGACAGCGCGTGGAACAAACAAGCGGCCCGGGCCCCCCCCCCCCCCCCAGGGTCCGGCTCAGTCTTCTGGGCCTGGCGAACCGTCTTGCAGATTCCCCAGGACAGGGCGCCCACGACGCAGGAAGGCGGCAGGATAGGGGTCTCCTGATCCTCGGAGGATGGGGGGTCAAACTGCCGGGAGAGAGCGTCCGGCTTACCGTTCTTGCTTCCCGGCCGGTACATGATAGTAAAATTAAACCGGCCGAAGAAGAGGGACCAGCGAGCCTGGCGTGCATTCAGGCGCTTAGCCGTCCTGAGGTACTCCAGGTTACGGTGATCAGTCCAAACCACGAACGGCTGAGCAGCCCCCTCCAGCCAATGTCTCCATTCCTCCAAGGCCAATTTCACAGCCAGTAACTCCCTGTCCCCGATGCTGTAGTTTCTCTCTGCAGGGGAGAGACGATGAGAGAAAAAAGCACAAGGGCGAATCTTACCATCCATGAGAGATCGTTGGGAGAGTACTGCTCCGACTCCCGCATCAGATGCATCCACCTCCACCAAACGCTGAAGCTTCGGGTCCACCTGGGTAAGGACTCGGGCCGAGGCGAACTCCCTCTTGAGCTTCTCAAATGCATCGGCTGCTTCCTTACTCCAGCAAAATGAAATCTTAGGGGAGGTGAGAGCAGTCAAAGGACGGGCAATAATACCAAAGTTAGGCACGAACCTCCTATAAAAATTTGCAAACCCCAGGAACCCTTGAAGCCGCTTTCTGGAGGTGGGTGCAGGCCATTCCACCACTGCCTTGACTTTGGCAGGGTCAGGAAGCACCTGGTTCCGAGCAATAATAAATCCAAGGAAAGAAGTCTGATCAGTATGAAATTCGCATTTCTCGGCCTTGACGAACAGCTGGTTCTCCAGGAGGCGCTGTAATACTCTGCGGACATGCACCCGATGCTCCTCTAGTGTGCGGGAGAAGATGAGGATATCATCGAGATAAACGAAAACAAATGAGTTCAAGAAATCCCGTAGTACATCGTTGATTAAACGCTGGAAAACGGCTGGGGCGTTAGTTAACCCAAACGGCATTACCAGGCACTCAAAATGACCGCTGGGGGTCCGGAAAGCCATTTTCCACTCATCACCTTCTCTAATGCGCACAAGATGATAAGCATTCCTGAGGTCCAATTTAGTAAACCATGATGCCCCCTGGAGGGAGTCAAACACAGTGTTCATCAAGGGCAGTGTATATTTATCCTTGACCGTTATTTCATTCAGCCCCCGGAAGTCAATACAGGGGCGTAGTGAACCGTCCTTCTTTCCAACAAAAAAAATCCAGCCCCCACGGCCGACGACGACGGGCGAATAATACCAGAGGCCAAAGATTCCTTAATGTAAGTGTCCATGGCCTCGCGCTCCGGGGCTGATAGGCTGTAAAGGCGGCTAGCAGATAGAGGGGCCCCAGCCTTCAGATTAATGGCGCAGTCATACGGACGATGGGGGGGTAAGGACAACGCCTGAGATTTGCTGAACACTTGCCCCAAATCGTGATAAACCTCTGGTACCTTAGATAAATCCGGTGGAGATGAATCGGGCAGAGGCATCTTCACAGATGGGGCGCACGCCGCTGACTGGAGACAGGCACTAAGGCAAAACGTACTCCATGCCGTTATTCTCCCAGCTTGCCAGTCAATAGTGGGGTTATGTAGGCGCAGCCAGGGATATCCCAGAATAACGGGCGAAGAGGAAACGGGCAGCACTAGGAACTGAATCTCCTCCCTGTGATTTCCTGAGACAATTATAGACACAGGTGCTGTCTGAAGGTTAATGGTAGTCAACGACGCCTTCGACAGGGTAATCAATCTAACAGGGGGTTCTAAAGACTGACAACTGAGGCCCATCCGGGTTGCCAGGTCTCTAGAAATGAAATTTTGCTCAGCTCCAGAATCAATTAACGCTAGTGTTGAGTGTTCAGTGTGAGTATGAATGAGTCTGAGGGGTAAATGACAACAAGTAAGGGGTTCCTCTGTGTTCTTGCCCGTGAATCCCCCTACTGCGATCCACGGGCCTTCCCTTTTAACTTACTAGGACATTCAGAAACCCCATGTGACTCCTTCCCACAATAGAAACACAGGCCTTGATCCCTACGGCACTGTTTCTCAGCTGCAGACACCTTAGAATGACCAACAATCATGGCTTCCTGATCCGGGGCCTTCTCTGACGCGGGTAAAGTGAGAGGAAGTGAGACAGGGACACGAGGGCGGGGTTTAACTGGACGGGAAGTAACTCGCCGACCAGCCGCCCGTTCCCTTAACCTACTATCGATACTAACTGCTAAAGCAATTAAATCTTGCAAGTTATCTGGTTTATCCCGTGCCGCTAACTCATCCTTTAGCTCGTCGCTAAGGCTGCGTAGAAAAATGCCACAAAGAGATGGCTCCCCCTCCCAATCTCTGCGGCCAAAACCCGGAAGTCGATGGCGTAATCTGCAGCTGATCTCTTTCCCTGCTGTAGGCTTAAAAAACGTTCTGTCAACACCTCTCCCCTATCCGTATGATCAAATACAGACAGAAATTCTGACACAAACTCCTGGTAGGTAAGCTGAGAATAGCTAGGTCTAGCCATGATCGAATATGCCCAGTCCAAGGCTCTACCTGCCAGCAAATTTATGACATAGCCTATCCGGCTAGAGTCGAGAGAAAAATCCCCCGGCACATGCAGAAAAACTGATTCACACTGTAAAATGAATCCTCGAGCTTCACCGAGTTTTCCACTGAACCGGGCAGGTGTTGGAATAGGAGTGAGGCGAGAGGACGAGGAGGTGTTAGCTAGTCCTGACGCTAAGCCTGCAGGGGTTGAGGTATTTGCGGTCGGGGGAAACGTTTGGTGTCCCTCCAAACGATCCAGCCGACCATTAATTTGAGTTAATTGGTTCAAGATTACTGTCCTGCTGATGGGCAAGCAAATCTACCCGGACGCTAAGAGTGTTAATTAAGCGCGACAGTGAGCTGTCCACTGGGTCAACGTGACGGAGTCGTACTGACATGTTTCGGGACCCAGGAGACAGACACTGACACGGGCAAATTAGTAAACAATAATCTTTATTAGAGTGAAAGGGTGTGTAGTGCAAGCGTGAGCGTGTGGATAGTATCCTGGTCACTGGAACTGAGCACTCTGGACGGAGACCCGGCAACCCTGGAACATATAAGCACAGACCATTACTTTTGTCCCACGCTAATGACAAGCTATCAGTAGTGAGGCTTACTTGGGAGAAGTGCAGGTTACGTCCTGCTGAGAACCAGCGGCCGTGCAACGTGGAGGTGAAGGCGTCCGGTAACGAGCTGGGGCTTCCACCTGTGACTGAGATGAGGACAGGTCCTCCAGTGACTCCGGCTGTGACACCACAGACCGGGGCGATGACAAACCAGCTGATGGCAAGACGAGTGATTCCACAGAACGTGGTGACGATGATAATCCAGACGATGACAAGGCGGGTGATTCCACAGAGCGTGGTGACCATGACAATACAGACGACGACAAGGTGAGTGATTCCACAGAGCGTGGTGACGAGGACACAACAGATGACGATGACACAAACTCCACCGGTAACGGTGGCCAGCACTCCTGTAACTGATACAGTAATAATTCAGGAATTTGTGGAGTCAGATGTACCGGTAGTCGTGGTGGTAGCGAGCCGCTACGTGAGCGAGTTGGCGTAACTCCATCAGCTGGGGACGCAGGTCCGCCACCAAGGGAGTCCACCTGCGCACAGGGGTAGAGGTTAGGAGTAGAGTAGCAAACCGCTCTCTTACGTGCTTGACTTTGAACTGATGTCCTTGACGAGGCGAAAGACGTTCTAGACGAGGCCAGAGAAGATTCTGACGAGGCAGTTCCTGACGAGACAGCTTCAGACGAGACAGCTTCCAACAAGACAGCTTCTGACAAGACAGCTTCTGATGAGACAGTCTCTGACGAGGCAGTTCTTGACAAGACAATTCCTGACGAGACAGCTTCTGACGAGACAGTTTCTGACGAGGCAGTTTTTGACAAAACAATTCTTGACGAGACAGACTCTGACGAGACAAGAGAATACCTTGACGAGGCCAGAGAACGGAGTTCTGATTCTTTCTCAGACGAGGAGGACAGACGACTCCGTGCCGGGCTGTCAGCAACGCTGGCTTTTAACAGCTGCTGATTAACCCCTGTGGATCTGTGCGCAGCTGGAGTTAATGACGCTAATGACGGCCCAGAGGCCGCCATGACAGTGGCATGACCTTAAAAGGCGGTTCATGCTCGAAAACCCTCCAATGTGGCTGAATTACAACAATTCTGCAAAGATGAGTGGGCCAAAATTCCTCCACAGCGCTGTAAAAGACTCATTGCCAGTTATTGCAAACGCATGATTGCAATTGTTGCTGCTAAGAGTGACCCAACCAGTTATTAGGTTTAGGGGGCAATCACTTTTTCACACAGGGCCATGTAGTTTTGGATTTTTTTTCCCTTAACCCTTTAACTGCCCTAGGTGCCATGTGGAACCTGGGGCAACGCAAGGCAACTCAAGGCCCCCCTAGTGGTCAAGAGTGGTAAAATTTTTTCTCAATAAAATACAGCAGTTCAGATTTTCAAGGCTATAACTTGAAAGTTACAAGAGATAATGGCTTACTGACAATTAGAAAGATGTAGAATATGATCCAAAGTTTCAGATAGGAATAAATTTATGCATCTAATTTGCATAATGTCGCAGCAGCTATATAAATTACATAACTCAGTCAAAAGTGGCCTTTGGACACATTTACATAAAGAATGGTCCGGGGTTTTTTACACCGATTTTTCTACAGGGGTATGTTTTGAATCTAAACTTCAAAGTATATGAACCAGAAAATCAATAAAAATGTCAAAAAACAAATATTTCTCTTACCTGTTGCGGGGTGGGGGGGTTTGCCTGCCCACGTGACCAGTCCGTTTTTGTCCATCATAGTCAATGTCTGTGTGTTTGCTCAGCCATTTACACCATGTACCACATCTACAAACTCTTATGATTACCCCACGTGAATTTTGTTTGTATTACATGGCTATTTTTCCTGTAAAATGCAGTTTTCCTGTGAGAATGCATGACGATCCTGGGTGCCGCCATCTTGGTACTGGTAGCTCAGTTTTTAGTCCATCGTGATCAATATATCGTGTTTACTTAGTAATTTACACCCGCTTCCACATCTACAAACTCTTATGATTATCCCACATGAATTTTGTTAGTATTACGTGGCTATTTTTCCCGTTTCATGCAGTTTCAGTCATCATCGCGGCAGCGATGGCCAAACATGGCGGCATCCACATTGGTGTGTGAGCTCAAAGCAGAAAAAGGAAGAATAATAATGAGGATTTCTTCTTCATTGCTATATTCCATGTCAGCCATGATTCCTTCGGCACGTGTCTGACACCTTCTAAACTGTCAGATCAATAGAGATTAATACAAATTCTCAGTATAGCCGTGGGACGTCAATAAGTTGACACGTGCAGTTGCTGCGTTGTGCCACTGGGGGCGCGCGACCCGCCCATTTAATCTGGGCAGTTAAAGGGTTAATGATAAACACCAGCTCCCTGTCTCCCTGTCAATAATAAACAGCAGCTCCCTGTCCACACTGTGTATGGTGCGGATGGGGCGCTGATGACTTCGACTGGGGATATCGTCAGGCGGTGGAAGGAATACTTTGAGGATCTCCTCAATCCCACTGACACCCCTTCCACAGAGGAAGCAGGGCTTGTGGACAAGGGGGACAACTCTCCCATCACAGGGGCTGAGGTTGCCAAGGTGGTTGAAAAGCTATTTGGTGGTCGGGTCCCAGGGGCGGACAAGATTCGCCCTGAGTACCTCAAGGCCGTGGATGGTGTAGGGCTGTCATGGTTGACACGCCTCTGCAACATTACGTGGAGGTCGGGGGCAGTGCCTTTGGCATGGCAAACTGGGGTGGTGGTTCCTCTCTTCAAGAAAGGGGACTGGAGGGTGTGCTCCAACTTTAGAGGGATCACACTTCTCAGCCTCTGTTGTGGTTTTAGCTGTAACATCAGTTGTTATAAGGAAAGAATGTCCAAACACCCAACTTTACCTTCATTTGGCTTTACTGGAGAATGCTGCATCTCAGTTTACAACACATTTGTTGTTCCCGCTGACTAACATGCGTCCGTCTCTCTGATAGCACTGCATCGCTTAGCACTGACTTCTTCTTCTTCGGTCTGCAGCTTGAACAATAACATTTCATGGCCAAAGGTACAGCACCAGCACCGTCTAGTGGACAATGTCTAACGACTGCATTGAAGGAAAACACCTTTGGGATTCTAATTAAATTACTACTATAAATAGCTTTTCTGATTAACTATAAAATGTTTATAATATCTGTTTGTTTTCACGTGTATTTCAATATGTAATAACTAATAACTTATGTGTATGAACCATTATGAACTATTAAATATTCAACACCCTCCCCCCCAAAGGATATAGTAGCTGAACTGGTCTTCTTAACGTCGTCCCAGTTGGAGTGCGCACAGCGCAGGATCTGACTAGTCCATCTCTCCCTGGGAACACCTCTATGATTAGTCCTGTTTTTCATGTTTGACGTGGTATCTTGTCATCTCCAATGAGGACCAAATCTCCTGGTTTGAGTTGTGTTGGATTTGGGGTATGACGAGTGTGAGCCGATCTGAGGTCCAGCAAATACTCCCTCCTCCATCTGTTCCAAAATTCCTTGACAAGTCTATGGCGATATTTCCATCTTCGGGTCAGCCTTTCTTTATTTGCATTTGCTATCTGACCTGTTGTGGAAAATGGCTTTGGTGGTAAAGAGGTAAGTCTTTTCCCTATGAGGAAATGAGCTGGCGTCAGAGGTTCTGGTTCTTGTAAATCGTTGTACACAAATGTGAGTGGTCTTGAGTTAATAGTGGCTTCTATTTCTGTCAAAAGAGAAGTTAACTCTTCAAAGCTTAGAGATGCTCTGCCCATTACTCTTTTGAGGCATCCCTTTACAGAGCGCACTAAGCTTTCCCAAAAACCACCCCACCAAGCCGCTCTTTCTGCAATAAATTTCCACTTGATTCCCTTTTCAGAAAAATATTCCAGCAGCTCTGGCTCCTTTATAGCCTTCCACAGTTCCTTTAGATCTTGATCTGCTCTCTTGAACGTTTTTGCATTGTCCGAGTAGATTACTCTACAAAGTCCTCTCCGTGAAATAAATCTCTTGAATGCCAAAAGGAAACTTTCTGTCGATAGACTCGATACTAGTTCAAGGTGCACTGCACGTGTAACTGCACAGGTGAAAAGTGCTAGGTACGCCTTCTCTGCAGAATTCTTGGACTTTACAAACAGTGGGCCTGCAAAGTCAACACCTGTGACTTCAAACGGCGGTGCTTCAGTAACTCTGTCTTTGGGTAGAGGTGCAGCTGTTTGCTGTGCTGCTTTTACTTTGAATCTTTTACAGATAGTACAGTCTGAAATGCATTTTTTGACTAACTGTCTCGCGCGTGGAATCCAATACTTCTCTCGTAGATGAACTAGAGTGTCTCTCACGCCTGAATGCATGACATTTTCGTGACTGTATTTTATCAGAAGTTGTGCAAATCTGTGATTTGAGGGTAACAACCATGGGTGCTGCTCATTGAAACTCATGTTTGACTGATGCAGCCTTCCTCCTACACAGATTAAGCCTTGCTCGTCTAGAAAAGGTTTAAAGTCTCTGATTTTTGAGTCTTTGTGCACATTTTCTCCAGTTTTCAACTCTGTTATTTCTCTTTCAAAACTGTTAAGTTGCGCTTCACGTATCCATACCCTTTCAGATTTTGCCATTTCCTCTGCTGTTAGTTCTCCCCTTTGTCTTTGCTTTGAATGACAGTTGTGGAGAAATCTTTGAATCCATGCAGTTACTCTTAGTACAGTCTGTAGTTTGCTGTATTTGTCCAGCTGTAGCAATGGTTCAGATTGCACTCTTTTAGATCACCCTTATTGTCATTCAACCGTACAACCAATCATGTACAGCAGAACGAGATTGTGCTTTACCTATCTACAGTGCAAATCACACACACCCCAAGTGCAGAATCAGAGGGCCGCTGCCATGCAAGGCGCCGCCACAGAGTTCCCTCCTCCATTCCATTTATTGCTGAGCACCAAGCTGGACGGCAGGAAGTTCCACTTTTATATGGTCTTTGGCATGACCCGGCCGGGATTTGAACCCCTGCCTCCCGGGTGTGGGGCGAATGCTCTACCAACTGAGCCACCACTCCGGTGGAGTGGTGGCTCCACCACTGGCTCCACCAGTGGCTCCACCACTGTTTCACTGTTACTGAGATGTACTGCGGCTTGACTTGCCTTTAGCTCAGCTTTAACCTCTTCTTCTGATAGTATTTCTTTTGCTGTTTCTGGCGGTGTAGTTTGAAGCTCCTTTTCTTTCAAAAATGATGGGCCTGACCACCAGAGATTTTCCTCTTTCAACCTTGATGCGGACTGACCTCTTGTGGTGAGATCAGCTGGGTTCACCTTTCCATTACAATGTGTCCATAGTTCTGGTGGTGTCAAAGTTTGTATCTCCATCACTCTGTTGGCAACAAACTGTTTCCATTTCTTTGATGAACTGTGAATCCAGTGAATCACTATCATGGAGTCTGACCACATTCTGAGTTGAGTGATCTGCATATTCAGTGCCTTCAAAAGGTTATTTGCCAACCTTGATCCAATCACAGCTCCCATCAGTTCCAAGCGTGGCAGTGTGATTGTTTTGATTGGTGCCACTCTTGACTTGGATGCAACGAGCGCAGTAACAGTCTCTCCTTCTGTTGTTTGTCCTTGTAGATACGCAACTGCACCATACGCCTTTTCGCTTGCATCTGTGAAGACATGGAGAACTTGTGATTTATCTGACAGTTTTTCTGTTCCATACCACCGCGGAATGACTATTTGGTGGATCTGAGGAAGCTCCATGCACCACTGCTGCCATGCCTGTGAAAGGTCTGGAGGCAGCTCGTCGTCCCAGCTCAGGCCCCGTCGCCACATTTCCTGAAACAGACATTTAACTCGAATGGTAAATGGCGTTAGGAACCCTATAGGATCAAAGAGTCTGGCGGATGATCTCAAAACACTCCTCTTTGTGTTTTCTTTTCCTTTTAGAATGTTCATCAAATGTTTGAGGTCAAAGGCAAAGTCATCTGTGTCCGGTCTCCACACCAAACCAAGAACTTTCAACACACTTCCATGTGTTTCTGTTTCTTGTGTGAAATCAAGCTTGCTGTGTGACCACTTGGTTTTCAGTTCAAGGGAGTTTGTTGTCCACTTACAGAGGTTCATGTTGGCAGCAGCCAGTATTTCTCTTGCTCCTGTAGTAAGTCTGTATGCCTCGTCTGAGTTACTTGAGCTAGCGATCAGATCATCCACATAAAGTGAGTCTCTCATTAGTTTTACTGTGTCTGGTTGGTCAGCTTCATATTTCTCCAGATGATGTCTGATAGTGGCTGCAAGTAAAAATGGACTTGAAGTTACTCCAAACACAACACGTGCCATTCTCATTATACGCGTGTTGGTGCCTTCAACATCTGGGGGTCCTGTAAGCCACAAAAATCTCACAGCCTCTCTGTCACTTTCAGTTATAGATATCTGAAGGAAAGCTTTAGTAATGTCCGCTGTGAAAGCTACAGGATTTTGTCTGAATCTAATCAAAATGCTCATGAGATCAGCATTCAGGTTTGGGCCAGGTAATAAACAGTCATTTAAAGAGGAACAACCTTCTTCATGTGACGAAGCATCAAACACTACCCTTAACTTGGTAGTTACTTTGTCCTCTCTGATTACAGCATGATGAGGTAAGTAGTAGGTTACATTCTCTGTCTCTGCTGAATGACTGCTCTCTGGCACATCTTCACATATTCCTTGTTCTGTGTAATCCTCTATTACATCGTTGTATCTTTTAAACAGTGTCACGTCAGATTTCAGCTTTCTTTTCAGGGTTTCAAACCTCTTTTGTGCAACCTTCTTGTTGTCTGAGAGTTCGGGTGTGTCTTGGCGCCATGGCAACGCCACTTCATATCTCTCATTAATGAATCTGACTGACCTGTCAAAGCTCTCCTTGGCTTTCTTGTCATCAGATGTTTCCTCACCTTTAGTAGTGATGCCCAGCGACTCGATCTCCCAAAATGCTCTTAGCTGGTTTGAGATCTCCACTGAGTCTTCACTGAGTCCAATGTGCATACATGTTGCTTCATTCATACTGGACATGACAACTGGTCCTTGCACTGCCCAGCCGAATCTGGTTTCTACGGCAACCAAAGCGTCTGACAGTCTCTCAGTTTTACCTGTGACTACTCTCCAGTAGTAATCTGCTCCGATCAGTACTGATAGCTCCAAACCATCTTTGTCTCCCGCTGACACATCTGCTACTGGTAGCCCTTTTTTCTCCAGCTGCCGTTGGATGTGTTCACTGGGGACTTTCATGACTGCAGTACAAAGCTGTGGGGTTTGAACAGCTTCAGTCTCGATTTTCTGATCTTTGTTTCTCACATTCTCCAGGACTAGTTTTATGACATTGCATTTTGTGGTCACTGGGTTTTTTGAGCCAAATGTGTGAAGGTTTAATGTCTCTTGTTTTAGTATTGGCAGTTTTAAATCTTTCACTTGTTTCTCATGGACAAAACTCCGTTGGCTTCCTCCATCAATTAAGCAACGCACAATCTTCTTTCCTCCAGGTCCTTCAATCCTTGCTCTCACAGTTTGCAACAGCACTGTTTCACATTTTTCTGGGGTTGGTTTGGCTGCATATGGAAATACTGAGGAGACCACTGTATCACTCGTGTTTTCAGCGGCATCTGTCCTTTCTATTGGTTGCTCACTTCTGTCACACACAACAGCATGATGTCTCCTTCCACAATCAGTGCATGTCACATTTTTGGATCTACAGTCTCGAGCAAGAGGTCTGGGCTTTAGGCATATGAAGCACCTTCCCATTTTCTTTAGCTTTTCTTTCCTGCTTGTGACTGTGTCTTCAGTGCACTGTTCTGACTTGTGGCTGGTGCTGTTACAGAATATGCAACTGTGCACAAATGGTGTATTCGAACTGCCTGTGTGGAGGGCTGCAGCTGAGGGCACATTAGGTCCTTTCCACTTTTCTCTGCTTGAATCTAGTTTGCAGTGCTGTCTCTGATTTGCATGTGTATTTTTATGATTCTCTCTTGTTTGTGTCAAATGTGCAGCACGCTCCCTGCTTTCAACTTCATGTTGCAAAAACTTTACAAGGCCATCAACATCCCACTTTTGCCCTATATCTGTTTTGCGGGTGTACTCAAGGGCAAGATCAGCAGGAATCATTTTGAACAGTATGGGGCACAGTAAACCTCCATAACTGTCTGACATGACTCCTAAAGCTTCTAGGCTTCTGATTTGTACTTCAACGTCATCAAAAAGTTGTCTCAAGGCAACAATGTCTGAGGACCTTTTAACTGGACTTAGATTTAGTAACTTAGACATGTGTGCACTTACAATGAGATCTTTCCTTCCAAATCTTTGCTTAAGCATGTCTACTGCAGCATCATAGTTCATGTCAGTTACTTTCAGCCCTGCGACGGCGCGTGCAGCTGGCCCGATGAGATATGACTTCAAGTAAGTGAACTTTTCAGTTTTGCTCAAATCTGGGTTTTGGTGAATTGCATTTTCGAATTGGTCCCAAAACTCCTGCCACATGCACACTTCTCCGCTGTATTTGTTTATTGAGAGCTTGGGTAACTTTACCGAGGGTCTGCTTGTATTTGACCGTGTACTCACGTCACTCAGCCGATGTGGATTCGCTGATACGGTGGCGTCTCTTGCCTGTTCTTGTTGCTGTAAGGCAGCCCGTTCAATCGCTCTCTCTGCCCGCGTCCTCCATAAATTTGTGTTGTCCTGATACTCAAGTGTCTGCACCATGTCCGCATCTAACTCGTCCAAAGGGATCTCCTGCTCTATATCAGGTTCAATGTCTTGCAGGCCTTTCTCTTTCTGTGACAACATGGCTAACAGCTCCCGCAAACGGTCACTGTTTATATCAGTCTTACTTGTTTCATCTTGTATAATTTGCAGCAGCTTTGTAACGGACGTCCGCAGCACGGTCCGTTTCTGTTTTAGCCTTTGAAGTCGCTCCGACATTTTTTCCTTTCATCTCCGTGTTGTTACAGCTATCGGCTTAATCCCAACAACGTTCTCTCTTCACTTTTCCCGCTTCCCAGCTTCCGCTTCCCGGGTTTCGGCACCAAAAAAATATGTTGTGGATTTAGCTGTAACATCAGTTGTTATAAGGAAAGAATGTCCAAACACCCAACTTTACCTTCATTTGGCTTTACTGGAGAATGCTGCATCTCAGTTTACAACACATTTGTTGTTCCCGCTGACTAACATGCGTCCGTCTCTCTGATAGCACTGCATCGCTTAGCACTGACTTCTTCTTCTTCGGTCTGCAGCTTGAACAATAACATTTCATGGCCAAAGGTACAGCACCAGCGCCGTCTAGTGGACAATGTCTAACGACTGCATTGAAGGAAAACACCTTTGGGATTCTAATTAAATTACTACTATAAATAGCTTTTCTGATTAACTATAAAATGTTTATAATATCTGTTTGTTTTCACGTGTATTTAAATATGTAATAACTAATAACTTATGTGTATGAACCATTATGAACTATTAAATATTCAACAGCCTCCCTGGGAAGGTCTATGCCAAGGTACTGGAGAGAAGAGTCTGGCCTTTGGTTGACCCTCGGATTCAGGAGGAGCAATGTGGTTTTCGTCCTGGCAGTGGCACATCGGATCAGCTCTTCACCCTCAAGAATCCTTGAGGGTTCGTGGGAGTTTGCCCAACCAGTTTACATGTGTTTTGTGGACTTGAAGAAGGCATTCGACCACGTCCCTTATGTTTTTTTGTGGGGTGCTTCGGGAGTATGGGCTATTGGGCTTGTTGTTACGAGCCATCCGGTCTCTATATGACCGTTGAGAGAGTTTGGTTCATATTGCCAACACTCGGTCGGACTCATTCCCAGTGAGAGTTGGACTCCGCCAGGGCTGCCCTTTGTCACCGATCCTGTTCACAATTTTTATGGACAGGATTTCTAGGCACAGCCATGGAACGAAGGGTGTCATGCTTGGTGACCACAGGATCTCATCTCTGTTGTTTGCAGATGATGTTCTGTTGGCTTCATACAGCAATGACCTACAGGTCTTACTGGGATGGTTTTCCGCTCAGTGTGAAGCAGCTGGGATGAGAATCAGCACCTCCAAGTCCGAGTCTATAATCCTCAGCCGGAAAAAAAGTGGAATGTACTCTCCAGGTTGGGGTAAGTTCCTGCCCCAAGTGGAAGAGTTTAAGTATCTCGGGGTCTTATTCATGAGTGGGGGGAGAATGGAGCGAGAGATTGACAGATGGATCGGAGCAGCATCTGCAGTGATGCAGACGTTGTACTGGTCCGTTGTGGTGAAAAGGGAGCTAAGCTCTAAGGTGACATAATGCACGGCTCAGGAGACACGCACGCAGGCTCAGGATAGATTCAATAGCTTTATTAACAACAAGTGTGTATGAGTGCGTGTATGTGAGATGGTAATGTATTGGTGGTGGCATCTGCGTCAGGCACGGGAACAGGAAACCGTACAGCCGGACAACCCTATGGGAGAAGCAGAGGGAGAAGGGTAACGGGCACCACACCAACACAGGAGATGAGGTAATGGCTACTGGCTTACTTGGTTCGGGCAGGTGACTGGCGTAGCAAGGGCATAGCCCGGTAGACAGCAACCTGGAGCACCTGAAGCAGCAGCGAGGAGGAGATGGCTGGGGAACGTAGTCCGCCGCCGGGGAATCCACCTGTGCACAGGGGAGGAGAACTGGAAGAACAAGGTAAGGGATGCTTACTTGTGATCTTGCTTGAAGAAGAGGGTTCCTTGCAGCAAGAGTAGCCGAAGCCCAGGGCGAGGCGGCTTAAATCCCTCGCCGCTGACGAGGCGCAGGTGTGCGTGCAGCTGGCGCCGCTGATGAGCGGCGAGATGTGACATAAGGTAAAACTGTTGATTTACCGGTCAATCTACGTTCCTACTAGGGGTGGGTTCAAAAGCTCGATACAACAATATAGATCGATCCACGTTTGACTGAGCCAATATCAATCCACAAAATCAGCGGATCGATCTTTTAATATAAGACTTTTACGTCTGTGAACGTCTGCTGAGTCTGATCATGTTAAAACCGGGTCAGTGAACCAGGAACAACGGCCAAGAACCAGAAACACCCAGAGGGCTAACAGAGCTAACAGCTAACGAGCTAATGGATATGCTAGTTCTTCTTCTGTGGTGTTAAAAAGGTTCTCATCCCGCAAGCATTCCCTGCGGTGCGTGCACACATCTTTACTTTCGTGTTTACATGAGTGAAATTGCTGACATGCGTGTCTCTGAATTTATCAACAAACGTCACTATAAAGACTGTCCTCAACAGCTTCAGAATATTTTTCATAAAGCGGGGATAAATGGTTTTGTACTACGTGCAGCGCTGTGTTGGGACACAAAGTTGACAACTGATAAATTGAAAACACACAGAGACTGGCTGAAATCCATGAAGAGAGAGGGAGACTTGGAGCTGCTGAAATTGTAAGTAAAATATCATTTGCTTGTTTTAACATTTGTGTCGTAAATTAATAATTTATCCGGCATGATGGTGGTTTCTTTTACAAACTATGGATACAGAGTTAACGGTTGGTTACGCACTGTGAATAAATGCAGAATAAAGGTATATTTTATGAGATTATGGACTTCTAGCACTTAAGCGAGAGATTTGAAGATAATAATGAATCACAACAAAATGAAAATGGCAGAATTAATAAAGGCTGCACTACGAACAATTTTTACTCAGTAGAACTAAATTGAAATGAACAAATTTTCCTAGGAAATGAATTGAAACCCTTTTCAAAAATTGAAAGTTAATTTGTAGTTAAAATATAAACAAAAAATGAAAGAAACTAAATTATTAAGCCCTACTGTGGTGAGGGGATTTAAAAAATATGATTATTAATTTTACTGTGAAATCTATTCTTTTCATCTCCCCTTCCCATCTATGAAGACTGGGTTTCCACTCCAAGGCCCATCCTGCACTGTGACCTTCTGAAGGGAAGAGGTTGTCAGTGGAGGAGCATCCCTGCTTCATGTGGACTTGAGCACAGAAGAAGAACTCAAGTTTTTCAGGGTCTTAGTTTGTAAATTCAAAATTCAAGAAGGTGCTGCCATAATTTTCTCCAGACTCTAATATGCATTCAATGCCATTTAGTTGTTGTAATGACTAATTCTTTTATTTCTTTTTTTTTTTAATTTAAGTTCTCAGCAAGAATACAATGTTGGTCCTTTTTGACAACTTTACTGAGCATTTAATTCTACATAAATCATTGTTTAACAGGAAATTTTTTGGCAATCCTGTGCTTTTCTTGTGGTGTTACATAGAACAGCATCACTGTAAACTCTGGAAAAAGCAGCTACTTTAAAATCTGTACTTCCTCACACAACTTTCAGTGGAAAAAAAACTCAAAATGTCAACTTTTTGGAAAAGCTCCTACAAATTCAGGCTTTTTCAGCCACAATAATCACAACAACAGCCGATGAAATCCTGGAGGGACTGAAATACAGTGAGATTATGTCTACATGCTTCATGCATTTGAATTTGTTTCCTGATTCTGGGTTGCTAACTTAACATTACACACCCTTTGCACTAAAGAAAGCACTTGTGAGCACTTTATGAAATCATAAGTTAAATAATAAAAAGTGCATTATTGTAACTGATTTTGGGTCAGTTCTATATGTGATAATTTATGTATTAAAGTTAGAGTATTCTTGGTACAATTTGCAGCATTAGGTCTCAAAGATTTTTTTTTCCTGCCAAGTAAAATGGCTATTAATATGGCAGTTTCCCAGATCGAATCGGGATTGGATCGGAATTGAATCGGGTCAGAACCTCAAGAATTGGAATCGATTCGATTCTGGAAATTAGGGATCGTTCCCAGCCCTAGCTCCTGCCCTCACCTATGGTCACAAGCTTTGGGTAATGACCGAAAGAATGAGATTGTGGATACAAGCAGCTGAAATGAGCTTTCTTCATAGGATTGCTGGACTCACCCTTAGAGGTAGGGTGAGGAGCTCAGTCATCTGGGAGAGGCTCAGAGTAGAACTGCTGCTCCTCCACATTGAAAGGAGCCAGTTGAGGTGGTTTAGGCATCTGATAAGGACGCCTCCTGGACGCCTCCGACTTGAGGTGTTTCGGGCACGTCCCACTGGGAGGGGACCCCAGGGCAGACCCTGGAGAGACTATGTCTCCCAGCTGGCCTGGGAACGCCTTGGTATCCTCTCTGAAGAGTTGGAGCAGGTGGCCAGGGAGAGGGAAGTCTGGGCTTCTCTGCTTGAACTGCTGCCTCTGCCACCCGGACCTCCAGAAAAGTGGTAGAAGATGGATGGGATGGATGGATGGAGAATACCTAATTATTGAAAAGGAATGGGACATCCAATATTAGCGACTGTTTCAGTTCCCTTGTTTATTTGTTTGTCAGATCACTTATTTGTGTGATCTTTTATCACTTATATTCATAATAGTGTAACTTGAACTTTGGGGAATGGCAGTTGTTCAGTCATCATTAATTATAATAATTATTTTAGTTTATATCACTGTTCAGTGATGGAGTTCAGTGAAATCACACCATCACGTACTTCATCAGCTTCTGTGTGGACAACAACGTTCCCACCAAGACCATACGGTGTCGCTCAAACAACAAACCCTGCATCAACCCTGAGATAAAAACACTTCTGAGAGAGAAGAAGAGGATCTTCAGGTCGGGGAACAGGGAGATGCTGAAGTCCGTACAGAGGGAGCTGAGGAGAAAGATCAGAGAAGGCAAGGACAGCTTCGGGAAGAAGATGGAGGACAAGCTGCAACAGAGCGACATCAGCAGGGTCTGGAGAAACGTTAAAACCATCTCTGGGCTCCAGAATACCTCCCCCCAGGCCACGGGGGGCAGGGAGTGGGTGAACAATCTGAATCTGTTTTTCAATAGGTTTGACCAACCGCCCTCCCCCCTGACTGCACAACAACCACTGCTGCCTCTAAAGACATCAAGTCCTGCTGCCCACTCCCCACTCCACCAACAACCCCCCACTCCCAACACACAGCCCCCCAACCTGACCCTGACTAAGACCCAGGTGAGGATGGAGCTGAGGAAGATCAAGGCAAGGAAGGCGTCGGGACCGGACAGCATCAGTGCAAAGCTCCTCAAGTCCTGTGCAGACCAGCTGTGTGGGATTGTGGAGTACATCTTCAATCTGAGCCTGAAGCTGGGGAGGGTACCACAGCTGTGGAAAACATCTTGTGTGGTACCTGTAACAAAGACTTCCCACCCCAAAGACCTGAACAGCTACAGACCAGTGGCCTTGACGTCCCACATGGTGGAGACCCTGGAGAGACTGCTCCTTGCTCACCTCCGCCCCCTGGTGGGACCAGCGATGGATCCACTCCAGTTCGCCTACCAGCATGGCATTGGGGTGGAGGATGCAGTGATCTTCCTCCTTCACCATTCTCTGTCCCACCTGGAGAAGCCCGGGAATGCGGTGAGGATCATGTTCTTTGACTTCTCCAGTGCTTTCAACACCATCCAACCGATGATCCTGAAGGACAAGCTGCTGCACGCAGGGGTGGACCAGCACCTGTCATCATGGATCCTGGACTACCTCACTAACCGGCCTCAGTTTGTGAGAACCCGGGACTGTGTGTCCGACACAATCATCGGTAGCACGGGGGCCCCCCAGGGAACGGTTTTGGCTCCCTTCCTGTTCACCCTTTATACTGCGGACTTCTCACACAACACAACACACTGCCATCTACAGAAGTTCTCTGATGACTCTGCGATCGTTGGCCTCATCTCCAATGGAGATGAAGCTGAGTACAGAGGGCTTATCCAGGACTTCGTGGACTGGTGCCATCGGAACTGCCTCCAGATCAACGCAAGGAAAACTAAGGAGCTGGTGGTGGACTGCCGCAGGCAAGGACAACCCCTCACGGCACCAGTAAATATACAGGGAACAGGCATTGAGAAGGTGACATCCTATAAGTACCTGGGTGTTCATCTGAACAATAAACTAGACTGGTCACATAATACTGACGCACTCTACAAGAAGGGACAGCGCAGGCTGTTCCTACTGAGGAGACTCAGGTCTTTTGGTGTACAAGGGGCACTGCTGAAGACATTCTATGACACGGTGGTGGCATCAGCCATCACTTTTGGAGTGGTCTACTAGGGCAGTGGCATTACGGCAGCCGATAGGAAGAGACTGAACAAACTGATCAAGAAAGCTAGCTCTGTCCTGGGGCAGCGCCTTGACCCAGTAGAGGAGATAGGAGAGAGAAGGATGGTGGCTAAACTGTCATCTCTGCTGGAGTCCGAGTTCCACCCTATGCAGGACATACTGAATGCACTGAGGAGCTCATTTGGCAGCAGACTACATTATTCTAGGTGCACAACCGAGAGGTTTCGCAGGTCCTTCCTACCAACAGCTGTCAGACTGTACAACCTAAGCAGGGCTGCTCGCAGAGATAGCAAAAAGACGCGACAACCTAATAGTTTTGAATGAAAAAGACGCAATAGACTTATACAATGGTCCCCTCCGGCATACAACTAGGAAAATACCGGTCGCTATGGAGGGTGAGAATATGTATGGGTACATAATCATACCATGTAGGATAACTAAGTAGACGGTTGTGCTGTTTCATCCCATCTTGCAGCAATGCTCTGCACTGTGTGTGTTTATATATTTACATTTTTATTCCATCTAGCTACAATGCTCCGCACTGGGTGTGTTTATATATCTACATATTTATTCCATCTAGCTACAATGCTCCGCACTGTGTGTTTACATATCTACATATTATTCCATTTAGCTACAATGCTCCGCACTGTGTGTGTTTATATATTTACATATTTATTCCATCCAGCTACAATGCTCCGCACTGGGTGTGTTTATATATCTACATATTTATTCCATCTAGCTACAATGCTCCGCACTGTGTGTTTACATATCTACATAATATTCCATCTAGCTACAATGCTCCGTACTGTGTGTGTTTATATATCTACATATTTATTCCATCCAGCTACAATGCTCCGCACTGTGTGTCTATATATATATATATATATATATATATATATATATATATATATATATATATATATATATATATATATGTACATATGTATACTTGCTGCTCTTGTTTCTTTTTTTCTCTTGCCTTCTGATTGTTGCTCTGAGTGTTGCTATTCCCCATTGTGGGACTAATAAAGGCTTATCTTATCTCATCTTATCTTATCTTATCTTAAATATTGAATTTCTTCTGTGTATCATCAATAAACACATGCAGTACTATAACAGGACATGCTTACTAATATTTGAGACCCATCGTAGTGCATCATTTTATATTTTAGCAATATTTTGTTATTAAAAGGTTTTTTAAAAGTGTAATCAACCGAATTAACTACAAAACACGCAACATTATTATACACAGCAGAAGGACCCGTTTGACTACAACCGTTGCATCAGTGTTGACCATTTCAGAATCAGAATCAGAATCAGCTTTATTGCCAAGTATATTTACAAGTAAACATACGAGGCATGTCAAGTCAAATTCCTCGTATGTTTACTTGTAAATATACTTGGCAATAAAGCTGATTCTGATTCTGACCATTTGTCAGTAAATATTTCACTAAAAATGATTTATTTTGTTATTTTCTCATAAATTTCCTATTTTCTTGTAAATTTGTGACTTTCCCCCTAATTTGATAAAAAATTTTCTGGAAAATTTGAAGCTGCCTCATTGGTTTGCAACTTTTTTCCCTGTAAACTTGCAACTTTTCCTCATAAATTTATGATTTTTTTCTTGTAAAATTGTGACTTTTTCTTGCAAATTTGCTAACTTTTTCTTGTAATTTTGGAACTTTCTTATAAATTTGCCACTTTTTTAGTGTAATCTTGCAACTCCTCGTAAATTTGTTACTTTTTTCCTTGTAAGGTTGCTATTTTCTTGTAAATGTCACAATTTTCCCCGTGCACTTTTACGCGGCGCACGGAGGAGTAGAGAGATAGATTTACACGCAGGGTTACACCACAAACACATTTATTAAAGAAACACCAACAGTTCCAAAAATAGTGCAGACATACAAAAACGGAAGCAGGGTACACTTACAGGCTACACAGCAGAACGTGTTGCAGGCAAACCACAGTGTACAGTGGGGAGGGTAGACCATAGCAGGACGAGGATTCATTTGACAATCCAATAATCCAGCAATGGTAGACTGGCACTGAGCTGCTTAAGTACAACCATACTGGCAAAGGGAGATTGGGTGCACCTGGGCAAGAAGTGGGAAAGGTAATCACCAGGAGTGGAACCAGCTGACTGTCATGAGAGAGGAGGCATGGTCGGACCGGCAAGCTGTCCGCACGAGTGTAGGCCAAAGGAGGCTGCCTCACAGCTGCCAGCCAGAAAACAGTGGCTACAGGTACGGAAAAATAAACTAGGGAACATAGAAACTACAAGAAACTCAAAAGATAACACAATACACAAATACACAGATGTACTTGAGACACAGGAGGTCAGAACCGAGCCCGAAGGACAAACCGGCTCAGTTCATGACAGTAAATTTGTGAGTTTTCCCATAAATTTGTGACATTTTTCTTGTAAATTTGGAACTTTCTCAAAAATTTTCAACTTTTTTTTACTGTAAACTTACAACTTTTCCTCATAAATTTGGGACTTTCTTTTCATAAATTTTCCATTTATTTATTCATACATTTGCTACTTTTTTTTGTTAATCTGCAACTTTTTTATTTTTTTCCTCATAAATTTGACTTTTTTCTTGTAAATTTGCTAAACTTTTCTTATAAGTTTGTAACTTCAATTTTTTCTTGTAAAATCTGCAACTTTTTGCTTTAAAATGTTTACTTTTTTCTCATAAATTTGCTACTATTTTTTTGTAAATTTGTCATTTTTTTTTCTGATAAATTTTCACATTTTACTCGTAAATTTGTGACTCTTTTGTGTAATTTTGCCTAAGGCACAAATATTGCTGAAACCTACTCACCCATTTTAACCCATTTTAAACCAATGTAGGGCCCAGTTGGGGTTAAAGTGAGTAAACATGTTACCTGCTCACCTGTACCACAGGTAAAGTCCATGTGGACAAATACAGATTGAGCCAACAAATATACTTGGGAGCCATAAAACAGCCCAGATTCCATGATGTTATTTCGGCCCACATGGGCATGCTGGCTGAGTAGTCATAACACATGGAGGCCTGTCCAGAATAAATACAATTTGTCACGAGCTGATGCGGCTTGGCTTTCCCCGGCTTGGCCTCGATCTCTCAGTGGGTTTTGGTTCCATTATGTTTGTGTATTTTTGTGCTTATCTCCTTCCATAGCCACTGCCTGACCGGCAGCTGTTAGTCAGCCTCGGTGACCTACTTTCTCCCATGCTGCTGACAGTCTGTCGGTCCAACCCGCCCCCTCGCTTTCCTCTGGTTTCCATCAGCTGTTCCCATCCCCAGTAGTTAGTTTTCCCGCGCCTCGCCCAGGTATGCCCAATTTGTGTGGCTAGCGGTGTTTGTATTTAAGCAGCTCTTTGCTAGTCAAACACTGCTGGACCACTGTACGTGTTAGACAGTTATTCTCCGCCGTCTGTACGGCAGTCCCGAAGGATTTGTGATTCGTGCTCAATGGGAGATTTGGACTACTTGGACGGTTCTCACTCGTGAGTAAATTGTTTAGCGTTTCATTCATTCATGCATTCATTCATCTTCTTCCGCTTAATCCTTTTCGGGTCGCGGGGGGGCTGGAGCCTATCCCAGCATCTTTGGGCGAGAGGCAGGGTACACCCTGGACAGATCGCCAGTCCGTCGCAGGGCCAACACAGAGAGACAGACAACCTTTCACTCTCACAGTCATACCTAAGGACAATTTAGAATCCCCAGTTTTGATGCGAATTAACCTAACTTGCACGTTTTTTGGCATGTGGGAGGAAACCGGAGAAATCCCGGAGTAAACCCATGCAGACAAGGGGAGAACATGCAAACTCCACACAGATCACTGTTGGTCGGGGGCTGGGATCAAACCCAGGATCCCCAGGACAAGGGTGAGTTGCTGTGCTGCCGCAGTGCTAACCACTCCGCCACCGCGCCGCCTGTTTAGCATTTCCCTGTGCAATATTCCTACTACGCTGAGCTGGTAGTGTTTCTCTCCACAGATCTACTGCTACGCTTAGGCTGTTGCCCAGTTTGCTTTGCCCTGAATCAGCTGAACCTCCTTGAGTCTTCCTCGCTCTCCCGAGCGCCGTTGTATAGTATTATTTTCCTGTGGCCACGGTACACAGTGGTCTGCCCGCTGTTCGCTTCGGCGTCAGCCATTTTGTGTACATAACTACCTTCCTGTAAGTCTTTATTTTTGAATTGTTTGTCAATAAATGTGTGTTTGGTGAAACCCTGCGCGTAAATCCATCCATCCTTCTCTTCCTCCGTACACTGTGGAAAAGCGCACGGTGAAGTTTATGACACAGTTATATGTTGTTGGGTCTTTTTTTTACTTATTCTGCTTAACTTTAGACATTACTGCAAGTTTGTTCTCTTATTGTAATGTGTCGGTGAGTTTGTCACATGTAAAAATAGACAATTACATTACATACAGTAATGACAATGTATGACATACCACTCCCACTCAGGAAATTTATCATCCCTGAAGGATGAAAGAACAAAAAATTCAACAAACACAAATATGTAGAAGTTGAAAACAGTTCAGTACATCCTGACATCTCTTTTGATTCAAAGGCAACTATTTTTCTTGGGCCAGAGCTATAATGTATGGGGGCTTGTCCTGAATAAATTTTAGTGTTTAAACCTGAGCTTGTTCATTTGGAATAACCTGAACAATAAAACAAAATACATATCCTCTGTTTCATGATTAACGTGTGGTATCCTCTTCATTCATATACAATTCTCTGGCACTTAAACTTTCTACATGAGCTCATGTCTACTGATCACCGATTTCATCATTTAGTGCCGACAACAGTTTGCTGAGTCAGCACCAACTTATTTCCTCTCATATGTGTTCTAAATCACATGGTTTCATGGTGAAGCCACCATAGAAGAGGAAGTGGTGAGCTGTTAACTCGTCTTTAGACGGTAAATTTGGCCAGAGAGCCCATGCCATTTTAAGTCTTTGTGTCAGTCATAGTTTCGGTTTACTTTACATCTTACTGTAAACTTTAAACTCACATTAACATAATTCATTCAGGATTTATTCTGCTTTACAAAAGAGCTACTGAAAGACATCTAACAAAACCCCAAATTTGAGCCTGTACTAAATAACAAATATAAAATATTGAGAACATTTACAACTTACAAGGGTTGCTCATTAAAGATTTCCCCTGACTCATTCTCCATGGACTGAGAGGAACCACACTTGAACAGTTATCAGACTTTCTCTATATAGGTACCACCAAGGGTCACACACTTCTGCTATTTCTTTATACAGCTGTGGAGACCTCACCTGTAGAAGTTTGCAGGCTTTGTCAGAAGCCACGACTTGACCTTGGGAATCAGCATTTCATTGTCTTGATAGCCCTTCAAAAATGACTTCACGGTTGGAACGAGGTGGAAGTCAGTTGGTGTGAGGTCAGGAGAGTAAAGGGGGGTGAGGAAGGATTTCATAGCCACAGGACGTGCTTCCATCTGGGCAACACGGAGGTTGTAAACTGGGGTGCTGCCTTGCAGGAGGTGGATACCTTTGGTCAGCGTGCCATGCCTCTTGTTTTTGATGGCCTTCCACTATTTCTGCAGCAGTGAAGCGTAGTAATTCCTGGTAATTTTGGTACACTTTGCTACGAAATCCATCATGACCGTGTCTGCTAAAGGTTAGACATGTACCTTCTTTGGAGGTGGTGAGTCATAATGCTTACAGTGCGTCGACTGGGCTTTAGTCTCTGGATCATAGTAATGGACCCATGTTTCTTTCTGCCAAAAAACGACCTCCTGGTTTTCTTGGCACATGGCCAAAAGAGCCTGGGAGCACGGGACTTGTTCCTGTTTCTGGAAAGTCGAGAGTAACCAGGGAATCCATCATGTAAAGAACTTCCACACATGCAAATGGTCATGGATGATTTTTTTCCCCACAGACCTCACATTCATCTTGACATCTATAATAACTGGAAGTGGGTCAGGGAAACTCTATAATGAGAGTCCTTGTAGGATACAGGAACATTGGTGTAGAGTATGGGCTGAACTCCTACAGTCCAAATAGAAGACACCACTACAGGTGACTAAGAATGATGGAGCTAAGTGTTATGTATGAGGAAGAAGAGTCGTCTTGCAGGAACCAACAACACCAACCATCCCTTTATTATCAGAACACAGAATTATATACACCAGTGGCCGTGTCCACCTGACGTCACCCTGTGGGCGGGTATGACATCACACACACACTACACTCACGACACCACACTAAGATCCTGAGGGACTTCCGAATCCTGATGGATAAAGTGGTGATGGCTAACCAACCAGACATTGTGGTGGTTGACAAACAGCAGAGAAAAGCAACTGTAATTGATGCGGGGATTCCTAGTGACTTCTAGATGAGAAAGAAGGACAAGAGCTGGAAAAATACTAAGGACTTAAAGAGCAACTAGAAAAGTTGTGGAAAGTGAAGGTAACAGTGGTACCAGAGGTAAGTGGAGCACTTGGGTATGTGAGCCCTAAGCTGGGAGAGTCCCCAGCCAGCATGTCCATGTGGGCCCCACGAAAGGTTACACTGGGCTGTCTTATGGTCCCATGTGGGTTTGTCCATGGATTCCATGTTGGACCCATCTGTGTTTGCCCACATGGACTTTACCTGTTTACCTATTTTCAACTCATTATGCCTCAGTGAAAATGGAGGCATATGGTAATCACTCAATGCATCTGTGTGTGGTTGGTTGTTCCCATCTGTATGTTACCAGGTTTTCAGCTCGCCCGCTCAAAACTAAGTGGAACTAAAGTCTTGTATCACTGTATCGCCATATTTTTTCGACTTTTAATTTGCCAGAATTTCAAGATAAGGCTTTGTTTTAAAAATAAACAGAAATTTAACTCACCATTTCCGTGTAATGGATCCACCAGGTTCAGGTTCAGGTTACTTTATTTGTACCCGTAGGTAGATTTGTTTTGCAGTCTGGTGACATCCATATTTACAAGCCACAAATTACATTCAACATAGACACAAACACAGGCACACATGAAATTGACTATAAACATGATAAAAATACTCAAGGCTCCATTAATCAGGGTATAAAAAGACAAAGAGATGAGAGAAAAACCAGAGGTAAGAGAGAAGAGTCATATTAAAAGTTAAAAACTAGTCAAAGAGAGTTAAAAAACTCAAAGGTCTAAAACTCAATAAAATATTTAGAACCCAAGTAACATCCTACAAAAATAAGTAAATATAAAATGGAGTTAATAAATAGGTACCTAAATTATGTGCAATGTATTGTTACAGCTTGTTCAACTCTTTGACAGCAGCAGGAACAAAGCTGTTTTTGTAGCGCTGGGTTTTACTTTTTGGGACAGCAAACCTCCGTCTTGAGGGAAGAAGCTGAAAGTTGCAGTGCAAAGGGTGGGAGTCATCATTTAAAATGGAGGTAGCCATCCTCTGTACTTGTCTGGTGTACAGGGATGTCAGGCTCAGCTGTGACTCACCAAGCAAACGACTGGACCATCTAACTACCTGATCCAAGGATTTCCTCTGTTTCAGTTTTATCTGACCAAACCATGACACTAAAGAAAAGGATAAAACAGATTCAATAAAAGCCCGATAAAACATTGTCATTATGGTTCGATCAATTTGGAAGCGTGCAAGTTTTCTCAAGCAATTGAGCAAATGTTGCTGACCCTTTTTGCACACCCTTTCACAGTTCTCTTCAAACTTTAAATTACTATCAATAATCGTCCCAAGATATTTGTAGGATTGTACACATTCGGTGGTCTGGCCTTTTCGTACGGTGACTTTGTGCCTGGGAGTTTTCCTCCTAAAGTCAATAATCATGTCTTTAGTTTTTGTCATATTCAGCTGCAGGTAGGAATCCTCACACCAGTGAACAAAATCATCAACTACTGGGCCGTGGCCACTCTCACCATCCTGGAGGAGACTGACAATAACTGAATCATCAGCATACTTTATGATGTGTCTGTTGTCATGTCTGCTCCGACACATGTTTGTGTACAGGATGAAGAGTAGTGGTGATAACACACACCCCTGAGGAGAGCCAGAAGAAGAGCACTTTAGGTCAGACAATGTACCATTGACCCTTACTCTCTGCGTCCTGTTGGTTAAGAAATCACCAAAGAAAGGTATTGTAATAACTATGCCAGGTCACTAGAGGCAGCAGTGCAACTTTTTTTTTTTTTTTTTTTACAGTCCATGGACGACTTCCTGAGCATGGCAGACCACAGCGGACAGCTCAGCGAAGCAAAAAAACCCTTTCAAAGTAAGTTTTGTGCTTAAATTATGCAGCAATTTCAATATTAAAACACTAATAACTCCTACAACTGCAACGTTTGATTTTTAAAGTTTATGTTACTTCACACTGTTTTTCTCATCTGTGAAAACTACAAGTGCCAAACTCCTTGCCTCTAAAACATGACGGACGACAGCGGCTAGAGCATAGATATAAAAGACTAGATTGGCAGCGCTGGCCAGTCCGTGCTTGCGGTGGCGTGACGCGCGTCCGCCATCTTGGTACAGGATATGTGTAGCACATCCCTGTGGTCCAGTGCAGACACCTGCTTGGGTCATTCTCCTTTGTTAAACGTTTGACAGGCTTCAGTGAACATGTTTACAACACAGTACAACACAGCGCATAGTGGTTTACTTTCAGCATAATCTGCATAAATATTAGGTGTTTAAGAGCTTCATAATTATTAAATTATGGCATTTTGCAGTGTCTCAATCAAGAACTGTCAAATGAGCTGAAAAAGAAGTTACCATACCCCCTGATTAATAATTAAGCCTACCTCTTTCATTGTGGCCATTTATGCATAAATATATGGCCGAAATTGGTTAATTCATATTTTGTCCTGGGCTGTATTTGCTATATTTGCCACCCCAGGCAACCAGCTTATTGCCCCCGCAATTGCCAAAAATGTTTATCAAAGAAATATTTCAGCCTGTGCTATACAAATTGGCCTAGATATGTAAACTTTGAAATAAATAAAGAGAATAAAAAATTACAAATCAATTATTCAAGTTTCTTCATTTAACTAGACAGACATTATACACTCCCCCCCCCCCATCTACCTGGATCTGTATAGCAGTTGTTTAAAATCAATTTGAAATTCTTATTGATTTTAGGCCCACATAACAAATTTATACAATACACCAATGTTCATTACAAATTTATTAAATTTATTGCATAGAATAATGCACTCAGCATGAAAGCAGCAAGCTCATATTAATCAATTGCAAAGTGAGGTGAAGTGTTAATTGAATCAAAACACAGTTTAAAGCAGTAGATGTAGGCTTTATTAATTTAACCCAGAGCCCAGCCCATCGTCATCACCATCATCATCATCATCACCATCATTATCATCTTCATCACACGTAATATCCACCCTGTCCCCTCCTATCCATCATAGCAAATATTTATAGTAATGTCAGGCAAAATGTAATATAAGACAGAAATAGTAATGTCTATGAGATATGACTGCATTAATCATCACCAGATCTTCTTGTACCCCCTCCCTGTAATAGACAAATGCGAAATAGGTACTGTAAAATTCTATCTGTAAAGTTTCAATTTTGAAATAACATATCTGTAAATTACTATCTGCAAACCTTCATGATGTTGGTCTGATACAGGAGGTAGATGTTTGTACACATATATGTGTAATTATTGTGTAAAGACGGTTTGATAAACCTAAATGTTTCATTAGGCCAAGTGTATACAGGAAAAAGAAAAACTATCCTCACGCTATTTGAGTAACTACCAAACTAGTTACAAGAACCCAAAGTTCATTGTTGATAATATTGGCTACCAATACTGACCCAGTAACAAAGAACACAATGTAACACTGTATACTAATATTACATGAGAAATATTGCCATAACTATCGATACTGAATTACAATATATATTACACTCATGGCAGTCATGCATGTACAGAAATCAGTGACCTCCCAAATGAAAATCAGAGTTTTTACCTTTATTTTTGACAACACGCCATTAAATTATTTAAAAACAAATACTCAACACTTACCGTAAGGGTTCCAGCATAACAGTGCTTAAGTCGCAGCCCCGAGTGATCGAAGCTGCTCCTTTTTATCCTCATTAGCAGCGCCTCAGCTGATGAGGATTAATTGGGCCCCAGCCGTCCTGTAACACTGACAGCTGGGAGCCCGCAGAGACGCTGCCCAATGAGAGACAGGGATGAGAAGGGACATGGTCTGAGCGCCGGAAAACCCGGCGTCTCATCCCATGGTGACAGAAATGAAGACATAATCAGAGTGTTGTGCGTTAAGCTGAGCTGTGGATTTGTTGTGATTCCTGTACCAATATGGCGGACGGAAATCTCGCGCTCCAGTGACCTACTGCCAATCTAGCGTTTTATATCTATGGGCTAGAGAGCCTAAGTCATGCCCCCTGTACTTCCGCATATGGGACCTTAAATCAAAAAAATTCTCCATTCGCCCCTTTCACAATCCCACAATTCCTTGCGCAACCGGCAACATCCGGTTTCCCAGCGCCCAACATAAACACGCTTGAATCTAGCAACGGGGGAGCGATTTTCTTACTAATTTGTGGTAAGTTAAACAGTTTTCTATACATATCAAGCTGCAGTAATATACCTAGTAATATTTTCGAGCTTTCTATTGTGTTTTTGTTGTATGCCATCCATCCATCCATCCATCTTCTACCGCTTTTCCGGAGGTCCGGGTCGCGGAGGCAGCAGTTCAAGCAGAGAAGCCCAGACTTCCCTGTCCCCAGCCACCTGCTCCAGCTCTTCAGAGGGGATACCAAGGCGTTCCCAGACTAGCTGGGAGACATAGTCTCTCCACCGAGTCCTGGGTCTGCCCCGGGGTCTCCTCCCAGTTGTATGTAGTTGTTGTATGCCATGCTATGCTAATCGTGTATGCAGCGTGTTTTTGTGACATATTTAGAAGTTGTAAGTTGCACCCATGACTCATGAGGCATAACCCATGTGAGTGCATGTCAGCAGGTTATCAGCTGCTCACTGTTGATGTACATTAAACGTTTATTTTCAACTAGTGGTTACACATATATATAGTATTATACATACATTTATCTATACACAATGTGACATCTTTTCCTCATTTCTTGCAGGTGCATAATGTCGTATGGATTCTAGCAGAAAATGACAGGGAAAGTTAATTAAATGTTGCTTTCATTATCTTTTTTAGGCTTTAACGACCACAAATCATGATGGCACACAACTGATTCCAGGGGAAGTTGAAGGCATGGTAAGTATATAAATAGCCTATTATTGTATGTGAAATAATTTATAAAGCAGGAACACAGTTACATATGCCATTCAAAATTATTCTAGACAACAGATGAACCAGAGAGAAAGAAGAGAAGGTGTGGCCGTTGGGATGCACTTTATTCAGTTGGTGACCCATGTGCTGAGACTACAGACAACACAGCGCCAGTCCGGTGTGTTGGACCATGCAGCAAGGTGCTGCCTGAAGTGGAGAACATTAAGCCAGACAACTCAGATGCAAGTGTAGGGTGTGAATGTCCATGCAACTGTGATTCCTGGTCATGCTGGAGATGTGCAAACTATAACCAAGACATGGTAGATGAAGATAGTCCGGGGTTTTGCATATCCTGTGTAAGGAATTGTCCAAATGTTTACATGAATGTTTAGTATTTCTTGATGGATGGCGCTATAATTTCTGTGATGTTCTTATTCATGTGAATAGCTAGTCATTTTCAGAAACGTTATTAGTTTTTGTCATGACGTAAATGTAGTTCTTACGAGAAATATTTTTAGCTTTCAAGTCATTTTGGCTTTTTGTAGCTAGTCATTGGATGTTTCTACCATGGACTTATCATTTCATGATTGTACTATAAAAGTGCACATATGTTTAGCATTGATTGTGTAGGTATTACATTCCTTTTTTTGTGTTATACATGTATGCATTTAATACAAATTTGTCAGGTTGAATAAACGGGTCTTTATTACTACAAATTCGTATCTAGAACAAAAATACAATACACAATATAAACAATAAATCTTTGTTTAAAGTTTACACCATAGTGACCATGGATACATTTATTAACAAAAACATAATACAGTTTTGACTAACATTCCACAATATCCTATATACAGCTGTACAGAAATATTGATTGTATATGTCTTGAAATTCCTTTTCTGAAATCTAATAAAAACTATTTTACTTTACTACAGTCTTTAAGTGTGTTGTCTAGTAATTACAAGAAATAGCTGCCCACTTGTTCAAAAAGCAAATTAAATGAAATCAAAGATACTTTCAGACTCTGATACTGGACTTGCTAGAACACTGTGAATATTAACAATAGGCATTTGAAAATTAGACAAGTAGGCACAAACTGTAAACATTTGCTCTGTCACATCCTGTTGTGAAATTTTCAGAGTGGCATCCAGAATGTGAAATGTTCGTATTCTCTGGATAATTCTCTCAACATGAATGCGTGTGCTCGAGATTGCCTCGCAGTTTGCAGCTTCTTCCGCCGACATCTGCGACCGGTCACTACCTTTGTAGTTAGGGAGAATCAGTTTCACCCCCCTGTCCAAGTTCCCTTGACACATTGAAACCCTTATCAGCCATAACTGAAGAATTAAGTGGCAAAGCATTCAGGAAGTGGTCACTAGATAATGTGATATGTTTGTCACTGGCTCGGCCACCATATGCCTTTGACACAAAGTTTATAGTCATATTTGGTGTGGTGGGAATATATCCCAGCGAACCTTTCTTGTGTGTGCGTACACCTGTTGGATAAAAATAGAAATTAGTTTAACAGATACTAATTATGGCAGAATTTAAATAAAAAAAGGAGGCAGTGTCAGTAGTTACTGACAGCTTTATTATATATGTATAAAGTTCAAATACATATATATATGTAAATAAACAAACAAAATACACACACATACAGCTATATAATTTATAATGCAGAAGTCTGACAAGACTGTATTAACTAATAAAATAAAGAAAATTGATACTATGTTAACTTTGTATTGGATTTGATCAGTGATTAGTTTGGAACCTAAAATTAGACTAAATGTTAATATTTTATTGAATAATAACAGGTAATACAATATAGATAAACATATTATTCAAACAGTGCTCTTACCTCCTTGAAAATGGTCTGAACAAATTCTGTCACTGGCACTTGAAGTCCATCCTTCACGCCTGATTTTGCTCTCCTAAATTCGCCGAAGATCTGCATTTTTTTCACCGCTGGGAAACCTATAGTATGATCTTCTTATGCCCTGTTCCTTGTCTGTACCCTGGTGATTACTACAGAAAGGTACTACGCATCTGGAACCCTGATTTGTGGCTTTATTTCGACGTATCTTGAACTCTGTCTCCATTGTGTATGCATGTGAGCCAGTGTAAACAAACTACCGGATGTTGCCGGTTGCGCATTGCATTGTGGGGAATGTGAAAAGGGCGAATTGAAATGAATGGCAAGAGTCAAATTATCTTTTGATCCCAATCAAATTTTGCCACGAGTTACACATGTGATGTTTGTCAATTTAAAAGATAATTTTCCCCGTAGTTAAAGTTACCAGCTGCTGCATAATAACAGAGTAATATTTAGTTTTTGTTTAACCGATAAGTGGACAACTCCCATCATCCCACATCACTAAACACGATCATAGTGAGTGATTATTAAAATCTCAACTCCTGTTTCCTGACCAATAAAAGAAGGATCCAAAGAGAAGAAAAACAACACAAATGTATTGGTTTGTATTGTGAGAGCTGCAGCTGATCCAGAGGATGGTTAGTTACTTCACCCTGGGCGCACTTCGAAAAGATGACATAAGCTCTATCCATCTCTGTTTGTAGTTTTTTAATTTATGTATTTTCATAACCTTATACCTTAACAGTTACACAACAACCTACACCGTTATTTACCCTTACCAGGATGTTGTGTCCTCGTCACTGTTTGACGTGTTTACACGCGTCTGTTTCGCCTTATACCCTGCCTGTCTCGTATCCTAAGTGGTGTGGTCTTTGTCTTGTCTAGCCCAGCCTTTTGTTTTTATTTCCAGACCCCGAGCTGAGTTTAATTTCCGTTCTTAAATAAAATGTCAAACACTCATCACGTATCTGAGTCCTGTTATCTGCCCCGAGGAGCAAACCATGACAAAATTTGCTATTTATTTTGCAAATCTGTCACTTTTTTTTCTTATACTTTTTCAAAATTTTTCTCATAAATTTCTGACTTTTTCGAGTAATTTTGCGTATGTCACAAATGTTACTGAAAACTACTCACCCTTATTAAACCCATGTGGGGCTCAGCTGGGTTTAAAGTGGGTGAACAGATTACCTGCTCACCTGCAGCACAGGTAAAGTCCATGTGGGGGGCCAACATGGAACCCACGGACAAACATACATGGGACCCAAAAGACAGCCCAATTTTAGCCTTTGGTGGGGCCCACATGGACATGCTGGCTGAGTGGCTCCATCAGATCCCAGAAACAACGTCTGAGATCCCAGGTTAGAAGAATACAGTACCAGGAACAGCTAATATATTATGAATGGCCTATACACATAAGTTATATATTGAGTCAATAGAGGGGATGCATTGAAACAGAATTCTTGGCAGTTATAGGACAGTTACCATAGCAACACAGCACTGAGTCTCAGTCACATGTGACAGCTTTATTACCTCCACCAAGGAGGTTAGTTTTTGCCGGCGTTTGTCTGTTTGTTAGCAACATAACTCAAAGAGTTATGGATGGATTTTGATGACATTTTCAGGAAAGGTGTATCATGGCACGGGGAACAGATGATTACATTTTGGTGATGATCTGAGAGTGCACACCTCCACCAAGGGCTTTGTTTGCATTTGTGCAGCAGGATTACACAAAAACTACTGGATGGATTTAGATTAAATTTTCACCAGAGTTGGTTCTTGGGCCAGAGGGGAAGCTATTACATTTTCAGAGATGATCTGAGAATGCATACTTCCACCAAGGCTCTTATATCCTCACAGACTGTTAGCAACAATACTCCAAAACTACAGGATGGATTTGGATGAAACTTTCACCAGAAGTGGTTCTTGGCCTACACACGAACCCATTACATTTTGGGGGTGATTCATGACTGCATACCTCCGCCAACGCTCAATCTTCTTGCAGTGGTTTAGTAGGATTATGTAAAAACTACTGGATGGATTTTGCTGAAATTTTAACCAGATGGTCCTTGGCCTGCAGACGAACCCATTACATTTTGGAGCTGATCTGTGAGTGCATACCTCTACCAAGGCCCAATCTTGCAATGTATGGTGGGATGGAGGCAGGGAGATACAAACGGATGGACAAAGGAAAGGAAGGAAGGACAAAGGAAGGGAAGGAAGGAGCCTTGGCGGAGGTATGAACTCTCTGAGTGCTTTTCTAGTTTTGTATGTGTATTTTTTTTAACTTTAGATGTTAATACCACAACATTCATTTGACTGTAGTGATGTTTGGGTAAAGACCAAAGAGCACATGGTAAGTGAAGAACTGATTCAGAGCTGTTAATTACTTATTTATTGTGTTTTTTGCCAGTCAAGATAGAATGATAAAGACTAGCTCTCCACAGTACAAGCAGGTACTCTGTGTACTGCTGTGACTGAATATTGTGTGTATTTTTTGTGCTTTACTGCATACACCCTAATGATGCCACTCAGTGCTTTTTCACTGACATGAGTTCCGTTCAGTGACATCATATGCATACCCTCTATACCAACATCTGGTGAAAATTAAATTTTAGCAGCATCACTGTAAATATTTGCGCTAAAAATACTTATTTCACCCATTGTCTACATAATAAAGAACCAAAATCATAAAATGCATCTTGTAACAACATGAGTAGTTTCATCCTTCCGTGTTTATCGGTGTTAATTAGAAAAGATGATCAGATATGGGGGCAACTGTGGCGCAGGTGTAGTGTGACCGACTACTGATCGAAGGGTCATGGGTTCGATTCCCGCTCTGTCTGCAGCCTGCATGTTGAAGTGTCCTTGAGCAAGACACTGAACCCCCAGTTGCTCCTGGTGGCCAGGCTAGCACCTGTGTGTATGGCAGCTCTGCTGCCATCAATGTGTGAATGAGTGCGTGAATGGGTGGATAGCAGGATCTGTAAAGTGCTTTGGTCATCCAGAGATGAGAAAAAGCGCTATATCCCCTCTGGGGATCAATAAAGTACACAAAATCCAAAAATAAGTCAATGCCATTTACATATGAATAAAGCTGTTTATCAATGAATATTTTTGCTCTGTCATCATCACTCAATGAAAAAACTAAGAAAAAAAATCAGTCAAAATGGAACAATGTTGTCACATCTGTCCCTCAGAAATGGAAATAATCAACCAGCTGTGTCTACATGCATCTTTCCAAAGAGGTTATTGCCACAGGAAGCTCACACGTTCTTTTTTACTGACAGATCAAAGAAGCAGAAGAGAGGCGAAGGTGGTGATAGCACCATGACCACATGCACACAAACACAGACGTACACATGTCTGCAGAAGCACGTCATTGGCAACTTCCCACAACTGAGCCCACCTTAAAAGTCCCAGTGCTTATTGGTGTGCGCAGTACAGAAGCGTGATCAGCCGGGTGAAGATGTCCCTGAAGATAACGTCCATCTGTCTCCTCCTGATCTCAGTGGGCCTGTGTTCCCACGTCTCAGCAGGTAACCCAGCTCCAGCTGATGCTTTTTATTCTCATGCTATATAAACATAAAAGTTCAGAGTCACTTAACTGTAAACAGATATTTGTGATTGTTTTCTCACATAATTGCAATTTTTTTTCTCTTAAATTTTTAACTCTACTCTTTTTCTTGTAATTTTGAAACTTTTTTCCCAACGAAAATGTTTTTCATGTAATTTTACACTTTTCTTATAAATTTGTGACTTTTTTCCTTATAAATGTAGTACTTTTTCTTGTAAATTTGCAGCTTTTATCTTGCAAATTTACCATTTTTTGTAAATCTGCAGCTTTTTTCTTCCAAATTTGCTATTTTTTCCCTTGTAAATTTCCAACTTTTTCCCCATAAAAGATTGATGTTTTTCTTGTAATTTTGCAACATTTTTCTTATAAATTTGTGACTTTTTTCCATCTTAAATTTACTACTTTTTCTTGTAAATTTACAAGTTTTTTTCTTGCAGATTTGCTACTTTTTTCTTGTAAATTTGCTTTTTCCCCCCCTTGGAAATTTCCAACTTTTTTTCCACAAAAATTTTATATTTTTTCTCATAATTTTGCAACATTTTTCTTATTAAATTTTTGACTTTTTTCCCCTGATAAATTTACTACTTTTTCTTGTAAATTTGCCATTTTTTCTTGTAAATTTGCAGCTTTTATCTTGTAAATTTGCTATTTTTGTCTTGTCTTTATTCCTTGTAAATTTTTACCTTAGTCCCCACAAAAATTGATGTTTTTTGTGCAATTTTGCAACATTTTTCTTATAAATTTGTGACTTTTTTCCATCATGATTTACTACTTTTTCTTGCAAATTTGTTTTTTCTTGTAAATTTGAAGCTTTTTCTTGTAAACTTGTTTGTAAATTTCCTATTTTTTTCCCACAGATTTTATGTTTTTCTTGTAATTTTGTAACATTTTTCTTATAAATTTGTGACTTTTTTTCCCTCATAAATTTACTACTTTTTCTTGTAAATTTGCCATTTTTTCTTGTAAATTTGCAGCTTTTATCTTGTAAATTTGCTATTTTTGTCTTGTCTTTATTCCTTGTAAATTTTTACCTTATTCCCCACAAAAATTGATGTTTTTTGTGCAATTTTGCAACATTTTTCTTATAAATTTGTGACTTTTTTCCATCATGATTTACTACTTTTTCTTGCAAATTTGCAGCTTTTTTCTTGCAAATTTGCTACTTTTTTCTTGTAAATTTGTTTTTTTTCCTTGGAAATTTACACCTTTTTTCCCACAAAAATTTTATATTCTTTCTTGTAATTCTGCAACATTTTTCTTATAAATTTGTGACTTTTTTCCTTCATAAATTTACTACTTTTTCTTGTAAATTTGCTATTTTTCTTGTAAATTTGCAGTTTCTATCTTGTAAATTTGCAGCTTTTTTTCTTGCAATTTTGCTACTTTATTTTTGTAAATATCCTACTTTTCCCCCACAAAAAAATTGATGTTTTTCTTGTAATTTTGCAACATTTTTCTGATAAATTTGTGACTTTTTTTCCATCATAAATTTACTACTTTTTCTTGTAAATTTGCAGCTTTTTTCTTGCAAATTTGCTACTTTTTTGTTGTAAATTTGCTTTTTTCCCCTTAGAAATTTCCACCTTTTTTCCACAAAGATTTTATATTCTTTCTTACAATTTTGCAACATTTTCTTATAAATTTGTAACTTTTTTCAAATAAATTTACTTTTCTTGTAAATTTGCTATTTTTCTTGTAAATTTCCATCTTTTTCCCCACAAAAAAATTTTATGCTTTTTTTTTATAATTTTGCAAAAATGTTCTTATAAATTTGTGACTTTTTTCAAATAAATTTAATACTTTTTCTTGTAAATTTGAAGCTTTTTCTTGTAAATTTGCTACTTTTTGTTTGTAAATTTCCTATTTTTTCCCCACAGATTTTATGTTTTTCTTGTAATTTTGTAACATTTTTCTTATAAATTCGTGACCTTTTTTCCTCATAAATTTACTACTTTTTCTTGTAAATTTCCTTTTGTTGCACATTCCCATCTCTTAAGAATCGTGGCTGCCATCAAATGCAAGCTGAGCTAATATTTTTGATAAAAAAGCAAAATATCCCACTTTCAACATGTGGTATTCTATTTATTTGGTTTTCTCTGTTTTATTGTGACTAAAATAGTGGTTTATGAGATTAACAAATCCTTGCATTTACACAGAATCACAGCCATTTTGGTATAAGAGTTGTTGAATTTCTGTGTGACATGTTTACAACTGCTGCAGTCTTCTTTCATGATCACAGACATTTAAAATAAAATAAAAATTATGAACAGGATCGGTGACAAAGGGCAGCCCTGGAGGAGTCCAACTCTCACTGGAAATGAGTCTAACCGAGTGATGGCAATACGAACCAAACTCTCACAACGGTCGTACAGAGACCAAATAGCTTGTAACAACAAGCCCGATACCCCATACTCCTGAAGCACCCCCCCCCCCACAAAAAACCACAAGGAACATGGTTGAATGCCTTCTTCAAGTCCACAAAACACATGTAAACTGGTTGGGCAAACTCCCACGAACCCTCGAGGATTCTCGAAAGGGTAAAGAGCTGGTCCGATGTGCCACAGCCAGGACAAAAACCACATTGCTCCTCCTGAATCCAAGATTCGATCAACGACCGGACTCTCCTCTCCAGTACCATGGCATAGACCTTCCCAGGGGGCTGAGGAGTGTGATCCCTCTAAAGTTGGAGCACACCCTCTGGTCCCCTTTTTTGAAGAGAGGAACCACCACCCCGGTTTGCCATGCCAAAGGCATTGCCCCCGACCTCCACGCAGTGTTGCAGAGGCATGTCAACCATGACAGCCCTACAACATCCAGGGCCTTGAGGTACTCAGGGTGAATCTCGTCCACCCCCGTGGCTCGGCCACCAAAGAGATTTTTAACCACCTTGGCGACCTCAGGCCCTGTGATAGGCGAGTCGTCCCCCTCGTCCATAAGCCCTGCTTCCTCTGTGGAAGGCGTGTCAGTGGGATTCAGGAGATCCTCGAAGTATTCCTTCCACCGCCCAACAATATCCCTAGTCAAAGTCAGCATCCCACCCACCCGCACCATACACAGTGTGAACAGGGAGCTGCTTCCCCCTCCTGAGCCACCGAACAGTTTGCCAGAATCTCTCCGAAGCCAACCGAAAGTCTTGTTCCATGGCCTTACCAAACTCCTCCCATACCCGAGTTTTTGCTTCAGCAACCACCCGAGCCGCACTCTGCTTGGCCTGCCGGTACACCTCAGCTGCCTCGGGAGTCCCACAAGCCAACCAAGCTCGATAGGACTCCTTCTTCAGCATAATGGCCCCCCTCACCACTGGTGTCCACCACTTGGTTCGGGTGTTGCCATCACGAGATGCCCCAATAACCTTGCAGCCGCAACTCTGGGCAGCCACTTCAACAATGGAGGTGGAGAACATGGTCCATTCAGACTCCATGTCTCCAGACTCCCTCGGAATGTGGTTGAAGTTCTTCCGGAGGTGGGAGTTGAAGACCTCCCAGACAGGGGCTTCAGCCAGTCATTCCCAGCACGCCCTCACTATACGTTTGGGTCTACCAGGTCTGAATGTCATCCTCCCCTGCCATCAGATCCAACTCACCACCAGGTGGTGATCAGTTGACAGCTCTGCTCCTCTCTTTACACGAGTGTCCAAGACGTACGGTCGCAGGTCTGATGACACAATAACAAAATCAATCATCGACCTGTGACCTAGGGTGTCCTGGTGCCAGGTGCACATATGGACACCCTTATGCTTGAACATGGAGTTGGTCATGGACAAACTGTGGTTAGTACAGAAGTCCAATAACTGAACACCACTCGGGTTCAGATTGGGCATGCTGTTCCTCCCAATCACCCACCTCCAGGTTTCACTGTCATTGCCCATATGTGCATTCAAGTCCTCAGTAGGACAATGGAGTCTCCAAAAAGGGTGGGTACGCTGAACCATCATTTGGTACATAGACACAAATGATGGTCAGGACCCATTTCCCAACCCGAAGGCGCAGGGAAGCAACCCTTTCATCCACTGGGGAAAACTCCAATATAGAGGCAGCAAGGTGGGGGGATACGAGAATACCCACCCCTGCTCGTCGCCTCTTGCCCGGGGCAACTCCAGAGCAAGCCAAGCTCCAGCTCCTCTCCAGGAGACTGGTTCTGGAACCGGAGCTGTGTGTTGAGGTGAGGCCGACTGTATCTAGAGGGTATTGCTCAACCTCATGCACCAGCTCAGGCTCCTTCTCCACCAGAGAGGTGACATTTCACATCCCAAAAGCCAGTTTAGGAAGCTTGGGATCAGACCGCCAAGGTCTCCGCCTTTGACCGCCACCTGATTCACATAGCACCAGACCCCCATGGTCCCTCCTGCCAGGTGGTGAGCCCACTGGAGGGCGGACCCATGTAACTCCTTCAGGCTGAGCCCAGCCGGGTCCCATGGGTGGAAACCCGGCCCCCAATGCTAGCCATCGAGCCCCTCCCCCAGGCCTGGCTCCAGGGTGGGGCCCTGGTAATCCCATACTGGGCGGGGTACACTGAATCCTTGTTCTAGCATTCATCGTGAGAGTCTGTTGGATCGTTCTTAGTCTGGCCCTTCACCCAGGACCAGTTTGTCTTGGGTGACCCTATCAGAGGTAAATTGCCCCGGACAACATAGCTCCTGGGATCACTGGGGCATGCAAACACCCCACCACGATAAGGTGATGATCCATGAGGGGATCCCTCATTGATCATCCCTCGGCATGGCACCCTCAAACATAGCACAGAAAAAAATAATTTGCAAGGAAAAAAGTCTCAAATTATAATACACAAACTGCAAGAAACAAACACCAGCAAACAGCAAATTATGTTACCAAAAATTTGCAGATTTATAAAGAAAAATCTGCAGATTTTCAAGAAAAACCCTTTACAAACTTCCAAGAATAAAAAGGAAAAAGTCATACATTTATAAGAAAAATCACAATCAAATTTGCAAGATTTGCTATTTGAAGTTTTAAGAGAGGGACACCTAACTCAGCTCAACTCACACTGTCACTTTCAGGTCGTCTTCCTTCAAAGAATCGACCGTGCTGCGTTGGCGTCACCAACCGCAACATCAGCTCAGAAGTGACGGAGGAAACGTACTATGAGCAGACCGCCAGACCTCCCTGTGTGGAGGCCATAATGTAAGCTACACAAACATGCATCCCTGGAGTCTACATAAACAATATGTAAGAGCTGAAGATCTGACCCAGCCAGCAGGTCCATGTGGGCCCCACTATAGCTTAAAGCTGGGCTGTTTTATGGGTCTGAGGGGGATGCTATTCCTCTTGTTAGCAAAATAACCCAAAATCCTTCCCCTTGTAAACCTGCCACCCCCCCCCCCCCAAACCTGAGAAAAAGAGAAACCATAAACCTTCCTATATGATCTTACGCAACAGAATAAAATGACTTTGAACCACCACTTCTAAGCAGAAATGCAAAAACTTTGCAACTTTTTCCTATAGATTTTCAACTTTTTTCCCTGTAATTTTTCAGCTTTTTTGTGTAAATTTTAAACATCTTTCTCATAAACTTTCAGCTTTTTCCCTGTATTTTTTTTTACTTGGTCTCACTAATTTGCAACTTTTTTATTAAAAATTTGTATCCTTTTTCTCAAAAATATGCAACTTTTTCTCCTAAATTTGTGACTTTTATCCTGTAATTTTTCATCTTTTTTTCTCATAAATTTGCAACATTTTTCATAGATTTGTGTCTTTCTCATTACTATAATTTTTTAAAAACTTTTTTCTCATAAATGTTTAACTTTTTTCTTGTAAATCTGCAACTTTTCTCATAGCTTTCTGACATTTTTCCTCAAAAATTAGCTATTTTTGTCTTGTAAATTTTGAACATTTTTCTCATAAATTTGCCACATTCATCTGGATGCTGGTTACATTTTTATTTTTACCTCCGCCAAGGAGGTTATGTGATCATCGGCGTTGGTTTGTCTGTCTGTTTGTTTGTCTGTCTGTTTGTTTGTTTGTTAGCAAGATAACTCAAAAAGTTATAGACGGATTTTCGTGAAATTTTCACAGATTGTCAGAAATGGGGTATCCTACAGATGATTACATTTTGGTGGTGATCCGGATCACCGTCCAGAAGAAAACCACCATTACGGAAAATGCCATTTTCGTCAATAACTACTGAACCACTAATCCTATCATTGTGAATCCAATTGCTAGTCAGATGTTTTCATGGTCAAGGAATCTGAAAACGTACACACAAACACTGTATGGGGGGAACTGTGGCGCTTGCCGGAGGTCTGCGCTCTCCGAGTGCTTTTCTAGTTTATAATTAATTAAATTGTAATTTAAGATTTTTTTAATTTTTAAATTGGCATCTTTTATTATCTTTGCACCGTTGTTCTTGCAAATGTAATTAATTTACATGTATACATTCGTACCTTATGCTAAATTGATGAATACCGCCCCCCATGCCCCTTGTTAAAAAATAACAAATCACCTCAGGCCTCAGGTATAAACGGTGCTCATGCACAAAAACATGGTGTACACTGATTTTCACGCACACATTTGCATGTATAAAATCAAACGTGACGTGAGAATATGCAGGCCGAGCCACAAAATTCTGTTTGACTTTATCAGGTGGGTCTGTTGAACTACAAAACAGCTGAAACTCACAGAATGTGTTAAAGTAACATTTCTACTTCAGTTAAAATGATCTGTCTAAGAATTAGTGGTTGAAAAACATGATTATTATTATTACAAGATTTATCTCCTCAACTCGGCTTGTTGAGCACAATGAAGCCCCGATAACAGTTCGGTGGTGGCATCAGCCATCGCATTTGGAGTGGTCTGCTGGGGCAACGGCATCACGGCAGTCGACAGGAAGAGACTGAATAGACTGATCAGAAAAGCTTGCTCTGTTCTGGGGCAGCGCCTCGACCCAATGGTGGAGTTAGGAGAGAGGAGGATGGTGGCTAAGCTGTCATCTCTGCTGGAGTCCAAGTCCCACCTCATGCAGGACACGCTGAACGCACTGAGGAGCCCATTTAGCAGTAGGCTGTACCATCTTAGGTGCGCGACCGAGAGAGGTCCTTCCTACCTACGGCTGTCAGACTTTATAACCTAACCAGGGCTGCTTGTAGAGGTCATATTGAATGCACAAAACGTAACAAACTTGCACAATAATGGTCCCCTCCATTATACAACTAGGACAATATCAATCGCTACAGAGGGTGACAACAAGGCTGATTCAAATGTGAAATATACTGTATGGGTACATATTCATACTATGTGGGGTAACTGAATAGACCGTTATGTTATTTATTCCATCTAGCTACAGTGCTCTGCACTGTGTATATTTCTGTGTACATACGTATATTCACTGCTCTTATCTTATCTTCTGGATTATTGTTCTGAGTGCTGCTATCCCTGTGCTATTGCAATCCTGGAATTTCCCCATTGTGGGACTAATAAAGGCTTATCTTATCTTATAACTAATTTGCCTCAGATATAACCTGCCTCATTCATTGTCCAAAACCAGCGCCACTGGAAACTGGATCCCATCTCTGTAAATGTGACAGAGATAAAAAAAAATTTTTACTGGAGACTATACAGCTGACTCATGAGGCAACGCGCACAGATCCATTTCTCCTGGGAAGAAGTCTGTTTGGCAAAATGCCCTCTAATGGAGCCCCAGCTCCAGCACAATACGTCCTGAGGCAGCAAAAAGCCCCTGACTACAGACTACTTGGAGGCAACTGGATTGTGGATCCCTACAGGTGAACCCCAGTAGCTGCAGCTGTGACATTTGCAGCTTTGTTGGAGTGAAGAGATGTTTCCATAGTCTTAAATATCTCTGTTTGGAGATTACAATCTGGAAATAAAAGGCTTCTTCCTGGCTGTCGTTTGTAATTTGGATTCTGATAGATTTGGTTTGTAACTAGTATAAATTCAGCTGTAAGATTGGAGTGGTATTCAGTGGTATTTATGTACTTTATTTACTTATTTTACTTAGTAACGTCACGTCTGTCTATACGGATTACCAAGGGCTTTCTTTAACAGCATTTTTTTCCCGTGTGTCAGCCCCCCACCTTCCAGTCACACTGTCATTGAGTAGTGATCGTCTATAGACTTTAACTTTAATGCCAGGCCGTTCTATTTTTTTATTTCAGTCTGAGCCAGCTGCATTAACTGAGGTGTAGGCACAAGCTGTTGCTTCAGCCTACATCCTTTCTGTCCGACGTATGGTTTTTTTTTTCCTTTCATTTTCTCTTTTGCCTTGTTATGATCCAACAGAAACAAAAAATGAATGAACTGTCATTGTAACATGGTCCACTCGGTAAACTTCGGTTTATTGCCAATTCCGAAGGGTCAGAACCAAAAATATTTTTTCTGACCTCCACCTCCCTTATCAACACCTCAGCGTCACACTCCGTTAAGTTATTATTTTTTATGTTGTGCTTTCCTGCAGGATTGATGATCACTGTTTGACAGAAGGGGCGTTTTTCTTCATTTACAGTCATTAGTGGGAGGAACTGAGGCGGAGTAAAGAGATTGTGCACGTGCGCTGGTTTTCACATGAAGTGGGATGTATAAAGAAAAGGAGCGAAGAATCGGGTGTGCGCATGGTTTTATACATTTGAAAATTTTTGTGCACACATACTTTTCAAAATTTTGTGAGTATACCATCTTTCAGTATGAAAGCTGCTCAATCCTTTGTACGTGAGGCCCCTTCTAGTCACAGGTAAACAGGTAATCTGCTCATCCTATCTGGGCCACATGGGTTCAGTGCAGGTGACTAGATGTGTTAAACAGTGCCATTAAATTTGGCTTTTTTGCATTATCTGTGTTTCAAAAATAAAAAAATGGATCGAAATACAGTTTTAAAAATGTTTCACTGGGGTTCCTTTAACTTGTTAATGGGACATTCACTTTGACAGCATTAATTAAGACAACAACATATAAAACAATGCATTCTTTGCTATAGATTATAACAGCTTGTCAGTGTTCAGCTTTTGTAATTGCAACATAAAAAAATTACCCAGTTTTGAGGTGGTGTGGGAGGGTTTGAAAACTTCAGTTTTGGTGACACCTTGAGGTCATTATGTGAACTGCAGCGGTAGTTACATTTACTCAAGTATGGAGGCTACGCTAGTCACTTTTTTCTCAAAGTTAAATGGGTAGTGCTACTTTTTTCTTTATGAAGAAAAACTTTTACACAAGAACATTTTGAATGACTTTTGATTTCACTGACCAGAGCCACAAGAGTTGCTTTTTTCTCTCATCAGTTTTTCATTTCAACAGTTTTAAAGTCATTGTTCTCTCTATATATGTTTTTCTTTTTATGATTTGGATTACATTAGAGGGGATTTCATTTTATTTAGAATAACACATTTAAGGAAATCCTAAAATGGCCAGAGTATCTCGGCCGTTCTGATCACATGTCCGTGATGCTGGTTCCTGCCTACAAACCTTTATTGAAGCGCAGCAGGCCAGCAGTGAAACAAATCAGGATTTTGCCAGAGAGTGCAACCTCTGCACTGCAAGACTGTTTTCATCACACAGACTGGAGGATCTTCAAAATAGCAGCCTCCCAGGAAGACAGGACAGATGTGGAGGAGTATGCTGATTCGGTCACCAGCTACATCGCGAAGTGCACAGAGGATGTCACTACAGTGAAGACCATCACTATGCGGGGTAATCATAAGCCCTGGATGACTGCAGAGGTGCGCTCGCTGCTTAAAGCCAGAGATGCAGCATTCAGAGTGAAGGACAGGATTGCCCTCCGCTCAGCCAGGTCTGCGCTTTCAAAGGGGATTAAGGTGGCAAAGCGCGCCTATGCGGAGAAAATCCAGGGACACCTCTGTGACACTAGGAACACCAAGCAGATGTGGCAGGGAGTTCGGACACTGACGGGCTTTAAGTCTAGGCAGGGGGTCGATGATGACGACGCTTCGCTTCCAGACAGGCTTAACGACTTCTTTGCACGTTTTGAAGCATCAAACTCGACAATCAGAGGGAGGGCCGGCCCACTCCCACCATCGGTCGGACCAGCTTTTACCATTAACACAGCGGACACACGGAGGACCCTATCCAGAATCAACCCACGCAAAGCTGCAGGTCCAGACAACATCCCGGGACGTGTGCTCCGAGACTGCGCGAGCGAGTTGGCGGATGTCCTGACTGACATTTATAAATTCTCCCTGAGTCAGGCCATCGTTCCCAGATGCTTCAAGACCTCTATCATTGTACCGGTGGCAAAGAAACCAGTGGTGTCATGTTTGAATGACTATCGTCCTGTTGCACTTACACCAATTGTGATGAAGTGTTTTGAACGGCTTGTCAAACCACACATCACAGCCTGCCTCCCTGCATCACACGACCCGCTCCAGTTTGCATATCGTTCAAACCGCTCCACGGAGGATGCTATAGTCACCACCCTACACTCTGTCATCACCCACCTGGACCAGAAAGACACCTACGCCAGACTCATGTACATTGATTTCAGTTCAGCATTCAACACCATTATTCCCCAGAGACTGATAGAGAAATTACTCCTTCTCGGTCTGAACACCGCCACATGTCTCTGGATCCTGGATTTCCTGACTGAGAGACCTCAGTCTGTCCGGGTTGGAAACAACATCTCCAACTCTGTCACGCTGAGTACCGGAACCCCTCAAGGCTGTGTACTCAGTCCACTGTTGTTTACACTTCTAACACATGACTGTGTATCCAGACACGAGGGGAACCAGATTATTAAGTTTGCAGATGACACCACGGTGGTGGGACTTATTCAGAGGGATGAGGAATCAATGTACAGGGAAGAAGTGAGAGACCTGGAGGGCTGGTGCAGGGAGAACAATCTGGTGCTCAACGTGGACAAAACAAAGGAGATGATTATCGACTTCCGGCGGTCACAGCCTGAGCACGTCCCCTTCAGCATCGGCGGCCATTTAGTGGAGAGAGTAGAGAACATCAAGTTCCTCGGAGTGCAGATCTCGCAGGACCTGACCTGGAGCAAGAATTCCTTGGAGATCAGGAAGCGAGCTCAGCAGAGACTACACTTCTTGAGGAAACTCAAACAGGCCTCTCTCCCCATCTGCATCCTCAGGACCTTCTACAGAGGTGTGGTGGAGAGTGTTCTGACGTACTGCATTGCTACATGGTACTCCAGTTGCAGTATGTCAGACAAAAAAGCCCTGCAGAGGATAGTCAAGGGGGCGGAGAGGGTAATTGGAGTCTCCCTCCCCTCTGTCCAAGAACTTTTTCAGAACCATTGTAGGAGCAGGGCACTGAACATTGTCAAGGACCGTTCTCACCCTCTGCATAAACTAACTAACTAACTAACTAACCTGCACTTATATAGCGCTTTTCTAAACACTTTGAACTTCTTCCATCTGGTAAACGATTCCGGAGCATCAGAGGCAGAACCACCAGACTGATCAACAGCTTCCTCCCACAAGCTGTCAGGATGCTGAACAGCTGACCCGGAATCTCACATACACACTACTGCACCTATGGACATTTTGTATATTATAGTTAGTTATTCTTTTTCCCCAAGTATGTCTCAGGGATGTGTGAATGGATGGGGGGGGTGGGAGCTATGTGGGAGTGTGTCTTAATCATGCTGCTTCTTATATGGATGCCGAGAGAAACGCAATTTCATCTTGCCTGCACTACAGTTGTATGTACAGCAATATGACAATAAAGTTTGATATGACAATAAAGTTTGATTTGATTTGATTTGATTTGGTATGGAACAAAAAAGTTGCAAATTGGCAAACTTACAAATTTATGACTAAAATCTTAAAAATTTATATGAAAAAAGTCACAAGTTGCTTTTTTATTTTGTTAGGAAAAAATGGAAAACTTTTCAGGAAAAAAATAGAAATTTAAGAGAAAAAAATACCTGTAACTTGTGAAAAAAAATACAAATTTTTAATGAACATTACAAATTTAAGAGAAAATCCCATAAATTGGCAAGAGGAGAGTTTTAACCTTTTTAGTAGACAATTTTTTACTGCGATTGCTACTTCCACATACTTCTCCCTCCCTTTCGGGCTTGAAATTTGAGTTGTTTTATTTATTTCTCATCACAAACTATGTTGTTTATTGTTTTGTTTTCTTATTAGTTTCCATTTTCTTTTATTACATGTCCAAAATAAATAAATACATCCCAAAATACTCTCTCTCAAATGACTGCTTCTGCTTGAGTAACTTATAATATCATGTAACACTACTTTTACTCGAGTACAATTCCCGGACCCTCTACCCACCTCTGACTATTATTGCTCCTGATGACTGGCTGACTGTTGATACAGATTCTGTTACTATTGTTTTTACAGCTTCAAAACAGATTCTGGGAGTATCTGTGCTAACCCAAAGGCTCAGTGGGTCCAAAACAGTAAGTTGAACATATTAAGTACATAAAACAATAAAACTTTCATATTTTCACACATATCTCAAACTCTCGACTCCGTTCTCTCTGCAGTCATCGCCAGTATGACCAAAGTGTGAACCGTCACTGGGCGTCTGACACAAGAATACAACAATGCAACACAAGAATGTATCGACTCATATTCTACTGTAAAATATTTCTGAATGCATATGTTTTATCTGTCCTTAAAAGTGTAAGCATATAACCCAAAAATTAAATAATTTATATTTCTAGAAGCATTGAATGAATATTTATCTTTCCTGTCACTGTATTTTATGTGTGGAATAAAGGCTGTGAAGAGTAAATGGAGTACAAACTTAAAATTCTCATGAAAATATTTGCTTGGAGGCTTTAAACTTCATTTTAAACTGGATTTTTAGTACCATCTTGTGGCTGAAATCAAACAGTCACACACGTTGGCTTTGGAAAACTGAATCAATTCGAATCTTTTTGTGTTTGGCCTCAGTTGCAAACTGCACCGGTGAACACCTGTGAATACTCCTAGCTACCTGTGATGCATTTGGGATGCAGGTGGACAGAAGTGGTGATGTGTAAAAGTCATCCAACATACACAGAGCCAAGTTCTGTGAAGGTTTTTGCCGGTGAGAATAATTCTACAATTTCAAATTCCTTCACAACATCTGACTCTGCATTTGCTACACTTGCATAACGGATTGCCACCTCTGCCCACCTCCATCCACCTGTGTCACAGGTGTAAAGGATGACCTCATTTTTTAATTACTTCCACCTGCGAAAACCTTCATACCCCTTGGCTCTGGTGTGCTACACTTCCATACATACCTACATTTACACATCAGTACCTCTGCCAACCTGCACCCCACATCACACTGCAGGTGAGAAGAGGCATTCCCAGGTGCAGGCCGTGTGAGTGAGCTCACATTTAAATTATTTACACCGGCACAAACCTTCACCCCACAGGTGCACTCCGGGTGCATCACAGGTGGACAGGGGCATTCACAGGTGCAAGTTTACTGTATGTGACTGAGCTTACTTTGTAATTACTTCTTCCTGCAAAAACCTTCACACCACTTGGGTCTGCATGTGCTGCACTTCCACACACTTGCATTTACTCATCACTACCCCTCACCTCCTCCATCCCACACATGACACTACAGATGGAGAGAGGACTGACAGGTATTCACAGGTGCAGTCTGTGTGACTGAGTCCTTAGCGATAGTGATAACTAACTAACTAACCTGCACTTATATAGCGCTTTTCTAGTCACAAAGACCACTCAAAGCGCTTTCATTAACACTAACCCTCTATTCTAAGGGCCTATAGGAAACATATCTAGGGACAATTTAGAACAGCCAATTAACCTAACATGCATGTTTTTGGCATGTGGGAGGAAACCGGAGAAATCCCGGAGTAAACCCACGCAACACGGGGAGAACATGCAAACTCCACACAGATCACTGTTGGTCGGGGGCTGGGATCGAACCCACGATCCCACGATCCCCACAATCCCCCGGCCAAGGGTAAACTGTGCTGCCGCAGTGCTAACCACTGCGCCACCGTGCAGCCCCAAAGATAAGACAAACTGCTTTCCATTTCTGCTTCCACAAGAGAATGAACAAGGTGTAATTTTGTTTTTGTCTATTTCTTAACATCCTATTTTCATTCCTGACTGTGCTGAACCCGAACAAAGTACCCATGTATGTTTTTATTCTTTGCTTTGAAGTTCACAGATGGTGTGGGCCACAAAAGAAGTAGATTATGATGCTTTATTTTCAGTGGAAGTTAAACAATTTTCACAAACTATATAAAATTTTATATTTCAACTAAACAGAATCTTTGCAAATTTAAGTAAAAATTGATACAAGGAAAAGCAATTTTGCAACCAAGCATATGCAAGTATAAATTCATAGTCTAAAATATTAAATCATCAACTGAAACTTCTCATGGAGCTCCTGTTACATCCCTCTTTTACTCCATTGATACCAGCTGTAATGATATCAAATAAATGAAATTTCAATCAGCTGACGAACAGTTATTCTAACAGTTTAACTTTCCCAGCATCAATGTCAAACTCAGCGTCCTTAAGCCCTTTGCACAGGGGATTAATTTAACCATTAGACCTCATGTGATTCTGAAAATATTCCCCCTTGTCTGTTCCCATGTTACAGGGAGCAGATTTATCATGAAAGTCTGTATTTTATTCAGATATATTAACCTCTGTGATAGCCAGCTGCAGAACTAATATCAATATCTGGCTGCTAAATATAACCCGTCACCAAGCCATCTGCTCAGTAATGTGTTTATTTGTTCTTTAGAGAAAACATATAGGAAAAAAATAAGCAGGTTTAATTTGATCATATAAAATCATTAATGGTTTAAAGCATCTTTTCCAGCTACCATTAATTTAGTGTTTTCAGGAAAAAAAGCTAAATATGTGTTTACAGTTCCTACTGGAGGGTCATTTGAGCAGTTTGTCATTCTATAAATATAGGAAACATAGCTGAGTTATAAAATATATCTCAACTGGCCTGGTGAGTGTTTCATAGTCCATGCTAATAAAAATGTTACATTAAAAATAAATTTAAAAAGATCAGTATATTTGTATAATTTAAAGTAGTTCACAGCAAGATGAAAGTGGATGTTTCTTAAATGAAAAATACAAATAAGTCTGTAAAATTGTAACAGGCAACACTAACTCTCAAACTCCACAGATAAACAGTTAAAGTGCTTAAATTCTGTTGGGAAGCTTAAATATTTTCATGACGGTTAGCTAGTGCTAGCATTTGCAGCTAAAAGGCTAGCATTGGCGGCTACAAGCGGTTAGCATATAGATAATGAAAAATTAACATTTTGAGTCTACATGTTTCAAATAAATGTAGAAGCTTAGTCAAGATAATTTCTAAATATCCTAATGTATCTACTAATAACACTGCAGACATTTTGTGTAATTTTGCTCCAATTATGTAGTTCATAATGAATGTTTAAAATTTGTTTCATGACTGTACACTATACACTATAAAAAATAAAACTACAAGATTATAGCTTATCTTACTAAAATTAGGAAAATAATACTATAATGTCAGAAGAATAGAAGACTAAGAGCTTTCTCTATTGCACGCTGAGCACCCTTTATTGAACGTCACATCCTTATTGATATCCCAGCCGTAGCCCGCCTGACGTCACTCACCCCCAAACCCCTGCTGAGCTACGGCAAGCCCCAAAGCACAATTCCCATACATAACAACCCCCTCCCCTTTACAAAGTTCCAGACCCTACCCCATGTCAGCAAACCAAGGAACACAAAACTCATCACATAACCATCACTATGTCATTCATTTATTTTTTTTTAACTTTATACATGTATAACTATAAACAGATGGACCCTACAAGCGTCTGGGCAGACTGCCAGACCGCCCCGCCTAGTTGGAGTGGATTATTCTGCCGCTAAACCCAACCGGCATCAAACATAACAGTCTGTGTGACAAAGTCCTCCAGGTCCCTAGGCCTCTGACGAATTCTAGCCGGGCGTCCCCTAGTAGGGGACTCTGCACCTGGTACCATCAGCTGAGCCTGTGGGCCCTCGTTCGTCAGGACCCCCCAGTCCCAACTGTCACTGAAACGACCAGCTGCAGTGTCAGTCCTCTGCCCCGGTGGCGACCCTCTCAGTCTACTGGCGTGCCACCAAGACCCATCCTCCAGCTCAAATGTGTCTGGGCCCTGCCGCCTCGTAATCTGCCGTGGAACCCATCCACAGTGGCTGCAGCTTGTGGGTGCGGACAGGGTGTTTGATCCATACCTGGTCCGTTTCCTTCAGTCCATGGTCCCTTGCCCTGTGCTTCCTGTCAAACCTCCGTTTCATTTTGCATTGCTGTCTGGTGACCCGGCTCCACACTGCGTCCGTGCCTTCTTGAGAACCTGTTGTTGGTGGTCTCAGCCAGCTCACCGGCAAGGGCAACTCGCGCTCCAGCATGAGAGCCACCGGGCAACAGCCGGTTGTGGCATGGACAGACGCTCTATAATGCAGCAACGTGTTTTGCAGGGCATCCAAGAACGCAAAACCATCCGCCAAATGGGCTCTCAGTCCATTCTTTAATGTCTTATTGAACCGTTCAGTGCCCCGGTTGGCCTGAGGGTGGTAGAACGCCGTCTTCACGTTCCATGCCTCTGCTACTCAGAAACTCCTCAAACACTCCGGAGATAAACTGTGGGCCATTGTCCATCGTAACCATGCCCAGGGTCCCCCACCTAGCAAACAAGGGCGTCAGGAACCCTGTGACTACCTCGGTCAACCAACTCTGTGGTTGGGAGCACCTCTGGCCACTTCGAGAACACGTCATAAGCCACAAGCAAGGACCAGCTATTCGAAGGGGCTGCATGAAGTTAGCCACAGATGTCCAACTCAACGTGGCTCCAAGGTCCTTACAGGTACGGTACCGGCCGTAGTGGAGGGGGAGGTGATCCGCCAGTCTTGCTGCTCTCCAGACATGGCACGCAGTGTTTCACCATGGCCTTGATGTCATTATCAATACCTGGCCACCAGACAGAGTCTCTATTGCGCTGCTTCACCCAACCACCCCCAGGCGGCCCTCATAGAGCATCAGGGTTTCCTCTGGTAACATTTCTGGGTGGTGGCCCGCCTCGCCAGAAAATTTACCGCCACACCAAGGAGATATGAATTTAAGAAAAAATATATGAAGTAATGACTTTCCGCAAGCACACACACAAACAACGCGCATGGCCATCATCTGCGCGGCGTTTAGAAGCACCCCACCCACATGAGCTTTCTAGTCAGTCAGCAGGCAGTGTCTCGCTAGCGGCAGCAGCATCTTCATAGAAAAGGAGTGAAAACCAGGAAGTCAAACAGCAGAAATGGACTCTATTTGAAGAGAAACTTTGTGAAGAAGTCCACCGTTTCTTTGTTGGTGAAAATCCTGGCGCATCAGTGCCTTGGCACTACCTATCGGGCAGGAGTGAAACTACAAATGATGGTTGTGTGCATGTGTCATCCGCTTGGCCTGGGTAGATGAAAAAAGTGAACATGAACAGCACCACGTGCGTGCCGGGTTCGTCCAAAGCGCATGCGGACCAAGGCAGACTAGAGGAGAAATGCGGCATGAATAAGGCTTGACTGTCCGATAGAAACATGAGTTTATTAAAGTACTTTAAACGTGGAAAAAAATACAGAAGAGGTACTGTATGTAAGCACTGGAGACATTTATCATGGTTTTAACCCGCTGGAAATAGGATCAATAATGGGAGAGTCGCCTAGCTAAGAGATGTGGTTAGAATTCAAATGCAGCCGGCTTCATATGGAGGGAAAGGCAAGGGGGACTACTGAATTGCTGAGGATATATTTCACCAGCCACTACAATATTAAGCTATGTTCCCAGTTATGTACCTGGCAAGTTAAGATGGCCGAAATTCAAGAAGTCAGTGACTTTAATCCGTCAGCAGCCTTCAGACAAACTAAACGTACCAGCATTTGGATTTCAAAATAAGGGAGGTTTTTCTTGGCGGTGAGGAGATTTCTAAAAAAAACAAATTATAAATGCATAAAAATATTATAACAGAAATAACGGTATCCTTGGTCATTTAAGTTAATTTAAATCATTAAATACAATTTTATTAATTTTTTTTCTTTGTAATGAGAGTTAAATTATTGTTCTGTTCTGACTGCAAAGTTATGGTCAAAAATATTAAATTGTTATAAGGAAAAAGTAAAAATAAAAAATACCACAGTCTGTCTCAAATTAATTTAAAAAACAGTAATTTTAGTTTAAAAAAATAGACAAAATTAAGCCATAAAATAATCCACAAATTTATAATAAAGTTTCAAATGTACAAGAAAAGTCAATTTTACAAGAGGAAATTACAAATTTGAGGAAAATGATTTCAAATTTAGATAAATTTACAGAGGAAAGTAGAAAACTATAAGAAAATTGTTATAAATTTTGGAGAAAAACCTCAAACCTTCAAGACTGAAGTCATTACTGAAGTTTTAAGTGGTTGCTCTTTGTACCCTTAACTAGAAATTTTTGGTTGTCTCCTTTAATTTACATGGCACTTGATATTTTCTAACCTGTTTCTATACCACCATAGACAGAGAGAACCTGAATTAGACAGAGCTCAGAGAGGGCAAGATTAGACAGAAGAGAGGAGCCAAGGAGAGGAAAGTGTTCAGGCAGAGGGTCCGGGAGAGGTGAGAGCAGAGGAAGGAGAGAAGGATGACACCAGTAAAAAGTACAAATACAGGACATCTGGGTGGAACCCCAAATGGCCCAATATTCCAACATTCAAGCCTTGGTTGTACAATATTTCAAACTGTAAGTTCCATATGCACAGCAGTGGCTCAGGAGGTAGAGCGGGTCTTCCAATAACCGGATGGCTGGCGGTTTGAATCCCTCTCTCCCCAGATATCCTGCCGTTGAGTCCCTGGGCAAGACACTTTAGCCACCTTGCCTCCAGTGTCCGTAACACTGGGTATGAATGTGTATAAATGTTCGGTGGTGGCCGGAGAGGCCGTTGGCCCAGATTGGCAGCCACGTTTCTGCCAGCCTGCCCCAGAGCAGCTGTGGCTACAGTAATAGCTTACCACTATCATTGTGTGTCTGGAGTGAATGAATAATGTATCTGTAAAAAGCGTCTTTGAGTGTCTATGATAAAGCGCTATATAAATCTGATGCATTATTATTATTATATCCAAAGTTACTGTGCAAAATTTAAAAAAAAGAAATAAATAGTATAAAATTAACATATTCATACATATGTGTTTTCTGCCCCCCCCCCCCGGAAAAATATGGTGCCACCGCGCCAAGGTCTTTAAGCCTGAGGAAACGCTGAGCATTGTTAGGACACACGCCCTCAGTGACGACGGGATCAGGGTGCATTGTCCTCTGGCCATGCACACCTCATTCCAGCAGCTCAGTTCATCCTTGAAGCGGTGGTAAGGCACTAACTTGCCCTGGCCCTTGTTGGCCAACCCTCTCTGATCGCCGAACGTAATTTTGCCAGCACTGGATCCCGTTCCAACTCTTCCCTGAGTTCCTGAGGGGACACCATCTTCTGGAGGGTCCCGTGCAGTGCATGGACCAGGTCCGCCTCAGCTGAGTCACTGTCACCGTCATCCAGCAGGGAGAAATTAACCGTGGCGCGAGACAACAGGTCCGCCACAATGCTATCCTTGCCTGGGGTGAACTTGGTAGTAAAATTATACGCTCTCAGCCTTTCAGACCACCTATGGATCCTCAGCGGCCTGTGACCCGACCCCGACGTCTCCAGCAAAGTCGTGAGCACCCTGTGGTCTGTCCGTAGGGTGAAATAGCGCCCATAGAGGTAAATGTGCCACCTCTCACACGCCCAGATACAAGCCAGCACCTCCCTCTCACCCACAGCATATTTCTGTTCCACCGCCGAGAGGGACCTTGATGCGAAAGACACCAGGTGCTCCGTGCCACCCTGCACCTGGGACATGACCGCTCCCAACGCCAAGCCAGACGCGTTGCAGGTTACTATGGTTTCCTGATTGGGGTCAAAATGAGCCAATACCGGTAGGGAGGTGAGCTGCTGCTTCATCTTGGTGACCGCCGCCGAGCAGGCCGGGGTCCACTCCCATGGCGCATCCTGCTTCAGCAGAGCCTGGAGGGGCTCAATCGTCTCCGAATAACAGGGAATGAACCTTCAATAGAAGTTGACCATGCCCAGGAATGACAAGATCTCAGCTGGTGTGGACGGCTCCAGGATGCGCAGGACTGCCTCCACATTTGAATGTAGTGGTTAGAGCCCTCGAACTCTATAGCGTCCGCTGCAAAGATACATTTCTGGCCATTCAGGGTAACTCCATGTTCTTGGAGCATTGCCAGGACCCTTTCCAGCCTCTCATCGTGTTCTTCTTAGGACGTGCCATGCACCACGATGTCATCTAAGTATGCCACCACGCCCCTGAGACCGGCCAGCATTGGTGACATCACCTTTTGAAAACAACTGGGTGCCAAGCTCAGTCCGAACGGCATCCGGGTATACCTGAAAACCCCCATGTGGGTCACAAATGCCATCAGGTTCCTGCTGTCTGGGTGGAGTGGCACCTGCAGACAGCCCTGGCGGAGGTCCAACTTCGTGAAAACCTGGGACCCGCTGAACGTCGCTGAGAGCTCCTCCATGGTCGGGAGGGGGTACCTGTCCGGAATGACCGCCTTGTTCACCATCCAAAGGTCTATGCATGGCCTGATGTCCCCCCACCCTTTCTTGTTGGCCACCACCAGGTTGGAGATCCACAACGAAGTGTCCACTTTCTCGATAATGCCGGAGTCCAGCAGCTTGGACAGCTCTGCCGAGACCTCGTCCTACAGTGCGAGGGGAAGTCGTCACAGTGGCTGGATCCTCGGTGTCACGGTCTTGTCGATAAGGGGGTGGTGGTGAAAAGCGTCTATACGACTCAGTCCCCTAAACAACGCTGGCCAGCGGAGGTGCCAATCGGGGTACACTGTCAACACAGTCGAGCCCTCCAGGTCCCTTATGGAGAAGCCTAGCTCCCCCAACAGGTTGATTCCCAACAGGTCCGCTCCTTGGCGCACCACCTGGAAGGTGAATTTGGACACCATTTTTGACCCACAAGTCACTGAGAACTCTGCCGTGCCCACCATCTCAATCTCCGCATGTCTATACTCAAACATCTTCACCGCCCCCATGCTGATAGTCTTTGTAGGGAACAGCCTCCTCAGTGTAGCCAAGCACAAGATAGGCCTCCCAGCCCCCGAATCCACCATAAGGGGCACATCAACCCCGTCAAGCTGCAGTACATACCACTTCAGCGGCCCCTTCCCCATGTATGCTACACATACTCGTCCGGTGCCGCTGTGCTTCGCCAACCCTGTGCTAGGAGGTAACATGTGGGCCCTGCTGCACGCCTTTCCCCGCCTTTTCTTCTTCTTGGCTCATCTTCGAGGCCTAGTTAGCATGCTAACTGTCATCTCTGGCGGGAAACCACAAGCAGTCAATTCCTTGCTAGCTGGAGCTGTTAGGTTCTGCAATGTTGTAGACTCTCTTTGCTTAACCAAGTCCAACACGCATTCTAGCGATAGCGTCTCCCGGGTTAGCCTTAGCACATTTTTCAGCCACGTTGTTGGTGCTGTGAGTTAGCTTATCCCTCACTAGCTCCTCTGCAATCGTCCCAAAGGCGCACTCCCTCACTAGGCTGCGTAGCTCCATAACAAAGGACTGTGTGGACTCACCCACTCACTGTTGGTGGTCGAAAAATCCATACCTCCTTCCAGTGATGGTGGAGTATTCGCCGAAGGTACTGTCCATTAGCAACACTCCGTCTTCCAGCGAGCTGTCACCACACAGCCCAAAGAAAATGTGCTGCCCTTCCATGCCGAGGTAATGTATTAGTAGGCTCCTCCGTCTCTCTTTGCTGATGCTATTGAGTCCAGCCGCCGTCAGATACACCTGGAACATGTTCTTCCAGTGAGCCCACGGTATAGCCGGTGTACCCTGGCACTGAAGGAATAGAGGTGGCTCCCTGACGCACGCACTCATTTTTCCTCGTCGCCAAATGTAATGTCGTCAGAATAGGAGACGGAGAGCTTTCTCTATTGCACACTGAACACACTTTATTGAACATCACATCCTTATTTATATCCCAGCCGTAGCCCGCCTGATGTCACTCACCCTCAAACCCCGGCTGAGCTACGGCAAGCCCCAAAGCACAATTCCCATACATAACAAATACTAACTCTCAAATTCTACATGAAAATATTAAAAGCACTTGAAGCGTCGGGGCTGTGATAAGGGGGCGGGGATTCTCCCAGCATGCTTGTGCTGCAGAGGATTCAAACACTGTTATTATCCGTGTGTTCTAAATGTTATTGCTGTGCCAATATAACTGTTATAAGACCAGTTAGCGTTGTTTCCCTGTATGTGATAGATCATGTGTCTGTGTCACCATGAGTGAGATGAGGGTCTGTGTGAATGACCTCCCCTCCGTTCTGTGTTGTGAGTGTCTGTTGAATAAAGCCTGTTGTGTCACAGCCATCTCTCCTTATTGTGTGTACCTGCATGAAACGTCACAATATGTTGGAAAATTCCAGTTAGCTAGCTATCCCGGCCGGGTCATGCCGAAGACCATATAAAAGTGGAACTTCCTGCCGTCCAGCTTGGTGCTCAGCAATAATGGAATGGAGGAGGGAAATTTGTGGCGGCGCCTTGCATGGCAGCGGCCCTCTGATTCTACACTTGGGGTGTGTGTGATTAACACAGTAGATTGGTAAAACACAATCTCGTTCTACTGTACATGATTGGTTGTACAGTTGAATGACAATAAAGGGTGATTTAATTTAATGATTTAATTCAATTTACTTACCACAGGCTTGGAAGTTGCTTTTAATAGTTAGGCCTACTGAAATACTACAATACAATCTTGGCATCATAAAAAAAAAAGAATGCAAATTATAGCTCATTACTAAAAACAGGACAACACCACTAACCCCAATTGTACATGAAAACTGCTAAAGCACTTAAATAATTTTGGAAACTTGCAAATATTTTCTGACAGTTAACTAGTGCTAGCATTAGCAGCTATATTGTGCTAGCATTAGCAGCTACAATCAGTTAGCATAAAGACGATGAAAAATTAAAATTTTGAGCCAAAATGTTCAAATTTGTGGGCTATATTAATCATAGATCCCATAACCTACATATGTTTAAGCATGTGAGAGTGTTTAGTGATTACATATGTAAAGCGACTTCACACCTCAGAACAGGACAAAGGGTCTCAACCGCCAGTGAAGATCAAAGAGCATCCCAGGCGCTGCGGTGGAGACCGGATGGGTTGCCCTGACCCCCCAGGGCCAGGTGGAGGAGTACGAAGACAAAAGAGGGGATTAAGATAGTGAGGGATGTCAGCTTTTGATATGCATATCTTTTGTTATGTGCGAGTATAAGTTGGTAGAGCCGAAGGTGTTCGCTCTCTTACTTCTTCTGCTGCTGCACCTAGATGAGACTTGTTAGAGGAGCTGGTAATAAACTTTGGTTTATGAATCACATCACCTCGTTATTTCAAGCTCCTCTACACTGGTGACCCTGACGCGAGAATGGACCAGAGGCGTTCCCCCGCGATCGACTCATCTGTGGCGACCCAGGCAGACGCCGGCGCCCATGCAGACAGGGGAACAGATGGACGACGTTCCCCCACGGCAGAAGTGATAGAGAGGGCTCAACCGAGCACCAGCGCCGCAGAGAGAGCCGAAGCAAGGCACTCTCATCCTGCGGACACATCAGTGACGGTCCACACAAACGCCGTCACCGTCAAGCTGCCGGACTTCTGGCAGGAAGACCCCGCCTCGTGGTTTCAGCAAGCTGAAGCCCAGTTTGCACTTGCGGGCATCACGGCTGACGATACAAAGTTCTATCACATCGTCGCCAAACTCGACGCCGCCACTTCAAGATGTGCACGGAGCATAATCCAGCGGCCGCCGGCCCAGGACAAATATAAAGAACTGAAAGCGACCATCGTGGCAAATTACGTCCCCTCAGCCGAGGAGAGAGCCGAGAGGATCCTGGCGGTCTACGGCCACAGAGGAGGCAGACCCAAGGCCCTCATGGAGGACTTGCTGCAACTTAAAGAAGAGGACAATGACAACTTCCTCTTCCATTTCATATTCCTCAGTACGCTGCCGCCACACATGAGAGGGACGCTGGCCAACATGCGATGCAGCACCCAGCAAGACTTCCGCACGCTGGCTCACGAAGCTCAACGGCTCATCAACGCCTGCAAGGAGCAGACACCCACAGCAGCATCCGCAGACCTCAACGCTGATGTCCGGAGCCACGAGGAGCCACAAATCACCGAGCAGAATCATCCCGCGGTGACAGCGACACGGCCAGGACGCAACAGACGGAGCGACGTTTGTTATTACCACCACCGCTTCGCCAAGAAGGCTTACAAATGTGTTCCCCCCTGCAAATTCACGATTTCGGGAAAATGCCGAAGCCGAGAGCCGTTAACAGCGGTGGTTCTCGGCGAAAAAAGCAAGCTTTTATATGTGACGGACGGACACACCGGCAAGCGGTTCCTTATCGACACGGGAGCTCAACTAAGTTTTGTCATGCCCTCCCAAGCAGACCGGGCCATGGGCCCCCGGGGCAATGGAGCGGTGGCAGCCAACGGCTCCATCATCGACACTTTTGGCAAAAAGAGCCTGCCCCTCTGCATCCACGGCCGCAACTACAGATGGACATTTGTTGTAGCGGCGGTGAGTTTTAACTTGTTGGGCGCAGATTTTTTGTGTGCACATGGGTTATTGGTCGATCTAGCGAACAGGCGCTTGGTTAATGCACTGTCCTTTGCTTCTATTCCCTGCTCAGCTCGACTTTCTCCACCACCCGTGCAGGCTAGCGTCACCACAGCAGGAGGTAAGTTTGATCAACTCCTCACCCAATTTCCAGCACTCACAATTCCCAAATTCTCAGCCACAGTGGCTAGACACGGGGTCGAACACTTTATTCCCACAACGGGCCCACCCGTATTCGCCAAAGCTCAGCGCTTAGACGCGACCAAGCTCGCCATAGCTCGGGACGAGTTTACCACCCTTGAAAAATTAGGCATTATCAGACGCTCGAAAAGCCCCTGGGCGTCACCACTTCACATGGTCCCGAAATCCGACGGTTCTTGGAGGTCGTGCGGCAATTACCGCAGATTAAACAATGCGACAGCGCATGACCGCTACCCAATTCCTCACATTCAAGACTTTTCACTGCACCTGGCGGGTGCGCGCATTTTTTCAAGAATAGACCTGGTCCGCAGTTATCATCAAGTCCCAGTTCGAGCAGAGGACATTCCTAAAACAGCTGTAATAACCCCCTTCGGTCTTTTTGAATTTTTGCGGATGCCTTTCGGCCTCAAAGGCGCTGCTCAAACCTTTCAGCGGATGATGGACGCAGTATTACGCGACCTCCCTTTCGTGTTCGTCTACCTCGACGATATGCTGGTAGCCAGCTCGTCTGAGGAAGAACACGAGCGGCATCTCACTATGTTTTTTCAGAGACTAGAAGAGCACGGGTTAATAATCAATCCAGCCAAATGCAAATTCGGCGTGTCACAAATTGATTTTTTAGGACACAGAGTTTCTCCGAAGGGGGCAGTCCCACTTCCAGACAAAGTTCACGCAGTAAAAAGTTTCCCACGGCCACAAACGGTCAAATCGCTGCAGGAATTTTTGGGCATGGTTAATTTTTACAACCGCTTCCTCCCCCACGCAGCTCAGCTCATGCAGCCCCTATATGACGCGCTCAGAAAACAAAAACCTTCCAACGCGGTCGAATGGACCCCGGAGCGCGAACGCGCCTTCGCGAAAGTAAAAAGCGCTCTAGCTAATGCCACATTGTTGGTTCACCCCGATCCCTCGGCCCGCATTGCGCTAACCACAGACGCTTCAGACCTGGCCATAGGGGCAGTTGTAGAACAACACGTCGGCGGAATCTGGCAACCTTTGGCTTTCTTCAGCAAATCGATAAACCAAACTGAGCGTAAATACAGCACTTTTGACAGAGAGCTACTAGCGCTCCATTTATCCATCCGCCACTTCCAGTTCTGGTTAGAGGGGCGGTGTTTTACGGCTTTTGTAGACCACAAACCGCTCACCTTTGCTATGGCTAAAATTTCCGAACCGTGGTCAGGCAGGCAACAAAGACAGCTTGCTGCGATTTCAGAGTTCACCACAGACATTCGACATGTGGCAGGCAAACTTAACGTGGTAGCAGACTGCCTCTCTCGCGCTGTGACATCGCCAGAGCGCGAGGAGACAGATTATACTACCTTAGCCGCGGAACTCTTCGCCAACGCGGACACATACGCAGCACCAATCCACACAGGGATAGATTATGCAGCCATGGCAGAGGAACAAAGTAGTGACGCGGACGTGCGCGCACTCCTGTCTGGACCAACAGGGTTAAGGCTGGAGAAAAGGGGTCTACGCGACGGTGTGCCCCCCCTAATATGCGACATCTCAACCGGCCGACCTCGCCCGTTAGTTCCAGCTGCATGGCGCCGCCGTATTTTCGACTTGATTCACTCCCTCGCGCACCCAGGTGTGCGCGCTTCAGTTAAAATGGTCGCCGAAAAGTTTGTGTGGCCTGGCCTGCGCAAAAACGTAAAAGAATGGGCAAAGACTTGCATTTCTTGTCAGCGCGCCAAAGTACACAAACACACAAAAGCCCCTCTGGAGCCCTTTCGAATCCCTGCTAGAAGGTTCGACCACGTTCATGTCGACCTCGTGGGGCCACTACCTTCCTCCCAAGGTTTCACACACCTGTTAACAATGATAGACCGCACCACGCGCTGGCCAGAGGCAGTCCCTCTGGCGTCAACCACAGCGGAGGAAGTCGCTCGCATTTTTTTGACAAACTGGGTGGCACGTTTCAGCGTCCCATCGGACATCACGTCCGATAGGGGGCCTCAATTTGTCTCGGAGCTTTGGTCAGCCATGTCCAGCAGTTTAGGGGCAACAATTCACCGCACCACCGCTTATCACCCTCAGGCTAATGGGTTATGCGAGCGTTTTCACAGGTCTTTAAAGGCCGCCCTCAGAGCCTCACTAACGGATACAAATTGGGTAAATAAACTTCCCTGGGTTTTATTGGGGTTGCGTGCTGCGCCCAAAGAGGATCTAGATGCCTCCCCAGCAGAATTAGTTTTTGCACAACCTCTCAGGCTTCCAGGTGAATTTTTACCAGAGAACCCAGAGCCAGGGCATTTTCCAGCCCCGAGGTTTGTAGGCAGCAACGGACCGGACTCTCTCCCCGGGCCGGCACATCACTCTTTTCCATGGGTTTTTGTCCCCCAAGCTTTAAAAAACGCTGAATTTGTTTTTGTTAGGCATGAAGCTTTAAAACCAACCTTCCGCCCACCATACGATGGGCCATTCAGAGTGCTGGAACCTGGTGATAAACATTTTGTGCTTGATTTGGGGGATAGAAAAGAAACAGTCAGCATTGACAGACTTAAACCTGCCTTCTTGTTGAGAGACGAGCCTGCACGGTTGGCGAGAGCACCTCGGCGGGGTAGACCCCCCAAGAGAAAAGACTCAGCCCCGCTGCAGGGAACAAATAATCACTCTCCTTCCCAAGCTGCAGATTCCTTACAGGAAGGTCCCACCAGGACGCCCAAGCGGACCCACAGCAGATTCGGGAGAAGATTAAAACCCAGACGGCACAGAGACTGATGCAAACTACTCAACAGTTGTTCACTAATTGTGCTGTAACAGTTTAGGACTGACTTGTGATATTACTATGCTGTTAGGATTACCACTGAACTCTCTTAGGAGCATGGCTGCTGGAAAGTTTCTTCTGTGTCAAGAGGTGTAGCAGTTAGTATGTCATAATAATTATTTTAAACTGTGAATTTTTCTATTGTCCTTTTCTTAGTCGTTTGGGGGGGGCTGTGGGCTATATTAATCATAGATCCCATAACCTACATATGTTTAAGCATGTGAGAGTGTTTAGTGATTACATATGTAAAGCGACTTCACACCTCAGTCTGAGGTGCTAAATAACCTGACTTCCCCAAGGTCCCCAAAAGTTAAACATTTTCTTTTGGTACAGTAAGCACTGCTAGTCCCGAGTTCAACTCCCAGCTTGGTCTATTCTTTATGATTTTTGAAATCATCAAGCACATGCTAGAAAGCACATTGTATGTAAATATTTTAAACCAAATCTTACCATTTGAACCTATACTTTAATTAATTACAACGTGCAGCGATAAACTGACAAAACCCCTCCAAATACAATTCCTTTATCTATTGCTGTGACTTTTTTTTTCTTTGTAAATAATCAGTTTTGTGAGTATTTGTTAAAAATATTCAATTTTATTTAAAATGAAAAAATATGTAGCTTAGTTTGTATGCTGTGGTTTGATCATTTCAGTAAATGGGTTAGACATATAAAAGCTTTCGCTTCAGTCCAAACCCTTTCCTTCTGTAAACTGACCATTTTCTTTTTGGATTGTATTGGGGGCTGGTCTCTTTTTCATGGCAGGTGGAAATTAAAGAATTAAACTAATTAATTAATTAATTAAATGTATTTAAGGCTGGTTCCTTGAAGCTGTTAAGTGATTTTAACATCAACTCATTGACTTTTAAGCAATTCTAATACAAAAAAATCCTGTAATCATAAAATGTAAACATTAAAAATAATAGCTATATTATGCTCTGCATGAAATATAATTGCATTTTTATTTTGCTTTCATAACTTTGTGTGTTTGACTGTAGTGTCTGCTGCTTCTTCTTTTAGATTTGATTGGTGGTTGGCAATCAGCTTACAGGTACATTACCACCACTGACTTGATTATCATCACTCTATATCTTTGTATAAAGAGTTCAGAACAACTCCTTACGCGTGAAAAAATGATCCGTCCTTGGACTGTGTCCGAGGTGCGGAAGTCTGTGTCAACTAGTGGAATATTGATTAAAGACCTTTGAGCAAGCCACATTATTTTGAGTTTGTCAGCATGTAGTTTCCCTTTAACAATAGTAGATGGTATGCATGTCTTAAAGAATATACCATACATCCAAAGAATATTAAAGATTTTTGTGGACTGACAAGTCAGCCGTTTATTCATGAAAACTCACAACTCAATACATACTTATCTACACCCCACATTCTTCCAAACTCCAACCATAAAGTGACTGTTGTGGTGAACCACTAGGAGGCTCCACTCACACCCAGTGACTTGGGGAGAAGGGGGTGGAGACAGTGAAGATATATAAATATGCGCCTTGGCGCCAAGTATTCAGTATATTCATGTTGGAGTTAAATAAAGTTCTGAACTGGCAGCTCTCGTGTCTCGTAACTTTATTCCTCCACACTGTAACCTTTTTGAGTTCTAGACATCAGTCGATCTGTTATGTCTAAATAACGGGAGACCTGAGCCATGTTGAACTGAGCAACGAACTGAACTTTATTGGGATTCACACTCAATTTACATACCGGCCACAGCCCGCCTGACATTACCAAGTCGACTGCCCGGCGTCGGCTACGTAAGCCCCAAAGGTCAAATCCCTATACAACATTCTCCCCCTTTACAAAACATGAAAGCACCATAAAGAACACATATATATATATATATAAAATGCCCCCCTTTAAGTTTAGCAAGGAAAAAAAAATCCGTTAGAACACATTCAATATAGACAGTTTTGTATTTTTTTTTTTTTACATTGCCTTAGTTTTTTTTTAAACACACAGAACAGCAAGGCTAGCCAGCTAAATGGGCACCTGGGTAGACTGCCAGGGTACCCTCCTGTGTTGAGGCGGCTTATTCTGCCACCCATTCCCAACATGCTTCAGTTAAAGCTACTTTAAATACAAAGTCATCAAGGTATTTGGGCCTCTGACCCGTCCTAGCTGAGTGCCTCACCGGAGGAGGGCCTGCTCCAGGTTCTGTCGGCCGCACCTGAGAGTCCCCAACACCCCCAACAGATAAGTCCCAAACCTCATTAGTCCACTCTGCGGCAGCTGCCGGACTCTGCACAAGCAACGACTTCCTGAGTTGGCTGGAATGCCACTGTGACCCATCTGAGAGCTCGAACATGTTCCGGCCCTGCCACCTCACGATCTGTAGGAGCCCCATCCAGAAAGGCTACAGTTTATACGTGCGGTTGGGATGCTTAATCCAGATCCAGTCCGACACATTGAGTCCATGGGCCTTCGCCCTGTGCTTCCTGTCTAAACCGCGTTTCATCTTCTGCTGTTGGGCGATGACCCGGTCTTGTGGAGGGTCTGTGTTCCCCGGAGGGGAGGTTGTGGTGGGCCTCAGTTGGTGTAGGAGCAGGTGGAATTCGTGCCCCAGCATGAGTTTCGCCGGGGAGCACTTTGTCATGGCGTGGGCCATTGCCCTGTAGTGGAGGAGTGTGCTCTGGAGGGCATCAGGGAACGTGAAGCCGTCCGCCAAATGGGCTCTCAGACCGTTTTTCAGTCTTATTGAAATGCTCCACGGCCCCATTGGCTTGGGGGTAGTAGAACGCGGTTTTGATGTTTTCCACACCCCTAACACCCAAAAACTCCTCAAACCACCCAGAGGTGAACTGTGGGCCATTGTCTGTAGTGATGGCATCCGGAATCCCCCATATGGTGAACAGTGACGAGAGGAAACCCGTAACCACATCCGTTGTGACCGAATAAGTGGGTAACACCTCCGGCCATTTGGAGAACAGATCAAAGACTGCTAGCAAAAAACGGCTGTTTGGGGGTGCCGTATGTAGTTCACCACAAATGTCCAATTGGATGTGCTCCCAAGGGCCCTCTGGGTACGGTAATGGTTGCAGGGGTGGGGGGGTGGCCCACCTGTCTTTCCGCTCTCCAAGCACGGAACACAGTTCTTTACCATAGTTTCAATGTCCTTATTGATACCAGGCCACCAAACTGAATCCCTGTAACACTGCTTCACCCTGACCACGCCCAGGTGACCCTCGTGGAGCATTGTCAGAACTCGTGATCTCAGAGACACCAGGATCAATGTACAGTGTTCCCTTGCCACACACACCCCATTCCAACAATTCAGTTAGTCTCTGAACCAGTGAAAAGGTGCCAGATCACCCTGTACTTTTGTGGGCCAACCCTCCCTGATGACCAAGCATAGTTGTAACAGCGTGTGGTCCAATTCCAACTGTGCCCGGAGCTCCTGGAGGGACACCATGTACCGGAGGGGTCCATGCAGCGCTTTACCAGATCCACCTCCCTGGGGTCATCGTCGTCGTCCAGTTGTGTGGTGTTGGCCGTGGCATGGGACAGGAGATCCGCCATTACGTTCTCTTTTCCAGGGGTGAACTGGGTAGTAAAGTTGTAGGGCCTCAGCCGCTCAGTCCACCTGTGGATCCGTAGGGGCCTGTGTCCCGAGCTTGTTGTCTTCAGCAGTGTCGTCAGTGCCCGGTGGTCCATTGGCAGGGTGAAATGGTGTCGAGAGAGAGAGAGAGAGAGAGAGAGATGGATGTACTTTATTGATCCCAAACTGGGAAATTACAGTGTAACAGCAGCATGACAGTTGACAGCCAAACAACAGAAACACACATGACAGACAAAGGGATTACCCATGGAAAGTAAAAAAGAAATTAACACGACTATAGAACCTATATAAGATAAGATAAGATAAGATAAGATAAGCCTTTATTAGTCCCACAACGGGGAAATTCCAGGATTGCAACAGCACAGGGATAGCAACACTCAGAGCAACAATCAGAAGGCAAGAAAAAAAAACAAGCAAGCAAGAGCAGCTAATAAACATATGTACCTATTACTATAAAATATATGTATATACACACACACACAGACACACAGTGCAGAGCATTGTAGCTGGATGGAATAAATATATGAATATATGAACACACAGTGCAGAGCATTGTAGCTAGATGGAATAAATATGTAAATATATAAACACCCACAGTACGGAGCATTGCAGCTAGGTGGAATAAATATGCAAGTATATAAACACACACAGTGCGGAGCAATGTAGCTAGATGGAATAATATGTAGATATATAAATATATAAACACCCACAGTACGGAGCATTGTAGCTAGATGGAATAAATATGCAAATATATAAACACACACAGTGCAGAGCATTGTTGCTAGATGGAATGAAACAGCATAACCGTCTACTTAGTTATCCTACATGGTATGATTATGTGCCCATACATATTCTCACCCTCCATAGCGACCGGTATGTTCCTAGTTGTATGCCGGAGAGGACCATTGTGTAAGTCTATTGCATCTTTTGCATTCAAAAAACTATTAGTTTGTTACGTCTTTTTGCTATCTCTGCGAGCAGCCCTGCTTAGGTTGTACAGTCTGACAGCCGTTGGTAGGAAGGACCTACGAAACCTCTCGGTTGTGCACCTGGGATGATGTAGTCTGCTGCTAAATGAGCTCCTCAGTGCATTCAGTATGTCCTGCATAGGGTGGAACTCGGACTCCAGCAGAGATGACAGTTTAGCCACCGTCCTTCTCTCTCCTATCTCCTCCATCGGATCAAGGCGCTGCCCCAGGACAGAGCTAGCTTTCTTAATCAGTTTGTTCAGTCTCTTCCTATCTGCTGCAGTAATGCCACTGCCCCAGCAGACCACTCCAAAAGTGATGGCTGATGCCACCACCGTGTCATAGAATGACTTCAGCAGCGCCCCTTGTACACCAAAAGACCTGAGTCTCCTCAGCAGGAACAGCCTGCGCTGTCCCTTCTTGTAGAGTGCATCAGTATTGTGTGACCAGTCTAGTTTATTGTTCAGATGAATACCCAGGTACTTATAGGATGTCACCATCTCGATGTCTGTTCCCTGTATATTTACTGGTACTGTGAGGGGCTGCCCATGCCTGTGGCAGTCCACCACCAGCTCCTTAGTTTTCCTCGCGTTGATCTGGAGGCAGTTCCGATGGCACCAGTCCACGAAGTCCTGGATAAGCCCTCTGTACTCAGCTTCATCTCCATTGGAGATGAGGCCAACGATCGCAGAGTCATCAGAGAACTTCTGTAGATGGCAGTGTGTTGTGTTGTGTGAGAAGTCCGCAGTATAAAGAGTGAACAGGAAGGGAGCCAGCACCGTTCCCTGGGGGGCCCCCGTGCTACTGATGATCGTGTCGGACACACAGTCCCGGGTTCTCACAAACTGAGGCCGGTTCGTGAGGTAGTCCAGGATCCATGATGACAGGTGCTGGTCCACCCCTGCGCGCAGCAGCTTGTCCTTCAGGATCATCGGTTGGATGGTGTTGAAAGCACTGGAGAAGTCAAAGAACATGATCCTCACCATATTCCCGGGCTTCTCCAGGTGGGACAGAGAACGGTGAAGGAGGAAGATCACCGCATCCTCCACCCCAATGCCATGCTGGTAGGCGAACTGGAGTGGATCCATCGCTGGTTCCACCAGGGGGCGGAGGTGAGCAAGGAGCAGTCTCTCCAGGGTCTTCATCAAGTGGGACGTCAAGGCCACCGGTCTGTAGCTGTTCAGGTCTTTGGGGTGGGAAGTTTTTGGTACAGGTACCACACAAGATGTTTTCCACAGCTGTGGTACCCTCCCCAGTTTCAGGCTCATGTTGAAGATATACGTCACAATCCCACACAGCTGGTCTGCACAGGACTTGAGGAGCTTTGCGCTGATGCCGTCCGGTCCCGGCGCCTTCCTCGCCTTGATCTTCCTCAGCTCCGTCCTCACCTGGGTCCTGGTCAGGGTCAGGATGGGGGGCTGTGTGTTGGGAGTGGGGGGGTGTTGGTAGAGTGGGGAGTGGGCAGCAGGACTTGATTTCTTTAGAGGCAGCAGTGGTTGTTGTGCAGTCAGGGGGGAGGGCGGTTGGTCAAATCTATTGAAAAACAGATTCAGGTTGTTCGCCCACTCCCTGCCCCCTGTGGCCTGGGGGGAGGTATTCTGGAGCCCCGAGATGGTTTTGAGGTTTCTCCAGACCCCGCTGATGTCGCTCTGTTGCAGCTTGTCCTCCATCTTCTTCCTGAAGCTGTCCTTGCCTTCTCTGATCTTTCTCCTCAGCTCCCTCTGTACGGACTTCAGCATCTCCCTGTTCCCCGACCTGAAGATCCTCTTCTTCTCTCTCAGAAGTGTTTTTATCTCAGGGTTGATCCAGGGTTTGTTGTTTGAGTGACGCCGTATGGTCTTGGTGGGAACGGATTTGTCCACACAGAAGCTGAGGTAGCCCGTGAAGGTGTGAATGAGGCCATCGATGTCCTCACCATGTGGATCGCAGAGCTGCTTCCAGGCGGTGGCTTCAAAACAGCCCTTTAGGGTGTCCATTGTCTCCTCAGACCATAACTCCACAGTGTGCATGGCCGGAGGTTGTCTGTGCACTAGGGGTTTGTACACCGGCCGGAGATGAACCAAGTTGTGATCCGATCTCCCGAGTGGGGGTAGTTGTGATGAGGTGTACGCCTCCTTAGTGTTTGCGTAGAATAAATCCAGTGTTTTATTGTCTCTAGTGTGGCATGTGACATACTGGGTGAACGTGGGTAGAATGGGAGACAGTGAAACATGGTTGAAATCGCCTGAGATGAGGAGAAGAGCATCTGGGTGTTCTGTCTGCAGCCTGCTGGTTACTGAATGGATGACGTCACGTGCTGTCCCAGCGTTCGCCGTCGGATTTGTATAAACAACAATGCAGATATACATCATAGCTTAATATATGATGATGACCCGTGTAAACACATGAATCATCCCATTGCACAAAGAAGCACTATCAGGAGCAGAGTGAAATGTGAGGTACCAGTTAGTCTGTAAGGTGCAGTGTGGCAGCATAGCTATGACCAGAATACAACATCATAGTGAGTTATTGTACAGTGAAATTGCATGTAGCAGGAAAGATTTCCTGTACCTGGCTGTTCGACAACAAAGCTGTAGTAGTCTACTGGAGAAGGTGCTTCGCTGCCTATCTAGTGTGTGGTGGAGGGGGTGATTGGATTGTGACAGGATTGTTCATGATGGATCGCAGTTTATTTAGTGTTCTCCTCTCCACCACTGTCTCAAAGGTCTCCGGTCTGAGACCAATTACTGACATAACGCACGGCTCAGGAGACGCACACACACAGGCTTAGAGTAGTTCAAAGAGTTTATTAACAGCAGGAGTGAATGAGTGCGTGTCTGCGGGATGTAAATGTGTTGGTGATGGTGTCTGCTCCAGGCACAGAGGCAGGTGACCGTACAGCCGAGCAACCCTATGGAGAGAGCACAGGGAGAGGGTGACGGGCATACACCAACACAGGAGGAATTTATGGCGAGAGAAGGACTTACTTGGTGGGTCAGGACAGCTGGCACAACAAGGGGGCGAAGCCCGGAAGACAGCCACCTGGAGAGCTCCGTACAGCAGCGAGGATTGGGCGATGGAGTGGAGATGTCCGCCGCTGGGGAATCCACCTGTGCACAGGGGAGAAGACTGAAGAAAAGAGGTAAGCGATCTTCTTACCAAAATGGTGACGCTGAAGGGAAGTATGCTCACAACGGTGAGGGACGAAGTCTGACGGCTTCAGGCCGAGCCTCCGGGCGAGACGGCCTTTATCCCTCGCCGCTGATGATTGTCAGGTGCGTGAGCAGGTGGCGCCGTTGATGAATGGCGCGGCGTGACAGTACTCCCCCCTCTAGCAGCGCCTCCTGGCGATGGCTTATCCGGGTGCGCTCGGTGGAAGTCCGCGATGAGCGATGGGTCCAACACAAACGACGGGGGCACCCATTGTCGATGCTCGGGCCCATAGCCCTCCCAGTCCACCAAGTATTGCAACCCACGACCCCGGCGCCGGGAGTCCAGGATGGAGGAGACGGACCAGGCCGGATGGCCACCAATCATCCGGGGCGCGGGTTGCGCTGCAGGAGGAGGGCAAAGGGGGTCAGTGACTGCCAGTTTCACCTTCGACACATGAAAAGTGGAATGGATGCGGAGGGAGGGGGGAATAGCCACGCGCACAGCCACCGGGTTGATGATCCGGGTGATGGGAAAGGGACCCATGAAACGCTGTGCCAGCTTCCTCCTCTCGCCTTTTAATGTGACGTCCTGGGTAGACACATACACGAGTTGCCCAACTCTGTACGCCGGGGCAGGTCTTCTGTGCCGGTCCGCCACGGTCCTGTTGCGCTCCGCTGTGCGTAAAAGCGCATGACGCGCGGCAGCCCAGGTGGAGCGGAACTGCCTAAGGTGCGCCCTAACGGAGGGGACAGTCACCTCGTTCTCCTGCGCTGGAAACAGCGGGGGGTCGTAACCCAGGGACGCCTTGAAGGGGGACATCCCCGTTGCAGAAGAGCGGGCGGTGTTGTGGGCATACTCCACCCAGGCGAGATGGTTGCTCCAGGACGTCGGCTTGGATCTAGTAACACAGCGGAGCGCAGCCTCCAGCTCCTGATTGGTCCTCTCACACTGCCCGTTAGACTGGGGGTGATGGCCGGAGGAGAGGCTCACCTTGGCTCCGATGGCGTTACAAAAGGATCTCCAAACCTCGGATGAAAATTGGGGGCCCCGGTCCGAGACCACGTCCACCGGAATCCCGTGCAGCCTGACCACGTGTTGGACGAGGAGGCCCGCCGTCTCCAGGGCAGTAGGGAGACCTCGCAGGGGAACGAAGTGCGCCGCCTTGGAGAAACGGTCCACAATGGTCAGGACGGTGTCAAAGGAGTTGGAAACGGGGAGTCCGGTGACGAAGTCCAGTGCGATGTGCGACCAGGGCCTGCCGGGGACGGGCAGAGGCTGGAGCAGACCCGCTGGGGGGGCATTTCCCGACTTGCTGGTGGCACAGATTGGGCAAGCCCGGGCGTAGCGGGCTGCATCCCTCCGCAGGCCTGGCCACCAAAAGGACCGCTGGAGGAGGCTGATCATCCGAGAGGTGCCGGGATGACAGGTGAGCCGGGAGGTGTGGAGCCAGTGGATGACCTCTCCTCGGACCGCAGATGGGACGAACAGTCTTCCCTCCGGTCCGCCGCCAGGATCAGGTTCCACCTCCTGCGCCTTCCGGATCTTGTCTTCAATGTCCCAAGAGATGGCACCGAGGACGCACGACCTGGGCAGGATAGTGTGGGGCGTCTCCTCAGCCTCCACGGGGGTGAACTGCCTAGAGAGGGCGTCAGGCAGGCCGTTTTTGGAGCCCGGCCTGAAGGTGATCGAGAAGCGGAACCTGGCGAAGAACAAAGACCAGCGCGCCTGGCGGGCATTCAGGCGCTTGGCAGATCGTAAATACTCTAAGTTCTTGTGGTCCGTCAGGACCACAAACGGCAGGTCCGCCCCCTCTAGCCAGTGGCGCCACTCCTGTAAGGCGAGTTTAATGGCCAGGAGCTCTCTGTCCCCCACATCGTAGTTCCTCTCCGCCGGGGACAGGCGCCGGGAGAAGAAGGCGCACGGCCGTTTGGCGCCATCGTCAGGTGACCGCTGGGATAACACTGCTCCCACTCCCGTGTCCGATGCGTCCACCTCCACAATGCACTGCAGCGCGGGGTCGACCTGGCGAAGGACCCGGGAGGAGGAGAACTCCGCCTTCAGCGCCCTAAAGGCAGCAGCGACCTCTTCAGTCCACCGGAACGGGACCTTCGGGGACGTGAGGCGGGTCAGCGGTCCGACGATCGAGCTGAAATTTGGGACAAAGCGGCGGTAAAAATTGGCGAAGCCAACAAACTGTTGCACCTGCTTCCGGGATGCGGGAGTAGGCCACTCCACCACCGCCTTCACCTTCTCTGGGTCTGGGAGCACCTGATCTTGAGCGATGATGAATCCCAGGAAGGATGTGGTCCTAGCGTAGAATTCGCATTTCTCAGCCTTCACGTACAGACGATTCTCCAGCAGTCTTTGGAGGACCCGCCTCACATGGACCTGGTGCTCGTCCCTGGACCTGGAGAAGATAAGGATGTCATCCAGGTAGACGAACACAAAAAGGCCGATGAAATCCCGGAGGACGTCATTAATGAGGCGCTGAAAGACGGCAGGAGCGTTGGTCAGCCCGAACGGCATGACGAGATACTCAAAGTGGCCGTTCGGGGTACGGAAGGCTGTCTTCCATTCATCTCCCTCCCGGATCCGGACGAGGTGGTAAGCGCTGCGTAAATCCAGCTTGGTAAACCAGGTCGCCCCCTGGAGGGAGTGAAAGGCAGTGTCCATGAGGGGCAGGGTGTAACGGTCCCTCTCAGTGATGTCATTCAGCGCTCGGTAGTCTATGCAGGGGCGGAGGGATCCGTCCTTCTTCCCGACAAAGAAAAACCCTGCCCCCACGGGTGACGACGATGGGCGAATAATCCCAGCGCTCAGAGATTCCTTCAGGTATGTATTCATGGTCTCCTTCTCCGGTGCCGACAGGCTGTAGAGCCGACCAGATGGCAGGGGGGCCCCCTGGCGGAGGTTGATGGCACAGTCATATGGTCGATGCGGGGGAAGAGACATAGCTTTAGATTTGCTAAATACCATACCCAGGTCGTGAAATTCTGGAGGCACCAGTGACAGGTCCGGAGGTGCTGTATCCGCCACAGGGGGAGCCGCGGACGGGGAGCAGGCGGCGGACTGAAGGCAGGTGCCCATACAGAAGGTACTCCATGCCGATACCCCAGCGGACCTCCAGTCCAGGACAGGGTTGTGGAGGCGTAGCCAGGGATACCCCAGGATGACGGGCGACACAGAGTTGGGCAGGACGTAAAATACCATCTCCTCCCGGTGGTTCCCTGAGATGATGACTGGGACAGGCATGGTTTGGTGAGAAACTCTCCCAAGGGAGGCACGGGAGAGATGGACCAGGGAGATGGGGTGTTTTAATGCCTGACAGCGGATGCCCAATCGGGTTGCCAGGCCTTGTGAAATGAAGCTGCCCTCTGCGCCCGAATCCACCAGTGCGTGGGTGAGGTGCCCAGTGGGATTGTGGCAAAAACGGATGGGCAGCTTTAATTGAGTGAGAGAGTCTAACCGGTTGGGACCCGCGAGGCTCCCTACAGCGATTCGCGGACCCCGCCGACTGGCTTTCCGCGGGCAACGCTCCACAGTGTGTTGGTCACCTCCGCAATACATGCAGAGGCCCAACTCACGGCGGCGTTGTTTCTCCGCAGGGGAAAGCTTGGTCCAGCCCGTCACCATCGGCTCCGACTCCTCGGGGCACAATGCTGGCGGCGCCGCCAGGGGGCGAGCTTGGAACAGGTGCGGCGAGACTCCACGAGGGCGAGAAGAAGAAGACTTCCGCCCCGAGGAGCGCTCGCGCAGCCTGTTATCCAAACTTATCGCTAAGGATGTCAGCTCCGCTAGCGTCCCAGGGATATCCCGTCCAGCCAGTTCATCCCTCAGATCACTATTGAGGCTGCGGAGGAACAGGCCACAGAGGGAGCGTTCCTCCCAGCCCAATTCCTCCGCCGCTACCCGGAAGTCGACCGAGTAGTCCGCTGCCGACCGGCCTCCCTGCTGGAGAGCGAGGAGCCGATCGACCTGGACCGTCTCGGTTTGAGAATGGTCAAAGACCTCCAGAAAGCGCCTCACGAACTGGTCATAGGTGAGGGTGGCATAACTGGGCCTCGCCATTACGGCGTAGGTCCAAGTTAACGCACGCCCCTCCAGAAGATTCCCTATGTAACCAATCCGACTGTGATCCGAGGGAAAATCTCCGGGCACACGGTGGAACACGGACTCACACTGCATAATGAACCCCCGCGCTCCGCCGAGCTTACCGCTAAAGCGGGCGGGGGTCGGAATCGGTGTGAGCCGAACCGGTGCCACTGGAGCCGGCTGGACGGCCGCTGGAACAGCAGGAGCCGCGCCACCCTGACGAGCCGGGGGGAACGGCTGTTGAGGATCCAAGCGGCCCAACCGGTTAGTTAAATTCAATAATTGATTAAAGATCACCTGTTGTTGATAAGCTATTTGATCCACTCTAGCCTCGAGAGTGGAAAACCGGTGTGCGAGCCCGCCGTCCGCCGAGCCGCTCTGCTGAAGCCGTACTGACATAACGCACGGCTCAGGAGACGCACACACACAGGCTTAGAGTAGTTCAAAGAGTTTATTAACAGCAGGAGTGAATGAGTGCGTGTCTGCGGGATGTAAATGTGTTGGTGATGGTGTCTGCTCCAGGCACAGAGGCAGGTGACCGTACAGCCGAGCAACCCTATGGAGAGAGCACAGGGAGAGGGTGACGGGCATACACCAACACAGGAGGAATTTATGGCGAGAGAAGGACTTACTTGGTGGGTCAGGACAGCTGGCACAACAAGGGGGCGAAGCCCGGAAGACAGCCACCTGGAGAGCTCCGTACAGCAGCGAGGATTGGGCGATGGAGTGGAGATGTCCGCCGCTGGGGAATCCACCTGTGCACAGGGGAGAAGACTGAAGAAAAGAGGTAAGCGATCTTCTTACCAAAATGGTGACGCTGAAGGGAAGTATGCTCACAACGGTGAGGGACGAAGTCTGACGGCTTCAGGCCGAGCCTCCGGGCGAGACGGCCTTTATCCCTCGCCGCTGATGATTGTCAGGTGCGTGAGCAGGTGGCGCCGTTGATGAATGGCGCGGCGTGACAATTACAGAGCCAGCCCTCTTGATAATCTTGTCAAGTCTGTTGGTATCTCTGGCCCTGATACTGCTACCCCAACAGACCGCAGCAAAGAAGATGGCGCTGGCGACAACAGTCTGGTAGAAAAGCTCCAGCATCCTGCTGCACACGTTGAAGGATCTCAGTTTTCTCAGGAAATAGAGTCTGCTCATCCCCTTCTTGTGCGCAGCATCGGTGTTGGATCTCCAGTCCAACCTGCTGCTGATCCTGACACCCAGATATTTGTAGTCTTCAACCACTCCCACATCCTCCCCCCTAATCTGCAGTGGCTGAGAAGGAGCCTTCCTCTTCCTGAAGTCAATCACCATCTCCCTGGTCTTGCTGACATTCAACCTCAGGTGATTCTGTTCTGTCCACTCCACAAATCTGTCTACCAGTGCCCTGTACTCCCCCTCCTCTCCTCCTCTTATACACCCCACAACAGCTGAGTCATCAGAGAATTTTTGCAGGTGACATGACTCAGTGTTATACTGAAAGTCCGTGGTGTATAAGGTAAAAAGAAAAGGAGAGAGCACAGTCCCCTGTGGCGCTCCTGTATCACTAGCCACCACTCCAGACAAGACACTGCCCAGCCTGACAAACTGTGGTCTGCCTGTCAGGTAGTCGGTAATCCAGGAGATCACAGAGCTGTCAACCCCCATCCCCCGCAGCTTCTCGCCCAGCAGCAGTGGCTGGATGGTGTTAAAGGCACTGGAGAAATCAAAAAAAGTGATTCTCACAGTATCTCCTCCACCATCCAGGTGCTGATAGGCTCGTTGCAGCAGGTAGATGACAGCATCTTCAACTCCTAAATGGGGCTGATATGCAAACTGCAGAGGGTCCAGCCACGTCTCCACCTGCGGCCTCAGGAGGCGCTTTTCCACTAGCCCCGATTAAAAAACCCGACTCGACTCACTTCGATTCGGTTCTGCCTCGGTTGCTTTTCAACATTACTGCTGGCACACCTGCTGGCACACCTGCGGTGGGTGGGATTTCTTGAATAGCGAGGCGGCGCCACACTCTCGTGGCGTGAAACACGCGACCGAATCCTCCACAACAAAGAAAATGGCTGATGACGAGGAGAGAAGGAAGGAGGAAGGAGAGAGGAATGACTGTGACATGAAACTGGTGAAATCTATGGTGCTGACTTGTTGTGCTCTGCACAATCTGTGTGAGAGTCATGGAGAGACGTATGACACTACATTGGATGATGCAGTAGATGAACCAGTGGTGGCAGCGGCACAGGGAGCAGAGGAGCAGGGTGCCGATATACGAGATGCTGTGATGCAGTACTTGTCTAGCAATAGGTAGACATGTAATTTCGTCCACATTTATGTGCATACATATTTCAGAAATGTTTTTTGTAAATAAAATGTTGTGCATGTTCCATCTACCTGTCCTCTGTTGTTCATAACGCTTATCTGTTAAGGTACGGGTAATTACATACCTGTCAAGGCATACCTCATGCCTCCCTTATTGGGGGGGCTTTCACACCTGTACTGACCTCATGCCTCCCTTACTTGGGGGGGGGGGCTTTCACACCTGTACTGAGTACTTAAAAACTGTATTTATCGGCAGATGAAAGAAAGCTGAAGCAAAAAAAAAAAAAAAACTAAACAAACAGCAACTGCAACATGAACTATTTCAAACATATTTATTCAAATGTACACTTATATGGACACAATCTTGAGCCATAACGTTTTGGTAATGTGAAAATAATAAGCCAAGTAGCACAAAAAAATAAATAAAATAAAAAAGGAATAAATAAAAAATAAATGATATTAATAATAAATAAATTAAAATAAATTTAAAAATATTTTTCAAATTTACATTAGCACAAGGTAGATTGCTTAATTTGAAAGTACACAATAAGAATTATTCTGAATATAGTTCTTAATTGTCAGCTAGACACTGTATATACACCTGGAATTAAAGAGTTTTTAATAGTCAGCTTTGTTACACTAATGCACTTGGATGAACTTGAAACAAGAAAATGTTCACTGATGCTGCTTGTTATAGTTCCAAGTAGCAGCCTTTGCTGACTCTAGCATTTCTGAAGTGGCAGATCAGATCAGGTGGCAGATCAGAAGTGATCTGCCACCGATGGGGGTAGATTGTGCTCTGCCACAAAATGACAAACCATCACTTCTGCTAGTGATGCACTGGATTTGGAAGGCGTCGGTTCTCTCACTGGCTGAAAATGTTCATCCATCGATCGATACGTTTTCGATTTGGCTACACAGTTTTTGTGGCCCTGTGTAGCGAAGTGCGACTTCAGGTCGAAAATCCCCGATGCAGTCACTTTTATGCTCTTCCTACATGGAACACAGAAGGAGTGTGTAGGGCCCTCTGGAGAAGCCTTTATCCATCCAGCGATTCGTCTCTGTTCCGGAGCCGCAGGACAACAGAGAAGGTGCGAGGCCATCAGCATAATGATCAGTCCACACTTCTCACTGTTGTGATAATTGCTCACGCTGAGCGCTCTGCCAGCCCCGTACGCTGTGGGGGTCACACACACGACGTGTTCCTCCACACTCTCAATGATTTTTTTTCCCGTATATTTTTCTTTTTGGCGTACAGAAATGGCAATACACCCATATTTGCTAAAATTGCATTTTCCCCGTATTAAAATACGGCGAAACCGTATCACTTGACAGGTATGTAATTACACGCAGAAACACCACACAGGCCATCTTCACAAAAATCCAGCTCGACAAGCCACTTTTGCTTAGGTGGAAATGCAAATTGAACTATAAATCATGTGCTGATACATGTCATATTCCCATGTAAAGGTCTCCCACTAATTTTTGGGAAAAGGGAATATAAATTTGGCACAACTTGTTGGTAACAACAGTTGTGTGCAACAAAAACACAGTTGTGTCTAATGTTATTAGTGCCAGATTTTTGCTAGATTCCTTCTTTTTTTTTCCACAATATTTTTATTGAACGTTTTTACAAACAAAACACAAACAATCAAACACTAACACTAAAATAATTTTTAAAAAAAAATACTAAAAACACCAACAACCACTAACTAAGGCAGGTCTTCAACAATGCTCCTCTATTTAGTCTAGGCAATCCATTACGTAAGTATACATACTATACATTCACCAATTTGGAATTTACAAGGTCCACACACATCATTCCCCTTCTTCTTCAAAAGTTATGTTTAAATTCTTTACATAATCAATGAAAGGTCTCCATATATTCTCAAACACAATTTCTTTTGATTTCAGTATGTATGTTATTCTTTCTAATGGAAGGTTTGTTAACATCTGTCTTAACCACTGAGTCGCATCTGGTCTATGAGTCTTTTTCCACAATAGTGCAATACATTTTTTGGCGTTAAGCAAACTGAGGTCTATGAATGCTCTTTCACTCTTGTTAAAGTTATGCTTTTCTGGATAAAGACCCAACAAAAACAGTTTAGGATTCAATATGATTTGTTTTGAAATTATTTTTTCAATTGTTACCCTCACCTCTTCCCAAAACATTCTAATTTTTCTACATTCCCATAAACAATGAAATAGGGTTCCTTTACTTTCCATACATTTTGTGCACGTATCTGGTATGTTTTTGTTATATCTATTTAACTCCACCGGTGTAACATACATCCGCATTAACCATTTAAAATGTATCAATTTAAGACGTACATTTATTGATTTGGTTTGAGCTTCTGCACAAGCCAATTCCCATTGTTCCTCTGAAATTTCAGTTTGCAGGTCTTCTTTCCAATAATTCAGTCTTTTCTGTGAGTTTTCACTTGAGGATAATGTCAATGAGTTATAAAACTCTGAAATAATACCCTTTCTCTTACTATCTTTCGTCAAAATTTTTTCCAAGGATGAATAAGTAGATCGGATGAGAGCATTATTTTGATTTGATCGAATAAAGTTCCTAAGCTGAAGATATTTAAAAAAATGTGTTCTATTAAGATTAAATTTGATCCTCAGTTCTTCAAAAGACATTATGTTATCTGAACCTGACAAATATAAGTCTCGAATCTTTTGAATCCCTTTTAAATTCCATACTTTAAATACAGCATCCGCTCTCCCTGGTTTAAAATATTGATTACCCCATATTGGGCTAAATTGTGACAATAAGTGTGGATCTTTTAGATATTTTTTGGTTTCACACCATATTTTGATCATATGCTTTACAAATGGGTTTTTAACTTGCTTCTGTAATTTTTTTGCCGAGTCTGAGTATATGAATATGGGAAGAGGTAAAGGTAAATTGTATGATTCCATTTCAGTCCAGTGAGGGAGATTGTTTGATGAAAAATAATATGTCATAGACCTCAGTTGTGCTGACCAGTAATACAACATAAAGTTTGGACATTTCAGACCTCCACGATCAAATGGTAAATATAGTAAGGACAGACGTAATCTAGCCTTCCTATTGTTCCATATAAATTCCACTAACTTTTTTTTAATTCTTAAGAATAGATCTGAAGGTGGTGGTAAAGGAATGTATTGAAATAAATAAAGCATTTTGGTTAAGATATTACTTTTAAGTATATTAATTCTCCCATTCATCGACATTGGTAGTGACATCCATCTCTGAAGTAACTCATTAATGTCTATCATTAAGGCTTCATAGTTGGCACTGGTGACTAATTCTAGCTTAGGCAAAATTTGAATTCCTAAATATTTAAACTGATTTACAACTTTGAATTGATTTACCTTAGGACCTGGGTGATTTCTCTGGGTCTCATTTAGCATTAATATTGAAGATTCAGTTTTATTTATTTTATGTCCTGATATTTCCCCAAAATTCTTTATTAAATTCAACAAAGTCGGAATTGATTTTTTAAGATTCGACATGAACAAAATTATGTCATCAGCATACAGGGAGATTTTATGTTCTGTTGGTCCTATTTTAATTCCATATATTTGTGGATGTAAACGTACTGCCATCGCTAAAGGTTCAATTGCCATAGTAAACAGTAAAGGTGAAAGTGGACAGCCTTGTCGACATCCTCTATTGATTTTTATTGATTTTGAAATATTGCTGTTTGTTAGGATTTCTGCTGTAGCATTATTGTATATTATCTGAACCCATTTTATGAAATTATTTCCAATTCCAAACCTTCGTAGGACTTCAAAAAGAAAGGGCCATTCGACCCTATCAAAGGCCTTTTTGGTGTCCAATGATAGGAGGCTAGATTCCTTCTTAATTTATTAAATTTTGACTGGTGATGCAACATTCAATTTACATGTACTTACCTTTATCAGTGTCTACTGTACAAGTTAAAGTACACCTGTACAACTGCTTATAACATAAAAAATGTACCCGTTCAAGAGAAATGGATTCAGCATTGCAAATTTGTTTAAAATTTAAAAAAAACAACCTACCAAGACATTACGTTTCGTTGTGTTGTTAAAAATTAAATTACCATTAGAAGGCTATACACCTGACCTGATGAACAGCAGCATGTGGAGTGAACAGAGAATGGAATGTGTATGTAATTATTGGCTTTTCTCATACGGTGTCATAACAGATAAAACCGACTTTTGATGCAAACAATACAATTTTATTCCAGAAGCAAAATTTACAAACAAAAAAACAGACTGGGCATGGGGAGACATGGTTAGACACGCCGACTGCTAAATGCGTCCACAAGCCTGCCAAATAGGGTCAGGAAATCTCTGTTGAATGATGACATCTCTGTGAGCTCTTCCCTTCGTAACACAGTGTCCTGCTCCAGGGCTTCACGCGCATCTGCCCGCACATCTGCCCGCACATCTGCGGCCACCTGTCGCAAATGCTGCATGTACTCCTGATGGTGTTCTTGCCGCTGGTCATGTTGCCATTCCAAGAGCCGCATCTCTTCGTCATGCATCTGGACCATCGCTGATGTAAGGTCAGCAATGGAGTTTTTCCTTTTCCTCTTGCCTAGATGGAAAGACAGAAAGGCATGGTTGTTAAAGCTGGATCACTACATATATTATGGAATTACACTGGTGAAAGTCTGTGGTGGAATGTCACTATTATATTATGCTTCATTGCTGTATATAAGCTGAACTGTCATGTTCCTCAGTAGAGCGGATTTTACAACACGCAGGGTGCTGTCTTCGGCTGCAGCCCCCCTGCAAAACTAAAAAGGATTAAGATTAAGAATATGGATGGATGGATGGGTAATGTTTAAAATAGTTGCTTGTAGTGTGGCCGCAGAAATCTGAATGGGTTAATACAGTCAGCTGACGTGAAGCATTTCAATGAAGCATGTTGATTTCAACAGCAGTTCATGAGCTTTATTTGTTTTTCTAAAACAGGAGTTACAACAGCACTTCAATCACCACACCTAAAAATGGGACCGGGTTGTGGAACACCGATAATAAGTGAAGACCAAAGAATAACCTTTTTGTACATTTAAAAAGACATTTTCAATTAATTAATATGCAGCTACAGGAAATTGCATTAATCAATTTGGTACATAACTTGTTAGGCTCCAGCCCCCCCGCGACCCGTAAAGGATTAAGCGGTAGAAGATGGATGGATGGATGGATGGATTTTCGACCCTGGTTTCCGCTGGACCTGTTTCAACAACAAAAAAAAAATCGTGGTTATTGTGCCTTACCGGCACTTGAACGTGATCCTGATGGAGCTGGTGATGTGGCTGACATCGGAGTCGATCCAGCTGGCGCGCCGCCAGACGCAGATGCAGAGGCAGAGGCAGACGCAGGAGAGTCCGGTGTGTCCATGTCCACTGAGGTGGACCCCTGTGATATGAACTGCGATTCTAGAAAGAAAATGCACGCAATTTAAAACTTAACACCAAAGTGCAACATGTACACAACACTCTAAAGTTTTTAACCGGAATACAATAAGCGTAATTCAGCGTTTTGTTCGCGCTAATACTTAACACAAAGCAAGCGTGAATCTGCAGTTGGCTGCAAAACAATAGGCAAGCCTCAGTAACAACCATTACCCACAATCTAACAACCTTCCTATTTCTTAAAAACAGTGAGCTTGGCACAGAAAGGATAAATTGGCAAAAAGACGCGCAATATCAAAACAACACTCACCATCCACGGTTTCCAAGGCCGTGTCGAGCCCAATGTCTCTCAGCGAACCACTTCCACTCCTTCCGATCCGCTCCACTTCGAGCATTGTGGTCCTTCACTGCTCGGTAATCGCTTTTTCAGCTTCTCCCGACACTGTTTGGCAGTACGGATGTGCCCTTGGGAACCCATCTGCTCGGACACCTGCTGGTATATTTTTTCATTTCGAGTAGATCCGTCCAACTCGTGCTGGATGCGATCATCGGCTAATATAGAAAGAAAATTGCGCACCTCCTCGTTCGACCAGGGGATAGCCTTACGAGAAGACATCTTCAGAGTGTGAAAATACTGTATTAAAGGGGCGCACTGTGTTCACTGGCTGAACAACTACAAATGGCGGCGGTGTAGTAGATTCAGCAGAAAAAGTCGCTTTCGTGACGTTACGACCTGACCAATCAGCGGCGACCAGTCTGTTAAAGTCACATCACAGCCATACTCAGCTCGGTTAGACCCTGCCCTGGATCAGGTACTAAAATAGCGCCTGCTAACCGGTGCTGGGGCTAATGGAAAATGCTCAAACGCGGGCTGAGTGGTGCGGTGTAGGGCTAAGCGAGGCTAGTGGAAAAGCCCCTAGGTGGGCTAAGACCAGTCTCTCCAGGACCTTCATCACATGAGATGTGAGGGCAGCTGGTCGATAGTCATTCAGATCCGATGGAGATGACTTCTTGGGGACAGGAACCAGGCAGGATGTCTTCCACAGCACCAGTACTCTCTCCAGACTCAGGCTCAGGTTGTACAGGTGTTTCAGTACTGGAGCTAGTTGGTTGGCACAGGTCCTCAGGATCCTAGCGGAGATGCCATCCGGGCCCGAAGCCTTCAGCTGACGGAGTCTCTTCAGCTGTTTCTCCATCTGATCTGTAGTCACCGTGAAGTGAGGGGGGGTCCTGGTGCCCCCTGAGGAGGAGGAGGAGGGAGATGGAGAGAGGTTCTGCACGGGAGCGTGGGTACGGAGGGGTGTGTGGGGGTCTGGTTGTGTTGCTCGGGTGACAGACTGTGAGTTGAACCTATTAAAAAACAGATTCAGATGTGCCACCGTTCACACGCCCAGACACAAGCGAGTGCCTCCCTCTCACCCATGGCATATTTCTGTTCAGCCGCTGAAAGGGACCTTGACATGAACGCCACTGGGTGCTCGGTACTATCTTGCACTTGAGATATAACCGCCCCAACCGCCGAACCAGACACATCACAAGTCACAAAGGTTGTCCATTTTGGGTCCAACTGGGCCAACACTGGAGGGGAGGTGAATTGGGATTTCAGCCTAGCGACTGCCACTGAGCAGGCCAGGGTCCACTGCCACGGCGCCTCCTGCTTCAGAAGGGCCCGGAGGGGTTTGATAGTCTCTGAATAATGGGGAATAAAACGCCTGTAGAAGTTCACCATGCCCAGGAACGAGGAGATTTGTGAGGGTGTCGTGGGGTCAGGGAGACACAAGACTGCCTCCACGTTCGAGTGCAGGGGGCTCAGGCACTCGACCGCCAGCCGGAATCCCACAGACTCAGTGGAATCTGCGATGAAAATGCACTTTTCCCCATTCAACGTGACTCCGTGCTCCCACACCACTTCCATCACTCGTCTCAAATGACTATTGTGTTCTTCCCGCAACATGTCGTGGACCACAATGTCATCCAGGTACACCACCACACCCCTGAGGCTGGCTAGAATTGTAGACATAATCGTCTGAAAGAAGCTAGGTGCTGAGTTCAGACCAAAAGGCATGCGGGTGAACCTGAAGATGCCCATGTGGGTCACGAACACCATCAGGTCCCTGCTGGCTGGGTGAAAGGGCACCTGCAGATAATCCTGGTGGAGATCTAGCTTTGTGAACACCCTTGAGCCGCTGAACGTTGCGGTGAGTTCCTCCATCATGGGGAGCGGGTATTTGTCCGGGATATTCACTTTATTAACCATCCTGAGGTCACTACACGGCCGGATGCCGCCCGTCTTCTTCTTGGCCACCACGATGTTCGAAATCCACGGCAAGGCATTCACTGTCTTGATGATGCCAGCTTTAAGCAATTTGTTCAGTTCTGCCGTGATGTCATCCCACAGGGCAAGGGGAAGCCGCCGTAATGGCTGGATGTTGGGCGTCAAGCTTGGGTCGATGAGCAGGTGGTGGTTGAACACTTTGATACATCCTAAGCCCTTGAACAACGCCGGTCAGCGGACATGCCATTCGGGGGGCACCGTCAGCACCATTTAGCCCGCTGGGTCTGTGATGGAGAATCCTAATTCTCCCAGCAGATCGATTCCCAGCAAGTCAGCCCCCTGGCGCAAAACTTGGAAGGTAAACACAGGAATAATCCTTGACCCACATTTTACCGAAAAGATGACTGCGCCCGCCATGTCAATTTTAGCGTGACCGTACCCAAACATTTTCACTGCCTCTGCTTGGATGGTTTTGCCTGGGAAAAGTCTTTTCGATGTTGTCATGCTCAGTATGGATTTACCAGCCCCTGAGTCCACTATAAGCGGCACATCGACCCAATCTAACTGCAAGACGTACCACTTTAACGGCCCCTTCCTGGTGCCTGCCACACACACCGGCGTCATGCTTTCAGGCTCCGCAGCTGATGGTTTAATAGCGGTGGTGCAGTGGTGGTTTTTCCCTCCGGGCAGGCAAGTGGACATGCCCGCCTGGTGATAGGGATAGCCACAGCCACCACACAGACCCTGAGCTCCTGCTTCTGCCCGTGCCTCGGTCCGCCGCCTTTTAGGGGTCCCTTCGAAGGATTAGCTGCGCTGCTAGCGGCCTGACGTGGAGGAGAATCTTGGGTGGCTAGGTTCTCTTTAGCTAGCACTTGTAGACCTAGCTGGGTAGCGGACTCAATCTGGCTGGTCAATTCAAACACTTTCTGTAGCGTGAAGATGTCTGTAGTTAGCGGTAGCTTTTCTTTGAGCCACTTGTCGCTTGTACTGTGTGCTAGCTTGTCACGGACTAGCTCCTCCTCAATCAGCCCGAAGGCGCACTTGCTTGCTTGGCTACGGAGTTCCATTAAAAAAACGTTGGGTGGACTCACCAGCTAGTTGTCGGCAGTCAAAGAATTTATATTTTTGCACTGTGATGTTGGACTGGTCCATAAAGAAATTGTCCATTATGTCCAGACACTCCTTCAACAAGCCTTTGCAATCCAGCGTGCGAAAAGAGGTGGCCTTCCTCACCGAAGCAATGAATGAGCAGGCCCCTCCGTCTCTCTTCTTGGGCGCCACCCAGGCCAGCCGCGGTGATGTACACCTTGAACGCCTCCCGCCAGTGGCGCCATGGTGTAGTTGGCACATCCGGAGACTGTAAGAACGATGGTGGCAGTCTTATGCATGCTTCCATGGTTTAGTCCTCATCGCCAAAATGCTATGTCCTAATAATGGGAGACCTCAGGCAAAATAGTCATACATCACATCATCATGTCCTTCAGCTGGCTCTTATGGGCTGTTAATTTTGGACCTGTTAATTAACACTAATTTTGGACATGTAAACAGGCCCTATTCATAAACACTGATACTGCTGAAAGTGACTCCTAGTGATCAGAATCAGAGTCAGAAATACTTTATTAATCCCAGAGGAAATGTAAATCTTTGAAAATTATTGCAGTTATAACATTTAGTCATTTTTTAAAGAAATGGTTGGTTTAAATTACTATTAAAGAATACAATAACTACAATGAATGTGTTCTAGCACAGTTATAAGCAAATATAATATAGTATCTCATAGAGACACATCTTTAGATAATATGAATGAATAAATAAATAATCAACAAACAATTTCAGCTCCAGGTATATTTTATTCGAACCAATGAGTTTACTACTGGCATCAAAGGACAACTTCATGATGAAAAAGCTTTTTAGTTGTTTTTTTTTTAAACAAATACAATAAACCAAACATACACAATGAAAGGCCTCTTGTGAACAGGGTACAAACATATTGAGAAAATTACTAAATACAGTAGAAGGCTAAACTGACTAGTCAAATATGAAAGGTGATGTATATTATACAGCTGTATGTGGGGATAAATGAATGCATATATTCTGTCCTCTCGCTGGACAGTCCTTAGCCCTATTTTACCTCCCCTGAAGGTTGTTGGGAGTGCGCATGTGCCGGCGTCTGTAAACTGTTACAATGCTGTCAAAGCGTTATCTTGTCTGCTTCTGTTTGTTGTACTAGCTCCGTTTTAAATTTTTATCTCTTTATCTCTTTTACTGATATTAACTTTTTACTTAGTGTTAGCTTAGTAAATATGAAAGCCCAATCAGGCACACAGGTGAATCAGACCCCGGGCAGGGCTGTTCACCAGGTTAGGCTAACCTGTTTTAGGTAGCTAGCTAGCCACTTCTGGCCTGGAAAGCCATGGCTCCATCCCTTACTTGTGTCAGCTGTGTCTCCCTCTCTAAGAAGGTTTCTGAGTTGGAATTGAGACTCTCTAACCTTTATAAGATTCAGGAGGCTGAAAACCACCTTGACACTATTATTTTTGGATGGATATCGGCCCAGTGACAGACTCGCAGCTAGCAGAGATGGCTATTTACCTGGATGAAATTAGCACATCGCCATCCACTTCCACCCCTGCTCCAGTCACCTCAGCTGTCCAGGACTCCAGCATCAAACACTGGCTTCAGCTCGGAGCTAAACCCAAAGGCCCGGGTGGTTCGTCACAGCCTCAATGCACGCCCTGGACCTCGGTTGAGCCAAATAGCAAACGTCGGGGATTGACCAGACATGGCCGTGCCTCCTCCCTTCCCCTTTTGCTGGAAAACAGATTTGACATCCTTTCCCTGGAAGATTTCCCCAACCTGGATGTTGATCATCCTCCCATGGCCGCCCCTGTTCCTTCAGCAGTGGCCCAAACCCACAAGCCCCGGATCAAAACTACCTTAGGTGTGCCAAACTGTACACCAGCTCCAAAAAGAAGAGAGCGCATCCCCCCGCATCCGCACCCCGCCACCACAGCAGCAACTACGGCAAAATTATCCACCATTTCAGAAGCCACCGACAAAGCCCCCCCAAACAACACTGGTGGTATTGGTGATTCAATAATGAGGAATGTCAGAAGCAGGTACTGTGTTACAAATTTTTTTTCCTAGGGCTAAAGTGTCAGACATTGAGGCTCTTACCCCTGACCTATTAAATGAATACCCCCTCGTTAAAACTGTTATTGTGCACATTGGATGCAACAACATCCCAGATGAAACGTCAGAGATCTTAAAGAGTGGCTTCAGGAACCTTCTGTCCACTCTTATGAACTGTGGCAGACGTGTGTTTATTTCTGGGCCACTTGCACCTCTTAGAAGAGATTGCAATTATTTTAGCAGAACTCTCAGCCTTAATACCTGGTTGTGTTCATGTCCTACGTTTAACATTGGTTTTATAGACAATTTCAACCTGTTTTGGAACCGCCCATCATTTATGAAGCCAGATGGCATCCATCCAAATAGACTCGGTGCACGTGTTCTAAGGGTCACTGTGTATTCCATTCACCATTTTTTAGTACAGTGACTGAAAGCTGGTATGTTAACTCTCCCTGAAGTACCAGGGTCTGCCAACCAGCCCTTTTTTGCTTCCACTTCTCATATTAATCCTATTAATCCAAATAATTCTCACTGTTTAGATCAGTCTTCAATTCATAACCCCATAGAGATTGTGTCTGTCTCCCGTTACCCAAAACATTTTAACCCAAGACTAATACAACAAAACTTATCCATCCAGGTAGATGCCCTCAATTTCCCCTCTGGGGATCAATAAAGTATACAAAATAAATAAATAAATACACGCTTCTCTGCAGCTCCTCTTCATCCGCCACCCTTCAACTTAGCCCCTGTCTTCCCCATCAGAGAATCATTGTCTGCTCCCTCCAAAGTAAATAAAAATATAATGTATAAGCATCCCAGAATGATTAAACAAACAGTTGGTAAAACTCAAATTAAACATCAAGTCTCTAAATTTAAATACATTTAAATTTAATGGCCTCTGTTCCTCCTCATAATTTAAAAATTAAATGTGGTTTGTTAAATATTAGGTCTCTAACTCCCAAGTCTCTGCTAGTCCATGATCTGTTAATTGATCATCAGATTGATTTAATATACCTTACAGAGACTTGGTTAGGGCAAGAGGATTTTGTTGGTTTAAATGAATCAACTCCCTCTGGTTATTTAAACTATCAAAATCCCAGAAGTTCTGGTCATGGAAGAGCAGTAGTGACAATTTACCATTCTAAATTACTAGTTAATGTAAAGCAAAAAACATGTTTTAATTCCTTTGAGGGCCTGGTTCTCAGTATTGGGCATGTTAGCAATCTTAGGTTAAACTCAATTTTCCTTGCCATAGTTTATCATCCTCCCTCAGCCTACTCAGAGTTTTTATCCGAATTTGCCGAATGCTTAGCTGATTTAGTGCTGAAATCAGATAGAATAATTATAGTAGGGGACTTTAATATACATGTAGATGTAGATAGTGACTATTTTAATAAGGCCTTTAATTCAATATTAGACTCGATGGGGTTTTCTCAGAAAGTAGAAAATTCTACCCATTATTTCCACCACACAGTGGACCTTGTTCTGACTTAAGGCATAGAAATAGAAAAGATGGTAGTGTCTCCTCATAATCCTGTACTGTCAGACCACTGTTTGTTAACTTTTGATTTCACTGTTCCTGACTATATGATTCCTAAAGAAAAATATTACTACAGCAGATGTCTTTTAGATGATGTTGTTACCAAATTTATGTAGATTGTCTCCTCTATGTGTCAACAAATGGAAATAAGCTATGGAGAGCTTGCTCCTTCTGTAATTGATAGCATGGTAGATAATGTTACAGCTTCTCTGCATCAGACTCTAGATTTGATGGCCCCTTTAAAAAAGAAACAGTCCAATCTGTCACAACTCACTCTCGCCTGTCTCCCGTCTCAGCTGTGCGCACACCTGCGCCTCATCAAGCTCGGGCTATAAAGCCCGCTTCACCCTGAGCCTCGGTCTGGAGCCGTCTGCTCATCCATGCTGTTCTCTCCAGAGCTCGCTTATTCGTCAACGGCCTGCACTCTTCTGATGCCATTTGTCCTGGCACATAAGATAACATCACTCACCTTCTCTCCAGTCTCTCCCCTGTGCACAGGTGGATCCTCTGGCGGCGGACATCACTCCCTCGTCCCCGCCATCACTCTCCTTGTCACGCCGAGCGCACAGCTGGACACTGTCTTCCAGGCAGGGGACCTGCAACGTTATCCAATGCCAGCCACCTTTCCCACCTGCAAGTAAGCACCAGCATTAAAACCCATTCCACTGTGTGTTGCCCGCTGCTAACCTCTGTGTGTGCTCTGCCCATAGGGTTGCCTGGCTGTACGGCGCTCCTCTCTGCCCTCGGCGCACCCCGTTCTCCAGCACTACATAACACCTCGCACTCACGCACTCGTACACTAATCACTGTTCAATAAAATCACTGACTCTTGCTCGAGCCTTGTGTGCGTGTTCCCTAGGTCCGGATTTATGTCACAATCAGAGATTTCTAACCCCTTGGTTTAACACAGAAACTCGTAGCTTAAAACAGAAGACTCGTCAATTAGAAAGAAAATGGTGTTCCACTAATTTAGATGAAAACTATTCAGCTTGCAGAAATCATCTTTTAATTTATAAAAAAAAATCTCTTAGAAAAGCTAGAACAAGTTATTACTCTTCATTAATAGAAGAGAACAAGAATAATCCCAGGTTTCTTTTCAGCACTGTAGCCAGGCTAACAGAGCCAGGACTCTGTCAATCCTTGCATTGCCTTAGAGCTTACTAGTCAGGACTTTCTGAACTTTTTCAATCATAAAATTTCATCTATTAGAGAAAAAAATCAGTCATATTCTTCCCACCGTTAACTTAAATACAGCATCTACTACGAATCCTTCAATTGATATCTGTTTGGATAAAGTTTACTCCAATTGACCTTCTAGAGTTAGACAAAATAATTTCCACATCCAAGCATTCAACTTGTCTTTTAGACCCAATTCCTACCAGGTTATTTAAAAAAGTTTTCCCATTTATTGGCAGCCATATTCTTCAAATAATCAATTCTTCTTTAACATTAGGCCATGTACTTCAGGCTTTTAAAACTGCTGTAATTAAACCCTTACTCAAAAAAACAATGCTGGATCCAGGAGTTTTAGCTAACTATCGACCAATCTCTGACATGGTTTCAGACCCAAAGCACAGCCACGACTCAAGAATAAACACAATTAACTCTTTATTGTAAACAATGTGTGTGTGTGGGTGCGTGTGTGTGTGTATGTATCCGCTGGGGTGAGCAGAGCACTGTGCAATCTGGCAACCCTATGGACACACAGACAGAGGGAGAGTTAGTGGCAAGCCCGGGAGGGAATGTACAGGATAGCTCTGTGCTTACTGTCTGCGATGTGAAGGTGGAACTCAGGTTAAGCTCAGCGGCTACGACCAGGAGGACAGTGCCCACGGTCCCAATGGTGGTTAGCGTTGGTAGGTGAGGCAGTGTAGTTCGGTCCGCCGCCAGGAGGGAGAGAGGTCCACCGCCACGGATCTCCGCTTGTGCACAGGGGACTCAGAAAGGTTAAAGGAATGGACGAAGGCTTACTTGGTTGAGGGTGAAGATTAGTCCTGGCATTGACAGGCAGGACTGGAAGAACAGGTGAGGCTTGGAAGCTCAGCTTGGAGATTGGCGAGTGAAGGTCTCAGGGAAAGGAGACAGATGACTCCGCGCCGATCTCAGGACCTCGTGGTTTAAATAACCCTGGCTGGGATGGAGAGCAGGTGTGTGCGCAGTTGAGGATAATTGGCAGCCATGACAGTACTCCCCCCTACGAGACACCTATCGGCGGTCGTTCTAGCTTACCTGGGTGCGCCTGGCGCCTTCGTGCTTATCCAGCACGAAGGAGGGATGCACCCAGGATCTCCACTCCAGACTGTAGCCCTCCCAGTCCACCAGGTACTGCAGGCTGCGACCCTGGTGTCGGACGTCCAGGATGGCATTGACCTTCCAAGCCGGGTCACCGTCGATTACCATCGGTGGCGGTGGAGACCTGGGAGGGGGACACAAAGGGCTGGAGCAGATGGGCTTGACCTGCGAGACGTGAAAGGTTGGACAGATGCGGAGGGAGGGGGGGAGAGCTAGGCGCACAGAAACAGGGTTAATGATGCAGCTAATGGGGAAAGGCCCAATGAACCGCTGTGACATCTTTCCCCTCTCAGCCTTCAAGTTGATATGCTTCGTAGAAAGCCATACCTGTTGACCCACCTGGTAGATGGGGGCTGGAGCCCTGTGGCGATTGGCCACCGAGGAGTTGCGCTCTGCCGTGCATCGTAGTGCCACCTCGGTCATTCTCCAGATACAACGGCAGCGCCTCAGATAAGCACGGACTGAAGGAATGGCGATGTCCCCCTCCTCTTCCTGGAACAGCGGGGGGTTGTAGCCCAGTGAGGCCTCGAACGGGGACATGCCGATTGCCGAGGAGATGGTGGTGTTATGGGCGTACTCAATCCAAGGAAGGTGGGAGCTCCACGATGCAGGGTTGGCAGTGGCGACACACCGCAGCGCAGCCTCCAACTACTGGTTCGCCCGCTCACACTGCCCAATACTCTGTGGATGATAGCCTGATGACAGACTCACTGTAGCCCCCAAGGTGTTACAGAACGACCTCCAAACCTGAGAGACAAACTGGGAACCCCGATCGGAGACGATGTCCGGGGGATCCCATGTAACCTCACCACGTGCTGGACGAGAAGGTCCGCTGTCTCCTTCGCCGTAGGCAGCCCCTGCAGGGGGACGAAATGGGCGGCCTTGGAGAACCTGTTGACTATGGTGAGGATTACCGTATGATGGTTGGAAGGTGGGAGGCCGGTGATGAAATCTAACGCTACATGGGACCAGGGTCTGCCGGGAATGGGAAGGGGGTGGAGCAGCCCGGCCGGCGGGGAAGAGGACGTCTTGCCGGCGGCACACTGGGGACAGGCGCGGACGTAATCAAATCAAATCAAATCAAATCAACCTTTATTGTCATATTGCTGTACATACAACTGTAGTGCAGGCAAGATGAAATTGCGTTTCTCTTGGCATCCATACAAGTAAAAGAACATAATTTAAGACACACTCACACACCCCTCACCCTCACCCCCACGCCCCCACATCCATCCACACATCCCTGAGACATACTTGAAAACTAACCAGAACTATAATATACGTACAAATAACATACATAATGTCCGTAGGTGCAGTAGTGTGTATGAGAGATTCCGTATCAACTGTTCAGCATCCTAACAGCTTGTGGAAGGAAGCTGTTAATCAGTCTGGTGGTTCTGCCTCTGATGCTCCGGAATCGTTTGCCGGATGGCAGGAGTTCAAAATGTTTATGCAGAGGGTGAGAACGGTCCTTGACAATGTTCAGTGCCCTGCTCCTGCAGCGGTTCTGAAAAAGTTCTTGGACAGAGGGGAGGGAGACTCCAGTTACCCTCTCAGCTCCCTTAACTATCCTCTGCAGGGCTTTTTTGTCTGACATACTGCAGCTGGAGTACCATGTAGCAATGCAGTACGTCAGAACACTCTCCACCACACCTCTGTAGAAGGTCCTGAGGATGCAGATGGGGAGAGAGGCCTGTTTGAGTTTCCTCAAGAAGTGCAGTCTCTGCTGGGCCCGCTTCCTAATCCCCAAGGAATTCTTGCTCCAGGTCAGGTCCTGCGAGATCTGCACTCCGAGGAACTTGATGTTCTCCACTCTCTCCACTAAACGGCCGCCGATGCTGAGGGGGACGTGTTCAGGCCGTGACCGCTGGAAGTCGATAATCATCTCCTTCGTTTTGTCCACGTTGAGCACCAGATTGTTCTCCCTGCACCAGCCCTCCAGGTCTCTAACTTCTTCCCTGTACATTGATTCCTCATCCCTCTGAATAAGTCCCACCGTTGTGGTGTCGTCTGCAAACTTAATAATCTGGTTCCCCTCGTGTCTGGATACACAGTCATGTGTTAGAAGTTTAAACAACAGTGGACTGAGTACGCAGCCTTGAGGGGATCCGGTGCTCAGTGTGACAGAGTTGGAGATGTTGTTTCCAACCCGGACAAACTGAGGTCTCTCAGTCAGGAAATCCAGGATCCAGAGACATGTGGCGGTGTTCAGACCGAGAAGGAGTAATTTCTCCATCAGTCTCTGGGGAATAATGGTGTTGAATGCTGAACTGAAATCAATGTACAGGAGTCTGGCATAGGTGTCTTTCTGATCCAGCTGGGTGATGACAGAGTGCAGGGTGGTGACTATAGCATCCTCCGTGGAGCGGTTTGAACGATATGCAAACTGGAGTGGGTCATGTGATACAGGGAGGCAGGCTGTAATGTGTGGTTTGACGAGTCGTTCGAAACACTTCATCATAACTGGTGTTAGTGCAACAGGACGATAGTCATTCAGACAGGACACAACTTGTTTCTTTGCCACCGGTACAATGATAGAGGTCTTGAAGCATCTGGGAACAATGGCCTGACTCAGGGAGATGTTATAAATGTCAGTCAGGACATCCGCCAACTCGCTCGCGCAGTCTCGGAGCACACGCCCCAGGATGGTGTCCGGACCTGCAGCTTTACATGGGTTGACCCTGGTTAGGGTCCTCCGTGTGTCCACTGTGTTGATGGTGAAAGCTGGTCCGACCGATGGTGGGGGTGGGCCAGCTCTCCCTCTTGTTGTTGGGTTTGATGCTTCAAAATGTGCAAAGAAGTCGTTGAGCCTGTCTGGAAGCGAAGCGTCATCATCATCGACCCCCTGCCTAGACTTATAGCCCGTCAGTGTCCGAACTCCCTGCCACATCTGCTTGGTGTTCCTAGTGTCACAGAGGTGTCCCTGGATTTTCTCCGCATAGGCGCGCTTCGCCGTCTTAATTCCCTTTGACAGCGCAGGCCTGGCTGAGCGGAGGGCGATCCTGTCCTTCGCTCTGAAGGCTGCATCTCTGTCTATAAGCAGCAAGCGCACCTCTGCGGTCATCCAGGGCTTACGGTTTCCCCGTACAGTGATGGTCTTCACAGTAGTGACATCCTCTGTCACTTCGCGATGTAGCTGGTGACCGTTTCAGCATACTCCTCCACATCTGTCTTGTCTTCCTGGGAGGCTGCTATTTTGAAGACCTCCCAGTCTGTGTGCAGAAAACAGTCTTTCAGTGCAGAGGTTGCACTCTCTGGCCAAATCCTGATTTGTTTCACTGCTGGCCTGCTGCGCTTCAATAAAGGTTTGTAGGCAGGCAGCAGCATCATGGATATGTGGTCAGAAAGGCCGAGATGGGGGCGGGGTATAGCCTTATATGCATCTGTGTTTGTGCACACTAAGTCCAACATATTCTCTCCACTGGTCTTAAAGTCTACACATTGTTTAAACTTGGGGAGCACAGTCTTTAAGCTGGTGTGGTTAAAATCCCCCGCAACCACCACAAAACTGTCCGGGTGTGAAGTTTGGATTTCACTAATAGCATCGTGCAGCTCCCCGAGTGCTTCTTTAGCATTAGCTTTAGCGTTAGCGCTCGGCGTTATGTAAACAGCCGCTACAAACACGTTGCTGAATCCCCTCGGCAAATAATATGGCTGACAATTTACAATAAGGAACTCCGCCAACGGAGAGCAGTGTTTAGACACTAACGTGGCATTAACGCACCAGTTCTTGTTAACATAGATGCATAGCCCACCCCCACGGCTCTTACCGGAGCTCGCCATTTCTCTGTCTGCTCAGAACACCTCCATATCTTCCAGTTGAATGGCCTCGTCGGGGATGTTGTCGTGGAGCCATGTCTCTGTGAACGCAAGCACACAGCAGTCCCTCCACTCTCTCTGGGTTTCTCTCAGCAGACGCAGCTCGTCCAGCTTGTTGTCGAGGGAGCGGACGTTAGAGAGAAGGAGCAACGGTACTGCTGGTCTGGAGGGGTTAGCCTTTAGCCTAGCGTGGATCCTGGCCCTTTTTCCACGCTTTTGCTTGCGTTCCTTCCGCTTCCGCTTCCTCCTGTCCTGGGTAGCCTCCAGCAGGGACTCCGCCAGAATTCCATGCTGGCGTAGAATGTTCAAGTCACAACCGAGCGCAGCGATTCTTGCAGCGTGCAGTACCTTGATGTTTAATAAGGTCTCACGGTTGTAAGTTTTACAGAATGTATGTCTAGGATGATTAAAACTCTCACACTCGCTGATGCCAAGAGGGGCCGCTGCGTCTAGGTGCGCCGCCATCATATTTATCATGCCAGATTTATCCCCGACATCCCTCTGGAGCGATGGCCACCAAAACGTCCTTTGAAGAAGGTCCACTGTACAAGACCTCCCGGGGTGACATGCAAACTTGGAAGAGAGGCCCAAAGGATAATTTCCCCCCGAACGGCCGACGGAACAAACAGTCTAGTCTGGCCCCCCACCCAGGTCAGGTTCATCTTCCTGCGTCTTCAGGACCGTTTCCTTAATGCCCCAGGAGAGGGTGCCCACAACACACGATGAAGGGATGATAGGATGCTCGGTCACCTCCGCCGCCTCCGGGGCAAACTGTCGGGACAAGGCGTCCGGCTTCGTATTCTTGGACCCAGAGCGGTAGGTAATGGTAAAATCAAAAAGTCCAAAGAACAAGGACCAGCGGGCCCGGCGCGCATTCAGACGTTTGGCCGTCTGGAGGTACGCCAGGTTTTTATGATCAGTCCAGATGACGAACGGCTGGGAGGCCCCCTCCAGCCAGTGACGCCACTCCTCCAGCGCGAGCTTGACAGCCAAGAGCTCTTTGTCACCAATGTCACAATTACGCTCAGCCAGGGATAGACAATAGGTGAAGAACGCACAGGGCTGGATCCTGCCATCAGCCGAGGAGCACTGGGATAAGACAGCTCCAACCCCTGACTCCAAAGCGTCCACCTCCACCAGGCATTGGAGAGCGGGATCCACCTGCGCCAAGATGGGAGAGGATGAGAATTTGTCCTTAAGGTCCGCAAAGACCGCAGCTGACTCCTCAGTCCACCGGAAGGGCACCTTAGGGGAAGTCAGACGGGTCAGAGGGAGAGCAATGATACTATAATTTTGGATGAAGCGGCGGTAGAAATTAGTAAACCCCAAGAACTGCTGGAGTTGCTTCCTGGAAGACGGAGTGGGCCAGTCTACTACCGCTTTTACCTTATCGGGATCAGGGATGATCTCGTTGTGGGAGATTTGGAATCTGAGAAAGGAAGTCTTGGAGGAATGGAACTCACATTTCTCGACTTTAACAAAGAGCTTATTCTCCAATAGCCGCTGCAGTACCCGCTTCATGTGCACCCGATGCTCATCCAGGGACTGTGAAAAGATGAGAATGTCATCCAAATAGACAAATACAAAAGTACCCAAAAAGTCCCTCAGCACATCATTAATCAGCCGCTGGAACACGGCAGGGGCATTGGTCAGCCCGAACAGCATGACGAGATATTCAAAATGCCCACTAGAAGTCTGGAACGCCGTCTTCCATTCATCGCCCTCCCGGATCCACACCAGATGGTAGGCGTTGTGGAAGTCCAACTTGGTAAACCAAGAGGCCCCCTGGAGGGAATCGAACGCAGAATTAATCAATGGGAGGGTGTATTTGTCTTTGACGGTAATATTATTCAGCTCCCGAAAGTCAATTGTAACCCAGTGTGAAAAACACGAATAAAATTGTAAATATCGATAAAGTTTTTTTTTTTAAAAAAAACATACAAACACTCATTTCACAATGGAAGTGGATATTTTGATGATGAGTATATGAATACAATATAAGTTCATAAAATATGTTTATAAATAGTTAGGAACATTCTCTGGAAAGTTTTGATAACGTTCCAGACGTTTTTATTTGGCACTTTAAGCGACCAATGGCTGCGTTGTTAGCTTGGCAGCAACAGCCAATGGGGTTCCACCAGCCAACGGGGTCACGCACTCTCTCCCTCAGTCTGCGCGTAATCCACAGAACGCTCAGACACAGCGGAAGGCACCGACCGAGAGACACGATCACTCACAGAGACGGTGAGCTAGCGCTGATAACAGTCTTTGCCTTGGAGAAAATTCGAGATTGGTAAGCCTGAACTAACACCTGCAATGAGACATTGCTGTATGAGCAAATTCTAACGCCCCATTTATTAAATTTTAAGATGGGGATACAAAGGCTGTCAACGCCGTTGAGCGCGGGAACCCCATTGACGCACGTGCCACGTAGCTTGGTAAGTGCTATTGTTGTGTATAGATAGATAGATAGATAGATACTTTATTTCGAACAAAAAAGTATAACAAAAACAAAACAAATGACAAATGCAATAAAGTAACAGTATAGAGTGTTCGAAAGGGAGAAGGAAGAAGTGAACACTTATTAATTCCATCTCCTCTTTTCCATAAATACACCCATGTGAATTATATACAAATTACCACATTTAAGACCCCAAGTAAACAATTAACTGTATTTTGTACATATCAACATTAACACCATCCATCCTAACATACATTGATGTCCATACATCAAAACCAGCCTCAAACAACACAGCTATACACAGTGCTGTCCCACCCACCATTCCATAGTGTCCCAGAGTGAGCATAGTGAATCGTACATATAAATACTACCCTTCTAACATATATCCTTTCAGCAAATAATGTTTATACCGCTTTTTGAATTGATTTCTGTTTGTCCATAGTTTCAGTTCCAGCTCCAGACTGTTCCACAAATCCACCCCACAGACAGATATGCACACACTTTTCTTGGTTGTTTGTATCGTGGGTTTTGTAAAGTTTAAGTCTCCTCTCAAATTATGATCATTGTCTCTTTTTTAAATATTTTTTGTATATTAGTTGGGAGTTGATTATTAATTGCCCTGTACATTACTTGTGCTGTCTTAAATTTAACTAAATCGCTGAACTTTATGACATGTGACTTTAAAAACAACGAACTGGTATGGTGTCTATATCCTACATTATGTATTATCCTTATAGCTCTTTTTTGTAATGTGCATATTGACTGTAGGTTGGTCTTGCAGGTGTTTCCCCAGACTTCTACACAGTAGTTAAGATAAGGTAGAAACTGTGAATTGTACAGTAAGACCAATGATTTATAGTCCAAGATGTGTCTTGTCTTCCCCAGTATGCCTATACATTTTGCTAACTTGGCCCGGATGTGACTGATGTGAGGTTTCCAGCAGATTTTATTGTCTAGCGTCACCCCCAGAAACTTATTTTCCTGTACTGTTTCTATTCTGTTATCATCTATCGTTACCATTATTTCATGATTTATTTTATAATTTCCAAACAACATAATCTTTGTTTTTTTTTAGATTTAGAGATAATTTATTTTTGTTGAACCACTGCGTTAACTTTTTCATTTCAGTTGTGACCACCTCTAAAACCTGCTGCAAATTCTCACCAGTGCAAAAGATATTTGTGTCATCCGCAAACAAAATAAATTTCAGAATTTTTGATACTTGGCATATGTCATTTATATACAAAATAAAGAGTTTGGGTCCCAAAACTGACCCCTGGGGCACACCACAAGTGATGTCCATGAAGGGTGATTTGTGCTCACCAATTTGTACAAATTGTTGTCTGTTACTTAAATAACTTTCCACCCAAGTCAGTCCGACCCCTCTTATCCCATACCTTTCCAGTTTCCTTAGTAGTATTCTGTGGTCAATGGTGTCAAAAGCTTTCTTTAAATCTATAAATACTCCTACAGCACACTTTTTTTTTTTTTATCTATACAACTAGTAATTTCTTCTATAAGTTCGATCAGTGCCAAAGATGTAGATTTATCTGCTCTAAAACCATACTGGCTGTCTGTAAGGAGGTTGTGTTTTTCAATGAAATCATCCAGTCTCTTAGTGAAGATTTTTTCAAGTATTTTGGACAATTGTGAGAGTAAAGAGACTGGCCTGTAATTTGTGAAACAATGACTGTCTCCTGTTTTGTATAGAGGTATTACTTTTGCTATTTTCATTTTGTTTGGAAATTTACCAGTTTGAAATGACAGGTTACAGATGTGGGTGAGTGGCTTAACAATTCCTTCAATTACTTTTTTCACTATTGTCATGTCAATTTCATTCCAGTCCATTGATTTTTTTTGTTCTTAAATTTACTCACAGTCTTGATAATTTCCTTTTAAGTAACTGCACCCAAAAAGATTGTTTGGATTTCTATCTTCTGTTTCATTTACAGAACCACTGTTGTTTGTTTCTGTTGTCACTATTGATTTTGCTAATTCAGGACCAACGTTTACAAAAAATTTATTGAAACCACTGACCACATCCTCCATATTATTTATCAAATTGCCATTTTCAATAAAATATTCTGGATAATTAGCATTCTTAGGTCGATTACAAATAATCCCATTGAGTACTTGCCATATTCTTCTTAAGTTATTTTTATTATCCTCTAATATTCTGTTGTAATAATCTTTCTTACAGGTCCTCATTATATTAGTAAGGTTATTTTTATATCTTTTATATTTGATCTCAGCCTCCATCGTTCTGCATTTAATGAATTGTTTATAAGATAAGATAAGCCTTTATTAGTCCCACAATGGGGAAATTCCAGGATTGCAAGAACACAGGGATAGCAACACTCGGAGCAACAATCAGAAGGCAAGAGGAAAAACAAGAGCAGCGAGTATACATATGTACATATAAATATAAATATATATATATATATATATATAGTATATATAGACAGGCTCCTGCCCCAAGTGGAGGAGTTCAACTATCTTGGGGTCTTCTTCACGAGTGAGGGGAAAATGGAGCGAGAGATCAACAGATGGATTGGAGCAGCATCTGCAGTGATGCGGACGTTGTACCGGTCTGTTGTGGTGAAGAGGGAGCTGAGTTCTAAGGCAAAGCTGAGCCGGAGGTCCGGGTCGCGGAGGCAGCAGTTCAAGCAGAGAAGCCCAGACTTCCCTCTCCCCCGCCACCTGCTCCAGTTCTTCAGAGAGGATACCAAGGCGTTCCCAGACCAGCTGGGAGACATAGTCTCTCCACCGTGTCCTGGGTCTGCCCCGGGGTCTCCTCCCAGTGGAACGTGCCTGAAACACCTCAAGTGGGAGGCGTCCAGGAGGCATCCTAATCAGATGCGCATACCACCTCAACTGACTCCTTTCAATGTGGAGGAGCAGCGGTTCTACTCTGAGCCTCTCCCGGATGACTGAGCTCCTCACCCTATCTCTGAGGGTGAGTCCAGCAATCCTACGGAGAAAGCTCATTTCAGCCGCTTGTAGCCGCGATCTCGTTCTTTCGGTCATTACCCAAAGCTCGTGACCATAGGTGAGAGTAGGAACGCAGATTGACTGTTAAATCGACAGCTTTGCCTTAGAACTCAGCTCCCTCTTCACCACAACAGACCGGTACAACGTCCGCATCACTGCAGATGCTGCTCCAATCCGTCTGTCGATCTCTCGCTCCATTTTCCCCTCACTCGTGAACAAGACCCCAAGATACTTAAACTCCTCCACTTGGGGCAGGAGCCTGTCCCCAACCCAGAGAGGACAATCCACCTTTTTCCGGCTGAGGACCATGGACTCGGACTTGGAGGTGCTGATTCTCATCCCAGCCGCTTCACACTCAGCGGAAAACCGTCCCAGCAAGAGCTGTAGGTCATTGCTGGATGAAGCCAACAGGACAACATCATCTGCAAACAACAGAGATGAGATCCTGTGGTCACCAAGCATGACACCCTCCATTCCCTGGCTGCGCCTAGAAATCCTGTCCATAAAAATTATGAACAGGATCGGTGACAAAGGGCAGCCCTGGCGGAGTCCAGCTCTCACTGGGAATGACTCCGACCGAGTGTTGGCAATACGAACCAAACTCTCACAACGGTCGTACAGAGACCGAATAGCTCGTAACAACAAGCCCGATACCCCATACTCCCGAAGCACCCCCCCACAAAAATCCACGAGGGACGTGGTCAAATGCCTTCTCCAAGTCCACAAAACACATGTAAACTGGTTGGGCAAACTCCCACGAACCCTCAAGAATTCTCGAGAGGGTAGAGAGCTGGTCCGATGTGCCACGGCCAGGACGAAAACCACATTGCGCCTCCTGAATCCGAGGTTCGACCAACGGCCGGACTCTCCTCTCCAGTACCTTGGCATAGACCTTCCCAGGGAGGCTGAGGAGTGCGATCCCTCTAAAGTTGGACCACACCCTCCGGTCCCCTTTTTTGAAGAGAGGAACCACCACCCCGGTTTGCCATACCAAAGGCACTGCCCCCAACCTCCACGCAATGTTGCAGAGGCGTGTCAACCATGACAGCCCAACAACATCCAGGGCCTTGAGGTACTCAGGGCGAATCTCGTCCACCCCCGGGGCCCGGCCACCAAGGAGATTTTTAACCACCTTGGCGACCTCAGCCCCTGTGATGGGCCACAGGGGGACACAGTTATTATTGATGGAGCTAAATAAGTTATTATCAGGGTCTATGTTATATTCTACGTTCTGTGGGTTGTGATCTGTATATTCAAAAACTTTCAGTTCCTGTTGTTCCTGTTTGTTGATCTTTTGTTTCATGTTGTTAAATGTCTTGTAGCAGATGAGTATATCCCTTCAGTGTCCTACAATTGTCTCTTGTTGCTGTGACTCCAGTTCATAACATTCATTGATATTTGTCCAGTTCCATAATATTACAGATGTTAATGACCTTGGCTTCTTCAGGTGATCCGTTTAATTTGATGTATATTTTACAGTTTGATGTCCAGGTGTTTTGAATCTTTTTCTGCTTTCTCAGGTATCTTGCTTTTCTGGCTATTTCTGCGTTTTCTTTTGTAAGGTGCTCGTTTATGTAAATGTTCGTTCCTTTCAGTTTCCTACCTTGTTTTAACAGCGCAGTCTTGTGTTTTCTGTTGACAAACCTCATGATGACAGCCGGTTTGTCGCCGTTTTTCCTGGGTGGTGTTACAGTCCAGCTGGATTCCTTTGGACTGCATGAAGGCCGCCACTTGTTGTTCCGTGGATTCATCTTCCAGCACGTCGAGCCTCCCTCTGCTGTCCACGGCCACCGCTCGCGCGTACGATCGGGGTTTAATATGGAGCCCCGTGATGATCACGTCGTTCACCCGAGTGTTCTGCTCCAGTTCCGACACTCTGCTCTCCAGATACGCCAGCCTCTTGTCCTTCTCGGCGTTCTGGATCCGCAGCGCTTTCACCTCTTCGACCAGGTCCAGAATGTTTTTTTGCTGCAGCTTAACAGCAGAAATCTCTTCAGCCAAGAAATCCAGTGATCTTTTGATGTCGTCCACCTCCTCAGTTTGCTGAGCTTTCTTGGGACCCATGATCCCGGCCGACGTTCGTTTATTGTGATCGTAAAAAAAAAAAAAATCACATGGGAGAAATCCCTTTGTTCTCCCGGAGTGTGAGGGGACTGATTGCTTCACCAGCCGCTACAATATTAAGTTGTGAGACTGGCAATTTCTCTTTTTTCACACGGGCAGGTTTATTCTCCAGCGGTAGTGACAAAGCAACAGCTCAAAACGCTAGCTCTAAACTGAGTTTTAAAGCAAGAAACGAACTGGGAGCCTTTACCTGTGCGTCCTCACCTTACATGCCACAACCGGAAGTGTATGGGAATGCTAATCGCTAGCTTAGCTTACTAACCGCCGATGCTAATTTTCGGATAGTTTTTTTTTTTTATCAGAAAAAGACATTTTTCTGAGCTGTGGCGGTTAGCAAAGGTCCCAATTCCCTTGCCATTAAATGTATTTAATGGTGAAGGTTATACCTGTGATTTAAAGGTGTTTAAAAATATATATTTTTGTTGAACAATTGAAAATATTTTGTGATAAGCTGTAGAGCCTAGCTCATTTGCTGTGTTCTGACCTATCCTATAGGTCAGGGGTTTTTTTTGTTTGGACTGGTTGGACCAGAAGTGGATTTTCCAGATCTGGATGGCGAGCCGAAGCCCGAACCCTATGAACTGCTAAAGGTGACTCCACTAGTCACCTGGAAAGGACACAAGAGGACTGTAAATTTTGTAAATATATATTTGGAGTATTTTGTTTTTATTTTTTCTATTGTACAGTGCTATGTATTTGTTTATATGTACATATTTTGAAATATACATAGTTGCAAGTTTCCATACACCGTGTGTGTGATCTGTTGTTGCACCTCCCAGGCTCCTACGAACCTAGGGTCTACCTGATCTGGCCCAATTACCCATTTTGCCCAGGTAGAACCAAAAAGGGTACTACACCTAAAGTGAGTAGGTGTTAGTGAGAAGGGTTACACACACAAAAATTTGGCGAGCACAGCCAGGAGCCTGGAGTGTGGCACAACAGATCAGGATTCTGTTTTGACCCCTGACTAAACAGTTGATATACTATCAAAATGGACTTCGTGGGCAAACATGGTGTTAAAATTCCTAACGCAGTCATTGTCAGCGGTGTTGTTGATAAAGAAAGAGACACACATATTTTTGAGTTTCTAGAGCAACATGGCACTATTCGTAGGGTGCTTACCATTAATGATAACTTATCTGACTTTGACAAAAGTCATATTGTAGAGTTCGAATCTGGATTAAGCATTGAAGCATTAGCACCTACATTGCTGTGCTCCTTTCCATCCACTGACAATCCTGAGATTAAGTACTGCATTCAAACTCTAACCGATGTCTACACTAAAACTGTAGGGGGCAGTGTTACTGAGGCTTATCTTAGCAACCTGAGGGGTTTAGCTAAGCTAAGTGGAAAAGGTTTTGAAAAGGTGTTGCGGGAGGTTATGTCCACAATAGGGAAGTCTATTGAAGCTGCTGAGACAGCTGAAACGGTCGCTGCTGACGTTGATCCTGCTTCCCTTACTGTAGAACCCACACAAAGTGGAGTCTCTCCTCCACTCCAAGTTGAAGTGCCTCGCACCCCTAAAACCACTCAAGCGCTCTTTCAAAGCCCTCTTAGACCAAACTTAACACCTCAAATGTTGAGTCCAGCTGATTTTAACCCACCCGAGGTTCAGAAAATCGTAGTCCAGCATGTCATTAAAAATGCAGAGAAGCCGTCAAATGCCCATTCCTCCTTGAGAATCAGAGCTTTCTCTGGCAAAACGCCAAGATGTAGACATGTAGGTTTAGGGCGCTCGCGCACGCAGCGACCAGCAGCCGGTGGCTTGTCACCAGACTGCAAACCAAGTCTACCTACGGGTACAAATAAGTAACAAAAAAAAAAAAAGACCGTATACTGAAGCTGATTATGAAACATGGCGTTCACATGTCGACTTGATGATGGAAGATACTTCTTTGTCTGACTTGGAAAAATCTTGCAGGATCTTTGAAAATCTTCTTGCTCCTGCGTCTGATGTTATTTGCTTTCTTGGGCCTGAAGCCACCTCTGCTGACTATCTTAAGCTGTTGGACTCAAGCTTTCGGGACTGTTGAAGATGGTGAGGAACTGCTTGTGCGATTCATGAACACTTTTCAAGATTATGGAGGAAAACCCTCTGCATATCTGCATCGTTTGCAGGTGGCGCTCAATCTCACAGTGCGTAGAGGCAGTCTGGAGCCACAGGAAGTTGACAAACAGCTTCTCAAGCAGTTTAACAGAGGCTGTTGGGATGATAATCTGCTAAGAGAGCTACAGCTGGAACTAAAAGATAAACATCCACCTGCGTATGCAGAGTTATTGCATCACCTTTGCACTGTTGAAAACAGACAAGAAGTTAAAAACACACGCATGAAAAAACACTTGGGCGCCACAAAACCAAAAGCAGTTTCCTACGAACAAACAGTCACCGAAACAAGTACAAATAGTGAAGTGGAGTTGGACAGTCTGAAAGAACTGAAAAAGCAAGTCGCTGATCTAAAAAGCCAACTAGCTGCTGTCGTGAAACAAAAGAAACAAGCACCACCAAAGAAAGACCCAACTAAGAAATCTGGAAATAAAAAACCTGACCATGACAAACCTGAAAACTTACCTTCGTCCAGCCGTCCCAATACTAGGCCCAAACCGTGGTATTGCTTCCACTGTGGCGAAGATCGGTATATTGTAGCCACTTGTGAGTCAGAGCCAAACCCTGCACTTGTAGCTGCAAAACGCAAAGAATTAAGAGTAAAAAGACAGATTTGGGACAGTCGGAACCCCCAATCTTCTTTAAAACTGAAGTCTACCCCTGTTGCGGGACAAACAGAGGCTAGTTCAGAGATGACCCGTCCCAAACCAAAAGCTCCATTCAAGACACGTGCTAAACTGAAGTCACACTACAAAACAGACCCCTTTAACTTTCCTAATGGTCTAATTGGTACAAAAAGTACAGCACAAGTGAAAGTGAATGGCTGTACTGTGAGCTGTTTGTTAGATACAGGCTCCCAGGTGACTACTGTCCCTGAGTCCTGTTACAGATAGTACTTATCCAACCATGAGATTAAGCCACTTTTTGAGCTGTTAGAAGTGGAGGGAGCTAACGGTCAGAGTGTACCTTACTTCGGCTACATTGAAATGCATGTCACTTTCCCAAAAGACTTTCTCGGTATTGAAGCCGAAGTGCCAACACTTGCCTTAGTGCTCCCTGATGTACGTGCAGCTGATCAGTCCTTAGTGTTAATAGGGACAAACACATTAGATGTACTTTACGAGCTGTACTCTGATGCATGTTCTGAACTGCAGCCAACCATGTCACTTGGTTATAAGGCAGTGTTAAAAGTCCTTGAGCTATGGCACAGACAGTCCAAAGACACTAGCCTTGGTTTAGTGACCATGCGCAACAAAGAGCCACAGTTAGTTCCTGCAGGCCAAACAGTTGTTCTAGATGGCGCTGTAGCTTTGTCAGCCGGCAACAGTGAAAATTCTGTCTTGTTAGAACACCCGTTAATGTCAGCCTTACCTGGTGGTATCCTAGTAAAACCATGTCTCATAGACTTACCTGAAAGAGCACCTTACCTTGTTCCAGTTATACTCACCAATGAATCAGAACATGACGTGACAATCCCTCAGAAGTGTGTCATTGGAGAAATTTGTGCATATCAACGAGTCCTATCGCAAGAACACTCCGTGAAAGTTACAAAGTCCAAAACTGAACAAAAGTCCACTCTGAAGTTCAACTTTGAATCTTCCCCCATTAGCGCTGAATGGAAAGAGCGCCTAACAGAAAGACTCAGTCAAATGCCCGAAGTATTTGCACAAAACAATCTTGACTTTGGAAAAACGGATCAAGTGAAACACACAATGAAACTATCAGATGAAACACCGTTCAAACACAGAGTACGACCCATACATCCAAATGACCTGGAAGCGGTCCGTAAGCATCTCAAAGAACTCCAACAAGCAGGCGTGATAAGAGAGTCTACTTCCCCATTTTCTTCGCCCATTGTAGTGGTGCGAAAGAAAAATGGCAATGTCCGCCTTTGTATTGATTACAGGAAGCTTAACATGCAGACTGTAAAAGATGCTTACGCCCTCCCCAACTTGGAGGAAACGTTTTCCTCCTTGACCGGTTCACAGTGGTTCTCCGTCCTCGATTTAAAGTCGGGGTACTACCAAATTGAGGTAGAGGAGCTGGACAAACCAAAGACGGCGTTCGTATGTCCCATGGGCTTTTGGGAATTCAATAGAATGCCCCAAGGCATTACAAACGCCCCCAGCACGTTCCAGCGCCTCATGGAGAAATGCATGGGCGACATGAATCTGCATGAGGTGATTGTGTTCCTCGATGACATCATTGTATTCTCCAAGACGCCCGAAGAACATGAGGCTCGCTTAATGAAAGTTCTTAATCGCCTAAAAGAGTACGGGCTTAAACTCTCCCCTGAGAAATGCAGATTTTTTCAAACTTCTGTCAGATACCTCGGTCACATTGTATCCAGTAAAGGAGTTGAGACCGACCCCGAAAAAGCGAAAGCCCTAAGTACCTGGCCTGTGCCCCGTGATCTCAAACAGCTCCGCTCGTTCTTAGGCTTTTCAGGGTACTATAGGCGGTTCATTAAGAACTATTCCAACATCGTTAAGCCCCTCACTGACTTAACAGCAGGCTACCCTTCTTTGCTTTGAAAAAGCACAAAGCTCAAAGCTAAGCCTGCCCAGTACCACGACCCAAAGACACTGTTTGGCGAGCGGTGGACTTCTTCCTGTGATCTTGCATTCAAAACCATCATTGAAAAGCTCAGTACTGCGCCTGTCCTGGGTTTCGTTGACCCTCAGTTGCCATATACACTCCATACTGACGCCAGCACTACAGGGCTTGGCGCCACCCTCTATCAAGAGCAGGAGGGCCAGACTAGTGTCATAGCTTATGCAAGCCGGGGGTTGTCTAGAAGTGAGTCCCGTTACCCCACCCATAAATTAGAATTTTTAGCTCTAAAATGGGCAGTAACAGAGAAGTTTGCAGACTATTTACACTACCGTTCAAAAGTTTGGGGTCACCCAGACAATTATTTTGTGTTTTCCATGAAAAGTCATACTTATTTACCACCATGAGTTGTAAAATGAATAGAAAATATAGTCAAGACATTGACAAGGTTAGAAATAATGATTTGTATTTGAAATAATAATTTTTTCCTTCAAACTTTGCTTTCGTCAAAGAATCCTCCATTTGCAGCAATTACAGCATTGCAGACCTAACATGATTGCTCAAGGGTTTTCTAATCATCCATTAGCCTTCTGACGCAATGAGCAAACACATTGTACCATTAGAACACTGGAGTGATAGTTGCTGGAAATGGGCCTCTATACACCTATGTAGATATTGCACCAAAAACCAGACATTTGCAGCTAGAATAGTCATTTACCACATTAGCCATGTGTAGAGTGTCTTTCTGATTAGTTTAAAGTTATCTTCATTGAAAAAAAGTGTTTTTCTTTCAAAAATAAGGAAATTTCTAAGTGACCCCAAACTTTTGAACGGTAGTGTATATGGCAATCATTTTACTGTCGTGACAAGACAGTAACCCCCTGACGTACATCTTAACTACTGCTAAGATGGATGCCATGAGTTATAGGTGGCTAGCTGCTCTGTCGACGTTTAACTTTAAGCTCCAATACAGAGCAGGCAAGCTTAACTCAGATGCAGACGGTCTCTCTAGACGGCCACATGGCGAGTTACTTAATGACGCAGTGTCCCAAAAGGAGCTTGACCGCATACAGCAGTTCACTCAAACTCACCTGTCTCTTCCTGAAAGCAGTTTAAGTTCCGAGGTAGTGTCTGCTATATGTGAAAAACGCCTTGTCTGTAGCTCTCCAGACAACACCTTCCCTTTGGTTCACTCATTAGCCCTCTCTGTAGCCGCCATTCCAGATGACTACGCCGATGAAGATGGCTGTGGTGGTCTTCCAGTTGTACTCCACATGACTCCTGAACAGATCAAAAACGAACAAAGAACTGACCCCTGTTTAAGAGAAGTGATTGCACAAATTGAAACTGGACTAAAAGTTCCACCAACTGTACGAACTGAACTTCCTGACATCAACCTGTTACTCCGAGAGCTCAGTCGACCTGAAATGTGCAACAACATCCTTTACCGCACTCGCCAAGACGGAGGAAATGTTACTTACCAGCTCGTCTTACCTGAACAGCTCCGCAATTCAGTCTTTCAAAGCCTCCACTGTGACATGGGCCATTTAGGCACAGAGCGTACTTTGGATTACGCTAGAACAAGGTTCTATTGGCCTCACATGGCGGCGGATATTGAAAAGAAGATCAAGACATGTAATCACTGCGTAAGACGTAAAACCGCTCCAGAACGAGCTGCTCCGCTTGTCAATATCAAGTCCACTCGACCGCTCAAACTCGTCTGTATGGATTTCCTGTCCATTGAGCCCGATCAAAGTAGCACGAAGGATGTGCTCGTGTTAACTGATCATTTCACGAAATACGCTATAACCATCCCTACCAGCAATCAGAAAGCTCAGACCGTTGCAAAGGCACTTTGGGACAACTTTATAGTCCACTACGAGATACCCGAACGATTACATAGTGATCAGGGTCCCGATTTTGAGTCCCATATTATAAAAGAACTTTGCAAAATCATGGGCATTCGCAAAATCCAGACGACACCCTATCATCCCAGAGGTAACCTGGTAGAACGTTTCAATAGAACGTTATTGAGCATGCTGGGTACTCTGGAGGAAAAGAACAAAACTCATTGGCACAACTATGTAAAACCACTTGTACATGCGTACAATTGTACAAAAAATGACACTACTGGTTTTGCCCCGTATGAGTTAATGTTCGGTCGTTAGCCGAGATTGCCCATCGACCTTGCATTTGGGCTCCCGTTTCAAGTCACATTCCCAGTACATTGAAAAACTGAAGACAACTCTACAAGAAAGCTACAAACTAGCAACAGAAAATGCTAACAAGATGGCCGAAAGAAACAAAACAAGGTTTGATATGCGAGTGAAACCCTCAAAACTAGAACCAGGCGATATATGTATTAATCATGCTATGATAAAGCACTATATCGCTCAAAGCGCACGAGCGTGCGCATGCTCAAGCGAATCACGGTTCGAATTTTGTCACGGTTCGAATTTTTATCAAGCGCACGCTTGATAAAGCTGATATATATTTATCACGCTATGATAAAGCTCTATATCGCTCAAATGAGCGATATAGCGTGCGCTCGAGTGTCTCTCCGCTCCGCGAGTGTCTCTCCGCTTTGAGTGTCTCAAGCGTGTGCTTGAGGAAGCATTATTTTAAGGTGAAACTTATATATTGTTGATTTACTTACAATAGAATGCTCAAACACAAAAAACTGTCAACAAGCATGATGGGCACTGAACTGATAAACATGGACTCTCAGCAACATAAAGCAATTTCTCTGTTTTCTCAGACTGCGGGTTGAACGTCCGTAAGCAGTGCTCCAAAGTCGTTCCAAATGACTGCCAGCCAGATCTTCGATATGTCAAGCCAAGCGTGCGCTTTGAGCGATATAGTGCTTTATCATAGCGTGATTAATACATATGTCAGCTTTATCAGGCGTGCGCTATAGCGCGTGATCATAGACATGTCTCATGCGTGCGCTTTGAGCAATATAGTGCCTTATCATAGCGGGATTAATATATATGTCAGCTGGGAATTAAAACTGGGAATTATTTTCAAAAAGAATATATTATAATTATGTTACTAACATAAAAATAAAGCATATAGAGCTAATATGCGAATATAATTGGGGTTCCTTTTAACAGAGTCAGATCTTAGGAATATTCCCATGAACATTAGTTCTCCCGTCAGTACCATTTAGCTAATCCCATGCAAAGGGACTTGCATGATTCTAAGGGGGGATAGTGTAACCCAGTGTTAAAAACACAAATAAAATTGTAAATATCGATAAAGTTTAAAAAAAAACAAAACATACGATCACTCATTTCACACTGGAAGTGGATATTTTGAAGATGAGTATATTAATACAATATAAGTTCATAAAATATATGTTTATATATACTGTATGTGTGTGTGTGTGTATGTGTGTGTATATATATATACGTATATATGTGTGTGTGTGTGTGTGTGTATGTATATATATGTATGTTTATAAATAGTTAGGAACATTCTTTGGAAAGTTTTGATAACTTTCCAGACGTTTTTATTTGGCACTTTAAGCGACCAATGGCTGCGTTGTTAGCTTTGCAGCAACAGCCAATGAGATTCCGCCAGCCAACGGGGTCACGCACTCTCTCCCTTGGTCTGTGCGTAATCCACAGAACGCTCTCAGACACAGCGGAAGGCACCGACTGAGAGAGACTATCACTCACAGAGACGGTGAGCTAGCGCTAATAACAGTCTTTGCCTTGGAGAAAATTCGAGATTGGTAAGCCTGAACTAACACCTGCAATGAGACATTGCTGTATTAGCAAATTCTAATGCCCCATTTATTAAATTTTAAGATGGGGATACAAAGGCTGTCAACGCAGTTGAGCGCAGGAACCCCATTGATGCATATGTCACCTAGCTTGGTAAGTGCCATTGTTGTGTATGGGAATGCTAATCGCTAGCTTAGCATGCTAACTGCCGATGCTAATTTTCGGCTAGTTTTTTTTTTTTATCAGAAAAAGACATTTTTCTGAGCTGTGGCGGTTAGCAAAGGTCCCAATTCCCTTGCCATTAAATGTATTTAATGGTGAAGGTTATACCTGTGATTTAAAGGTGTTTAAAAAATATATTTTTGTTGAACAATTGAAAATATTTTGTGATAAGCTGTAGAGCCTAGCTCATTTGCTGTGTTCTGACCTATCCTATAGGTCAGGGGTTTTTTTTGTTTGGACTGGTTGGACCAGAAGTGGATTTTCCAGATCTGGATGGCGAGCTGAAGCCGGGAACCCTATGAACTGCTAAAGGTGACTCCACTAGTCACCTGGAAAGGACACAAGAGGACTGTAAATTTTGTAAATATATATTTGGAGTATTTTGTTTTTATTTTTTCTATTGTACAGTGCTATATATTTGTTTATATGTACATATTTTGAAATATACACAGTTGCAAGTTTCCATACACCGTGTGTGTGATCTGTTGTTGCACCTCCCAGGCTCCTACGAACCTAGGGTCTACCTGATCTGGCCCAATTACCCATTTTACCCAGGTAGAACCGAAAAGGGTACTACACCTAAAGTGAGTAGGTGTTAGTGAGAAGGGTTACACAATACACGGCCTTAGCGAGCCGTCCTTCTTGCCAACGAAGAAAAACCCCGCCCCCACCGCCGAGGATGACGGCCGGATTATGCCCCAGCTCAATGACTCCTTGATGTACATGTCCATGGCCTACCGCTCCGGAGCTGACAGGTTGTAAAGCCGGCTTGACGGCAGCGGGGCTCCGGCGCGGAGATTGATAGCGCAGTCATATGGGCGGTGAGGGGGGAGTGGAAGGGCCTGGGTCTTACTGAAAGTGGCCCCCAAGTCGTGATATTCGGGAGGGACTTTAGACAAATCGGGAGGGGGGGTGACAGGAACACCCAGGGGCATGGATGGCGAGCACGCAGCAGACTGCAAACAGGCATTCAGGCAGAAGGAACTCCATGCTAACACACTCCCGGAACGCCAGTCAATGGTGGGATTGTGGAGACGGAGCCAGGGATAGCTGACAATGACAGGGGAAGAAGAAACCGGCAACACAAACAGTCTCAGCTCCTCCCGATGGTTACCTGACACTATGACTGACACCGGGGCGGTCTGGTGGGAAACAGTGGCCAGGGGGGCTTTAGACAGGGCAGTGAGTTTCAGGGAAGTCTTGAGTGATTGACAGGGAAGCCCCAGCCGGATTGCCAGTCTCCCCGAAATAAGGCTCTGCTCAGCCCCAGAATCAGTGTGGTTATTTCCCTGTGATTATGAATGAAGCGGATGGGAATAAGAAACTGAGAGAGGGGATTTGACTGAGGGGAGTCAGTGAGTCCCCCTACTGCGACGCATGGACTCCCCCTTTTGTCCGAATGGGACATGAATCTACCTCGCGCTCCTCGCCCCCGCAGTAGAGGCACAACCCCAACTCACGGCGGTGCTGCTTCTCTGCTAATGGCAACTTGGACTGGCCCATCGCCATAGGAACTGGAGCATCCGGGGAATCAGGGGACGGTAGAACCAGCAGAGGGGGCTGTAGGGAGCGGCGGTATTGGTTATCCTAGCGACCAGAAGTTTTACGCTTGGCTGCCCGTTCCCTCAGTCTGTTATCAAGGCTAATAGCCAGTGAAATCAACTCAGTTAGCTTAGTTGGTTTTTCTAGGCGGGCTAACTCTTCCCGCAGGCTAGGACTAAGGCTCCTAATAAAGATGCTACATAGCGAGGCGTCTTCCCACCCCACCTCCGTAGCCACCACTCGGAAATCGACAGCATAATCAGCCACGGATTTAGCCCCTTGCTTCAGGTTTAACATCCAGGAGGTAAGCACACTATCCCGGTCAGAGTGGTCAGCCACCTCATTAAACTTGCTGACAAACTGTGTGTAAGTTAAAGAAGCATAATTAGCCCTAGCCATAACAGCATAAGCCCAAGCTAATGCCTGCCCTTCTAACAAATTCACTATATAACCTATCCGGCTATGATCTGTGGGAAAATCCCACAATACCCGCTGAAACACGATGTCACATTGCATGATGAACCCCCTAGCCTCCCCTAATTTACCACTAAAGCGGGTGGGAGTTGGGATGGGGGTAAGCCATGATGGGAAGCCCTGTGTAGTTTGACTAGCTGAAGTGCTAGAGGGAGCAGAGGAACTACTGGGAGCCAGAGGGAAGGTCTGTGGACTAGCCAGGCGGTCCAACTGGTCGGTTTTGCGAGCTAGAAGTGTGAGAATTGTCTGCTGTTGATAAGCTAATTGGTCAAATCGAGCCTCCAGGTTGTTAACTTTGCATGCTAGCGTGCTGTCTGCTGGGTCGCTTTGGCGGAGTCGTACTGACATGGTTTCAGACCCAAAGAGCAGACACGACTCGAGAATAAACACAATTAACTCTTTATTGCAAATAATGTGTATGTGTGGGTGCGTGTGTGTATGTATGTATCTGCTGGGGTGAGCAGAGCACCGTGCAACCTGGCAACCCTATGGACACACAGACAGAGGGAGAGTTGGTGGCAAGCCCCGGAGGCAATGTACAGGATTGCTCTGCGCTTACTGTCTGCAATGTGAAGGCGGAACTCAGGTTAAGCTCAGCGGCTACAGCCAGGAAGACAGTGCCCATGGTCCCAGTGGTGGTTAGCGTTGGTAGGTGAGGCAGTGCAGTTTGGTCTGCCGCCAGGAGGGAGAGAGGTCTGCCGCCACGGATCTCCGCCTGTGCACAGGGGACTCAGAAAGGTTAGAGGAATGGACGAAGGCTTACTTGGTTGAGGGTGAAGATTAGTCCTGGTGTCGACAGGCAGGACTGGAAGAACAGGTGAGGCTTGGAAGCTCAACTTGGGGATTGGCGAGTGAAGGTCTCAGGGAAAGGAGACAGACGACTCCACGCCGATCTCAGGACCTTGCAGTTTAAATAACCCAGGCTGGGATGAAGAGCAGGTGTGCTCACAGCTGAGGATAATTGGCAGCCATGACAATCTCTAATCTGCCTTTCATTTCAAAAATCTTAGAGTTGTTGCTACACAATTATTTGATCACTTACAGGGAAATGGTTTATTTGAAGAGTTTCAATCTGGGTTTAGAATCCATTATAGTACTGAAACAGCCTTAGTGGAGGTCACTAATGACCTCCTTATCGGATCTGATAATGGACTTGTTTCTGTACTTATCCTTTTAGACCTTAGTGCAGCCTTTG